>OY776115.1:87925521-89404688 GCA_963675035.1 Allygus modestus
ACTGTTATAATATACTTTTTTATAATCTTGATACATTTGATACATAATTCTAAATTTTTCGTTATTAATATCTAAATTTTTTTGAATACACATCTTTGAGTTTGAGTAGAACCAAATTTTTTAGTATAGGCTAGATGCTCTAATTTATTTTTTTAGCAACATCACTTTTGAAACCACAAAGTTCACGATGAACGAACATTTGGTACTACAAAACAGAGTACCTTCGTTAGTTCTTTTATACGTAGAGCATTGATCTCCATATGACGATTATCACACTTAAATTAACAAGTGAGGTGTTTAAATGTTTAAAGCTAGTTAAATATTTAAGTATATAAACCAAAGTTTCATAGGTGATCCTTTAAGACTGGCGAGTCTTCATACTCGTCAGATGACAAGGTTTACCGATGAGCTGATCGGTCAAATTGGTAACATGTCAATCCGGTAAGATCAGCCATGCTTTATACAATCGGTTGTGATCCTACTAGTATTTAATTTTAGATAGGGATTACTTAGTACATTTTATCAATGGCGGCAGAGTGTAAATTTCTGGGAACAAGTGAACCAATAAATGTTAAATAATTTTAATTTATGGGAAATATGTGAATGAAGATCGGTACAAAATTGTAATATTTAGAATTGTCTTCCCCTAAAGTGAGGTAATAGGGCGTGGTCGATCACTTTTCGTATTGTATCACTGGGCTGGAATCGGGGTCACTAACTAAAAAGAGAACCTAGTTAACATTTTATTAGTTGAATTCAAGTTAGTAGGCTAAAATAAATTTAAGAAGCTCTTCATAATCGTTAGTATATATCAGTGCTACTAAATAATTAGTACACATAGCATTTACTATAATTTTGTCCTTAAGGAAGGAACAGGAATAGGTAGTACTGTATTTGTACGTAGAGAAACTACGTTGCGTTTTGTGATGTAATTCTTACCAGTTTGACTGATTCGCTTTTCTTACTAGTTTGATATATCTTATCTATTAATACGCTAAGCCGATTTTAGCTAGGAGAACCCCTCCGCTGTTTCTTAACCGATTTTAATGATTGAAGTACCAACATTTTCGTCCTGATTCGTAGTTGTGCATAAAGGTTTTAATTTTTCGATATTTTCAATCTGAAGGGCACTGGCCGCCCTCAAAGTAGTTTTTTGCCCATAAGATTAACATGGGGAATAATTTGATTTGAATTGCAGCGGTTAATACATTATGGATATTTTATTAGCAATAAAATAATAATAATAATAATAATTAGGAATAATTATGATATTTTAATTAGGAATGTATCTTATTCCTAATCACCAGTATTTTAGCGAATTTCCCCTATAGGGAAGAAGCTATTACCGTAGTTCTCATGGTAAGACTTAAGCCCGAGACCGTGATAACTTTTCATTTTGAGGTCCCCAGATGCCAAAAACACCATTCGTTCAAATTTGTATAAATGTATATATATATATATATATATATATATATATATATATATATATATAAGTATATATATATATATATATGTGTGTGTCCGTAAGCACGATAACTCTCGTAAAAAAGGTCCGATTTTAATGAAATTTGGTACAAACGTGTAAAGTACCATTTATTTGAACGAGTTTGAAAACCAGACGAATCGCACCATCCAGAGAGGCGTTTTGGGGGGGTTTTGTACCCAAAAAATGGGTTTTTTGGGGTTTCCACAAGTAACTTTTATTAAAATCTAATTTTAATTTTCACCATTGAATTCAGCATAAAAAAACAAACAATTTGGTATCTTGATCATTGCTCTACGTCAATTGGTTACTGAGATATTGAAAGTGCTAAACACAGTACGTTGTCTGTTTTCTTATGCAGAAAAAGAAAAATTGTATATCTCGCTTATTTATGAACATAAACTGACGAAATTTGGTATATGGCTTCATCTGGTTGTGGTTTATTGTTGTTTGCACAAAAAACAATGTTTCGCCTATGGTTCCCGTAGCTGCAAACCTAGGTAGTCGGTTCCTATGTTATTCTTATAGAAAATAATTAAAATGTTATATATTACTTATTTATGAATGTATATGGATGAAACTTGGTATGTGACTTCATTTAGCTGAGTTCTATTGATATTTGCATAAAAACCCATTATTTTGTGTTCCTTGTTGCAGCAAACCTGCGTACTCATCACCAATGTTATTCTCATGGAGAATAATTAATATTATTAATATCGCATGTTTGTGAATATATTTCCTATGAATCTTGTTCAGTGGCTTAATATGTTATGTTATAATTCATTGGAAATTCGCGGAGTATGCAGGTTTGCTGCGATGGGGGTATTTATTTTGTCCGATGTCCGGACGAAAATTTCTCAGTAATCAGAAGTGCTCCAAGTACAAGATTTGAAACATAAATAGTTTGTAGGTCGTAGGGGTGCAGGAACATATTTTAATGTTCATTATCTAAGGCCCCGTAAGGTAAAATCTATATTATTAATACGCTACATGCAAACTTTGTAAACAATAAGACTTTTTTGTTTTAAGATTTACCCCCACATACTATACACTAAAACGCGCGTCTAGGTGTGCAGAAGTGCAAACTGGCTTTAGATGTTCGATTTAGGCCTTAGGGCTCTGCCCCACGGGACATCCAACTCCCCATGAAGGAGAGTTTTACTTGGTTTATGTCACATGTATTTTTCCTAAACTAAATTAAATTAAATAAGCAGCTGTTATGAGGATTATATATAACTGTAGACTGACATTTTTTTGTTTTGAACTATTTACTATTCTCGCCTCTCAAAACGGGATGCGCAATCTACACATAGAAAATTGTAGTATTAATTAAAGGCAGAAATTTCACCATTAAGAATAACAAGAAACATATGTTTTTTAATGCCACATTCGTTAGTTGGTTGTAATAAACAAATACGTCTATCTATATTTACGAATACTATATTTCCCTTGAAAGGAGTGACCATAGGCCTATTGCAGTTTAGAAAGGACCTCTGGGCTCTGGTTCTTATTATATAATCACTAGTTTTGAAAAATGTCCGATGTTTGGATGAAACTTTCAAAGAAACCACCAGTGCCAATACCTCCTATTTAATTTAACCTAAGTAGTTTGTAGGTTGTAGAGATGCGGGAATGTATTTTAAAATTCAAAATCAAAGACCCCGCACAATAAATAGTTGATTTAAGTTACCAGATTTGCCAGTTATGATGTTTTTGTAATCCTCTTTAGTTAATTGGTTGCTTAAGGAACAATACTTCTCTATATTTACAAATATATTAGCAGTTTTCAAGGGGATTGCTGATAGGGTCATTTAAACTTCCACATCGCGAATCCATACATTTCAACTATGTGGTTTACAGTTAATAATGGCAAGTGACAAAATAAAATTATGCTTATGTTTTGTGTATTGTAATGGATCTATTGTATTGTAATTGTTAATTTAAATTAAATAAACACTTGCTTAGGTGTAATATTCAGCTTTGGTAGATAGGCCGCAAACACTGACATCTAACTAAATATTGGAGACTCTGCGTGCCGGCCGTCATTTTCTGGTAAGAATAAAGGACATGTTGGTAAAATCAAACGATCATTACTGTAACAGAAAGAGAAGTAATTATCACTGAAGTACCAGCCTTACAGTCAACGGCCCGGCATTCCAACGTAAGTCATTCTGAAGTTTTGCCGAGTTTAATCCGTATTTAGTTAGATCTCAGTGGTTGCAAATAAATAAATATTAAGTAAACAAATTATTTATTTTACATTTGTTGTAGAATGTATCAGCTGATCTGAGCAATAACAAGGGAATTAATCAACCATGGCTTTAGCCATACCCATACATATAAGATCGTTCTTTGTATATTCTTGAAGTTTTTATGAAATAACTAAGAGATTACTCTTTTGCATTTGTAATTATCAATTGTACAACGTACTTTACCCTATAACTGGTGACATGTTTGTAGAAGAAAACAGTTATTTCCTGTCTGCTTGATATTGCGAGTACCTTTTGATAGTTGTTCAGAGTTTTTTTGCTAAAATGTCCAATCAAATGCTTAGGCCTATAGTGTGAGTTAAGTGGTCATTTCAAATACGGTACCTTAACCATTAAAGGTGGTGGAAAGCCTTTTCGTGGAAAGTCAATTGCGCATCTTATTCGGAATAATTTTGATGAAGACACCGAGTTCATCAATTAGGTCTACACATGTATTTATAAAACTGCCATTCAAAATCGGGGCTGCATCTGAGAGAAAGAGTGTTTCCAAATTCTACGATTTCAGGCTCTACCATATAAACTATTCTGCCAAATCGTTCTTTTGGACCTATTGACCCATTTTGAAAACTTGCATTGTGATTCTCAATTTTAGAATAGTCATAGTTATAATTTCGGTGATCCTATATTATATGTTATTTGTTATTTATGGTTTGTTGTTTTCTAACAGAAAAATAACACCACGCTTCCAAACTTTAATGTGTGATCATTATAAGAAGGAAATACAAACTCTCCTTAAACAGATACTCACGTAAGATTAAAATATACCCCCGTAGCAGCAAACCTGCGTACTCAGCGAATTTCCAATGCATATGTATGTATCTTAATACCACATAAAGCCACATACCAAGTTTCATCAATATACATTCATAAACAAACGATTTATGACATTTTAATTATTCTCCATAAGAATAACATGGTGGCTGAGTATGCAGGTTCGCTGAAGCAAGGAACACAACAAATGGGGTTTTATACAAATATCAATATAACTCATGTAGGTAAAGCCACATACCAAATTTCATTAATTTATGTTCATAATTAAGGGAGATAACACGTTACTTATTCTCCATAAGAATAACATGGGGCTGAGTACGCAGGTTTGCTGCTAAGGGAAAAATTTTTTATTTTGAGAAATATCAATGGTCCACAACCAGATGAAGCCGTATACCAAGTTTCGTCAGTATACGTTCATAAATAAGCGAGATATAAAATTTTTCTTTTCCTCCATAAGAATAACATTAGACAACGTACTGTGTTTAGCACTTTCAATATCTCGGTAACCAATTGACGTAGAGAAATGATCAAAATACCAAATTGTGTGTTTTTTTAAGCTGAATCCAATGGAAAAAACTAAAATTTGACTATTTCCAAAATTATATGTACAAAATTTGAAAAACCCATTTTTGGGGGACAAAATCCCCCCAAAATACCCCTTTGGATGGAGCGATCTGGCTGGTTTTCGAACTTAAAGTCATAAATGTTGCTTTACACGTTTATACCAAATTTCATCAAAATCGGATAATTTTTACGAGAGTTATCGTGCTCACGGACATATATATATATATACAGTTTCGAACGAATGGTGTTTTTGGGGTCTGGGGACCTCAAAACGAAAAGTTATCATGGTCCCGGGCCTAGGTCTTACCATGCCGACTACGGTAATAGCTTCTTCCCTATAGGGGAAATTCGCTAACACTATACAAACGATGTTCTTCACATTTGTTTTGACTGTGTTCAACTGTAAATTAACAGTCATGGCTAAATTAAAACAAATACTCATATGTTTACATAGTCAACACACCCCGTTATCATTTTCAAAACGATCGATAGTCACAATCATTGCCGTTGATTTTTCAACGGGTGTTACGCTAGTTTTAGCGAATTTCCCCTATAGGGAAGAAGCTATTACCGTAGTCGGCATGGTAAGACCTAGGCCCGGGACCATGATAACTTTTCGTTTTGAGGTCCCCAGACCCCAAAAACACCATTCGTTCGAAACTGTATATATATATATATATATATATATATATATATATATATGTGTCCGTGAGCACGATAACTCTCGTAAAAATTATCCGATTTTGATGAAATTTAGTATAAACGTGTAAAGCAACATTTATGACTTTAAGTTCGAAAACCAGTCAGATCGCTTTATCCGAAGGGGTATTTTGGGGGGGTTTTGTACCCCAAAAATGGGTTTTTTGAATTTTTTACATATAATTTTTGAAATTGTCAAATTTTAGTTTTTACCACTGTATTCAGCATAAAAAAACACACAATTTGGTATTTTGATCATTTCTCTACGTCAATTGGTTACCGAGATATTGAAAGTGCTAAACACAGTACGTTGTCTAATGTTATTCTTATGGAGGAAAAGAAAAAATTGTTATCTCGCTTATTTATGAACGTATACTGACGAAACTTGGTATACGGCTTCATCTGGTTGTGGACCATTGATATTTGCTCAAAAAAACAATTTTTTGCCAAAGGCTCCCGTAGCAGCAAACCTGCGTACTCAGCCCCATGTTATTCTTATGGAGAATAAGTAACGTGTTATCTCCCTTAATTATGAAATTAAATTAATGAAATTTGGTATGTGGCTTTACCTAAATGAGTTATATTGATATTGAAACCCCATTTTTTGTTTTCCTTCCTTCAGCAAACCTGCATACTCAGCCGCCATGTTATTCTTATGGAGAATAATTAAAATGTCATAAATCGTTTATTTATGAATGTATATTGATGAAAATTGGTATGTGGCTTTATGTGGTATTAAGATACATATATATGCATTGGAAATTCGCTGAGTACGCAGGTTTGCTGCTACGGGGGTATTTTCTATATAAATCAAATTATTTTCTACTTTGCTTTGATCAGTGAAATGTAGAATGCAGCGGAGACTTTAAAGTGTTGCTCAAATTTGTCTATCAGTCTGCCTTTTTATGAGCCAGATTTGTTCCACGTTTCAAAAAATTAAAGACTGTACTGAATGAAATATAATAGTTTGCCCAAATTTGTGTGGAGGAGAAAACATTTTGGCTGTTTATGCCCTTTTGTTCTACACTGCTCCACAGTAGATCTTAAGGGTACAAGTAACTCAACCTTTCAGAATGCACCAAACCTTCGCAGAATGCACAATTTGTTCTAATGAGCATTTAGTCAGTTGATTATTTGTTATCACAGAACGGAGGAAACACATCTGCTTTATTACTTTACAAAGTATTTATACTAAACCGTGTAAGATAAAGAATTGACAATGAAATATTGGGTACGGAACATATAAGCCCTTGCAGCATGGTATATAAAGCTCAGTTCGTCTAGGTAGTCATTGTGATTATAATACTGAATATTTTATGTGTTTTTTAAGTCCACCATAAATAAATCCAGCAAACCACAGAAGTTAAGAACAGATATTTGAAAGAAGGTGGGTCCATACCAAAAACCAGTTATGGGCTTATTCCCGTTCCAGTGAGACTCGGTCCTAACGACCTTCAACATTTCCATGTTAACTTACTAGACCGATTGAGCAAAAATGTTTTAGAAAGACAGCACTATAATCAGAAACAGGCCTACACTTTCCATCCCGCATGCCCTTGGGGACTTATCTGCTCCATCGGCATGTCAAATCTTAATGTAATCATCACTGATTTTATTAGTTAACTGGACCGATTGAGCATACATTTGTTAGGAGGATAGTAAATACGTCCTTTTCCTACTCCTGCTCCAAAAATGACTAACTTTAGGGCTCTCCAAAGTTACTAGGCTATCAAATTTATAAGGCTAGATTAATTTACTAGGCAGGGTTAATAAATGTGTACTAAGGAGGCCTCATCCCTGGAAAAATAGTTTTGTATTGAAAATTATTTGAAAAAAACCAAAATTGGGGTTATGCTGAAAATTTGTAAATAAAAACAAAAGAATCATAACAGCGTTCAAATTTAATCATTCAAGCAAAGTATCATATGTGATATTTGTGAGAATAGTAATTAGAACCAATATATTCATAACTTTAACTATACATGATTATGTTGTGTATAAATTGCAAGAACCATTAAAATTGAACATTGGATATAATGCTGACATGTACAAAATGAAAAGAAACGAGCAAATAAGCTAAGCAAATATGGAAAGGGGGATTTAAGTACTCTAGGAATTTTGAACTAACTGACTGGCTTTTCAAGCAAAGCTCGGTCCCCCAGGTGCTTTAACAGATGTAACTAACTTCTCAAACATAACATTGTACTGTAATCGCGAGCGAAGCCGCGACGGGCTACTAGTTACAATATAATAAAAAGTGACCCGTTTAAAATGTTGTCGGTTTGAATGTCTCCTTATACGACCACTTCATTTGCAGGTGGTAGTGGCTCTATGGACTGGGGCAGCTGCTCAGAGACCAGCGTACACCTACGGGACCCCTGGTGTATACTACGCCCCCGCCGGACCCGGCTACTCTAGAGGGCCTGGTGTTCCAACCGCTCCCGGATTCGCCCCAGCCCCCTCTACTCCCGGATTCGCCCCAGCTCCTACTGCTCCTGCAGCTCCCTTCTCGCCACTGAAGGAGGGTGGCTCCCTTTCTCCAGTAGGGATCAGTCCTGAACAAACTCCCGGTTTTCCACTTCGAGCACCAGCCCCCGGGTTCGCCCCAAGGCCATCATCCGTATTTCCCCAGTTTTCTCCCCAAGGGCCTTCTTCCTTTGCTCCCGCTCCTGGAACACCAGGAACTCCCGGAACTCCTGGATTTTTCGGACCTGCGGCTCCCGGAACTCCTGGTTCCCCAGGAACTCCTGGATCCCCAGGAACTCCTGGTTTCCCAGGAACTCCTGGTTCCCCAGGAACCCCCGGTTCCCCAGGAACCCCCGGCTCACCCGGATTCTTTGGACCAGCAGCTCCTGGTGCCCCAGGAACTCCCGGTTCCCCAGGAACCCCCGGCTCACCTGGATTCTTTGGACCAGCAGCTCCTGGTGCCCCAGGAACTCCCGGTTCCCCAGGAACCCCCGGCTCACCCGGATTCTTTGGACCAGCAGCTCCTGGTGCCCCAGGAACTCCAGGCTCACCCGGATTCTTTGGAACAGCAGCTCCTGGTGCCCCAGGAACTCCAGGCTCACCCGGATTCTTTGGACCAGCAGCTCCTGGTGCCCCAGGAACTCCCGGCTCACCCGGATTCTTTGGACCAGCAGCTCCTGGTGCCCCAGGAACTCCTGGATCGCCCGGAACGCCTGGTACTCCTGGTTTTCCTGGAACTCCGGGTTCCCCAGGGTCGCCGGGTTCTCCTGGATTCCCTGGGTCTCCTGGGTCTCCTGGTTCTCCTGGATCTCCTGGCTCTCCTGGTGCCCCAGGATTCGCCCCGGCACCCCAGAAGGAAGGAGGAAATTTAAAGCCCACATTTATTCTTCCAGAAAATACCCGCCTTTCTGTAACTGACGACAGAGGACAATACACTCATGCGTAAGTCACTGATTAATTTTTATCAAATACTAATCAAAGACTAGCTTATAGGCTTCACCCAGGAAATACTGTATTTTTGTATGTTGCATTCAGTGAATAACCTTTTCAACTGTATCGGGCAAAGAACGTCTGGTTAAGTAATCATCTGAGTAAATAAAAGTAAATGTTCATAAGAATAGCATTGGAAACTTGAAAACTCGAGAGGCGGAACCCTGATGGATTTTTCAAACGTGAAAAGGACTTTCCGCAACCCCGATATATTAAGTACTTTCATGATGAATTTCAGCCCAATCGGTGCAGAAATTTAATATATAAAAGAGAATAGCCTACTATATAAGGCTAGGCACTGATAATTTAAAACTTTTAAATTTGAAACTTTCATAAATTAGGGAGATGACTCATCATAAAAGAAGAAAGAAAAAATGTCATTCGAAGGTATGTCCTAAAACGCTTAGCTTTCCGCCTGAATTGTGAATTTACTTGTATCTCTCTGTTTGTGTTTTTTACTTAGTACGTTATATCTTAGAAACATCTGAAGTTATCAACTTCGAACTTTGTACATGTATTACATCTAATAAGACCAATTTTGGCATGGAATAACAAGTTTTCTTTTTCTCTGTACCATTTCAAAATGGCGGCCATTTTTGTGTTTAAAAGCTAAACATCTTAAAAACAGTTTTATTTAGGAAAACCCTGCAAGAATAAAAAAAGTTGGGTCATTTTGTCTTATCAATAATGATACTGTATGCAGATTTTTAACTATAGGATCGTAAATAACTAGTAGTTGTGATTTTTACAAGTTCAATCATGCTTTTAGCAAATTTCCCCTGTAGGGAAGAAGCCCGAGAGCACTACAATTAACGTTTTAAATGTAGATATATAATTTACTTTATTTTTCTTACTATATTATTTAGTCTTGTTATTTTAAATGTTTTGTTAGGTTTAACATATTCTGAATTTTTGTCTGCCTCAGTTGGGATGCTACTAAAATATGTTTAATATTATTTTAGTATGAAATTTGTTTGTAATATTTAATTTAAATTCAATCTGAGGTAGTTTCGTTTTTGTATGTGCAGATAATTCCTCACTGTGTATCATCATTTACTATGGAACATCTGAATACATCTCTTTTAGCTAATTTCCCCTATAGGGAAGTAGTTATTACCGTAGTTCTCATGGTAAGACTTAAGCCCGAGACCATGATAACTTTTTTGTTTTGAGGTCCCCAGATGACAAAAACACTATTAGTTCAAATATATATATATGTCCGTGAATGTGATAACTTGAGTAAAAAACGTCCGATTTCGATGAAATTTGGCTCAAATGTGTAAAGCGACATTTATGAATTTAAGTTCGAAAACCAGAAAAATCGGACTACGGGAAGGGGGTTTATAGGTGTTTTAAATTTTCCAAAAATATATTTTTTGCATTTTTCACCCAAAAATTGTTAAAACTCTTAATTTTGGTTTGAACCATGTGTTAGAGCTTAACAAACAAATAATATAGTAATTTGAATTATTAACCTAGGTTAAGTGGTTGCGGAGAAAATCCAAAAAACCCTGCTCATGAAATCTCCCATGTTAATCTTATGGGCAAAAGGTTTTTGGCTTTTCCTCAGTTAATTTTAATGCAAACTTCACATTTGCTTTTTACCAATCAACTCAGCTCCACAAAACAATCATTTTGGTGTTTAAATTGTGATTCTACGTCCAACCGTTGCAGAGATATTCAAAGTACTAAATACAGTACGTTGTCCAATGTTATCCTTGTGGGGAATAAATAAAATTTGATATCTAGATTATTTATTAATTTATATTGATGGAACTTGGTGTGTGGCTTCACATAATATTGATATATTGATATTTGCACAAACAATTGATTTTTTATTAATTATCCTCGTAGCAGCAAACCTGCATACTCAGCCCTAATGTTATTCTTATGGAGGATAAGTAAAGTTTTATATCTCCCTTAATTATGAACATAAATCAATAAAACTTAGTATGTAGCTTCACCTGGTTGAATTATATTGATAATTGCTCAAAAAAATATTTCTTATCTTTTTTTGCAGCAAACCTGCATACTCATCCATAATGTTATTCTTATGGAGAAGAAATCAAATGCTATAGATCACTTATTTATTTATGTATTTTTATAAAACTTGGTAAATGGCTTTATGTGGTAGTGAGAAACTCATTGGAAATTCGCTGATTACGCAGGTTTGCTGCGACTAGGGTATTTTCCATTTATGGACTAAAAAATCATGTTTTAACTTGTACAAATTACAACTTCTCAGTCATTCATGATCCTACAGTTAAAATATTCATATAATTGAAACTTAATAACATTCATAAACTTGATATTCCATACCAGAATGGGTCTTATTAGATGTAATACATTTACCTTGTTTTATGTTTATATATTTAGATGTTTCTAAGATATATCGTACTAAGTAAAAACACAGACAGACCAATAGACGGAAAATAAGCATTTTAGGACATACCTTCATTTTAACTGTTTTCTTTGTTGTTGTATGAGGAATCGTATTCTTATAAGTTTCATAAGAAAGAATCGTATTCATATAAGTTTTAAATTATCAGTTCCTAGCCTCAATTAATAATTTAATTTGAGTTCTTACAGTAAAAACATTTTTAACAACGGGAAAGAAACGGGGACCAGTGGGAAAATAAATGCTGGGAATCAAGGAGGTTTACACAAAGGTAGTCGCGGGTACCAGTTAGTATGCTAATTTTGTTTGACCGACAGGATGTTAAAAAAAAAAATAGTTTGTTACTATTCGTAGTACGATTTTCGGGCATTTTTCAACAATTTGTGATAAATATAAATTTGAATATACTCCCACAAATGAACTACCACACTGAGCTCAATTAATAAAGAAAAATAGTTTTAGTATTTTCGAAATACGTTGAGGTGAACTTTGTTGACCCCTCTCTACGATAATATTTGTGTTTGTACAGGTTTACGTCGAAGGTAGCCCCCAAATTTACCGTGCTGTTCTTTATGTTTCAACAAGTATAACACTTTCGTAATAATTGGAATAGGCCTGGTCTGTTTACTTTATTTTCGGCGTATTCCCTTTTAAACAAATGTCCATATTTTAGGAACTATTTTGAATATTTCCTAATTTGTTTTTATGGTTTTCCTGATCTATTATATATAACTCATAAAGAAAATTATTTATATTTTGATTAGTTTTTACTTCAGATTAAAATTATTTATGCCGTAAAGGCATATATTTTATTAGACGACATTTTCAGCTTATAATTCTAACTTAACAATTGAATATGACCAGAAGGAAGTTTAAGTTGAGATTTCTTTACATACTGCAATCTATCTATAATATTACTAGCTGTGTACCCGTCCTTTGTACGGGTTATTTATAAATGGTTGTTTAACTAAAGTAAATAACAATCCACATTATTTTACAAAATTAAAATTACATTTTACATGTTTAATGTAAAATTAAATCAAAGTTAACGAAATATACTGGCAGATAGTTCGGGTCCTGTTGCTAAGTTGAGGAACTCTGTCGGGTAGTAAATGTGTGTGGTTTGCGACTCAAAATCGGTACCCGTAACACTTTGGATTCGCTTTTAAAAATAAAAGAACTTAAGGACAAAAAAATCAAAAATATCGGGGGGGACGGGGAGCATGAATATAAAATCGGTGGGGGAGCGAAATATAAAACTGGGGGGGAGTAAAAACATAAAATCGGGGAGGGGGCAAAAATATAAAATGGAGAGGGACACAAAATAAAAATATAAAATCGAAGAAGGCGTGGAACAAAAATCAAAATCGGGGGAGCAAGAATATAAAATCGGGGGGGGGAATATAAAATCGGGGGGGGGGCAAAAATATAAAATTGGGGGGACAACAGCAAATAAAAATAAAAAATCAAAGAGGGGGGAGACGAATATAAAATTGGAGGTGGGGCAAAAATGAAAATTGGGGGAGCAAGAATATAGAATCGGGGGGGCAAAAAATATAAAATCGGGGGGCCAAAATATAAAAAGGGGGGGACATGAAATAAAAATATAACATCGAAGTGGGGGGGATTATAAAATTGGGGGTGGGGCAAAAATAAAAATCGGGGGAGGAGGAGCAAAAATTTAAAATCGAGGGGGACACAAAATATAAAATCGGGGGAGCAAAAATATAAAATCGGGGGGGGCAAAAAATATAAAATTGGTGAGGCAAAACAAAATTGGGGGGGGAGAAAAATTTAAAATCGGGGGAGGGCAAAAAAAATAAAATCTGGGGGGGCAAAAATGTAAAATGGGCGGCAAAATTATAAAATGGGAGGCAAAAATATAAAATGGGGGGACATAAAATAAAAATATAAAATCTAAGAGGGGGGAGCAAAATAAAACATTGGGGGTGGGGCAAAAACAAAAATCGGGGAGAAGCAAAAATATAAAATCGTGGGGGGGGTACAGGAAGTATCGGTAAAAATTGATTTTTGTGCAAATAAGAATAGACCACAACCACGATGAAGCCACATTAATATTTGTTAATTAATATTAATTAATAGCTAGCTGACATATCCGTTCTTCGCACAGGGGTTTTCTCTACCCGTTCTTTAGTCAACGTAATTTGCATTTTAGTTAGCTTGAAACAGCTGTTCTTGCTTCTGCTCTTTAAGCTGTCAAATGGAAGTGTCCTCAGCTGTTCGCATTACAGTTTCTGAAGGTTTACTTTCTTCTAGGGTATTTTAAGGAAGTGAATAGGCCTATGTGTTGCATGGGTTCAAGATCTACCTATGTGTAAAGTTTCGTACGGGTTGTATTTAGGCCTAAATGGTAGATTAACTGAAGAAAATAACAATCCACATTATTTTATAATATTAAAATTACATTTTACACGTTTAAAAGTCGAGGAACTCTGTAGGGTACTAAACGGCGAGTGGTTTGCGACTCCAAATCGGTTCACGTAACAATTTGGATTCGCTTTTAGAAATAAAAGAACTCAAGTACAGTAAAAATAGAAAACATATCTGGGAGAGGGGAGGGGGGCATGAATATAAAATCGGTTGGGAGGGGAAAAATATAAAATCGGGGGGGGGGGGGCAAAAATAAAAATCTGGGGGGGAGAAAAAATATGAAATCGGGGGGAATATAAAATACAGGGAGGACAACATAAAATAAAAATATAAAATCGAAGAGGGGGGAGCAAAATAAATTGGGAGTGGGGCAAAAATAAAAAGGGGGGAGCAAAAATATAAAATCCGGTGGGGGCAAAAATGTAAAATCGAGGGGGGGGCAAAAATATAAAAACGGGGAGGGGGAAGAAAATAAATAAATCGGGGGCAAAAATAAAAATCGGGGGGGGAGCAAAAATATAAAATCAGGGGTGGGCAAAAAGATATAAAATCGGGGGGCAGCAAAAATATAAAATCGGGGTGGGGCAAAAATAACAATCGGGGGGGAGGAAAAATATAAAATGGGGGGCTATAAATATAAAATCGGGGGGAGCAAATAAATAAAACCGGGGGGAGGGCAAAAAATATAAAATCAGGGGTGGGCAAAAAGATATAAAATCGGGGGGGGACAAAAATATAAAATCGGGGGTGGGGCAAAAATAAAAATCGGGGGGGAGAAAAAATATAAAATCGGGGGGGACAAAAATATAAAATCGGGGGGAGCAAATAAATAAAATCACGGGGCAAATGATATAAAATCGGGGGGGAGCAAATATAAAATCGGGGGGGGGCAAAAGTATAAAATGGGGGATAAAAATATAAAATCGTGGGTGGGGCAAAAATAAAAATCGGGGGGAGCAAAAATATAAAATCCGGGGGGGGGGTACAGGAAGTATCGGTAAAAATTGTTTTTGTACAAATAAGAATAGACCACAACCAGATGAAACCACATTAATATTTTTGTTCATTCATATTAATTAATAACTAGCTGACGTACCCTTCGCACAGGGGTTTTCTCTACCCGTTCTTTAGTCAATGCAATTTGCATTTTAGTTAGCTTGAAACAGCTGTTCTTGCTTCTGCTCTTTACGCTGTCAAATGGAAGTGTCCACAGCTGTTCGCATTACGGTTTATGAATGTTTACTTTCTTCTGAAATGTAAACATTGAAACTTAGGACGTTCACGGGGCGAAGCCCGAGGGGATTTTAAGGAAGTGAATAGGCCTATGTGTTGCATGGGTTCAAGATCTACCTATGTGTAAAGTTTCAGCCCAGTCGGTTCAGTAGATTTTGCGTTCACCCGGAACATCAGACAGACAGACAGAGAGACAGACAGACAAACGGAAACCACCTCTTCTTTAAAATATTATAGATAGATAAAGATAGATATTATTATAGATAGTTGTTTCTGTCTGTCTGTCTGATATTATAAAATAATGTGGATTGTTATTTGCTTCAGTTAATCTACCATTTAGGCCTAAATACAACCCGTACGAAGGACGGGTACACAGCTAGTAATATTATAAAGAAGAGGTGGTTTCTGTCTGTCTGTCTGTCTGTCTATCTGTCTGATGTTCCGGGTGAACGCAAAAACTACTGAACCGACTGGGCTGAAACTTTACACATAGGTAGATCTTGAACGCATGCAACACACAGGCCTATTCACTTCCTTAAAATCCCCTCGGGCTACGCCCCGTGAAGGTCCTAAGTTTTAATGTTTACATTTCAGAATAAAGTAAACATTCAGAAACTGTAATGCGAACAGCTGAGGACACTTCCATTTGACAGCTTAAAGAGTAGAAGCAAGAACAGCTGTTTCAAGCTAACTAAAATGCAAATTGCATTGACTATAGAACGGGTAAAGACAACCCCTGTGCGAAGAACGGGTACATCAGCTAGTATGTTATAACGGAATGAAACCCTCCGTAGAAATGATATGACGAGAAATAGTCTTGCTGCCTACTTTATTGCAAACCAGCAAATTGTCAAAAAACGCCGCAGAATTGAAAAATACTATATACCCCCGTCGCAGCAAACCTGCGGACTCAGCGAATTTCCAATGCATAATATTTGTCTGAATTCCACATAAAGCCGCAAACCAAGTTTCATAAAAATATATTCACATATAAGCGATTTTAATTATTCTCCATAAGAATAACATTGGTAATGAGTATGTAGGTTTGCTGAAACAAGGAACAGAAACAATTGGTTTTTATGCAAATATAAATAGAATTTAACTAGGCGAAGCCACATACTAAGTTTCATCGATATTCAATCATAAATAAGCGATATATGACATTCTAGTTATTATAAGAATAACATGGGGGCTGAGAAAGCAGGTTTGCTGCAACAAGGAACAGAAAAATGGGTTTTTATATAATTATCAATATAACTCAACCAAGTGAAGCTACATACCAAGTTTTATTAATTTATGTTCATAATTAAGGGAGTCAGTACATTTTACTTATTCTCCATAAGAATAACATGGGGGCTGAGTACAGAGGTTTGCTGCTACGGGAATAATCAACAAAAAATCAATTTTTTGTGCAAATATCAATATACCAGTACTACTTGAAGCCACATACCAAGTTTCATCAACATACATTAATAAATAATCGAGATATCAAATTTTATTTATTCTCCATAAGGATAACATTGGACAACGTACTGTGTTTAGCACTTCGAATATCTCTGCAACGGTTGGGCGTAGAATCACAATTTAAACACCAAGATGATTGTTTTGTGGAACTGAACAGATTGGTAAAAGCAAATGTGAAGTTTACATTAAAATAAACTGAGGAAAAGCCAAAAACCTTGTTCCCATAAGATTAACATGGGAGATTTTATGAGCAGGTTTTTTTGGATTTTCTCCGCAACCACTTAACCTAGGTTAATAATTCAAAAACTAAATTATTTGTTTTTTAAGCTCTATAACATGGTCAAAACCAAAATTAAGTTTTTTAAAAATTTCAGGGTGAAAAATGCAAAAAACTGATTTTTGGAAAATTTAAAACCCCCATAAACCCCCCTTCCCATGGTCCGATTTTTCTGGTTTTCGAACTTAAAGTCATGAATGTGATTTTACACATTTGAGCCAAATTTCATCAAAATCGGACGTTTTTTACTCAAGTTATCGTGTTAACGGACACACACACACACATATATATATATATATATATATATATATATATATATATATAAATTTGAACGAATAGTGTTTTTGGCATCTGGGGACCTCAAAACAAAAAGTTATCATGGGCTCGGGCTTAAGTCTTACCATGAGACCTACGGTAATAGCTTCTTCCCTATAGGGGAAATTCGCTAAAAAACGCCGGATAAAACTGAGCAACAAGAATAATAATAGAGATTCTTCATTTCATAATCTTTACTCGTAACTTTCCTACGCGAAAACGAAAAATTAAATTCGATAAGTTTGACAGCCTGACGTTTCTGACGCAAGTAAATAAAAAATTGCTTGTTGACTGTCATATCAAGTTTAACAGGATTAACAGATACAAAAGGCCAGTTAATTCTAAATTTTGCTCTTGGAATCTCAATGGACGCCATGATGAGGCGATTCAGGCCATGGACGTGTTTATTTTGTTGCCATCGACATTGTTAGTTCCCGCGACCTCATCGTCGTGATGTTTTAATTCTTTGACATGTTCGATCAATGTTTACGTTTTCACGGAATGGTTATTATTACATTGGTTATTTACGTCCTGAATTCATCCGGTGACGATACGCAGTGGAGATTACGAATGGAAAACTTGGATTAGAGCGGGGTTATGTAAGTCGAGGCCTCGGCTAGAGAAGGTGAATCTTGTTGCTTAAATTGCTTCTAGAAAGAAGGAGTTATTTATATTGCTATCTACTTCAACATTACCTATCACTTTTAGGGTTCAAAACTACATGATGTTTCGGGAGACTCATCCTGTTATCAAGATATACGGACTTATAAACTTGAATTTAAAATTCAAAACTTAAGAATAATTAATTACCCTTAAAATTTTCCCAAAATTGTATGACTTGCATCTATCTATACTTATCTTTATTTTTATTTCCTAATAAGGGTGTTTTTGTCGGAAGGCCATGTCTCCTTTGTAATTTACCAAAACGAATTTGAGGCATCATCTTACAGTGACAAGTCCAACTAACTCGCAATCAGCGAGGTAGAAACAATGCGCAAGCTGTACAGGGACAGTTCTAGTTTGTTTTTAATACGTTTTTTTGTGACTGGAAGTCAATATGTTTTGTGTCGTTGGATGGAGCTCAGCTTAAAGATGTTTCAGTTCTAAGTAAAAAAATCAAACGTAAGAAGATGGTCCTGCAGTTGCCCACAAAGTTTGTTAATTGTCCATAAGATCAACACTTGGAACACGTTTAAATGAATTGCATATTAAACTAGCTTCTGGTGCAGTGGAAGAGTTTTAAAGTAATAATAGCAGATATTCATACTAAAATATTTTTTTTATATTGAAATGGTAACACAATTCGTTTGCTGTTATTTATGACGGCAAGTGGTTAAGTGGTTTTAAAACTCAAATAGGTAAATAAGCAGTTAGATAGTTTTACTTTTGTAAACGGATTGAGTTTGAAGGCCGAGCTAATACTTTACAACGCCATACGTTGAGTCTCCTAGTTAGGCTTATATGATAACTAAGATAATACAGAAATTCACATAGGTATACAGTCTATTATCATTTTTATCAAACTATGCTCGACCTAATGATGACTTATTGTGACATCCTTTACAAATTACATCTTACCGCCCGAAATGCATAAGAAGGTTCTCCGATTTAACCAAATAAATATAAAAATATAAGTCTAAATTACAATTCCACTACTACAATGCGTTTAAAAATACCGATCAGATGGAGGGTTGAAGTGAATTATGCTTTGAGTGAAATAGCTAAACAAATTATTTAAAACTTCATCTAACACCTAGCTTTTAGCTTACGCAAGAGCGCGTCGCGTCGAAGATGTATTTTTCTTTTAGAACACAAATTATTTTCCACTGCTTCACTTTTCAGATCCAGGTGGACTTTTTCATTAGCATCACACTGTGCCAATTTAGTTTTCGTCTTGATAGTTGTATCTAATTTTCCTATCAGAATATTTCCCTAGAACTAACAAGGTCAGACATGGTACCATTAATAAGGAATGACATTCTTCCATAAAATATTTAATTTTAGTTGATTTCACTAGATTACGAGGGCTTAAAATCTGCAATTTGATTTACCATAATTTAATTTCGTTCGAAAAATACAATATGACATTTTTTATGAATATAGGTACTTAGGTGAAAAGCGGTTTTTTCAAAATTTCACATTTAGTTGTAAAATACATTTTGTGGTGTGCAAATAAAATTGTATACGACACATATTTATGCAATTTGCTTGTTTCTACTATGAGTAAGTATAAATAAATCATGACGTTGTCCCAATAACTACATAAAACAAGGTTGTATGTCTTGAAGGGCGGAAAAGTATCATAGTTTCTCCAGATTCTTATTTCAAAACATAGGGAGTGGTTTTGAATTATACGAAATCAACTTTGATAGCAGATGTTACAAGTTATTTTACCATGTTATACTTACTGTCATCAACAATACTCTTAGACTTAAGATTTGTTTGTAAAAGCCTGCACAATTTATAATTGTTTTTCTTCAAATAAATATTATTATTATTATTAATATTTTGCCACTCGTGATCACACCAACAGCGACACGGTGGGATACCTATAATATCTTCACAAATAAAAACTAGAAAGTGCAAACAAAAGCTACGTGGTGTAGAGATTGTACTTCATGATGGGGGAACAAATTCGAGACACTGTCTTCTGCTGCGGGGTATCCTTGTTTGTGATCCCACCGGCTCCGACTGCCGGGAAAGGGCTGTCGTGTTAATGCTGAATAAACAGCCGCAGAGAGTGATCGACAGCGGCTATCTCGCTCTGTCGTCACCCTGCCGATTGTTTACAACAATGTCCATCTCTTTCTCTCTTGTTCGCGACGACCATTCTACGCGGGAGGTCAAACTGTTTAGGCTTAATCACTGTTTTCCTAAGTATTCTTTTGCATGTGGGTTTTTCCTCCACTTAGTATATTTAAGAGTGTGCTGGAGAGAGAGCATATTGGGTTATTCCTAATTCGGAACAATGACAGATCTACTGTAAACATGTTTTTAAGCATGTTTTTTTATTATTAATGTAAGGATATGACTTGGTGGCTGGTTACTATGTAAACAAAGAGATGTGGGAACAGTTTCCTCCACTGTTCAAACTCTGTTATTGACAAAATCAACCAAGAAACGTAATAATGTTTAAAGATCAGCTATGCTAAACATTTTGTGAAATAAAAGACAATCAAACCACCTATGGCTTAGGTAAGGAAGGGTTTTGCTCGTGACTTTCGCTCATTCCCTTGTTACTAGCGGACCATCAAGGCCTAAGTTCATCGTACTTGGTCCGCAGTTTCACTTGGGAATACATTTTTATCGTGCTGAATTCGTGGTTAACATCTTGAACCGATGGTAAGGTCTTTTTTTAGCTTATATTCAGTTCAACCAACTGAAAGTGGCTATTCCAGCTAATCGCGTTGCTTCTACTCCAAATCTCCAGCCTAGTAAACAACGCTCTACATAATCACACCTTGGCTCCCGGCTACAAGGAAAACCCTGTTAATCCAGAGCCCAGGAATGAAGGATTATGTTTTCCTCGTGTTAGGACAATGTGTTTAGTATATCTCTCTCTTAATGATATCGGTGTTTTTGACAGCGTCGTTTAGAAATAATGTATGATACTAATCAATGGAAAACATATAATAACTGGCTTTCTCCTGTTTGTTGTATCTTTGTTTTATTATACTATACTGAATGTACAGTACAGTACGTGTCTTCTAAAATGAAATTTAATAAAACAAGTTTAGTTCATTTTTTGGGAGATAAGCTGGTTAATTAGATATGATAAAACTTTGGGGATGGGGGCCGAGCTTAGCTAGGAGGAAAATCACATTTCGATACTTTACCTTGTGAGTATTACTTTGAAAGCTCACTGGAAGTTTTTTATCGGCTGTTATGATTATTTTGTAATGATTTTAAACTTTGTAAGTTGTGAAAGCCCAATGTTAAAAGTGTAAGTTTTAAAATGGTTTTCAATCAAAATACGAGTTTTTACTTTTTTCTTCAAAGTTTAAGCATTATCCTTTCGCGAGACTGTACTCTTTGCGTGGGATTCCGAAATCCACGCCGAATGTAGGTTTTTATAGACCTGCATTGGTCTTTTACGAGTATAGGATAGGATTCAAATAATAAACTGTCGATACTTTAAATAACATGAATAAAATGTATATTTGGTAATTGTAGGTATATTTAATATGCAAGTTAACAATTTAAGCCGAAGGAATAACAAAAGTCTTTCAGGTAGACCGATAATAATTTGTTTTTAAAAGTTTAATGTTGCATCATATCAATTTTTGGGTGGGAAAATGGAACTGCTTGTTCAAATTAATTGTAATCTATAGTGATAGCAATTGTCCTTTTCTAATGTTGATCTTTCAGTTACAAGTAAGTTTTATTTCTTCAAAATTCTTACCCATTTAATGTATCATTAATTGCATGTATCATTTGGATGGGATTAATTTTATTAACATTTCTTTGAACATGATAGCTTTTTCAATGTGCAGTTTTCATCACAAGCATTTTCCAGCCGACCAGTCCTACTGTTAGTAATCATTCCGATCATCCCTTCCAGGTTTTCCGACAAGAACGGCACCCAGGTGAGTGAGCAGGGGAGCCTCCTGTCCACCAACGAGGGGTGGGAGTACGTCATTGTCAAGCGAGGTTCCTACTCCTACGTGAGCCCCGAGGGGCAGAGGATCACCGTCAACTATCTGGCCGACCACAACGGCTTCCACATCCTGCCGTAGGATGCGAGACTGAGTGTGCAGTGACAAGGGGACAGCGGCCTTATATAACTTGCTCGGCCATGCAGTTCGCCAAAATCCTGATTGTAGCACTTCACACCTCTATTTACTGAATACTCGATGATAATAGTGATTTTCTGTCTGTGTCCTCCAAAAAATGTATAGCTCCAAATCAGCAAGTAGTCCAAATTTTGTAATGCAGTTTGGTTATGAATTGAATATTTTTTCCAAGGAGTCATTAAATGGGTTTTAGATTTTACACAGTTAATAAATATAACCAACGATATAACATAAAGAATTACTAGTTAAATAAATTATCGAATAATTATTTATAGATTATCGCATGATTGTTCACTGCAAAGGCAAAATGTACTTAGAATAAAAAAGACTACTATATCAATTTTCAACTTTTTATGACAAGTTAACATTGCAGTATCTTAAATAGTGGTTTAGAAAAAAATATGATGTTTAATTCTAATCCATTAATGCTTAAAATAATCTTGAGACGAAAAAGCCAAATTATTGTTTTATTTGACCTTAAAATATAGTTCAAGTTTCTACATGTTTTACTTGAGTCAAAAATGAAAAATCTTATGTTAAACAAAAACTAAATCACTATTTCTAGAATACTAATACAATGTTTATTTCTCATAATCAATTGATACATTTAGTCTACTATTTATTTTTATTAGTTCCTGTTGTACATAACGTTGTAACATACATGTATAAAAGTATATCTGTGTAAAAGGATACCTGATTTTATTTTACCCTAAACAAATATTCTACTTTGCAACGAGATGCATTTGCCCCGCAAATCCGTATTTAAAATAAAGGCCGCTGACAGTAGACAACAATATAATTTACTACTATGGTCAGAGTAGCAAAATTAGTGGCACAATCCAAAAAAAAACTGGAAATAAATCACAAAAGATCCAAAACAGATAAATGTAAAACGGAGACTCGCCCAAGCAACCATGCTGTGCAGTTGTGCACCCTGTTGTCTTGTTTCAGTGTTTGGCTTGTGTTGTTTCCGTTTGGTTTTACTTGTGACTGGTTTTATTTGTGACTTATTTCCAGCTTTGTGCCATCATTTTGTTATGTTCTATGTTTTATAGTTGTCTGGTAATCAGATTCCAGATTCCGAAACATTGAGAAACTCCTTTTTGAAAATATCTGCAACTATTTCTTAAATAACATAAATGCACCATTACCAAAAGTAAATTCCAAACATAGAAACGAGAATTTTGTTAGATATATTGTTTCCTTTCCAATTAAAAGGAGTTAAAACTGCAAAAACGTTTGTATGGAAACTAATTTAAATGTATTTAACATATTGAAATAAGTAGTATTCAGTTAAATGTAGGGAATGGCTGGGAAACATAGGGTTCAGAGCGCTCTCCTTAAATCTGAAATTCAACAGATCGATCCTGGGCCAAATTGAAATATGTTTGTTAAGGTCCGACACTTGACTCAACTGACTCGTCATTGAGCCATTAATTAATGATCCTGACAAAATAATCAGCCAGTCTTAGTCGATAAAAAGGCTATACATGTTTGGGGATATTTATTTAGTTCCAAGTGGATTTAACTCCAAAATTATATTTCAGTTATTTAGTTCCAAAATGAATAAAATCACTAGTGGGGTTAGTTCCAAAACTCAATAATGATTTAAAATAGGGAGTGGATTTAATTCCAAACGTCGTTGTGTCCAAAAGTACAGTCAATATGGAAATTAGCAACATTTTGTTTAGTTTTAGACAGAACGCGACTGGAGAAAAAACTAGAAAACTACTTTTAAAAATAGTAGCTCTAGTTCCAAAAGCGGCCGAGTGGATTGAACTCCAAAAGTACAGCTGCCTAGAATTAATGTAGACCTCGCAGTCATCTAAGCGGGCATCGATACTGCACAGCTGACCCCTGCGCATGTAAAGGAGCAAATAAAGAAGGAGCTATGGACATAACATTTAGAAGAAAACTCCAAAAATCAATAGCATATTTTTACTATAAAAATTGAGGATTGAGGATTTTGTTAGGACACCTCTACACGTCAGGTATAAAAGCTATAAATATAATAATATCTAATAACTAGGTTAAAAAACATTAAAAAACTCAAATGAGCTTTCCCTTTAACCCCATACACTGGGGAAATCGTATTTGTTTGTAAAATGTTGTGATAGAGATTAACGCATTAAAACTCTAATTATATTAAAACCTTGTTTCTATAAGACTATTACCAAACTCTGTTTAAAAATTACGTTGATAAGATGAATTAAAACAGTTTATAAAAATGAAAACCCTCTAAAACATATTTATTAGGTAACGGATCAGAGAGCAGTTTTTGCACGCTTAAATCCATCTCACATTTAAACGATGGATTTAAAAATTTAAATAAATGCCAGAGATATTTTTGTACAACAAAAAACATTATTTTATCTTTACTTAATTAAATATTCTACACACACACACACACACACACACACACACACACACACACACACACACACACACACACACACACACACACACACACACACACACACACACACACACACACACACACACACATATATTTATTACTGTTTACGGCAATCTTAGTACCCACCATGAATACCTATTTAATGTATATTACCTGATTGACTTACTGATCTCAGACCATAACCATATTACAAGTGTAGTATTTGCATCAAAAAACCAACTTGTGGGTACTTGAAAAACAGTTTAGAATTACTATGGCATAATGCGTATCTGAGGGGCATGAAAACTCCAGAGTGTCTGAAGGGTGGGTACAGAATGATTTAGATTGATATTGGTATTATTGTTAAATCAACAAACTGTGTTCTTGATGAGCCGCATTTCATAATTATTGAGTTGCAAACTATATCTAGAAAATATCGTTGCAATTAAATGAATAAAATATATTAAAGGCATATTATTTAATCGTTTTTAAAATACAAGACATCTAGTTACAATTTGAATGCTATATGTAAATCTACTGTATATAATAATTAAATTGAGTAAGAAATGCAAACAGTTATTAAATTATACAATTATATTTCTTTAAATTAATAGTTACTTTGATAGTAGCCTATGTATATTTAGTCCACTCGTTAGCATAGCATTTAAAAAATTCGTGTTAACCTTTGTTACGACATTGAATATGAATATTGATGTTTAATTTGTTAGGTTAGTCTTTGAGAAATTTGTTTATCATTTTGAAATTATAGATGAAAAAACTGCTCAACTACTAGGTATTTCAAATAATTATCAACGTTAAGTAATAAGAAATATATTACCTTTATTCTTGCTAAAAATACAAATAATCATCAGGCTACACAAAAATTCGCAGAAGTTTACCAACTAAAGCCTGACATTGATGGCACCTGAAGGGCAATGGGCAACCAAATTCCTCATACTAGTTCCCATTAGCCATTATGGAAACAAAATAGCGTTGAGTACAGTGGCGGACTTACCTATGGCGCCACCCCTATAGGCCCATTCGGCCGGCCGCCCCTTTGTGTTTCGTGAAAAAATGAAAGGTTTCAATGTAAACGCGATATTAAATTTCCCGTTAATGGCACGCTTATTAATGCATTTTTCCAAAAAAGTCATAGTACAGTATGAGTACATTATTTTTAATTTGTATTGATACGTTTTGAGAAAAATATATATTTTGTGGTTGAGAAGAATGAATATGAATATGAATAACATGTACCACCACCTTTGACTACAACTAGAAACACAGGTACTGGTAATGACACACTGACAGTACTACTCACAGTCGCATCTCTGCCTCTGCATGTCATATGTCGCGACATGAAGGAGTACATCTTCACCGCTAACCACCACGGTGGCCAAACACCTCTCAAAAGATTCAAAAATTCTAATGATATTAAAAGTACAACAGGACAGGGCTTATCATCACCGAATCAATATTTTCTTTCTTTGAATGAAGATAAAACTGAGACATCAGTGCCCGGGTCCGATCCCTTTTACCGTCGGTCAAACGTCAGTCTACTTTAAATGAAACTGAAAAAACTTGCTCTGATCCCGTAAGATTGTATTCTACAATCACAATCTGAATCTCCAAGGACTGAGGAAGCAGGGCCCACACGCGAAACTTTGGTTCCAAACTAGGCTACCTGGTTTTATGGCTGATAATGGAAGGTCCTTCTCACTCTCGTTACCCCTCCCCAACCTAGAAATTGACGATACTCTTTAAATATAGTTTTTCTATTATGCTGAGTAACCTTAGTATTGTATTATATTTTTAAAATTGTTTATAACTTTATATCAGGACGTCACGAGAAGCAGACAAATATGATTTTAAGCTGAACAGTTAGCTCCTTATTTAGTTTTTACAACATTTTTATATTTATTTCGGACCCTTTCTTTCAACTAGATATTTGTTTGCACTTTGTAATTTGTGCGTTGTACATTTAGTTTAGTATAAATACAGATCCTACTTTCACATGTGATAAAATCTTTGAATATTTAAAGAGGGCTGGCTAACTGTCAAATGCTGTTCAGTCAATGTAGTCTACTGTAGCAAGAGATGGCAAAGGGGGTGGGGCCCGGCCAAGTCATTTTGTCTGGGGCCCGTCAAAGCTGTCTACGGCCCTGGATGCATACATAGCAATTAGCTGGTTAACAAATTTGTTTTAACCCATATAAAGTTTCGTTGGAGTGACGAAAGACTCTCGGTCTAGGTATTAAGAATAGCACTGATAGATAAGGTACTGCTTTTAATGCTCATTACTTTTCCCTCATCATTTTATTATGAACATCTAAATTACCATCTATTATTATCCTAGGCGAAACATTATTGTGGTCACATGGGTTAAGCGACTTATTGTAGAAAGCCTAACATTCAAAGCCAGACACTGACGTTATTATAAACACTAGCTGTTACTAAACACGAATCAAATAGTTTTCATTAGTGATCAAATATATGTAGTGGCTTCAAAATTGTTCTTTACAAATCTATAACTAAATATCTGTTAGTTATTTAAAACGATAATTTTGAAATGGGAAACGCATGTAATCAAATGGGAAATCACTGTGTGAAAGTGTAAGATGCTATTGTAACAAAACATAGTGAATATTAAAATATTCATTAGAATATGTCAACATTATTTTTACGAAAGACTTATTACGCCTGCCCAAAAGAAAATTTCAATGGTTTAGTTTAAACTTTCTTGTTAGTTTAGTTTTGGATATTGAATCAGATGCAGATTTATGTAACTTCAAGCCAAATTCTGTTCCTTAAAAACTGGAGTAAAATTTATTTAATGTTTAAATGTTTTTTCTTTGGGCTCAAATATGCAATACAAATTTACCAAACTGCTTTCCCTATTTTTATAACCAAAAGATAAACACAGTCTACATATTTACCAACACAATTGTATTTCGTCTGCTGATATACAAACTATTATTATATAGAATGTTCCAGTAACATTTTACTAGCTTGAATTGTTGTATGTTAAGAGTCAATTGCACTTAACGGAAAAAGAACAGTGTTTTAAAAATAACTTGGTGATTGAGGATTATGCTTATGTCTAGTCGCTTACCTTCACCTCCAGTGCCACCGCCGCGCCGCTGAGACTTCTACATTTGTACAACCTCTTTCTAAATCATTAAAATTAATACTCAAACGTACTCTTGAGAAGTGATACCGGGGCGATTAAAAATACTGATATAACCACAACTCATAGTAAATTTTTTGAAATATAATAGGGATTGGAGTCTATTCACATGCATGGCAGTTAATTTTGTTCAAAACCGTTATGAAATTATCCCGATTACCGTTTTCATTTTAAACATGCAAGTGCCTCCATGAGCACTAAGCTTCCTTAACTGCCATAAACAGTGAAGGACAGCCTTTCATCAGTGGGTAGGCTTCACCTACTTGACTACACTGAAAACACTGAGATAGACTATCATATAAGGAGGAAATGCAAAGACACATCATAGAACTCTTCTACTAAAATGATCAGTGTCGCGTCGCGTCGTTTGCACACAAAACATACACGAAGGAGGGATACTTTTAGTCATAGTTAAATGCAAGTATGTTGGAGTTAAAAATACTTGTACCAACCTCTTTCACATTTTTTTGTGAAATCATTATTTTCTCGTATTTTGGGTTTAAAAGCTAAAATAATATAGCGTTGATGCTATCTCAGCAACAAGAGCTGGTATAGGGCAGAGGCGACGCGTGACGGTGGGGAGTTATTTGTCTCGCGTCGCCTGATCCAGTCAGCCTATATAAACTGAAATTCGCAAACATGATACAATTTATTTCGTCTTCAGCTCTTCTTCTTGATTTTGTTTTCCACGCCTTCTTTATTTGCTCTGCAATATACATGTGCAGGGGTCAGCCGTGCAGTATAGTCGCCCGCTTAGATGACTGCGAGGTCTACATTAATTCTAGGCGGCTGTACTTTTGGAGTTTAATCCACTGGGCCGCCTTTAGAACTAGAGCTACTATTTTTAGTTTTCTAGTGTTTTCTCCAGTCTTGTTCTGTCTAAAACTAAACAAAATGTTGATAATTTCTATATTGACTGTATTTTTGGACACTACGACGTTTGGAACTATATCCACTCCCTATTGTAAATCATTATTGCGTTTTGGAACTAACGCCTCTGGTGATTTTATTGATTTTGGAGCTAAAGAACTGAAATATAATTTTGGAGTTAAATCCACTTGGAACTAACGCAACGCACCCACATGTCTCTCTCATTCTACAATTATATTCACCTTCAAATTTGCTTTAGTAACATTGGCGTCTTAGATAGTGATTAACATTTTAGTGATGACCTAAGTAAAACAAAATCAGGACAGCAGGAATAATGACAGTAAAAGACTGGTTGCCTTTCAAGTAACTGTTATTGTGAAAGTCCTGTGGGGAGATGAAGTAAGTAATAAGTAAAAGTAGTTAGTAAATTTGCAGAACTTATGAATGTTTCAGTGTGTTATGCTCATTACTCATTTTAACAGATTTATATTAAACTAATGGCTTGAAGGGACCAAAGCCCTTAGACTTGCTCCAGTAGTCTGCCTAATCTGACTCTTTTACTCTCTACTTGCCAAAGAAAATAAAAAATAAAAGTAGGAACACATGTCAGTTCAAAAACAAAGTATTCACATGTTTTAATTTAAACAAAGCAGACGTTTTTAAATCCAAATGCTTTTTTTATATTTTTGGAAATACATGTATTTTACCCGAGACCCTGGGATCAAGACCTTTAATTTGAGCTGTCTCCCATCATCCTGCAATTTGCCAAATTCTCAACATTTTCGACATTTTGACACTTTGACAATTTTGCTTACAGAATTATATATAAAGATTACATTCCTAAAAAAAACCATGTGGATGCTGAATAAAAGAATAACAGCATTTTAAACTCTTTAATGACAAAGAGGAAGCACAGTTCTCTTATACAGTTCTAAAATCAGTTGATGCACAAGATTAAAGCTAAGTCTCAAAACGACAGAAATGTCAAAGTTCAACGGACTAGAAGACATAGGCCAGGGCTCGTATATGGCTGCTATACGGAGCCCACGTGGAGAATACAGATATTAAAAATACCTTTTACTTTTGTGCAACTATAAACCTCATTAATTACATACAACATCTTGGTCCACAATCACATCACAATATGTTAGCCATCCTAGGAATACAAGTTTCACTTGACTGTAGTAATACAATGTAAAAATATAAGTACACTAACACTTTTGGTCATCAGTCATAAGTTAAAACAAAATCAACATACATGAGAATTAAAATGGGAACCTGTAAAAAAAAAAGACTAAATGCGGAAGTTTCAACTAAAGGGAGTACACTTTAAATTAATTGTGGCTTAATGGTTTTGAACTGTGTAAAAAGTAAAACCATTATCAATTCCAAAACACATTTGATAAATAATTTAATCAAATAGGTAAATAAATAAAAATTAAAACGAGTTAGACCTACCTGGGAAAGATATTTAAAATGTTTCACTTATACAATTATAAAAAAGCTCTGAGGAACTCCATTTAGTTTTTTGTAAAACAGAAAGAAAGATGGAAATGTTCAACAAAACCTTGGATATAACATTATGTTGTTCAAGGTAAAAATATATCAATAGATCAAATACATACAGTTAAAATTGGCGTATTTTTCAGTCATATACATAATAAATATCAACTTAATTAAAAAAAAAAAAATCTTACAAGGTCCATTCAAATCAATCTGACATAAACACGTTCGCTGCGGTTGCATGTTTCCCCCGTGCGGGGCTGCAATCATATTTTAAATTCCCGGCTGATGAATGACAGCTACACTGTACTGTGGTATAACAACAGGACGTACTTCAAAAGACACCAATAGGCAGCAGCACAATCAAAACTGCAGTAGGTTGCTGTTGCCGTCTAGAGGGTCTAAGTTGGGACCAAAAGGAGTAGAAATTCCATGACGACTGGGAAATTGTGGGAAATTTCGCACCAACTACATCAAAATAAAGCAGTCACCTTTAGCTAAAAACCCACTGACATAAAAATACCTACCCTAATCGCAGTGCTGCGCATAGTAGCTGCATTAAATTTGGAAGGGACAAATACTCCGGTCGGAGTGACCCGACTGGCGGCAGACTGCTGAACTACTCCATACAGAGCGGCCCGTAGCGAACGTGTTAATAGTGTCATATACAAAAACATTGTAATAAATAGTAATTCAGGAATGCAAAAAGGCAATTTTAATCACAAACAAATTAAACCTAGATAAACTACAAATTTTATCACTTTATGATGCTTGTTATACATACAAGAGAAAGGTAAATTCTAAGAAATTTATTTGTAACTAAACACAAAAATATAATTTAACAACAGATCTTCTTAAAATATGAGTCACTCAGGGACTAGAATATTCAGTTTCAAACTAATATTTTTCTATTGTTCCCCTATTCCCGATATGTAGTTAATGGTGATTATCAAGTGATAATTAACAACTTACATAATATAGTATATTACACAAAAATGGATCATATTATGAAGTATAATAGAAGTTAGTAGTTTGATCTATACTGGTTAGCTATATTGTTATTTTGCCTACGATTTTGTAGTATTGTTACAAAATAAGTTGAATATATATTTGTGATGTAGTAAAATAACAATTGTATAGTAGACTAAAGTACTTAACTTACTTCTAGATATGGCAATAAACTGTATACAGGAAAAAATTAAACATTGCTTGGTGGTATTGTCAAAGAGATAATTTTGTTAACAATCGATCAAACCTGAACTTCCAACCACAATTGGGCCTACCTTTAAACTAAATGGTAGGTTAAACATAATATTCCTACTTTTATCACCAGATTTAGTTTATAAAAATAAGAGATAATAGAAATATTCCCATTGCTTCTGCTAACATCAAAATTATTTCAGAGGAACTATAGTAGTGTTAAAGTATAGTAGTAGTATAACTATAGTAGTGTTATATAAATCACTGTCTTTTAAACAATCACAATAGTGTAGCTCCTTAAAAAATTACAACTAATTTCAAAAACTAAGTAACTAGTACCCTACTGAAGCTTTGGAACTTATGGGAAGTTATTAAAGCTAAGAACGTATGTCTAAAACAACATAAGCTTGCTTCTGGAATGTATAATTAGTAATTACACATTTATCACTGAAGACAATAAACAATAAAGCGATTGTCAATTCATAACAATATTTAAATATATTCTGAATAAAGATAACAACGCACAAGGCACAAACATATTTCATTGTTGATTCATAACATAAACCATAAATCCATAACTACATAACGTTATCCAGGTAAACACAACAAACTAGCTGTGTTTCCACAAAAACAATTTTAAAATGCCTAGGCCTATATATTAACCAGCCAGTAGGCCTATTTACCTTTTTTATCCTTCTGAAAACCACTGCCTGAAATTGTCTCCACAATAATCGGTTAGATGATAAAACCAAAAACAAATACCCAAAACAAAACCTCATAAAAAGCAGTTCTCAAGACTAGAGAGATTTATGGATATTTGTGGCTTGAGAGCGGTATTTTAGCTTTATACACAGCAAAATCACATAAAATATTTGGACAACTACAACCTTAAAATACAATAATATTAGTTGATGAAAAACAAGAATAGCCAAACAGTAATGATTCTAGTAACTACGACAGGCAATACGGCATACGTCTCCAAAAATTACGCCCAGATATTGTAACACCATTGGCTTAAACTCAGCTGAACTGAATATAGCCTAAAAACAAATATTTTTTTCTTTACAAAAAACCTGCTTTCTCAAATCAGATACATTTTATGCAACAAACTTTTAAAATAACATTGTGTAAATACTTATCTGAAAATATAATCTTTAGTGTAAATGAATAAAATAAATCTTTCTGGGTATATAAAATAGTGAAATAAGCAATAATCAACTCGTTGAATTATTTTCAGGTGTATTATATGTATTTTAATTCATATTCGTAAAATAATTGTAATAATACCAGTAAGATTTTTTGTCTAACATAATTTTGTATTTGATTTAGAATTTTCTAACAATTCATACTGACGCTTGTTATTCAATTGTAATTTACTATGTGTGAATAAAGTATATTTTAATTAATTTCACTTCATTCATTCAGTTTACTTTGTATACATTGTTTGTCTTTTAGATTTAGTTTACTGACTTAGTCATCTCCCACTATATATTGTTCAACCTTTGTATATGGTGTAATTTGTGACAGAATAAATAAATAAAAAATGAAAATGAAGATTGCAACAAGACCACATTAGAAGTTCGCTAACAATATGAACAAAATTCTTAATGATTCTTTCTGGTAAAAGGAGCCAGAGAAAATACAGTATCAGTTTGTCATAGAAAGTTCCAGTATAACTCTCATATTTTCAATAGAAAAAATTCCTAAATTTTTCCAATCTAAAAAAAATTGGACTCTGAACACCCTAAAGGAAACAAAAATTATAAAAATAACATATCTTTGCTAATAATAAACAATAGATCAACAAATAGTTGCAATAAGCATGTTGCAATCCAATGAAATCAAAAACAGCTGAAATTAGTCCATCAAAGTGTCAGTAAAACATGTTCAACAATATAACAGTGAGGCAACATACAATTAGACTAGTCTTGTATTAAGCCACAATTAGAGTAGGGGACATGCGTTTTAAAATTATGAATAAACTAAATTTGGCTTGTTCTTGTATAACCTTAAAATCTTAATATATAAAAGCCAAAGCTTTTTTACTAATTCTCTAACTTCCCGTCATCAACTTTGGTACATTGATTCTTTAGATCTAAAATAAGAATGTTGAAGTGTGTTCATATCACTTCAAAAATAGGGCTTTGCCCCAGGGGGCTTCCATGTATTCCTGATGGACGTTCGAACATTCAAACAGCTGATCTTGATTTTTGTAGCAGTTCCACGGGCTAATCACAGAGTGCAGTACACTCAACTGACATAGTTTACGCGAGCAAAGCCGCAACAGGTCTTCTAGTTCACTTATAAAAACACGTTTCCAATTTTCTAACAACAGCCAATTAGTGAGATATTTTTTCAAGTTTAACAAAAGTTTAATAATTGATTTGATTAAATTGACCCTAAGTGTAACAAAGTCTTAAATATGACTGGTATAAAAATTTGATTGAAAAAGGTTTGTGCTAATTTACCTACGACTTATTCAATGGTAATTGTATACTATGCTGAATTAAACACTATAAAATAAAAACATTAGTAATATAAATGTCTGACATGATTATACAGTTTTGCACTTAACAATTTGTATTGACTATTCATTGCACAAAAACAATATTCAGGATTTCTAGAATTTTAATTTTTTTGATCTCCTGAAAATTCTAGAGAACTCCAATGACACACTGAACTAACTACATATTGATATTTTCACTTGTAAGTGGACAAACAAAAAGAATATATATATATTAACACAAATAGTTAGGTACTTTAATATGTTAAAGTAAAAGCCGTGAGTTGTTCACTAATTCCCCAAGTGAAAAAACAGGAACATAAATTAAAACCAGATTAATATCCAACTCCGAGATCAACTTGGAGGATCTAAAGTTTGTATTTCCGGGTTCAAAAGACGTTTAAAACTTTAGCAGTTTATTTAACTGTTTTGGCGTTTGTTTTTTAACTTTAGGTTCTCTAACTTCCTAAGACTTTTTTTGTGTTGCCGATCTCCCCTGACTCATTTTATAACCCCTGACATTCCCTGGCTGCATAAACCCTGGTATTATATTCAATGGTGTTGACTCCATTGAAAACCGTGTTTTATCAGGCTAAGATTAACATTTATATTTAATATTTGTCATAAAAATACTAAGAAATATATTTGGATACTTGGCAGCAACAAATTTAACCATACATAACTAAGACAAAAATTAAGTAACATAGGCCTACTTTTATATATACAGAATAAATGAGTCACAATTCCACAATGTGTCATAAAGGTTTTGGTCCACCATACACTTGTCACTTATCACAGCTGAACGAACACTAGACAATTTGAGTTTAGTCTAATCTAAAGTGGATCAGATCCTTTTTAAATAGCCTGTAAAACTTGAAAGCAAGAATAAGGATTGTGTAAGAATTAAAATAAAACACAGTAGGTGGGAAACAAATCTTAAAGCTAGAAGGAACAGAGAAAATGCAGTGTAGTATTTTTAATCGGGACAGGACCAAACTTTCTTTGAAATAAATACTACCTTTCCTGGTAAAACAAGTTTCTCAGAATTAAAATAAAAAAGAAAACCATTCCTTAAACTCAATTTCATTCACTCAACTCCAACTTTAATGAATTGTATGATATAAAAAAGATTGCAAAGTCGGAGATAAAAGATCCGATATCAGAAGAGATATCAGAATCAGATTTCATATTATTATGATTTTGTTTGTTAGAAAAATATTTTACATTTAATATCATGACCATTATGGTGGACAAAACTATAGCTGGATAACGAGTTAGACTTATCTTGCATTAACATCAAAGTCGCAAAAAATAGGCTTAATTTTTAATTGTTCATTATCAAATACACCATGTCCAGATGACTAACTAATTCCATTCCCTAATATTTTTCTTGCCAGTTTTGACTTAAAAGGTGTTCATTTTTTTCTGACCAATCATCTTCTACTACTGCTAGGTCCACCTTGCTAGTTAGTAAAAATAATCACATTTTCCATTTAGATACTTAAAAAAAGGAAATGATTAATATAAAACTCCAACAATAGAGTTGCAATAGGACCAGATCACACCAGATGGTGGAACTGCATAGGCTGGAAATTTATAAAAAGAAAACTACTTTTAAAGGAAATAAGTTTCTCGACTGCCTGCAACAAACTATAAAATAAGATAAAGACCACAAGAGTTTCTAAATTGTAAAAAATATTGTTAATTGAATTATCCTTTTATTCCATTCAAGAATTTTGCCCTCAAAATTAAACAAGTTGGACAAAATTGGAAAAAGTTGATTGTATGGGTTAGTTTTAGTATATTTTGACAATTGAGTTTTACATGTAGAAATTATCTGTTTGTGCAATACTGTACCGATTATTAAATAGAATGTTACCTGCTAGAAAAAAGTAGAATCAAGACACTATTTCATGTACCAGGTTGTACATTTTATGAAATAAAGATATTTTGATTTGATTTGATACTAAGTTTAAATCTAAAAAATGCATTTAAATTATAATTTTGAAATGTTGCCTTTCCACTGACTTTTCACTTCAAGTCCTATGGGATTCTTTGTCATGAGCTTGGCTGTAAAATTAAGTCTGATAAACTTAAGATATCTGAGTTTATTACATTTAAATATAAATCTCATTGGATGATCACGATATCCTGATGAATTAAGGTCTTTTCTCCTAAAAACAAAAAGTGTAATTTTATATACTTAAAAATAACCTATTTATTAATCTCAAGTTCTATCAATGCTTCTCAATAAACCTGTAAAGAACTTATACTTTTATCTATCCCATAAGCTTTGGTTATCAAAATAATAAATAATTTAAAAAGAAACAATATAAAAAAATATTGTGTGAAAAAGAATAATCTGTATAGCATCCACTTATCTACATATAAATTATGTAAAACTGACTAATTAAAACCTGCTTACAAACTAAAAAAAATAAAAAATAAACCACAAGACTTCAAGTTGCTAAGAACAACAACAAAAACAATGTTTAACTGAAAATAAAACAGTAAAACAGAAAGAATAAATTACGAGATATATGTCTGAACTGAATCTAACATATAAGTATTATAACTGTACTAATTAAACATGTACTAAAATAACAAATTATTAAAATTAAAATTGTTTCCCCATTTCTAAAAGCTCTGTAAACCAACCACCTCATGCATGGGTGATTCTCAATACCAAATTGCTTTTTGTGGGTTTTAAATAGTAATTGAGTTTAACGTTTTAATCATCCAAATCATCTGTCTCTCCGAATACCCATCAGTTCTCAACTCTCTACTGCAGTTAAAAGTTAAAAAAATTAAATAAAAACTATTTTAAACATGTAGATTAGCAACAATAAAAAAAAATACCTTTTAATATGTTTCTCTAACATGAAACTAAAAAATAATTTAATTTAATTTAATTTTGTAAATGTGCAAACCTTATAGTACTTATAAAAATATATTAATACAAGTTATGCCAAAGCGTATGGTATTACTGTAAATCATGCAGATCTATAGTAGGAAGGTTATTGAACAACAACTCACTCTGCAAGTTAAACTGTACAAACTAAAGGCTGTAATTTTGGGCAATAACAGTTGGGTTAGCGGTAGAAGGAGATATAGCACTAAAGGCCATATAAACTCCAAGTTCTGCATTCCTTGTAAATAGGTCTATTATTACCATCTACACTTTGAGAGTGAGTGATCATAGTGCATTAACTCTACATTATTGTGGTATATTGGAAAAGTTATTTACAAAAAAATGCAGAAGATTAAACGCATATATGAGGAACTTTAAGAAATGGTTACCCAGATTATAAGACGTATCATAATACGAATAAAGTCAATTGCAAGCAAGGCATTTTAAAAAGCCTTAGAGAGAGCTCACTGCTTTTTTGTCATTGTAAAAAAATAAATAAAGCTGACTGGATCATATCCAAGTACAAAGTAAATATAAAAAAATCTAATTATGACTATTTTAAATTTACGACTGATTCGTGGTGTTGGTCTGACAATACCACATGAGGTGTCCGTGAGTGCAGCTCCCAACAGATCCTAACTCTGTAATGATGAGGTAGAGACCTGTCAGTGCTACCACCACACCAAACACGGCGACACCCAGGGCTGGCAACTTGTCTTTGGAGAGTAGAGAGCCAGGCGATAGTTTCAGATATGTGGCGGCCGGCAACACAAAAGCTAAAGGGACTGCAGCCAGTACACCCTGAAACAAACAATACATTTGTAATATCTTTAATGAAATACTATTGCATAGTAAAGTGTTAGTTTCTATTGAGTACAAAATTCGAGTCTGCTGCGACAGGCAGACAGACGGACATCGTCCAATGAATCGTCACACACATCATCCGATATTTAATAAATCCTATTGGTTGCCGAGATCACGCCATCTCCCTTCCAACTTCCAACGGTCCTTGTAGCCACGCTACGACCCTTTCCTCAGTCTCCAGCTCGCCTCCATGATGTCCGGTAGCCCGTATTTAAACTCACAATGAAGTCTTATCACTATTCTCTTCTGACATAATATTAGTAACAAGGTCCGGCATACGGTATTCAACTTGCAGTCAGTTTTGGCTGCAATCAAACAACACTTAATAATAAGTAAAAATCATTAATAAGATAATATTGAAACATAGAATGAATGACTTTTCATTGCAAAAACCTCTAATCTCCTCCCCCTCCGATTTCTGAAAACCTGATTTTGTTTACAACAAGGTTTGCTTCTTGTTCTTGTATACTAAACTATTGTTTCATTAGAATTTGTTTACTGTAAAGTAGCTTTGTATACACCAACCACAAACTAAATCTAACCAACAAAGCGTACTGGAAAAATCGAGTTTGTAACAAAAAACACAAATACAAAAAGTAAAAAATAAAAATAAAAAAATTGTTTACAAAACTTTACATTCAATACTATCTAAAATGCTATCTGAACCATACGTGGTAGCTCAGACAAGTCAGCCATGGTCAAGCATGTGTTCGATCCCGGCTGACCGCTATGATATTTTTTCACTGGCTTGCCCATGTGACTATTTTCGTTAACCGTACCTTGCTGTCTTCAGATCGCCGCACAGCCTAATGACCTATAGCGATGGACAGTTGAGGTTTTTTTTTAAATAATAAAGATTTGTGGAATAAAATACTGTGAAAATAGATACAACGCCATCCTGTGGATTCAGTGGTTATGCCAATGTAGTGACCGACATGTTGCAACTTACATTAAGCTCCAGCACGACGCCCAGACAGTCGGTGCTGACAGAGAGCAGGTAGGCGGCCAGTACGATGGTGAGCGTGACGCCGTGATAGGCCCGCGCCGACTCCAGACGCCCCCCCACCGCCTCCACCACCGCCCGTGTCACCAGACACTCTATGGGGAACGTCAGCAGGATGGTGGCGCTGAACACGACGCGAGCTAGGTTCATCAGGTCATCGTCCCAACAGTAGTTCTCCAGCAGGTCCCCTGCGCATCGTAAGTTTATGTTAGGTGAGGTTTGGTAGGTTAGGTTGGATTATGGTATTAAGTTTTACTTTATTTTGTTTATACAAATCAATTTATTTGTAATTATGTTGCACAACGAACAGCCACCATACACCACTCTTACAGCAGAGTTAGGTTAGGTTACTATAATTTTGTCGTGAACTGCAGCCTAATTTTTTGTTATTTTCTTCATGTACATTCATTTGAAGAACTCCAGTTTAACTTTGTAGTTAAATTATACCTGCTTAACTTTGAATTGAACCACTATTTTTGTTTTTACACTACAAAACAACTATCGTACTGTAGTCGAAGTTCATTCGATAAAATGGACAAGCAACCGGTTGGTAAAATGTTTCGATATCGAACCGGTATTGGGCCGCCTGTGGAGGCGATAAAGGGCTCACCTAAGAGGTGTTAGGTTAGGTTCACTGTGGAGCAGTATGTTTTTATGAGTGAGATATAATCTTGTTACAATCATTGAGAAATATCGTGTGAATGAAATCTAATTGTTAGCTCTGAGCTCTTTAGCACCTTTTTACAGATTTGAGGTACAGTTATTGCTAGGAAATTTTACAGTCGGCCTATTTGGTTGTGACCATCAATCATCACACAAGGTCCAGTCATAGGCTAGACTTTTGTTTTGGTGTTAATAGAATAAAACGGTTAAACAGAACAGTAACACTGTTAACTGTAAGTGCAGTATTAGACTTATCCATTAATACAGCGGTTCCCAAATGGCGCACCATCCCTCATGTCAGCCGCCTCCGTCTCGAGTCTCGGCGGATGTGACTCATGTCTCGACGTTCCTCCCTCGCTCTATCTCTCTCTCTCTGTTTTGATGTTTTGAGGTTATTTACGTCGTTTTGATTCTGGCGATATCAGTTTGAGTTTGCGCATTGAACTGAACGGAACGTGCGTGTTGTTTCTCCATTGCTACTAAAGTAATAGTTTTAATAACTTGTTTGTGAGTCTTGTTATGTTCCGTATTGTTGTTTTACGTAACTATGAAGCGATTTTTAAGCCAGGAGTCTCCTTCTACCTCTAAGGATGCGATTAAAAACCCTAAACCTCAACCTAACCGCAAGTACGATGAAACTTATTTACAATTTGGATTTATAATTAAGCCTGGTACAGAGAGCAGCGATAACCCAATTCCGCAATGCGTTATATGTCTAGAAACCCTTTCAAACCAAAGCATGAAGCCTTCTTTATTAAAACGCCATCAAAGTACTAAGCACACAGAGTTAGTTGGTAAACCTATTGAGTTTTTCAAAGAAAATCTACGATTTGTAAGAAAGGGTCTACATGCACGACAAACTTTGTTAACACTGATACCAATTTGATAAAAGCTTCATATTTAGCCAGTTTTAGAATTGCAAAAGAAGGAAAACCTCACACAATTGGTGAGACCCTCTTATTACCGGCTGCTAGGGATATGGTCCAAGCAGTTTTGGGGGAAAAATCTGCCAAAGAAATACAAAAAGTTCCGTTATCTAATAATACCGTAAAAAGGCGAATCGATGACATGTCTTCAAACATTGAAGAAACGTTGGCATTACAGCTGCAAGAGTGCACGTATTTTGCTTTGCAAATAGATGAGAGTACAGATGTGACAAATATGGCACAGTTGCTCGTTTTCGTGCGTTATGATTATCATGAGGAGATCAAAGAAGAGTTTCTATTTTGCAAACCCCTTGAGTCAAATACTAAAGCTGAAAACATTTTCAGCGTTATTGACAATTATTTGTCAAAGATAGGTGTTCCTTGGAAAAAGTGTGTTGGTATTTGTACAGACGGGGCAAAAGCAATGTATGGCCACTTAACAGGACTAGCAGCAAAAGTGAAGAAAGTTGCACCTGAATGTAAAAGCACGCATTGTGTCATACACAGAGAGGCATTGGCTTCTAAAGACATGCCTGAAAGTCTTCATAATGTCTTGAAAGACGCTGTGAAGGTTATAAACTTTATTAAGGCAAGGGCTCTTAACTCAAGGATATTCACGTTGTTGTGTGAAGATATGGGAGGCAAATTTAAAACTTTGCTTCTCCACACTGAAGTTAGATGGCTGTCTCGAGGCAAGATATTAACTCGAATATTTGAACTAAGGTCAGAGGTTTTTATGTTTCTCAGTGAAAAAAACAACGACATGAAGAATTTTTTCAGTGACGATAAATGGTTATCGAGATTGGCCTATTTAGCTGATATCTTTGATAGGCTTAACATTTTGAACATGGGCCTACAAGGACTAAGTACAACAGCTTTCTCAGCAAATGACAAGATATTATCTTTTAAAAGGAAATTGGCTCTTTTTAGTTCCCAAGCTGTGAACAACGACTTTTCTTCATTTCCTACTCTTGCATCATTTTTGGAACACAACGAACTAACCCCGATGGAAGATTTAGTTCCTGACATCATTGAACATTTGGAGCTGCTTAAAAACAGTTTTGAGAAGTACTTCCCTGATGATTTTACAAAACATGACTGGATAAGAAATACCCTTCTCTGAAAAGGTAGCACAAGCACAAGAGGTAACTGCAAAAGAAGCTTTTATCGAAATGACAAGTGACAGCTCAATGAAGGATGCTTTCAAAAATAAACCTTTGCATTCTTTCTGGATGGGAGCAAAATCAGAATACCCCTCTCTTTTCCAACAAGCAGTACGATTTCTCATACCGTTTGTAACTACTTACATGTGCGAAAGTGGGTTTTCTGAGTTATTATATACTAAAAATAAATATAGAAACAGACTTAGTGTCGAAGAAGATTTACGAGTTAAGTTGAGCACAATCCAGCCAGACTTTGAAGCTCTGATTAAAAACAAACAACAACATGTTTTCAACTGAAAAACTGCCGTCCTTAAACTAATACTAATTTACTGATTTATTAGTTTGGACTTTAGTTTTACGTTTTATTTGTCAAATTTGGAGTCAATACTGTTTTTTTTATAATTCTGGAAACAAATGTTTTTGCTTTATTTTTAATTATACTATCTTACATTGGTTTTCGTTATTTGTTCAAAATAAACATACGGTACTTGATGTAAATTTGTATTTTTTATAAACACCACCTTATTTATTAATTTAGGTAGTGGTACTCCAAAAATTAAAAAAATATCAAATGGTACGCGCAGACAAAAAGTCTGGGAACCCCTGCATTAATACATTCCGTGCGGGTAGAGTTCATGAACTCCAAGCTGGCCTTGCCAGTGAATTGGTGAAGTTTGTGAGCTCCATAGTGTAATGTTGATTTCAAACGAATACTGTGCCTCAGTCAATACAGCTGGGTGAATGAAATGAACTTCGTCACAAGTTTGTCTATGCCCATACAATGTCTGCAATATAGTCAGTTTTTCTGCTTCCCAGCCCTCAAAGATGCACATGGGGGCTTCCCCTACGCTCATTGCCAAGTTGCTTACCAAAACACTCTGGCTCTTATCAGTCCTCTGTTTTTTGTTTGTTTGCGTTTCTAGAAGGAAATAATAGTGTATTTGTGTGAAGGTGTTTCAGTCGCGTAGGATTGTGGTGCGTCTTGTGTCAGCCGCCTACTTATATTGCGACGATTCCAAATTGCAGCTAGAATTCCTGAACTCCTTAAATTTATCGACACTAATTACACATAAGAACCATCAGAAAATAGTTTTTGGCACTAAAACCATTTTTCTACATGTATAAACCTATTTTTTTAGCAAATAAAAATGTTCAGCTCCTGGGTCAAAACTAATAACATTTAAACAGCACAGAAATTGTTAATGACATGATTCATCTGTGATAAATGTCCCTATCTTTTAAGAGAGGAGATTCTGTATTGTGTTGTCGATTAATATTATATGGTTGTCGAGACACTATGAACACACCTTGCACATATCCAGTGAAGGTCGTGTAGCCAACGAGTCCAAACACGACAGTGACGAGGAACGAAGCAAACACAGAGTAATGTGTCACCTTGTCCCACTTCTCCTGAGTTGCGTCCTCTATGGAAGCGTACAACAGGAACACGTTGTGATGGCACATGAACGCTGCAACCAATAAATACCGTTATAGGAACGCTAGAAGTCTGACATTGCAGCAATTAAAAGAAGTTAAATTTTGTTATAAGTCGCTGATTATATTTAGAGGAATTTAACGAAATACAACATAAAGCTTCAACATTCATATACATTTCTACTTAGTTTTCTAAAAGATTTAAGAATATTTTAGACTGTTGAAAAAATTTGTGACTTTACTGCTCTGTAATCTGCTATCAACACATTTGAACCACTGTGACACCTAGCCCTTTCTTCATCTATTATTTATTTATTTGAACTTTACCTATCGCTTCAGTGTTTAAAAACTTCTTTACGATTCAGAAAAAGGACCTCTACAAAAACAGGAGGAGTTTCCTTACCTCCCAAAACGTAGTGAAGTTTTAAACACTAGAAGCGATAGTTAAAGTCCAAGTAAATCTATGATAAATACAGATTATGAGTTTCAACAATAGCTTTATTAATATTGAGTAAGTAGAACCATTGATTATACATCCTACGGAATAAATAAACCTAGCTTACGGGCCGAGTGTGCCTCGGGATTGTCTGTGCTGCTCGAGTTTGATGTGAGATGCCGCCAGAGCGCTATCAGCAGTATTTCCACTTAAGGGATTTCTATCCCTTATATGGGATATTTCACTGCTTGTGGGATAAAGTGGGATTTTTTGGGAAATCGGCATTATGTCTGCTAGTTTGCTTACGAACAGAGCACCTTGGCACAAGCGGGCATTCCCATTTTTTTAAAATATAGTTGAGCCTTGACCGCACCTATTATTATTATTTTATAAACATCACAGAACGCACAATGAATCACATCAATGTCGCTGGCCTGACCATGTTGGAATTAACAAGTAAAATATTTGCCATTTCTAGTACCTATGTTGTACCGTGCTATTTAGTACTACCATTGATTTTGAATACCAGAATAGATGAACCAAGCTTATGGCCGATCTATAACCCGAAAAATATACCATGAAACTAGTGCAACACCATCTCAAGAAAAGGCTCTGGCAACGAACGTTTCAATTTGCGGGATTTGCTAAACGTATACTAAAACCTAATACCACATACATAAAAATGATTGTTGACCTTGGCAATAGGCGGTAAGGGGATACACGCCACAGGTTGAGCCTAGAAGCCTACAGATCCCAGACTCCCTTACTTGAGGTACTTTGAACCCCCCCCCTTACTCAATTCCACCACTTCAATTCCACTTGGGCATGAGCGTGAGCGTGTCCTAGTTGGGTGTGCGATGCGATACCATGAATATGTAGAATGGAGAACACATCGCGTCGTCACCGTTATAATTTGTTGTTTCGAATAGTTTGGACACCGTTTTCGTCGTCGGCAGGAGTGATATCGGTCATATTGCCGACAGAATTCTCGTCGCCTAGCTAGAATGGAGCCTTAGAAGCAGTAGTATGTGCGTTGTTTCTTACTCTAAGAAAACCAGTATGAAGGTAACCCCTTCTCCACCCCTTACACTACTCGTTTCACGTTGTTGGTTATTTGACTAGTCTAGCTGGACAAAATTTGTATATAGTAGTGATGTGTCAAAACCAAAACTTGAATCTCAAAACCACCAAAACTTTGGAAAAGTTTCGGTTTCGAGATTCGATCGGTGAGTTTCGAGAATCAAAACTCAAAACTGCTGAGATTTTTTGTGTCTTTATTGTTGTTTTTTTAACAGAAATCACGCCCGTGTTTCGATCAATGATGCAAAGGTCAAAAGCCTACTGTCATCGGTCGTCTACCTTCACCTTTTTTGGATTATTGATTTTTTATTTCTGAAAGATCAACTCTAACCAAAATATATAATTAGTTTTAATTAATTTTTCTGGATTTATTTTTCATAACCATATCCAGGCAAGTAAATAGGGTTTCGTGATTTGAGTTTCGAGATTCGAGATTCGATTTTGTAAGTTTCGGTTTCGGTTTCGGGATTCGAAATTTCTGGTTTTGACCATCACTAGTATATAGAGATAAAATTCTAACTACTCTTTTATGTTATTAATTGCTTCCGTTAAAATCGATCATAATATAGATGTTTAAAGAGATAAAATGGTATTTGAAAGAGTAGAACATGTTTAAATAATTTAATTCTATCACGGAAAATAGGTAAATATAAACATATATACAATTAAAAGAGAGCAGCTAGTAAAAGTAAATAGAAAAATATTTGATTCTGCTATCTAGTGCAATCTGTGATCTCAGATTAAAAGCGGGATGAAAAGGGATTTTTTAATGTGATTCAAAGGGATAAAACGGGATTATTTTATATGAAAAATGGGTTTGTTATTTTTGTTTCATACACAGCTGATGTAGTTGTCTGATTAGTGGACCAGCTGGTTCATTTTCCTGGCTTCAAAAATTAACTAGTCTTGGGATATCTATTCTGTATTCAAAATCAATGGTAGAACGTATACAAGTGTCTAACTAGAGTTATAAAGAAGTATAGTTGACTAATAGCCTAAATAGAGTTTTGAGGAGTATAGTTAAATAGTCTAAGTAACTATGAGCCCAATTAGAGTTGTAAGGTTAAATCAAATTTCAATTAAAGTTGTGTGACGTTCCGTTCAAGAGGTCCGGATTATACAATCACTATTTATCAGTTTCATTATTTTCCCCTACCATTAACATTTGTCTATGTTGATTTCCTTCTTTTCCGACATTTTATTTCTTTCTATTCAAATTCCCCACTTTTTCGACTGTTAGACAACCTAAAATTTATTGTTATTCAGGTTATTTAAAGTAGAAATTTAACATTACAGTATATTTAAAAATGTTGATCTACAATCATTAAAAAATAATCAAAAAAATGCTTTCTAATTTTTATACAAAATTGTAAACCCTAAATTTAACATTAACATTACATAAGTATTTTTATCGGTCAAGAATAGTTAACAACGAAAGTGATTGTTTTATAACACAAAAAAATCAATTTCAAAAACTTAGTTCTTTTAATTATTTATTTTTGCAAGTTTATTTTACTTTACAAATTAAAAATAACCACCAACCCAATTTATTAAATAAAAATCAATGACTGACTAACTTATTGTCTTTAATCATTTTTAAAACATTACTTTGATATTTCACCTATTATTGGGAATTGATAGAATCGAAATCGAGAATCGATTTGTAAGAATCGGGGTCCGAAATCGGAATCGACTCATCCCTAATTACCACTGTTTTCTTCTTACACTCGTAAAGTCCATAACGATGTCTACAGCTTTAAAGTTCTAAGCTCACAGAAAACAAATTCATAGGCCTAATTGGAATTGAGGTCATTTTCAATGTTAGCAGTCTATTGGAACGACATTATTGTCAAAACAGGCAAATGAGATTAATATAGATTCATCTCATTTCATGGGATCTGCCAGACTCGCAAAGTGCTGGCTAAACATATATGTGATATAACATACACACATATTGAATGATACTTGCTTTCCTGTGCTTTTGTTTGTTGGTTAGGGATAACTGATACTTAAGTTTTCCAAAATTTCTTGTTTTCTTCCACCTACAAGGATTATTAAAAAGCAAGTTCCTTTTTAGCGAAGCTTGAAGCTGTACAACCACCTACCAACCTCTTTCAAACAGGAAAATATCATTCCTTTTAAAAGAAAAATTAAAGAAATCCTCCTACTGCAGACTTATTATTCAGTTTCAGAATATTTAAGTGACACAAACTTGGGTAGATGAAGTGCTTCCAAAATTTTTTTTGTTTTTGTTTGTCTCTTTTTTTAACCATGCAATTGTGTAGATTGTGAAGTTATATATATAGTTTTTGTTTTAATGACTTAGCATGATTTTATTGTATCTACACTGACGACACACCTGTTACTGCATGTAGCAATCTATGTAACGTTTATTGTGTCAATAAAGAATTTGATTTGTTTTGACTTAGCGAATTTCCCCTATAGGGAAGAAGCTATTACCGTAGTCGGCATGGTAAGACCTAGGCCCGGGACCATGATAACTTTTCATTTTGAGGCCCCCAGATGCCAAAAACACCATTCGTTCAAAACTGTATATATATATGTGTGTGTGTGTGTGTGTGTGTGTGTGTCCGTGAGCACGATAACTCTCGTAAAAATAATCCGATTTTGACGAAATTTGGTATAAACGTGTAAAGCAGCATTTATGGCTTTAAGTTCGAAAACCAGACAGATCGACCTATCTGAAGGGGTATTTTGGGGGGTAGGGGTTGTACCCCAAAAATGGATTTTTTGAGGTTTTTACATATAATTTTTGAAAAAGTCAAATTTTAGTTTTTTCCATTTGAATCAGCTTAAAAAGCGCACAATTTGGTGTTTTGATCATTGCTTTACGTCAAATGGTTACAGAGATATTGAAAGTGCTAAACACAGTACGTTGTCCAATGTTATTCTTATGGAGAATAAGAAAAATTATATATCTCGCTTATTTATCAACTTATCCTGATAAAACTTGGTATATTGCTTCATATCGTTGTGGTCTATTGATATTTGCACTAAAAAACGTTTTTTGCTTATAGTTTTCATAGCAACAAACCTGCGTACTCAGCGCCCATGTTATTCTTATGGAGAATAAGTAATGTGTTATCTCCCTTAATTATTAACATAAATTAATAAAATTTGGTATGTGGCTTTACCTACTTGAGTTATATTGATATTTGGATAAACCCCCATTTTTTTGTGTTCCTTGCTTCAGCAAACCTACATACTCAGTTGCCATGTTATTCTTATGGAGAATAATTAAAATGTCATAAATAGTTTATTTATGAATATATATTGATGAAACTTGGTATTTGGTTTTATGTGGTATTTAGATACATATATATGCATTGGAAATTTGCTGAGTACGCAAATTTTTTTTCATAACATGTGGAAAGTAGAGCGGGTAGTGGAACTGTTCTTAGTGTAAAATCAAAGGCGGATCAGTGAATATGCGCTTTAGTATTTGAAGTTTGTGCCATATTATATTGTTTGTCCATAATTAAAAATAAGTGCCAAGTAAGTATAGTCCTATTTATGAGATAGTGATATGAAGCTTTAAGCATCCATCTTGCATTGTAGGAAGAACAAATGCCACCAATAACATGTGATTAAATTGGTTTATTTGTTCAAAAGGAAAAAAAAATGGTATACTCTGATCACTGGTAAAAGTTGTCTCTAACATGTATATAATAAGTTATAATTAAATGAAATTTTTACTTACCAAAAGCCATGATGCCAATTGCAGGAATAACGCCTGAATTAGAAAACTGAAAAGCATCTGCAGTTGGAGGCCTGAAAAATTACATTTACAGAATGATTATAAACAGCCTATACCAAGAAATTAAATTACACCTATGATAAAACAATATTATGCACTTGAGGTTTAAAGTTTTAACTTACGAAAAAATATAAAAATAAAAATATTCAAAAATTAATAAGAGACAGCTATTTAGAGTACACATTTATAGTTGAAAAAGGCCAAACTAATTATACAGTGAAAGCCCGCTAATCCGGCATCCGATGGTCTGGCACTTTCAAAAATCCGGCATCGGTTTAATGGTTCTAGTTTTTTTCTACAGAGTATAGGCCTTTCGGACACATTCGGCAGAGTTCGCGGGCAATCAGCAGGAGTATCTGTACTGTATTTATTAAAATTTAATATTGTAAATCTATTTTCTGGTTGAAGTGTTGTTTCGTTTTTAACATTTTCCATCACTACCAAAATCAGTGAAAGCACAATAAAACACGGAATAGTGGCCCGCTAACCAACAATTTCCTTTTGACTCTCTATTTTTAGCAGGGGTACTTCCGCTATTCTTGCAATAACAGCTATTTTTATACGGTGCTCAGTAATCCGGTATTTCGGTAATCCGGCACTGCCAAAGTCCCGAACGTGCCGGATTAGTGAGCGTCTCCTGTAATTAGATTTCTTATCCCTGCAAAATATATAAAAGTCTAAACTTGCTTTTAGCAACTTATAACTACTTTTTAATAGATTCCTTCTGTTAGTTTACATTTGTGACTGTAAATCAAATCATTGAGGAGAACGTACAACAAACAATCACTCCTTCCCTGCGACTTACTGTTAGTAATAATTTATTTTTTTTAAATCATATTCTTGCTAAGTTTTGTTTTAAACTGAAACTATCACACAATTTTACTAGGGTAAACATTAAAAAAAATTATGTATGACGTATGGGATTAGGTTACTTACACGGCTCCGAACAAAGTGAAGAACCTCAGTGCGATCGTGCAAAGGATGAAAAACACAAAGAAGATGGAAACCATGGATGCACGTGCTAACCGAGCCATGTCTTTCTGTTGGATGAGAATAAATAAATATTAGTACAACCCATAGTAGTATAAATATTAGGTTGTGTTTGTGTGTTTTTAAAATTGTAAATCATATTTGGGGTCAGGGATTAGTGGTTAAGTACAAATAGATCACAATTTGAATATTCAATTAACCAGTTAGATTCAAGTTTGAGCAATAAAAAATGTTATACTTAACAAAACAAGGTAATTGAACTGATTCGTCAAGAATTAGATAAGAATTAGAATAAATAACCATGTCAAGTAAGTTTGTGCAGTGATCTCTGTGATTATCTTACTCAGTGAGGAACATCGACACCACCAGTTACACAGGGCAAGTGGTGTTCGCTTGATACAATTTTCATTCTCCTACAATAGAATTGCATTTAGCATTTAGTAGTTAGTATAAAACAAAGCATGACTGTAACTAATAGTGAGGTGAGCTATTCCAACTTAGCTGAGTATAGAAGGGGTTAGAGGAAAGCTGGAGTTTAAGTTGTTACATTTAAATATGACTAGGAGTGGTTTCAGTTAATCTGCAGATGATCTTGATTGTTGCATAAAAGGTTCCATATTTTACCAAAGTTCAAACTGTAAAGTTGTTGGCAATGAATCTGTGTAGTTACAATAAAAAATACTATTGATACGGTATACTTTTAAGTAACCAAACAAATGCTGTGCACATATTACGCAACAGTAAATTAATTACAATTGAACACATAATACACTGTTATTACAAGAAAAACTAGTCCTCTTCCTGAGCACATCTAAATCTAACTTGAAAAATCATTATAATAATTTAATATTATGAATTGCATAACAAATACCGTGATTCAACTGTTTTTTTGAACAATTCTTAACACACTGTTCTCTCCTAAACTAAAAAAAGCTTCCATTGTTGGTTGATAAGTTGGCACATATAAATCAACCTTTTGTAACCAGATATGTGTGGGGGAGTTCTCAAAACAATCACATTTCATATTACCTGAAGACAAAGTGGTATGCTGACAGTCAGCGTGCACATTAACACAACAAAATCTCTACGGGCCAGGAGGGCAGAGGAGGACAGTCCGAACATTCTCACGAGGACTTTGGTGACAGTATCGCCGACTACCACGTTGTAGCTAACCATTGCTGAAACATATGGGTCAAAGTAACTCAACTGAGAATGTATTTTTGTTTAATTTATAAATTAATACTGATTGGAAAGAAATCTTTATAGAACTATTAGTACTTTAACCCATTAAAGTAGGAGTAATTTGATTCTATTAATCTACAACAGGATTTGGTGCTGCGCTCTAGTAGCAAAAATTGTAACTAATGGCTGTGGACAGCTCTGGTCTCTCTGCTAGAGGCGGGGACAACTATTAACCTATCCAACGCCTCTAGGCTACTGGTCCTGATAGCCGTGTGGGCTAAATCACACCACTACCTTGGATAGATGTTCTTACGATGTTTGCGGGTTTGAATCTCAGTCAAAACTGAAACTGACAGTAGTCTCATTGAGTTAACCGATCCGTGATAACTTTGGTGGGAGGGCCCCAGTAAAATAAACGATGGCAGGCTAGCTTAGTTGATGGGATTGGTTAATTTTTTGTGAGTTGCACATGTTCAATACTGATTTTGCTACTTTTCACTTATGTTTACTGTGTGTATGCCACTACTACTCTTTAAACTGAAAGAAAACAATACTATTTTAATTAATTAATTAATTTAAAAACACAATTTATCCATTCCAATTCATAGGTTTTAAAGATAGCAAGTTAAGAACGGAACCAGCACGTGATTTTACGCCAACGGGTTAACATGTTTACTCCCAAAATTTAGAAATTCGCCACTGCAGACTCTGGTCAAACAGACCACAGCTCATCTATGTTTGACCTATCAAATCTTCACCACAGCGTCAACTACATTTGTTGCATGGAATGAGTAAAGCAAACGAAAGTCAATTTGGTTATTGTTAAACAAAATCTTAACTTGAATATAGATTCTTAAAACCTTTGTTTGTTTTATTGACTATATAATTTATTACAACTTTTGTTTGTTTTATTTACTACTTAGTTTCAATAGTTTCTTACAACTTTTGTTTTATTTTATTGACTATATAATTTGTTAAAACTTTTGTTTTATTTACTAAGTTTCCATCTGTAAATCCACAGGGATGTTTGTGAACAATTTTGAACAAATATAATGAGGATCAAATAAACTACCTCTCAACACTATAAATAATGACCAGTGTGACTGGTTGAAATTGATCTTCTTGATATGGTATTTAAGAGTACAGTATACATGTAAACATAATTCGTAGTGTTGTGAGACGTAGTTTATTTTATAAGTAGGTTTTTTCTTTAATTTTAACAACTCAAATTATTCTACTCAAGAAATGTTCAAATGACAGTTATAACAAAATATAAATAGCATTGGATTATCTGACAGTCATATAAATTTGTTTAAATAAAAAAATTCCTTGCTCTATGGGTTGGCAGTTTTCCAACTTCGAAATTGGTTAAGAGCCCACAGGCCGTTCTCAAGACCCTGGGGGCCACTAGCAAGCATTTAGAGTGATTGCTTATTCAACTTACTTAATAACTAAACACAAATTTAATTACAACAATGTTCAATTGGTGGCAACTAAAATAAAGACCACCATCATGTACTTCGATTAATATGAAAACATTTTAAATTTTATCATTAGTTATAAGCTATACTATAACGATAAGAGAGACTAGATTAGGAGTATTTGATTGACCTAGAAAAAATTGGCTTCCTAATAACATCAATTTTCCTGATTTATAGATTAAACAAAAATAAGGTAAATAATAATTTATCTCTCAAACAATTCCATATAGATAACAATGGAAAAATAAAAACGACCCTACAGCGAGTTAACAAAAACAAAACATGTGGCTTGAAACTAACAAATTGGATATTCAAACAATGAAGCTAAAAAAGTGCTGCCATTGACTTTAAAATACTCCAGTAGACAACCACCTCTTTGGGGATATAGTGTCAATTTTTATTAAAAAGGAATCATATGTTGATTGAGCTAATTATAATTTATTCCAGTTCAATAAAAATATATAAATTAACAAATATAATATTAGAACTAAAGAAGACCTAAGTACTGAATTTATCGAGTATAGTCACACTAAAAAAATTTACAATTGATATCCAGATAGTTATTTAACCAATTAAACTTAAAACAATAATTTAAATCATTAAAAATTAATAAAAACTTAATATCAACCTGTATTTAATTTTAAAATTTAATTGTATTTAAGGATTGAAGCTGGTTAGCTGTTGTTAGAATCACCATTTTCTAATAGAATCAAAATAAAATACTTTATGACTAAACAAATCTTGCCACTATGACATTGTCTACTGAAGTATACAAAGTTAATGGTACCACGTATATTATACTGATTACAAAGTTCATAAAAGAAAAATTAACATGAGCGTTAGGAACAAATGACATAGTAACATAGGAAAGAGTCTGACAAAGTCAAGAGATACAAACCCTTTGTCATACAACAGTATTATACATTTTAGGAGAGGGTAGTTTATAATTACTTAGTCATAGAACTGAACTTTGATCCGGCAGGTTTAAAAACAAAAATGTTATTCATAAACATGTGAAATGTCTTAAGGATTTTTGTTTTGTTGTATTTGATTTTATAATCTACTTCCTTGGTTTTTTACTATAAATTATGACTACCTTAGTAACTCACTTTTCAGGCTCACCTCAAACTAACCTTCTACATCTATGCAGCATATAAACTGCAAATTTTGCTTACTTTGTAAATCTTGACCTTTTCTGATAACACTGCCGTAGTGTCTGAATAAAGGGATTCAAAAGTCATACAACTTTGTCACTTATGACTGACTTTGTGTCTCCAACAGCAATAAATTCCTAAATATGGTCGCTTCAACCTGAATAGTTTTGTGCTAAAACTATTAACCAATTTTCATATTAAAGTGCAAAGTAAGTTTTCAACAGTGTTGGGGAGTAGCACGCTACAATTGGCGGCGCTTCAGTAGCGAGCTACTTTTTTAGTAGCGTCGGCTGTAGCACCGCTACTTTGGAAAAAGACTAGCTTTAGCTGTAGCGCGCTACATTTTTAGAGTAGATGTAGCGGATTATGTAGCTACTTTTTTCGCTACTTTTACAATTTTTATGTAACTATGTATACATGCTTTACTTCAATTAATAACAAACTGACCCGAGTAAAAAGCTTTATTACTTGTTGAAAGCTTTTACTGCATTAATTTTTATAGTTAGTCAGCTGTTTCTGTTATTTTAGCTTATATTCAACTGTTTGTTTTTAGCAAATTTCCCCTATAAGGAATAAGCTATTACCGTAGGTCTCATGGTAAGACTTAAGCCCGAGACCATGATAATTTTTCATTTTGAGGTCCCCAGATGCCAAAAACAACATTCGTTAAAATTTTTACATATGTATGTGTATATAGATATATGTGTCCAGAAGCACAATAACTCTCGTAAAAAATGTCTGATTTTAATGAAATTTGGTACAAATGTGTAAAGTACCATTTATTTGAATGAGTTCGAAAACCAGATGAATTGCACTATCCGAAGAGGGGTTTTTACCCAAAAAATGGGTTTTTGGAGGTTTTCACATGTAATTTTTATTTAAATCAAATTTTAATTTTCACCATTGAATTCAGCATAAAAAAAATTTGGTATTTTGATCATTGCTCTATGTCAATTGGTTACTAAGATAATGAAAGTGCTAAACACTTTGTAAGTTGTATAATGTTATTCTTACGGAGAAAAAGAAAAATTGTATATCTCGCTTATTTATGAATATAAACTGACGAAATTAGGTATATGGCTTCATCTGGTTGTAATTTATTGTTGTTTGCACAAAAAAAACAATTTTTCGCCTATGGTTCCCGTAGCAGCAAACCTAGGTACTTGGTCCCCATGTTATTCTTATGGAAAATAATTAAAATGTTATATATCGCTTATTTATGAATGTGTATGAATGAAACTTGGTTTGTGACTTCAATAAGATGAGTTCTATTGATATTTGCACAAAAACCCATTATTTTGTGTTCCTTGTTGCATGAAACCTGCGTACTCATCCTCAATGTTATTCTTATGGAGAATAATTAATGTTTTAAATATCGCTTCTTTGTGAATATATTTCTTATGAATCCTGTTAAGTGTTTTAATGTGTTATGTTATATATATATTAGTTGGAAATTCGCTGAGTATGCAGGTTTGCTGCAACAGGGGTATTTCAATGCAATGCCACCAGGCCTTCAAATTCAAATATCATAACCAAAACATAACCTCAGTCTCTGGCCTTATCCTTATGCATAGTTAAAAACTTGTAATAAAATAACATATAGATGTAGGCTGCATTTAGTTATACATAAATCATACTTCACAGGGTACTTTGTTTTCTGTTTTTATTTTGCTTAATATATTATGGCAAGTAAAATCAAAATTGAGATTACATTAATGTTGATAAAGAAGCTGGCCCTTTTGGACATACACTAAGCCGTGCAAGACCATTTTTTTCAAACTTCTAGAAAGATAAATACAAAATGTTATTTAGTAGTGTGACATGCAAGTGATGTTCGAATTGCGACTTAACTAACTTTTTCTAGAAATTTAACATATTAATATGAATCTTTGTACCGAGGTTAATTCTTTTACAATTTTTACCTAGGCGTAGGCCATTAGTTAATTGGGATTTGTGAGAATTTTCCAATAAATTAATGTAAAGACCAACGTTTTTCAATAGGCCACCACCTATGTTTTAGTTATACGTACATGTAGGCCTATGGGCATAGTATTTGTAAATTGTGAAACTAGTCTGATGTAACTTAACCCTAGGACTGCCCTGGGCCGGATATCTGGCTCTTGCAAGTGTGCGCTGGCGGCCCTGGGCTGATTTAAGCTAAATTGCTCTGTGCCCTGGCAATTTTGGCCATTTTGCAGAGGTTTCTTTCACAATTCGCAGTGCCTAAACTACTGTTGAGAACCTAGTCATATGCGATTTGTTCAGAAAAAGAAGATTTTGAATAAAATAAAATAAATCCCTGCTGGTATTTTTTTTGCAAAATGTGAAAAACCAAAATTGTATTCAAATTTTTGAAATAATTTTCAAAAGTAGAGTCCTAGCATTTTTAAACTAATTTTTTTACAGACATTCAAAGATAAAAAAAATGTAGGCAGTTTATTTACCTACATGGAAATGTGATTGATTTATTTGCAAATTTTGTTTACCCGAATTACAGAAATAAATACCGAAACCGGGGAAAATCGACCAACTTGCGCAGTACATTTGAAAAATAAGAATACAATTAAAAGTATAAAATTTATATACTAAAACTGTTGTATTACTAAAGGTAACAATACAATTATTGGAAATAATGCACTATTGTACAAAGTAATAACTGTTTTTATGGTTTTATATGACTTGAAAAAAAAATTTAGTTTCGCCGAAAGCCAAAATTAGTTATGCGAAGCTAGATATAATTTTTGTACTTTACTATAATATGATGATTGGTACATATATTTAAAGGAAATATATTTCTGAACAAGAAAATATTATATGTATAGAGATATATAAACAAATAATGATTCTATAATTATTTGTGGCGCGAGACGCACATATGGATATTTCAACCTAAATTTGCAGCCTAGCTGTATTTACTATTTATTTACCATTTACTAACATACTACACGACAATACACTTGTTTATAACTAATACACTAAGGTGCAATGATAAAATATGGATTTCCGGCCCATGAACAGCTCGCATAACAGCTGATTTCAAAAATTATTTCTCAGACTTCTTGAAGTCGTATGACAATTATTACGAAAAGAAAGAACCACTCATGCTGTTTCCAATGCTACCAACCGCTTCCTGTTTGGGCCAAAATACAGACACTGCGATTTTTTTGAAGAACACGTGTTTTACGACATTTCGCCACTCGCGAGTCAAAAAGGTTTCGCACGCTAAATTTCTTTCAAATTATCATAGCAGTTATATTGATCTGTTACTGCTACGAGGTTTGTTTATATATGAAAATGAAAGTTTAAAATCTCCTATTTAAAATGGTATCAATATTATTACGTTTCTGGTTCATTTTCAATATGTTATAAGCAGTTGAAAAAAAATTACCCAATGGGCCGGATTCCGGCCCAAGTACAGCCAGCGCACACATGCAAGGGCTGGATATCCTGCCCAGGGCACCGAGCAATTTAGCCAAAATCAGCCCAAGGGAGTCCTAGGGGTTAAGACTTGGTACCTAACCTTTGTAACCTTTGTTAAATTTTTCATGGTTTATTGAATATTTACCTAAATGATGTCTTATGCCTCACCTTTTTATTTCTTAGATATGGGTATTTTAATTCATTTAACATGTTCACTGCGTCACAGCAATTTTGTATGGGATTACAGTAGTGCGTTACGAGACCTATGGTCCTCCTCGTTTGGTGTGATTACGGCTGTCCGATACGAGACCTTGAGATCTCGTAGCGCAGACGATCTTTTGCACATTATAACATTGAAACGAATAGAAACAGAGCACTCAGTGGTGTATTTTGTGAACTAGCACATTGTTGTCGACCTACAGCCTGCTCAGGATTTAAGTATGACACAATAGTACGAGGCACCGAGATCTCGTACTGCACATTTACGAGAAAAAACACACCAAAACGCACCACAAATCAATTTAGGTTATTGCAATAACAACAAAAAACTTTTGGTGCAATTTTGTGAATGGAACGTACTCAAGAGCTCCAAGCGGCGCTCTGAGCAACTAAGCTTTGTTACGAGGTCCGGGGGTTTCGTGATGTATAAAAGTAATAATTTATTACTCCAGTGCATTACAAGATCTGTAGATCTCGCTTGTTGTCATAGTTACCAAACGATTCAGCAATCAACAAGCTTTATAGACATATTATTTATATATTTATCTTATTTCTCCCTGTCAATTTACATAGAGTTATCGACTCTGTACCTGAGGGAAGAATATCATATTATGCAAGCACACCAAATATAGGTTATGGTACGAGACCTCGATACCACGTGAAGCAGTGAACGTGTTAAACATATACTATTTTCTTTTACTAATCTCTTTACATTAAGCATAGGTTTATAAATAAGTTTGTTAATATGTTCATTAAAAAGCAACAAAATAAGGTATATTTTAGAAAATTCATGACTAAAAACCTGGATATGGCTGTGTGGGACAATTAACACAGCGTTAAAGAAAGTAAGGACAAGACTGAAAAAGTAACTAAAATTGTAGCTTAGCTGTAGCTAACTACTTTTTAAAAACTGCAGCTGTAGCTGTAGCGAAGCTACTATTTTATAAAAGTAGCTGCAGCTGTAGCCAACACCCAAAACTGTAGCTTCCCCAGCACTGATTTTCAAAAGTACTAACCTCGACTTTAACCATTAAAACCTGTCAAAATCAGTACTTGAAAAGAGCTACTGATGGTAAAAAATAAAGACAAATTACCGATAAATGGATAAACAAACTGGAGCGCAGACAACAGAAAAAACCCAGTGGACCCGAACGCTGCAGCCATTATGCCAGAGTAGGAGAAACTTCCGCAGATGTGAGAAGAGCGAACCATCAGCCGCAGGGAGTAGTCAGTGACGAGAGCCACCAGGCCGAGCAGCACCAGGCCGAGCCCGAACCCTGCCTGCTGGAAGGCGAACGGGATGCCTGCAAGTTGAGTGCTATTAGGAGTAATAGACAGGCAGCATTATCTCTGTACATGTATGCTAGACTTGTGACAGGAGTTGAGTTATTGAGTAAATATTTTTAAAGTTTGGAATACCTATATTTGAAAATTTGAAACATCTGATACCTCAATGGATCAGATGCGCAAGGAATCCACCCATCCTGTTAGCATCCAGGCCTGGTTCCGTTAATATTCAACATTGTGGTGGGTTGTCAGCTCCAATCTACCATGTTAGATCTTTCAAGGTTTGTTAAATCTTCTGAAAAAATTACTATCCGAACAACCTATTTTCTTAGTCAGTTTGGGCAGTCAAGTCTTTACAAAAACAGTTTACTAAACAAAGTTTGATAAGTTAAATGCAAAATAAGAAGTAATAGCCGTGTGGGCTAAAGAAAACCCACAATCAGCCACAGAAAACCTGGCTGTGGGATTAATTAAGCCCAAAGAAAACCTTTTTTGAACCAATCCTATGACAACTAAAACTTTTTGTGACAAATTTTAAGTTTAAATATTTATTTTTTGGGGAAAAATATCTCCCATATTTTTATTTTATATAGAATTTAGTGCAGTTGCAGATTTAACAATGACATAATTTAAATGTTATGAGCTGCTCCCCCGCAATATTTTGCAGATTAATCCTTATCACAGCTGTTTTTTTAATAAAGAAAAAACTGTGATTTTAAAACTCGGAATGCAACCAAAATAAAAGTGTAAATCAAATATTTACCTTCACAGTGACTTAGAACTTAAATTGTCTTTTAAATAAAGAAAGAATCATCAAAATCAGTTAAGTATTAACTGTAGGAAGTGAGTGAGTAAAGAGCAGGATTTTTTTAAAATATATAAATAATCTATTTTTGATTTATGTAATACTATGGAAAAGTTCACAGAGATAGGACAAACATAAAATAAGAAATCAACTAATTAATAATAGATAAGAAGCTGACTTTGAATTGTGATACATTCATATGACCTATGTCACCTTTCTTCTGATATAAGTTCAAACTGGATAGTTTTCAGAGCAAATTTCATGCTATTACCCAATAATGATAAGATTTTTATTTTATTTTTTAATCTGTTCTACTTCAGTGATTAATAATTTCTTCCTAGTAACAAGACACTAACAATTTTTCGTCTTCCTAAAAGTAAATTAAGAAAACAGTGGGGGATAATGTAAAAAATTAATGCAGAAAGATTAGGAAAAAGACAAATTAAGTTTTAATTATAATTTTTTATAGGTTTCTGATCAAATAAAAATGTGCAATCATGTATTTTAATTCTTGGATCTTACAGAAATCTTAAGAGGTGTACTTTTAAAAAACCCGCTTAGTCAACTGATTAGAAATCTAACTTGTATGGTAGGTCGGTAACGTGGCAAAATGAATGTAGCTACCTCCTACAGCTTTTACCATTTCACTCTTCAGTAGAAAAGTGAAGGAAATGTAAGAGTTTTGTAGCATAATTAATTGTATTTCCAATATGAACAATGAAAAACAGACACAAATTAGATAATCATTTTGTGGATTTTTACTTTAACTATACTTTTTGTAAGCTCTAATAGCTTCTCTTTTCCTAGCTTTCTCTTTTTGTATTAAAATACAAAAAGAGAAAAATAAAAGGTAGCTCCACTCAGTAGGAAGGAAGGGGAAAGTGGTGTGATGTTTTCATCTCTAGATCAGCTGGGTCAGCTGCTTGTCTGTTTGTATCATCAGCTGATTGATACAAATATCTTGTCCTCCACCTACTTCGTAAAGTAAAATTTTACTCTTTATAATGAACGAGTAAAGTGTTACTTTTTCTCCAGTGGGAGACAAAAAGTACTTTGACTCCCGTGTGAGACAAAATAAACCCATAAGAATAACACTGACAATCTGGCAACACAGTGCAGTGGAAAATTAGAAAAGCTGTAGCTATATAGCGAAAGCGAAACAGAAGTGCTGCAATAATTAACATTCCGAGTTCCGAGGTTAGTTATTACGCATTATGCAACAAAAATGGACAGTAATATTGTGTATTTATTTATTAGTACTAGGAGGTTGGGGATTTTGGGATGGGGAAAAAATGTTGTTTGAATTACGGGAGTAAAGTATTGTCTCCCTCGGAAAAATTGTAGCTTTTGCCAACAGGGTCAGGAGGAACAATTTCCCTCAGGGAGACAAAGTTGCACTTTACTCCCTAAATACACAAATAACTATTTAATTTGTTTTTGGCTGAAATTCCTAGACAATGTAATGGAAGCGAGTCAGGAAAAGCTCCTCGACTTTCTCTAGTAATTTTTTAGTTTTAGTTCAGGCGGGCAGTGCATTAAATAGCTTAATCCCGTAGAAAAAAGTTAGTTTTCAAAATAATGTTTTGTGTTAAGGATCAATTTATAAAGTTGTGAACGCTCACCAATGACACCACTGCCAACAATGGAATTGATGTAGTTGAAACTTGCATATCCAAGGCCGGTTTGTTTTCTTTTTTCATCCTGGAACCAGTTAGAATTATTGTGCAAACCATGAACAGAGCTTGAAGCATCTAATAGTAAAGACCTGTAGCAGGAAGACGGGAAACTTTAGATGACCCTACTAGACATTTAAACTAGGTACCGGTATACAATTTTTAAAATACCCACGTCGCAGCAAACCTGCATACTCAGCGAATTTCCAATGGAGACATAAATGTCTTAATACCACATAAAGCCACTTACGAAGTTTCATAAAAATATATTCACAAATTAGCGATATATACAATTTTAATTATTCTCTATAAGAATAACATTGGGGCTGAGTACGCAGGTTTGCTGCATCAAGGAACACTAAAGATGGGTTTTTATGTTATGCTAATATGAATATAACCATTGATTATACATCCTACGGAATATTCCGTAGGATGTATAATCAATGATATAACTCAACTAGGTGAAGTCATATACTAGTTTTTATTCATTTATGTTTATAACTAAGAGATATAGCATTTAGTTATTATCCATAAGAATAACACGGGGCTTAGTACGCAGGCTTGCTGCTACAGGAGCCTTTGGCAAACAAATATTTTTTTGAGCAAATATCAGTAGACCACAAGATGAAGCCGTATACCAAGTTTCGTCAGTATACATTCCTAAATAAGCGAGATATAAATTTGTTCTTTTCCTCCATTAGAAAAACATTAGACAACGTACTGTGTTTAGAACTTTCAATATCTCGGTAACCAGTTGACGTAGAGAAATGATCAAAATACCAAATTGTGTGTTTTTTTAAGCTGAATCTAATGGTAAAAACTAAAATTGACTATTTCAAAAATTATATGTAAAAAATTCAAAACACCCATTTTTGGGTTACAAAACCCCCCCAAAATACCCCTTTGGATGGAGCGATCTGGCTGGTTTTAAATCATCATCTGGCTGGTTTTTAAGTCATAAATGTTGCTTTACACGTTTATACCAAATTTTATCAAAATTGGATCATTTTTACGAGAGTTATTGTACTCACAGACATATATATATATATATATATATATATATATATATACCATTCGCTCGAAACTGTATATATATATATATATATATATATATATATATATATATATATATATATATATACAGTTTCGAGCGAATGGTATTTCTGGGGTCTGGGAACCTCAAAACGAAAAGTTATCATGGTCCCGGGCCTAGGTCTTAAGGCCTTACCATGCCGACTACGGTAATAGCTTCTTCCCTATAGGGGAAATTCGCTAATATTGTAAACGATTTTAGATGATATGCCTGAATTTTATGTTTTATTTTTTTAAAGGTGAGGGTTTAAAAAATTGATTACACATGGTTTCTATTAAGGCCAACATGTTTTAATTTAGTTTGTTGGTGCATTGATAACAAACACTGTTTGTAGATTAATTTTAATTTGTGCTAAACAATTTGTTACCCAAACTTTCTTTTTGAAGAATCATAGAACAGTTAATATTTATATATTTTAAAGGATACCATAACCCCTTCCCGCTCATCATTATTAACACACAAACTAAAATAAATAAGCAGAAGTGAGTACATTTTTAACTTGAATTTAAGGATCACAAAAATTATGAAACAACAAAAAAAGTATAAATTATCTCTTGATCCATCAATTATGAAATTAAGATTAGTATAATTCCTGGCTTCCTCAAGGTTTAAAAGCTTATAGGTTTGTGTGGCCTGATGATAAAGCTATAAAATTTGAAACAACATGGAGGCCATATTGGAGAACAATCTAGATGACATTGATGGATATGAGTTAACATGCCTTCTATATGTTGATTGTAGGTAATTTACTTTTCTGTAGAAGCATATGCAGTTACAGAGCATAGATTAAGCATACTCTTTAGGAGTTTAGTTTAGTCAGCTAACTGCAATAGAGCCTAATCCATAAAATAACATAACTTGTTAAATTATTTGTATTGCACTTGAACTTGACTATCAATAACTATTTTATTACATACATTTGTTTTAGTAGGCCTAACTACTTTAGGAAATGTTAATAGTTTTTTGGGTCCTAATAAAAACATAACCCATTTGTAGCTGTGGTAATCAAGTACCACATAGTACCACTTAAAGTCAGGAGCGCCAAATTAGGTGGGTGGGGGATTTTGCAATGTTGCCAGTTTGTGCAAGCTAACATTTCGGGGATTTCTCGGAAATACATGTTCACAGAACCCTTATTGGTTTTTCTTTCTCAGCTGGCTTGTTTTATAAAACTACAACTGTAATTTCGTATCAATGATTCTGTATTTTTAACATATTGATCTAGTACCCAAGGAAACCATCAGATTGCGTAGGGTTACACCCAATGGTACACCACGGCAATCACGGCGTGTGACTCCGCTTCCGATGCCGGGCCGGGTCAAGTGAAGCAGGCTTTATGACCAATTTACCACCATCATCAATAAGTATTGTCAGATTTAATGAATCTTAATTTTTATCAGAACTGGATTGAATGGTCCCCGTATTTAGTAAAATAATTAGAGCTGACTTTATTGTTACAAAATGTCCAGGGTCATTATTGTCTCCTTTCAAGACACATTAATATTACGTTACGAATTAATACATTTGTACTTTAATGCTTCTGTATTCTGTGGCTCTGTTATTGAGTTTTAAGTTTGATAAAAATTACCTATCCTGAAGTACCGTAATCTAATTTTCTATTGGAGGTTGTAAATAAGCAATTGATTTTATTTGAATTTGAACACCTCGGCAGATGCTTTAGTCAAATAGTTTTCCACAGCAACCTCGCGAAAACCACCTGCTTTGTGTAAAGCCCGCCATATACACGGATGAGCATTTACCCTACGCGAACAATCACACGAATGTTACCCCGACTATGGTGGATTTTTGCCATGACACAAACCATTTGTGTTGGTTTTCTGGCAAAGGTCAAAGGAATCGTCGGCGTCCGGCCATGATCGACCGTGCATGGATGGCTGTAAACCCAAAGTATTAAGACAAATTTATAGATATTTTATATTATATTATATATTTGTTATATTATTTATTGTATACAAATATTAAAACGTTGGCAATAACACTTGTTGTTTGATAATTTAAATCATTATTTATAATCCCAGCTAACGGTCTTTTAACTGGCGTTTTATCAACCACTTTAAACTGTTCTTACGATGGTCCAGACTGAATTTGGTCAGACTCCATGTAGAACCTAACAGTATAATTTACAAATGTTATATACAAACAAGGAAAAAATAATCAGAGAATCACATATTAAACAAAGGATGAATATAAAACATTTACTAGAACAATATTACTGTAGAGTTGTAGTAATTTATAATAATTATATACTTTGAAACTATTTAAAATGACTATCGCAGTTATAAACTTCAATATTTATTTATTCTCAAAACAAAAATATAAACAAAGACAAAATCATATGACTTTATAAATTTAAACGTATGCATGGCCAAATTACAGACGCATGATCTGGTCTCTCAGCGTAGCCAGTCGTACCCCAAAACCCACGATTTTCGACCTATACATATTATGCCATAACCACGTATGGCAACAATGCAAAATCCCTCACCCGCCTAATTTGATGCTCTTGACTATAGTACCATACATATTTTTGGTACCTAGGTAAAAAATCCTAGAACGACCATTTTAATGTAACTGAGTTAAAATAAATATTTAATGCATATTTACATTTTAACCCTCCAGTACACGCGCCGCGGACTCAGAGTCCGCACATTTGAAAAAGCGCGCCGAAATAAGTGAATCCGCGAGCGAATGACATGACGCGCCATCTACCTTCCCCCACTACCTTTCCAAGGACAATGGCGGTGTTTTGACCATCTTAGCGTCAGTTGGCCCTGAGCTACGAGGGTGTAAAGTTAGGCGCGGACTCACACTCCGCAGGCGTTCTTTTTTGCCCTGCAAAGCGCGGAGTCTCACTCCGCAGGCGTTCGTTCGTGTTCTGTGAAGAGCGGACTATTACTCCGCAGGCGTCACTTTGTCAACACACATTGCTGACTACTTCTGATGGATTATTTGCGTTTGAGGGCTCAAAAGGAGAACATTCCGGTCACAATCAAGTTAAGACTGAGGGAAATTGTCGGGTTGCCCATGAGAGTAGCTCCAGCACCTGCTCCAGGCAACGAAGAAGCACGAGGGCGATGTCACCTCTGTGACAGGAAAAAGAACAGGCCTACCCGATTTCAGTGCAAGGGATGTAGGTTCTTTGTGTGTCTTCAGCATGTGGATTCATATCTGTGTGCCACATGTGACCAAAAGGTCATGTTTCAAGAGGATGAAGAACAGGCCATCGATTGACTGATTGGTTTTCAACAGGACATTTTCAATTTGAAATATTTGTAATTATTTTGAAATTTATCTATATCTATTTACCTACATTTGGATTATTTGAAATTTTGATGATATATGAACTTTATTAGGTAAATAAAAGAGTGTTTCTACACCATCTCTTTATATAAACTCGAAAAATTATGTATACATTGACTTAACTTCTAACAAATTTATGTTCTTTTTTTTTTAAATTAGTATACATATAAAAAAAGTTCAAATAAATGTCATTGTTTAGTACTTGGTGTTTTTTAAGTTAATATCAAACTGATTAATTTTAAGTTATTCACGAAGAAGTAAGATGCGGACTGTCAGTCCGCGCGCATGTACTGGTGTTACTATTAGCCGCGCGTGTACTGGAGGGTTAAATAATTTATTAGTAATGTAGCACGGTACTGTTACTAGGCAACCATGAAAATTTTGTTTATTTTTTTATTTATTCAAATATTCCTTTAATTAGCCATTGAATGTGTGCAATGTCAACTCCGTGCAAAGTAACCAACCTGACTTTTGACATGAGTTTTCATTTCTAATAAAAGTAAGAAAAGTTAGAATTTATTTTGAAGTCTCTAAAACATAATAAACAAAAGAATAAATATGTTTTTAATTTTAATGTAATGAACATGTTCCAAAAAAAATCATAAACATTGTAATTGAAAAATTAGTCAACTCCGTGCACTCTACTAAAATTGTAAAAATACCGCCTACATGATTTTTCTCAGTTGTCAGAAGGTTGTGCGATGAAAGAGGAGGGAAATCCAGTTCTTGGCCACATTACACTTTCATGGTATATTTGTTCTGTAGGGAGTGTTATTTTAATGAATGTGGTGTTAACTGAAGTGTCGTGCATCACATGTAAACTCCTCCGTGCGCTGAATACTGAAGTACTACATAAACAGTTTTTCCTAAAACTTCAAAAGATACCATTGTATTTGTGTTTAGATACCTAAATCTAAGAGAGTGAAACTATAACTTCAACATCCTAGATTTCAGCTAGGCTCAAAGACTACATTGTCAACTCCATGCACATTTTCATCTGCCAACTCCGTGTTCATGATCGACAAATATAGTTGAAAACTTAAGATTTACTAGAAACAGAAAGTTCAGATTAGAAACAATTGTTTTTTGACTATTTTTTAGATTAAAGAGAAGTTAATCTTTATTGCAATACTACCATATCAAGACAAAATAAAATGTATCAGCGTCTTTTGCTGTTATTTTATTTCATGCAACAACATATTTTTCACAAAACTCAGTAATGATAGGCCTAAATTAATTGTCTCATGGCTTTAAATACCTTCTAACTAATTTAAAATAGTGTATAACAGCTGAAATTTGAAAAACAATGTCAACTCCGTTCATGGAATTTTTAAATTTTATAATATAATTAGGAATACGGTACAACTTATTCCTGCAGGACCACTACTTGTACAGTTATCTTTGAAGTATAAATAACACACACACAAATTGTTATGATAAAATATGGTAATTCATTTTTTAAATTTTACCAGTCGAAAATGGTCGTTCTAGGATTTTTGTAACCACCTACTTTGTAACTATTGTTTAAGTTTTATAATTGTTAGTGCTTAATATGACACCACCCAGGTGTTATTAGTTTTAACTGCTCTTTTAGTTATCCGACTCAGGGTTCGGTCCCATGGAGAGTGGTTAAGAGGGCAGGGCATCTACTGTTCTAATTTTTAAGAAGTGATACTACCTTCTGGGGAAGGGTGGGGGTTTCTCTGCCTTTAAAATCTCATGGTAGTTCAGACAGAACGTATAAAAATATGAAGATGTAAACCTGCCTTGTGCGAATCAAATTACAGTAGGTACCGGTATTAGGTGACAAACCCTCCCTATTAACCCTTTGAGTGCCACGCAACGATATATCGTTGTGCACGGAACATCCGAAAAATACTTCACAACGATATATTGTCGTCGGTGGTCTTACCGAAAAATACATTGCAACGATATATCGTTGTTATGGAAAATTTTTCTTACGTCATTACTGTTTATTATTTCTTTCAGGTGATTTCCAGGATAGTTTCTAGCTCTATAAATCTAGTAGTTATTTGGTGAAAATCTTATATTTGAACAATGTTTATTTATCTGAAAAATATATAAAAAATTTCCCGCATGTATAATATGTACCTATTCAAATTTTTTATTTTTTATTTTTTAGATATTATATATGTGCATAATATTATAGCTAAACTTTAAACTTACAAAACAAAAAAAGTTTCATAATAATATCTTACCAAATAAAAAAGTTATTGATTTTATGTACAAAACCCTTGCAAAATGTTGATTTTGTGTATCGTTGTTATAGAAAATTTTTCTTACGTCATTACTTTTTATTATTTCTTCCAGGACATTTCCAGGATATGTTCAGATAAACATATACTCAATAAATATACGAGGCCTAGTTAGTTTCCTTTATGAAATAATATTGTAATAAAACTTAAACTCTTGAATAAAGTTAGGCTACTGTCTTGTGTACTAATTTACCGGTTTTATATTTTTTTACATTTATGGAAATAACTCGTCCGCCTACAGCCCAAATTTGATGAAACTTTCAGGAAATATTGTGGGAAACATGTCCTCTATAAATCTAGTAGTTATTTTGTGAAAATCTTATATCTGAACAATGTTTATTTACCTGAAACAAATAAAAAAAATTAAAATAAATTTCCCACATGCATATATGTATTCAAACTTCCTATTTTTTATTTTTGAAATATTATATATGTGCATAATATTATAGCTAAACTTTAAACTTACAAAACAAAAAAAGTTTCATAGTAATATCTTAACAAATAAAAAAGTTATTAATTTTTTTGCAAACCCTTGCAAAATGTTGATTTTGTACCTGGCACTTTTTGGATATACTCTGTTAAAAACTCTGGCACTCTAGGGATATGACGACCGAAAAACTCTGGCACTCAAAGGGTTAATGTAAACCGACTAATTACCAGAGTTTTTAAATGGAAGGGTTTTCTAATGTACCATTTATTCAAACTGCCTATATGTCTTGACACTTACCTCAAACAGTTGGTCGGTATCACCCCCAGGAACTTGGGCAATAGAGTCTACGCTCGGCTGTAAAATGAAGTCATCATTAAGTTACGCTTCACGCCAGGTATAAGCTACAGTTGTTTTAGTTTGGTGTCTAAAAGTCAATAAAATATTCCTAAAAATAACTTACCGTACTTCCTCATACAGGCCTACTTAAAAAAATGTGAGTAAGGTATAATATAACTTAACATTTTCTAAAATAATAATTTTCTAAAATTATTTTCTAAATAATATGTATGGCAGAATTATTATTATTTAAAGATGTTCGTCTTGATAAGCCTAGGCTAAATCTTAGTAGTCCCCTAACCTATAAATTGTTAACACATTCACTGCCGCCATTCCTGATGGGGTATCAGGCAGATCGTTGTTCAGGCGCTACTGGGCTATCCTCATTTCTCTGTCAGCATTGCCTGTTGACATCAGTCGAGTTACAGAGCATGGTATGGTACAACGTGTTGTTGGCATGTTCCTTCAGTTAATGTTACATACATAGGTGTATGTAATGTATAACCGAGTACAACATATTGTGATAATATACATTGACTAATATGTATTTTTTGTTTTATAGTATATAATAATTAGTTTGTGCTATTCTTCTGCCATCCAATAAATAAATAAATAAAAATCAAATAAACTATCACAATATTTTGCAGGCCGAAGCTGCCGTGCCTTATCAGGCCAAAATGGCAGCCTCCTTTCTGTTAAGCATGGAAATGCAATTTTTAATTTTAAAACTATTGTACGACTATACCCAGAAAATGAATTATGTAAAAAAAATGTTTAGCATCTTTATAAACCCTGAATATTCAGTCACAATGAACATATTAACCTAGCCTTACTCAGGGCCAAGGCCTATATATCTCTAATCTCTAATTGTTCTTTCCCATAGCAGGAATTTATTTTAATATCTTTGTGTTGGACATTGCTGTATAAACATTACGACCGAGCAAAAGATATAAAAATCGTTTGTCATTAATGCTGGGATTAAGTACAAATATTACTATAGCCTATTGACAAAATTACACTTTGACAGTTAGAGAATGAGCAGCTGAGTAGCAGACGATACCTGTTGCTGTAAAACAGCTTTATGTGCCTCCAAAATATATCTCTTCTCATTATCTTCAGACTTTTCACTCATTATTAATAAAAGATTGTATGAAGTAGCTTACGAACTCATTGTACTTAATTTGCCTACTGTGTTATTTTATGTCTGACTAAGTCACTTGAACCTGTTATGCGATCGAAAATAATTGATCAAGACAAGACAGACTAGCGCACACAGCAGACAGCAGACGACTTCAATCAAAGATGAACAGAAGAAGAACATTTCAATTACGGCCAAAATTGCCATCTTCACTCATGAATTTATACCGTTATCAGAGTATAAGTTTCCCTAAATGTTCAATTTCATTAATAAATAAAATCCCTATACGCTCTTTTTATCTTAAAACATAAGATTGTTTCTAAAATTTATTTAGTAATTGTTTAAAAGGAATTATAAAACTGAGTACCATACCATTTGTTGTAATGTATGAGTTACCATTTCTACTCAGTGGGTAGATTATGAATAAATTATCCAACTATTATGATATTTAACAATCAGCTACAGCCTTTATTGAAATAAAATAAAATAAATCACTTTGTTCAGTGGCATAAATTAAGTTAAAATTGTGGTGGGTGTAAGATTCTCCTCATCGCCTTTTACTAGTTGGCCATCAATTCAGTTATTTCCATACAGTAGCACAGGATAAAACAGGAATAGAAGTGGTGCCTTATTGGGATGTTTCAGTTTACAGAATCCTGAAAGTGAGGTGTAAACTACTAATGGTACTTAATTTGACGGCTGTAAACAATATGGTACCCCCTGTTAGTTATTTGTATACTGATTTTATTTGTAATTTGGCAAGTAAAAAAAACGTATTTGAAAAATCCAATATATTTAGATATCCCCATTATTTTAATTTTCAACCCCAACTGTTAACCTAAGCTCGTTGCACAGATCTAGCAGGAATATATATAGTAAGTTAATAGTGGCTTAAAGGGGCCATTTTCCCTAACCTTGCTCCAATACTCTGCCTCATCTGAATTACAATAAAGTAAAACAATAGTAGGAACACATGTCAGTTCGTAAACAAAGCGGACACTTAATCAAATGTTTATGTAAACCAAGCAGACGTGTTTAAATCCCCATGATTGTCTTATGGGGCAATTTTAATTTGTAGTTTTAGGTTATTGCTAGTTTTTTGATAACTTTTAGAAACACTGTTATTATTCCCGAGTCCCTGAGACCTTTAATTTGATCCTTCTCCCATCATCCTGCAATTTGCCAATCTCCCAAAATTTTGACTTAAAATTCCGCTCTCAAAATTATATATTAAGCAATCATAAGCTGAATAATTAAAATAAATACAGCCCGCCAAACGTAAGCTGACACTTCGCTGCTAGGTAGAAAACCTGTAATCTCGTTGACCTGTAAACATCAACTTATTTGCAAATTTTTGGACTCAACAGGAATGAATCCTGCAAAGCTATTTTTCGTCAGAATAAGATTCTTACTTTCCCTTGTTTGTATATATTTGAAACCATAATGTTTTACAAAAAACATTCTTCTACAATCTTCTTCAATAGTTATTCTTCCAAATACGCTCTCCGCCCACGGTTAAACATTCCAATTCAAAAGCACAGGACAACCTTTTTTCAACGTAACATGTCTTTGAACTGTATTAAGCTTTTTAATTCTTTGCCTGCAGGCCTTAAAGTTAACCTTACCCTGAAACAATTTTGAAAACGTCTAAAGGAGTTTCTTACTGATAAAACATGTTATAGTATCTATAATTTCCTCAACCAGTAAAATATATTTTGTTTTATTTGTACTATGTCTTGTTATTAGGATATTGCATTTTTGATTGTAGTACATGTTTGTAACACTGACTCATGCCAATCCTGTTTACACTGTTTTATGGCAATAAAGACAATTTGATTTGATTTGAACTACTGGGATCTTATGGCCATCATCCCCGTGAATTACCGGACAAGCGAGGGTCAATGTATTCCGAAAGTATTTATACCTGCACATCCACCGTCGTAACAGCTCGCCAAGCCCAAGTGCCAGCTTACGTTTAGCGGGATGTAACCAACGAACGTTGAAAATGACCCCGCAAGATTATATTTTAAAGTCCATTGGCAAATCCAAATCCCTGCTTTAGATTAATACTAAACATGCATACAAAATAATGCCATTGATTATGTATACATTTTTCGGTATTCAACAACATCATTTTAAGTGACGAAATACTCTTATTCATAATATTTTTGTGTTTCTATTTCTCTTTCCCTCTCCTCTCTAAACTTCTTGTTCTTCCTGCTCCTCTCTTTCTCTTCCTTAATTCTTCTTCTTCTCCATACGATTTCGTGAAGATAATGAAACTATCTGCTTGAGTTTTCCTAAATTTTTTGTTTCATGTAATTTACATACGTTTTATACTTCCAACAAAATTTAAAATAGGTAAGAGGTAAATGTGTTATTCTAAATACTCAATAATTTGTTAAAATTTGTCCATGCATTAACATTTTGGATTTGACCAACATTGACTTTTAGGTTATGTATAAGTGTTGGAATGCTTACAATTTTTATAAGTGAAGTTATTGGTTTTTGGGCATATATTTATTTTTAATATCTTCCCCCTCTTTTTAACAAGGGTCAGTCTGAACCTATGCCACTGATGGTGTGCATGCAGTATTTTTTGAGCATGCACATTATTATAGCCTAAAGTAAGTTAACCAGCAAGATTTGTACAAACCTGGATCTACAAAGGGATTTTGTCTAAAGTGTGATTTTCATGGTGTAAATTTATAGTAAACCAAGTAGATGATGAGGCAGAAATTACATAATTTTATAAGTGTACCATTACAGGTGGCATAGGCTAAGACCTAGCCTACATCTAACCATGGTGATTAGGCTACTGGGCAAAAGAGTGTGGATAGTTCCAGGGGTTTCTACAGGGGGATTGATAATGCGGGTCACACTTTAAAACCAATTCATTCTAGTTTCACAAAAAGTTCCAATATAAAACAAGGTATTATTCTTGAATTTGTGTCCTGTTCTATATATTCTTAAAGATTATTAAGTGTAGAATTCATAATTAAGATTACCGGTATTTTTTGTCCCAGACTTACTGTTCTCCGGTAATTTTAAAGTTTCCACCACCCTCCATACGCAAACAAAATCCTTCCACCTTTCTGCAGTGTATATTTCATGATGGGTGATGCAGTTATTGACCAACCTCAATATTTTCAAAATCTTATTGAAGCAAATTTCATTTGATTGTGATATGGCGATACAATAGGCTACGTATCAACATTAAAAAATCATATTGCCATTGTGTAAGCGATATATGCATATATCACTTATGTTGTGCCCTTTTGCATTCTTGCATTCTCACCTCCCAATGAAAAGAAAGTTGTTGATTTTTTGTGATGTCCCACTTCCAGCTTTTATTTATTTAGATCATGATGTATGTACATTAGGCAATTAGTTATCTGATAGGCCTAGTTTATTTAGGGGGTATCAGCAAGTATATGCCTACTTACAGGTTGGTGAGGTTGATATGGCAGGGTTTCTACGGTCAGGGAAAGTCAGGGAATGGAAATTTGGTCAGGGAAAGTCAGGGAATTCATGAGATAAAGCTTATTTTGTTACGTCTCGACCCCTCACACTAAAGATATGAAAATAAATTTGTAGCTTATAGGTTATGAGAGACATTACCACAAAAATAATAACTTCCTGTGAGGCATCGTATTAAATTTACATGATAATTAGGTGCTTTCATTATTCCATCTGATCCCCGATGATGAAAAAAACTGTGGGGATGCTTTGCACCAGGTTGTCCATACAAGATGTAGCATTTTTCAGGTGGAATCCCAATGGTTGGTTGATGATCTAAGGATTCCTAAGGAGTAATCCGCTGTTATTGAGTTTTTATTGAGATCAATTTATTTAATATTGTTTTACTAACATTTATGACATACATGATATAGTAAATAATGTTTTACATATTAAATAGCCTAATTGTGCACATATGGTAGTTTATAAAGCGAAAATGCTACGACGTATTTCGAAAGTTGGTAGGGGAGTTTTACAGAAGGGTCAGGGAAAGGAAATTGAAATTCTGTAGAAACCCTGCGTGGGTGCTTATTATGTTAAATAGAGCTTGGGTTAGGTAAGGTTTATAAAACAGTGTGGTCTGGTGGGTTGATTTTAGTTTGTTTGGTAATTTGCCTCGGAAAACTGTACTTAGAATGGCCATACAAACTAAAATCAACCCACCAGACCACATTGTTTTATAACCCTTACCTAATACAACGCTACTTAACGTAATAAGGACCCATGTTTTGCCTCATACTCCTAACTGGGTTAGATTTGGCTGGTTTATCATAGCTAAAATTAATCATAATTTTCATTATTAATTGCAGTACCAGTAGGCAGAATAATCCTATAATTATATTTTGATCGGTTGGTTAAAAGTTGTCACGTTTTTACTCTGAACCAACAAATATTTTATGACGTCTCATCCTGTGTTATTCGGTAATTTGACCGGTGATGCTGTTACAGTGATTAATTGATTAATTAGATTAAGATTATGTGGTGTGGTTGTTACGTGGCGATGTGATTTGTCAAATTGCACATCACATCAATAGTTGTTGCCGATGCTCATAACATCGTGCAGTTGGTACTCCAGTCATATGACAAATATTTCCATATGTTTGTGTTACAAACAAAAATTGTGACAGTAATTTTGCAAGTAGGCCCCAATGTAATTACTTGCTTTAAAACTGTATTTTGATTGAAGTCAACCATTACTCCCCTCCAACAGTTAGTGGCCAGCGAAGATTAGTACTGTCCACCTTATATATATACTAAATTTCTAATGTTCTCATTTCTAATAAAAACGATTCCGAGAAAAATTAGGATCGTCCAAGGCATATGCAGGTTAAATTTGTCATTTAAGAGTATAATTCTTGGAAATAGACAACGGTATTCTACTTTTACCTTACAAAATTTATTTTGTGGAATTTTTTGGGATATTTTAAAAATCCCTTCTTTTAAATTAGTAAGGATGGAATCTGTACACTAGGGGAAAAAAATGCTTTTTATTTAGAAAAATAAATAGCATTTAGAGTTTATTTTAAGTAAGTTATGTGACTACCAAAATGTCTGATCTTGGTTAGGTCTCTCGTGTATTAGAGATGGGTGATGATTTGTGAACAAATTGTTTAAATTGAATGAATCACCGAGTGAATTAAATGAATAATGATTCAATTTTTAAAAGAACCGATTAGTTGCACAAATCAGTTCTAATAAATAGGCTAGGTATGCATTTTGCTGAGTATTTCTTGTCTCCTTCATTTCATTCACGTATTGATGTAGGCCGTCGGTGTCAGTTTCGTTTGCAATTGATTTGAGTTTCTGCTGTGAAAATAATGGTGGGAGAGGGGGGGGGTTGAAGTGGAAGGCAGAGGAAGTGAGAAGTGAAGAGATTGCTAAATGCAGTCTCATTGGTTTGCATATGCGCGGCAAACGCTTTGTGAGATCCCACAATTCTTTCAAAATTGTATTCTGTTTGAATGTTTCCTTTAGAAAAATGGTTCAACTGATTTGCCTTCAATACTAGCATTGGCTATATATACTGAAGGAGATATCCCATCTTTATGGCGCAGCTGTCCCACTTTTAGTGTTTTTCCAGAATTTGAAGTGGACATAGTTTGATTAGGTCACCGACAAATTGTGCTGCTGTCAACTTCTATTTTAGTTATTTACGTTAATTTATAAAATATCTCACTCCAGAAAACGAGTGATAATCAACTTATGTTTGCTTCACACCAACTGTTTGGACACACCAACTGTTTTATTATCCCCTCCTTGAGACAGAAGTATACTCTTTTGGAGAGTAGTGTAAGTTAACTATTTCATCCTGGCACACACAAAACTAGGGACAGAATTTACAATGGCAATGAGAAGTCTACTTGTAGTCAAAGCGCTTAGGGGATTTGAGCATGCATAAGTGTAACAAAATTTGACTTTTGATGGACTTCAATTGTAAACCATTCACAGAACGATATGTTTTAAAATAATTTTAACATTTTAACGAATGGTTTTTGTGGGATCCTGGGATCTCAAAACGTAAAGTAATCATGGAACCTCTATTAACCGTCACCTTTGGGACCGGGACTGTGACGGGATAACTGAATAGACGGATAATAGAAACATCATATTATAAACGTGTTCAGTAACTAAATTTTAAAATGTTTGGCAGAGAAATGAAAATAAACTGTGTAAAAGGATAATACTTCCCACTACATACATATTTATGTTGTTTTAAATAATATAATAGCTCATACAGACGCTCAGACTAAGCCGTGCGGCGCAAATCCTGAGTCTAATAAATAGTAATATCCTCATAGACGGACGACGGATAACAGAGAGTGACGGTTGATCGAGGTTTTACTGTATTGGGCTTAAGTCTTACCATGCCACCTATGATAATACAATAGCCTAGACTCTCAAATCAAGATCACATTTATCCGGACTCTCTGTTATCCAGACCGATGATCTTGATTTTTAAATTTTGTTTAGTTACAAATAAATGCAAAAAAAACAACTTCACGGTTTAGCACCTTCAGTTTTCACATGGTTATCCCACACTAAAAAAATGTCATGTAGTTTGCATTGTCAGGCGCACCAACCCGACCTCTTATGGTCCAAGTCCTCACTTAGCGCAACTGTGCCGTTATCGGTGTTTGTTATTGTTTACGCATCCGATGCGATGCTCTGTTCAGGTGTTTTCTTGTCGATGACTAATCACTAGCGATGTAAATCAGTAGACCAGTGACACTTGGCACATGAACGTAAACGCATATTGTCATATTTGTTCACTATAAAGGCGGAATTGATGATTCACACCCACCTCCAAGAAATCCAGATTTTTCAATATCCCGACTGGCTGTCCACCACAATAGTCCGGATTTCTGAGGGTCTACTAGAGGGGAAATTATTTAAAAGCATGAGACTAAAACTATAGGGACTCATGATTCACTCGCCATAGCTTTGTTTACATCAACATAATATGAAGGAAACAAAGAACCATCAGATAACAAATAAATATAGATCAGCTGTAAGTCATAGTAGGCTCTCACTACTATGTATACTGATGGACACCCCTGATTTTATATTTTTATGGGGTTGCCAGCGGGATAAATGGGAGAAAACGGAGGAATTTAAATAATTTGTTCTCATTAAAATCAATCAGACAATAATAGTTTTGCCAGGTCATGGTCACAAAAATCGGTCACATAATTATTATATGTATATATTTTCATATATTTGATTGTATATAATATATATTTTTTTATCCATTTGTATGCAATTTTACAGCCATCAAACATTTTTTTTAAATTTGTAAACAACACTTTCTAAAGTCAAAGGCAATATATTTGGATGGTATGGGCTACAATAAATTTGTTTTTAAAATGAAAGATAGTTCTTGATATAAGGTTGTTGAGTGCCAAGCTAGTGAATGGAGTGGTTGAATCTTTGTTGTTTTATCGATATTTAAAATATGTTGATCGTCTGGACATTTAAAATTGTAAAAAAACATTGCTTTGGTGGACACACACACAGTAAGGATAGGTTTAAAGTAGCACTTGATCAGATGTGCAACTCACAAAGAATTCACCCATCCCATCAGCTTGGACCCATGCTGTCCACCAATTGCTTAAGGTCCGACCGCCCCTTCAACTCTGTTACAGGCAGGTGATCTCTCCATGAGTTGCACATAAAAACCACCGACAGACGAGATTCAAATTCTCGATCCAAGCACCACTCCCTGGCCAGTAGAGTAGTGTCTTAGACCGCTTAGCCAACCTGATCGGCTCATAGTTGTTAGGTATTACACCATGGACGAATAATTATGAGTTAGTTCCATTTGTGTCTACCAGGTTACACTATATGTCACACATAGACTGCAGACTTTGTGTCTACCAGGTTACACTACATGTCACACATAGACTGCAGACAGAGCTTCTAGCGGTCAAATTAATTGCTTATACTGTAATTAACAGTGTTTTTATGTGTCAAGATTCAAAAGCCGATATATCGGCCCTTGGCGCTCAAAGAGTTTTAAGTCATTGAGCGATGTTCAAATATAAAATAGCATTTGTTTTTTTTAGTTAATTAGCATTGAGTAAAAGCTTTTGCTACGCTTTATTTATATCAATTTAATTTTCTTTCTTACATCAACAACTTGACAATTGTTATAGGGACTTTTTCCCTCAATTTAAAAACTAAGCTACATACACATTAGTTAGATTAATTGTTTCAATATAAAACTATTTCCAGTATAAACAATTGATAAAACAAAATAAATTACTTCTAATGCTCCTTTAAGGTGTGAGAGAGGGGTTGTGTCTCCGTTAACTGTCATCACCCATACCACGTTTCTGCACGTGCATGTTCCACCCAACTTTATGAAATCACTGTGCATTAGCACTGCGAGTGGGAAAGTTGGTTTGCTTTTAGCCAGGTGCTAGCCTCTCATGCGTTATTTTGGTGGCGTTCGCCCTTGGCTTTTGTGTACTGAATAAATACTTTGATGAGTATGTTCAGTATATAATGTTGTACAGTTAAGGAGTACAAAATTACTTTTTGAGGAATTTTAAGACTGTAGCAATCATAGTAAATTTATATTTTTGTCTAACAAATATTGTGTTACTTGATTATTAAGTTATATGTTATGTATATTCCTTAATCATTGATAACGATTGATGCAGAGCCCTGCATCATGAACATTGTCATCTTGGAGGGGCTGCAGAAAATGTATTAATCTGATGCTAAATTTGTTTAGAATTTTCTACATTTTGGGATTATACAACCCATTTTTAAGAAGAATTTTGATGTAAGCATATGATACTTTATATTACTATAAACACCTTATTTTGTTTCAACCTTTTAACTACAGTCATGTAAAGTCAAACCAAATTTGATGTTGCAGAGTACTGCTGGAATGGGGGAGAATAAAGAACCTGTAACTCCAGGCAGTGCAACTGAGGGCAACATCGATGAGGAAAAGAAGAACATCGGAGAATCAGATGAGCGGCAGTTGGCTGTGAGGCTACGTCGTGTGGAATGTGTGGGGCCCTGGTTCCTCCGATACATTCGGGAGAAGGATGCAGAACACCACCATTGTGAAGCGGAAGAAGTAGATGAAGAGGAGTATGAAATCGACAATGATGATACGTACTTAAAGAGCCTCGACCCAAAGCTATGGAAGAATCAAGACCACTACGCAGTGTTGGGCTTGAGAAAAATCCGTCACCGTGCATCCGATGCTCTCATAAGGAAGGCGTACAAACAAAAAGTGTTACTGCACCACCCTGACAAGAGAGCCAATGCAGGGAAAATAGACATCAATAATGATTATTTCACATGTATTACCAAAGCTTGGGAGATTCTTGGTTCAAAGGAGAAAAGACGGGCCTTCGACTCAGTTGATCCTGAGTTTGAAAATACAATACCTTACGACAATGAGTTTGTTAGGAAAAACTTTTTCGAAGAGTTTGGTAAGGTTTTTGAAAGGAATGCAAGATGGAGTGATAAAAAAAATGTGCCTAGGCTCGGAGGTCCCGATGCCACTAAGGATGAAGTTGAGAAGTTTTATAATTTTTGGTTCAACTTTGAATCTTGGAGAGAGTTTTCATATTGGGATTCTGAAGCTAAAGAGTCTGGGCAGGATCGTGATGAGAGGAGATGGATAGAAAAACAAAATAAAGCAGACAGAGCAAAAAAGAAGAAGGATGAAATGGCTCGAATAAGAAGATTAATTGACTTAGCTTACAATCTTGACCCACGAATCGTGCAGTTTAGAAATGAAGAGAAAGAACGCAAATTGGCCATGAAGAAAGCAAAACAAGATGCAGCAAGAGAAAGAGCTGAAGAGTTAAAAAGAATAGAGAGAGAAGCGGAAGAAAAAGCTAGACGAGAAAAGGAAGAAGAAGAGGCCAAGGAAAGAGTGAAAGCTGAAGCATTAAAAGCAGAACGGGAGGCAGAAAAGCGTATAGTGAAAAGAGAGAGAAAAAAAATTAGAGACATATGTAAAGCCAGCAATTATTTCATATCAAATGAAAATGAATTGGTACAACATATGACCGTAATGGAGAAAGCTCTTACTGTATATAATAAGACAGAACTGATAGCGCTAACTAAAAGTTTAGAAGCTAAGGGCAAAGACGGATTTATGGAAATGATGAATTCAGTCGAAAAACAGTCTGAACAAGAAAGAAAACAAGATGAAAGCCTCATAAATAGGCAGAATACATCCCAAACAAATGACTCCAAAAGCAGTTCTTCTTGGTCTAAGGAAGATATGCAGATTCTCATCAGGGCCGTAAACCTCTTTCCGGCAGGAACAGTTCAGCGATGGGAAGCCGTTACAAACTTTATAAACCAGCATAACAACGGATTACCCGGGGTAAAAGTCGTTAGAAATAAAAAAGAAGTTTTGTCTAAAGTGAAAGAATTACAAAATACCTCTGGAGATCAGCTAAAAGAAACTATCAATAAAAATGCATATGAAAGTTTTGAAAAAGAGAAGAAAGCTTCATTAGCTGTCATGTCAGAAGCATCAGAGCGTGTAGATGCTGTTCCAGCGGCACCGTGGACATCGGAAGAACAGAAACTCCTGGAGCAAGCGTTAAAGAGTTACCCTGGCGGGACCCCAGAGCGATGGGACAGAATTTCAGAGTGTGTTAAATCTAGAAGCAAGAAGGAATGTATGCTACGTTGCAAAGAACTGGCTGAGATTGTAAAGGCAAAAAAAGCTGCCCAAGCATCAAAAAGTGCAGCATCCAAATAACAAAGTACTCTTTTCTAGGAATAAAATAATTTTTGTTTTATACTGTTACAATTTTGATTGGTATAACAGATTTAGATGGATTATGCTACTCTAAACATGCCTAAATACCAGCAAATACAATACATTCATATTACGTGCCCGTATTAAATTTCAAAAAAGATCAGCTAATTTTAACATTGACTTTTTGGTTGTGTCAGTGTGTTAAAAAACAACCTGAATAGTTCAAACGTGCCTCAGAATGTTTTAATGTAGTATTGTTTTCATAACTTTTATTAAAATAAACTGACTATAGAACAATTTAGAATGAGCAAATTTTAAATACACGTAATGCTTATAAAATCAATAGTTGTGACAGGGATTGTTATATCATAATAATTTGTATGTTTTAGTCACATTAGTTTTTTAAGTTTTTCACTTTATAACTCTTTTTCATTTAACACAGTGAATAACATTTTAATTCTTAATTTTATACCATACTCCTAGGTATGGATCAGTTGCTATGTTTTATGTCAAAAGTTAAAAAGAAATTTAATTAGTAGTGTGACAGTATTGAAATGGTAAATGTTACTATGTATTGATTTTGTTGTATTCTATAAGAATGGTTGGATACCGCAAACTGTTCTCACAATTAATTTGAGTGGTCTCAGAAACTTGTAGTCAGAATACTGATTGACAAGTAAAAAGAATAATAAACAATCCATTTGTTAAACATGGTTTGGTCTTACACATTATCACAAGTATTTAAAAAATATAATAATAAATGCATTCTAGAATCTCATTTATTTTAACCATTCATTTGATTGCAACAACCCATTTGAAGATTAATATAAATAACACCATACACAATTTAGCCCTCCCTTAAATCAGCATTAGAGAATCTTAATTTGTTATTTATTCTCATAATTTTTAGTGTTGACATTTGATTGAGTTGTGATTTTGTTGATGTTTGTTTGTAATGTGATATAGGTTTAATTTTAAATTAAAATGTTTAGGTAGCATCGTAAACTGATATTGAAATATTGAAAATATTTTTGTAAACCTGCAATATACATATTGTAAATAACATCTGATATTTGTTTGTATTAATTGAAAATTGAAATAAAGCTATTCACAACATACATTTGAAAACTCATTTTCAGATTGCTTTTGTGTTAATAAAAAACGAGATCGCATGCAGCACGCTGACGTGAGGGAAGAGAATTTCTGCATTAAAACCTTAAAAAGATCAAATAAAGGGTTTAAACCAACACTGGTTACATTTTATTGAAAATTGAAAAATTTTATTTTTTGGCTGTTCTGATACTCCTGGTTATATTTAAATTCACCATTAGGATGCCGATGTTGTAAAGTTAGAAGGAGGTATTGTCGGGATAACAAGTTGGTATGGGGGGTGATAAAACGATATTAAAATATTAAAAACAGCCTTTTCCAGTGTAAAATCCTCAGAAGACAATGTACTGTATTTTGACAGTTAACATTTTAATAACTCGGTAAGTACTTGTGCTATAATGATGAAGGAGGGCTTAAAATCTTTGGCCTTTTACGTACAATAAGTTAATGTGCCCATAGTGTAACATTCTGATCCTTTTTGGGCCCAAAAACTCAAATGTGAAAACTTAAAATCCCCAAAAAAGGGGGTTAGAGTTTTCCGGTTGTTTTGCCCAACGAACTTGTCCAACTGATTATAAAAATAAATGTCTCTACCAAATTTGAAGTAAATAGGACAAAAATTGGGACCGCTAGAGTGCGAACACATATATATATATATATAAAGTTTTTAGAGACCCCTCAAAACATGTTCAGGGGGTCGGTCATGTTAAGAACTTCTATGGTGGTCCCGGGCTTCAGTCTCACCGTGCAGGTCATGCTAATAGTTTACTTTTCCGTAGGAAATTCACTAATAACTGCTGGGTAGAGTGAACTGGTCTTTCATCAGTAGAATATAGTTTGTCCAGCTACAGCTACCTTGCGCCTTAGAGGATAGAGATCCTCATAACCCCATGCACACTCACCGTCACATTCACAGCCCAATCTCCCTACCGCCAACTGTTCCTCGATTAGTCATTTGCTAGGCCTTGGACTACAAAACTATTGATTTTATATCATTTGTTCTGTATTATTTAAATTTTAAATTGTTTTATTATTTGTATTTTATGTATTATTCTGCGATAAAAGAGTTCCTTCAGGGTGTAATTTTGACACTCCTAAGTGCTTATGCGGGTCCAGTATGTTAAATTTAAAACTTAAATCACAAAAGTTTGAGGGATGTCACAATTCCACTGTATTTAGACTAATTTTTCAGAGAATAATATATAAAATTTGATATATTTAATAATACAACACAATTTATAATGTTTAAAATTTGCAGTTTTGCAGACCAATTCTTAGTAGGTGGCCATGAAGAAACAACTTGCAGCAGTTAGGCCGGGTTGTGCATGGGGGTGCAATGTCTCTGGGGCCTGTGGCTAGGTAGACAAACTATAAATCATAGATTGGTCATGGAGAACGTATAATTTTTCAAAAGAAATAGTGGAGGGCTGTGTTTAGGCTTCAGTATGTAAAACAACTCTGGGTAGAACTATATTTTTGGAACCATGATTATATTTTTATATTTGAAAGTATTATCGTGACAAAAGCCTATAAACAGGATAAATAAAATACGCCTTACAACACTGTAAAGTATATTTACACTTATACTGTACTTACATACAAGACGGTAAAATATACACAAAAACTGGTACAAGGTGATCGATTTCAACCAGTTACACCAGTCATCATCATCAGGCCCAATCAGAGAATGACAGAAACAAGATGGCGAACAGCTTGTATACTATTGGCTACCGGAAGTTAGTCAATAGTCAATAGTCAAAATATCTTTATTCATGCTAGTATACATGATACATGAATGGTGTCAAGTTAATTACTTACAAGCTAAACATAAAAATCACATAAAAAATAACACAACCACCGAAGTTCCGGAAACAAGACACAAAACACCATGAGTAAAATTCTGCATCTGAACATAGAAGATTGTGATAAGTTTGATAAGCCCGGTGTATATAAAATCAGTTGTAATGATTGTGATAATTTTTACGTTGGTCAAACTGTTAATTTTATAAAAAGTTACAAGAATCATGTTTCAGCATGGAAGAACCGAAAACCGGAAAGATCGAATGTCACAAAACACCTCCTGAAAAATGGCCACTCATTGGGAACAATTGAAGACAATTTGAATATTCTCCATATTTGTAAAAAAGGAAATGTAATGAATGCATGGGAAAAATTGTTTATTTTGAAGGAAAAATGTAAGAATAGGGATAAATTGATCAATGAACAGGTCAACTTTGACTCTGGTGGTACTTATCGCAACTTGTTTCCAGAACTTCCGGTAGCCAATAGTATATAAGCTGTTCTCCATCTTGTTTCTGTCATTCTCTGATTGGACCTGATGACCGGTGTAACTGGTTGAAATCGATCACCTTGTACCATCTTGTGTATATATTTTACCGTCTTGTTTGTAAGTACAGTTTAAGTGTAAATATATACTTTATAGTGTTGTAAGACTATTTTATTTATCCTGTTTAGTTGTAACAACACGTATCATGCTAATAAAGAAATTAAAAACCTATAATACAGCAAATCAAATATTAACGTTAAGTTTCAAAGTTTACCTAAAGGAGACGAGGATTTCATTTGATGACATTATTATTTAAACATTGAAGTCCCGTTCTGTGCTTGGGGATCTAACAGGCATACAGCCAGATGTTTAAACGTTTATTTACATTATAATCAGCTGTTGAACTAAATCAAATGTAACTCCATAAGATTAAAATTGGAAGTTTGAAAGCCTATGGGGTGATGTTCTGAAGGAGGAGGCACATCTAGAGAGCAAGAACTTTTCACTGAGACCAAACATGGATATGAAATAATAGTTTTAGGGGTCGAAAATTGCCAAACAAAAATCAAGAAATTCTTTTAATAATATTGACTAGCAAACCATGTTTGTATCTTTAATCCCAGCTGTTTTGCTTCTTTTGTTTTGATTTGCTGTCCAATGTTATTTAAATGGGCCAAAACCGTACTTTGAGGGCTTCCCAAGGGTTTCTGGTTCCACACACTGACTTGAGACCCCCAAAATGCACATCTAGATGTTAAGGGCTTTCAAACACACGTAAATCATCAAAATCAACCCAGTAGTTTGGCCATAATCTTCTGCACAAAAATCGCCTTATTCTTTTAATATAAGATTAGCCGTAAAGGGTCATACGTTTCACTACAGAAAGTAGCACAAACAAATGATTTATTTTCTCTCGATGAATCTTCCCAGTAACTGGGACTATTAGGCTTGGTTGATATTATTACTACTTTAGCTCTGGTCAGGGGAGATGACCTGTTTTGTGTAGTTGCAGCTGTTGAAGAGTTGCAGCTAATTCCTTCGTCCCTATATATTCCTTAGGACCAAGCAATAAGTTTTGGTTTACATCAGTAGGTTGTGAGGAAGAAGGATGTTGATAAATTTTAACCAAACAATACTTTTCTGATGGAGAATAAGTTAATTGTTTAGTATTCTATTTTTATTGTATTTGACAAATAAAAGTATTTTAGGCCATTAAGTTTAAATTAACAAGATACAATACTACACAATTAATCTTACATTTAATGTGTTTTTGTATACAATTTCATTATTCTCCACACACTTTTCATCACTTCAGTTTTATCCACAACCAATTGATGTCGAGTAAGACCTCTTCACACAGGACGTATTAATACTCCGCCGACGTCTTAGTTGTTACTCATAATGATATCTAATTCGGCAGCAGAGGATTAATACGTAACCGACATCGGCGACGTATTAATACGGAAACGCAAAATACTCCGGCTAGCTATGCGTTGCTCATGTATCTTGACTTGTGCATGCACACTGAGCTGTTTTTGCCACGTGGGTTATTCCCGCTGAGAATGCATGTTTGCTGCTACGGAGGTTTACAAAAAAAGTATATGTAGTGCATGTAAAATTGGTTTACTTGTAGCCTTATACAAATAATTTGTACTTGTGGCCTTATAACACTTTCATGGTATGCTTCGTTAGCTAAACCAACGATTTATATTTATTTGTTAAATGCTCTTCAATGGCACAAGTAGTAAAATCTACAATTCTACTAATTAATTCAAAGACAAATCAATTCTGTTTCCAAAAGTAGTTTATAATTATATCAATATGAAATTACAATATTTATATACTGTTGATTATTTATTTTTACTGGTATGTTTCCACTGCTATGGCACACTTCCTTTTGTGGAGGTGAATTAATCAACAAAGTAGTTCCTAATTCAAACTTGCTCCTTTGTAGATTGAGAAGCACACTTTGGCACAGGTAACAAAAATACACCACGGTATACTCAAATACAAACAGTTGTTGTCAGTGAGGTAGCGGGAGAAAATAAGTCTTTTACGTAGCTTTTTCTGTTTGAACAGGGCACGAAAGATGTCACCCAAGAATTTTGGATACGTTCTGTGTAAAGAGGCCGCAAAACTTCTCATTTGTCAAGGTGATATTCCACTGGTGTTCACAAAAATATTATATTTTGAGTTCACTTGGGTAATCTAAAAAAATAAGTTTTTATAGTACTAACTCCCTCAAAATTCCTCTTATTTGGATAAAAAAAAACATATGCCTTATACTGATTACCTTCAAGAATATTTAATCTCTATATCTTTTCCAAATATTATACTTTTTAACACAAAACGCACAGGTTTCCTGATACTTGGCTATCATTAGTCCTCTATGAAGCTAATATTCCCCTTGGAATATAATATTTAATCGGAAAAGTTTGCAACCATTTCTTGTATTATAGTAGGACAGTTAAACCATTCACTGGACAGCAGATATTGTGAAATTTCACTCTCATATGTCAATTACTTCCATTGATAGCCTTTCACAAAGAGAAACTCCAGACAGTTATTCATCTCCAGACTTTTTGTTTTATTATCTACACAACACCTGTGCTGTTATATCTAAGTAATTTAGTATGGAGGAAATAAAAAATACTATGACTAAACTGATATTATATTTCAAAATTTAATTTATACACCCAACATATACATCAGGAAAATAATATGAGATAAAATATTTACAATGGTAATTTTTCTCAAAAGTTGTGAAGAGTAAAAAACTAGCGTCTATAGTGAGGATAACAAGAGATAAAGGTCGATAACATATATATACAAAACAGTAAAATAGTTCGGCGAAGAAATTGTGATAAATTTACATAAAATATTAAATGCACACCATTTAAATGAATAATTTGGATTTCATACTTTACATTTTTGCTGCTTAAGTTATTTAGTGATATGTAGACTAATTCGAGTATATACTAAGAATTACAAGGGGGTAATTCAACAAAATTTCTGAAATTAAGTTTAAACTCCTTTAAATGGAATAAAGAGTGATACAAATTAAATAGGACATTGCCCTTAAATTATGTCTTATAAAGTTATCCTGCCGTCACAATTCAGCATGCCCACACCTTAATAAAAATTATGTCATATCTGATAAAAAACTATTCTGATATTATTTCGGTTCAATTGTTCTTTTTGCAATTCAAAACATAACAACTTTGACATTTTATACTTTTCATACAAAACCAAATGGTAAAATGAGTAAATTTCACAGTAATCATGAAATTCATAAATGAAATTAGGGAACAAACAAAATATCTTGTAAAAAACAAATGTAGGAGCTTAATAAAGAGTTTTGTTGAATGTTGTTTTGTAATTATTTTTTAAGAATAAACAAATAATTTATTCACATATTAGTTTTTACAGCAGGATATATGGAATGGAATGGTAGTATATTTTTAACATCAGTAACTCTTACATTTATCTCCGATCTGACCATCAGAAGAATACCTATATCAGTTTGGTAAAATTGTTGAAAGTGTAATTGACTAGTTATGTATTTCCTTCTATTTAATTGAAATATATATGAACAGCTTTGATATTAGTAATTATATTCTGTTTGCTATATATGTGTTCGGATATTCTTACTTCTTTTTATTCATACTGCAAGGTGTGCAATTTAACAGATTACAAACTACTAAGAAGTGAAGATGAAGCGTTATTAATAATTTGTCAGAATAAAAAAAAAGTATAATCAGAAAGGTTATTGCTAAATTAGACATAGGCGTTAGATTGTAACATGTTATACTCTGAATGTTCCTTTCAAGAGTTAGGCACTAAAGAGGATGTACAATTTCTAGATGTAGACCTAAATTATAAATTAACATTAAAACATGTGCTGGAATGACCAGTTCCTCCTATTTTTACAATTTTCAAACAATGTTTTAAGAATTTGAACAGTTATACACTGTTTATAAAATATACTTTAGAAAAAACGAAAGATATATCTTCTTAATACATTTGTTTATACCATAACATGTTGTTTGCCAAACAAATTGAGGTAATGTTAGACTTTAAATAGAAGAAATTTGTCAGTAAAGTCATAGTTATAAGGCAATAGTTATTGCATTGTAGAGTTTTTCACGACATTTAGAATATATACAGTCTATTCTACATGACATGTCATTTATCTTGTATGCCTTTACTATCAGCCAATTTTAAGACTGTTCATAATTTTTAGTCACTTTTCAAGGAACATTTAAAAATAATTAATCATAGGTAAAAGAAATAACATTGTAAAAAAATGGTAATTTTATAAATAATGTGAATTTATATACAAAAATTAGCTTCTTCATGCTTGGATGAAACAGTTCTAAAAAAAGAATTAATCCTTCATATTTAGGAAAAATTTTAAATTGATTGTTTGTATGCCTTACATAAAAGCTATGCAAAGGACAAATACCAGTCAAATATAAAGACAATTTATATCAATATTTTAACATAATACACATTTTAGTTTAGACTGGCATTAATACTGACCCTTTTTCATGTAGAGTAGACTATTATAACCTTTATTATAACATATATATATGCCATTCATTTTTACAAACAGTAAAAAGACCATGTTCAGCCATGGATTCAAATTTCCCTATACATCTATGTTGATTATAATTTTCCACATTAAGATCATTCTACAGTAATATAACACACAAACATTAATTCGTATTGTTTACAAATTATCGTAGACAATTAGTCTTAGTACAGTAAACTTCTGTAGACTTGATATTCCAGGTAATTTTAATAATACTTAGTGAAATACCAGAATGAAAATACAGGACGAATTTTAGTTTAACAAATTTCTTTTTGAATCACAACACCAATATGACATAAGAGGCACAAATTATCATTGCTACGTGAATAATTTATTAGCATGGAGAAAAATAATAATATTTCAAACACAGATAAGTTATATTACTTCTGTAATTTCAAACGAGAAATCTTGATTATTACAAATACTTTGATAAGTACACACAAAACTCTGAAAAATATATAATGCTTACAATTGGGATGCTGAATAAACAACTTTCTCATAGATCTTGTACACGATAAATGCATCAAGTTCTATTAAAAGGTTGCATATGAGAATAATGAAATATAGACGAATGCGGAAGTTCACTGCAGTTCATAGTATTTTAACTGATTATTTACATTATAAAATTGACTCGCAGACTCGCTCAGAAGAATTACTGGTCTAAATTCGGCCAAAGTGTAGAGGCGGCTTCATATATGAATCAGTCATAAGATATTTTGATTATCAAGACCACCTGTTACATGAAATGTATATCATTAAACATGAATATGTTAAAATTCAATAAGTATATGGTCCCTAAAGTAATTTTACCCTCATATATATTTTGGTTGATGATGAAAATATTACCAAATTAATATGTTTACATCCTAATAGTGATTATATTTAATTCTTAAATACTAGGCTTAACAATTAATTGTTTTCTCTGGTGTTTCAGTTTTTAATTGGTAAAAGCATTGACTATAAATGGTAAAAGTAAATTTCTTGAATTATATTGTAAGTACATTTGAAAACATTCCTTTCCACATTTAATAACATCATCTCAACAAACAGTTATTGAATTTAAACTATTGATGAGTTTTCTTGACAGTGTCTTTTTTTAGATATGGGAAACAGATGGAGATACTGATAAGCGGGACGGCTTCCCCCTCTCCAGCATTTCTTGGAGGGTAAGTAATTAATCACAGTCTTTGCATACTTGCTATTACCTAAAGAAATTGTTTAGATTGTACTGTTTTATTATAACTGTTAATTAAATACCATTCCCTTTTACTTTGATAGTTCTGTAGGATCATCATTTCTGTGTCTGTTTCTCATTTGAATCTGCTATTGAAAATGATTTGTCAAATGTCCAACCATTTAGAAGAAAATTTCTTTGTGAGTGATGGAATAATTTAATTTCCTGTAACAGTTATTACTGTTATCGAGAATAGCATATTGGCCCAAGGTTTTCCTACCAAGGGTTGTGTATGGGAGGTTGAATGGGGCACATCGATTTCTTCGTTTTCCATGGTTAAAAGAAGGCATGGTTGGCTTTTCATCCTCTACATAAGCAACATTTTTTCACGCAGGGCAACATAAAAAAAACCGTTATATTAGGTATAAATGCTTTGAAATCATTACTTCAAAATATACTTGGTCAATGCTAAATTTATAAAATTAAATTTTTGTATGAGGGAGATTAAAATAATTTATCTTGTACAGTGTTATTCATTAAGTAGGCTGTTATCTAGCTACAAAACTCCTCTAAGCAGAACAAATAAACGGTTCCAAATAATTAATAATGGATATGTTTACAGATTAGTGGTTGAACACTTTCTCCCCTAGACACAGTGCATGCTCAACAATTTCCCACCATGTTGAAGAGACCTATATCATGCCTTTACCTAGCTCATCTTATAAGTTGAAGATTTGTTTATTCCCACATTAATGAAATTTTAAATTTACCGGACAACAAAAACACATGTTTTCTATAGAAAACTTGATTGTATCCTAAAATCTTATATGTAGAATAAAACTGTCAAGGGACATCTTCAATTCAAATATTTTTATATTGAATAATTGAATATTAACAAAGGTCCCATCTTCTGTTAAGACTTCTATCACTTATTAAACTTAGTAAACCTGTACTTCTGCCCTGAACTACTAGCAAACGATATCAATCAACTTGGTTTGCCAGCGCAGAGGAGAGAAAAACAAGTTATTAGTGAAAAAGATTTTTTTAATCTCAAAAATGTTTTCTTATATACTCTAAAACATTTTTAAACTTATTGGCAAAACCAGCCATGATAATGTGTATTCTGAATATATGTTTGATTCTTCAGTCCTTTCATCTTGATATGACTTCTGCTGTAAGTTTCGTTGTCTTACGAAAACACACTGCAGTATTAAGTTTGACCTTAGTTTTTAATTCTTATATTTTAATTTTTAATTAAATGGGTATATGAAAATCTCAAAAACAGAAATAAAAATTTATCTGTGATCGTAAAATGCTCTGGATAACATAACAAATTAAAATTATTCATGAATAGTAGTGTAGTATATTATTTAGTTGTTAAGAAAATAAGCACAATAATTATTAAATGGCAGGCAGTTAAGAGTTAAATGAATGGAATCATTGTAATATATGCTGTAAGTTAAATTTCTTACTAAACATTTAGGCATATAATGTGGTAAACTTGGTGTTAATTTTAATGACATTTAAAGTTACTAAATATCACTATTATGTAAACTACATCATATTAGTAGTTAGTTTAGTGTAACAATAAAATATTATTTTTTGCAAATAATATCACTATTATTAATACACAAAAAGTATACTCTGTTAAAATATGGTTGAAATTATGTAATTCATTAGAAACATCAATAAACAATTTTGTAAAATCTTAGTATTTATAAATTTAAAGCAGCTTCTAGGAACCTAATGTGGATCATAAAGAAATATCTCATGGAGAGCCAAACAACATATTTAGCATGTAATAAAAACCACCGTAACAACATATTACAAAATTAACAATTAAGCTGGATAAATATTACATAAAATTACATACAGTAATTACAATTATAAAATGCAAAAATTAGTTTGCTCCTCAAATAATATTTAAGTTGGGTTGGTTAGTTAGTGTTGCAACATTTTTAAATAGTATGATTTGGTACAAACAAATAATGACTACACCCGAAAAATTAGACCAGCGTAACTCCATTTCAGCTTCATAGCACATGCATGACCAGTAGCCAGGTTACTAACATACTTTCGTACAAGCAGGGTAAAATAAAACGTTGTGAAATGAGCAATAAAGTAGGTAAGAGGGGAGCTGGATAGGAGCTGCAAATTTAATCAACAAAATAACAAGTGCAACATAATCAATTTATGTTTAAATTTTTAAATTAACAAAATTAAATTATATATTGGTTGAATTCTTAATACTTATTGAACATTAAATAGACTTTAGGCAAATTATTGCAGGAAAATTCCTGCAATTTAATTTAACTTGATATTTGGAGATGGTCATTAAATGGTTAATATTACTTTGTGAATTTATAAATCTTTTAGAGTGATATATTTGATATCGCAGGCCTATTTATGATGTCAGGTGCAATTTAGATTTTTGGGTGCAAGTTTTATTTCATACGTGACTAGCTGGGAGTCCATATTCTTTGCAAGAAAAATCTGTGATGTAAAACAATTTGAAGACTGAATACAATAATACTAGGGTGAAGAAATGGTGGAAGATTGAATTAGTTATTCCATAACATCAGGTGTAATTAATGATTAAGGACATCTGCAGTGTTTTTACACTTTGTATGCATAATTTTGCTACCTTTTTATTTTACTAATATTTTTCCTACCTGCATAATATTTTAACAGAAAAGAATAAAGTAAATATTTCCACTTAAGAGTGTAAATTCGACAAATCAGATTAAATTAATATCTGACACAAAATACTAAATAAGGAGAAAAGTGTTAATTTAAATTTATGATATATCAAAATTTTCAGGAAAATAAAATTTATACTGAATTAAATACAAAACCACATATTAAACATTTAAAACTTGCATATGATATAAAGCTAGAATTGGAATTACTCTTAAAACTAAACCAATAAAACTCAACAAAAAACCTTTGAGATTTTCGTCTTTGCTACTGCACATATTTGTAAATAAACATAAGTCTTTACAAGTGTTGCTCCACGAAGGGTTTCTCCGATGCTTCGGAGATGGAGAGGACGGGAAGTTCCAGCCTGTGACTAGCAGGCTCGGAGTCTTGGCGGGTGAAGTCGCAGTTGTGCCGCTCCGAGTCTCGGCTGTCGCGGTCGCGGTCCCGTAGGTTGCCCGCACTGACTGCGCGGCGCATGGTGACCGCATGCTCTGGCGGCACCAGAGGGTCTCTCTCCGCTGACGAGTGCGCGATGTACACGGCGGAGTTGATGCGAGACCGGGAGAGTCGCGATCTCCAACCCGGCACTGGCGGCTCGTCCATCCCGAAGTGGTGGAGGTGCCTCTGTGAATGAATCATCAAAATAATTATTTTTAATTCGTAGCGAATAATATTACCTGAATTATATTTGGGAGTACATTGTTTTCTTCACGGATGCCTTGCTCCCCATTTACCTTCAAGGATTTACCTGTCTCTTTGATCATGGATTCCCTCGTTACCCTGTGGGGTTCCCTAGTTACCCTCAGGGGTCACCTAGTCACCCTCAGGGGGCACCTAGTCACCCTCAGGGGTTCCCCGTTACCCTAAGGAGTTCTCTAGTTACTCTCAGGATATCCCTAGTTCAGGATGCCCTCAGGAGATCCTTAGTCTCCCTTAGGAGTTCCCTCGTTTTACTCAGGAGGTCTGTCATTATCCTCAGGGGGGTTTACCTGTACTATTCAGGAGTTCAGTAAATAAAATGTCAATCAGCCGGTACAACATTGTACAAAGAATGGTGCCATAAATAAAATAAATTAATGTTTCTTAGCTACCTTCATATACTCACCGGTTCCCTTCATGTTCTCTTGTGTACTTTCATGTAATGTAACATTTATTCATAGTAATATAAATCACAAAAGGATGAACTAATGAAGAACAAGTTTGTAAATCAGGAAAATTACTTATAATGTGATCTTTGTCATGGTATGTGAGGTCTGGAGTCTAACCATCCTAAATTTTGGTTAACCCTTTTATGTTAACAGCTCTCTCAACCCATTCTTACCCACTCCTCAACTGAAACTGACCCCTCATTCCAAAAAAGGTTTACTCACTACAACATAAAATAGTTTAAAATTATGAATGACTGATCAAAGACTAAAACTGTCCGTTTAATTAAAACACTTAGAGATCAGATTTTCTGAAAAATTATTGGTGATGAGGTCAGAAATATTCTCATGGGTCGTAGACATTTTAATGTATACACAGATTAGCTTACTACACAGGAATCCTGAGAAAGCATCAGGATGTAACAATCGACAACAAACTGCAGGATTTTACTCTGCCTGCTGGACCATAATAACCGGAGTTACTGGTAGACATGTATTAAGGAAACACATATACTGTCTATCCCTTTTTAACGCAGATAAAGTTGGTTGATAGGGTCTTGATTTGACGTTTGACGGGAGATATAAACTAGCCTTCAATTACATAATAACCAATAAATTGGTCGCACTACAGTAGGATCTTGGCTAGTTCTGATGCCATTATTGGACACACAAAAACTGCCGCAAATTTCCCAAATTTTGTGTTTTTAATAACCATTATTATGCATTAATTTATTGATGTATTTTATTCGGCACCGTAAATGCATTTTAGCTATGGTTGTAATAAGTTTGTTATTGAAATAGAATATTATTTCACATTTAACTATATTTTACAAAATCAAAAACAAAATGTTACAATTGCTGCAAAAACATATTAAATAATGTAAGAGAGAAAAATTAAATTTAAAAATGGTCACAGTATCCATATTAAATTCAAATAAATAAAAGTGATTTATAGAAGGTGGATGAAAACAGCATTCAACATTGTGAGTAGACATGAACTAACATGCAAACTGACAGATCCAATGAGCTTTGACAATCTAACATAAACATCATAATAAAGGGTAAGAAATTCTAAGGCTGTTCAATAACAAACAATTAACAACAAATACAAACTGAAAAATGCGCTTAAAACAAATATATTTAAGGAAAAAAGAGCAATGGAAGAACCAGATGTTACTATGAGCATTATTACTGTGTCATTTGAGTTGTTAGCTAACGACTATTATTTAATGTGTCATATTTGTATGAGAGTATTTGTGTGATCATTAATGATTTATCATATGTCAAAACTACATTTACCTGGGTGTCAAATATTTCTTGTTTTTCTTCAGGATTGCTCACCTCCTCTTGAAGTGGGAAAGGCTAAAAATTAATTAAAGGTGTCACTATTTAAAACTTTGTTTAGAATAAAACCTTTGGATCGGAATTTAAAAATGTAATGTGGAAAGTGAGTCTTAAAATTTATGTAAGTACCAGTTAATCAGCTGTATGAGATGTGTAGTGAACATGAAAACATAATAACATATTCATTGAAATCAAAACATGTAACGTGTGTGCGGATATATACAATTACAAGTTTTGTTATATGAACAACATCCGAACACTACAAACACATTAAACACATATATTGCTTATAAATACACCACAGCAACACAAATATTACACAACAATCAGCATGTGATTAACAACAATATGCAACAACGACTTCAACGTGTCAGCGATGATAGCACATCCGTAGGTGCGCGGAAGCCTGGAACTACAAGCACTGAAGCATTAGTTCACCTTGGTAGTCTACAGGGAAAGGGAAGGAGGTTTGATAATAGATGGGGTAAATTATTAGGAAATAGTCTCAAATACTTTCCAAACAATGATATGGGTTGGAACTATTTGAAGGAGAAAATTAAAAATTGATACAAGTTGCGTTTTGATTAGGACTAAAAAAATGTTCTGTTTATAGGAAAAAAACAAGATTTTTGGTTGTTAAAGAAACGACTTTCAGTGATGTAAATTTAAATAACAACATAGTTTTACACTTCTTTATAAAAAAGTTGTAACACAGGTATTAAATGTTATTCAAGAAATTTTTCCAGACATTTGCCATCTCTGATTGAGGAAAACAAGTTTCATAATCTAGTTTCAGGATCTAGAATCTGATCCCGTCTTCAGGTAGAAGGCGAGACGTGTTCTTCTCACCCGAAGACGGGATCTGGTTCCAGATCCCAAACTGTTTGAAATGTATGATGTTGTTTTTCTCAATCAATGATGGTGAATGTCCGCAATCATTTCTACATAACACAAACTCACCAACACTAACATCGAATTTTAAACGGAGGACTACTGATGGTCTATTACAACGTTATTGGGTTAGGTTGAAACAAGGAAGACTACCGCGAAGCGAGACAATGTTTATGGCTTACTGGGAGCTAGGGGTCTCCGACTCGATGTAGAAGGGCGAAACGACAATTGCAGTCCCTCGGGTGCGAGGTGGGGGGCGAGTATTTGAAGCAGTGATCGAGCAAACAGCATCCCTGGAACATTCCACTGTCCAAATACCCGTTCATTTCATGCTCAGTTACCAGTGCTATTTTATTAAAACCTTGATTTATTATAAATCAGTTTTTTTATTGAGTTACAACTCAATCAACTTGTTAACCCTTTGACCACCAAGCTTTTGAATAGAATGGTTGTTTAGTATATTTTGAAGTGTTATGAATGCATGAATAATAAAAATGTTTAAAAAACCTGCTTCTGGCAGGTACACACAGTAAGGATGGGTAAAAATTAGAAAAATACCTGATCATATGTGCAACTCACAAAGAATTCATCCACCCCATCAGCTTTGACCTGAGTCATTCACCGTTTGCTTAAGGTCCTCCCTTCCCTTCACGTGAACTCTCCATTTCATATAAAAATCACTGACTGAGAAGGTATTCAAACTCTCGATCCAAGTGCTACCCTCAGGCTGGTATTATAGCACCATAAACCTCTTACCATTAATCAGACCAGCAGATGTATCATTCCGGGTTAGTTAAGTTTTGGTCTGCCAGGTTACACGACATGTCAGATGCTACATAGGTTAAACCACATGTCAGACGCAGACCGCAAACAGCTCTCGTAACAGTACGATTGCTTACACAGTAATTAACAATTTTGTGGGTAGCCAATCCTAAAGCCAGGTCCTTGGAGGTCAAAGGGTTAAATGTTGGAGAGCGGCTCTGTTAAACTTATTCTCTATAATAACAATGTTAAACCCACGCTCAAAGATCCTTTACTAAAGAGTATGTTTTTATAAGATTTTGATTGAACCCTGATAAAATTGTGGATTTGAGTTGAGTAAATATTTTTAAAGTTCCGTTAGAAAATGTTGAAACAAATCCAAAAATTAAGATTTTTAATAATTTGAAAATGGATTATTTTATTAGAATATTGTGTATACTATATGTTATCTATAACCTTTCTATGTGAGACACATTGAGGATTTAGTTGAACACTTTTATTATGAAGAAATAAATCCAATATGGCTAATGTTAATGTTGCCTCATATAAATCATGGATTACATAATATTCAATAAACTTAAATTAACAGTTCACCTTATTCATAATATATTGAAGCTGATTGCTATTTAAAAGACAACAAGTTTAAACAATGAGTGATAACAGGATTGGTCGTAAATTACATCAAATCAGTTATGTGTTTGGCTTTCTTATTAGTTTAACATAAAATTTGACAAATTTTGTGAGGTTTGGAACAGAAATTTCACCAGATTGAGTTGGTTGGAAGATATTGTGTGATACTTACTAAACTACACAAATTTAATTATATTTGCTAAATTCAATCAAAAGTTTTTTTTTGTGTGTTCGTTTAAAAACCCACACTAAGCCTGTAGCTCAATTTTCGGTATAATTTTAAGTATATTGAAATTATATGAGAAAAAAGGTTGATTACTTTATGTTCTGTACTATAAATAAAACAGTTTTTGAATAGTTCAAAGACAATAATCTAAGACAACATGGATTTCTTAATACACCACTCATTTTGTCTTACCATTTGTGGTAAAAAATCCCCCAAAAATTAGCCAAACAATCTGTAACACTATTAAATCATTGTTATTCAACTGCTGTACACTCTCATTATGTAACTAAACATCCTTTTATCACTGTATTTGTAATGCTATAAAATAACAAGTTGGTAATAATGCATACAACCAACATTCTGTGCTGAAATATCGTTGTACTTTTATTTCCATAGAACATAAATATTGAGACCATAATTTGATGCACACAACAGGTCTTGTGCAGGAACATCATTGCATCTAACACCAACTTCCTGCATATCGGAACGTGCAGATAGTGAATAAAACGGAAAGAGAGAGATAACTTATAAATGTTAGTAAAGAACATTCAAACAAAATGCAAACACTAAATTGCAGGCAACACAAAAGATAGGTTGATTAAAAACAGATTAAAGGTAGGTTATACAACAAATTTAATTAACTAGCACAAAAAATAAATTAATGCACTTTCTTTCATAAGAAGTTCCAAATTCCAACTTCTAAATTAACTCTGAATACTGAATACTAATTTAATAAGTAACATTAGGTAATTAGAGAAAAGTTTTACAGTTAACTATAGTCCTTAAGTATGATTAGGAGAAAAAGAGGTACAACAAGGGTTTAAGGTACATTTTACAAGATTATTTTACATTTTATAAGATTTAAAAGGATAAAGTTTTACAACTAAAGGAAAAGGCATGTAACTTACATGAGTACTTTGATTTTAATAACAACATAAGCTTCTCTTTGTTCATAGTTGGGCCAATGAAAAAGCGAAATTCTTACAACACCGTACTTGTGCAAGATATAACAAACTGTGTAAGTGGCTTCGATTCGAGCAGCGAACCCCAAGTTGTGGCAGAGTCAGTAAATATCAGCAACTCACACCGTTTGTTGCGTTCGTCTTGCACAAGTCTAGTTTTGTAAGGAGGTTGCTTATTCAATGGCCCAACTTTAATTTTTGGGTCAGAGCCAAAACTTTAAGTAATGGGGGTTTTAATGTCATTGGAGATACAAAGACAATTTCTAGGTAGATACGTCCACTGAAAAACTTTTATAACCTCACAGTAAGTTTGTGAATGTGTTTACAGATTCAATACAATTCATTATATTGTAACCTTTATGAATTTAATTTCTTGACAGTACAATACAAAATGGGTGTAAAATATTATGATTATATTAAAACTTAAAATATTTGTAAATTACAATTAACTATTTAGAATTATAGCTTGATTTTGTATTAAAGGAAATCGATTACAAAAAGAAATATGTTATTTTATCTTGCTATTTCTTTAAAGACACAATAACTAATTTTCTATTTCAATACTCTAAGGTGATTAAGCTAAAGTAGTAGGTGGTACTAATGTTTTCAATTTTGATTTCTAACGTGGGATTTGTGCAGGTATACCATTTACCTTTCCTCCACAGCTAAATTTTCTTTTACTGCAAATAGGGCACGAGCAGATCTGTTTGTGAAAAATCAAATTATGTATTGATTTTGCATCTATATCTATGTTACATTTCCTTAATGATTTATAACAGATTGCTTTTCAACATAACTTGAAGGGGATGTTTTGATAGAACCTTCATCACACTGAGAACGAGAAGTGAAATACATTTCCTTTCTAACACAACAGAATAATGTTTAATGGAAGTAAAAGTTGTCATAGCCAAAGAGTATTCAAGAAACTCTCAAAACCTTTTTTACTTAGCACAACTGAAGTATAAAATGAATGTAAGTACCTAATTATGATTTGACACAGAATTGTCCTGATATTATTGTGATTTTGTCACCACTTTACTTTTACAAAGTTACCAAAACTAATCTGCTTATTAAACATTTGCTTCTACCCCCTGGTTTCCTGTTTGTAGTGTAAAGGTGGAGTTAAGGTTGTTGTCAAGGTCATAGACAGTGGGAAAATCAGTATCAGGGGATAAAAAACCCCAAGATCCCTAAAATTTTGGGTTTCAAAAGGGAGTTTTCATGGCACTCCTCCCTTCACCTTCTCTTAATATGATTCAACAATTAATCATATTCTTCTCTGGCTCTGGTTTTGATTCATTTATCGTCCACAGGCAGGGATTTAGAAATATGTCGTATGTCTAGAGAAAGAAAATATAGTAGTACTCTCGAATTAATCCGGCAGATAATCAGGCAGGGGTAGTGTTGGATTAGTTAGACCCGGATTACGGAGATGCCGTTAATAAATACACTTAGTAAAAAAGACAAAAATAATTTAACTGCTCATGGACGCTGGACTACGAGAGGGCCAAATGGCCCAGTGCTGAACTACAAAGAGTCCACTGTAGTTAAATGTAGATTGCTATGAAATATAAAGCTAGAATAAATGTCTTAAATCTGTTCAAATTTCAGTATTACTTTCTTAGCTCCAAAAATAATTATATTAATTGCATCTACTGGCTGGGCGTTCCCAATAACACAAGACACTTTCTATTGCTGCCCAAAGGCCTCATCTGGTGTCAAACGCATAAACGTAGTTTTTAATAAAATTTGAATAATTTACATTAAACTTTAAGACATTTTGTAGATGTATATGCTAGATTTAACTTATAGTGAGCAACAAAACCTTGTCGTTTTATTGAGTTAAAACAACATAGCATTCATACATTTTTATTTTCAGTTTTAAGTTAGATTTTTAAATTACATTTTAATACATTTTCCTTAACACATATTAAATGTTGGGAAATAAAAATATTTACAGTGTTTCAAGCACGGCAAAACATTTATTTATTTAATTTGAACTTTAAGTGAAAACATAATAAGTGTTAGTTATTCAGGTTGGAACTTCGGATCAATCTTACCTGAGAGCAGCAGAAGGTGTTGCCTTGCTGGCTCTGGCAGGCTTGCGCGGCCGCACACGCGCCTGTGCCCGGCACCTTCAAACACACTCATGCAGTCACTCGGGTTTAGCAAATAGAGACGATGGAAAGTTCACAGTCAGGAGCTGTCGCAGCGACGACTACGCACAGTATAAATGTTTGGCAGTGGAATTGTCGCAGCCCCCCGCCCCGCAGCCGCGAGTACTACACCAGCGAGCCATATCCTCGTTCCCATTCCGTACATAGCAACAGCAGTTCTGCCAACTTCTAGCATCCAGCGTAAAATTATGGGACCCTCGGAAACTACTGAGTTGTATACAGAAATTATAGTAACCTAACCTAACCTATCCGCCGCAGCGTGCTGTATAACATTTTAGTCTTGTATAAAACTGTAATTGTTTAATTTTCATATACATTTCAATACGTTATTTTCACATCCGGTTAACAGGAGAAAATAATACGAAGAGAGAACTTTCATTCAATCAATGCTTTATAATTTACACGTTTATGAAAATTTAAATGCTCTTTTTCAAGAACATAATGCATTACCGGCCTCAAATTATGTTCAAACTGTACAAAGAATGGCAAGATTTGTGGTTTGAAATTATCATATTTTAGGAGTACATGACAATCTTGTTGTTTCTGTTTGACGGCATCACTGACGGGGAGGGAGCAACCTTGGTCAAAGGGCGTGGTCTATTGGCGCAGTAATGGCGGCTGCAGGGGGTGTGAATTCCTTGAATCTCCCACCAAACCTTTAGGACTGCTTGGAGTCGTCGATGCAACACTTCCCAACTTGTCCAATTCTGCGTTCCCAACAAATAGAACTACCATCTGACGAGAGTTGGGCAGAAGGGTGACTCACCCCGAGCCCTTCTTTGTCATGACTATTCATTATTATATTATGTCATCTATTTATATTAGAATATGGTATTTCAAAATTATTGTGCTATGAATTTGATTCTTAACCATAATTTTGTTCAGTTTACCAAAATATATTGCCCTTTTTCCTTTAGGTGCGCCTACTATGGGTTAAAAAATACTCTTAGCTCTCAAATATCTTAAATATAATATTTTATTTTATTATCTAATAAGTTCATGTGTGCTTAAAGCTTCGGAACTGTAATAGTCTGTGAGATTCACAAAATTTAGTACATTGAGTTGTTGTTTAATCTTCAAAATTAAAATTTGCTAACTGAATAATAAGGGTTTTTGCCTTAAAATATTTTACTTGATAATGTTTTTTCTACATCTGCGCTCACCCCTGCTTTGAATTCATTAAACATATTTTAAAATATGTTGTACTGTGGCTTTTAAATGAACTCAGTAAATTGCGGGAGTTGTAAATATCAGTTAGGCCAGGGTATGTGGAGAATCCGTACTACTTGTTATGCCACTAAAATTGTAACCCTCTTTTTGTGAATTCTCAGTGGATAAGTTGCTATCAATTTAAGTTTGGTATCATGGTCGCTTTTAAGGGGACCATTACCTTGAGGTAATTTGCCGAGTTTTGCGTTATTATAATTGAATTAATTTACTTTTTCAAAATTTATTTTGAGCATTTGTTCTAATGGAATTCTAGCACAAAAATGTAGGGACGCTTTAGCGTGAACATGGTAGGGGAGAGCGGGGGAACTGTGCGCAGCGGGTAAGTGGGCGCACCACTATATTCTATATTTAGAACAGTCAAAGAGCACTCCAGTTGGTGCTGGAACCTAGTGGAAGGAGTGCGAACTAATATCCCTGCTTGTGGTGACGCAATTTTAATGGTCAAGGTCAGTAGACTATAAAAGGTGGTTGAACGAGTCACCATCTTATTTTTGCCGCTCACAAAATAAGAAGATATGCCTTTATTTTTTTACTTAGTAGGTTAAGTTATTGATATTCGTTATCTATGAGTCTTTGAGAATATATATATATATTCTCAAAGACTTTAGTATATATATGTATAAGAACTTAAGTAACGGGCGATATTTTTTTAGATATGTTCCGTAATCTATCTTGCGACACTTTCGGGTAACTGGTTGCGGCTGTGTGCATGCTTCCCCCTCATATGATGCAATGCTAAGGATTCGGTTTTAACTTTTCTCTCCTATTCTTCATTCCAGATGCCTAGAAATGATGTAAGAAAGATAGAAAAACACACCTATTCTCTGGAAACATGGTATAAAGTGACTTTGACATAAATTATATTTTTAAATAAAATGTAGTGAACTTTAGGTTATATGACCAAAGATGGTTAGGTCAGATGGAAAGGTTAGGTCAGATGACAAAAGAGGTCATCTGACCTTTGCTCAATCTGCGGGAAACAAGGGGAAAGGAACAAGGAATTGTGGGTTAGATGTGTATTTTGTAATTCTTTTGGAGCCACGTCGAGTGCACAGGATGGGACTCCCCAAAGAATTGCATTTGTATTTTTATAAATTTGAGTTTTACATTTTTTTCAACTTTATAAGTTTATTACTTATAATTGTAAGAAGACCTTTTAGCATTAAAAGTCATTTTCATTACAAAATGTATAATTCCTTTGTATGTATAAAATGTATAATTCATATGTGTTGTATTATATTAACTTTGATTGTAGCAGCCTTTTATTGCTCACCCAAAGTTGCACTTCTACTGCGCACAGTTACCCTACCCTTTGCACACAGTTACTCAGCAGTCGGAGAACTGGGCGCTGTTGCATTCTTTGACATATTAATTTCTGTACAAATAATGGTTGAATCAAATAAATTGGATTTTTCCCCTAAGAAACTAGAATAAACAGGGAAGAGTTAGACGTCTTCGTTTTAAGTTTAACTATGAACATCTCTGAGTAAGAATGGATATAGCGTAGGTGCGCCCAGTTCCCCCACTTTCCCTATGTGACAATACCAAAAACATGAAACAGTTAAGAACTACCATGGTGCACTTATTTTTAGCTAAGAAAAAAAATGTAGATATTTAGAACTATTGACTTTTAAAAAATGAGTTCTATTTCAAATAAAACAACAATATAACATTGTTTATTTTTATTTACCAAACAAACACATGTAAAAATAGTAATTTTAAGCCCCGCTAAATTACAATTATTGGTGTGATGGAACAATAGACAGACTGACAGGACACCACCTCATTTTTACAATAGTAGTGATAATCTTTTTGGCCCCTAGCACCTAGTATGGCATAGAAGGCCAAAAAGGTGCTAACCAAAACCCTTTATGCAGCATTTTGATGGGCCGCATTTTGAGGTCTTGAGCTAGGAAAGTATCTTGTATTTTTGCTGAATACTATTCCAGTATTAAAATCTTTTAAGATAACTTTAAAATAATAATTTTAACATGTTTGAATATGAGTAGATATCATTGTTCTTCTGTATGAAATATTATACATTAACTGAGTTTTATGATAGTTTTGAAGTTCACAGGTTGAACACTGCATATAGTTTTATCTTTAATTTGTTGATATAAAATGCTTAGAATGTCTTATAATGTTATTGTAAATGTCCTGTATATGAATACTTGCTGCAGAAGAGGTTTTAAATTATTATTTTTTCATTTGACTTTTAATTTGTTTGTATGGACTGAAACAAGGATTAAACTTAAAAAATAAGGTTACATACGTTGTCATCATCAATCTACCAGTTTATATGATTACTAGTTTCGGGACTAGTTTTGTCCCATTATAAAATCTTGTTGTATCACAGCATCGGCTTGAGTTTAAAAACATTTTCACACTAAATTTGAAATCTGTATTGGTCAATCTGCTCTTTTCCTTGGCCGGCTACACATGGGAAATAGTGTACACTTATTGTGAATTTTTAAATGTTTAATGTTTCTATGTGTCAGTACAAGTTTGTGTTTAGTGTTGAAAGTTTTTTTAAACTCAAGACGATGACAGTATTTTATTCTGTGATACAACAAGATTTTATAATGGGACAAAACTAGTCCCGAAACTAGTAATCATATAAACTAGTGGATTGATGATGACAAGGTATGTAACCTTATTTTTTAAGTCATACAATCAATCCAGGAGGAAAATAGCATGAATGAAGGATCAAACCCCTTGCGGAAGAGCAAAATAACTCTAAACAAAGGAAAAATATGCATACAAATTTGTATCTACATAACCAGAAGAACAACTACATAAAGATAATGTACAAGCTAAGGATATCACCTTGTTATTACGGTATAGCCTAAGATAGTAATGTATGAGTTTTAATAACATTAATTACCTGCATGTTTCTATTGTAGTAAATTTTTAAAATGTATTATTTCTTTTTTGTTTGTTTTTGGAAAATATTTAATTTAGACAACTAAATTGTTTCACTTATTAGGCAGTTCCTCCATTCCTGTTCTTCGAAAATATTGTTACTAGTTCAACTGTTAATATAATTTTTGAGAATTTAAAAAATATTATTTACATATCTTAATGTATGTCTGAAACTTATGTCTAACCCCCTTTCATATTTCTAAACTTATAGAATTTATTTTATACAAGTGAGCATGACCTGCACCGTGAAAGTAAAGTCGGGAACTGCCATAGAAGTTTCTATCTTGACCCCCTGAATACCTTTTTCTTTCTTTTTTTTGGTAGGGGAAAAATGATATATAATATGTGTGTGTGTTTACACTCTGGCAGTCACATTTTTTGTCCAATATAATTCAAAATTGTTGGGAATATTTCTTACTATAATCGTTTGGACAAGTTCGTTAGGCAAAGCAATCTGAAAAACCTAACCCCTCTTTTGGGATTTTGAATATTAAAGTTTTGAGTTTTTGGGCCAAAAAGGGTAACAAAAGCCCCCAATTTAGGATGATGCATATAAAATGATATAACGTAAAAAGCTAAACTTTTAAAACCTTCCTCCATTGTTCTATCATAGAGTTATTAAACAAAATTTAAATTATGAGAATTTTACATTAGAAAAGATGGACTTTTTTACATCTTGATGTAGTTTCATCACCTCCAACAATCTCATATCTATTTTCGCTCTTGAATTAACATCTTTTTAACCTATTTGCACTACATTGCACTTGCATTGCAGAACCAGGAACATCAAAACAGCCAAAAAATAAAATAATTTCCAATTCCCCAAACAAATTTGCACAAGGGTTTGTTTATACACATTTCTTGATTTGTTTAAAGATTTTAAGCCTGTCTAACCTTTTGGCTGTGTGCAAACTCATTTAAAATTAAATGAAATCTTTGTTGGTAAATAGAAAAATTGAGAGGATATAATGTCCCCACTTCTGTCTGCCCCCTCAATCGCAATCAAATAATCTCAAAATGATAAAAATACGAATATTAATGTGACCTGAACCAATATTTAAAAAATGACTAAAACAAATTTAAAAATTAGTTGACTTACAACAACGGTTCCTAAATTGTTATAAAATGTTTTTGTAGTGCAATGTTCTGGAGTGATGAGTAGGCCCACTTCTGGTCCATAAAGTTTATAAATTTGTAATAATGGTATTGAAAATACATAAATATAAGTTTCTTGAAGTAAATGTAGTAATATTATTACTAAAATGTAAATGTAGTAATGTTATGAGCATGATGTTTATACTAATCCTCTAACCACAATAAAAGCAGTTCTATCCAAGCAAAAACACGTTACTCTTTCAACTCTACTGTGAACTGAGTTAGGATAAATTATTTAAAATTAGTAAAGGGGAACATAGTTTAGGAACCTCTGCTGCAGTCACCTTGGTCACCTTCAGCTGGGTGGCCTTGTAGTCTGGTTGGTATGGCAGCAGCATGCGTATCTTGCCCCAGCGGTTGAAGAACAAGATGATGGCTGCCACCCAGACCATCAGCACCAGTACCACGATGCCTACCTCAACCCCCCGCACCTGCGGACAAGAGTAGATCAGCAACAGATGCCAATCAATGGAACAATGACAATGGAACAACATATTGCTGAGATGAAGGTCAAAGGACAACAACGTGAGTCGGTATTTGCCTCCCACAAACACTCCCCCTCCACGATCTTAGACAAGTAAAAACTGCTTAACCTTTTCTAACTCTTGGATCTTTGCTTATCCTTGTCAAAGGTGTGAGCAAAATTGGACTAAAGGGAGGGGAAGACAAAAGAGGAAGATTGTTTACTAATAAGTCATTTAATACTCCAAAATGTAGGGATTATGCTCCAACCCCTGCTGATTACGGTCTCAAACTCTAACTGACAGTATTTCAGCCCTAGAGTAAATTGTAACACCAGGAGACCACAACAATTCTGTTTCAAACACAATAATACAAGACATTTTTTAAAGTAATAATTTGTACCCGTACTGTACAATATATTATTGTATGTTCCAAAAAATTATCTTGAACCTTCCATTGTTGAATTTGTAATTAAATTGTATAACAACTTTTTAACTTACATTTGAAACAAACCTTATTAAAAATCTTGACGTATAGGGGTTTTGGCGATCCAATGCCTTTTTGTTTGTCCTGGTTATACCGGTTTCTCTGGTTATGGTTGCAGGCAAACTCAAAAGTCTCAAATAAAATCTGCATGATCTCAAATGTTGTGATGAGACAAACTAACAGTCAAGAACAATGTTTAGAAGGTGGTCTAACAAGGACAACAACAAGGAGCTGAATGGAAATCGTACGTAATGTTGAAATAAACTGATACCAAGATTTGGAAAAAGGATTGCTTCAGGCATAACTGAAAAAGTTGTATTAGTAGTTGACAGCCCGTGCTAAAAATAAATTGAATAACGTGTATTTTTTAAAAAATTAGGTACAAATAACTGTTTTTGGATTTTGTTAAAGTTAAAAAACAAATTTTAACTACTTGCCATTTTTTATTGTACAGTATTATGTTTTTTTTTCTAAAATATTGTTTTTATATCATAAAACTTCATATCAAATATAACAAAACATAACAGTAAAACAACATTGTTCTTAAAATAAAAATTTGAAAGAGAAAAGAAAATCTCAGAAAGGATAATTGAGGAATTTTTGGACATTTTAAATATTACATTATAATTTGACTCGGAGAATAATTTACTTATCTAACCAGCAGAGAGTTCAGGGACACCCAGTAGGTGTAAGAGATACGGAACAAGTGATTCTACTTAACAAATCAATAACCTGAAGCTCAGCTCAAGTTTGGGGAAAACCAATTATTGATACACGGATAAGCTGTTAGATGGTTACAGACCTGTATGTAAGTTGGGGGCATGTTTGTAAGAGGGGGCACTCTCGGGCCCCCCCCTCGCACCCCAGGGGGCGTGATCTGTACCTCGTTCGTTCTGGGCAGCTCTGAAAAAATACATACTAGTAAATTAATGCGCAAAATATTGAGGAAGAAAACAAATTTTACCAAAAGAGAGTCTCAATTTTATCTATAAATAAAGCCAAAACGTAACAGGAACTTTTGAGAAAACCATGTCTAACACTCATGAACCACATACTTGAATGAAAGGACTCGAATAAAAACTTGAAGTAAAAATATTAAGTTTTTGATAACACCCTTCCTAAGGTCGTACATTAAATTAAATGTAAAGTCAAAACAGGTTTTTAAATGTTGGATTCTGGTTCGCTGATTTGGTTTGACTATAAAACAGAAACTAGGTGAACAAGCGAGGCCGTTGGGAATAGCTAGTATTAATTAGTCCTTTCATGTTTTATTTACAAAACTCTAAACATACAATTCTTAATTTAAGGATTTAGACATTTTTACCCGTTAAACACCTTAAAAATATAATTGTATCTCTTTTTAACTTTATAATCCCATCTCTGAGTGGGGTTAAAATAATAAAAATAATAAAATATTAATTACTAATATTTTAAATATGTTAAAACTTAAAATTTATTGAAAGCTAGCTGCTATGCCCGTGCTTCCCAATGGTGTCATTTTTATAATAGTAGTGATTAAACATGAAAAAACACAGAGTATAATGAACATTTTTACTAAATATAATTCTTTAAGTGTGGAAAAAATCAATCAAGTTAACGACCATTGAGGAGCGTTGAGAAATGTCAATGTTCATCTATATTTGTAATGATCACTCAAAATAAGTTTGGATGGTTAAGAGATTCCCTTCACTGCGTTCAATAGTGTGGTATTCACACAGTAGAACCCCACGAACTCAAATTTGCAAGTTTGTAAAGGTTACATCATTTTTTTTCTTAATTATAAAAATATAATTTATTAAAAACAGTTATGTACCTCCTGGATAGTCTTTCTATACAGAGTCATCGAAAAAGAATGCCGGTATTTTGATTAATTGCTATTTTAAAGTGATTACAGGTAATTTAATGCTTTTATTTTAAATTGTGTGACAAATTTTGAAGTTGTATTATACGTTAGTACGTTTCAATATGAGTCCACCTCACTACTACCCCTCAGTAAATGTTATGCTCAATACACAAACAGTTTGATCGGAAGACGAGTTCCCATTTCGTGGCCTCCTAGGATTCCGGACTTCAACCTTTTAGTTATTTTATGTGATTACATAAAAACATTGTTTAAAGAAAAAACTAAGATGTGGATAATCTTTGGGAGCAAATTTCTATCACTTATCTTCTGTTACTCCTGAAACTTTCTGGAGTAAAGAGTTTTCAGAGCACACTAGAGCATCTGGCGTGATGACCTTGATCTGTTGTAAGGTGCCATGAAATAGGAACAACAAATTTAATTAAATTTAATATAAAGAATTTACTCTTTGTAGAGATTTGATAACATGTGATATCTCGCTTATTAATGAATATATTTGTAATGTGTTATGTTGTTCAAATAAATGCATTAGAAATTTGCTGAGTATGCAGGTTTGCTGCAATGGAGGTATTTTAAACTAGATTAGCTAAAGAATAAAGAAGCCTTTATTCAAAATTTGATTAGCCAAAAATGAAAGGGAAAATAAAAACAAACTACTGTACCATGTTCAATTTGTAACAAAACATCTTGGAACCAACACCCTTTTGACCTTGGAAATTCAACACCCTCTCACCCTCTGCAAGTTCCAAAATAAAATGAACCTTTACCTGCCTTAAAACTTTACAAAGAATTAAAACTTTAGTTGTTTCTAAAGATCTCTATAATCCTTGCAAATAACTAGCATAGATAAAAATAGCACACCAAGGATAAAAATAAATATTGTAGATATGACCAACTAAAATGTTCAATTGAGCCCAAAGTTCAAGAAAGAATTGTAAATCAAAGGTTTACCTTTAGAAACAGCGCAACAAGAATGTTCTGAGAGGGAACGAAGAGTAACTACCTTCAACTGACCCACGGACGACCAACTACCACCACCACTGGTCGATGAAGAATACCTTATTGATCAGCCGTCACTAGTGGCGTGTCTTCACTGCGTAATTTATTCATCGGTGCCACTTCGTTACGCCTGTCTGCTGAGCTTATCTTTCAATTGGCCTTCTCTCTTGCTATTGTAGCGCTAACAATTCTTGATGAATTTGGAGACCATTTTCAATAGTCATTAAAACCAGTTGTATAGAATACTCCTGTAGTTATTTGATTTTTTTTTCTCTATTTTGTCATTTAGTTAGCAAAATATTCTTTACGATATAGGAACTGACCCTTTTCTTCAATCCATTATCAGTTAGTAATATTTTTCAGGTATTTAGACAGCTAATATACCTGGTTTAAGCTTAAGCCATTCTCCTTTCACATATACCTTCTTTAAATCACCGAATCGGTATTCAAGTCGCAGATGAAACTAAGGTGTAGAATGAGTAAGATGCTTTGTGCCAGAAACAGTCTTATAACAGTCTTTACTGACTAAAACCGATTACAGTGGAACCTCTATTAACCGTCACCTTTGGGACCGGGACTGTGACGGATAACTGAATAGACGGATAATAGAAACATCATATTATAAACGTGTTCAGTAACTGAATTTTAAAATGTTTGGCAGAGAAATGAAAATAAACTGTGTACTAACGGATAATACTTCCCACTAAATACATATTTATGTTGTTTAAAATAATATAATAGCTCATACAGACGCTCAGACTAAGCCGTAAGGCGCAAATCCTGAGTCTAATAAATAGTAATATTCTCATAGACGGACGACGGATAACAGAGAGTGACGGTTTAAAGAGTGACGGTTGATCGAGGTTTTACTGTACTTGTTTTGCCAGAACCATTGATTAAAAGCCCAATGAAAAATGGCATAGCCAGTAGTTTCTGGCCTTCAAAAATGGTTTCTATGTTACTCTGACAAAACTCAAGATTGTGGTACAAGTTCTCTAACTATTACGCTTTCCAGTCATTTTAGGGCATATACTTTAGGGCTCTAGGTTGAGAAGTTTAGTGGGTTATCTTCTAAAGGAGAGTATAGCAAATAAATCATACCAGAATGTAAACCGCAATATTCATAGACGTTGGTTTGGATGATTCCAGCAAACCCTTTAGACACAAGTTTCACAATTTTCAAGAAGTAATGTAAAGGAGTTCTAATCTAGGGAATAGGCAGCAACTTTAAGTCTTTAGAGGGATCCGTTCCAGTTTATCCTGTATCATTGAATTGACACTATTCATATTGTATCGGTTTTAACCATTACTTCACATGAAAAACCTTCCAGCCCTAGCATTCTAAAGGTATTCAATTTCAGTTGGGAGACTGACCAGACCACCACCTATAGAGACAGGGAAAACAACGGCTGAGAATAAGGTTGTCATAATGGCAGCCATAAGATTTACTGATATACAGGGTGTCTCTTGTAAGGTGTCTCAAACCGATTGCACACAAACCACTTAACCGGAAGGATGAAACAAAAAAATTCCCGCTAAATCGACCCTAAAGAGTAACGTAAAATCAGTTTTAACTTGTTTAAAATACAGGGTGAACCAAAAACTGAGTATCACTACTTCGAATCTCGGAATTTTCAAACGTAAACATAGGTCATGTTGTACACCATTTTAAATCTCTTTAATAGACAAACATTTTGGTGAAAACAGAACTCACTTATCTTTATTAGTTTCAAAATGGCAGGAAAAATATGAACATTTACGGAATACCCTGTATCTGCTAAACTACAAGACATAATTTTATTCTGATTCAAATTTCTTACTCGTATTGAACTCAGATTTACTCTTATATGCTACATGCCAGTCTTTAAAATGTGGTAAAAAATAATCAAAAATACTTTTTTATATTTATATGTCTGAAGTTAAAAAAAAATCAAATAGTAACGTATATCAAAAAGTATATAATTTTAAAGGTCTTAGAAATCCTAACAACTTTCTAATTTAAATCAACCTTGTTTTTAGCAATCAACAAAAATCGTCATTTCTCCATATAAAATACATGTTATTTCTACATAACACTTCCAAATAATCAGAGGCCTCTTTTATAAATGAGTTATAAATGAGGGAAATGACGTCTTTTGTTGATTGCTAAAAAACAAAGAGAGATACGAGATTGATGTAAATTATAGAGTTGTTAGGACTTCTAAGACCTTTAAAATGGTATACTTTTTGATATACGTTACTATTTGATTTTTTTGAACTTTGGGCATAAAAATATTAAAAAAAATATTTTTGATTATATTTTACCACATTTTAAACACTGGCATGTAGCATATAAGAGTAAATCTCAGTTCAATACGAGTAAGAAATTTGAATAAGAATAAAATTATGTCTTTTGGGTTAAAAGATACAGGGTGTTCCGTAAATGTTAATATATTTTCCGCCATTTTGAAACTAATAAAGATAAGTGAGTTCTGTTTTCACCAAAATGATTTACTGTTAAAGGGCTTTAAAATGGTGTACAACATGACCTATGTTTACATTTGAAAATTCTGAGATTCAAAGTAGTGACCCTCAGTTTTTGGTACACTCTATATTTTAAACAAGTTAAAACTAATTTTACGTTACTCCTTGGGGTCGATTTAGTGGGAAATAATTGTATTTCATCCTTCTAGGTCAAGAGGTCCGTCTGCAATCGTGTTGAGACACCTTACGCGAGACACCCTGTATATAATGGTGTCTGTTTGATGTAAGCAATGACAGCCTCAGAGCTGGTACCAACGTTAAACTGAACTAAAATAATGAGAAAACCCTAATGCAAACCTGGAGCAACCAAGTACCTATATTAAGTATTTCTCAGTTATGTGAGCTGGAAATACAAATACTATACAGAAATACATCACTGTCTCAGGAAACAAACATATACTTTATTAATTGCTATAATATCTAAATTTACATTATGCTTGTTGTTGAATTACTCGTACATTTTAATATGTTTAAACTTTCATTCTAGTGGAATTTTTTTAACAGCATAATACCGACCAGAATATGTCTGTTAGCTGATTATCAGCAGCACATGATTACTGATCAGGTGTTATTAAATCTAATTTATACATCAATAATTGTAATATCAAAATAGTGGTTTAAACAGTTTGTGATGAAATACCATGGTAATTAGTGGTTGATTAAAATATTATAAGTTGTTTACCAACAAGAAACATTAGGGAAGAGAATATTTTATTGATTATTACGAGCTTGCGTGGGACATAGTGATGGATTGTTATTCTCTTGTGTCTACATGCAAACAATGGAGATCAGGCAACCTTACCTGTACCTGTTGACAAATTTATGGAGGAAAAGTCTTATTGTTGACTCATAAAACTGTCTACATAAAATTAGCTTATATTAATTTTCATGTAGTAAAATGTGTATTGATGGTGTTATTATTTTGTAACTTGTTCATCTTTGTGTTTTGCATTATTTATTTATTTAAATTTCCAACCTTCATTTTCTTTTATGTCTTCGGCCACAATGATAAATACCCCCGTTGCGTCGCAGCAAACCTGCATACTCAGCGAATTTCCAATGAATATATAACATAACACATTAAGCCACTTAACACGATTCATAAGAAATATATTCACAAACAAGCGGTATTAAAAATATTAATTATTCTCTATAAGAATGACACTGGGGATGAGTACGCAGGTTTTCTGCAACAAGGAACACAAAATAATGGGTTTTTATGCAAACATCAATAGAAATCGTCTAAGTGAAGTCATAATATGTACCAAGTTTCATCCATATGCATTCATAAATAAGCGATATATAACATTTGAATTATTTTCTATAAGAATAACATGGGGACCGAGTACCTAGGTTTGCTGCTATGGGAACCATAGGTGAAAAATTGTTTTTTTTGTGCTAACAACAATAAACTGTGTTGGCCCAAAATCCCTAGACCGATAAACGCCATAACTACAACTCTGTAATCAAATGATTACAGTTTGCCGTTCCTGTTAATTAAATTTTTACTGTCACTTAAACTAATAAATGGAAGTAGGAGCGGTATTTTGGGTATTCATACTTTATTTCAGAAGTTGGCTAGTACAAAATATAACTTAACAACCGGTCCTTAGAATATTCTACTCCAAGTCAATTTCAACTCCAACGAGCCAACCCTCTTGGGCGGTTGAGACGCTCGCACCAGTTTGGAATGTGCAAAAGTCAGCAGATTGTGTAACGGCTCGACAATGAAGCATGAACTCAGTGCCAGTTAGTTTCGGTAATGGCAAAGTAAATCGTTTGGCGGCAGCACCACACGGCTGAGTCCCCCGTGACGTCACACGCTGAGCTTGCGTGTGATTGGTTGAAGGGACTCAGCGTAGGGAGGCGAGAAGAAGGTCTCTCTCTCAGTCCCAAAAATGTTACGTCAGAATTAGCACGCATTGCGTTGGCCTTTCCCTGTTCAATTATTAATTGGCATTTTCCAAATTTTAACCATTGACTTTTAATAACTTAAACTATTTTTAAACTTGTTATCTGTAAATTAAATTCAGTGTGTTGTGGAATAAAAATATGTTTATCGCAAATTTGTCGTTGATTTACTGAAAAATACCAACGAGGTGTAGGCGGGGTTACAAAACCACAACCAGATGAAGCCATATACCAAATTTCGTCAGTTTATGTTCATAAATAAGCGAGATATACAATTTTTCTTTTTCTCCATAAGAATAACATTAGACAACATACTGTGTTTAGCACTTTCAATATCTCAGTAACCAATTTACATAAAGCAATGATCAAAATACCAAATTGATAATCCCCCGAAAACCCCCCTTCAGATGGTGCAATTTGTCTGGTTTTCGAACTTGTTCAAATAAATGGTACTTTACTCATTTGTTCCAAATTTCATTAAGATCGGACCTTTTTTACGAGAGTTATTGTGCTTACGGGCACACACACAAACACAGATATAATATATATATATACACATATATACACATAACTCATATATAGAACATATATAAAAATTTGAACGAATGGTGTTTTTGGCATCTTAGCCCAGGCAATGAAGGAAGAATGTCGGAAGAAATTAGTAACAGGCTGAAACATATACCAGTCAATAGTACCCACCTAGAGGTACAAAAACCCAAAAGTCCCCTAAATTCCCCCCGGTGCTTATCTCGTAGCCCCCCTTTAAACCCCCCTAGCCCCCTTCCTGCAAGCATTTACAAAAACGCTCATATCTCCATTACTATTCACTTTAGATAGATATTTCCTGTTTTGTTTGATTGCCTAAATAGTGATCTACAAAAAAGGTTGAGTCATTAAAATAGCTCAGACCAACGGTTCAATAGTTATTCGCATTATAATAATAAATATTTGACAATTTTAAAATACTTTTTAACATTATTCTTCTCTAAAATTAAAATACGCAATTTTTCCAGAAAATACTAGAGACAAAAGTTGTGGTAAATTATATTCCGCGTAGAATAATATATACATTGTTATAGGTTAAACAATGGCAACGTAACTTAAGAGGCTCAAACACAGCGCGTGCACTTTGGGCCGCTGCGCCACAGCGGCGGCGGAATTTCGGCAATTTATTTGCCACTCACGTTTTAAGGCTGAATATCACAAGCAATAATCAAGTACCCTTTATTGATATTGTAAAAAGACTATGTTATTTAAGATATTATTTAACACATTTATTACGTCGAACATGGCCTGGGTAATGGTTGATAGCTGATTTTTACATAAAAAAATTGTACCAGTAACAACCATTGTATATTGTATGAATAATATAGTTCAGTGTAGTTGTGTGGTAAATAAACTATTAAATTTTTGAAAGAAAAATTCCAAAGGTTCATTTAACAACAAGTTTTAAATAAAAGTGATTGCAACACTGAAATGCAATGCTTGATGCTCGATATGCAGCAACTACCGTACCAGCGCAGCGCCTGCGCTGGCTGCATCGTTAGGTCAAAAATATTTCACTTCTGGTTACTGGTACCAAATTTTGCACGTTGTATCTTCATACAACTAGCTTTTATATAAAAACTCTCTCAGAGCTCCCTAACACCCTGTGATGACGTCATCAAGATGGCGGACTAGAAACATTACAGGGTATGCTTTAAACGTTAATAACTTCCATACATGTTGCTTGATTTCGACTTTTAAGGAATTATTTTAAAGAAAACCAATCTAACTACGATAAATTATATTTTTGTTGTATATGTATACTTTTGAATATGACCCATTTTGTACATATACATTCTTTTTGGATTCAAAGCCGTTTACACTGTAACTTATGAACTAACCCTTCGATTTTGAATAAAAATGGTATCATCATTTAAGACAGTATTTTATGTCACGATTTCAAAAACCAGAAACTTTGTATCAGGGGAAAGGGGTTTTTATTGTGTTTTAATTAGATTTAAAATAACCTTTTTATATACTTTTTTACGGTTTTAAAACACACAGTTTTGGCTTACCGTACATTTTTCATCTTCCTCCCTTCACAATCGTCAAGACTGGAAAGTCGTCAATTCAAGGTCAATTCTGGGTTCTATGATTTTTTGAGTGTTATAGTTTGTATGTATGTTTCAGTGTCGTATAATGAGCAGGGTTTTAGAGGCTATTGGCTCGACAGTTGTTGTGATCTTATAAAATATTATATTATAATATGGCTTATTTAATAGACAATTTTTTGTTAGTTTGTGAATTTGTTGTTGTTGATGGATTTGAGATTACGTGGGAGTAAGTTGAATAGTTTTACCCCTTTAAAAGGGAGCGTTTTGCTGGTTTTGTTGAGTCTATGTTGATTCAGATTTAAGTTAGTCCCTGATATAATATTGTATTTGGATGCAATTTTTTCTGGATTGAAGTAGGTTTAATTTTGTTATGGTAATGGTATCGAGGATGTATAAGGATACGTCAGGATACTGTGTTTAATGAAGAGTGGCTTGCAGAGTTATTGGAAGTGAGCTCTGTCAATTATTCGAATGGCCTTTTGTTTTAGCAAGAAGATTTTTGGCCGATGAGTATCGCTGTCTCCTCCCAAGGATACAATTTAAAATCTCAATGTGCATCTCAAAATTCAAAGTGCATCAAGAGTGCATGGTAAGCCATTTTTGCAATAGTAATAGTTAGGTCAGTGATTTCTCTAATTCTCATCACTGCAAACAGAGAAGTTGATTGTTTTTTGTGAAGGTTTTCGAGGTGTGGAAGTTAATTTAAATTTTCACCAATGTTATACCAAGAAGTTTTGTAGTTCTTAACTTTAATATGGTACTGTTGTTGTTGAGGTGGTTGGAGTGTCTTCTGTAGATGTGGAGTTGGTGGAGAAATTAACATAGATTGTTTTGGATTTCTTGATGGTTAGGTTCATGTTTTGGCAGATGTTACTTGCTATCTGTAGGGATTCTATTTGATTTTTGCTTGGTGATTTGGGTATGGTAACAATCGTGTCGTCAGCGGACATATAATACATGTATTTTTTTTTGGATGGAGCGTAGGGCAGGCGTCGATGAATGCTAAGAAAAATAGTGGTCCAAGAACCGACCCTTGAGAGATTCCGGTGGTGATTTATATTTGAGTTTGGATCTTGATTTGATTTTTGTGTTATTTAGGTAGCTATTAGACACTTTTGTAGAGCATAACAAACTAAATAATTTAGTATTTTATTACCTAGGTTAAATGGTTGTGGATAAAATTAAAAAAGTTCAAAAAATTCTCCATGTTAATCTTATAGGGAATAGAGTTTAGATTGTTCACAATAAGTGTTAAGAAGAGTACCCATTGCTCAAAATCGAGCAAAATTTGGTATTTAAAAGCATGGCTGCAGTACACTCCCAAATGTTATCCTTATGAAGAAGATTAAAATTCCATTTCATGCTGGTTTATATATAGATTTCATTTAAAAACCTATTGCACCAAACCTGCGTACTCACCGAATTTTCAATACGTATATATATGTACGTCACTACTACAAGAATCATCTTGACAAGGGTCATTAAAATATATTGATAATTAAGATATATATATATATATATATATATATATATATAATTATTTCATACCCCATAAGAATAACGTAAGAGATTTCTACATAGATTTGCTGTAACATAAAGTGTAAGATGTAGGTTTTATGCAGTAATTATTGGACCACAAGTACATTAAGCTAAATACCAAGTTCCTCAAAATATGTTTATAAATAAGCTAGGTACTACATGTTATTTATTCTCCATATGAATAATGTTAAACAATGTTCTGTGTTTAGCTTTTTCGATAGCTCTGCAACGAATTGACGTAAAATCAAATTTGAAAAGTCTTCTTTTAAGCTAAGTGAAAAAGGTAAAATATACTTTTAAGCTACATTAGTTGGTAAAATAATAAATTAATTTTTATTAACACTTAATGTGAAAAGTCTGAATATCAATACCCCGTAAGATAAATTTAGAGAATTACTTGAAAGGTTTTTTTTATTTATTTCGCAACCACTCAACCTAGGTTATAAATTCAACATCCTAAATTATGTAGTTTGTTATGCTCTAAACGGTGTCTAAGCCAAAACTGTGGGTTTTAAAACATGTGTAAAATTTATGAAGAGAATATTATATATCTAATTAAAACACCATAAAACCCCCTTTCTGGTTAATACTTCTGGTTTTTGAAATCGTGACACTGAAACATACATACAAACTATAACACTCAAAAAATCATAGAACCCAGAATTGACCTTGAATTGACGACTTTCCAGTCTTGACGATTGTGAAGGGAGGAAGATGAAAAATGTACGGTAAGCCAAAACTGTGTGTTTTAAAACCGTAAAAAAGTATATAAAAAGGTTATTTTAAATCTAATTAAAACACAATAAAAACCCCTTTCCCCTGATACAAAGTTTCTGGTTTTTGAAATCGTGACATAAAATACTGTCTTAAATGATGATACCATTTTTATTCAAAATCGAAGGGTTAGTTCATAAGTTACAGTGTAAATGGCTTCGAATCCAAAAAGAATGTATATGTACAAAATGGGTCATATTCAAAAGTATACATATACAACAAAAATATAATTTATCGTAGTTAGATTGGTTTTCTTTAAAATAATTCCTTAAAAGTCGAAATCAAGCAACATGTATGGAAGTTATTAACGTTTAAAGCATACCCTGTAATGTTTCTAGTCCGCCATCTTGATGACGTCATCACAGGGTGTTAGGGAGCTCTGAGAGAGTTTTTATATAAAAGCTAGTTGTATGAAGATACAACGTGCAAAATTTGGTACCAGTAACCAGAAGTGAAATTTTTGACCTAACGATGCAGCCAGCGCAGGCGCTGCGCTGGTACGGTAGTTGCTGCATATCGAGCATCAAGGTGCGAGCATTGCATTTCAGTGTTGCAATCACTTTTATTTAAAACTTGTTGTTAAATGAACCTTTGGAATTTTTCTTTCTTTAATTTAATTTACCACACAACTACACTGAACTATATTATTCATACAATATACAATGGTTGTTACTGGTACAATTTTTTTATGTAAAAATCAGCTATCAACCATTACCCAGGCCATGTTCGACGTAATAAATGTGTTAAATAATATCTTAAATAACATAGTCTTTTTACAATATCAATAAAGGGTACTTGATTATTGCTTGTGATATTCAGCCTTAAAACGTGAGTGGCGAATAAATTGCCGAAATTCCGCCGCCGCTGTGGCGCAGCGGCCCAAAGTGCACGCGCTGTGTTTGAGCCTCTTAAGTTACGTTGTCATTGTTTAACCTATAACAATGTATATATTATTCTACGCGGAATATAATTTACCACAACTTTTGTCTCTAGTATTTTCTGGAAAAATTTCGTATTTTAATTTTAGAGAAGAATAATATTAAAAAGTATTTTAAAATTGTCAAATATTTATTATTATAATGCGAATATCTATTGAACCGTTGGTCTGAGCTATTTTAATGACTCAATCTTTTTTGTAGATCACTATTTAGGCAATCAAACAAAAAAGGAAACATTAAGCTAACGTGAATAGTAATGGAGATATGAGCGTGTTTGTAAATGCTTGCAGAAGGGAGGCTAGGGGGGTTTAAAGGGAGGCTACGAGATAAGCACCGGGGGGAATTTAGGGGACTTTTGGGTTTTTGTACCTCTAGGTGGGTACTATCGACTGGTATAGGTTTCAGCCTGTTACTAATTTCTTCCGACATTTGCTCGTTTTTTACCTTCATTGCCTGGGCTAATCTGGGGACCTCAAAATGAAAAGTTATCATGGTCTCGGGCTTAAGTCTTACCATGAGACCTACGGTAATAGCTTCTTCCCTATAGGGGAAATTCAACAAAAATAAAAAATAACATATGAGTATTTACTGGTGCGTGAAATTTGTATTGCATGGTATGATTACATAGTATAAATAAGTAAAAATGTAATGTGATGTATGATATGATTTTGAGAAGGATAATATAAAACGCTATTTATTCTATTTAGTAACTAGCCATTGCATATTGTACCCGGTTTCACCAGGGAATTTAGTTTATTCAGTTTTAATATTTGTTTACTTAGATTTTATATTTTATATCTTAATATATTATATTTTATGTGGACACCATTCTTTGCTTTGTATTAATTTACTGTACAAATGAATGAGTAAAGTATTCTGAATCTGAATTTGAATACAAGAGTTACATATGATTCAATCTGTGGTTGACCTTATAAACTATTTTGAATCTGTTTATCATCTAGTAAAATAAATTAAGCTAGAATTTCCTATGCGCAGCTTGCGCATCCCGTTTTGAGAAGCGAGAACAGTAAATAGGTAAATAGTAAACAAAACATTGACAGTCTGTATTTAGATACAATCCATAAAACAGCTGTTTATATAATTGAATTAATAAAAAACACGTGTCATGGTAATCCAAATAAAACTCTCCTCCATATGAATAACATGGGGACATGTAAGTCCAGTGGGGCAGAGCCCTGAGGCCTTAATCGAAAATCTAAAGCCAGTTTGCACATCTGCACACCTATACTCGCGTTTTAGTGTACCTTAAAACTAAAAGAAAAAAAGCCTTATTGTTTACAAAGATTGCATGTAGTGTATTACAGTAATATAAAGAAGATAGATGTCATTAAGAACATATAGGAACTTTGATAATTTGCATGTAGTTTAATGACAAACTGGAACTATGACGACCCGTGGGGCGGAGCCCAACAGTAAATATCCCCGTCGCAGCAAACCTGCATACTCAGCGAATTTCCAATGCATGCATATGTTTCTCACTACCACATAAATCCACTTACCAAGTTTCATAAAAATACATAAATAAATAAGTGATCATAGCATTTTATTCATTCTCCATAAGAATAACATTAGGGCTGAGTACGCAGGTTTGCTGCAAGAAGAAAGAGAAGAAATGTGTTTTTGTGCAATTATCAATATAAATCAACCAGGTGAAGCTACATACTAAGTTTTATTAATTTATGTTCATAATTAAGAGAGATGTACAACTTTACTTATTCTCCATAAGAATAACATTAGAGGCTGAGTATGCAGGTTTTCTGCTTTGGGGATAATAAATAAAATCAATTTTTTGTGCAAACATCATTATAACAGTACTTCGTGAAGCCACATACCAAGTTTCATCAATATACATTCATAAATAATCGAGATATGACATTTTATTTATGCTACATAAGTATAACATTCGACAACGTCCTGTGTTTAGTACTTTCAATATCTCTGCAACGGTTGAACGTAGAATCACAATTTAAACACCAAAATGATTGTTTTGTAGAGCTGAACTGTTTAGTAAAAGCAAATGTGAACTTTACATTACAATGAACTGAGGAAAAACCAAAAACCCTTTTCCTATAATATTAACATGAGAGATTTAATGAGCAGGGTTTTGGGATGTTATCCGCAACCACTTAACCTAGGTTAATAATTCAAAATACTTTGTTATTTGTTTTTAAAGCTCTATAAAATGGTCAAAACCAAAATTGAGTGTTAAAATTGTAGGATGAAAAATTCAAAAAACTGGTTTTTGGAAAATTTAAAACCCCCATAAACTCCCCTTCCCATGGTCCGATTTTTCTGGTTTTCGAACTTAAAGTCATGAATGTCACTTTACACATTTGAGCCAAACGGAAAGTGTAAAATCATCAAAATCGGAACTTATCGTGTTAACGGACACACACACACACACACACACACACACACACACACATACACACACACACGCGCGCACGCGCGCACACACACACACACACACACACACACACACACACACACACACACACACACACATATATACACATATATATACACACACATATATATATACATATATATATATATACATAAATATATATATATATATATAAATGTTGAACGAATAGTGTTTTTGGCATCTGGGGACCTCAAAACAAAAAGTTATCATGGTCTCGGGCTTAAGTATTACCATGAGACCTATGGTAATAGCTTTTTCCCTATAGGAGAAATTCGCTAAAATGGTGTCAAAATCCTTTTCTTACAGCGAATTTCCCCTATAGGGAAGAAGCTATTACTGTAGGTCTCATGGTAAGACTTAAGCCCGAGACCATGATAACTTTTTGTTTTGAGGTCCCCCGATACAAAAAACACTATTCGTACAAATTTATATACATATATATATATGTGTGTGCCCCTGCATGCGATAACTTGAGTAAAAAACGTCTGATTTTGATGAAATTTGTCTCAAAGTGTAAAGTGACATTTATGATTTTAAGTTCAAAAGTCAGAAAAATCGGACCATGGGAAGGGGGTTTTATGGGGGTTTACAATTTTCCAAAAATCAGTTTTTGATTTTTTTAACTCAACAACTTTAAAAGCCCTCAAATTTCGTTTTACCATTTTGTAGTGCTTAAAAAACTATTACTTTAATCTCTTGAATCATTAACCTGGGTTAAGTGGTTGCGGAGAAAATCCAAAAAACCCGTTCATAAAATCTCCCATGTTAAACTTATGAGAAAAAGGTTTTTAGCTTTTCCTCAGTTAATTTTACTGAAAAGTTCACATTTGATTTTACCAATAAGTTCAGCACTACAAAAGAATCATTTTGGTGTTTAAATCACGATTCTACATCCAACCATTGCAGAGATATTCAATGTGCTAAACACAGTATGTTGTCCAATGTTATCCATAAGGATAACAATCCATAAGGAGAATAATTAAAATTTGATATCTCGATTATTTATGAATCATGGGACTTGGCATGTAGCTTCATCTAGTACTGGAATATTGATATTTGCAAAAAAAAAGATAGTTTGATGTTCGTCCCCGTAGCAGCAAACCTGCATACTCAGCCCCATGTTATTCTTAAGGAGAATAAGTAAAATGCTGTAAATCACTTTTTTATTAATTTATTGTTATCAAACTTGGTGAGTGGCTTTATGTGGTAGAGAGAAACATATAAATGCATTGGAAATTCACTGAGAACGCAGGATTGCTGCAACGGGGGTATTTTTATTTTAGACCTAAAGAATCCGTGTACCAATTTTCACCTGCTCAGCACTTCGTGAAATTGGAGAATTGTTTTATAGACAACCCAGGGTACTATTTACCATAAATTTTATAATAATGTAATTCACAAAGTATAAAGGAGGTAGGTTATAGGCCATACAAATATATTAAAATATACAGCAGAAAATGTATGCATCAAATTGGCAGTAGAACGACCAAGTGTGTAATTTAACGATAACATATCAGTGATAATAGTGAATTTGCATGTCCACAGACATACATTGTAAACTTAACCTTTAAGCTGGCTGGGATAGTTTATACACATAAATGTATCCAAATGATAAGCCATTTTAGTTCTATTTCAGGTAATGTAATGTTAGTTATCCACGATATGATGTTATATGTTAGTTGATGACTGATATATGTTTGCTCGAACTGCATATGTGGTAATTTTCAAAACACATGACGTGTTCGTTGTTTTTTTCTGTGCATGCATGATGAATTTGCGCCATTCTGTTCGAGAAAGGAAAAATTGACGTTTCTTGCAATTAATTCTAAACGAGCCAAAAGTCTGTGTGCAACATGGATCTCGGAATCCTGAACATGGATCTTGGAATCCTGAACATAGATCTCGGAATCCTGAACATGGATCTCGGAATCCTGAACATGGATCTCGGAATCCTGTTCAAGGATTTTGCTTAAACTAATTGAAAATAGGGATTTTTGGACCTCAAAACAAAGCAAAACTCGGCTACCCCAAGTGTACTGTTCACTTACATGCCTTACTTATACACTTCTGTTGTTTTGATCGGTTAGATTTATTAACTAACCGACATTGCATTAGTCACTATAACTTGTAAAATGGGTTCCACTTGGTTTAGTCTACCCTTTAAGTTTACTGTGCAACTGGATTAATTTTTAAGGATTTTTTAAAACCTCAAGTCACTAAAACCTCTCTTTTAGATTTAATACCATTACTATAGCTCTATAAAAGACTCAAAACAAAATACGAAGATTCCAGTCTGGTTTGTTTACTTGATATACGTTTTACTTGTAGTAAAGTTAAAAAATTGTTCAAATGATAACTATAACCGATCCTATAACTTGGAATTGTAAAAATATATCTGACCTGAATAAAAAATATATCTGAATTGTTAAGAGAAATTTTGAAAAATAAACTGTGGAAATTTCCCCTCTCAGCTGTTTAAGAGCCACTCCTCTGACAATCTGCCAATCCTCCCTAGAATGTACGCAGTAGGCAATTATTAATTGTATGGTTAATAGTTTGATGTGTTTTTGATTATGAAACATATGCAAAATTAACACTGAAAAAGTAAAAAAACCAAGTTTATATGATATATTCTAAATCTTTTAGCAATTACCTTTGTTGAAATATTGTTGCCATGCTATGCCATCTTTAAGAAATAGACAAAAGTTAGTGTAATGGTTATAGTGCTCACTTAGTGATGCGAGATTTGCCCTCAGGTTCAGATCAATCCTGACGAAATCAGAAATGTTTGTAAATGATGGATACTGGATCCATTTGCCATTTGTCATTGGGCTATTTATTAATTATGTGTTCTTAGAATAGGAAAATCTTAGATAGTAACAAAATTAGGGTTTGGTCCGATCCCTTTCAAAATGTTAAACAATTACCACTTGCTTATATACACCCAAAAACAAAATCAAAGGGACAATAAACTGACAATAATCACATTTAGTAAAAAAATAATCACATATGAAGTTCTTACATAAAAATGCTTAAACAATTTTTAAGTTGGAATAAATTACTTACCTAACGTCCTGAACACGATTGGTCTGCTTTTGTACTTCTTGCCGTCGCGAACGGCCGTGACGGTGATCTGGTACTGAGTGTCAGCCATGAGTCCGCTCAGTGTGACAGAGTCCGAGTTGCCCGCCACGACCGCCACTACCCTGTAACTGTTCAGCACCACCTGAAGAGCTTTATCCTACCCTGAGTAAAGGTTGCTAGCTTGCTTTGTATCCTTGCAACTCTTGAAATAAATAATGTAATAATAATATTATAAATGTGAAGGTTTGTGTCTATGTTTGTTTAGATATTTTTAGTCATATTAAAGTTGTGAAAATCCTATAAGGCTTTGCCCTAAGTATTAAAATATAAAATATGCTTGGGTTTCTCCCTTTAATGGAAGTTTACTCCTGTGGAAAAAGGTTAATCTAGAAAATGATTGTGATTTTCTTGTCAAGGCCTTTCATTTAAATTTATGGTGATGGTGGGCCCTGTCTACTGATTTATTCATAAGGAACTGAGGAAGGGTTCAGCCTTATCAGTAGATAGATGTACTAACTTGTTTGCTTTTTAACATTGATGTAACTACATAAAAATCCAATTAAGATATTTAATTTTTGTACACATTGATATTTTTAATGAGTGTAATAAATTAGGAATGAGACTCAGTGGCAAGTGCCCCCTTTAATACCGCCAAGAACAAAATACATGGAGAAAGGATAATTCATATTAATCACTTTTTGGGGATTATATGTTCTGTAATAATCACTTTGTAAAAAGGCTAAAGTAGTAGTTAATAAAGGCAAACTAAAAACATATAGTTAAATAATTAGGAGCCACTGAAAATAAAATTATATAGCAAATTAAAATGTTAAACTTCGACCGATTTAATAGTTTAGAAAAACAAATCACACTAGAATTTTAACGTTATAAAAAGTCAATTTTATAATATAGTAAATCTATGCATTTGTTCTTCATCAATTATGTTTTAGTTCAGTAATATTCACTTATTAAAAATCTCAATAAATGGTTCAAATTCCCGAAGAACAAAATATTTATTTTCATATAAAATGTATTTGACCCAATTCAAATAAGAAAATAAAAACGTTAATTAAAGTGGATTAAGGGTATTGTGCCTCTGCAAGGAACAGTTGAGGAACAAAGCCATATTGTTTGTCTGGCTGGCTTTAGCAGATTAGCGAAGTGCTCCATGGGTTTATCTTATCTCTGAATTAGCCAAGTTGTTTCCTTTATACCTGGCAAAGTTTAAAAACTGCTCTCTTTTTACTTGAAGTTTTACTGGAACGGTATTTAAAGAGAATTGTAAAGGCTATAAATAACTCCGTAAACAACCTGCGGCGTGGGGGGGGAGGAATGAAAAGGGGTTTCAGAGAGCCTTTTGATACTTTATTACTTCTCTTGTGTGAATTAAGCTGTTTACAACAATCATATAATTTAAAATTGTTTGGTAAAATAAATGTAGTTTTACGTTTTACTTATATTTCATTAGTTGTATAATTTATAAGTAAGGCTACTAAAAAATTATACATGATTTATTTTTAACAAATACTGATTTATAACATAGAATATCGGTTTGGTAATTTTAAACTGTAATTTAAAACAATTTAATTATGTGTTATATGTTAATTCAATATTTAACAGTATATTCGTGACTATAGGCTTTATTAACTTGTTTAAATTTATGGTACCAGGAGAAGGTGAACCAGTTTGTTTATTAAGTCTGTATTTTCTCTCATCGCAGGTGTTTTATTATGGTTGGATTAATTTATCCCAGAAAACATTTTAACCCAAGTTTTCATCTTTATTAATTGGCCAGTCGGTTATCCACTCTTTTATATAATAGGTTTGATATCATTTTAAATTAGTATCACTGGAAATACTTAACCATGTGGTGATAACTGGCTGATTTAGAACCTTGAAAATGAGTTTTCAAAACTTGAAACTCATTCCACTATTTTTTCAATTGTTAATAGTAAGTTTTCATGACAGTAATAAGGATAGTTTTTAAAATTAATTTACAAGCGAATATATAATCATTGCTTGCTGATGAATGTAGGAGATAACCAGAAAATTATCTCATAATTAATATTATTTAAACTATTATCAAATACTTAAATTACTTAATGTATTTTCCAGCGTTTACAATTCAGCAAGAAAATTGCTGAAACTACAACAAACATAAGTGATAAATAAAATGAATAATTAATGTTAATAGTTTTTAGACGATTTGTTCAACCCATTAATTTAAAAACATATATGTTACACTAAAGCAGCTATGAAATTTTAAATTTGTGATAATGAACAATACTTAGATTAAATATTGCAATTATCTTTCATTATTTTATGAATAACCATGTCACCGTATCACATTACAGTTTTTTTACAATATTAAACAACATTAATTATTATTAATTTGGGCTGATTGTGATTATTTCATAAAGGTATAAATATGATAGAATTAGTTCATGAATTTACTACATTTATTTTAAATATTGCATTATTATTATTATTTTAAACAACCTATAAAGAATAGGCAAAATAATTTATATTCTACAAAATCAGTTTTTAGTACATGTATATTTATGTGCCAATATACGATTTTGAAGGCAAAGAGTTTTTTACATAATTGTTTTTTATAGTGTGTCTATGTTTACGCAGTCAGATGCTACGTCTCGTCAAAGTTAACAACATTTGTAGTTAAAATCTGGATTAATTTATAAAAATGTTGATTTAAAAAGGAAATATTAAATCAAAATTTAGTAAACGGTGTCATGAAACGTTTCCTTTTGCAAACAAGTGACTTTCTGAGTACAAAATTAAACCTCATAAAATATGCACCGCGAACAAATCTCTTGCGGTTTTGGGCTTACGTCTCACCAAACGTGTCACGCTATAGCTTTTTCATATTTTCATATTTGTCATAGCTATTTTTCCTTAGGGAAATTTGTTAAAACTACTCATCTTATCTAGTGAAGTAAAGAGGGCAATGATACTGACCTGGCGTCCGTGGGTTTGTAAGTGACGTCGTACTTTTCCACGTGGTCTATGGACGTGTGCCACGATACTTTGACTGAAGTTGGACTTAGGAACATTATGGTAATATTTTCTGGAGATCCAGCTGATGGCATAGATCCTGCAAACAAAATCATATGTAATAGTTTAGTAAAAACAAATATAAAAATAGTCATCAAGGGCAATTCGATATAAAATATATATATATATATATATATATATATATATATATATATATATATATATATATTGATATTTTATACGCTGTAGGTGGACAGTGATCAAGTTCAGCCAAAGAAAAGGTGTGTTTCAAAACTTGTGATAATTCTATATTTTAGGTGTCTGTAAACCTCATTAATCTGTCTGCAGCACAGATTAATACAAACTATATACAAACACCTAAAACATATTTTTAGCCAATTGGAGCCAACAGAAACTAGCAGTTACTAATAATCGTATATTCTATAAAACAGTCCATCATTTAAATAAGTAATTGAATTAGTACTAGAAATAGAGTTTTCAGGATTATGTTATGTAATGTATCCCACCCAAGCAACTTTCCTGTCTAGTTAAACAAATATATTTTCCTTAACATAAGCTATACTTGGTTCCACTTGAAATAATTTTATCCAATGTATAAAATAACTAGCTGCTATCCCGTTCTCACCACAGGAATATTGCAACCCAAAGACATAAGGTACAACTATTCAGTATACAAACTTAAACTGTAAACGACCTAGTGACTAGAGGAAATCTGCTTTAATTTGAAAACTCAATCAAGAAAATTGATCATGAAATAAAAACGTATATGACCACACAAAAATATCCTTAGGGAATTAAGAAGTAAGAAGACTAGCAAATGCCAAATAACAAACAGTTAAGAGTCTTCATCACCGGAAGGTGCCAGACGCCATCTTGGAGTTTTGTTCCAAAATCAATTTTGTGCCTCCATTACTACTCAACTGATCGTCACAAAAAATTCGTATAGGTGCCAAAATAAGTGTCTAGTGGTTCTCAAGGGAATTACATTTTTTATTTCCTTAATTTGGGAATTATAGTATCACAATAAATTGTTTTATTTTCAATTGTATTACTGTACATTTTATCCTTAATTCGTAAAGAAAATCTAAATTCTAAATTTTATTACACTAGAGGACGATGGAACCTTTAACTTTACGCCAAAATTAATTGTATGTGACGATCAGGCAAGGGTTAACAGAGGCACAAAGTTAACATTGGTCTTAAGGAACAAAACTCCAGGAGGATACGGATTGCTCCCCCCTGGTTGACCGTACCATCGACATACGCATTGCTACCCGTAGCAAACCGGTATGATTTCAACGAGCGACAACATCGCGCGTATTGCTCCCCCCTGGCCATGCTGGAATGCTTGTTCATATTTTTGGATTTGACTGTACCTATCTAAACCGAAGTACGAATTAATGTTTTAGCTTTATAATTTTGTATGATTACATAAAATATAAATTGTATTTACAATAAAAAATAGTTTCTCCAAAATAATAATGACTATTTCAACAATTCCCGTTGAGTCTTCGCTTTATAAAACATGTAATAGCCAGAAAATAATTCTGGCCTCATTTAAAATTGTAAACACCGTAATTGTCAAATTTAAATCCATTAACACCTGCGTTTGTGGCAAGAGAACAATCACAAATAAGATCGATATGAAATTATATGAAGATGACAAATTATATGAAATGACGAATGTAATCTTTAAATGACGTGGCTTTTTTGTTTTCATTCTATCTAAACTGATGTAATTTACTTGAGTAGTTAGCGAGTTTAGCGAATTTCTCCCATGGGGAAGAAGATATTACAAGCTCACAGTCAGAGCAAAAATTGGGCTTGTTGTTTCACCAGCCCCAGGGGGGAGCAAGATGTATGTTGTCACTCGTTTAAATCAAACTGGTTTGGCAGGGGGAGCAATCCGTATGTCCCTGGCGCAATTGGCCAAAGGGGAGCAATACATATGCAGCCCAAAACTCCAACACTGGCAACTACTGGTGATGAAGACTTCAGATAAGACTTACCAACAAAACCTGCTCCATTGATGAGGAACAGAGTGGCCCAAAGCATGTCTGGCTGCCTATCTCCTCCTCCTCGACATCGCTACGAGGCTGCGACCGCCACCCCTGCAACGCAACAATCACAATCAAGTGTTTGTTCTATTTTAAAACAAAATATCATTATAATGTATTGGCCAGTAAGAGCACACGAGAGGAGCAACTGATTATTTAAAAACTGTATGTATGGATTATTTTGATATGTAATTGTTAACATAATTAACACGCTAATAATTTATTCATAGGAACGGTCCACGCAAGGGGATTTGGTGGTGAAACGTTATCAGCTAGGTGAATATTTTATACATGAGAATAAAATAATGGTAAATTGGTTACCTCTGCGGCAAATAGGATTGAATGATTTACCTTTTAATATCATTTGCAGACTTTGGTGGATTTTGGGTTATGTGGCAGAGGCCTAAAGAGGCATGGTAATTTGTTTATATTCTGTAGCTAACAAATTCCTTTCAGTTCCTATTGACAACGAAATCTACTTTGAAATTCAATAAAACCATTTTAGTGCGAAACGCGGATACAATTTGGCCTTCGAACGGAACAGACAAATAAACGGATTAAAACTAGGCAACTTGGATTTGTACTTTGTACTAATCTAAATCCTGTTTCCTTTAAGTTAGTTATCAAGTAAGCCATAGCTTTTAAGATGGTAACTAATAAGTTACCATCTTAAAACCATATAGATTCATGTATTTATAATTTTTTTTTACTAAATTAATTACATTCACATACAAAAAAAAACTATGTTAGAGAGTGATCAAATTGTAAATATGTACTACGAAAATCACTAGGCCACAAAAGTAAGCGTCAGTTACAGCGAGGTATTGGAAACTATTCCCCACATCGGTTACAAGTGACGCATCATGATGCCCTAAAGGAATTGGAACTGAAAAACTGAGAAACCTGCGTCGCAACTCGCAACGTACATTGTCTCATGAGCCCAGGACTTTTCAGAGAAGAAACGTCCTTTTGCATGATGGACTAAAAAACTTTCAGTGTGTTCAGATTTTCAATTCATTTACCTGAATCCATTGTATTATAGGGATAACCAATTGGCTACCCTTTCACACACACACACACACACACACTGGACTTCTTTGAAAAAAACAGTAGCGCTGGAATTAAATTCCTTTAATAAGTCCCTCAGGAATTGGTAACTATTTATAGTTTTACTTGACTTAAAAATAAACTTAAAAAACATATTCAAAATGCACACTATTATTTTGGGGAATTAACAGAGGAATATTTATTTTGTTTTCTGCGATTCCCCTTGAATATAAGTTCTTGGTGCACTTGTTTTCTTGTTTCTTGTTTTCTTACCGCTATTGTGTTTTCTTTGTTAATGTGTTTATGTTATTGAATTTCTGATTATGTTCTTGACGATACTATATATACTATGATATTTGCAAGAACTAACTCAAATTATGTTTCAGTTAACGCCATTCTAAATTTGTACTAGCATATCTGTAACTGTGCAAATTATGAAAAAATACATTTTAATTTTAATTTATATAAATATTTAAGCCATATAGTCCATTTTGCGTAAATCGCTTATGCATTTAAGTAGTACTTGTATTCCCCAAATAGGTAAATCAATTCGTGGGGTGGGTATGTAACTAAAGCTGACGTTATCCTGTGGTCCTTGACGACTTAGCTTTATGTCCTGCATACTGTATCCTTCAACATCCTGTGATCTTCTTTATACAGTAGTGGGATAATAAAGAGTAGCTATAAACTTTATCATTTTTGACTAAATAATTTTTGTAATAAATATAAGTTTATATTTTTGAAACTAAATCAAACTAAATATTTGTTAAGGAAAATAAAGATGTCGGCAGAGTAATTTACTTAAGGTATAGGCATTGACTAAGATATTTCATTGGCGTAATTCGGGGTGGCTGGGGGCAGTTGCACCCCAAAAATTAGAACATTTATTTCAGTTTTTGAAAGTCATAATAATCATTATGACGATCATTCTCCAATCCCCTGCCAATACTCAATTTACGTTTATAAGTATTGTGGTAGTATATAGTCATTTGAATGTCATATTCAGTATCACATAAATACATAGGTTCAGTATACATTCAGTATCATATTCATATCATTTCATTATTAAACCAAATAGTTAAAATACAATCAGATCTGTTTCTATAAAACACTAAATTATTTTATAACGAGGCTTTTTGTTTCACTGTAGGGAAAAATACAAATCACAATGGTTTTGATAAGAATGAGAAATATATAGAAGATACTGCACTATAACATTCAACGACTATGTTGTCTTTTGAAGATTATGTTTTCACACTTTATCGGATGAACCTAGGACCAACTACACGGGGACCCTTTTTTCCAAAACTCGCGTTATGAAGTAAGTGAAAGTAGCAGCTTTGCCCACATTACTACCAAGAGAAGCCTTGTAGTCTGAAGCCCTGCAACAGCAAATATTCAGTTTTCCGCTCGACCAGAGCGGCGGCAATTGCCGATGCTAATTTCACCCGTGACAACAATCACGGTTCTTCTGGCCCACATTGTTGATGTTTAAAACAACTATTAATGTAATGACTTGTGGTTCAGTAACACCTGTAGTGATTTAAATTAATTTGGCCTTGGGAATTGAATTTATCTTCCTAGTATAGATCTAGCACTGATTTATTTCTGCAATAAATATAATTATTTTGATTTAATTTTTGCTCCCATTCATTTTCGAGTTTGGTAAATATTTTTAATGTTAGATTATGCAAAAAGTGATTAAAACATTACACAAGTGATTCAATTTTTTAACGCTCTAGATTCTGTGATGGATGATATAATAGTACCTGCTATAAGGTAAATAGAGTTTCGAATCAATAATAGTAATCAATTTGTTGTTTGCGGAAAACAATAGGAATCATGATGGACATCTCCAGGGAAGCAGTTGACGGATAACCCGTTGTTTACTGTGGCATATTTTGTGTTGGTTCGTCGAGTTAATTTAATCGGTTTACCAACCAATAGTGCCAACCGCAGCCCGCTGAAACTCAAACCGATGTGAGTTTAGACTTTGCAATTACGGTTTCAATGAGACAAGTTGGTGATTGTGGTGTTTCAATTGTTCTCAGGGAGGAAATGATATTACCTGACAGTAATTAAGTAAGTGTTTGGTTCCATTTGTCAAGCTGAGTGATAAAGGTTCAGTGACTAAGTGATAATTGTGTTTCCCTCGGAGGAAAAGGGGGAGGCGCAGTTCATTATTTTTTGGACAGGGGAGGGACCATAGTAGGAAGCTAAAAATTAACCAACACACTGTTGCATGGACATTAACTTTTGACTTAACGATATGAAAACATTGATAAATCACAATTATGTATTTAACAACAAATACACTAAGTGTATTAAGTTGATTAATTTAAACACTCATTGTTTTAAAACGAATCTATGCAATTCATTATAAACAAAAGTTTGTAAACATTACAAAAGTATATACAAATTAAGTAAATAATCTGGAAAAATAGTTATCATCAAGTTTACCAAGCTTATTAATTAGTAAATATAAAATACCCCCGTCACAGTAAACAAGCTTACTCAGCGAATTTCTAATGCACATGATATGTCTTAATAACACTTAAAGCCATTTATAAAGATTCCTAAAATATTTATATTCATAAACAAGCGATATATAAAATAATAATTATTCTCCTTATGAATAACATTGGGGATGAGTACGCAGGTTTGCAGCAACAAGGAACCCAAAATAATGGGGTTTTATGCAAATATCAATAGAACTCAACTAAGTGAAGTCACATACCAAGTTTCATCCATATTCATTAATAAGTAAGCGAATAGTTATAGTTATAGTTTCATAGTTTTTCATTCATTTGTATAAGGTTTTAATTATCCTCCATAAGAATAACATAGGGACTGAGTATCCAGGTTTGCTGCTAGGAGATTCATCTGCAAAAAAAATTGTTTTTTATGCAAATATCGATGGAACTCAACTAAGTGAAGCCATATACCAAGTTTTATTAATTTATGATCATACTTAAGGGAGATATGATATTTTACTTTTCCTCCATAAGACTAACATGGGGACTGAGGATGCAGGTTTGCTGCTACGGGAATCATCGGTAAAAATCTTTGTTTTTGTGCTAATTACAATATACCACAATTAGATGAAGCCATATACCAAGTTTCGTCAGTGTATGTTCATAAATAAGAGAGATATAATTCTTTTCTTTTTCTCCATAAGAATAACATTAGACAACGTACTGTGTTTAGCACTTTCAATATTTCGGTAACCAATTGACATAGGTAGAGCAATGACAAAAACACCAAATTGTTTGTGTTCTGAGGTAAATTCAACGGTGTGAATTAAAATTTGATTTCAATAACAATTACTTGTGAAAAAAAACCGAAAAACCCGTTTTTGGGATACAAAACCCCCCCAAAATACCCCTTCAGATGGTCTGATTCGTCTGGATTTCGAACTCGTTCAAATAAATGCTACTTTACACGTCTGTACTAAATTTCATCAAGATCGGTCCTTTTTTATGAGAGGTTTTGTGCTTACGGACACATAGATAAATACATACATATACAGGGTGAATCTCGTAAGTTGTCCAGTATTGATTTCAGACAAACCATTGGTCCTACGATGATGAAATAAAATTATTTCCCACTAAACCAACCCCAAGGAATAACGTAAAAATATTTTTAACGATTTTTAAATACAGGGTGTACCAGAAACTGAGGGTCACTAGTCCGAATCTACGAAATATCAAATACAAACGTATATCATGATATACATCAAATTAAAGCTCTTTTCAATCCAAACCATTTGGCGGAATCGGATTTTGATTATTATTGATTCATTTCAAAATGGCGGCTGTTTTTGTGAAAAAAATTAGTATTTTTTTGAATACCCTGTATTTTTCTTAAAAATGCAGATATCTTGATTCTGATTCAAATATCGCATTCCTTATGAGCTAAGCTTTATTTTGATATGCAACACTTCAATATTATCTCAAAAACAAAAAGTTTCAAAAATATCAGTTTTTGAAAATATGTACATAGCCAAAACTCAAAAATTTCAAATAGCACCATATGTCAAATAGCATATCATTTTAAAGGTATTGCAATTCTAAGAAACTTTCAAATTTAAACCTTATGCGTATCTATTTTGGTTTTCGAGTTATCAACAAAAAACATGTTTTTCCACATTAAAACGCATGTTATTTGTTAAACATGGTGGTAATAGTCCAGCCTTTACCACCATGTTTAACAAATAACATGTGTTTTAATGTGGGAAAACATGTTTTTTGTTGATAACTCGAAAACCAAAATAGATACGCATAAGGTTTAAATTTGAAAGTTTCTTAGAATTGCAATACCTTTAAAATGATATGCTATTTGACATATAGTGCTATTTGAAATTTTTGAGTTTTGGCTATGTACATATTTTCAAAAACTGATATTTTTGAAACTTTTTGTTTTTGAGATAATATTGAAGTGTTGCTTATCAAAATAAAGCTTAGCTCATAAGGAATGCGATATTTGAATCAGAATCAAGATATCTGCATTTTTAAGAAAAATACAGGGTATTCAAAAAAATACTAATTTTTTCACAAAAACAGCCGCCATTTTGAAATGAATCAATAATAATCAAAATCCGATTCCGCCAAATGGTTTGGATTGAAAAGAGCTTTAATTTGATGTATAACATGATATACGTTTGTATTTGATATTTCGTAGATTCGGACTAGTGACCCTCAGTTTCTGGTACACCCTGTATTTAAAAATCGTTAAAAATATTTTTACGTTATTCCTTGGGGTTGGTTTAGTGGGAAATAATTTTATTTCATCATCATAGGACCAACGGTTTGTCTGAAATCAATACTGGACAACTTACGAGATTCACCCTGTATATACAAAATTTGAACGAATGGTGTTTTTGGCATCTGGGGACCTCAAAATGAAAAGTTATCATGGTCTCGGGCTTAAGTCTTACTATGCCACCTACGGAAATAGCTTCTTCCCTATAGGGTAAATTCACTAAAACTGTTTTGCTAAATATTTTATAATGTACATAACATAAATTACTACTACAAAAACAATCAGAAAAGGGGTTTGATGTTATACAAAATTTAAGGAACTTAAAGTTTTTATACAAAATTATTAGTAGGAAAATTACATATTTTAATTTAATAAAATACACAGATTTTCTTGTGACTTGCGTTGTACTTGAGAGTAGTCCTTAGATTAATATACTGAAATAATACGATTTTGTTAAATATTCTTTCAAATTGGCCTTGAATTGGGAAGTTACATTTTCCGTACATTTGATCTGTGTTGGGTCATAATTTGATTTCAGAGTATTCAAAGGCGATAAACCAATTTCTCATTTTGACTGATGACCTATTGAAATTCGATTGCTTTGTACCTTCTATTAATAAATAATACATATCTATGCCATTATTTATTTATTTTTATTTATGCTTTACCTACCGTTGGAAGAAGTAATTCATTACTCAGTAAAATGTTGTATTTTATATAATGTAAACAGTAATCTATATATTAATATGCAAGTGGCTTTTACTTCACACTCATAACTCGATAACGGCTGGACGGATTTCAACGTTTGAGGTGCCAAATTAAAGTTATTTTTACGTAGATTTGCCAATACGTCTCAGAATTTTAAGAAACGGTATCACTTAAACCTGTTAAACCTGTCTTAACATGACCCACAAGTAAAGGGCTGAATTTTCGGAACTGTGGCGCTATCCGACGGCGGAAGTCTAAACTACATGTTGATTGAAAGTATACGTTAATATCATCCGTTTTAATATCACATGATATGTTATGTTTGTTTACAACTGAAGAAACAAAAACTTGCTCGGATCCGAGCAACAGGACAACTAGTTATGTTTATTAGGTTTGTGATTGTATAAATATACAAACCTTAGACAGTTAAACAATAACTATACGTGCCCGTCGATATTCGATGAATACACTATTTAGGTTTGGTTAATAACTCGACGGTGGTACCCTGTCGGAAGTCACCACCAATGTAATATGTTTTAACTTATGACTCACGACTTCATTCTGTAACTCTCTATAATGCACTATTTCTTAAATAAAACATAATAAAAAGAACGGAAAAAAAACATTGCATCACCTAAAATTGGAACAGTTTACTTCTAATGTTAGTAGCTATACAAATTAAAATAATGAAATCACAAAGTAAAAAATAAATTCTACAGCCATTGCTACCGATAAAACAGACTATAAATTACATCAAAAGTTTGATAATATTCATATGTTGGTTCAAACCGCATGCATATCGACCTAGTGAAAGTCTCAGACGAACTGTCCAAAGAATTATAGAAATGAAAATTGTTACACCATGTTAAATGCTTTAAAGGTAATTTAATTCTTATATTTTAAACATGTTATAATAATGTATTAAATATGCAAACAAAACCTGCAAACATAGGAACGATGATCTTTCATTTTGTACAAACCGCATGTTATTCGGTCAAATAGAAGTCTCAAGAATTAATTGTCCGAAGAATTAATTAATTAATTAATGCTTTTTAAACAAAGGAATGAACATTTATTAATCAAATCATTTTTATAAATTTAATTCATTACAATAAAGCACATTAAATATAAGTACCGGTATTCAATAAGTTATATTCAAAATATCTATTACAATGACAAATATCATAAATCTCGTTGGAAGTTCGTACAGTGGCAGATATAAAATTTGATTTTTAAAAATATACAATATGTTAACATTATTAAAAGGATTATACATTATCAACTGTAAGTTCTAAAGAAAATAATTGAAAATATACTGATCACAAATCATGTCATAACTTCTAACTTGATGAATGATATTTTAAAATAATCATTTGTTTTAGCTTAACTTTATGTGTAAAGAATTATCGTGACATTTAAAATGTTGAAAAATATGGTATTTGACCAAAGTAGTCGTGTCAGCTGTCACATGCGTTGTGTACATAATCTTCGGTCTCTCCAACAAACAGAATATAGGTAGAATAGAGCGGAGCCGCAGCGCCGCAAACCGAATCCACAATTGGGTACCTCACAGTTCGAGTTGAATGAGGCAAATTTACAATTACAGTACACTGACATTTTACCAAACAAGCTCAGTAGTTATACCTCTATTCAACAATTCATCATGTTTAACACGCCTTTGTCAACGCATAGAATGATTAACTTCATGTTAATCATTTACCACTGAATCACTTTAATAAATTAAATGGTTTAAATACCTGTACTATTTAAGTGATCCTAGTATCCTAAAAGGGCAACTGCAGTTTCAACTCTTCTAATGTAGTTGAGTCTTCATCAGGCGAGGCGTCAAGACTGATTTTCGTTCATGCGAATACGTCAGTTTTTAAAAACCATTGGAAGACACAACACAAACACACGAAAACACGGACGAACGGACATTGAACCGACGAAAGTACATAAAACACGGAATATATTTGACCAAAACTGGTAAATTAATTGATAGTGCGGCAGCGGCCTGAGGCGTCTAGACTAGTCCTTCGCACGCGTTGTGCCGCTGCCGCACTAACAATTAATTTACCAGTTTTGGCCAAATATATTACTTGTTTTATGTGCTTTCGTCGTTTCAATGTCCGTTCGTCTGTGTTTTCCTGTGTTTGTGTTGTGTCTTTCAATGGTTTTTAAAAACTGACGTGTTCACATGAACGAAAATCAGTCTTGACGCCTCGCCTGATGAAGACTCAATTACATTAGAAGAGTCGAAACTGCAGTTGCCCTTTTAGGATACTAGACAGTACAGGTATTTAAACCATTTAAGAATGATTAACGTGTTTAACAGTATACTGCATATATGTAGTAAGAAAAACGCTTCCCAAAAAATTAGAGTGCGATAAAATTCTTAGTTAAAAAAAAGTAAATTAAAAATAACTTATAGCAAGACAAATTTCCGTAGAGTTGTAGTTTATAAACTGTAACACTTGTAGTGTTTGACCAACTGCGATTTTTTATGGGCATTTTGAGTTATACTATACTCTGTTGATAAGAGTTTTAAATTTGATCATATGCGGGCTCCTGGGGCAAACAGTGAATGAGGTGGATGTTTTAAAGTTCAGATATATCATTAAGAATGAATTTTGCATCCTTTTGTTTATGATTCTGCACAATACCTGCAATTGTTACCAGTACTCATTACAAAGAAGTTTGACATCGAGTTTGCTCATACAAAGGTGCATTATGCCTAATTAATACACTCGAAAATTGTATAGGCCTACAGACGTTCTACACTTGTAGAATTTACCATTGCTTAACAACTGTAAATTGCGAATTTAGCGTGTCATAATAAACTAGCTATATTTTGGAGGTTGAGATTGATATTGGACAATCACAACAACTCACCACAATCGAACAATTGATTGTGGCGAGTTAACAGTTCGATTGTGTTATAATCGAACAGTTGGTCTCCAAATATTTGTTCAAGTACCCGAGCCTTACTATTTTGGTTTATTTTCTGCAGAAACCTGGTGGGGTGGTAGTGCAAGAAAAAGCTTTACCTCCTTTCTAAAAACGAGCCATATCGCTATTCAAATACCAACGATTCAAATGATATCCATATTTTTCTTGAGAGAAGAAATTATGAGTTCTGTCATAATTTTGTATAATATTTTAATTTTTGCGAATTATACACCTTAGTTTCTATAATTTTAAGTAATCGTTTCACTGTGTGTAGTATTCTGCAAACATTTTTAAAACGTGGTAAAAAAATAAGCCAAACAACTCCTAATAAAACTACAATAAAGGAATGTTTAAACCAAACCGATGAAATACATTTAATAATTGAAAATATTACAATCTACTAAAGTCCATAGGTAAAACGCGCAAACCAGTAATTTTTAAATAAAGTTATCAATGTTCATAAAACTATAATATCGGTTAAAAACGTGTATTGATTAAATATGAAAACATGTTCTTTGAGGACATTCAGTAGTTAAAGGACGGAAAACAATATTATTAGCTATTGTTTCAATGTCCAAAACTGATAATGAAAACTATTTAAAATGCTCTTTTTTATATAAAAAATAACAACCAACTTATTCACACTAATAAACCTACTGCTATCATACTATTATTCATGAATTATACTACTAAAATGTAATATTAATTTGTAATACTTTTGAAATCATGTTAATAAACTGAATTGTCAATACAAAAACTCGTATAATATATTAAACTGATTTGGTCTCCTTCGATCTCAGTCCTAAAACAAATTTCCAAATATAACAGAACACCGTCATGTTTTAACTTACATTTCAAACAACCTTTTAACCAGTATGGTCCGATTCAATGTAAAGCCGTGTATTCAAATTAACTAGCCCTAGTTATACGACTATATATATATGATGTTTCAATAAGCACATAACTAGGCAATCTATGTTAATTTAACTGGGCAATTATGATTGATTTTGATTGGGTCCCTGTTTATACGAAACATTGCAAAAAACACGTTATTAAACTCTATATTAACTTTTCAGTTAGAATGAAGAAGCATCATGGAGCATTAGCCTAATGGATGTTTAAGGATTCACAAAAGCGTGAATCATTTAAGCCAGCTCATGGACATTTATGAAGCTTAATGCTTTAGTTTAATTTTAATTTCACTCGTATGTGAGATGATCTAAATCTGTGCTTTCTCGTAAATTTTAAGGATTTTGTGCCTTATGTATTAAAACTTTCTTCACATTTTTTAATATTTTAATTTTGGAGCATATATCACAAAACCAATAGATTTTCAAGTCGGCATTGCAAACTAAATAATTATATGTTGGCATTTTAATCAATATAAGAACTCTGGAATTTACTTAATGAATTTACTCAACAGATTCGTAGATGTCCGATATAATAATAGTGAAGGTAGAGCGACGAGGTTGGTGTCAAAAGACTCCGCTTTGATAAACGATAATGTAAAAATTCAATGTCCTACAGTTACTCACTTCGTACAATGGTACCTAAATTTAAAATTTAATTTTTGAAAAATATACAATATGTTTACATTAGGTATTCAAAGGATTATAACACATCATCAATTTTAAGCTCTAAACTAATTTGAAATAGATTTATCATACATTATGTCATAACTTAAAAATTTATGAATTTGATTTTAAATTAATTTGTTTTAGCTTAACTTTATGTGTAAAGAATTATTGTGACATTTAAAATGTTGGTAAAAAATATGGTATTCGACTGAAGCTGTCGTGTCAGCTGTCACATGCGTTGTGTTTACATAATCGTCGGTCTCTCCAACAAACAGAATATAGGTCGGTAAATAGCGTGGAGCCGCAGCGCCGCAAACAGAATACACAATTGGGTGACCTCACAGTTTGAGTTAAATATGGAAAATTTGAAATTACAGTACTGAAATTTTACCATACAAGTTCAGGAGTTATACCTCTATTCGACAATTCATCAAGTTTAACACGCCTTTGTCAACGTTCATAAAATTAACGTTTTTAACCGTATACTGCATATATGTAGTAAAAATAAACGCTTCCCCAAAGAAATAGCACAGTAAAATGTAGTGTTAAAAAAATTAAAATTAAAAACAACCTATAACAAGAAACATTTCCGTGGTGTTTAAATTTATAAACTGTAACACTCGCAGTGCTTGACCAACTACGATTTTTTAAGGACATTGTGAGTTTTTCTCTGTTGGTAAGAGTTTAAAATTTGATCATACGCGAGCTCCCGGAGTAGGGCAAACACTGAATGAGGTGGATGTTTTAAAGTTCAGATAGGGCCTATATCATTAAGAATGAATTTGCATTATCCCAGTCGCTTTTGTCTATGATTCTGAACAATGCCCGCCATTGTTACCAGTACTCAATACAACGAGGTTTGACATAGAGTTTGCTCATAGAAAGGTACATTATGCCTAATTTGTATATTCGTAAATTGTATACACACACGTTCAACGTTCTACACTTAAAGAATGTATCATAGCTTAACAGCTTTAAATTGCCAAACTAGCGTGTCATAATAATTAACTATTTTTTGGGGGGGTTGAGAATGATATTGAACAATCATAAAAACTCACCACAAACGAACAATTGATTATTATTTTTGATCTCCAAATATTTGTTAAAGTACCCGAGCCTTGCCATAACGCTGCACGGATACCAACGATTCAAATTAGGAGTGTATAAATATTTTCCTGAGAGAAGTAATTATGAGTTTCATCATAATTTTATATAATATTTTATTGGGTGAATTACACCTTAATGTCTATAATTGTAAATAAACTTTTCATTGTCTGTAGTATTCTGCAAACATTTTAAACCGAGGTAAAAATAAATCAAATAAATCCTAACCAAACTAAAAATAAGTAAAATTAAAACCAAACCGATGAAAATACATTTAGGAAGTCAACATATTATAATCTACTTAAGTCCAGGTAAAACGAGCAAACTAGTAAATTTTAAATAAAGTTATATCAAAGTTCTTAAAACTATAATATCAATTAAGAACGTGTTTGGATTAAAAATTAAAACATGTTCTTTGAGGACTTTCAGTGGTTACAGGACAAAAACCAAGATTATTAGCTATTGTTTCAATATCTAAAACTGATAATGGAAACTTTAAAGTGCTGTCAATTCTATACAAAATAGCAACTAACTAATTCACACTAGAATACCTACTCCTATCATACTATTATTCGTGTATTTATAGTACTAAAAATCCATAGTACTCTACCTATTAGATAGTAATACTCGTGAAATCGTGTTAATAAACTTAATTGTCAATATACAAACTCATATAATTCATGAAACTGATTTGGCTAGGCTCCTATGATCTTAGGCCTAAAATAAATTTCCGAATATAACAAAACACCGTCAAGTTTTAACTGTTTTTAACTAAAATTCCAAACAACCTTTTGACCAGTATGGTACGATTCAATGTAAAACCGTGTATTCGAATGTAACTAGCCCTAGTTATACGAATCTTTATATATGCTGTTTCAATAAGCACATAACTAGACAATTATGATTGATTTTGATTGGGTCCATCTTTATGCGAAACATTGCAAACAAAACGTTATTAAACTCTATATTAACTTCTCAATTAGAATGAAGGATATTCATTATGGAGCATTATTAGCCTAATGGATGTTTAAGGATTCACAAAAGTGTGATTTATTTAATGCCAGCTAATGGACATTTATGAAGCTTAATGTTCTAGTGTCATTGTAATGTCTCTCGTATGTGAGATTATCTAAATCTGTGCTTTCTCGTAAATTTTAAGTTTGTTGTGCCTTCTTTTTTTATTTTCTTCACATTATTTAATATTTTAATTTTGGAGCATACATCATCAAAGCAAGATTTGCCAGACGGCTTTGCAAAATAATTATATGTTGGCATTTTAATCAATATAATCAATCTGGAATTACTTAATCGTAAATTCTTAGACATGCCGTAATTATAACATGAAATCCTTCGTTTCATAAGCACATTTAGTTAAAACTCAGTTAGTTCGAAACATAATACTATATCACTATATTAGACGCCGACGCAAGTGTGTGTATTGTAACGCGAATATGAATGAACTAATTTTGAGTGTAGAATGAGTGAGATGCCGTATGTAGCCATGTTACTAAGACAGACTGATTCTATAGCCAGGATCATAATTTAATAATAGCCCAATGGCCTTTAAATTTTACCAGGCAGCTGGAACCAGTTTCGGACCTTCACCAAATGTTTAGAATTTGCCCAGGATCGATATAGCGAACTTCACTCGGATTGTGAAGCGAGCACTCTGTCCCCAATGCTAACCAGCCAATTACTTTTTAAATTATTTTATCCAGAATCTAATCAAAATTGTAAATGAATTGTGGGCTATAAGTAAAAATTATTAGAATAATATTAACCCTATGCAATTTTGTAGTGGGTTGGTAAGAAATGTTTGCAGGAATGTTCTTATACAAAAACTTCTTTACAAACGAAAACTCACTTGAATCCAACAAATATTAAAACAAATATTAAATATTTGAACTGATAGAGTTTGACCATAGTGATACTTACTGTCTTCACTTAATAATCAAAACTCAACAATAAAAGATTTGATTTGTAATTTGCTGAAGATTGCAACTTAGTTAAATATTTAAAGTGGCAATAACCAAAACAAAAACTATCATACAGTTCGTGTGATTTGTTAATCACAATACAAATTAAGTTAACATTTATATCTGTGAATCTGGTAATGTCTGAAACATGACCAGATAAAATGTAACACAGCTTTCTCCTTGCGGTCCCCCGAGCCTGCGGCCTAGTCGGCCTATACTAGAGATAATTTCTAACCGTGTGCAAATACAAATTTCCAATTTTCCAATGAGGTTTTTTAACAGTATATTAATTTTACTGGGGTTGAGGTTTTTACCAATCAATTTTTAAGTTCAAAAGCCCCAAATTCCAAAGCATTAATAAAATCGTCCCGCTGGATTCCGAGATAAATTTTGCAAACAAAGATTGCTCGTATTGAGTATAGGTTATGATACCATCACTGGAGAAAAACTTCTGGACCTAAAACGTCACTCATTACCTTCCTGATGGTTAAAGTTAAATAAAACAATGCAGATGTTATACCTACATAGTCAATAGCTTGAAATTAATTGTATTTTCAATTATATATAAGAATTCTTGTAAGTAAATATGAGGGATATATTAGGACTTATAATAATTGTAATCAGTCATGGACTGATGGTTGTAACCCGTCCATTCAACTAATTTAAATAGTACAAAACGTTAAATTCATTCAGGAAATGATAAATGAGAATTTCGGTGGAATGGTAGGATTTTGGAGATTATAATTGCTTCCAGCTGAAAAGCTCAAGTTTCATATGTGAGGCGAGGAGGTAGGAAGAGGAGCTGCTTTATGTTGTCAAATTTATTTACACATTTCATCTCAGCTTTGTAAATGAAAACGGAAATTCATATCTCTTCCAAAATATTACATGTACAGTACGGTTATACGTTCATCCGTACTATACAGGGTGTTCAAAAAAGGTGGGTACATAATTTACGTAGTGATTTCTTGGGTCAAAATAAGCAACAAAGTTTATATATAACACAATATGTTTATATAAACAGACAGACGCTAAATGAAAGGAGATAGGATATATTATGTCCTATCTCCTTTCATTTAGCGTCTGTCTGTCTGTATGTGTTTTTTACAAAAAAGTCCTTAGCGGTTTGAGCTACAGCGTTGAGATTTTGCACAAATGTTTATCTTATTGGCCGCTTTCTTTGTGCAAAATGTGAATAAAAACTCTTTAACCGTTTTAAAATGGCGGCTATTTTAAATATTTGACGCAAAATTTCACGTTAATTTTACCAAAAAATTTTAAGATACATAAAATTTAGTAAGTTTTATGGCAATTTCAACGATATCTTACTAAGCTTAGTTTGGACATATAACGGGGAAATTAATTTCTTCCTTGATATACCTACAGTTTTCTCCATTTAAACAATGTTAAAACTATAACAAATATCATTTATAAAATTAATTTCTCCGTTATTCTTTGTCTAAACTAAACTTAGTAAGGTATCGTTGAAATCTTCATAAAATTTACTAAATTTTATGTATCTCGCAATGTTTTGTTAAAATTAACGGTTTTCGTGAAATTTGGCGTCAAATATTTAAAATAGCCACCATTTTTAAACGGTTAAAGAGTTTTTATTCAAATTTTGCACAAAGAAGGCGGCTAATAAGATAAACATTTGTGAAAAATCTCAACGCTGTAGCTCAAATCTTTAAAGAGTTATGACTTTTTTTGTAAAAAATACATACAGACAGACATACGCTAAACGAAAGGAAATAGGACATATGTTTATATAAACTTTTTTGCTTATTTTGACCCAAGGAATCACTACGTAAATCATGTCCCCACCTTTTTTGAACACCCTGTATATTCATTGCAGATAGCAGTACAGTTATAATAATTGGTGTAAATATAACAGTTTTCCTCAACATTTCTTAGAATTAAGAGGTATTAGTCTATACTGTATAACTAATCCAATTTACTACAATACTAGGTTTTAGCGAATTTCCCCTATAGGGAAGAAGCTATGGTAAGACCTAGGCCCGGGACCATGATAACTTTTCGTTTTGAGGTCCCCAGACCCCAAAAACACTATTCGTTCTAAACAATATATATGTGTCCGTGGGTGCGATAACTCTCGTAATAAGGTCCGATTTTGATGATATTTGGTACAAACGTGTCAAGCAGCATTTATGAAGTTCAAAAACTAGACAGATCGACCCATCCGAAGTGGTATTTTGGGGGGTTTTGTACCCAAAAAATGTGTTTTTCAAGTTTTTACATGAAATACTTTAAAAATTCAAATTTAAGTTTTTACCATTTGATTCAGTTTTAAAAACACACAATTTTGATAATTTCTCTACGTCAATTGGTTACACAGATATTGAAAGTGCTAAACACAGTACGTTGTTCAATGTTATTCTTATGGAGAAAAATTATATCTCGCTTATTTATGAACGTATATTAACGAAACATTGTATACGGCTTCATCTGGTTATGGTCTATTGTTATTTGCACAAAAAAAGCAATTTTAAACGATTATTCCTGTAGCAGCAAACCTGCGTACTCAGCTCCCATGTTATTCTTATGGAGAATAATTAAAATGTAATGTATCTTTTAATTATGAACATAAATTAATAAAACTTGGTATGTGGCTTCAACTAGTTGAGTTAAATTGATCTTCACATCAAAACCAATTTTTTGTGTGCCTTTTTGCAGCAGATCTTCGTACTCCTCCCCCATGTTATTGAGAAAAATTAAAATGGTATATAACGTTTATTTATGAATGTATATTGATGAAATTGGGGTATTGGCTTCACCTAGTTGAGTTATATTGATATGTGCAAGAAAACTCAATTTTGCCTTCCTTGTTGCAGCAAACCTGCTTACTCATCCCCCATGTTATTCTTATGGAGAATAATTAAAATTTGATATATCGCTTATCTATGAATTTATAGTGATGAAACGTTGTATGTGGCTTCACCGAGTTGAATTATGTTTATACTTGCATAAACCCAAAAGTTGTTTGTGTTCCTTGTTTCAGCAAACCTACGTACTCATCCCCAATGTTATTCTTATGGAGAATAATTAAAATAGTATATATCGCTTATTTATGAATACATTTGTATGCAACTTGGTATGCGGCGGCGTTATGTGGTATTATTAAGACATATATTATGCACTGGAAATTCGCTGAGTACGGAGGTTTGCTGCGACGGGGGTATTTATTTAAATATTTCATAAAACATAATAATAAAGCAGGTTTTAAAATTCGGAAAGCACATATTAATTGGTCCTTGGTTATCAAATGTATTTTCTCTTTACGGATCTTCGACTTTAATTTTTAATCTACTATTATTGCATTTATAAATTTATTTCAAAAAAAATAAATTTAAAAAATCACATATTTTGACTAATCTCAAGGCTTACGACTTTACAGTGCTACCAAAAAGGAATTTGGTATTTTGATTAATACCCTACGTAAATTGGTTATTGAAACATTGATAGTACCAAAAGCAGTAAGTTGTCCAATGATATGTCGGTGGAGTAAAATTGTATATCTCGTTTATTTAATTTAAGGACATACATCAATAATACCCCCGTAGCAGCAAACCTGCGTACTCAGCGAATTTCCAAAGCATATAAATGTATCTTAATACCACATAAAGGCACATACCAAGTTTCATCAATATACATTCATAAATAAACGATTTATGACATTTTAATTATTCTCCATAAGAATAACATGGCAGCTGAGTATGCAGGTTTGCTGAAGCAAGGAACACAAAAAATGGGGTTTTATACAAATATCAATATAACTCATGTAGGTAAAGTCACATACCAAATTTCATTAATTTATTTTCATAATGAAGGCAGATAACACGTTACTTATTCTCCATAAGAATAACATGGGGCTGAGTATGCAGGCATGCTGCTACGGGAGCCTTGGGTAAAAAAGTGTCTTTTTGAGCAAATATCAATGGTCCACAACCAGATGAAGCCGTATACCAAGTTTCGTCAGTATAAGTTCATAAATAAGCGAGATATAAAATTTTTATTTTTCTCCATAAGAATAACATTAGACAACGTACTGTGTTTAGCACTTTCAATATCTCGGTAACCAATTGACGTAGAGAAATGATCAAAATACCAAATTGTGTGTTTTTTAAGCTGAATCCAATGGGAAAAAATAAAATTTGACTATTTCCAAAATTATATATACAAAATTCGAAAAACCCATTTTTGGAGTACAAAACCCCCCCAAAATACCCCTTCGGATAGAGTCGAACTTAAAGTCATAAATGTTGCTTTACACGTTTATACCAAATTTCATCAAAATCGGATAATTTTTACGAGAGTTATCGTGCTCACGGACACATATATATATATATATATATATATATATATATATATATATATATATATATATAATATATATATACAGTTTCGAACGAATGGTGTTTTTGGGGTCTGGGGACCTCAAAACGAAAAGTTATCATGGTCCCGGGCCTAGGTCTTACCATGCCGACTACGGTAATAGCTTCTTCCCTATAGGGGAAATTCGCTAAAACTTGGTAGGTGGCTCATCGGTGTAATCTATTAATATCCGCATAAAATACCCCCGCAACAGCAAACCTGCTGTAAATATATCCCAAGTTGTTCTTATGGGGAATAAATAAAAATGGATATCTTCCTTTTTATAAATATGTTCTTGTGAAACTTGGTCTGTACTTAATTGTTGCTCTGGTCGATTAATATTTTCTTGAAACCTCCATTTCTAGTTGTCCTCGTTACTGCAAACCTGCGCTAACTTTCAATATTATAATCTTATGATGAATAAATAACATGTTATCTTTATATTTAATTTCGTAAGCGAATCGGTCCCTACGAAATATCTCGTGCTAGGAAGAAGTTAAGTTATGTTATGACGATTAATTTTAAAGCTTGAGGGCCAAGGACGGTGGGAAAAATATCAGAAATGTCATCAATTACGTGAGCTACGCCCAGCTACGCCCCACTAGACTTCAAAGATCCAATTATTTTCTTATGGAAATATAATTACAGTGTTTTTATTAATAAGCAAAATGAACTAATGATCAGCTGTGATTATTCACTTACACAAAAACCGTATGTTAGGGTTATAGCCCATGTAAGTCACATGTATAGTCCATGTATAGTCACTTGTATATTTATAATTTATAAATATATATTGATGAAAGCTGGTTTTTGAGCCGGTGAGTCATACAGTAATTGTGCATTGGACATCGCTGAGTATTCAGGTTTGGTGTTACAGGGGTATTAATTCTACTTGTTATATTGAGAAATGACAAGTTTATTCTGGAGGGATGACACATTACTGTGAAATGTGTGATGGATCACACAGAGGTCTGCGCGTGTGTGTGTGTATGCGTGTGTGAGGATGTGCGTGTCATTGGTGTAAATGGATACACCATAATACCTATTGCATTTCCAAGCGCAGCTTATGGTTTATAATGATTGGCGTGTTAAGTGCTGTAAATAGTAGACTGATTTATTATGTGGATCTTATCTAAACCTGCCTAATCAATATTTAAAAATTAAGTAGCAATGCGTGTGGTCAGGTGCATTCGAAAACGGCCGCTCAAAATTGCTCCTGAACCATTCCAAGTTTTGTTTCCCAGATCTCTGTGATCCACCCCAATGTCCTTCAATAAAGTTATTATTATTCTTATGGAGAAAATGTGTTATTCTTGGAGCGACGAAAGACGCTCGGTCTAGGTACTTACAAACTGAATAGTACCAAATTTGATTTTACATTTACTCAACTAAAGGTCAGAGCAACGTAAAAACAGCCAAACATTTCAAAATCCCGCATATAGTTATACTTACATTTTAAACGTTTACTTTAGCAATCAGGTACCCTCATTTCACTATAAAAAATATGAGATTTTTCCCTTGCCAGTTCAACAGGCAATATCAAACATTGAAAATTCTTTGTAGATGACGATTCCGGTTACACATAGTATTTCAGAGGCGAAATTGGTTTGGTCAGAGGCGAAAGACCGGATAAAACGGAATAACAATAAACAGTATTTGGATCCTAAAAATAATAGTAAAAACAATTCATAGTTTTTCGTCAACAAAACTGTAAAAAAGTTAAATAGATTACTTTTATGGGATTGAAACTGTTACAAACCTTAATGAAGTGGAAGTATTAGTTATATTATTTATAATATTTGGGTTTTTAGGGTAACTTCTTTAATAAAATAGAATTAATTATTGCAGTCATGTACAATATACGACAGTATAATACGACGGTTTATAATAATTTATCATTTTAACTAATTAAAACAATTTATTTTTTAATCCATCCAAATCGTAAACTTATTAATATTCTTCATAAAAATATAATATTGTTTCATTCTTAAAACATTTTACAAGTTGTATTTTTTGTATATCTTTCTATGTTTTAATTCTCTCCCTCCTACCAGGTATTGAACGTTGAGTAACTATTTAATGGATTATGGTTACATATATATTTTAATAAATTCAAGTCTACGAGTAGTTCATCTGATTCAAGTGGAAATTAATAACAGACAAAGGGAAAAACAAATCTAAGCACGATATAAATTACACTTATCAGTATAGTAATATTATTTAGTTTAGTTTTCATGGTCAATTTTGAACTATCAAAATTCGTAAATACCTATAATAAGATAGATTAAGATAGAAATGGCATACGTTTAAGTGAAAAAATCACAATTACGAGTATCTATCATTTTTATGTAAATTAAAAATTCAATTTAATTTAATTTAAAAATACATTAAAATTTCCTTCATACAACAAATAAAAAATCTTATAAATGACTCATTTATTTGATTTTGATTTGGTGCAATATAAGGGAAATCGTTCGGCAAATTGGCCATCAGGACAGTGTTTGTCTAGCTTCAGAGCATAAAGTGAAAATATTCATATTTCCAAATATTTTTGACAAAGAGATCTTCATTGCTACCTTAATTTGTTGTAGAAAATATCCCCAGTATTTTTACCACTGTTTAAATCTGTTTATACAAATTAAATGTTTATTAATTTACTAATGACCAGACATTGAGACGTTTAATTATTTTCATTTATAAACAAATATAAAAAACAACGAGCGTGCAAATAACCTCCTATTTTTAAGGATATTTGAAATATGACATTTCACTGCCAAGCAAAGGTTAGTAATCGAGACGAAAATTATTGAGACCTTTAAATGCCAGCCAGATATGATTGAGGATGGTTTTTATTTTAGTTTTTCAAGCATTACAAACATAATTCAGTTTTCATGAAATATACGTGTTTAACTGCAGCTAGCGTGCAGAATAGTATTCATCATAAAATGGAAATATTAATATAACGTTTTCTACATGGGAGACCAACAGACAACAAGCCAGCCCAGTTGTATGCTTTCAGACATTGTTTTTTTTCTAAAGGTAGTTTATATTTTGATATTATTTTACACAGCTTTACAATATTATGGTTCACACTATTATTTTGTTAGTAGTTCCATGACTTTCCCTAACCAAAACCTATACTTGGCTAATTGACTAACTCTCACTCTTGACTCGGAATGTGCGCTTTATTTACGAAAGGTAATATTAAAAACATATTTTGTATCGGCCTCCACCTTCCCCATAACCGTACGATTTTCTCCAATTTATTTTAGTGTTTACAGTTTGTTTTTATACAATACCATTTTTGCCTTACCAGTTATGGTTCACTTCCACTTCTTTGAACCAAATCACTAATTTAACAAAAATCAAATAAGTTTTGATTTTAGCACAGTATTTCTTTGAGTTTACGATTAAACTAAAAAACCTTTCCCTGAATTTAAAACAATTCTCAAGAATTTTTCCTGACTTTCGCATTTTTTTAACTTTTTCTCTGCTATTTTTCTAACTCCCTAACATTCCCTGATTCACCTTAAACTTTCCCTGACACCGAAGTAATTACGCTTTCTAAAATCACCTGCATATAGATAAAATTAAACTAACACTATGATCAATCACTTAAAAAATGTGCAGTAAGCTGGAGTTTACTAGGTGTACGCTCATTCTTCCTGTAAGAGGATGAACGAAGACTGAATTTTTAAAGATATATTTGAATAGACATGTTACGTATTTAGCTTTTGTTAACATACACCTTGTTTAGCCAAACACTTTTAAAATAGGTCAACAAATATAATATGCAACATATCTAAATAATTATAATTTGTTTATATTGTAATCTTACAGAGAAATATTACAAATGTGTGAATGTACGAGTACAAATACGAATGATTTCAACAGTTTACTTGTATTTAAAAATACTTAGAGAAAATTTGAATTGATATTATAAAACTAAGGAGCTTTGCAAAGGTCCGCAACCATACGTTAACGTGTCTACTAAAATATGTTACAGATTTAAGAGATACGAGACAACCGACAAAATTTGAAATACCAGCTATCATTCTAATATTATAAAGCTGAAAGTTTGTAGTTTGTTTGTTTGTTTATTAGTTTGTAGCTCAATCACGCTCTTACTACTAAACCGATTGAGCTGATTTGGTAGGAAGATTGCTAATATCCTGAAGTAATATATAGGACTATTCATGTTTTAAAATTCCTTTATAGTTTAGCCTCAATGGCTATTAAACTTCCCATGTTAATATTATGGGCATTAACATTTACTGGATCAGATTATAACTAAAACAGGGGTTCTGCATTTTATACAACGGATTTATACTGCGAAAAATAATTTCTTATAACAAGGTATACATAAACAAAATTATTACAAAAATGTGTTCCTCCTAATGTGTTGTGAAATAAATGAAAATTATAAAATGAAGTCGCAAGGAAAAAATGACAAAGACAAAATATCTGACTAAGCTGGATCACTGTCTTCTGACAAAACACTGATGAAGGTACACAAAACATAAATCGAACAAGGACAAACAAACAAGCAAGAAATGAAACGAAGAAATGTGTCCATGCAACATGTAGAAAGTACGTTATAACGTTTGATCGCTGCTCGAGGTGGAGACAGATTGCAGTGCCTACAGTGATATCGACTGCATGTCGGAGAATACGACGTCTATTTTAGGGTCAAGTTACAAATCTCAAACCTTAATCCAATTGACCAAAGATTTTTCAACCCATAATTATTATTACTCTGAATGGCTGCATTCAAAAATAAATAGTTTGTCGTTGATTACCTTAATTGAACCCGTCCTTGAAGTGGTTATATATATTAAATAAACGATGCTGAGTGCCTCAATATCCTGTAAGGTTAGTTTTTGTGGTAAAATACCATGGGAGCGAATTCGCTACTCGCTCGCGTTCAAGACAGGCGAATCTAAATAAACGTGTATGGTTTCCTCTGTTCAATCTCTTGAATAATCAGCATATACAAAATTAATCATTTCTCAAGTTTCTTGGAACGGCAAGCGCCTTGGCATGCGCGTCAATCTCCCCATATGCTTACCTGAGCCAGGCTACAACTTATAATAACCAACTCACTACTTGCCACTGGCCTCGGAATACGTTAACAGATTTATGAAAGTCATTAAGTAAATTTTCTGAGTTATAGGTAAAACAACTCATAATAAGGAAATATCTCCTTGACTTCTAGTTGATTTCATTAAGAAGCATTAAATCATATTAGGATACTAACTTTGCGTGTTTTGAGATTACAATTTGAAAAATTAAATGGTTAATTGTTTTAGTCGTACAATTGTGTAAGCGATATCTTGGGTAGGATCGATTTGGCACACTCTCAAATTTCTAGGTGAATATATATTAATTTTAAAACGCATACATTGCTTGCATGCGTTTAGAAATTTTTTGGAGGAATGGGAACAAGTGGAAGATCAAATGGTCTAAAATTGGAATACCGTGATAAACTCATAATCGTATATCTTAGTTAGTCCAAGGGTAAGATCTAAGAAACTAGAATTACTCAAGTAAGAGTACTGATTGTGATTACATTATCCCACACCTAGCGTAATAGTACTTATTTTAAAGACAGATATATTAATTTAATGGGTTGAGTTATATTACGGTCCCTTGTCAAAACCTAGTTAAGGTAAACGAGAAAGGCGGACATGGCAGCCCTTCGGTAAATTCCTGAACCCGAGGGGATGATAGTTTTATGATCTGCGCAACTCTGTCCGTTTACCGTGAAAGTTAGGCGTATATTCAAAAATTCACGTTCCGTGATTCGAATTGGTTTTTAGTTTATCAACAATTCAAGTAAAATGAATGAACGAACAAGCGTTTATTCCAATGAAATTACAGAATTTTTATAATTTCAGAGTGATTATATATAATTATTACTAATTATACTCTTCTGGAAGGTGTAGTTAGGAATTTAAAATTAAGCTTCGTAATGAAAACAAAGTTATGGGCATGGGAATCAGCAAACATAGACAAATAGCTGTTCGTCTGCTGCGTTGCAGAAAAAAAATACTGAACCCTGTTATTTTTAAAGTTTTTCATATATTGAATTATTGAAATAATTTAATGTTTTTAGAATACAAAAACAACTACAATCACGAAAAATAGAGGTAAACAAAACTTAAAATAAATATGGATAAATTATATTAAAATTGTTAGCATACCACATTTTTTCTGTACGCGAAAAGTTAAATTTTAAACTACACAGGAAAAACTACAAATCCCGATAAACCTGTTCGACGAACCCTATAATTTCGTTTTAAATAAAAATCCTAAACAAAAGGTGTGTGAAACGGAAAACGTGACAAATCAATTCTCTGTGTCGGCTTAGTGAACCATCAAGGAGACAAACATTTACACAGGAATAAGCGGTCCCGGGTGCCGGATTTATCGTTTTATACTCTACCCTGTATTTCATTTTTTATTTCACACTATGAGTTCGAGTACGTTTTGTTTATCTAACACACGAGGCGTTGTTTGTGTTTGTCTCCTCCTACAGTGTTTAAATGGTTTTCAAGTTTTCTTGCCATTGGATTGAACTCATAAACAAGCTGAAGTTGTTGAAAACAGCAGAAGTGTTTTTCGCCCTGATTTGAAAAAACCTAAAAAATAATAGAAAATCCCTAGCTTGTACTATGCTTGTACTCCAATTGTACCCAGTTGGAAATGATTTTAATTGAATTTTATGCTAAACTGTAGTTGATTCAGTTAAGCGGATACATATTAGGAACGGATGAAATGTTCAAAATTAACAACATAACCAAACATAGTAAAATATGAAAATGCTAACCCAATATTCGAAATGTTATAATGTAAGTGATGTTAGAACCCAAGACCGAAGTAATATTTTACTAGACCATAGGTTGAGTATCTAGATGGATAAAGCTAAAGCTAAACCTTAGATAATGCAGATACACAGCTAGATATACAAGCTATTAACTGTTTAGTCAATCTTTACTCGATTTCGAACAACATGTTTTCTATTTTATAAAACAATGGTGAGCATAAATGTCCATATGAACAATTGGATCTTTGAAGAGCCGTGGGATCGATCTATGCGGAGCGTGTGTTAATTAACTTCCTTGGTGGAAAAACTTTGAAGTTTATGCGTTTAAATGGAATAAACGTGACGACAGATGGCACCACCTGCTTTTCTAAATATGGATGGGTATATTCCACTTAATTTATTTATAAAAACTTTACAGTCAATAGTAAACTTAAAAAGCTAAAAACGTGATTTTTATATCATAAAACGATTTTTAACGGATTAGTAATTTTTTTGCATGATGAAATCACAATATTTAAACTGGATGAACAGTTAAAAAATCATTTGTGTTAGCGAACGTATTATGTGTTTCCGTTGTGCCTCTACCCCATTGCACTTTGCAGGGGGATGAAGGGACCGAGACTGTGGAGAGCGGTTAACCCAAACCCCGAGTGAACTCTACCATTAGCGTGCGGGAAACACTTTATTATTCTTCCACGATCATTTCCTACTGTCCGTCCCTCGACTGCGGAATATCGTTCTTGCGATCTACAAGTAGACCGCCATTGCTCAATCTATCTTTTCAAAGCTTACAAACATTTCATCTATTCTAGATTCGTATAATTTTAGTGGTTCTAGATTGGTGTATTGTTTACCTTTGAAGGAGATGTTTTTATTGATGTAATCGATAGTTTGGTGACATTTTTGGTGTACGCAGAGCTAGTAAGAGAAAAAATGCCTAATAATCGAGTTTAAAAGGAAACGTAAGTCAACGCATAAAGTAAATTTAACTAGGAGCCTCTTTTTGCCTTACTTTGCCCGACCACATACTTTATGGCCCGATATGCAAGGTACGTGTCCAATAAAGTAAGGTATGATCCGTTACAGTATACGAATTATATATATATATATAATTATACAGTATACAGTATATATATATTACAGTATACGAATTATATATATATATATATATATATATATATATACAGTACTGACCAAACTTATATGCCAGGACCGGGATTCGAACCTACGACATAGTTCCGGATTCCATCACCTCGACCATTACGCCAGCGAATCAGAAAAAAATAAACAAATAAATAATCGTTAACTGGGTTTATTTTAAATGAGTACAGATTTATGAGATTAGTTGTAGTTAAAATTGAGAAATAAATAAATTATATAATTCATCTTATGCGTGCAAGTAAAATCTCCCTATTACACTTTTCACAATATATTTTAATATGACACATATACGGTTTTTATAAGAGATCTACCGTGAGATCTAAGAAAGTAGTGAACCGCTTTTTTGCTTGAAGTCGAGAGGTAGTTCTACTAAATCCTCTATCATTTTCATTTGTCTCAATCACTCCACCCCACAGGTATTCCAAGTTAAAATATTAATCATATGATAGCATAGAAGTCAACTGAATTGATTTTTAACAGTGTGTAGTTTTAGGTTAGCCAACCACTTCAGAGACAGGTACATCCAACGAGATGTAAATAAATATAGAGCTCTCGTCTCGTGTTAAAAAGTGGAGGATATCTCACTGGAGGATATCTTTGTAAACAAATCATCTGGTCAAAGAGTGACATATAAAAGACTAACATAATTTGTGAAGAGAGGATTTGATTGTTTAAAGATATTGTTGCCATGGAGACCGGAGGGTATAGAGGGTCAAAATGGCGGCTAGCATGTAGGCACAGTTTTTTACCCCAGACGAGACCGCTATAGATATATATCTCGTTGGGCACATCACCTATACAGATATGACGTTTCCGGAAAAAAGGTACTCAGCGCCTCTACAGAGGTAGGACACGTAAAACAACAACACATATAACATATGACAAAACAAATGAGCGTGACGTGCTGGGGCACAGCCGGAATGACAACGCAGTATGCACAAAACATTGTGATGGTATTGTAACTTCAGGAGAATGTGGAAAAAATTTGCTCGAGATTGAACTTCTACTAGTTTAATTATGATTAATACAGTATACATTACACTGGTCCCATTGTACTTATATGTAACAATTCACTTCAATAACTATCACAGCCTAACAGCTACAAGCTTCAAGATTTCAATTAGTAAAATCAAATAAGAAAAGTTCATATATTACCTCGACAAAGGTTTAGTAACTATAATAAAGTGAAGTACCACAGTGTTGCTTGCATGTTGCTTTGAAGTTACTCGGGATTCGCACGCTAGGGGCGCCACCTTGACCTTACTAGTGGCGTTTGTACACGTCCCGACCTTGGGAGATAAGTGGTCCGCTCTTATCACGATGTAAACCCGTGTTTAATGGTTTAATAAGATAATATAAACTCACCAGCACTTAACTATAACTTTGCTCAGTTTAAAATAAAGCTTTTCATGAATAGATCAATTAAATTTGGTTGAACAATCCATAAGCTTAGTTTATGAGTTAGTAAAAGTTGATAAAAAACTCTATTATGAACTAGCTGTAAGTAATGTGTTAAAATATAAACAGGAGTCACTACTCTCTGGCAAATAACCTTCAAAAAGCGTGCAGTCGCGTCGTATTTCGTATTTTGGTCTGATGTGGTGTCATCTTGTTGGTGGGACGCTGTCATTCGACCTTGTTTACACCACTATTTCCAAAGCTACATTACAAGGGTGTTTTATTTAACTCATATAATAACCTTAATTCGAAACAAACAATCAAATTCCATCTAAAATATGCCTCAAGATTATAAAAGCAAGTATAACATCAAGTTTCACTTGAAATGCGATACGATATTAATATTTAGACTGTTAATATCACCGTTTTTACATTGAATCAAATGGGAGATTTTGACAGCTTCCCACCAGATTTACTGCCACCATAACGGAGCAAAAACTAGCTTTCATAACGATACGCTTTTTTAACCAAGAGTAGTGAATCCAGATTACATGAGCTCATTGATTTTGTTCAACGCGAAACTACATTATACTTTCATGTAGGCCTACTAACACTTTTGCTAACATCTGAAAATTTGTTCCCCCAAATACCATTGTCAGATATTGTACTGACTCGTTAATTCACCGTAAGACAGATAAAAGATATTAGTCGTTGATAAAACCCATCCATCATGCTGCTCCTTTACATGCCTTCCTTTACATGCTGCATCAAAGGCTCCTTTACATGCCTTTGGTGGCGATTCCGTCAAAGTTAGATGTGCTTCACTGTGAACGTTGCTTGTGAAAATGATAGAAGCCACTGGCATGCGCTTAGTAAACCCTTCATGATTTTAGTGTGCCTTGGATCAACTCGTCTTTTGCGTGCAGTTTATGAACTACACATGAACCTACTATAAGTGCAAATTAAGAAACACCAGCCTTATACGAGAAATTTATGAACCAATTTACACATGCAATTTAAGAAGCACCAGATTTTGACGAGCAATCTAAAAGAACCTCCAGTGTTATACATGCCATTTAAGAACCGCCAGCTTTATATGTACAATTTACGTATGAACCACGACGAGCCTTACTAAGACCACGTGTACTTTATAAGACACTGGTACTCTATGCAATTTTAGACCCGTTGGCCTTATGCGTGCAGTTTATAAACCAGTGCCCTTGAGCATACTCTGTATGAATCTTCTGTGTGACATTAGCGCGCTCATGCGTGCACTTTGTAAATTCCATACCTTAACACGTGCAATGTATGAAGCACAAGCATTTTCGACTTCGATATAGCTGTGTCAAAAATCATAGATGCATTTATTAAATAATAAGTATACTTTAAATTAATACTTTATAAATGTATAATATTTTAAATAATAAGTATACTTTAAATTAATACTTTATAAATGTATAATATTTTATTAGAAAAGTTCACTATAAGATGCTAGTTCAATTCGGTAATCAGTTTAGAAATCCAACTCTCAGCTATCCCCTTTGTCTCCTAGTTATTGCACAAAATGGCCAATTCTAAAGAGGAAATCGGAAAATTCAATCAGGAAAGGGTGTGGTTGTTCGTCCACGAGTTAAAAGCTTCGATAAGAGCCGATATCAACCAGAGACTTTACTGCGTCCTAAAATCAGATGCTTTATCTCTGTATCTTATCCAAGACACGATCAACTATAAAGTTTTAGTAATAAACCCTGTAACAACTACTACTGTATGAAAATAACGCTTTTATTAAAAGCGATCCGAACCCCATAGATTTTATGGGCAAACCGGGAACCAAATTCGTGACCTGTGAAACCGAAGTCGGACGTTAACCGATGGGCTTACTGAGTGCTTTGTACACCAATCCAAATTCCAGGCACCCAATATAAAAAAGGTTAAATCTTTATATATACTAAGCGAAATTTGTAAGTTAAAATAGTGGGAGTGTGGCAAATCGCAGGATGATGGGAGACGGCTCAGTCTTGATCCCAGAGACTCGGGAAATATAGTAGTATTTCTAATAAATTACCAGAAAACCAGAAGTAACGAAAAAACATCACCCATTAGAAAAGCATAGGGATTTAAAAACGTTAGCTTTGCTTACATTAAAACGTGATTAAGTGTCTATTTTGATTACGAACTGGCAGGGGTTCCTACTTAAGTTGTTTTATTTTCCTCAGCATGTCGTAAAGAGCAAAAAATTCAGACGAGGCAGAATATTGGAGAAAGGTTAGGGGCTATGGCCCCTTCAAGCCACTAGTTGTATCAGAATTATGTAATAGATTACACCACTTTACTTGCACCACGCTTGATACGCTACTTTAGAAACTTATAATTAAATTAGTTCCTGAGGGAGTAATTATAATTTAATTAAAGTATTGTGTAGAGATAAAGGAGGAGGAGAATCCGATTAAAACACTAATTACGTTATTTTCACACGTGAAAATTATAGCACACGTATAGTAAATAGTGTAATTGTTTTTACTGTGCACTTGCTATTTTCTTTTACGTTAAAGTTGTGTTATTACAAACTGTATGTGAGCTCAGCCGTCTAACGACGACGTAGAAAGTTTGGAATTAGCTCGTGCCTCTACTAACTATTCTAGTCATTGTTAGAATTTTGTTAAGTTATTTATACATAGATCTATGATTGTTTTTTGGAGACACATATGTTATCCATCTGTTATGTATATTAATGGTAGAGGCAGGATTTTCCTTATACTGCCTGTTACTTATTTTCTGAAAACGGTTTAATCGTATCGTAAGTAATCATAACAACACATCTGATATGTTATGTTTTAGCGAATTTCCCCTATAGGGAAGAAGCTATTACCGTAGGTCTCATGGTAAGACTTAAGCCCGAGACCATGATAACTTTTTCTTTTGAGGTCCCCAGATGCCAAAAACACTATTCGTTCAAATTTATATATATGTATATATATATATATATATATTTATATATATATGTGTGTCCGTTAACACGATAACTTGAGTAAAAAACGTCCGATTTTGATGAAATTTGGCTCAAACGTGTAAAATGACATTCATGAATTTAAGTTCGAAAACCAGAAAAATCGGACCATGGAAAGGGGGGTTTATGGGGGTTTTAAATTTTCCAAAAATCAGTTTTTTGCATTTTTCACACAACAATTTTTAAAAAACTTTATTTTGGTTTTGACCATGTTATAGAGATTAAAAAAACAAATAATATGGTATTTTGAATCATTAAGCTAGCTTATATGGTTGCGGAGAAAATCCAAAAAACGTGTTCATAAAATCTCCCATGTTATTCTTATGGGAAAATGGGTTTTAGCTTTTCCCCAATTAATTTTACTATAAACTTCACATTTGCTTATACCAATCAGTTTAGCTCTACAAATACAAAAAACCACCCATACCAAACAACCATGGTCTTGTTTTTACCATTTTGGTATTTAAATTGTGATTCTACGTCCAACCGTTGCCGAGATATTCAAAGTGCTAAACACAGTACGTTGTCCAATGTTATCCTTATGGAGGATAAATAAAATTTGATATCACGATTATTTGTGAATGTATGTTGATGATTTGGTATGTGGCTTCACGTAGTACTGGTATATTGATATTTGTACAAAAAATTGATTTTTCGTTGATTATTCCCGTAGCAGCAAACCTGCGTACTCAGCCCCCATGTTATTCTTATGGAGAATAAGTAAAATGTAATGACTCCCATAATTATGAACATAAATTAATAAAACTTGGTATGTAGCTTCACTTGGTTGAGTTATATTTATAATTATATAAAAACCCTTTTTTTGTTCCTCGTTGCAGCAAACCTGCTTTCTCAACTCCATGTTATTCTTATAGAGAATAACCAGAATATTATAAAGCGCTTATTTATGATTGAATATTGATGGAACTTGGTATGTGGCTTCTCCTAGTTAAATTCTATTTACATTTGCATAAAAACCAATTGTTTGTGTTCCTTGTTTCAGCAAACCTACGTACTCTTTACCAATGTTATTCTTATGGAGAATAATTAAAATCGCTTATATGTGAATATATTTTTATGAAACTTGGTATGCGGCTTTATGTGGTATTAAGACATATATTATGCATTGGAAATTCGCTGAGTACGCAGGTTTGCTGCGACGGGGGTATTTGTCTTATCAAAACACCTTCAAATTTTCTATGAAGAATTACCTATTTGGTTGCATACATTCAAAAATTATCGGTTTAGTTATAGATTTGTTCAGCTTTAAGACCTCATATACTTTAAGCACAGTATAGTGTGAAAGTCGTAAAATTAAATTGTCAAACCAATCTAAACAATCACAGCTTACTTTTAATAACAACTTGGACTTGCATTGAATGTTGAGGTGGTACATTTATGTATTGAATCTCATAACATTTAAATGTTCTCATGGTCTCATAACAAACTTAACGATAAGTGCTTTGTTGAACAAGCAGAAAAATCGATGTATACGTTGTCCCATTTTTATTCCAAGTAGGACATGCTTATTGCCAGGTTAGTATTAGATACACGCGACATTGTGGCCTACGCCGCTGCCCTCATTACTGGACTCTGAGTGGGGTGTTGTCCCAGATCGTATGGTGGGCTTAAAATTAGAAAGGAGTTAATTCTAGTGTTTTTCTTATTGGTTGGAATGCGACTATTTCTATAAATAATTAGTTATACAATTAAGCGTACACGACAGAGACAACGTAATAATATTGAGGTCAAGCCAACGGCATCATGGTTTATCCGAAACACGGGCCCCTAGTACCTTCCTGTCATGTTATCAACATTGTAGGTTATTTTAATTTTCTTATGATTACTGCACTTGCACAGTTTATCATGTAAAACAGCAATTAGGATACGTGTAATTGGAAAGTGTTCATGTTTGTGTAAAAGCAGAGATGATTTTGTCTAAATAATTGTTCGTAATATAACCAATTGTGTAAAAACATCAGCTACTGTCTTCTGTAAATATATCAAGAATAATTCAAAACATATGATTTCTATATTTATAATTTGTTTATTATGGAAACGTTACAATTTATGGAAATACAGTCCACTTATATTGAATTAAAACTAAGTTTTTTTAAGTATTTAATAATATTTATTCATTCGTTTATAAATTCAAAACGTTGGTCCTCCGAGTCGGATCTGCATTTTTTATTTGAGTATGAATATCCTCTTGACAGGTATTTGTAAAAGACTTAGCCTTACCTATTATTTTGTAATAGTTTGACTCAAATGTTTCCCTTTATACCTGCTGGGCATCACTGTCGTCCTCCAATTCAATTTCCTGCTGGATCGCTCCAAATTTGTCAAACAGTTGTTCTGCCTGTGGAAGCCTCAACCTTAATTCATCTAAAAAACTGGGAAAATTGACTGAATTGTCAAGGAATTGTCCAAATCTTGTTAATTGAGCCTTAATTGTGCTTATTTTCCTCACAAGAGCGTCCATTTTGTTAAACCATTATGCAAGTTGGTATGTATGTTGGTTGACAAATAATTGTTTTGAAAATCTAAGTATTTTACTTAATACTGATGTATTCATATCCGGCTTTCATGGACCAATGTTTTGAACATATAAAAGAATGAATATTACTAAATACGTAAAAAAAATAAACTTGGTTTTGATCAAATATAAGTGGACTGTATTTCAAGAAATTGTAATGTTTACACAATAAACAAATTAATTTAAAACGCGCCTTCAATGTTCTAATAGATATTCAGCTTTTACTGGCTCAAATAATACGTACAAAGAAGTTCATTGTACGTATTATTTGAGCAACAACAATTTCGAATTGAGGCCGAACACGGCCAACTCATCGCTCCATGGAAATTGCCTAAAAAATTTACAGGCGTACTGCAGCGATTAATTAATACATTTCGAAATAATTCCGCCTCACTATTAAAAGTCATCTCGATTTTTATCGTTCAAATCTATTATTTCCAATACTATTTTATCAGTCAGTGGTTTACGATCATGGTACTAGTTTCAAATTTACTTTGCATCCAGAATTTACTTTAATTCCAGCACGTTATTGGGAATAATTTGTTCAACACAACTAAAGATAAAAATGTAACCCTTACTGTAAGGGTTATAACAAATGTAGTTACGATTTCCAGCTTGTCAATACAGCTTGTTTTCCAAACTTTCTCCGAGAACTCGAGGAACATGTTTCTGAGGTAAAAAGATAAAAATTGTAAGTAAAAGTAGTGCCTATCTCGCTCCGTTTCCCGCGTCTGCGTGTCTGTATGTATTTTTAGTCAATACATCGTATCTTTAGAACAATTTGAGGTAACTAGTAGACCCGTTTCTCGAAATCGAGCAATATTTCGTTTTGATGAGCAAGAATTTTATCAATATTATCAATTTGTATCACTAATTCAGTCCTTATTGTCTCAGACTAATAAGAAACCAAGCCACGCGTTTATTAGTTGCCACGCGTGTGATGGGCGTGTGGCAACTCAGGTTTTTGGAATTCCGATTGTGTATAAATGTGCCGAGTCTTTTTCAAATATATGATAACTCGTTCTTTTCTTTTATAAAAACTAATTTTTAATTTTTGTTTACTCGATAAGTTCCAACTCTCTAAGTTCTAGGTATTGAACAATTTTAACACATTTTTGATAAAATGTCATTGTGAATAAGAAGGTTTAGTAACATTTAGCACAAAATTATGGTTCACAGTTTTTGGAGACTCTGAAAGTAAGGATGGGATAATTTATTGTCTTCCAAGATGTTAATTCTGATTCTTAACTTGTTATATCTGACTAAAACATTCTGATAAAGATCTACATGAAGCTGGCTTTCTAATAATATTATCTATAATTCCCTTAATTCTTACATAACAATCAAAATCCTGCTGATTACGAATCAGTTGTTTTTATTTGTTGTACTCTACCCTTTTAAAATGAATGTTTTCGTGATTGATGGCTTCCCAATTCTCCCGTTACTTAGGCTTATATAGTCCGAAATAATTTGTATTCCCCCTTTCCACGAATGTTTTAAGGCTCTGCCCTCTTGACCTTCTAAAAACGTATTCCAACCATCTTCCACCTACTACTTGACTGACGAGGTAAAATTCAGTTAGAAAGATAGCTGATAGCCCAAGGCAGATATAGGCCTACCACTGGTAAAATTATACTTCAGGACTTGGCTCCAATGGCCTTTAATACACCCAAGTTAATCATTATACACCAAGACTGAAAAGATGGAGCTGGAATTTTGTAGAGAAATAAATAATACACCAAAATCAATCTAGACGTTCCCTCAATCCAAAGATCCTTTTGGACCCCCACTGCAATATAAAGTTATGTTTACAATCTCGCACCTACTACTCGACTGATAAGGCTGAAGATCAGTAGTAAGATGCCCAATTAACTAAAATCAGTATAGGCTGATCAAAATATTGTTCAGGGCTCCGCTCCGCAGAACTTTATTATTCCCATGTTAACTATTGCACACCCAACTACTGAACAGATAAAACTAAAGTTTGGAAAAGAGGCCACACTTTAGAATCAAATGTTATGCTACTCCTGTTCCAAAACTCATATGGGGCTCCACCCTACTGGCTTTTAAAATCAAGGTCGCTCCTACTACTGGACTTAATCCTGGATCTGAAGTTCGGGTAGAAGGTAGTGAATATACTCCTGATCAAAATATGGGGCTCCACCCCACTGGCCTTATTCCCATGTTAACTATTGCACACCTGGCTACTGAATCGATAAATCTAAAGCTTGGAAAAAATACCACACTTTAGAATCAAATATTGTGCTGTGCTGCCCCTGATCCAAACCTCATATGGGGCTCCACCCCACTGACTTTTAAGATCAAGCTTATCACCTCGCACCTACTACTGGACTTAATTGTGGATCTGAAGTTCGGATGGAAGGTAGCTAATATGCTCAAAGCAGGCATAGGCCTACTCCTGATCAAAATATGATTTAGGGCTCCACCCCACTGGAATTCATACGTAGTTATGTTAACAAATGTATAATTCTGGAATAATATTGCTAAAGTTTAGTAGGAAGATAGGTTCATGAGAATAACAGACCCATCCTGAAAATATTTTGGGGCTCCGCCCTACTGGCATTCCACATGTGCACGCTTAAAAATTATCAGAGTTAACCTCATGGGGTACTTATTTAATTTGAGTATCCATAGTAACAATATTTTTATCTGCGGAAAAATAAACTTAAATCAGCATTAATAAAGAAAGGTAACGTAAACAAAGTCGACAAAGTCACACCGAGTACCAGCTAGTGTCATATATTTTAATAAAAAATAAGATAATGATACTTCCTTGAAAATCAACTACACTGTGCTATTAAGTTTGATAACAAATTAAATACCCCCGTCGCAGCAAACCTGCATACTCAGCGAATTTACAATGCATAATATATGTCTTAATACCACATAAAGCCACATACCAAGTTTCATAAAAATATATTCACATATAAGCGATTTTAATTATTCTCCATAAGAATAACATTGGCAATGAGTACGTAGGTTTGCTGAAATAAGGAACACAGACAATTGGTTTTTATGCAAATATAAATAGAATTTAACTAGGCGAAGCCACATACCAAGTTTCATCAATATTCAATCATAAATAAGCGCTATATAACATTTTAGTAATTCTCCATAAGATTAACATGGGGGCTGAGTAAGCAGGGTTGCTGCAACAAGGAAAAAATGGGTTTTATGCAGTTATCAATATAACTCAACCAAGTGAAGCTATATACCAAGTTTTATTAATTTATGTTCATAATTAAGGGAGTCAATACATTTGACTTATTCTCGATAAGAATAACATGGGGGCTGAGTACGCAGGTTTGCTGCTAAGGGAATAATTAACAAAAACTCAATTTTTGTGCAAATATCAATATACCAGTACTACGTGAAGCCACATACCAAGTTTCATCAACATACATTCATAAATAATCGAGATATCAAATTTTATTTATTCTCCATAAGGATAACATTGGACAACGTACTGTGTTTAGCACTTTGAATATCTCTGCAAAGGTTGGGCATAGAATCAAAATTTAAACACCAAAATGATTGTTTTGTGGAACTGAACAGATTGGTAAAAGCAATTGTGAAGTTTACATTGAAATGAACTGAGAAAAAACCAAAAACCTTTTTCCCATAAGATTAACATGGGAGATTTTATGAGTAAGTTTTTTGGATTTTCTCCGCAACCACTTAACATAGGTTAATAATTCAAAAAACTATATTATTTTTTTACAAGCTCTATAACATGGTGAAAACCAAAATTAAGTTTTTTAAAAATGTTAGGGTGAAAAATGCAAAAAACTGATTTTTGGAAAATTTAAAAACCCCATAAAACCCCCTTCCCATTGCCCGATTTTTCTGGTTTTCGAACTTAAACGTCATGAATGTCACTTTACACATTTGAGCCAAATTTCATCGAAATCGGACGTTTTTTACTCAAGTTATCGCATTCACGGACACACACACACACACACACACATATATATATATATATATATATATATACATATCAAATATATATATATATAAATATATATACATATATAAAATTCATACATATATATAAATTTGAACGAATAGTGTTTTTGGCATCTGGGGACCTCAAAACAAAAAGTTATCATGGTCTGGGACTTAAGTCTTACCATGAGACCTACGGTAATAGCTTCTTCCCTATAGGGGAAATTCGCTAAAAGTACAATGTTTAAAAAACATGGTATTATTAAAAAGTAAAATATGATTTTTCGGAATAATTCAACCTTAAGAATATATTTATTGCTATTTATCACGAAGCTTCATGTGCTGCACTCTGGGATAAACTTTATAAACTCACTCTATGATTAATGCTAACATTCATAATCAAAATTATGTACATATTGCGTTACCATTCCAGTAGTGAACATGTGTTCTTGCTGATAAACTGTGTTTACTATATTCAGCTGTTCATACAGTTCAAAATAATTCTTTCTCAATGTTAATCTTATGGACAAATTACAAACTTTAAGGGTGGCTGGGGCCGTTCCCTTAAGTCCGTTCTTTATGCAATTTAGTACAAACAACTTCAGACCAAGATTCATCCAACGACAGCAAAAATATCAAAATCGGTTGAAAAGTGTAGGAGTTCCACTTACAAAAAATCCTAGCGTATGAAATAAGTAATAATATAATATAATAATATATAATATAGATTATAATCATACGATATAGAATATAGATCATTTAAACTTGGCACTTGTGTTATATACTCGGCTAGGGCTAATTTAGTTTTGAATTTGACGTTTATAGCTTTTACTGTTTTAAAATCTGCGGTCATTTAAGTTGTTAAAGTTTAATACTTAAACGGCAAATAAAAACATATCTAGACACAAAAAAATGTATAGTTTTAAGCCAAGAAAAGATCACACCCATAGCCGAGTAATTAGGATTTTTGAAATTTGATATAGTAATTTACACAGAATGTGCACTCATTCAATTTTAAATTCCTAAGCTATAAGTTGAGTGATTTTTTAAATCTTTATAGTATGTTTTTGGCTAAAAATTTCACATTTTGATACGTTTAAATTTGTTTTTTCCTCTTCAATATATCTTTGCTTTAAAAAATTTTAATGACGGCCATTTTGAAACGGTAAAAGCTATAAACGTCAAGTGCAATACCAACTTAGCCCTAAACAAATATAAAACACGTAACAAGCTTCAAGTCGGCTCCTAAGTTATGATGTATATATTAAATATCACCTAGAGGCAAACAATACGGGAAACCGAGCAAGATAAGCCCTATAATATGTAAAAAACCTTTTTGTTTCGACCCCAGGAACAATCAGCCAAGAGAGAATTTGGAAAGGCCGTATATTTTCTCTCATATAAACGTGCTACTAAAGGTGGAATATACATCAAACGGAGTTCAGTATTGGGTGCGTTATAATCATAAAGCAAGGGAATGGTAATTGGAGCATGAACAAAAAGCAAGCCGGGGAGGGAATGATAACTTTGCGCAAGGAACAGCCAGCACGCAACCCTGTAACGTTGCCTCCCTCCCCTTGCACCCCCCCCTCTAATAATACCAATAGGCAAAGGGGAAGGGGGTAAACTTGCGTGTAATCGCAACATACACGATAATCCAAAAATAACATTAGTCCCAAATTATATATTACTTTTCGTTGTTTGCACAATGTATCTGATAACTCCATTATGTGAATTAATTAAGTCTTGAACCGATTAGGAAGATATCAGGAACGGAATTAAGATATCAAGAACGAAAGTAACCACTGTTAGTGTATGATGTTGAATGGATAAAATAAAAATATAAAATTCAAACATAACGGTCCGGGTAAAATAACATAGACTCATCCAGTATGTAAGGGGAAACATGTATCTCAGCTGACGTCACACAATACTCTCTATTTTCTCTTTAACATTTACTCAGAAAGTTGGATATTCGGAATCGGCTACGTTAATAAATTGAAATATTTCATACTTGTCTATATAACGGTAAAATAACTCTATAATACAATGTACAATGTACAATGTATTATAGAGTGTATTTAAATTATGTTCAATTTGTCATTTAAAATGTAAATTTTTGTAATGCAACAGCTAAATATCAATAATGTTTTGGGTTTGAATAACATTCGTAAACAAGTCCGATTTTGATGAAATTTAGTACAAACATGTAAGGCAGCATCTATTTTCGTAGGTTCGAAAAACAGATAGATCGCCCCGTCCGAAGACGGGGAAATTATACATGATTTGTTTTGGATCAAATTTTAGTTTGCACCATTGGATACAGCTTAAAAAGAAAACATTTTTTTAATTTTACAATCTTGATCTTCGTGAGTGGGTTACTGAGATACTGTATGTGCTAAATAAAGTGAGTTGAGAAATGTTGTCATATGGAGGGGAAAAATCCTTATCTCACTAATTTACGAGCCAACATTGATAAAACTATATCAGTAGTTGACTTAATTTGGTTTTAGTCTATTGATATTTGTATAAAACCCAATTTTTGTGTCCTAGGTTGCAGAAATGCAGAAAACCTGAGTAACCTAATTTTTACTGAATGTCTTATGGAAAGTGAACTATTGGCATGACCCGCACGGTAAAACCTAAGCCCGGGACCACCATAGAAATTCCTAACGTGTCCCCCTGAACACGTTTTGGGGGGTAATTCAAAATTATATGTATATATATATATATATATATATATATACACTCTAGCGGTCGCATTTTTTGTCCGATTTACTTAAAATTTGATAGGGATGTTCCTTTCTATAATCAGTTGGCCAAGTTTGTTGGGTAAAACAATCGGAAAACTCTAAACCCCTTTTTTGGGGATTAATATTTCAAATGTCGAGTTTGTGGGCCCAAAAAGGGTCAGAAAAGCCCTGGATGTTAATGAATGTAATTAACGCATGTACAAATATAGGATTTAGTAAGGCGAAAATTTTAAGGCCTCTCTCGTCATTCTAGCATAAATATTTACCGAGTTAATAAAGACAATTTGAATCGACCAAACACAGTACCGGATTTATGGGGATTTTACATTAGAAAAACCTGTTATTCATTAATTGGAGTTCTTTTATCATCCCCAGCAACCTCACGCCTATTTTCAAGCCTGGCTGGAGCTTTTCTCCTAACCTTATAATGCGCAAATTTGTATTCCCAGAAATGCAGGAAAATGTAACCAGAATCATCAGAACAGCCAAATAATCAATGTTTTCATATTTTAATAAAAATTGGAAAAAATGTAAGTTTTACACTGATTTTGAGTTTTAAAAGTTTGTTATGTGGAAACTCACTTCCCTCACGTCAGCGTGTTGTGTGCGACCTCGTTTGTTTTTACAGTTAGCACAATGCAATTTTGCGGTAATTTATGAACATCCAGTAAATCGATAAAACTTGATAAGTGGCTTACTTCGGTAATGAGGGAAACAAAAATACAATGGAAATTCACTGTATAAGCAGGTTTGCTACATTGGGGGTACTTTAAACTTTGCAATCGAGAGTTCTTGTTGGTAAGCTATTAAATACGTTAAAACTCAAACTAAGAATTTGTAAACCCCTGATTTCGGATAATGTAACTATATATTCGATACCTAAAATTAAATTAGAATGTACTTTTTAATTTACGTTAGCTCTAAATACACTTATGACATCTGAAGGATAAACTTAGAGGTAAAATTGGACATCTCTCTCTAGCCTAGCATCTCCAGGGACCTCACGAGTTCAATTCTCTTGGTGCCTAGGGCAGTGTGGATTTGTAAAATCTTCTCTAAAAGCCGTTGTTTTCTACGTTTAATACGAATGTCTCTGATGATTGTACAACAAATTTGAAATCCCTTTTGGTACTGGTCTACAGAGTACAAATGGAATTTATAGATACATCCTGTAAATAAATTTGTTTTAAAAATATTTTTTTACATATACTTTCCTCTTTTAGCGAATTTCCCCTATAGGGAAGAAGCTATTACCGTAGGTGGCATGGTAAGACTTAAGCCCAAGACCATGAAAACTTTTCATTTCGAGGTCCCCAGATGCCAAAAACACCATTCGTTCAAATGTTGTTTTATATATATATATATATATATATATATATATATATATATATTTATACATTTATATATTTATATATCTTGATATATGAACAAAGTGGTGTTGGGTACAAATTTTATAACTCAAGAACGGCTGAACGGATTTAAATGAAATTCTGCACACGGATAATTTATTACCTGGATTAACACATAGGATACTTTTTACCCCGGGAAATGTGAAGGGCTCAGCCCCTTTGGCTTTTAAAGATTAAGTGTTATTCCTTATGGAAACATGTGTTTATTAGGAGTATATCTAAACACACTTGAAAGGCATAAATATATATTCATTATGGAAATAAAAAACCTACTTGAATGGGAACTCTCATAATGGAAATAAAAACTACTTGAATGGCAACTCAAAACTATTTTTTCGATAGGCGAGTGAACGAAGCGAACGAGCTCATATTGAAAATGAACGAGTATTTGACATAAAACTTATTCAATGTCATTAGGAAAGACGTCTGTCGGGCCAGCTAGTTTATATATACATGTGTCCGTAAGCACGATAACTCTCGTAAAAAAGTTCTGAGCTTAATTAAATTTGGCACAAATGTGTGTGTGTAAATATATTACCTTTTAAAGCAGGTGGTATTTTGTTTGGGCTAATATAGAGTTATAGTTGCACACCGTCAAATCATAATACAAGTTTAAGATGCCCGAATAACCCAGTCAGCAGAAATCAAAACATACAACAATAGGAAAAATACGAACAGGACGTGTTCAGATCTTGGAAATTGATAGGTCTTAGCTACTATACTTGGCTGAATTAACTAACAAAACAACGCAAAGGTTTTGAGCTACAATTTAATTTAGTTTCAATTTGTAAACATTTGTGTGGATTGTAACTCCACATTTAACTTCTCGTAAAATACAAAATCCTTACTAAGATTTCTGAAAAAGCTTCTATCTTTATATATAATTCTGTAAGCGAAATTTATAAGTCAAAATTGTGGGAGTTTGGCAAATCGCAGGATGATGAGTGAGGGACGACTCAAATTAAAGTTGTTGATCCCAGGGACTCGGGATGGATAGCGGTATTTCCAAAATGTTACCAGCAAACGATAAATAACGTAAACTATCACCCATAAGAAAAGAATGGGGATTTAAAAACGCCCGCTTTGTTTACATTAAAATATAATTAAGTTTTCCAGAGAGGGAAATAAATAAATAATAATGATATAAACGGTGAATTGAAGGAGGAATAAATCGAAACAATATATACAAAAAAAATAACGAGTTCGCACGCAGCACGCTGACGTGAGGGAAGTGAATTTCCACATTAAAAACTTTTAAAACTCAAAATCAGTGTAAAAACAAACATTTGTCCAATTTTTTATTGAAATACGAAAACATTGATTTTTTGGCTGTTCTGATACTCCTGGTTTCATTTACCTGCAAAGCTCGGAATACAATTTTGGGCATTATAAGGTTAGGAGAAGGTCCAGACAGGCTTGAAAGTAGGTGAGAGGTTGCTGGGGACGATAAAAGTACTCTAACAAAGGAATAACAGGCTTTTCTAGTGTAAAACCCCCATAATACAACGTACTGTGTTTATCGATACACATTTTCTTTAATAACTCGGTAAATATTTATGCTAGAATGACGAGAGAGGCCTTAAAACTTTCTCCTCTCTAATTCCCATCTTTTTACATCCATTTATTTTACATCTGGAGCTTCTCTGACCCTTTTGGGGCCCAAAAACTCGAAATTTTAAATATTAATCCCCAAAAAGGGGTTTAGAGTTTTCCGATTGTCTTGTCCAACGAACTTGACCAACTGATTACAGAAAGGAACGTCCCTACCAAATTTAAAGTAAATCGGAGAAAAAATGCGACCGCTAGAGTGCAAGAAACACACACACACACATATATATATATATATATATATATATATATATATTTATATATATATGTGTCTATATATATATATACATACAATTTTGAACGACCCCCCAAAACGTGTTCAGGGGGTCATGTTAGGAACTTATATGGTGGTCCCGGGCTTAAGTTTTACCTTGCGGGTCATGCTAATAGTTCACTTTCCAAAGGAAATTCACTAATAAAATAATATTAATTGTAAGTAGTGCATAAGTGTCAGTTTCTATTATGGTCAAGGAGACATCCCCCCAACGTAAGCGACGCCCATAGAGTAGGAGAACAAACGTCAAGATAATCTTCAACAGGAATCCGAAGTATGTAATCTGAAAGATTAGCCAAACGGCGTAGGTAAGCTTAAATATCCCACATGCCTCTGTCATAATCCGATATAGATCTTTAAAATCGATTAAAAATGTTTACACATAAAAAATATAATAATATATTGAATCAAAATACTTTTTAAAATGCTACGTTTTTAAAACGGACAAAAAAGTAAATACCACCGTCGCAGCAATCCTGCGTACTCAGCGGATTTCCAATGCATGCATATGTTCCTCACTATCATATAAATCCACTTACCAAGTTTCATAAAAATACATAAATAAATAAGTGATCTATAGCATGTTATTTATTCTCCATAAGAATAACATTAGGGCTGACTATGCAGGCTTGCTGCTACGAGGGTAATCAACAAAAAATATTTTTGTTGTGCAAATATCAATATACCAATACTACGTGAAGCAACATACCAAGTTTCATCAATATACATTCATTAATAATAGAGATATCAAATTGTATTTATTCTCCATAAGGATAACATTGGACAACGTACTGTGTTTAGCACTTTGAATATCTCTGCAACAATTAGTCGTAGAATCACAATTTAGACACCAAAATGATTGTTTTGTGGAGCTGAGTTGATTAGTAAAAGCAAGTGGGCAGTTTACTTTACAAATTTAAAAAAATGTTTACTTTTAAAATTTGAACGAATTCGAAAACCAGACGAATCGTATCATTTTTTTTTGGGGGGGGGTTGTACCCCAAAAATGTTTATTTTTTATTTTAATCAAATTTTAATATTCACCATTGAATTCAGTTTAAAAAAACAAACAATTTGGTATTTTGATCATTGCTCTACGTCAATTGGTTGATGAGATATTGAAAATGCTAAACACAGTACGTCCGTCGTCTAATGTTATTCTTATGGAGAAACATTTATATCTCGCTTATTCATGAACATAAACTGACGAAACTTGGTATATAATTTCATCTGGTTGTGGTTTATTGTTGTTTGCACAACCAAATTTTGCCTATGGTTCCCATAGCAGCAAACCTAGGTACTCGGTCCCCAAGTTATTCTTATGGAGAATAATTAAAATGTTATATATCGCTTATTTATGAATGTGTATGGATGAAACTTGGTGTGTGACTTCGATTAGATAAGCTCTATTGATATTTGCATAAAAAACATTATTTTGTGTTCCTTGATGCAGCAAACCTGCTTACCATCCCCCATATTATTCTTATGGAGAATAATCAAAATGGTATATATCGCTAATTTATGACTGTATACTGATGAAACTTAGTATGTGGCTTCACCTAGTTGAGTTATAATTATATTTACATGAAAACCCATATTTGTATTCCTTGTTGCAGCATGCCTGCTTACTCAGCCCCCATGTTATTCTTATAGAGAATAATTAAAATGTTATATATCGCTTATTTTTATGAATGAATATTGATGAAACTGGGTACGTGGCTTCACCTATTTTAATTATATTTATATTTGCATAAACACCAATTGTTTGTGTTCCTTGTTTCAACAAACCTATGTACTCATCCCTAATGTTATTCTTATGGAGAATAATTAAAATTTATATATATCGCTCATTTGTGAATATATTTTAATGAAACTTGGTATGCGACTTTATGTGGTATTAAGACATATATTATGCATTGGAAATTCACTGAGTATGCAGGTTTGCTGCGACAGGGGTATTTTGATATACTGACGTGAGCGCAGTCCACAACAAATGCCAACTATCATCAACCCATCAAACTAGCGGATCTGCAATAATGAAACGGGCTTTGTGCTGGACCAATATTACTCTGTGTGAGGAAATTATTAGCATCCCCTTGTCGATCATATTCAGCTATATACTAAAAACTATATTTTACCTGAGCCGTTAGCATCTGCACCAGAACTACAGGAAGCTTTACCGGGATTAAATGGAATATCTTGTCTCTGAATAAATTTAAATTATTTTAATTTAGAGGTAAAGAAACGGTATGTTGAAAAGTAAAATTTAGGTTATTCTTCCACATTTAACTATGAGATTACACTCAACCACTGGTTGATACCGGTGATACTGTAAATATAAATATAAATATATAACTACCTCTCTTGCTATATCCAACTCCTTTTAAAGTAAAATATTCGTATTTATTAACTGCAAAAACGAGAGTACGAAAGTATATTTGAGTGGGTTAACTAATTTCGTCCAAAATAAATATTAGTGTTTAAAGGTTTTATGAGTATTACCTTAGCTGTCACCAAACTGAACATTTTAATAAATATATTACCTTTTAAAGCAGGTGTATTTTGTTTGTACGAATATACAGTTATAGTTGCACACCGTCAAATCATAATCCAAGATTAAGATGCCCGAATAACCTAGTCAGCAGAACTCAAAACATATAACAATAGGAAAATACGAACAGGACGTGTGCAGATCTTGGAAATTGATAGGTCTACTGTACTTGGCTGAATTAACTAACGAAACAAAGCAAAGGTTTTGGACTTCAGCTACAATTTAATTTAGTTTCAATTTGTAAAAATTTGTGTGGATTGTAACTCCACATTTATCTTCTCGTAAAATACAAAGTCCTTACTAAGATTTCTGAAAAAGCTTCTATCTCTATATATAATTCTGTAAGCGAAATTTATAAGTCAAAATTGTGGGAGTTTGGCAAATCGCAGGATGATGAGTGAGGGACGACTCAAATTAAAGTTGTTGATCCCAGGGACTCGGGATGGATAGCGGTATTTCCAAAATGTTACCAGCAAACGAGAAATAACGTAAACTATCACCCATAAGAAAAGAATGGGGATTTAAAAACGTCTGTTTCGTTTACATTAAAATATAATTAAGTTTTCCAGAGGGAAATAAATAAGTAATAATGATATAAATGGTGAATAGAAAGAGGAATAAATGGAAACAATAAATATAAAATAATATTAATTGTAAGTAGTGCATAAGTGTCAGTTTCTATTATGGTCAAGGAGACATCCCCCCAACGTAAGCGACGCCCATAGAGTAGGAGAACAAACGTCAAGATAATCTTCAACAGGAATCCGAAGTATGTAATCTGAAAGATTAGCCAAACGGCGTAGGTAAGCTTAAATATCCCACATGCCTCTGTCATAATCCGATATAGATCTTTAAAATCGATTAAAAATGTTTACACATAAAAAATATAATAATATATTGAATCAAAATACTTTTTAAAATGCCACGTTTTTAAAACGGACAAAAAAAAATACCACCATCGCAGCAAACCTGCGTACTCAGCGAATTTCCAATGCATGCATGTGTTTCTCACTATCACATAAATCCACTTACCAAGTTTCATAATAAAACATAAATAAATAAGTGATCTATAGCATGTTATTTATTCTCCATAAGAATAACATCAGGGCTGAGTACGCAGGTTTGCTGCAAAAAAAAGAAGAAATATGTTTATTTTTTGTAAAATTATCAATATAACTCTATACAGGTGAAGTTACGTACCAAGTTGTATTCATTTATGTTCATAATTAAGGGAGATATAAAACATTACTTATTCTCCATAAGAATAACATTAGGGCTGACTATGCACGTTTGCTGCTACGAGGGTAATCAACAAAAAATATTTTTGCTGTGCAAATATCAATATACCAAAACTACGTGAAGCAATATACCAAGTTTCATCAATATACATTCATAAATAATGGAGATATCAAATTGTATTTATTCTCCATAAGGATAACATTGGACAACGTACTGTGTTTAGCACTTTGAATATCTCTGCAACAATTAGACGTAGAATCACAATTTAGACACCAAAATGATTGTTTTGTGGAGTTGAGTTGATTAGTAAAAGCAAGTGGGAAGTTTACTTTAAAATTAACTGAGGAAAAGCCTAAATCCTTTTTCCTATAAGATAAACATGGGAGATTTTATGACCCGTTTTTTTTTATTTTCTCCGCAACCACCTAACCGAGGTTAATAATTCAGAATACTATATGATCTGTTTTTTTTTAGCTCTATTACATGGTCCAAACCAAAATTAAGCGTTTTAAAAATTGTAGGGTGAAAAATGCAAAAAAAAACTAATTTTTGGAAAATCTAAAACCCCCATAAACCCCCTTTCCCATAGTCCGATTTTTCTGGTTTTCGAACTTAAGTCATAAATTTCACATGACACATTTGAGCCAAATTTCATCGAAATCGGACGTTTTTTACTCAAGTTATCTCATTCACGGACACATATATATACATATGTATAAATTTGAACGAATAGTGTTTGTGTCATCTGGAGACCTCAAAACAAAAATTTATCGTGGTCTCGGGCTTAAGTTTTACCATGAGACCTACGGTAATAGCTTCTTCCCTAAAGGGAAAATTCGCTAAAAATAATTTATCCTATAACAAGATGCAGGGAGTAGAGTAGCTGTCAGCAGGAAAACAACAGCTTTACAACATTACATCATTTCGTATTATTTACATGTACTAATCGAGATCAAAAATAGCTCAAAATTCGTGGGGTGGAAATAACCATAAATTATCTACTGCTTTCGCCCCACGTTTTTCGTTTGAAACCTTACAAGTATTTTGATAGCTATACTAAATATTCACAATCACGACTTTTCAAGACAACCTAGGATAGGATACATCATTTTATACTTTTTAGTCCGTTTTAAAAACGTTGTATTTTAAGAAGTATTTTTATTTAATAAATTATTAATAATTTATCTATTAAACAACTAAAGAGAGTTGAGTTATATAATTTAAAATTTGAACAAAGATGATTTTATTTTGCACCAGTAGTAAAGATAGAAGTAAAGCTCTTCCGTTTGAGTGATATTTACTTCGATCACATTACGAATCACAAACATCACTGAGGCCTTGTGATTGAGTGATGATTCTCGTTGAGGCCTTGGCATTTGAAGGTCTGCGCTGTTACAGTTTTAGAGGTCGGGTCGGCCGGGAATTGTTGACGGTATTTCATAACGTTATAACCGAAAGTAAAATTACATTAGGACAAGTAAACCTACTGCTGCATTTTGCAATCCAGTATGCAGTTTTTATGAAAAAGCCAAAATTACACACGGACCAGTAACAAAACTACAGACTACTAAATGAGTAGTTATGGAGGGGAACTATTGGTGTTTTTATCTATCCTATAGTTTTTAACGGGAAACGTAATAAAACTGATGTTGTTTTTAAAGCAGTGGATATTTTCTATGTGATAAACTGTTGTGTCATTGCTGGACGAAACTATGAAACAGTTTTGTATTTAATGCCTTAATTATGAGCTATATAAATCAATATGAAAGTGGTAAGAGATTCAAAGTGTTAACAAATTTTATTTTTTTCTTTCGGGGAACTATTAAACTATTAAAACATGATGTTTTAGGCCATAAATGGCAAAAAAACATATTTTAACTTATGCAAATTACGATTTATCAATTGTTTATAATCAAATTGTTACAATCTTCTTATTCTTCTGTCATTATTTTTAATACGAAATGACACAACTTTGTTTATTCTTAAAGTTTTGTCCCCTAAATATTACGGTTTTCAAGATATTTAGCTATTAAAAACAAAAAAAGACCGCCATTTTGAAATGGTACAAAGCATTAACTTGACATTCCATACCAAAATGAGTGTTACTATATGTAATACATGTATCAATTTTGAAGTTTATATCGTCAGATGTTCCTAAGATATAACGTGTTAAGTAAAATACACAATCAGACAGATAGACAGACGGTCAACTAAGCGTTTTAGGATATAAACCTTTTTCTTCCTTTTGATGTAAATAATGACGTCTCAAAGTCCTGAAACTTTTTTGGACACCCTATACATCTACTAAGAATCGTATTTCAAAACCCTGAAATCTGAAAGTGGTTTGGTCTCAATGAATGGGGTGAGAAAGTGACCAAATGGGAAATGCATGTGAATTGTGCAGACGACATTCGATGCGACGAGCCGCGCCGTGCCGATCGATAACACTGTTGACACATACATTAATATTCCAGTTCGACTTTTACCTTCATATTCGATAGTTCGTTAGTTACATCATAAGTTTACTTAGGGACAAGATCAGGAATGGTTTTAATCAAATAATATGTAAGAACATCTTTTTAGTTTAATCAAATGTGTCTATGTCTATGATCAATTTTTTATAACAAATGTAGGTAAAAATGTGAAACTTTAGAATAGTTCGCCATTATTCTAGGGGTTATTTAATTCATAGGAAACCTCTTTAATAACATACACCAAAGCATTGGACTGTGAAAGTGTTACATATTGACATGCATCAGGCTTGCAGATAAATTTATATTTAGGATAACATTATTTAAAATATAAAAGAAAGTAAAAGAAAACTGTTTGGTAGGTCAGATTGTTAAATGGAAATTTCACCAAACTTGTGCCTATGTGGTAGACATTCTACGAAACTGTGCTGATTTGTGAACTATTAATCAAAGCAACAAGGCTTAGTAACGTTGCAGCCCAAGCAGTAGTCGGTGTCTATGCTAATAAGCGTTATGTGTGCCCATGTAACTGTCAAACTGCAAGGCATGATATCGTTGCAGTTTATGTTGATAAACACTTGCAGTTATTATTGTGAAAAGGTAAGATATTAGGCCATTATGTAAAGCAACATATATTATGTTAATGCTATGTGTTAACCGGTTAATTAGTTTATATTACAGTTAGTTATCATCATATCATTTACAATTATTCTATTCTTCATAACATCTGTCAACTATGTGAATTTTAAATATATGTAAAAGGAACTCATGCATTTCTTCCTGCATTTCCTTTTTTAAGTGCTCTCTGTAATCCATTAGAACTGACACTTCTCGTACATCTTCGGTAGGATGCCATCTTTTCGACTTGGTTCCAAGCTTACCGATCACTTAAGAGAAATACGACCAAATCTTTGGTTTATACACCCCGTTCCGTTCAACTATGGTGTCCATATTCTATGTAATACATATTTTAAAAACAACTAAAATAACAACAGACAACAAGACGCAGAAGTCTTACACATATATTATGCAAGTATTTTCATAGCTATACTAAATATTCACAATCACAAATTTTCAAGACATACTACGGATTACACAGGTTTTATTGACAACACGGATTACACTGTGTTGCCATTTTGCTCTTTTTTCGGGAATTGTATTATATATTGTTATTCCTTTGGTTATTAAAATACGCTTTGGTACGAAACGTAAATACGTTGTATAAATGAGTACACAACGTACAAAGTTAATACATATTAACTACTGCACACAGTGTTTTTGAACCCGCGTTTATTTGTTAAAGCAGGTTGTAACAAGCTTTACAAATCTTTTCTAACAATCAAATTTCATTAAACACATAAATATCGATGCAGTTATTGCACATTTATATACTTAAAAAACACACAGAATTAAAATAAACAAGAACATCTTCCCACAATTACTGTCAATTAAAGAATAAGTATCATCAATAATAGTATTTAAAATGCTTATAAATCCACCATTGTTTACTATCGTTTCATCTCCTTCATCATAAATAAATGTACGCAACGTAAATACGTTGTATAAATGAGTACACAACGTACAAAGTAACAACGTACATATTAACTACTGCACACAGTTTTGTGTTTCCCATACAGCTTTAGTATCGGACTCATTCGAAATATTGTTTTACCGTCCACCTCGTAGTTCGTGGCCAACAATACAATATTTATATTACACACCCTTTCAGATCTTAATAAAATCCATATCTTATACGAATCTTATATCATATATTAATAACAAACAATCTGACAAACGATCTAACAAAAATCTAAACGATCTAAACAATTTGATTCACATACAACAAACTGTTTGGAATATTACTAAACGATTGATATGTTGCCGAAGGATTGAGGTATGTATAGTAAATATTTGTACCAATATCATGATAAATCAGAGTAATGTGTGCAATCATTGAGATAGTTATCAATAATATTTGTTTGTTTGCTATTTGTGTGGACGACCCTATCAAGTTGTCACCAAAGGAAACACACATTTATGGTTGCGCGGTCATCGCGCTTCCTATAAACATATATTGCACGAATTTGTTTTTTAATGTTTTGACTTTGAACTTATACTTTATTTTAGATACAAATTGGTTTTCTATTTTAAAATAGAAGCGATTTATGGTGTTTGTTTTAAAAATGCAGTAAGCCAGCTAACAAGTATAACCGAATCTGACATTTTGAACGAAATCTTATCCTGTTCTGGGGTAAAGTTTAGAAGTAATACATTCGGTGATGCGGGATTAGGTCTGACAGTCTGGTTATCTCAATAGTATTTCTCTTAAACAATGTTATCCTTGGTTTCAGTCTCTTATTCAAGACAATACACTTCTTATTTCTATTTAACAAATAAAATGATATGTAAAACAAGAAGTGTACAAATTTATATTTTATAAGTATGAGAGATTTTGTGCGATTTAAAATGTGTTAAAAACTTAAGTAATATGTTAAAATCTTCTACAAATATGTATTAGAAATTTGTATAAATTAAAACAGATTGTTTACTACCTACAACATTGTATATATACAATTGTGTAACATTGTGTATATACTCAATATAAAAAATGCTCATTCAATAAATGACGTGGGAGAAAATATTAAAATAAATGAAAGGCACAATATCTGTCTGACCTTCTTGTGGATCGTAGATGTTACGGTACACAAACAGAAAGAATGAAATGCCAAGGGGCACATTATAAGGCTGTATTCTGCACGCAAAGCTAAAACTCAATCTCAAATTTGCTGCGTGGCCTCTTCCGATCAAAGGCCCAAAATACAGGAAAAGTTGACATAGAGTATCTTTGAGGAATAGAAGGAGTAATTTTACAATGTATGAGTCGTTTTAAGGTTGAAAAGCTATTGAAAAGCCAAAGTTGAATACTGCTCGAGTGCCTGTAAAAGTGCATTGTGATAGGGGTACAGTGGTTACCTTCTTTATTATATATCTATAATATTATAAAGAAAAGATGGTTTCTGTCTGTCTGTCTGTCTGTCTGATGTTCCGGGTGAACGCAAAAACTACTGAACCGACTGGGCTGAAACTTTACAAAAAGGTAGATCTTGAACCCATGCAACACATAGGCCTATTCACTTCCTTAAAATCCCCTCGGGCTACACCCCATGAACGTTCTAAGTTTCAATGTTTACATTTCAGAAGAAAGTAAACATTCAGAAACTGTATTGCGAACAGCTGTGGATACTTCCTTTTGACAGCTTAAAGAGCAGAAGCAAGAACAGCTGTTTCAAGCTATCTAAAATGCAAATTGCATTGACTAAAGAACGGGTAAAGAAAACACCTGTGTGAAGAACGGGTACATCAGCTAGTCAGCTAGTGTATATATATATATATATATATATATATATATATATATATAATGCGGAGATATAGGAGATAAGAGATATAATATCTCATCGTAGAACGGCCTAACAGCTGATAAATTGTGACTCATGGCATGTATTGCTGAAAACCTTTTAGTTTAGCTATAAAAAATATCATTAGAAACTAAATTTTCTTACTTTTGAGAGTTTCAATAATTTAACTGGAGGGAATATATCAAATATTTATAATTTACTGCAAAAATGAGTTTTTTTATTTGAAAATTAGTGCAAGTTGAGAACTAAAAATATTTGTCTATAAATTATCATAATCTCTTTAATATACGGAAGATAAGAAATATGTAGGTATAACGATTTTTCAGGAAGGTATCAATTTTCCATGGTCTTCCATGGCCTTTGATGTGGTTTACCGCGTTTAAATGGTATTATCCCAAGGTTTCTATCATACAGTATTGTAATAGTTGTTCTTAAACTTGAAACATTGAATGATCTTTTTCAAACGTGTTTACTGAAAGTTTTGATCAATACAGAAAATAGAATACAAACAATGCTATGCGATGGAATCTAATGAAATAAATTATACAGCCACTTAAAAATATTTGGGGTTCATATTTTTATTTGTATTAACATCTCAGTTGAAGATCATGATCATATCATTTGGATAAGTCCTAAAAAAAGGAATAACAATGTCTATAAAGTGAAAAAGCTTTAATATAAAACAATTCTTCATATTGAGCATTAGTACTTTAAAATTTAAAAAAAATTGTTGCTGGATCAGCTAAAAAGTCCTAAAAAACTTATCCTGCTTTCTGTTTTATGAAATTATCACTACTTTGCATCGAGCTAAAACACGCACAAAGAAACTGTATACTGCTTTATTTTTAATGTAATTGACACTACTTTGCATCGAGATTTATATAGAAGCGCCGCCGTCCGTACACAACCCTACACAAATTCAAAACATTTTAAAATATTTCAGGTTTTAGGAAACTGACATTCCCATCCATAGAGTTTTATTCATTTTTAGTTAATCAATTTGTCCATACCATTTTGCTCTTTTTTCGGGAATTGTATTATATTCCTTTGGTTATTAAAATAAATGTACACAGCGTAAATACGTTGTATAAATGTGTACACAACGTACAAAGTTAATAAACATTAACTACTGCACAGTGTTTTTGTACTCATTGGTAGAACTGTGAAACCCTGTAAACAAATCTTACGAGACCCACCAAACTGACATTCGGTCAGGTTTTTTTTTTTAGATAGTTACCTATCCATATACAATCTGTTATATTGATTACTATAATATTTTCCAAGAAAGAGTTATTGGATTGAATTGAACATTGAGTTGAATAACAAATCTTTTCTGACAATCAAACTGAATTAAACACATAAATATCGATGCATTTATTGCACATTTATATACTTAAAAAACACATAGAATTAAAATAAACATGAACATCTTGAATAAATGAACTTACTGAAAGATTTTCTCCTTTATCTCTCTTTACGGGTACATCTGAAAAAAGAAGAAGAAATCAGTTAAGGACTACTACTTTTGTACCCCAACAATATACTGTGAATAATTTAAACTTATATTTTTGACAGTCGATACTGCTAAGTATGATCATGCACGACGCCGTCCATAAGTCGCATAGAGGCGGTTCGAGGGACATGTTCAATTTATGCCACGATAAGACCAATTAAAATCTGAGCTCAACACGCCTTCACGTTTTTATTACTGTTTGAAACATATTTATTTTTACAATTCTATTTGAATCTAATAGGCAAATTTTAAATACTGCTTGAGAAATTACTTTTTTGGACCTAAAAGTAACATTATTCAATTTATCAAATAAAAAAATGTTAAATTTAGAATGTATTATACCCTAACCTATACTTTAATGTGAGTAAGGTTTGCTTGGTTGGTTTGATACAACTCTGATCTCAAACACGGCTATGCTGGACATGTACTTAACATACTGGAATTAACTAATTGTCAGGTTAAAAGTGTGTTTTAGACAAGCCCCATCACGAGGATAAATGCAATTATCTGAATGAAATTTTAAAATTTAACATTTAGCTCGGATTTATGAAGTTTAATATCAAGACAAAATAATTATAACAGCTGTATCATCCAGTCAGCTGTCAGACTACTTACTACTTATGCAGTTTAGGAGTCAAAACATGTGGTTTCATGAGCGCAGAGAATACAACTATTGAACTAAGATTAAATACAGAGTGAATTTACAAGAAAGAAATAATACTTGTATTTAATAAAAATAATAAATAAAGTTACATTATGTTACTCTAACAACTGGAATTTCCTTACACAACAGAACAGAAGCTAATGTGCGAAGCAAATCATTACGTAACGAAAAATTGCTCTAGGCCTTTTGAAATTTACTGACCTTCTCCGAGCTTAGTTCGGTCGCACAAGTACTGTCAATTAAGGAATAAGTATCATCAATAATAGTATTTAAAATGCTTTAAAATCCAACATTGTTTCATCTCCCTCATCATAGATAAACGAGATGTTAACTTTGTACTTAACATTGTCGTTGTAAAGAAATAAATCAAACATTCCCTTTAAAAATTTCATATACAAAAAGTAAGAAGAATTATCTTTAAAATGTAAAATTTTGTTATTAAAAAATATAAAATGCCATGAAATCAGCTGAAAATTGTATAATGCTATAACCCACAAACACATCTGAAGTAATTCAGTCCGTAGTCCGATTCCAACACAGATCAACAATAATATTCTCATAATTAGGACCGGCGTTCTCGGCCTTGGTCGCTAGATTAAACAAAATAGTACTGATGGCGATACAACTTAATTGCAGAAATTCGGCATGTTAAATATTAGTCCGCGTAATATGAACAACAGTGTTTGACTCGTTAAAGATACATCCAGTGAAAATAACTGATTGATATCGATGAAACTTAATTAAAGTTGTTACGCCCCCCAACCCCTTCCTTCAAGCTGTTTAGGGTGATTGGAAGGGGAGGCATACAACCTTTAAACCTTTCCCTCCCTACAAAGAATTATGATGTAAATAGAAGCATACAAAATGAATATTGTATATATTGTTGTGTTGAAGAATAACTACACTATCATTTCAGAACTGCACATTTCAGAATATTAACCCCAGATACGATGATGGAGCAAAGTTTCAAGGAAAATGATCTAATTATTTTCCACATGCTCTGGTTTATCTGTTTTTTTTTTCTTCTTTTTTACATATAGATTGTCGCTCAAAGATGTCTGCACGGAACAAGGACGAACGGGTGAACAAAATCTGATTGTTGTTCACCAGTTAGACCCTGAGAATAATCTTAAAATGTTGGGAAAGGATTGAAACTTTATCCAACTGCCATTTGGGTTAGCGGTCAAATATTAAATAGCCAAATATGCTGTATGATTATAAATTCGACTTTTGATAGTACAAATTCCAGAGCTTGTAACGATCATATCATTTATCTCCTTCAACACGATGATGGAGCAAAGTTTCAAGGGAAATAATCTAATTGTTTTCCAGATGCTCCGGTTGATCTGTTTTTAGCGAATTTAACCTATAGGGAAGAAGCTATTACCGTAGTCGGCATGGTAAGACCTAGGCCCGGGACCATGATAACTTTTCGTTTTGAGGTCCCCAGACCCCAAAAACATTATTAGTTCAAAACTGTATTAATATGTGTCCGTGGGTGTGATAACTCTCGTAAAAAAGGTCCGATTTTTATGAAATTTGGTACACACGTGTAAAGCAGCATTTATGACTCTAAGTTCGAAAACCAGACAGATCGACCTATCCGAAGGAGTATTTTGGGGGGGTTTTGTACCCCAAAATTTTTTTTGAGTTTTTTACATATAATTTTTGAAAAAATAAAATTTTGTTTTTCCCATTGGAATCAGCTTAAAAATACGGGAAATTTGGTGTTTTAATCATTGCTCTACGTCAATCGTATATTGAGATAATGAAAGTGCTAAACACAGTACATTGTCCAATGTAATTCTTATGGAGGATAAGAAAAATTGTATATCTCCCTTATTTATTAACTTATCCTGACGCAACTTGGTCAGGTATATTGCTTCATTTCATTTTGGTCGATTGATATTTGCACAAAAATCCATTTTTTTGCTGATAGTTCCTGTAGCAGCAAACCTGCATACTCCGCCCCATGTTATTCTTATGGAGAATAATTAACGTGTTATCTCCTTTAATTATGAACATAAATTAATAGAACTTGGTATGTGGCTTTACCTAGTTGAGTTGTATTGATTTTTGTATAAAAACCCATTTTTAGTGTTCCTTATTTCAGCAAACCTGCATACTCAGCCGCCATATTATTCTTATGGAGAATAATTAAAATGTCATAAATCGTTTATTTATGAATGTATATTGATGAAACTTGGTATGTGGCTTTATGTGGTATTAAGATAAATTAATATGAATTGGAAATTCGCTGAGTATGCAGGTTTGCTGCTACGGGGGTATTTTTCCTTATTTTTTAATAGGATACCATTCAATAACAATATCAATAACAATAGCAATACTTTATTGAAATAACAACTACAAATGTTGTGTATCAATGTTGAAAAAAACATAAATTTATAAATTGTTTAAACTACATAGTTATACTTATTTAAATAATAAATAAATAATATAAATATTTAAAAAAATAATAGAACAAGAATATATCAATATATATCAATATCCTATTATGACTGAATGGTTTAGAAAGAAAAAAGTAAATAAACGAATGAAAGATAGAACTGCGTATTCCTCGACTGCTGGGGCATGAGATGATCAAGAATTTATAACAATATTTCGTTCCGGGTTGTAACAGCCATAATAATATCCGATGTTACGCGAAATGATTGCAGGCCACTTCATTTCCGAGTAATGAAACCCGAACCAGACAATGGATATTGTCTTTTGTGTTTCCACTTGGATTTGGTTATTGCCGTTTTAATAACTAATTTTGTAAGTACAATGTTTTAGACAGGTTTTTGTGAAAGTAATTAGATATTTCTCTGTAAACATGTGTTCAGCAAGAGTTGCACGAGGTGAACTGCCTCACCACATACCTATTTTTCCAGAAACACACGTGGTACATGGTTCATACACATAAGGAAGACACAGCTTCCCATGAGACCGTTTAATGTTTAACCATGGCAAGTTCTAATGCTAATATACGAACGAATAGCATTTAATTTAGTAAACATTAACTTAACTCTAAGCACAATAATACATTTAATCGCAAAATTATGTTATAACTAACTTCCGATGATGTTTCATTTATCCAGAGAGGTGATCTGAAATTTGGTTTTCTCATTAATATTATACTTGCCAATGTAGAGCCTCATAAAAGATTAAAACATCGCTACGGATACAAGACACTTGCTCAGAGAAGTTATTTATTGCCTTGTCTCGAATGAATTTCTTGGCTTACTGTATCTCTTTTTAGTACAGGTTGAATGGTTCATTAATTTTGTAAGTTTCTGAATAAGTTTTTCTATTTTAAGTTACATCGAACCAGTTATTAGCCTACATAGCGTTAAAAACTAAAGATTATTATTCGTTAATTACACAAACGTGACCTAGTGATAGCTATGTTTTATGACTAAATTACACTAATATGAGGAATTCTGTTTACCTCCAATAAATTATGAGTAAGATGAAAAGATGTAAAGATTTATTTTTATTACGGATAATGTATAGTGTGTAAATATTTGTTATATAATATAATACAACAGGGAAAAATTAAATGCCTGCAGATTTCCATGCGGGCGTAAAATGAACAAAACCCTACTAGAAAAATGTCACCTACTAAAATACAATGAAGCACTTTTATTCCTTGGTGGAAAATACATACCCAGACAAAGGTGAAGGGTAACCTAAATTTATACTCAATTTAATATCTTAAAATGTAGTTCTGACGTACGGTTCCCAGTTAATAAAACAAACAAGGTCTCATGAAAAATAACCTTCCTAATAATAAAATTCACAAATTCCGCAATAATCGTTATAATGCAATTTGGTTGACCAACAGAGAATATTCGTCCCAGGACAACCTGAAAACTGGTCTATACCAGTTTTGAGGCTGACATTGGGTACAGCAAATGAGGTTGTCATTACATATGGTAAGTTATTTGGCTGTCCATTATGACAAACTTCCCTTTTACCTTTGTTCCCTCTACTTGCAGCGGCTGGGGGCGGCAACTCCAGGTTTGGTCCCCAACCTGAGAATGTATGGGTCATGGCTATTGTACATGGATACCCCATCCGTTGAGTTGGCCAGTTGGAGGGCAGAGCGGGTCCGCCTGTTTGAGCCTGATCACAGCTGTAATAGGAGCACGGGAGTTGGTACTCTGAAAGGCCAATTTGGCTGCCTGTCCCATCCCACCTTTTCCTTTTCTGCTATATCCTAACCTTCCGGTAACCTGCGCAAAATTCCCGCTTGTGGAAGACGTGCTATGCAGCAGCTCTGCTGGGGTTTCCTAATCCAGCAACAATGAATAGAGAATATTTGGATGACGTTTCCATGTAATCCTGAAGGGAAGGGTGAGCAATTAACCTCTTAAACCCACTGTGTGTACCTAGCAAATTAGATTAAAGTGATTGCGTTTATTTGGCCACAGGTCCTAGCTATGGTCATTAGGCCTGTTCACGATGTTTTATGACTCGGCCAATGACTTTAATATATTTTTGGATTCGGTTGGTTTTCGAAGAGTTTTAAATATATCTTATAAACATAAGTATATATCTTTTAAATATACTTCTTTTAAACCCATTGAATGTAAAAAAAGATATTCAATGATTTATTTATATAACAGTATCTTATAAACTTCATATCTTAAATTTAAAAATGTTTACATCATTAATCCGTTTGAACTTAAATACACAAGCTACTGAAATCGCAGTACGAGAGGTTTAAAAGCAAAAACCAACATCTACATTAATGACAATTTTTCAGGAGGGCATTCTGTCTACAACGTAATTAGTTAAACAATGTAGATGGTTGGGATTACGGAGTTTTGGACATCTTGATTGTTTATGAAAACCAATATTAACCACAGAAAATGAAAAAAATATAACTGTAACCAGACTATGTTACTGACCGGTAGATTACAAAACTTTAATCCCATGTCATTAGGTGACAGTGGGGCTTTAATAAAAATATTTTGCACGTATGATCGTTTAGTAAGTCTGCCATCGAGTAATTTGTTCACAATGAAAATAAACTACTATAGGTCTACAACACTCTTGATTATCAATCACAGTCAGCCGTGTTACGGAGTTATACTGTCCCAGTAATTCAAAAATTCCAAAACTTATTGTATTAATTTATCATCACTAGTCCTAATACTTAGCTTTTACATCGAAATTTTCCAGTAAAAAATAAACTAACGAGTTCGCACGCAGCACGCTGACGTGAGGGAAGTGAATTTCCATATAACAACTTTTAAAACTCAAAATCAATGTAAAAACATACATGTATTCCAATTTTTATTGAAATCTGAAAACATTGATTTTTTGGCTGTTCTGATGCTCCTGGTTTCATTTACCTGCAAAGCTGGGAATCCAATTTTGCGCATTATAATGTTAGGATGAGGTCCAGTCAGGCTGGAAAGTAGGCATGAGGTTGCTGTGGATTATAAAAGTACTCTAACAAGTAGCAGGCTTTTCTAGTGTAAACCTCCCATAAGACACCGTACTGTGTTTGTTCGAAACACATTTTCTTTAATAACTCGGTAATTATTTATGCTAGAATGACGAGAGAGGGCTTACAACTTTCGCCTCACTAATTCCCATCTTATTACATGCATTAATTTTACATACGGGTCTCCTCCGACCCTTTTTGGGCCCAAAAACCCAAAATTTGAAAGAATAATCCCAAAAAAGGGTTTTAGAGTTTTCCGATTGTTTTGCCCAACGAACTTGTCCAACTGATTACAGAAAGAAACGTCCCTACCAAATTTGAAGTTAATCGGACAAAAAATGTGAACGCTAGAGTGCAAACACACACACACACACACACACACACACACACACACATATATATATATATATATATATATATATATATATATGTCTATATATATATACATATATAAATAAATATATATATATATGTGTGTACAATTTTTAACGACCACCCAAAACGTGTTCAGGGGGTCACGTTAGGAACTTCTATGGTGGTCCCGGGCTTAAGTTTCACCATGCGGGTCATGCTAATAGTGCACTTTCCAAAGGAAATTCACTAATAATAAATCTACATAGATATAAGTATTGTTTTAAACACGACAAAACACCATTAATTTACATAACACTCACATTTTAAACTATTTCAAAATAAACAAAATTGATGGAACAAAACATAACCAACTCCATAGTTTAAAAAATTTTTACATATCTGTGATTTATAAACAATGATGCAGTGTTTCCACTCAGCGCTAAAAATATCCCACGCGCTGATACAAAAAAACCCCCATTATCCCACACTCTCCCTTATAATATACCTCGTCATATCCCACACTTTCCCACTGATTTGTTAAACATAGCAACACAATTAATGTTAAATATTATATGATTATTGAATAATCATACAATACAATACAATACAATACAGTACAATACTTATACCATTAGATAGAGCTTATTTAGATCTACTAATTACCTATAGGTATTTTACATTTTAGTACCTCAAAGGATTTTGAGCAATGCGTCATAGGCTAAATTATACGGTGAACTAACTATATTAAATCATTTATTTACGTGAGAGGTACTAATATTTTTAATGGTAGTACTAAAGAGTACGACATAGGTACTAAATAATGGCAAATATTTTGCTTGTTAATTTTAACATGGCTCGGCCAGCAATATTGACATGATTCAGTGGTTGTTCTGTGAAGTTTATAAAATCATAATAGGTGCGGACAGCGAGGTTAAAAAATGAGAAACCCCGCAACTGCCAGTAGGGCGAGAAAATCCACTAGAAGTGCTATTGCTAAGGTGCTCTGGTCGTAAGTTGTAAGCAAACTAGCAGACGTAATGCCGATTTCCAAAAATCTCACTTTATCCCACAAGCAGTCAAAATAGCCCATATATGGGATGAAAATCCCTCAAGTTAAACACAGATAAATCCCAGCTGACATTTTAAAGACAACCATAGTCAATAGCTTGCTACAAAAACCAATTCATACTACTGAATATAAAACATTAAAATTAGTTTTAATAATTATTAATAATCCAAAATAAAAAAACAAACACAAATGAACAAATGACGTGTTAAAACATCGCTTAGGTACCCCAAATGACTCCTTCAAAATGTCATTAAGAAATGTTTTATAGTTATGTAGTATTTCGATAACACACCCACACACACACGGCCACTGAAACTTCTTCATCAATCCAGTGATTCACTTTCGTTCATCAATTATTCATTAACTGTAAATAATGCATTGCTATTGTTGGGAAATTTAAGTAAATATTAACGTAACTAATCCTATGGCAAAATATAAATTATAGAACAATATTGTTGTACATTCTTAATATTCATGTTTAGTGAGCGCTCTTAGATTAGGAATGCTCTTGATAATACTTTTATTAATATTGGTACATAAAAGTACGAAGTAGATACTAAATAATGCATGTATTTGACAAGTTAACTTTATGTACAAATAACACGTTTGTCCTCATTCAAAACATGTAATATGTTTTAAAACAACTAAACATAAAACTTGTTAAGCAACACACAGTGTAAGCTAAATTTAGTGCAATAAAACATGTTAACAGCTATAATTACAGTATTCACATTTTTAAACCAAATTAACATAATACAATAAGTTTATAATTATATTTAGCAAATAATAATTAGGGAAAAAACTGATTCGTGTGTAACTTATAAACTGGTTAAATGATAAAACTCATAAAATGATATCAGATTTATCAGAACTAGACCAATGATAAAGGTTCAATGCAGAACACATGAATAATTTATTATTTACAATATCATCTAACACATACCCAAACATAGATATAAATAGGCGAAATTCGGGAGTTGCCCCCCCCCCAATAATTTATAGAAAATATTGTTGTAAATATGAAAATTCACAATAATTACGATCACGAACATGCTTGCCCCTCCAATCAAAATATATAAATTACGCTTTTGCAGATATATCATGACCATTGTAACAACATACAGATTTCCATCACAAAACTCGTAGGATCATATTTAAAAAGAGCCATTTAAATTTCTGAACTGAATTTAAGCACAGTCGAACACTTAGATAACATAAAATATTGCGCTTTAAAAACACGGAACGGTCTAGTTGTTACAAGCCTCATGATTTCATATTTTCTCACATGTTTTAAATGCGATATTTGTTATGTTAAAACAAACGGTCCAAACCTACATCGTGAGTACATCGTCTCGAGTTCAGTGATCCTAGGAGCTGTCATTATGCCGGGATTGCGTGCCTCCGTGGCACCTGAGATAATAAATTATTGTTACTCTCACACGGGAGTTTTGCTGGAAAACACAGTGGTATGTAGGAAATAACAAACAAGTGAACATTAAAAAAAGTGACGTTTGTGAAAAGATTAACTTGTTGATATATTTCTTTACCTTTTAACTATTCCCGTAAAAATCCGGCATCTATTACAAAACAAGTGGCATCTGAAAAATATTTGCATACCTCCGTAAACCAGAAATGTTTCTATCACAATTTAAAAACAAGTTCGCACGCATCACGCTGACGTGAGGGAAGTGAATTTCCAAATAAAAAACTGTTAAAACTCAAAATCAGTGTAAAAACAAACATTTATTCCAATTTTTATTGAAATCTGAAAACATTGATTTTTGGCTGTTCTAATGCTCCTGGTTTTATTTACCTGCAATATTGGTAATACAATTCTGTGCATTATAAGGTTAGGAGAGGTTCCAGTCAGGCTTTTGAAAGTAGGCGTGAGGTTGCTGGGGATGATAAAAGTACACCAACAAATGAATAACTTGTCTAATTAGTCCAGAATAAATAGCATTATATCTGGAAAAAATTGCAACAGAAATTTTCTTGAGTGATTCTTAGTCAAAAAGACGTGATAAACATGATGGCGCAAAGTCTACCAACTTATGATATGACATAAGGCGACCATTTTGAATTATAGTAGGCTATATTGGATTTTGTGTAAGGTTTCACTAAACTTGTTATTGTAGGTAAACTCTTAACCTTAGAATTATGATTTATGGCTTAAAATGCTCCCATAATGACCACTTATCTTACAAATGTATATTTGTTACTATTTATTGATCTATCTGTATGCAATGCAAAGTAAAACTTAATTTTTCCCAAACATATTTTCGTTTTTTTCAGAGAATTTTAAACTTAACGTTGTTGTTTTTAAATTTTATGCCTACAAATCATTGCTCACGATGAAGAGCAATAGATTCCCTATAAAATAAGTCCAAATTTGTTATTTCATAGTCAAACGGTCGTGTGTGTAACGCGCATTTCATGCACCAATTCAGGATCCAGCAGGACGCGCTAGCTGAAGGGCAGGTGCTCGCCGCAGGCGTGGTTACCCATTGTTGCCTAGTTTGTTTTTCTTTACGTTTATAATTCAATATAAAATAGAATAAACAATATTTTATAGTTTATTAGTGTTGAGTATTGTTTGTTTTATCAATCATTATATGCATTAGTAAAGAATTTCTGTATTTATTTTATTGCGTGCTCTAAATATTATTCATATTAATATTGCAATTTATGTTTATTAATTTATATTAATTTTATAATTAATCCATATAAATAAAAATAAAAATCAAATGTATTAATATAATGATATTAACATTATTAATAGTACTATTATAATCTGTTGTATTATTTAATTTATATTTATTTTGTAGTACTAGTTTTTTGTTTTTTCCCCGAGACGAAATGCTAAATGCACCGTCAAGGAAGAATCGGAACATTCCTTGGTGTGCGGGAATTGCACCCACTAAAACCCCCTGAATCAGACTAAAGTCCACTTTTGAAAGCCCTATTAAGGCATTACTTCAAAGTGGAGCCTCGTATCTTGAAGCCGACTTGGCTACAACTTCTGCTAATTCCTTATTTTTCACCTGAGGGAAGATCCCAGATGTTATGGGTCTTCAAGTTTTTTCCTCTTGAGAACCCGTTCGGCAAATACCGAAATGCGTTGCCAGTTTTCAAGAGAAGACGACATCAGAGGAACAGTTGCAGTCTCGGGGCTGAAAAACCCTACCTCCTGCTCCAACTGTCTTCTTTGGACCGCCCACCGCTCACACTCGAAAAACGTGTATAAAGCGTTGTCGTGGGTGGAGTCTCCATATCGAAAGGCTGGGCTGTCGACTTTTCTCATCTTGTGGAGGTAGGCCTGGAAAAAACCATGTCCGGTGAGGAGCTGCGTGGTAAGGAAGTTCACCTCACCAAACTTGTGCTCGATCCACACAGACAGGTCCCGGATGAGCCTTCGCGTCCAGGCCGCTCTAGGCTCGTTGTCCCATCTCTCCTGCCAGCAACGCAAAGAGGTCTCTCTGGTCACGCGCATCACCTCCTGAGCTCCAAGTTCAGTCTTGGTGTAGACCACCAATTTCCTCTCCTGGGCCAGAAGGTCAATTGGCACGACAACTGCGACCACTAAAGCAGCATGCTCAGAGGGGACCGTCCGGTGAGATGACGTGATCCTTAGAGCTACCCTGCTACCCATGACTACTCCCATCTGCTTCCGATAGCATTCCCTCCTTAGCGCATCTGCCCAAATATTGCACCCATACGAGTACTGAGTACTAGTATTGAGTTTGTGACAGACAAAAGGAGCTTGTCAGCAGATGGGCCTTCGACATTAGCCATTAGTAGGATGAGTGCTGCAATTATATTTGCCGCTTTTTCAGTGGCAAACTTTATCTGTTCTCTGTTTGGTGTCAAGTCTCATCTCCAGATACTTCATCACAGCGGGCTTAGAACGGATTGATTCCGTGTCGACCTGCAAATCTAACAATTTTGGAATGCGACACCCTGTCATCATGACTATCTCGGTTTTCTCGGTGGCCAAACTCAGGCTGTGGTCCTCCATCCACCCAAAGACGAGTCTCATCACCTGATTTAACCTCCACTGGGCCTGCTGAACATCGCGAGCGACAATTGATTCAAATGGTCTAATGAGAGAGTATTATGAATACAAACTAAGAAAGAAAATATCATAAGTTTCCAAATCCGCTGAACTTAATGATGATGCTTTCCAAGTAGTTATCGATGGAGGTGGATTGCTACATAGAATTCCTTGCTCAAAAAACATAACTTTTGATTGAATCGCTAGAATGTAAGTATCTTATGTAAAATCAAATTACGGGCAAGCCACAACAGCGTTTGATGGTTACAGCAAGAGTACTACCAAAGAGCACGTCCATTCAAGACGCAGCAGAGGCAGACTGGACCAACCACTCTATAACCCAACACTGTCCTATGAATCAAGAAGGAACATTTCCAATATAATGACAGAGACAAAGGTTTCATACAATATTTGGCGTCAAAACTTAAAAGTGAAGGATGTAAAGATTTCCAGGCAAAAAGCGATGCGGATCTTCTAATTGTTGAAAAAAAACCTTATAAACAGCAAAAACTACCCAAACAGTTTTGATTGGGGATGACACAGACCTTCTCATCTTACTCTTGCACTATACTGCTGAAACGGACGAAAACATCTATTTCAGCTCAGAGAAAAAGTGCAGTCAGAAAGAGTCTTATACATTCGATATAAAATGTTCTCGGGTCTTGCATTACTGCCAATTTACTTTTTGCACATGCACACGCTGGTTATAATACAACCTCAAGGATATTTTATATTTCGAAAGGAGAAACTTTGAAGCTTCTGAGTGACGAGGGCTTTCGTCATTACGTGTCGGTATTTTATCTGCCAAATGTATCGCCAGACTTGATCGCTGCGTCCGGTGAGAATTCATTAGTAAAAATGTTTTGGAGGATTGTAAATAAAACAATCAATGATATCCGTGTAAAAAAGTTCACTCAGAAAGTAACGAAAACATCGGGCAGTCATGTAAAACCGGAGAATCTCCCACCATCAGATGCATGTTTATCTCACAGTCTGCGGGTGTATACTATCAGAGCCAATCATGGTTAGGAAATTATCTTAACCTGCTGGAATGGGGCTGGAAAATTAGAGGTAGTAGGATTTTTCCTACAACAACATCGTTGCCTCCAGCCCCAATCAAACTTTTCAAGATTTTAAAATGCTCTTGTACCAAAACCCTCTGTCAAACCATGCACTTTTATTGCTCGAGTGCCTGTTCGAACTGTGAAGGGGCCAGTTGCAAGAATTCCGAACCATATAGTGAGGATAAGTAGTTTTAAATGTTAATAAGTGTATATAAGTTAATGTATTATTCTTTTGTAAATAAAATATGTCTAATTGTGTTTGATATTTTAAATCCTATAATTTAATATGATAGTTAATGTGAACACATACTTTAAACATCGTTTATTTATTTTTAATACTGATGGGTACTTTAACCTGTATACATTATTATCACTTCCATATAGTCTAAGGTTGTGTTAAAATGTACAAACTTGATGCAGTGTATTCAATTAAACTCACAACAAACTATAAATAATGTCCATGTTCATAAACAACTAGTTGAAAAATAAAATATCAATTAAACTTTCCAAACTATAATAAATGTGTTTATTCTAATGGAAGTTGCCTCTTGACTTTGCATGAATACTTTGAAAAAATTATAATATTTAGTCGATTCAATAAGGGCAGTCATACTTTACTTTTTACTAATGCATATAAGATAGCCGTACAACAAAAAGTACCCAACAATAGTAAATTATAAAATGTTTTTTATTCAATTGTATATTGAATTATAAACGTAAAGAAAAACAAATTAGGCAACAATGGGTAACCACGCCTGCGGCGAGCACCTGCCCTTCAGCTAGCGCGTCCTGCTGGAGCCTGAATTGGTGCATGAAATGCGCGTTACACACACGACCATTTAACTATTAAATAACACATTTGGACTTATTCTGCAGAGGATTTATTGCTCTTCATCATGAGCAATGATTTATAGGTATAAAATATAAAAAAAAAACTATGTTAAATCCTTAACACTCCGAAATGTGTTATTAATTGTTTAATAGAAATTAGTATTCTCGGTAAAATAATTGAAAGATAATTAATAAATAGTAACACATATTCCTAAGATAGGTTGTAATTATTGGAACATTTTAAGACATAAATCATTCTTCTATGTTTAATAGTTTACTTACAGTAACAAGTTTAGTGAAACCTTACAAATTCCAATATGGCCAACTACTATTCAAACCGGTGGCTTATGCCCCGGCATACGTTGGTAGAGTTGGCAATTTTTTCTAGGTTAGGCAGTTTTTGGGGCTAATTATACTGGACTAATTGTAAAACCCCCAAGACAACTTACTGTGTTTAGTCGATACACATTGTCTTTAATAACTCGGTAAATATTTATGCTAGTATGACGAGAGAGGGCTTAAAACTTTTGCCTCAGTAATTCCCATCTTTTTACATGCATTTCATTTTTATATCCGGGCCTTTTCTGACCCTTTTGGGGGCCCAAAAACTCGAAATTTGAAAGATTAATCCCCAAAAAAGGGGTTTAGAGTTTTCCGATTGTTTTGCCCAACGAACTTGTCCAACTGATTATAGAAAGGTATGTCCCTACCAAATTTGAAGTAAATCGGACAAAAAATACGACCGCTAGAGTGCAAACACATATATATATATACAATTTTGAACGACTCCCCAAAACGTGATCAGGGGGTCACGTTACGAACTTCTATGGTGGTCCCGGGCTTAAGTTTCACTGTGCGGGTCATGCTAACAGTTCACTTTCCATAGAAAATTCACTAATAATTAAGCGTGGAATCCTGTTTCATCCCCCTTCGCCGTCGTGGGTTGTTTAATCTCCTGAACGAGAATAGCATCACGAAATCATGTTGTAATGTGAACGATAACTTTGATATATTCATTCTTTTTCGTTTTAGAAATAAATATCTATCATAGCAATTTGGGTAAACTAGAAGGCACATGTGAAACATATCCGAACTTATACAATATAATGTTTTTCTAATTGATATTATATGTACCTGCTACGCTAAAAAAAACCTTATAAACCCTGCTACGCTAACATTAACTATACATAGATACAATTATTATGTAAAATACAGTTTAAGGGCGCTGGAGAACGATCAAATTTGACTTGTTTTCCTATAAAAACAATGTTGAACTAAAAACATGGCATATCGGTTATTTATTGTCATACAATTACGAATGATGTCTCTAAAAGATTCCCCTTAAAAATAATGGTCTGCAACCTAAAAGAAACACATAACAAAAACAAAATTATTCAATTTTTAGTGTTTTTAAAATGAAATTATTTTTAGTGTTTCCTGTTTATTGGTCAGATTAAAGTATTAGATACAGATTGGATACACACCAAAAAACATTGGATACACATTAAATAATTAATACCATTATTTAATTTTATGAACAATATTTATTTTAAACTGTTGTAATTGATTTTCATTGCTTATTAAATTTGTTGTGTTGGTTGGTTGGGCATGGTTAATGTTATTTATTAAAATTGTATGCCTAGTGTAATTGGTTATATTGAATTTGCAGATTAAAAGTGAGGCTAAACCAACCAAACTGTAACACACAAGATAACTATTGAAATACTTCTAAGATACCATTGCTTTTTTGATCTAATGTGTTTATTTGTGTGTTAATAATTACAATAGACATTGACATATTCTTCAAGAACAGTACATGGCTTCAAAAATATTTTTATAATACATTGTTTTAAATCGGTACAGTCAGTTAATCTTGATCACCACTCTCTCTCTCTTTCTTTTTCTCAATCCATTAAAGACTAATTCCATTTTCATTCAGACTAAGCAGCGTCAAAATTATAACTCTACAAATATTCCACATTCTTAAATTGGTGAAAATCAATTTGCAAATGTCGAATCCGTAAAGTTCCTGGGAGTGAGGTGGGACGATAGGACCTAGGAGGAACAAATCCTCTATCTCAGAAACAGGCTCTCGGCCGGTCTGTTGGTTTTACGGAACATTTGTAGGATAGGTAATATCGACTTGGATAAACTTGTTGACTTCAGTCCCTTTGAATCACACACTAGCTATCCATAATATTATGGGGTAATTCCTCTGTTACAAATATTAATTTGATTTTTAAACTCCAAAAGAGAGGGATTAGGTATATTTATCGCCTACGCCATCAAGTCCTATCAAATCCTGTAGAATCATCAATCCTAACTGTGCCTTGAATTTTCAGTTTAGAAATAGTAATGTATGCAATCATCAATAACGCCACTTGTGTCCCCGTACAACATCAATATTTTACTAGAAATAACAACAATTGATCTGCAGTAGCTCTCAGCCTAAGATTGTTAGAGAATAAGTCCAGCTACCTCGGCCCAAAGAATTTCAACTAAATCCCACAGAAAATCACATAAATTGCAAATATCTCTAAACTCAAGATAGAACTAATGAAATATTTAATCAAGAAAATACTTTTACTGGAATTTCTATATGCTTAAATGTCACCTAATCTAACTTAACTACCAAACCAAACCCTGATCTATCCTGTGTTGGTGTAATTGTGATACTTGCGGATCTACATTCTGTACGAAAGAGATAATTATCATTTTTTACTGGTCCTAAATCGCTGATGTGATCTATGGGACGGCAGCAGTAAGTTGTTGTGTTTTGTTTGCTGGCTGGAGTCTGTATGTATGATCACCTCGCAGATGTAGAGTGACGATACTGTCAGTATGTTAAGATCTTCGTAGGCTTCTCGGCAGCTAATGTTATATATGTTGTATGATAAGCCCGATGGGGAAAATAAAACAATTTGAATTTAATTTATTTTACTCAAGATCAATCTGGCAAACCTTATTGTGCTTGTCAGCTATGGAAAATCTGTCTGATCATTTACAATACAAGTTATGATAGGATCATGCTCCTCTTCCCAGACAGGAAAGACATTTTTATCAATATTCTCAGTCATACATGGGCTTAGCAAAATATCCTTTGAATTTAAAATGCAACAGTAACCAACCAACAGACACCAACTAAACGACACAATGATCAATCACTGCACTCGTCCGGTCACAATGCTTTGTCGCCTTTGCTTGTTTGTGCAACTTGTTTGTTCACGTGGTTGTGCGTTTGTCTGTGTGACAGATAACCGATCAAGCGTTTTTTCGATGACCATCACGTATTGGTTCGCACTGCATAGTTGTAAAAAATTATCAACATCACTTATACACAACATCAGAATCGAGCAATAGGCTTATACTCGATCATATTATAAGTTGCGTAATTAAAGTCGCGTTTACACTATAAAACTTGTTTTATAAACTTTTGTTTGTCAAACATGTTTAATACAACTATTGTTTTATTAAACTTAAACTTGTGTTTATACAAATTTGGTCGTACAACATTAATTTTATGCATTAACAAATTATCGAACATGATTCAAACACAAGTCCGCCCAAAAATCTAAAGTCGCCATGATTGCTTCAAGCGACGAGAAGAGGACGCTTTTATTTGGGACAAAATTTGAAAATCATTGAAAAATACAAGTTCGCACACAGCACACATCGAGTTCCACATAAAAAACTTTTAAAAATCAAAATCAGTGTAAAAACAATGATTTTACCAATTTTCATTAATATCTGAAAACATTGATTTTTTGGATTTTCTGATGCTCCTGGTTCTATTTACCTGCAATGCTAGGAATACAATTTTGCGCATTATAAGGTTAGGAGAAGGTTCAGTCATGCTTGAAAATAGGCTTGAGGTGGCTGTGGATGATAAAAATACACCAACAAATGAATAACAGGTTTTTCTACTGTAAAACCCCCATAAGACAACGTACTGTGTTTAGTCGATATACATTTTCTTTAATAGCTCGGTAAATATTTGTGCTAGAATGATGAGAGGGCTTAAAACTTTGGCCTCACTAATCTCCATCTTATTAAATGTTTACATTTTACATCCGGGGCTTTTCTGACCTTTTTTGGGCCCAAAAACATAAAATTTGAAAGATTAATCCCCAGTAAAGAGGGTTATACCGATTGTTTTGCCCAACGAACTTGCCCAACCGATTACAAAAAGGAACGTTCCTACCAAATTTTAAGTAAATCGGACTAAAATTGCAACCGCTAGAGTGCAAACACATATTTAGGTTTATAAAACACAAATTTCCTTTGATCTTCATCGACTCCGGTCGGGAAAGCTGCAACCTGTTGTAAAACACGATTTTTGGTTGTAAAACACGCTTATCGTACAACTTTGTTGAATATTTTTCATTGCATTCTTAAACATGTTCAAATCAATTACTATAATTGGTTATACAACACAAGTTTACAAAACAAGTTGTATAGTACTAGTTATCTAAATAATCATTACTTTAGTTAAAATTACACTGTAAATTAATTATTATCGATTAATTACACATCATTTTCGGATATTAAATTTGTTAGTGTGCCATTTTTTAAATAATTCGAATACTGATTATTTGGGAAAGTATAACCAATCATTAATTAAATAGAACAATAATTAAATAAGATAAATTAATTAGTTTTTAATTGAGAATTATTCACATAGCACGAGTTAAGTCTCTTTTCCTGTTATGGTGTTGCCTGTCATATTATAGCCATCGGATTTCCGTCTACTTGTTATGATCTTGACACATTAGCAAAGTTAAAGTGAAAAGTGGCATTTCCGTAATCAAAATATCCTACTTCTCGTAAAACAAACGGGATTGATTATTTTCAGTCCTTCTTTCTAATAAAAAACGTTTAGTCAAAAATTACACTAGAGTCCGGATAATCCGAACTAATTGGGACCGGAGCCTATTCGAACTCCATTACCACGTTTTCGGATTTTCTAGAATTTACAGGTTAACCATACAAATCTATTCAAAATAATTTTATTTTGTATATTGATACTGTACAATGCACTGTGCTTTAATAATTAACAACCATAAATTAATAAATTACAATATTACCGTGTATGATTGTTTCAAAACAGCAACCGGTTAACGATTGAACCAGTACTTCAAAGTACAGTTAACTCGTAACATCGCCACTTCTTGTCATCTACTCCACTGATATGAAAGAAAATTTGACTTGATCACTATCAACCTCCACAGTCACATAGCTGGAGGTGTTTCCAAAAAGTATAAAAAAGTAATTTTATCCCACTATATTAGACCTGCAAGGAATCAAAGCGAGATAGCTAGGAACAATATGAAATGTTGTTCTCGTCAATAAGGATAGATTACAAATAAAGACGTGGTAATCTCTAGCAATTTAGACGAAATTTGATCGAGTTTACTCGTACAAATTTCAATAACTCAGCTATATAGGTCGAGTGTTATTCAAACCCTTTATTCAATTTTTTTGCTTAAAATTTTACCTTTTTTAATCTCTACATTTTTTTTGAATTGTTATTTTATAAAATTTCGAACTTTAAACTGAAATCACCGCAATATTTTAACGGTAAAAGCACAAATTCAAACCCAAACTAGGCCTAAACAAGTATAATATACGTGCCAATTTTCAAGTCAGTACCTTAAGTGGTTCCTAAGATGTGATGCACTGATAAAAAAATACATGCAGACGGGAAACGGAACGAGGCAAGCTATAAAATTGTTTATATAACCCAGAAACAAGTTTCGGATATTTCCAGAGAAAAATTCAGAAACATCCTGTTTATTTATGCTTATCCTGGTATGAATATCCATGACACGTATTACTTTGTACGTTTTTGTTGCGGTAGGATAGGAACTAGATGAAAAATGGGAATACAGGATATTGAAGTAACAATAAAGGTCGCAGCGAAGAGCGCGAACAATATTGCGACAACAGCCAATATTTGCGACAACAGTCAGGTAAAAAAGTCATCCCTCAAACCACAAAATGTGAGTCCAGTCCTCGCTTTACTGTAGCACCTCTACTGTTTTCGTGTCAGGAAGCTGTACTTAAAGTTATTAAATCCCCCAAGTTTGTCACTAAACGGCAACGGTTTGTTTCGGTACGTTAAGCTTTGTAATCAGCTGCTTGATCTGTTTGCTCACTTTTAAGGCAAATATTTATTTACAGAGGGAAATTTTTTGAAAATACTGTATGTTTCAGTACTGTGTGTTTAAGGGATCATCAGATATGACAAAAAAAACATAAAATAAACATAGAAACTCCCATGGTAGATGGGGCGAAGTCCTTAGACAATATTATAGTTTTGATTCCTGATGATAATATCTATAGGCATATTTACTTATCATTAAAAAAAATCATGAAAAGTGATAGAGTAAAAAAGCCTGAACCGTCCCAAAATTTACAATTTTAAATATACGAGGTATATAAGTGGTAATAAATCAAGTTATCAGCTAGCATGGAACTATTTTTATCCAAGTAGTTTTGACATAATATTCCAATTAAGTGTCTACTAAGATATACACACATTTCCCCCCAACACCGTTTATATGACTATACCATTTCTTAGCTTCATAGTTTATTTGATCTTATCACTATGTAGGCCTACATACACTTAATTCATATGCCAAGATCTTCTACTGTTGGTATTTTGTTTGAACTACTGTATATTATTTTATAGAAAGGTCTAGCTTACTGGTTACTAGATTCCCAACTCCTTGGCGTGGTATCGGGAATCTGCAAAAGTAAACATACATTTGAGCATAACATATTGTTTGGAAAGGATATCACAAACACATTAGTAAAGAAAAGCGAATGAATAATGGGTGAATAGAATCAGTTTGAAAAGGGGGTGAATAATGATAGTAGGGGTTAAATATCCTCGGTGAAATATAGTTCTTTGGTGCTGGTAACAGGTATTCTGTAAGAAATCAGATTGAAAAAAAAACAAATAATAGAATATTAAATGCTTTATTTTCATTTGGTACATGTTTGTACGATGGACATTGTCAAGAGACTACAGTTAACTAATAATCACTATACGCTTCACTATATTCGTGAAGTGCACTTTTTTACCTTTTTGAGTCAGACCGACTTAAAGTATTGTGTAAAACACAATATAGCTTTGAAAATGATACAGTATAAGGACTCTTGAAAACTTTGTTGTACTTATAATTTACTTTTCTAAACAATCCCTTCCAAAATTTAGTTTATAAGTTTAGGTTTCTACAATTGGCAACCAAGTTCTAAAAGCGTTGAATTTCGCAATGTCCCTGGTCCCTGGAATAGCAAACTGCACAAAAACACGATTGAAATTTATATTTTTCCATTGTAGTTAAAATATATCAGAAGCCTAATTATGTTGATAAAATATTCGTTTCTAGTTAACACAAGTTTAAAAGGATCCTTATAATCAACGTCTCCTTTAGTAATTATATACTTCATTGACTACAGTAAAAAATATCGTCAGGATCTCACGAAACTGGTAAAAATAACTTTTAGACTCTCAATAACAAATTGCTCCTGTCGTCACCACAGGGCTCCAACTTAAAACTTTATACTTGGGATTTGGGTTATTTTTTAACCTTGCGACATAAAGATTTTGGATTTTTTCTGCAGACTACATTGAAACGGTACTTAGAACTTAATATTTCATAAACTCATATTGTTATATTTCTATGTTCATTTTTCAGTAGTGGTTAAAATAAAGATTACAATTTCTGTTGTTAAATAAACGAATTAATCATCTTAACAAATTCAATTAGAAAATACTATGCAGGGATTGGCAAATCAGTTGCAATCTATTTATCCATCAAAGATTAATCTAGTGAAAGCAGTGTACAAATCGGTATCGACCAACTTAATTAATCCGGGTTCGACTCATCCCCCTTCCAATTTAAAGGGGAGGTGTGAAAGGATGGGGAGGGACGACCTTTCCCCCTCCTTGTCAATTCACTACTTACTTTATAATGCTGTAATCTTATCACATTGTTTGAATAATCAATACAACGCTAAATCGGTGAAGAATTTGACAGCTTATTAGATAAATGCTTATGTCGACATTTAATAATATTTTATACTTTCAAAGTTAAGAAAAAAAGGGAAGATCGCTAATTTGGTTTGTCATGGGTCTTTAAAGTGAGATTGGCGCATTGGATAGTGCATGCAAATTATGTTTAATGGCTCGTACTATAGAGGGTACCTGGTAGCAGAGTTTTTCTCTGTGGAAAATCTCATCTTGATATAGCCTATACCATGTGAGTATTAATTTGAAAGCTCACTGGTTGTTAATGGTTATTTCGTTATGATTTTAAACTCTATAATTTTAATTATAGAGTTTTCAAGCAAACTTTGAGTTTTCTTAGAGTTAAGGAGTTTTCAAATTGATTTTTGAAGCATAAAAACAATTATTTTCTACGTTTATACAAATTCTATCCTCGGGATTGCGAGATCCATTTTGCATACATACATTGCTCGTTTAAAAATATAATTTTATGGCGAAGGTGTCACGGAAATTATGTTGGTGTTAATAAACGTGTTGTTCTCAAATTCTCAAAGAACACAATCATCTTCTAAGGTTATGAAAACCAAATCCTGAAAAACGTTTATAATTTGTTTTGAAAGTGAATTATCCTTACATTTAAAAAGCAAAATTAATTATTTAGACATTTAATCTGAGACTTCCACTGGATTGATTGCATGCGATTTCTACTAAATAATAATATTTATATTCCTATAAATCGCATGGTTATTTTTTATTTGGGATATTTTGTCGTTATTTAGTTTTGAAACAAGTATTTAAGTTATATTATGGAATTTAACAAAAATGCCATAAGAGAATATGTCGGTAAAACTTCACACTTTTCCAGTCGTTTGGACAGTTTGTCTGAAACTTCTACTGGATAAATGTAATGCGGTTTGTTCTAAATTAACGATAATTGATCCCGTATTTGCAAGTTTTATTTGTATTTAATATATTGTTTTGTACTTTTAAAATACTTGAAAAACATTTATGTATTTTTGAAATATTTTGGACGGTTCGTCTGAGACTTGTACAAGACCGGTTTAATTGCGGGTTGTAATACAAATAAAAGTTAAATTTTCATATATTTGCAGATTTCCCTTACTTTTTTAATATTGTTTCTTAGTAAATTATATCTACAAATTAGAACTCTTTTACCTAGAGTTTTGCTTGGTATCGAGCAATTAGAGCTCTAGTACCACTATTAATTGTCAAAAACTTAAGTTACACCCAAACTAAAATGATTGGCTACAATTTCTGACTCGAGTTAAAAATGTGATCCAACTATAAGCAGTTCAAACATCCAACTCCCAAAGTAGATTACGCCTGCAGTGAATGATTGCTGCAGGGCAAGTTCAAAACCTTCCAATTCATTTCTTGCTATTCTTTACAATAGCCGACTAAACTTCATCACAGAATGTTGATTTGTGTACTCTTTAAACTATTTCAAGATGGAACTAAATTCACAAATTTGACAAAGTAACTTGATTTACATTTTGTGTAGGTAAGTCCAACTTTTGACTGCCAAATTGATGATGAATGTAACATATTTTGAAATTATGCCTACTCAAGTAATGTTTTACTAATGTTCATATAACTAGAGTTTGTAGCTATAAGAAATCATCTGACGAAGCTATGCATGTTAAACTTTCATTGGCTATAAAATTTTCTAACAAAAATATTATTCTGATACACAAAAGACCACGTTTTTTTCATTTTTCACATTCAGTGTTAAGGGTAAATTAGTGTCAGAATGTGTAATTCGATTTTAGGTTAAAGGTTTGATGTGAATTGAAATTCACTACTCTAAATCATAACCTGAAATATTTTGGTAAAGATACTGCAAGGAACGATAGTAAAGTTAAGCGTTAAAATTGGTAACCTTGATGGCGAGTAACAATGTAGAAATTGAACAAAAATAATTTTAAGGCATCGTAAATATTGTTTACTAACCAAGAAACTATTGTAATTTTTAAAATTAAAGCGTAGCAACAAAATTAATTGCTCATAATTAACAGGATATCAAAGGATTATATATGAAACGTTAGTTTTATTGAGTTTAGAATTGATACAACATGCGAATTAGAGTTCTATATAGTAGTCCTGATAATAAACCACACAAGCTGGATGATATTGTGACTAGCTGTAGTGTACTTCAAGACTAATATCCGTTAACTAGTGCACAACACATAAACAACGAAAATCAAATAGGAAATTACTTGGAACGCCGTTTTCTGATTTATGGTTACTGAGATTGGCGGGAACTATGGCTATTAACATCGCAATCTCACTCCAGTTGTTTTATTGCACACCGACAAACCCTTTTACAATTGGCTTAATGGAGTTTATTAAGACGATTTTTTAATAGTATAACATTTAGTTTTATATAATATTGTAATTTTAACGTGGAGTAATTTTAATAGGGATATAATAACGTGCTCCTCCTATCATAATAGTCTGCCTAATACCACAGTAGAGTGCCTAATGCCACAGGAGTTCCCTGATGCCACAGCAATCCGCCTAATGCCACAGTAGTCCACCAGATACCACAGAAGTCCGTCTGATGCCACAGCAGTCCGTCTGATGCCACAGCAGTCCGTCTGATGCCACAGCAGTCCGCCTGATACCACTGGTATCCAACTGATTCTACAGCTGTCCACCTGATGTCATAGCCGTTCATCTGATGCCACAGCAGTCCTCCTGATAACACAGTAGTCCACCTGATGTCACAGGGATCCAACTGATTCTATAGCAGTCCACCTAATAACATAGCCGTTCACCTGATGCCAACTGATTCTACAGCAGTCCATCTGATGTCATAGCCGTTCATCTGATGCCACATCAGTCCTCCTGATAACACAGTCCACTTGATGCCATTGTTATCCAACTGATTCTACAACAGTCCATCTGATGTCATAGCCATTCACCTGATACCATATCAGTCCTCCTGATAACACAGTAGTCCACCTGATGCCACTAGTATCCAACTAATTCCACAGCAGACAATCTGATGTCATAGCCGTTCACCTGATGCCAACTGATTCTACAGCAGTCCATCTGATGTCATAGCCGTTCATCTGATGCCACATCAGTCCTCCTGATAACACAGTCCACTTGATGCCACTGTTATCCAACTGATTCTACAACAGTCCATCTGATGTCATAGCCATTCACCTGATACCATATCAGTCCTCCTGATAACACAGTAGTCCACCTGATGCCACTGGGATCCAACTGATTGTATAGCAGTCCACCTAATAACATAGCCGTTCACCTGTTGCCAACTGAGTCTACAGCAGTCCATCTGATGTCATAGCCGTTCATCTGATGCCACAGCAGTCCTCCTGATAACACAGTAGTCCACCTGATGCCACTGGGATCCAACTGATTCTACAGCAGTCCACCTAATAACATAGCCGTTCACCTGATGCCAACTGATTCTACAGCAGTCCATCTGATGTCATAGCCGTTCATCTGATGCCACATCAGTCCTCCTGATAACACAGTCCACTTGATGCCACTGTTATCCAACTGATTCTACAACAGTCCATCTGATGTCATAGCCATTCACCTGATACCATATCAGTCCTCCTGATAACACAGTAGTCCACCTGATGCCACTAGTATCCAACTAATTCCACAGCAGTCAATCTGATGTCATAGCCGTTCACCTGATGCCAACTAATTCTACAGGAGTCCACCAGATGTCATAGCCGTTTACCTGATACCACATCAGTCCTCCTGATAACACAGTAGTCCACCTGATGCCACTAGTATCCAACTAATTCCACAGCAGTCAATCTGATGTCATAGCCGTTCACCTGATGCCACATCAGTCCTCCTGATAACGCAGTAGTCCACCTGATGCCACTAGTATCCAACTAATTCCACAGCAGTCAATCTGATGTCATAGCCGTTCACCTGATGCCAACTAATTCTACAGGAGTCCACCAGATGTCATAGCCGTTTACCTGATGCCACATCAGTCCTCCTGATAACACAGTAGTCCACCTGATGCCACTAGTATCCAACTAATTCCACAGCAGTCAATCTGATGTCATAGCCGTTCACCTGATGCCACATCAGTCCTCCTGATAACACAGTAGTCCACCTGATGCCACTAGTTTCCAACTAATTCCACAGCAGTCAATCTGATGTCATAGCCATTCACCTAATGCTACAGCAATCCGCCTAATGCTAAAAGTCCATCTGATTCCAAAGCAGTCCACCAGATGCCCCGGTACGCCGCCTGATAACACAGTAGCCTTTTGCAACAATAATGCGCTTTAATCCACATTAGTCCGCCTGATACCCTAATAACTAAGTGACATCGTTTTAGTTATTCAGGACCCACTTTTGAGTGCTCCAGCAGCATTAATTGTATCCGGAGTATAGATATAACCGTATAACATATCATTCTACACTAAAAAATGTATATAAATTACATTTAAATCCATACAGTACTACAGTTTCTATTCTATACTTTAAACGAATTTAGATTGTTAACTAGGTTTTTTTAACCTTAACCATTTTTAACTTTACTACACATGATGTTAGTTCCTATGCCTATTTATTTACTTTACTACTTTCAATTCCTTTCTTTAGTTTTCCTTTTTAATATTGGCTGGCTGGCTGGTTTGGTTTTTTGTTCTAGATATGTTTGGAAGTAATTGAATTAGAACTTTGCCCATGAACTATTCTAAACAACAGTAACAATTTGTTTGTTTTATGGGCTTCAGTAATAAGACACTCCGCGGTTATTGAGTTTAGAATGTTGAGTTGATATACATCACAATAATAATCAATTGTAATTCACAAAAATAAAAAGTTGAAATGTTGAAAGGTTTTCAGAAATAGATGAAATTGTTTATCGATTGCACGGTGTTCCTTGAAATGTTGGCAAGTGGGTCAGTAAGACTGAATATCGAAAAAGCGTGACGAAATTGTTGTACACAATACTGTTCAGGTTCAGGAGTGTATGCCTTAAAGCAAATGTCAAATTTCTGTAATAACTCAGTTTTAAAAACAATTTGTCATTCTTATATTCAATCTTACATTTAATTTGGTATAACAATTATTGTGGATCAACTGGTAAACAAAATGGACAAAATATTAAAAATGCAGGAAAATGCAATAAGAACTATGTTAAAATTAAATACACCCGTCGCAGCAAACCTGCGTCCTCAGCAAATTTCAAATGCAAAATATTTGTCTTAATACCACATAAAGCCGCATTCCAAGTTTCATAAAAATATATTCACATATAAGCGATTTTAATTATTATCTATAAGAATAACATTGGTAATGAGTACGTAGGTTTGCTGAAACAAGGAACATAAACAATTGGTTTTTATACAAATATAAATATAATTTAACTAGGCGAAGCCACATACCAAGTTTCATCAATATTCAATCATAAATAAGCGCCATATAACATTTTAGTTATTCTCCATAAAAATAACATGGGGGCTGAGTAAGCAGGTTTGCTGCAACGAGGATAAAAAAATGGGTTTTTATGCAATTATCAATATAACTCAACCAAGTGAAGCTACATACCAAGTTTTATTAATTTATGTTCATAATTAAGGGAGTCATTACATTTTACTTATTCTCCATAAGAATAACATGGGGGCTGTGTATGCAGGTTTGCTGCTATGGGAATAATCAACAAAAAATCAATTTTTTGTGCAAATATCAATATACCAGCACTAGGTGAAGCCACATACCAAGTTTCATCAACATACATTCATAAATAATCGAGATATCAAATTTTATTTATTCTCACATAACATTGGAAAGAACGTACTGTGTTTAGCACTTTGAATATCTCAGCAACGGTTGGGCATAGAATCACAATTTAAACACCAAAATGATCGTTTTGTGGAACTGAACAAATTGGTAAAAGCAAATGTGAAGTTTACAGTAAAATAAACTGGGGAAAAACCAAAAACCTTTTTCCCATAAGATTAACATGGGAGATTTTATGAGCAGGTTTTTTTTTATTTTATCCACAACCACTTAACCTAGGTTAATAATTCTAGATACTATATTATTTGTTTTTTTAAGCTCTATAACATGGTCAAAACCAAAATTAAGTTGTTCAAAAATTTTAGGGTGAAAAATGCAAAAAACTGATTTTGAAAAATTTAAAACCCCCATAAACCCCCTTTCCTATGGTCCGATTTTTCTGGTTTTCGAACTTAAAGTCATGAATGTCATTTTACACATTTGAGCCAAATTTCATCGAAATCGGACGTTTTTTACTCAAGTTATCGCATTCACGGACACACACATATATATATATATATATATATATATATATCTATATATATATATATATATATATATATATATATATAGATATATATATATATAGATATATATATATACACATATATATATATATATATATAAATTTGAACGAATAGTGTTTTTGTCATCTGGGGACCTCAAAACAAAAAATTATCATGATCTCGGGCTTAAGTCTTATTATGAGACCTACGGTAATAGCGTCTTCCCTATGGGGGAAATTCGCTAAAAGTGAAATCTGTGTAAAAAATGAATTTAGTTACTTGGGAGTATGAACAGTATACGGAATATATATTTATGAGCTAATTTTCTATGCAAGAGCCAATGTTAGTGTAAACAAAAATGTGAACCTCACGTCTAGAAGAAAATTTTGAATGATTAGAAATCACCTTATATTATTACAACAAAAACCTTATATTCGAAATATGTTTTTGGGAAAACTACCAAGCTTATTAAAAAATTATCCAAGCTTAAAAAAAGTTAAAACAATACTTTGTCGGCTTGAGGCTGTACTCCATTGAGGAATATTTGGACATGTAAAAAGTAGAATGATGTAGTACTGACTATGTAGTACTGATATTTTGTTTTTAACTATGCTTATTATAAATGATATACTGTACTTTAACACTATTCAATGTATTATACGTTATGCATTATATATTTTACATGACAAAATGAATAAATAAATGTTTAATTCAAATTGTTATTGATGTATACATATACATATTTAACTTTCGCAATACTGCATAAAAACTGACAACACCACAGCAACCTGCTGTAGCTAAGTAATAGTTTAGTATAACTCTAGAAAATCTAAAACTTCAATAGAGATTTTTGTTCTAAAGGTTCAATTAACTTGCTTATCAATTAAAATTGTGTTGTAGACAACTAAAATTTCAGGAAGAATATTATATTAAAATGTTAAGAGGACGTTGGGGGCAGCGGCCATGTTGGAGTTATGCTCATTAACTACATAATAATAAATTACGTTAAATGTAAAGCACAATATATAGTTTATTTATGATCGGAAAATTATGAACAACGTCTCAAATTTAAATTCTTCGAAAGACATATTTTGTTTATGAGCGATTTCCTTTTTGAAGAAATAAATTTACAAATATTAATAAAGATAACTTGTTATTAATGTTTTGGAATTCCTATATTTTATCTTGACTTAGATAAAACTACTTCTGAAACAAAATAAAAAAATGTCATGAAGTATAAAACTAAAGTTTGTTTTAATATTTGGTAAAACATTAACAAATAATATTGTTTTTAGTACAAGTCAAGCACAAATCGACAATGAAATTTTTACTGGTTATCCTGTGTTCAGCTGTTACAATTATCACTCACCAAACACAAAAATAAAAATAAAAAGTTGAAATGTTGAAAGGTTTCCAGAAATAGATGAAATCGTTTATCGATTGCAAAGGGTTCCTTGTAAAAAACAACAAGCGGGGTTCATATAAGTATCAACATATGATACTCTAAAACAATGCATTTAAATTCCATATAGAGTGAATATATCCAAAATTAAACACAGACAATAATAACATTTTAAGTTATACAAACTGGAGTGGCGCTACAAATAATTTCATTAGTAGCATGATAAGTGTTGTTACAAATAAACAGGATAAATAAAATACGTCTTACAACACAAACAATTTGTGATAAGACGTATTATATTTATCCTGTTTGGCCCTTCAATGCAGAAAAGAGGCAAATAGGAAGAAAATATTCTCTTTGTAATGGAAGGGGGGGGTGAAAAACCACTCTAGCCTTTTAAAACAAACTGGTTGGCATTCTTCGAGCAAAGCTTGGTCCTTTTGATACTTTTTCATTCATATGCTTAGTTGTAAATGGACTTGTTCTTATATTTGACAGCTATTTTATATAGTGTATACAACATTAATGGATCACCAAGTAGAATATCTTAGTCCATCCCAAGAGTATATTCGTCTGTGAAAGGTTTTAGATTATTATCATAAAATAATTATAATTATAATTATCGCGTTTCTTCCTTCTTCCCCCATAAGATCAACGCTAATTTTCAAAGCCCGTTCCTCCTCAACGGATTATCCGATATTGTTGATTTATGGTTCATTATAAAAAGCAAAATGTACTTAGCAATTTCAGTGAGTGAAATTTCAACATCACAAATGTTAATCGTTCAACAAATTCCATAATATTTAATATTTACAATTTTGCTATGTGATACCATTTTTCTGCTCACTTAAATCGCTAGGTAATTTTATTTATCTTTAAAATTAACAATTAATAATCAAATTCGAATTATCCGTTAAGGAGGGAAAGGCTTTGAAAGTTACTATTGGTCTTATGGGAGAAGCAGGTAGACGCAGAGGACTGGACCCCCGTGCTGTTTTGTACCGTTGGTTTAATTATTTCATCTCTAAATGTGTCTATCTAATGTATCAGCCTATTATTATAATGGCAGGCTAGTGGTGCGCTAAGGCCAGTATTAGGAGGCAATCGCGCGCATGGTTAGGCCTACTGCGACCTGAGCCATCGTGTGGCTTCTCAACATGCAAGGCTTCTGTTAGTAGCAAGCGGAGCAACTGGGGACTCAAGTGTGGATAAACCTTACAGCAGATGAACAGATTTTTACTTCCTCTCTAAAAATAAAGTAAAGGGACCAAGAGGTATTTCCGTTGAAGCCTGAGTTCAAAAAGTAGGTTTTGCAGCTGAAACTGTCTGCCTATTTGTCAGTTCACAGACGAAGAAATTAATTGACAACTAACATTTCATTTATATAGGTTATTTTTGTTACCGATACCGATTTAAAAAGTCTTGTAGTGTTAATTTATTTGTATATTTTACTCTTCGAGTTTGAGATTTAAAGGCAAAATTACAAAAAAACCTTATATTACTTTTGAGTTTTTGAAACTCAAAAATGATTTTTAAATATTTTTTGATTGGATCTATTACTTTTATTGAAATCTGGTAATTTAAATGGTTTTTAGGTATGACAAATAGTTTTGCTATAAACAATGTTATAAAACCCAGTAAACTTTATTAACCAGATATTTTTACCATTTTTATGAAAACAGCATATTTTATTGTAAACTTTTATTCTTGGGTAAAATAGTTTTAAAAACAACTAAATTAATAAATGCTATGAATTAACACCATCGGTCAAGGGATATCAAATAGAACACTTTTTACTTTAGGCATGACAAATGCCGTTTACAATCTGTTTGTTTATTAACTTGTTTTTGTAAAGTTTACATGAGCCATAAATGCAGAAAATTTGAGAGATCCTGAGCCAGACGAAAAAAGGTAACAGAAAAAAACACTGATTCAATCAATAAACATTCCCAGTGAACTTAATTTGATAATGAAATACAAATAATATAGTTATGTGTAACTTTAGGTTTATTTTTAACTTGCATTTTATTTGATCAAATTCTGAGACCAAAGTCCAATGTAGTATTCGGGAAAAATAGTTTATTCTATTGTTTAATTGGGGAGGCTTGAAACTAGTTTATTACGAAGAAACTGTAGTTCATAAGCTTACTAAACCATTTCAATGGCTTAATTTCAATTCCCAAAGCAATTGTAAATCCCCCCCCCCCCAAAAAAAAGAAGATAATATATGCTTATTTTTTACGAGTAAAGTCCTGGCCACATAATGTTTATAAATAGATTCAAACCCTTTCTATAACAATAGAAAGGTCAGAAGCCATGAAGTGTCAACTGAAAAAAGACGAGGACGTTTGAAAGACAAAATATAGGGGTTGCCTTTGTCAGAAGTCTTTTTACAAATAAAAGTTGAGCGCGTTGGGAATTCAGAGTTGTTTCTTTGCTTAGGACTTTTTGTAGGATGGATTTATAACAAATTTTAATAAACCATAAAATCTTCCTGAAACGTTTCGCGTGGATAAATAAGTATATGCATTGATATATATGAATACCCGGGAGTAAAACAGTGAAACTAATAAACTTTATCGGGTTTTTAATATTTGTTCAGGAATAGTGTGATCAAAAAAGGGTTTACATCCATTTTACATGGGACAAGTATAAGACAACTGAGAAAGTTATAAGGTTAAAGTAATTGCATTACTGATAACATGGATAAATGTAGAACACATGCAGAACCATGGGCATGTACAATGCCTACTTTTATTAACTAGGTGTGTGAAGTTTCATTGACTTTTATTAGATATTCATATTTTGATAAGGCAGAAAATCTTAACCAGCCTGATTTGTGCAAACCTTTATTTAACTTAGATTAAAAGCATCTTAGAAACTTTTATACTATACATTTTTTATTTATAATTTATATCACATGTACGATTCAATAACGGACTAAACAAAATTATAACTGAGACGAAGGGATTATATTCATTCGACATCAGATTTAATCTGAACCTGAGAGGGATTTCGCAGAAGGAGTCAGCATGGCCGGCGGTGCGGTAGGTACATGACCGGAAACCCGATATGTTATGTCAATCGATGATACAAGATTAGACCGACTTCATCACTGCATAATTCTATTTTGATACTTTCAATATCTTTATTTTAAGCTCTCTACTGAGTAAAGTGGTTTGACTACGTAATTTATCACAAAACAAAAAGTAAATCGCAAAGTTGGAAGTCGCAATCTATAAATAACTTAATCATAACAACTTAATAGCATAAGTATTAAAGATTGGATCCAACCTGATTGTAAATAGTAAATCTGTTTGTTCACATATAAAAAAACCGTATGGAGTGTTAATGTAATATTTTTTACTCAAGTTAGTTAAATGGCACAAGTAAAACAAACACATTTTAAACTTTATATTTAACTTTAAGTGATTAGACTAAATGGACTTAAATACTAAATTTACTTTTAAATGTTTAAGAAGTTATATTACATTTCAAAGAAAGTTATGGAAAGCTGGTGACGTTTTAAGAAAAGCAGGTGCGTATATTAATAATTAAAATTAATTGTTATGGATATTGGCGTTCAAGCAAAATATTGGATCGACTAAAATAAAGGTGTTTATAAACACTGAGGCTCTTTAACATCTGAAATTTATAGTTTTTGAAGTTGTGTTAACATCAATACAGTTGAAGCCAAGATGATGAGCAGCTTGGTAGCTGGTGTAGAGCTTAGTTAATCCCGTTGTCCCGGACCATGCCTGGCTGATGAGACGGAGTTGTTGCATTATAACTTCAGAACGTCCTACTAAATCCTTAGAGCTTGAACATACTAGGGGTTGTTGCCATAGTGGGTGGTTAATATTTATACCGGTAATTGATTTTGTTTTCAAAAATATATATGTTTGAGCATAACGCTTTATACTAATTAACTATGCGTCTCACCATCCGGTTGTTGGTATATTTTTCACATATATAATTAATCAATTAGATTGAAACACCAGCACCAATTAACTTATCACTATATGTGTGACATAGCTAAAAATTGTCAGGTTTTTTCAGATTAGACTGTACCCAATAACATATGACTTGTTTACACAAAGGAACACCAGTCAATGAAATATAACATGAAATATAAGGTTTGGTCATCGGAATACACGTTTAAATCAAATTAAATACTGATATATAATGCAAGGTGATACATTAAAAAAAATGGTTTTGCTTTGTATTTAAACATACTACACAACCCGAGGTAGAAAAGCATGAAGTTATTTAGATCCAGAATTAAAGTAAGATCAAGATATACGCTATAGAAGAAGGCAAAACAACCTGTCATATGCAGTAGGTAATCTAAGTATGCCAAAAGCGTTTTATCCCATTAAACAGCTGGATTAGATGATTAAATATGGCTGATCGTTCCTTTTAGCGGATTAATGTACTTTGCAACCCGTGCCTTCGTAGCTTGCTAACGTTATCTAATGTTATGAGGGAAACAACCGGAGGGTAAAAATGTGTTTAACCCTGTGATTACGAAACTGTTATCTGTATTCGCAAAGTTACTATTATACATTTATTCAAATGTTTTGAAGTTTAAGTTAGTATTTAAAAGTAAGCTGTTGAAGGTATATGCAATTCTCCTTAAAGGACAGTGAACTATGTCGCTGGGACAATGTAGGTTCAAATGTATCTAAGTATTTGCAATCTAGGCACCTTTGGCTATTCTTCCTTTAATTAGATATGGTCAATGGTACATTTTAGCTTGGGAGTTGCAAAATCTATAACTATAAACGTAAACTCAGATGTTCATGATTACTAATACTACAATAAGTTTAGATGTTTTACTTAGTAGTTTATCGAAACGCAATGAAGAATTATATAAGTAATTATTGATATTTTCTAATTACAGAAACTAAATACATCTTAAGGAGGCCTCCCTGAACGCTCTAGTTTAGAATTAGTCTGTACAACTATTTTAATGTAAAAGCAGCTGAGTTAACATAATAGTATGTCAAAAACTACGTTCCCTCAACTGTAAGTATGTATATTTTGTTAGCGAATTTTATTGTTTTAAGGAATTAATTAAAAAACCTATGAGTTACTACTGTTATGACATGCTGGCCACATTTGAAACTGGCAACTATTTATACAGTGTTTGTTGATTGATAGGTCCACTTTAATTCTAAGAATATCACGACAAAGTTGAAATTCCCAGTAGAACAAAAATGGAAAGTATATACGTGTATATGTTACTTTACATGATGTCAAGTCCACCAACATAATAATGCCTACAAAGCATATTGATTGGTTATACTATAAACACATCACAACCAAATATGATGAATAACTTGTCAAGGTTACTCTTATCTACTTATCAAGTTGTATCAAGGTTACTTGAGTAACTTAATAAATCAAATAATGTATTTGGTCGACCAAATACATTATTCCCCGAAGCCCGACAAAATATTTATATATAAAGCGAAACCATGAAATATGATTTCAATATCATCTGTAAAATACCGAATCTGTTAGTTCTTAACCATACCAATATTCTTTTCAGGTTTTATTTATAAGCATGTATGAACTTAATTATTAAAACACAGAGCGGGTGAATTAAAGAACAAGTTTTAAAATGATTAAACTTTGAAATACATTTACCTACTTTTTAAACCGAGTAAAGTTAAAGTTAATAATTTATAGGTTCTTACACATTACACGCTTCTAGTTTATATAGATGGATCAAAGTTCAATAAAACTATTTTCAGTTATTACTTGCAGCGTTACAAATCCTATTATTCTATGAAACTGGATGTGAGTTTGTTTATATGCGTTCTACTTCTCTACACCACACAAACTAATGACTCAATCGAATTTTGGTAGAAATAGAGCTTATACACCAGAATCAAACAAATTCCCTTACTTGAAAACGCCTTTATTTTTACAGATTAAACTGCCGTTCTTTTTTAGGAATCTCATCTACACCACCAATCTACCTGGATCATTAGCTTTAACTGTTCCAATTAGGATTTTTTAGTTTAACTGGATTAAATTATTACTTTTCAATATTACTAATTAAATGAATTCATTTATTACTAGAGTCAACAGCTTCACTATATTATGCAGCTTTCACAATTTAAAATTGAATCTATCGATTTATATTAAGATATGAAGAAAGGTCGCCGTGAATTAGCTTTCCATTAGCGGGATTAACTAGTAAATCCGCGTGTGAAGCTCAATAGTGTAGCTACTAGCTTATTGAAATTATCTTCATGCTAAATAAGTAATTGGTCTGAATAAAACAACGGTATAACGATCGTTCTCCACTTGTAAGTTTAAGAGAAACATATTCTCAAGTGTTAAATTATTACTAATACAAGAAAATATCACTTATTTACAACTAAACAAATATCCAAGTCAGTAAGTATGCATAACGTACCAGTCGAGAACAATTTTAGAGGTCTTAAAGCACTTGTAAAGTAATTAGGGTAAGTTTTACAAGAGTACCAACACTAACCAACGATCAGAACCGAGACAAGCGGTGGACTGTTGTCCAAACTGGGGGTGGGAAAGGGTGGCCAACTGTTGCAGAAAAAATGTCGTTTCCCGTGATGCCAACATAACAAAACAATATAATCGTGTGGGTGCCACCTGTTGACTAGTTTTTAAGTTGAAACTAACATATTATTTGAAAAGAGAATAATTTTAATGTTATTTCAAAATAATGTAAATCAATCAATTAAACAGTGTTGTAAAGCAATGAAATATTGTTTAAACCAGTTACAATTAATATTATTTTATAATTATTAATCAAGTACACTAATTTAGCTATTATTAATAGTGTTTTAGTAATATTTTAAATCCGAAAGGACTTTTATAAAACTTGTTAAGTCTTTGGACGGTGTTTTCTAACCGGTATTTCTTTCAAATATAAAAGAAATTATAATGAAATTATAATTATAATTATAATTATAATTATAATTATAATTATAATTATATAAATAATAATAATAATTATATAATAATTATAATTATAGAAATTATAATTATATTATGTTTAGTTTATTAATATAAAATTATTCTCTAGCTTTTTTAATTTGAAAGTGGAAATATGACAATGAAAACATATCATATTAGTTCAAACAAAAACCTAACGCCTCCCGTTTATTAGGCTTTTTGTTTTAACGGGCTCTATTTTATTCTTGTAGGAATGAAAACCTAGGAGATTTAAATTCTGATTAAATGTAATCTTCCCTTTTATCTTTCTAGAAAAAACGGCCGGTTTTGACATCTCATACTCCAATACACTTCTTACTCTGATTCCTCCTCTGTCTGTAGTAAGGGGGGACTGTAAGGAAATTTACCCCTCTTCCGCTGTACTTTACTGTTGATGAATAATGATAAAACTGGAAAATATTTGTTTGTGATTTGATGGACTTGTTTGCATTCAAACAATAGTTTTTGTTCTGTCAAAAACTAACGTTGAAATATTATTAATTCCATTTAAAAAAAATCTTACTATGTAAGATTTTTATTACATTTCTCCTTAAGGAAAGGCATTTAAAATGTTCGTCTTTAGAATAATGGACCATGGCCCATGGTATAAAATATCGTTAACCTAACCAAACATTTTGAGAGGTACGATTTAGTTACCTAAACCAAATTATTGAAGAGATGGACTTATTTGCAACATAATATTATAATAAGACGTACTTTAAATATTTAGTAAATTATTATTGTGACATAGAAACACCTTCTAATAACAAATCGTTAGCATGTGTTATGAATTTTATGAATCTTTTAACATATACCAAAGAGTGAATAAGTACCATACATGTAATTCAATATTTACAGATAAATAATTATATCAAATGTATGATTTTTAGCGAATTTCCCCTCTAGGGAAGAAGCTATTACCAAAGTCGGCATGGTAAGACCTAGGCCCGGGACCAGGATAACTTTTCGTTTTGAGGTCCCCAGATGCCAAAAACACCATTCATTCAAAACTGTATATATGTATATGTGTATCCGTTAGCATTATAACTCTCGTAAAAATAATCTGATTTTGACAAAATTTAGCATAAAGATGTAAAGCAGCATTCATGACTTTAAGTTCGAAAACCAGACAGATCGACCTATCCAAGGAGTATTTTGGGGGGGTCTTGTACCCAAAAAATGTTTTTTTTTAGTTTTACATATCATTTTTTTTTTTAAGTCAAATTTTTGTTTTTTCCATTGGAATCAGCTTAAAAAGACGCACAATTTGGTGTTTTGATCATTGCTCTACGTCAAATGGGTACAGAGATATTGAAAGTGCTAAACACAGTACGTTGTCCAATGTTATTCTTATGGAGATTAAGAAAAATTGTATATCTCGCTTATTTATCAACATATCCCGATGAAACTTGGTATATTGCTTCATATCATTGTGGACTATTGATATTTGCACTAAAACACATTTTTTGGCCGATAGTTCCCGTAGCAGCACACCTGCGTACTCAGCCCCATGTTATTCTTATGGAGAATAAGTAAGTGTTATCTTCCTTAATTATGAACATAAATTAATAAAATTTGGTATGTGGCTTTACCTACTTGAGTTATATTAATATTTATATAAAACCCCATTTTTGTGTTCCTTGCTTCAGCAAACCTGCATACTCAGCTGCCATGTTATTCTTATGGAGAATAATAAAAATGTCATAAATTGTTTATTTATGAATTTATATTGATGAAACTTAGTATGTGGCTTTATGTGGTACATATATGTGCATTGGAAATTCCCTGAGTACGCAGGTTTGCTGCTACAGGGGTATTTTAAACCATTCTGATTAAATCTTATGTAGCATTATTCTACCTTGAATATTTTAAGCTGTTTACCATCAGACAAGTGCGGAAGAATGTTAATTAGGAAAAGACTTTAATTCATAAAATCTCACTGTTTGATGGTTTAATTTTTAAATTAAATTTGTGGCTGATTCATAGATAAAATGTTTGTTTAAACCATTTAACAAGACTTGAGGTAGACTGGATGAACGGTGGAGTTTTATAACATTGTTTACTCAACTCAAAATAATTACCTCTGAAACTGATCAATAATGAACCACCACTGAGCGAGCCCTAAGGGCGTGATCATGCATATTTTATAAACTATATTTTTATTTGTTTATGAATAATTTATGTTCCATATTAAAGAGTTACCCATTAAAGAATTTCATATCGTCAATAAGTAACTCTGGAGAAAACAGCTTTTGTGCTAGATATTTGTAAAAACACTGAATTGTGGTACATTTCTGTCATTACTATATGATTGAATGACACACATTGAAAATGATTTAATTCCCTTATGGAAATTTGTGAATGGTTAACCCGAGATTAAACTAATTTTGAGGTTACTTGGATATTTTTTAATTTAAATAAGTTTCTACTTTCAAACGAACAGAACATTTAACACATAATTTTGAAATGCATTATTTTAGAAGCTGTATTTGGCATGATAACAAAACACTGACTATTCTAATTAAAGTGGTGTAAGGACTTATTTACATTCAGATTGCATATAAGGAATTTGCTTTATTTAGGACAATCAAAGCCTTTTCCCAAAACATAAATTAAGTTACATGTAATGTGACAAACAACTTCCATATTCTATGAGATGTCACATGCTGTAGTAAGTACCCTTGACTTACTTTTTGGTTTAGTTTGGAGAGTAGGCCTAAAACCTAAACCCATATTGAACTCATTGATAAAATTACTACAGTAGTGTTCTTTTAAATTTTTGTTTAGCGCGCCAAATAACAGAATGCAGTTAGAGAAGAAGTTAAAATAGTTCAACCATAAACGTCCTGGCAATAAGAATTTTTTTCTGTATCAAACAAACGCTAACTTTAGTTTCAAAAGAGCACACAAGTTGCTCAGTAAAGACACCGTTTCAATGAATATATTTCTATTAGTAAAATCAAATAGCGTTCTAAATATTAAAATACCCCCGTCGCAGCAAACCTGCATACTCAGCGAATTTCCAATGGAGATATAAATGTCTTAATACTACATAAAGCCACTTACCAAGTTTCATAAAAATATATTCACAAATAAGCGATATATACAATTTTAATTATTCTCCATAAGAATAACATTGGGGCTGAGTACGCAGGTTTGCTGCAACAAGGAACACAAAAAATGGGTTTTTATGCTGATGTCAATATAACTCAACTATAGGTGAAGTCGTATACCAGTTTTTATTTATTTATGTTCATAATTAAGGGAGACAGAGCATTTAATTATTATCCATAAGAATAACATGGGGGCTGAGTACGCAGGTTTGCTGCTACCGGAGAATTATGCAAAAACAATTTTTTGGAGCAAATATCAATAGACCTCAACGAGATGAAGCTGTATACCTAGTTTCGTCATTATACGTTCATAAATAAGCGAGATAAAAAAATTTTCTTTTCCTCCATAAGAATAACATTAGACAACGTACTGTGTTTAGCACTTTCAATATCTCGGTAACCAATTGACGTAGAGGAATGATCGAAATACCAAATTGTGTGTTTTTTTAAGCTGAATCGAATGGTAAAAACTAAAATTTGACTTTTTCAAAAATTATATGTAAAAAATTCAAAAAACCCATTTTTGGGGTACAAAACCCCCCCAAAATACCCCTTCGAATAGGTCGATCTGTCTGGTTTTCGAACTTAAAGTCATAAATGCTGCTTTACATATTTATACCAAATTTCGTCAAAATCGGATCATTTTTACGAGAGTTATCGTGCTCACGGACACATATATATATATATATATATATATATATACAGTATCGAACGAATGGTGTTTTTGGGGTCTGGGGACCTCAAAACGAAAAGTTATCATGGTTCCGGGCCTAGGTCTTACCATGCCGACTACGGTAATAGCTTCTTCCCTATAGGGGAAATTCGCTAAAAAAAGAATTTAACAACAGCTTAAAGCAATTTCTGCCAAAAAGCATAAAGGTGAATTTTTCTAGAGTTTTTATTCATGTATAATAGGGTTCAGTGTTTGTCTATGTGCCTCTGAATCACCGCTCCTACCATCCCATTGACTAACTCTTACAATACCATTATTGGAATTTTATGTCTGTACAGACTCGCTAGGAAAGAGGCTTAGTACTGTACAAAACTGCAATAAACAACTAGATTCATGCAATTAATAAAATCTGCAAGGGAATGATATTTTAAGTTTTTTACATTATAATCAGTTGACTAACATAAATACTTTGTTTGAAATTCATTGTTGGTGATGGTGAGTTTATGTTGTTTAAGAGATTATTGCGGACATTTTCCATCACTGATTAGTAAATAATTACCTAAATAATTCCACAAGATTAACATTGGAACCTTGAAAGTCTATGGGTCAGAGCCGTGATAGTAAATATTTTGCAAACCCACAAGAGGCACATCTATAAAATAAGAGTTTTTATTGCTACTAAACATTGATACAAAATAATAATTTAAGAGGCTACAATAATTATAGAAAAAATCAATAAATTATTTTAAAAATAAAGATGACGAAGGGATAGTTGATAAGTTGCACATGTACAAAGGATGTGAACTAAAAACCATAATTAGGTAAAAACAATGGTTGAATATATGTATGAATGTGTGACTTAAAACTGTGTTATGTGTGTGGCAGATTTATTTGTATGTCTAATATAAAATAATTAAAACATATTATAGCTACTTACTCAATTCAATGACAGTATGCAAATACTTAAATTTTTATATTTTAAAATTTGCCTTTAGAGTTGTAATACGAGAAAATTAAACAGCAAGTTAAATAATTGGTCAGGAAATGAAAGATAAAGTGCAAATAAGAAGCAGGCAAGAAACTGATAAATTAACTGAATAATGAGACAAACACGCGAAAATCCCCACCCCTCCTCTCCTATAATCGTGACCACCCTCCAACCTCCTCCACCCAAATGTAGCGGGGTGGAGTGGGTGGGTAAAGGGTAGAGGGGATGCAGGCTGTGGGATATACCTTGCGTGCGTTTTGTTCATATTTTAATAAAATGAGCTTAGAATTAAACTGGAAAATACCTTCATCATGTAAACGGCCTGTGTACACACATGCATGTTTTGATAGTTGGAAAAACATTTCTCAGCGGAGATTTCAACTTTAGAGCTTTTATCCATAAATATTAAATATCTTTGCCTCTTATTTCCTGTGAATCCCACCAGAAAGCTGTGAATCTAGTAAGACTGTAGCATTATAAAAACATGTGAGTTTTATTTGAAACAGACATTTAAAATATGTTTTAAAAATCAAATGGAACGATGTAATTACAGTGACTAGTAGTTAACAGGTGACATTGGTAATAGTTGAAATCTTTGGCTATTACTACATAAGTATTGTTACCAAACTTACTTTGATACGCCACAAATCAGGATCAAGCTTTTAAATATTTTTATTTGCTTTTACAAGTTAGAGTTTTGTTTGCAAGTTACCAAAACAAGCTATTAGTTGCGAGGAATAAATAAAGCCAATACATATTTAATTAGTTTGATTTAAATTTGAATCATAATATTTCGTTATTCGTTATAGTAGCGTTGTTATCAGTTATATTTTATATAGATACCGTAATTTCAAATAGGAGAAAAAAAGGGAAACTTCGATCATCCCTAGTGATAATTGACGCTTTTAACAATTACAAAGTAAACATCGTTACCTAGCTGGTCTCTCTGAGATAGGCTTTATATCCTAGCACTGGTCTATGAACCTTTAGCATACATTAATAACCATAGAGAAACAGAGGAGCGTTTGCATTTAATAAAGTATAGATTAACAAAGTGCCAATCACGTCATGATGAGCTGCCATGTGACAATAGATCGAAGCCGGGATATAACATCTCACGGATCCTTTGACACGGATGGAAAATGAGCTTTGCCTCTCAAAACAGTGAATTAAGCTTAAAATTTTGCAATAAAATGTCATGTTAAGATGTCAAATCTGTTACAATGTTGTTTGACGAACGTTTTATATGCTATTAATAAATGTATAAACTCCATCCACCGTATGGAGATTTAAGAAAAGTACTGTTATAATTGATCTCAGTAACGATTATTAAATCACAACAAAGGCAACGTTTAGATTTCCTATACAAAGTTTGGGCACCGGAGTATCTACATTTCCTCCAAAGGACACCGGAGATATAGATATTTCCCTCGAACAAAGCGAGCCGGTGGTGAGAAATTAAAAACTTGTTGCCAAGTCTTGCTGAGTATTTATGCCCCTAATCAACAGTTGGAAAACAATCGATTTAATATCTAATAAATCTTATTAATCTTATTTAATCTCTAATAAACACAGCAGCTCTATATGTAACGAGGGCAAAGAAAATCAGAATTTTGATTTTACGACATGTTCTTTTTACACTGCCAATTAAATTAAAACTGCATGCCTTTCAATAGTCAAATATTGGTCACTACTGTAAACTATACGATTGTTTTACATTGGTGGATATTCAGTGATAATGTGGCATTTCCATTTCACGCGATGTCACCTCCCACCTTTCAGCAAACTAAACAGCTCAGATCGATCATGAATGTCCACAAGGAGAAAGAAATCACTATTGTTGGTGGTTCATTTAGTTGATTGTTATTGTTAATGTGATGTGCGTTTAAATTTCAGTCTAGTGCCACATTTAATCATACACATAAAACACACTAGAGGGTTTCGTAACTGGGACTCCTCCTAAAGTTTTAAATTATTTAGATGATTGGGGTAATGTTGGATACATAGCTCTGACAGAGCTGTCCGTCCTAATTTTAAACAGTTAAAATGCAAGAGGAGCACCTTAGCCACTTTTAAATTTCATACTTTATTCATAAGATTAACATAGGCGATGATTTTAATTTGATTGCATACTATAATCTCTGCTGACGCTGTAAACATATTTAAAGTAACAAAAACAGATTTTCATAGTTCGTAATAACAAACTATTGAAATATTAAATAACGAATGTGAAAATTTATGAGGATGAAGGACGAGGTAATAATTTGTATGAGGATGTAATTTTAGTCTCTAGATAATATGGAGAAAAGCTACACAATAATAATGATTTTATAGATGTACAGGCTATTATTAACTTTGCTAACAAACTTTGCTCAATTTTGAGCAACAAGGTTCCACCAAATGTAACCCTTATTTTCCAACCAAAATATAATATTTGTTTGCGTTTATGAGGATTAAGTGTTGTTTGACTTTGTTTTGTTAATTCTATTCTGACACCACCAAAACACCCTGAACAGCTTGCTGAAATTTAGCATTAAGGTAGCTAGTATATTTAGGCTACACAAATAATAATGTGTTTTCAAAATCCCTTAGCATCTTCCTCCCCCTTGGTCTTCAAGGCACCAATGATATAATGATTGTGTGATCCCTACGTGAAGTTCGGAGTACTAATTAAGTTTAATAAGCATAGCACCAGCTCTTATTTTCATCCGACCATAATATTATCAAGGGCTGTTTATTTAATAAAACTTGTAGTTCATTGACTGATGAGTTTTCCCTTTACAAGGGCACTGAACAATCACTGCTCTTTATTCACAAGGTTTCAAAATATCAATTTTAAAAATGGACTCGAAGGGGTGTGGCTTGTAATAATATCTACCTTTTTATGAAGGTTACAGGTAAATGTGGCCTTTCTATAGATAACAGCTTTACTGTAGTTTATTGAAGTCTTAGGTTACAAAATCACCCAAGTTTAATTACTGGAACCAATTATTTCGTTCCAATTAGGTAAATGCCAAAGTCCCCAAATCTGCACCCAATAACAGTAATGAATCACAAGATGATGTAACCTCAATGTATGCACCATTCATTTAATGTTTAAAGAATGATTATATTACATTTTGAATACGAAATGTTGTCAGTAAGAGTTCACGTATTATATTCGTTTTTCAAACCAACCCTAAATTTTAATATTTACATGCTAAAATAACAATATAACATGTCATTCCTTTACCGAAGGGAGTAAGGGTTTGGAGGAAATGTAAAAATTACATTACAACATCATGAATCATGATAGACATAACCATTACTGTTTGTGTTGCCGATCCAGTTTTAATCGTCCCCAAATAATGAGACCAGAGCACTACTTTTTGTAAAAGGTCGAGGCCAAAAAATATGGATTATTTACAATTTTAAATCTGATAACTTCTGTCAAAGTCTTAATTTTTTTGTTTTTACTTCTTTTGTACTTTCTAGATTATTTTTTAATTCGTTCTTTGACTAAAAATGACCTGTAAAGTGGTAATTGTATATAGTAGCCTGTACAGGCTGTAGCTTCTAACATTCTAAAGTTTTTTTGGATGTGATGTTTACTGGAAAATAAACAAATTAGTAATGTTGACAATTCACACATAATTATACTATAAAAATCGAAGTATAATTTTGATAATTATACTGATTATAGTTTATTTTAAAGGTTTGACTTTTTTGTACTACAAGGCATTTTAGGGGTAAATGAAACAAACAAACAAAAATTGTTGGCCCATTCTGTTACATCTTCATCTAAATATTACATGAATAATCCGTTTCTGTCTTCTAGGTCTTATGATAGCTTCAGAAATCTGTGCAAACATCTACCATTTAACATTCACATTTAAAGTTTGGGAGAAAAGAAAAAGACAGCAAAGCAAAAGAAGAAGTGGAGAGTCCAGGAGCCAAGTTAATAATAACCTGAGAGAAGGACTCTCCTTTTGTTACTAAACCCCGTGCCTCTGTTACGTTTATTCAACGCAAATCTCTTTGTGCCAGTTGACATTTAACTGTAAATGTTTAAAAGCTATATTGGTAACAGTTTTTAGAACCATTATAGTTAGAAAATCCTGTGTACAACTTTGTAAGAACATATGTAAAAAGCATAATAAGTTAGTTTTAAAGAACTCGGCCTTGACAAAATGTAGCCATGCGTATTTAGATAAAAAAGATAATAAAAATCCGTCATTCAAAATGTGCATTTAAAATTTATTATTTGATTTGGAATTCCTAGATGTGCCAAAATTCATAAACTATTCAAAAATATCTCATTCCCACCTACTATGTAAATTCGAATTTTACTCCTTGTAATGAACGAGTAAAGTGCTACTTTGTCTCCCGAGGGAGTACTCCTGGGAGAGTACTTTGTTGTACTTTGTTTGACTACAAGCGGGAGGAGTTGAAAACCGCCATGGGAGAAAAATCGCACCGGCGGATGACCGCATGCATAAACAGTCCCATTTGACCCAATGGTTCTAGAAACCGGCCGGCTGCCCGAACGCAGCCGTAACCGCATGCATAAACGGGGCCATAAAGTACGTAAGAAACAACATCATGACTATATTGCGGAGTCATGGTGTTGTTCTCTGGAGATTTCACACAGACCCTTTGTCATTCGTGAGACATGGGTGGACGAGATCTACGCCTCTCTAAAAATATATTTTAGGTAGCCGACCCTGAGCGTCTCAACTTAACAGTAAATTTGAAAATGTATTTTGGAGAAGATTAAGGTTTTGAGGAGTTTTCTTTTGCCCTTTTAAAAGTTGAGAACGGGACATTGAAAACCAAACGTGGTCTCATAAACGTCTGAACTTAAGTCAGTTGTCAACCTATCTGCCAGTATATTTCGTTAACTTTTATTAATTGTACAGTAAACATTTAAAATGTAATTTAAATATTGTAAAATTAATTGGGTTGTTATTTTGTTTAATTTGTTTATTATTTATACAAACAACCGAAGGACCGGTACACAGCTAGTTACTAAATAAAAGGCTAATTTCTGAAAAGGCTAACTTCACTACAGTATATAGTCCCAAGATGTTTATTGGAAGTCTAGGAATTCCATTCTATGGATGTCAGAGGGTTATGTATGTAACAGAAATCATACAGATAAGTACTATATATAAAGATGCCTTCTTGTTGAATCAATAGTTTTTTTTTTTTAAATTGGCAATTTATATAAACTTACGGTAGTTTTTTATAACCTCTAAATGGTAAAATAAGCCTACTACTTTCTTTGTAAGCAGTTTTGTAAACTTTACTAAGTACAGTAGTTTTACTATTTGTGTTTTCATTATTTTACTATGGTTTAATTTGCATGATAACTTATTATTAATATTAGCATTTAATTATTTTTCACTATGACCATTACATTGACAGAGGGTACAACCGAGCGCTGTCAGTAATAGCAGACCAAACTAAAATATCTATATACGTTAAAATGATCAGAGGATACCTGTAGTGAAATGATCCGTATTACTCGTAGTTTGGTGTTTAATAACCATTATTCTGTTTTGTTTTTAAAGTTCACAAAGTGGATATGTGATTTTCAGGTGTGTTACATAAAACAACTTGATAACATTAAATGTTAACATTCATAAATGGTACCAAGAACCCCGTTAAATTAAGCATTGGCTCCATTCAAATACAGTAATATCGACTATCGATATTTCACTGGATCACTCCTTAATTATAGATACTATTCCACGACTAATTGATTACTTATAGTTTTAAAATTTGGTCTAATTTACATTTTAAAACATCTTGAACACGTAAACATTTCGTTTTGGAATACATTTAAAAAGTGGAACAATTCTTACAGAGTAAATGCAAAATTAAATACGATTCAACGTTTAACTATTTTAATATTATACTATTTAAACTTTCCTAGAGTATCTACATAACAAATGATATACTATAATGCAGGTTGGGGCTACGTGGAAACGACAATGCAAAGGCTTCGGTTGCCATGCAACTACAACTTTATCATTCATATCGTGATGACGTCATTTCCCCCACTTAAACATATCCAGTGTACAGTAGCATTTTACTTTTAGACGTTTTACATAGAAAATAATGACATTTTAAATTCATAAAGGAACAATTCCAAAATGGTCAGAGATGAAATAAGCTGATGTCCATTATTTATGATAACATAAGCAGTATATTTCTCTACCTTAACAATTTTAAGGAAGTTTTCCCTGACAAATACATTATAAAAGAATATAAAAATTAACAGCACTCAAGGGATAACAGATCTTGCCAAGTTAAGCAGTTGTTAAGTTAACGATACAATAATATCAAGTCGACAAGCCTTAGATTTAGTTTTGAAAGTGTCATTTTACAATGAAGACACGCGGCCCAAGGCGAGGGTTCTCTCCTCTCAACACAACATGATTAGTTGTAACTCTCGGCTTTTGTTTCAATGACAACCTCACAATTACTCTGCATCGTTGTGGTTTTAATTCTTGCTAGCATTTTCACTGAACGTAAGATTTTAATCCGGACTTGGGATTATTTGTATTTTTGAATCAGGAGAATCGTTTCCTGTTGATTAAAAATGTTAATGTGGAAATTTATCAACATGCGGTGAGCATAGTAAAATGACATAGCGTAAACAAACAAAAAATGCTATACCTTTAATACGACACCCTCTTCGGATGGACAAAAATAAGTAGTGAAACTTTGTTTTTACTAATAAGTAAAGGAAAATGTCCTCAAAAATTCCTTGAATAACAAAAATAAGTAATTAAATAAAATCTTTGTGGTTAATTTAACAGGATAAATAAACGTTGATACTGTAATTGAACCACCCCTACATGTGAAGAGAATGAAAATTTAAGTAATTTTCAAATCTTTCATACAACCTGTGGGAACTGAATCAGTTATAAGATTCCCACATAATCTCAGTATTTAAACATACTCCTTAAAATATTTGTAGTAGAATAATAATTAAAGATAATTTAGCGAAAATAGGTTTGTACTCTTTTTTTAATGGTCATAAAACTGAATGGACTGTTATAGAATTCAGTATTATCGGATGAAAGAAAGAGAAGTGGGATTTGATAGTATTTATGCTTCAATATTTTGATGACCGCATTTTCCCAAATGACCAAAAAGGCTGTATAAATGAGGAAAAGGTGAGTATCCCTTAAAGTCTTAGTGAGGGAGTAAACCTTAGCGAGATGGTTGTAAAAAATGCGTTCCTCACAGAATTATTTAGGAAGAATAATTTTATAGAATGTATTTGTAATTTGTTTGTATTTTTTATATATGTTTTGTAGACTGTATTTTTTCATATTTATGTAGAATGTATTAAATGAATATTTTAATTTTGGTATATTCAAATGGTCAGTGTTGTCAAATGGACCATTATATATTGTCAGGCACATCGGGCTGTATATATATTAGAATCATCATCATGGTTCCATCACCTGCCATAAAGTTTCAGTAATGATACACTTTATTCATAGAATTGAATAAAGATGCTCGAATCCAACCAAATATTTTAATTATGGTATTACCAGCTATACGGTCCTATTATTTTATAATATGTTGATATCATACCAGAACTTAGCTATTCCTGCTTCTGTACTGTGTTTTGTTAGTATCAACAGATGTTAAATGATCTATTAAATCGATTTACTCGTATATCCTTCTAGAAGACTGGAACTTTGAAAGCCCTGGGGCGGAGCTCTGAGGGGGGATGTTTTCCAACAGTCCAAAAGACCATAAGTCCAACCATATCAAAACTTTAAGGGTTTTCAAATCAAACATAAACAATCATTTAAAATATAATTGTTTCAGCAATAGCCTCCTTCCAAAGATCGACTAATGCTCATAAACGTGATTAATACTAGAAAGTCTTAATAGTTTGTCTCTTTTATATCTTATTTGTTTTTTTAATAACTATAAAAACAATGAAAGCTGTGGCATTTTTATAAAACAAGTAATTCTGCTATTTTGTCTGTATAAAGTATAAATACCCCCGTCGCAACAAACTTGCGTACTCAGCGAATTTCCAATGCAATATATGTGTCTTAATACTACGTAAAGCCGCATATACCAAGTTTCATAAAAATATATTCACATATAAGCGATTTTAATTATTCTCCATAAAAATAACATTGGTAATGAGTACGTAGGTTTGCTGAAACAAGGTATACAAGCAATTGGTTTTTATGCAAATATGAATAGAATTTAACTAGGCGAAGCCACATACCAAGTTTCATCAATATTCAATAATAAATAAGCGCTATATAACATTTTAGTTATTCTCCATAAGAAAACATGGGGGCTGAGTAGGCAGGTTTGCTGCAACAAGGAACAAAAAATCAATCAAAAAATCAATCAATCAAATCAAGGGTTTTTATGCAACTATCAATCTAACTCAACCAAGTGAAGCTCCATACCAAGTTTTATTAATTTATGTTCATAATTAAGGGAGTCATTACATTTTACTTATTCTCCATACGAATAACATGGGAGCTGAGTACGCAGGTTTGCTGCAACGGGAATAATTAAAAAAACTTCAATTTTGTATACAAATATCAATATACCAGTACTACGTGAAGCCACATACCAAGTTTCATCAACATACATTCATAAAGAATTGAGATATCAAATTTTATTTATTCTTCATAAGGATAACATTGGACAACGCACTGTGTTTAGCACTTTGAATATCTCTGCAACGGTTGGGCTAGAATCACAATTTAAACACCAAAATGATTGTTTGTGGAACTGAACAGATTGGTAAAAGCAAATGTGAAGTTTACATTAAAATAAACTGAGGAAAAGCCAAAAACCTTTTTCCCATAAGATTAACATGGGAGATTTTATTAGTAGGTTTTTTTGGATTTTCCCCGGAAACCACTTAACCTAGGTTAATAATTCAAAATACCGTATTATTTGTTTTCTTAAACTCTATAACATAATAAAAATCAAAATTAAGTTTTTTTTAAAATGTTATGGTAAAAAATGCAAAAAACTGATTTTTGGAAATTTAAAACCCCCAAAAACCCCTCTTCCCATAGTCCGATTGTTCTGGTTTTCGATCTTAAAGTCATGAATGTCATCTTACATATTTGAGCCAAATTTCATTGATATCGGATGTTTTTTCTCAAGTAATCGCATTCACGGACACGTATATATATATATATATATATATATAAATTTCAACACGAATAGTGTTTTTGGCATCTTGGGATCTGAAAACAAAAACTTATCATGGTCTTGGACTTAATGTCTTACCATGAGACCTACGGTAATAGCTTCTTCCCTATAGGGGAAATTCGCTAAGAGGAAAGTATATTTATTTGATGTAGTTGATTAGTAGGACTAAATTTAGGAGGGAATATCATTGTTTATATCAAGGAACTAAAATTACCGCCCAGCAACCGTTAAAATATTGCCACACTGAACTTCTAAACAACAAATGTTGTATTTACCTGATTAACATTAATTAATTTTTCTGGTTATTCAATTTAATTTACCGCTATCCTTTATTTGTGTAGTTTTTTTTATATTTCACTGAGGGGTCTTGATAATTATGGAGAGAGATTTCAAGCATAAAGGAACGTTGCCAAACCGTCAAAATGAAGAGAATAGCCGCCGGCTTTGATTCAAAGACTTTGAATTATCATTCCTCTGTTGGTAGTTAATCAGGATTCGGTTTTGAACTTGCAGTCTTTGAAACAGATTTGTAAATCAAGTCCCGAGATTTCAAAGCCCATTATAAGTGATGTGATTAGCCGTTACTCCTTAAAAAATAATCTAAAAAGTAAATGCCTACTGAAAGAAGTGTAAGGAAATTAATTAAAAGAGATACACATCTGCATCATTGGTTAGCTGTTCTTGGCTTTTAATAACAAGAACTAATTGATTTTTAGGGATTATATTTAAGACCATAACATATGCAATATAGTCCACTATCAAATAACTATGTTAAAATATAATTACATTTAATTAAAATTAAAATCTGTAGTAGCTGACCTCTTGTAAACAGGAATAAGATATAGCAATAAAACTATATTTTATTGCTTGTTAGCTTTCCGATATACCGGTAAGTAGTTAAGTTTTAAACTAAACTAAAAGATTTTCTATTGTTTTATTGTATCAATATCAAATTTTGTTACGACAAAAATATTGAAAATCATAATGTTAGAATTAATCTGTTTCCGTTTTACTGTAAATATGTTTGTATGTGGTTACTGTTTGGAAGGAAATGGCGTATTATTTAAAAAATATCTGACTAAATTATATGACCAGTAATGTATGTAAAATGTAAAATGTATGACACATGTATAAGAAGAATATAAAAATGTGTTGTTTTCATCAACATGTTTAAACTTAAGTTTGAGAATATGAAGAATGTATTGTCTCATAGCCTCCATGGGAGGGTGGAATGTGGGGGGGGGGGTTCATTCAAAATGTTAATGGCGAATGATTCCTCAACCCCTGATAGATTCTTATACACCTTTGTTTAAAGACCATCCCACGACTTTGTGTACAACAGATATTTTATATAACAGGGAGCCGAATCAGCAAAGTGTTTTCGTCCTCCACTGTGAGAAAGGCGTTTGAGGAAGGAAAACGTCCCCATAAAATAACCTGGTAGGTGAATTCGCCTGAAGAAAGAAGATCGCTCCACAAGTCGATAATGACAAATTAATAAGGCTAGCTCGCATTTTTTGAGAGAAGAGAGCGTTCATACGGGCATAATCAATAACAGGTAAGCATTTTAAAAGATTACCTGCGAATTGCTTTAAAGTTTATTTTTCAAATGATCATACAACAATTATTGAAGGCAGAAGAGCCTTATTTTAGTTCCAAGCCATCATTCAGGACCATTCAGGATCATTCAGGACATTCTTACAAAAATAGTTTAAAGAATAGAATAAAGGTTTATATGCCTTATAGGCTTAAGACTTAAGGCTTATAAATAGGTTATTTACTTACGTCAATCAATCCTTTTTTCTCCTATTCTGGCGAATACATATTTCGGCATTATGCTATCTTCAGCGCGTTGGTCGGTGTCATGTAGGTTAAGCAGCGACCAAAGAATAACTTAGACTGGCAATAGCGCGCTGGGCACAGGCTGGGTTTGAAGCCGGGCAACCTCTGAGTGGTGGGGATGAATCCATGTGAGTCATCCACTACCGAGCGTCGTCACCGAGCGCTGTCCCGCCCTCCGCACTTGTCACTCACTGTCTTGTCAAAAGAGCTACCACATGGTCTTGGGTAGGATAAATATACAAAACAGTAGCATGCAAAAACCGGGGTGGACTTTTACAACCCTCTCATGGTGTAAAGTTTGTTTGTAAAGTTTGGGAGAACATCATAAGATCAGAATGTCTTGAAAAACTTTTATGAAATAACAAGATTTAATAAATATCATGACTTTAAAGGTGTTAAATCAAGGTATTGGTAAAGATATTTTTAGAAATGAGAGCGGTCAATTTTTGAAGCAGGATCCCAACCAAAATCATTTTGATTTTATGTTAAAGGCAATTTTTGTGAGATATTTTACTGTTCGGCTTCACCATCTCGCTAAGTTATACAATCAGGAAATGCACAAGCAAAAAGTTTGAAACCACCTAATAAAAACAATTACTTTCTTAGGGAAATAGATTAAATTTTAAATTAAATTAGATTGAATTTTAAATTCTAACAGTAACGTTATTTTTAAATGCTGTACATAATTGCTAATAAAGTTTATCTCAAAAAATATTGTTATTGTTTTTAAATATTTATTTGTAATGCTATTTTATTATAGGTCTTTGATTATTATAAACTTGTTATTATTGTCAATATTTGATTTCGGATTACCGTATCGTATAAAAGTGGTTAGTAACGTGGCTGGTAATAACATTGACTATACATCCTATGAAATTTGGATCTTGTACCGTAGTCAATGACCAAAGAATTGCAATCGTGCCTCGTACTTCCTTTTTCGACTGTCGGCGTGGTAAAAAATCAAAATAAAATACCCAAATAAAACCTGCATGCTCAACGAATTTCCAACTAAAAAATATAAGTATTTGTTTACTGATTGTATTGTATAATATATACTGTTTACAGCAATTTACTGTATTGATTACAAATATAAAATATTACTATAGTTAGGTCTTTATTCAAAGTAATTATAAAAATTAGAATCAAGTTTGGCTTAGTTCTAATGCATTTAAAACAATTTAATTTAATAATATCTGGTATAAATACGCAGTAATAACTATTATTATTACAGTAATAACATTTTTCACGGGTCACCCTGCCGTGGCCGTCGGCGTCGCGACCCACGGCTCAGCGCGGTGTTCATTTGTATTGCGCGCGACAAAATCATTACTTCTTTCCCACCTCGATTCTGAATGAACTGATCGCCCTAATCTTTTTTAAATATACTGATATTGTCCGTTTCATTACCTTGAACTTTCTCATGGACGAAACTCACCTGACCAAAAAATAAAAAAGAAGTATCCGACTTACTTTTTCACTTCAAACGTTTAAATGTAAACTGTTCTTTTTTTATACAATATTTTACAAAGTCTTATAATAAATGTTTACAATTTTTTTCGACACCATAGTCATAGTGATAATATCTTAATTATTAATCCAAAAAATTATATCTTAACTATAAGTGCTGATTTCGACGGTGTTAACGAGACGCGGGGAATTAAAATTTGTGCCAGTAGCGGCCAGTGGGTATGAGCCTCTGAGTGGTGGTAAACCGGCTTCAACTACAGTAATGTGTAGTGGATAGAGATTACCAGTCTATGTTATTCTTTGGTCGCTGAGGTTAAGCCATCTTAAAATCCCTATTCTCCGCCGTGAAGCTTTGACGAATCGAGTTAAAATATTTAAAATTCACATTTAAGTTACATATACACGAACAAAAAATACACTAACGGACGCACGTCACCACGATTATTACCACATGGATTTTTATTTCCGGTTTCCCTGGACACAGTTGCAGGCAGACTGACTTGAAGAGGAGGAGGGGGCCAGTGAGTTGACGTTTGTACTTCCTGTCCTGTTATCGGTGGTCCAAAGCGACAGGTGTTTCTTTTTTCCCTCAAATGAATTATTTCGTTGTATATTGGATTGGCACCTGAGTTTACTTTGTCATTTAAAATATTTTGGCTGTCTTTCTTAAAACTTTTGTAAATAAATAATTCCTCCATTCTATTAAGTCGTTGGTCCTTTATTAGCTTTATATAGTATTTCTAAGTTATCGTCAATGTTTGAGTACGTATGATTAAAATTTGTTATGTGTTCAGAGAATTTCAATTTCACTTTTTTGTTGTCAGTTTTATTTTTGACTTCTGCTATATGTTCTTTAAACCTGACCATGAAAAACGTATACGCCAGAATAGGAGAAAAAAGGATTGATTGACGTAATTAAATAAGTTATATTGATAATTGATAATCCGTGCTACAACAAAATTAATTTTAAATAGGGTCTATAAAAATAGGGCCTAAGATAAAACTTTGGACTGTCCGCTCTAGAACCCATCAAAGGAAGGGCCGAGCCGTAACGGCCAATCTCAGTATGACTCCAGGTACGTGCGGTCTTATGTCAGATTTTCCTTTGAAATTGTTTGTGCGTTGCCATAAGCTTAGTTTTAATATCTTAAACATATGTTTATTCCGGGTATAATAGGATACAAATTTAAAAACATCGGTACATTATAATGAGTATATCAAAACATTATTAAACAAAATCAGGTAATGTGATTTTTGATCAGCATTTTGATCTTGATTTTGATTTAAAGTCGATCCTACAAAACAATATCAATACAATACAATACAATACAATTCTGTTTTAAGTAAGGTCAACCTTACTTGCTTACTTGTATGTTTACTTTCTTATATGATTGCTTGTAGCTGTTCTCAAAAACGCCATGAACATTTTCCTTAAAATGTTGGAATAAACCAATATCTGAACTAAAATGAGTTTTAGACAGGTCTGATGTCCAGAAAACATTAATTTAAAATTTTAAGATTGTGCTTATGGAATTTTATTAAAAAAGAAAAGAACAACAACAGCTTAAAAACCAGTCCAATACCAAAGTAACTTTCACCTGGTAAAGTAACGACATGGATTTACAGTAGGATAGTGACTGGAGCTATTGAATGGAGATTGCATACAGAATGTATACAGTATACAGTTATTCATGATATAAGGAAAATTTAGCTTGATTTTGAAAAAAATCAACATGAAGGAACATTGAGTTATAGCATTTTGAGTGGCTGAAAAGAGGCACAAAGCAAGACAACTCGCTCGCCATGGAAAAGGCCATGTTCAAAAAATATTCTAGATTATTGAACAAAACTGACCGACCTCCTCTGAGCAAAACTCGATCACCCGGTAGTACATCATAATGCCAGAAGCTAGGTAGTACATTATAGTGTCAGAAGCTGGTAGTACATCATAATGCCAGAAGCTATGTAGTACATTATAGTGTCAGAAGCTGGTAGTACATCATAATGCCAGAAGCTAGGTAGTACATTATAGTGTCAGAAGCTGGTAGTACATCATAATGCCAGAAGCTAGGTATGATAAGAAGAGTCCTTCTATTACAAAAGTTGATTGAAAAACCCTTAACATATTTTATCACAATGTAACTAATAATTTCCTATTACTTTATTTCAATATAAATATTTTAATTCAAAGCAAACCGTATCTGAAATTGTTGTGGAAAAGAGTGATTGAACTTACTTTAATAAATTCCTTGTGGAAATGGACTATACCCAATTAAACCCAAACAATTCCCCATATTAAAATAGCTAAACGATAGATCAATAAAGGACAAGGAAGGCTTTAATCACGGCCTTGAGTAATTACCACCACAATTACGGTAAGAATGATCAACGAAGTCTATCAATATTGGTTTAGGCTTTCGCCATGCCCGTGTTGAAACTCTCTCCACTTTCCATCTAAGTTTGAATCTGACACTCAATCGCTACTACAGCTAAGTATCATTGCATATGTTGACTTTAATTTTTATTGTAATTCTATTTACTAAAACTGTGGAACGTTTTACTAATTTATTACGTTATGAACATAAACTATGGACATACGCAATATGTAATTTTTCAAAGGTATAAAATCATTATAAATATGTATATGAGATTGTTATTGCTTGACCGTTCATTATTATGTTTTGTTATAAAACAATACGAATCGTGCTAGCAACATTGGAAACCGAGTTCTTTAGTAAGATTAGAGACTTTAGTAGATTGGAGGGTAGTTTAGGTTTTTGGGCAAGTAATTCAAAATGTCGATACGTTCCATACTTTTGATTTGTACAGCAGTCGATCTATGTTTTATTGGAGCGTGATTATTAGAATGATATCGCTATCAAGTTTATTAAGCATATACGTACAATATAATCTATATTTACTTGTTCTTTCTGTAAATGTTTAGGTATTGAACATTAAAATATTGTTATGATTATAGCTGGGCTATATTTTTATACTTTGTAATGAAGTTTTTTGTTAATATATGCATGCAAATATGTTTTATGAACCATAATACTTGTTTTACTAATATCTAACTATAATATTATAAAGAAGAGGTGGTTTCTGTCTGTCTGTCTGCTGTTCCGGGTAAACGCAAAAACTAGTGACCCGACTGGGCTGAAACTTTACAATAAGGTAGATCTTGAACCCATGCAACACATAGGCCTATTCACTTCCTTAAAATCCCCTCGGGCTACGCCCCGTGAACGTCCTAATTTTCAATGTTTATATCTCAGAAGAAAGTAAACATTCAGAAACTGTAATGCGAACAGCTGAGGATACTTCCATTTGACAGCTTAAAGAGCAGAAGCAAGAACAGTTGTTTCAAGATCTCAACCTTACTAACCCGTGCGAAGAACGGGTACATCAAATAGTATTTTATATTTAAGTGATGGAGAATTCAGATATTGTTGTTATTTATATATGTTGTCATCATGCAATTGATGTTATTATGTACTGAAAAATATATTAGCTGCTTACCGCTGACATAAATAAACGAATATGTTTTAAATGTTAGATTATTTGTACAAGTTCCATTGAATTATAACGAAATTTAACTAAATAAATTGATCATTTTATGTAATGAAGCTTTTGATAATGAGCAATGCATCATTTTATCCTGCTGAAAAACATGTAAATTATTATTGAAGTAGTTATATATTTTTACATTAGGTACTGAAAACGTATAATTCAGAACAATTAATTAATATTGAATATTTATATTATTTTTTGGGGGAAAAAATTTTGTTTTAGGTCATTTTAAAGTGTTTAAACCTCTTATCAAGGTTTTGTTTTAAATGAAAGACGCCGCCTCAGGAAAGTGTCCGCTACACTCACTACACGAGAGTCTCTAGTCCGACCTTTTGTTTCAATGACTATCTCCACAATTATTCTGTCTTGTTTCCATTTAGACACAAGATTCAAATTAAATGTCGCCTCTCAATAAAGAGTTACGACTAATTTAAGTATCAAGGTTTATGGTTTAAAAATGTCTAGGAGAGTAGTCTGTACAAAATATTACGTAGTAAGTGCACAAATATGAAAATATATTTTGAAAGTACAATTTTAAAGTGAAGGTACAAATAAATGGTTTTCTCATCATTTGTTGAAACTCCTAGGATCAAGAAATCAAGCGACAAATAGTTTTAGTACCTACAGTATAATGAAAGAAAGTCGGAAAAGAACGTATGGTCACCCAAAAAAGCTCATACATAACTCAACAGTATTCATGACTCACCGCTACCAACCTATGAATACAAAATTGTCTTCCTCTTTGAAACGAAGATATAGCCTAAAATATTTTCCAATGGCAAGTGTGCGTACAACCTCTGGCACAATAATACGCTGTTACATGTCTCTGAAAACGTATACAAAATGTATGTTATTTTTTCAGTTCTTGCTAAGATTTTAGATTTTAGATTTTTAAAAGTAAAATTGTCGTTTAAATTAGAACCTTTATTTATTTATTTACAAATTGCTAGTACCAAAAAATCTGTTTTTATATAAATTGTTGTAATAGTAAAATACGGGCAAACAAATAAATATATGCTGTTTATCATCATGCCACTGTTAAAATTGTGTCATTATGAAGATAATACTTTATTACTATTGTAATCAGCTTATAAAATAATTAAAATGCAATTAATAGCAATGCTCTATGTGTCAAGAGGTTGCAGATACTGAAATAAAAATAAAGGGTAAAAGTTAAGATTGTGTTTATTGTTATACATGTTTTAAACAGTGAATTTAAAGGATCCACACAATTATAAAAAGTTAAAACTTTAATAAATAATACATTACATTTTTAATATTTAAATTTAAAATTGTTTAAATGTCACTTAACCCTAGTGGGCAAGTCAGACCTTTTAATTATTACAATAAAGTATAAAACGTTAATGCAAATTATTGTAAGTTGTTCTACTTCTTTAAATAAATCAACTTTGAGTTAAAAATATCGAGTAGAAAAGTAAATAACAAAATAATATTTTCACGGACATAAGTCCAAGTCTTGCAATAAGGTGCTTTTTGATTACTCAGGTGTATGCTGACTACAAATAAAACAATAAATCCAAGATATTCCACACATAAGAAATAGTATTTAATTACAGGATAATCAAGGCTATTTCATTACTGTTATTATAGGGGTCTACAATACAATAATACTGACTAATCAACTAATTTACATTTTTCAGTCATGGAAGGATGATAATTGTGAGGAGGGATGTTTTCAGTGTAGAATCACAAGGTAACGAGATACTCTAGAGATCTTCAGGAGTTCCAGATATTTTCATCATTTAATACTACCTAGGCTACGAGTAAATTTATTTTAATGCTACCAATGTAAACCAATGTAATTTTAATGCTAGAGCTGTTTATTTTAATGCTATTTTTGTAAATGTATTGGTTAAACACATTTTAATAAGATTAGCTATCAGTTTTTTATCCTCAATAGTTGCTATCAGCTGGAAAAATCAATTACATTTATTTTTGCTAAAACTAGAATTTATCTATTTTAAATAAAAATATTTTTGTTGTCTTTATAAATATTTTTTAAACATCTAGCTAGATAATCCCATACAGTGTTTGTATGATTTTATTTTAACGTAAACAAAAATAATGTAGTAAGGGACAACAGAATACCTCAACCATCCCACATCATCGATATTCAAAGATATCATCTAAATTATTTTTATTTCAAAATTCAGAAATTAGAAATCAGAATCAGAAAGTTTATTTCCATAAAAAATACACCATGGAGTCCAAACAAATCATGAAATATTTGTCGTTGGGTGCTCATGATTACAATGTTAATACAATAATTATTAACAACATATTACTAAGGAAATACAGCGCTTTAGGCAACGGTGCACAAATTTACATAATTTTTACTACCTTCTAATTAATCATTACAAATAAGTATATAAATCTAATAAAGTAACACCTAACCCAGAAATACTAAGAAAACCTATCAACTTAATTACGTGACATGAAAAATGTATGTCACTAACTTTCATTAGTATTAATATAGTAAAATAAATAAATACAAAACACAAAAATATATATAAATACTATCGAATACAATTATAGACACTAAAGTAAAATCTACCCATCCACCACATTTATAAACAGCTATTTGTCCCACAAATAGTTCTGAGCATACTTCTGAACTTAAAACACTAGTAATCTAAAACCTTCAACCTGCTTGCGCGTTGGGCATTTGGAAACACATACTCACTCACACATACATACACATACACACTATTTTAGTAAATTATGGAATACTTTTTATAATTTTTACCCAATAACCAACAAACTAAATCAGATTTTATGACATTAAAGTCATTAAAGTCTCTTGAATTTTCCAAATCTAAAGGCAACTCATTAAAAATCTTTGGAACTATACGACTTAAAGTATTTTTACTATATCTATTACAAAATCTTGGCAATTTATATTTCTCTAGGGTTCTAAACATGTATTGTTCTTTTACGTTTGGTGTTTTAAAATTTTGTTTGTTGTAAAATATTTTGATGATTTTATATTTGTAGAATTCACTTGCATATAGTGTATTGAATATACTGGATAGCATATGTATTTCTGGATATTTTAGTTTAGAAATCATTAATAAAGTTTTCTTCTGCAAAGATATAGGACCTAAGAAACACTGTGATGCAGAACCCCAAATTTCTACCCCATACCGAATTACTGACTCAAACATTGATTTATATATTATAACAAGAGCTTGATAGGGGAGCGTTTTTCTTAAGTAAAACAGCTTGGCAGTGACAGGTTTAAGTTTATTTACAACCAAGTTTATATGGTAATCCCATTTTAATTTAGAATCTATGATTACTCCCAAATACTTAGTTTGATCGACTGACTGAAACTTTGGACACTGGCAGTTATTCAATTTGTAATCTTTAAAATAATGACAAGTGTGACTTCATATACCTGGGGCATGCAGTGGAATATTATGAGCCGAATGAAAGTTCAATACAGCAGTTTTTTTAGGGTTTATTACTAGGTTTTTTTTATCATGAGCCTACATATTTAATGCATTAAAGTCTTCCTTAATAAGTTGTTCTGCAATTGTAAAATCTTTATGTGAAGTAATTAGCGCAGTATCGTCGGCGTACATAAATAGTTTTCATTTGAATCCACGTAATGCTAAACTATTTACATATATATATATTTTAAAAATCAGTCCTAGCACGCTTCCTTGTTGTCTATGATTCTACTAGAGCTGTAGCATTTATCAATCTTATCAAATATTGGTCTATTTTCTAAATAGCTTGCAAACCAGTTTAACATATTACCCGTCATACCAATATTTTCAAATTCTGTTAAGAATATTTCATGATCTAGTGTGTCAAATGCTTTGGAATAGTCAATGAAATTGCAAAAACATGTTTTCTTTGGTTAAGGTAGTCATTTACATGGTCAATAAAATCTAATAACAGTGATTCCGTTCCTTTACCCTTCTGAAATCCGTACTGAATACTACAAATTATATTATTTTCTAAAAGATATCTGTTTAAGTAATACGATAAATATTTTTCAAAAACCTTTTCAATAACAAACAAGATGACAATAGAACTTTAGTTCAATACAGAGTTTCTTGGCCCAGATTTGTATATTGGTCTTATGATGGATGGTTTCAAGGACTCTGGAAAAATACCACTTTTTAGTGAACTATTAATCAATGAAGCCATGATCTCACTAAAATTATTGCTTACATACTGAATATCACAAACTCAAATTCCGTCTAATCCTAGAGACTTTTCAAATGTAGACTATTGATTATCCTTGACATCTTTTCTTTATTTGCGGTTGGAATATAAAAAGAAGAAATTGCCTCATAGATGACAGTATTACTTGAAAGGAGCGACATGCAGTCGTGTCTTATAGCTTCCACACTGTTTTTAAAGAAATCAGCAACATTATTTTGTATTGTACTAAGGGGAGAAGTACCAAAAGCTCAAATTATTTGAGTGTCCAGATTTACTTTTTTTCTATTGCCAAAATGATTTTTTTTGCAGGCCCAATATTTTTTGATATTATTCTGAACAGAAGCAAATTCATTAGATACATACTCGATTTTTCTTTCTAAAATAATTTGTTAACTCTATTGCGGTGTTCAACATTCCAATTTATATAAAATATTTGTTGGTGCACTTTTCCATTTTTTTAATAATCGATCTCTTTTTTAAATTGTTCTAATAATGCTCTGGTCATCCATGGTTTTTTTATAGTTACGAGAAACATCTTTATTTGGTCTAACTTTGTGTTCTTTACTATTTTCATATATCACATTAAATGTGTTAACAATTTTGCTACATAATTCCTCATGGCCGCTGATTTGTTTTAAGCCTAACCAATTTATTTCCGACAATTAACTCTTACCAAATAGTTATTGATAATTTAGCTTTTTGTTTTATTAAAAAAAATAAAGTAAAACATTTTTACACACATTAACTATTATAATTGAATGACAAGTGTTTATTTACCAATACTCAAGCATAAATTCATATTGTAAGCTCAACATGTTTTTAAAATGTACCATATAATACCATAGACGCCAAAGGCAGTAAGCCTGCCTAGTTATATCGATTTTTAACTTTATAACGCATGCTATAGTTAAGAAAGCGGTCAACTTTTTTTTATAACCAATTCTAGTTATATCTTCTTCCCATTTTTCTTAAATATATACGGGCTATTATTAAGTTACAACAAATTGTGTGGTTGTTTTTTTATATCGTATAGGATAATTTTATAGATTTAAAACTTATTTTTCCATAGCGTTAAGTAACAAGTTAAAAAATATTTTTATTTTGTAATTTACACATATACAGGAACCATCCTGTGTAACACTTAACAAAGCAGGTGTGTGTGACGTAAGCATTCGCACACAACACAAGATAACAGATAATAAGATAACAGCCTCAAGCGCTTACCCCTTAGATTACAAGCCCCTTGTTGTAACACTAGTCGTGTAAACTGACAAATGTTACTGACAATATCGTTGAATCCAGACCAAGTAACACAACTTCCAACTGTGTTGAGTTCAATTAATTTGTGTGATTGCAGACTAAAATGAGTCGTCCATGGTAAAACATATGGCAAATAATGTTAGACGGAGTCTAACATTATTAATCACATCATCATTTTAATAAGATTAGTTCAAAAAGTGAATTAGTCTAAATCTCACAAAATGACATACTTGTATTACATACAAAAAGCACATTTTATAAAAATAATAAATTTAGTAAGTTTAAACTGTTGAGTAATTCTTGCAACGAAATTTGGTCTTGAAACCTAAATCAATGTGTTTGTCTTTTAAGGACATATGTTTGGTTGATAACATACACAAGATGTACCGACTCGTGATCCAGAGAATGGAAACGAGGCAATAACTCTAAAGCAAATAGATATTATTAAATACGGTTTTAAACATGGATATTATAGTATCGCGATTTTTTGAGTGGATTAATAATTTGGAATTACCCAAATAAATTGTTCTACATCCTTGCCGAATCTCTTGGCTTTTTCTAATTGAGACAATTAAATCAAGAATATACATTTTTTATTTAATTTTCCCATTAAACATGTTTAGCACCTGGGAACTATGATAAAGCTACTCGTATTTACTTGTTCAGTAAGCCCTTCAATTTTACACAACGTGATTGATTGCATATGTGTTATTCTTAGGATTTCATGTGTATTTAAAAATCAGTTATTGGAGAAAATTCAAACTGGGAGTGGATTTCAATTTGTCGGTTTACGAACTCCCTGACTATTTGGTTGTTACACATCACTGAAACATTGAAAACTACATATTACATCAAGAAATTATGGGAAACTTAAGAAGGGGCTCCAGGGACCTGCGTCTCTCATAAGACCATTGTTAACTTTCAGATTCCATTCCGCCTCCTCAACGGATTATCTGTTATTGTTCTTTAATTGCTCAATTGATAGAAAAAAGTACATGGAGATTCTAGTCAGGATAATTTTGATGTGGCAAATAATAATTGGTCAGTAGAATTGCAAATTTATCAATATTTCCTTTATTTTATAGGCTAACTATTAGTGACATCAAAATTCTACTCACTGAAATCACTAAGTATAAATTACTCTTAAAAATGAGCTATAAATCAATGATTTTGAAAAATGAGTTGATGAGGGGTGGAATTCGAAAATCATCATGGGCCTTATGAGAGAAGTAGAAAGAAATGCAAAATGTTCTCTTAAAGCAATTTATGTTCAGAATAATATATCAGTTGTACTGGCTCGTGGAAAAGGATGAAAGTTTACTTTTTAATAGGGTTACCAGTTCCTGAAGATAAATATAAAAACATGCTAGTCAGTATTGTTATTTAAGAATTATCATTGATTTGTTTAGCTATTTTGTGATTTTTCGGGATAATTATAATTTTATTTTTTTGTAGGAATCCTTGGCACCTGGAGATGGGACAGATTCTAGATCCTGAAACATCGTGAAACTTTTTTACTCTTGTCAGTGATGGCAGATACCTGGAATCCTATACATTCCCTAATATGAGTAAGGTTTAGTTGCTTGATTGAAACTATGATCTCAAAACGGACTCCAACGATTTCCTTCAAATGTTGGAAACAACTAATCTGGGATAAAAAAAAGTTCTAGAGAAGTCTCATCCCCAAGAAAATCATATAATGTAAAAAAATATGAAAAGTTACAAAATTAACATTGGGATTATGGAGTTTAAAATCAGAACAAAAGAATCATAACAGTTGTTTGTAATCAACCAGTGAACTGTCAAAGTAATAATATTGTAGTTTAAGTATTGACATGTGGTTTGATGAGAGCACTAACTAAAGCCATTGAATAGAGATTAAATATATAGTTTACATAAAGAGTTTACGTACAGAGTTGTCATAAAAAATTTCACAGCAAAGAGACATTAAGCTGTAATGGCAACTGGATTGACCTTTAACATGCACAAAATAGGCAAATGGGCTAAGCAAATCTGCTCGTCAGTAGGGGGACACGGTGAAAAATTACTTCCAGTAAATCTATACAAACTGACTAACCACCCTGAGCAAAGCTCGGCCCCCAGGTACTAATTTTGTGTAATGACACAAATTCACCACCACCAACAATGAATTTCAAACAAATAATTCAGTATTGTGAATCACATTTAAAGGGTCTTCTTAAGGAATGAACTCAGTTATTGTTTGTTACATTTGTATATAACCAAAACTGGCTATTTTTAATAGAACACACAGTGTTAAAGCTGATTTAAATATATAAAGGTATAAAAATATCCTCGTTAAAAATATCAAGTTGGTCAAATCTGAGTTACAGCTTATTAGTTACAGTCACGTAAAGAATTTCGGTAACATTAATTAAATTAAGCTCGTTCTACATGAATACGCACTAAAATACCCACCTCAATCCTTTTAAACCTTTTTAATAGATGAACTTATTTTGTCATAATGAAATATGTTAAATGCTGACGAGTCGTAAATGGATAAGGCTCAGAAGATGATTGAGGAACCTCTACCGCATAATTAATTGAAAGCATTTTTATACCTCTAGGGTACTACATATTGCATTTTTATATACTATTACATATTTTATTTTTACAAAAAAAAACACTAAGATGATTTTTGTGTCAACAATGTTTAATCATATACTTTTTAACACAAATAATTGCTTATTTATCGCAATAAATATTTTGTTTTTGTATGAGTTTGATTATATTATATTGGAAAAATCACCAAAACAATAACAACTGAACGCAACTTACAAGCTGTTCGAAGTTGTAAACTGAAATATGTTAATACATTCAGTCAGCTGTTTCCAGAGTTCAAGAACGTTTACTTAACCAAAATTTATCAAATATTTCTATTTTGCATAAATGTAATCATGACCAGAATTTTAACATTTTAAGAAATATATATTTTTGTAAAGTAAGTTTTATAATTATGGTGTTATTGAATAACACTAAGCAAATTTGCTTAGTGTTATTTTGGAGTTATTCGTGTTATTGAATGCGATAAAACTAGTTATAGAGGTTATTAGTCACAACTATCTGTTAACAATGCTAAAGCTAACGGTTTCCGGTTTGGTATATTGACATTCTCAGTCTATTTAGCCCATGTTCTTCCGTGGTTTCTTATAGCCTTAATGTTCTGAATACAAATAAGTTTGTAATTTATATTAAAACCGTTGGAAACCGTTGTTTTTATAAAACATGCTGTTAACTCTTCCAGTACATTCCATTATCACTTTACCACCATTTAGAAATCATGCACAGAGAATTTTTAATCCTGGGATTTTCAAATAAATTATACCGAGATATCCTCGTGTAACCTACCGCACTGTCGTTACTGTGTTTTACTTACTTCGTGCTAAACCATGTGATATTTTAATTGACAACCCAATAATAAAATATTATTTTTATCTTATAAACTGCATTTTTTATTTGTATAAATGTACTTCATAAACTGGTGAGGGTTAAATAAGAATTAAAAAAATAATTCCACTGAACAAAGTAACATCAATTTTAGCCAGAAAATTAATACTTTATAAAATTAGTGCACAGCTTACTTACAAATGTTACCTTTATGAAGCTGCACTTTGATCGTTTAATTTAAAGAAAGTTATGACGGTGAAAATTGTTTTACTAGATTCGTTAACAGTGAGTGATATATCAACATACTGTATATAACCATCCCGGCATTTAAAGATCATAAATAGTACAACCTTCTTTCAGAATTGTCTGCGGGTGGGTGGGCGTCTCAATTGTGAGGTGTGATCGTTACCAAGACCCTACAGCCACAGTAGAATGTCTCCATGCACAGACATTGCCCCCCTTCCCAGCACAAATGCTTCATTTTCCTGTTGTGTTATAAATTAAGAAAGTCGTATAGAAGTCAACATCAATATTTGCTACCAGTGTCACGTAAAAGTACACTGGCTCTAAGTTTTCAGATTTTACAAATAAAATTGATCATACAATGTCGAGTATTGTTTTAAAATTCCACTCCGATTAGCGTCGTCGTTCTGTCTGTATGTGTTGTCAATAAATAAATCATATATTTAGAACTGAGAAAACTATTTCTTTGAAATTTTGCATACATCATACTACTAGTTTTCTCAGTTTTTAAATGGCTGTCATATTTGTTTTTTAAGCTTATAAATGTGAAATGCCGTGAATTTTATTGTAGTATAAAAGTTCAAATGTTGCCTCTTCTTTTCCCAAAAGTAACGATGTAAGAATTTGAATATCACAATCAAAATAACTAATTAATTGTGATTTTTTTTAATAAACGTGCTTTTGTGATCAAAAAAAGCATTTGAAGTAAGCTATGTCATTAAGATGCGTAAAGGAAAACTTCAATGTAACAAACTTGAAGGCACTAATAGCTTCACCTTGATGAATTATATTGATATTTGCATAAAAACCCATATTTTGTGTTCCTTGTTGCAGCAAACCTGCTTACTCAGCCCCATTTTATTTTTATGGAGAATAATTAAAATATTATATCTCAGTTATTTTTGAATGGAATATTGATGAAACTTGGTATGTGGCTTCAGTTAGTTGAATTCTACTTATATTTGCATAAAAACTAATTTTGTGTGTTCCTTGTTTCAGTAAACCTACGTACTCATCCTCAATTTTATTCTTATGGAGAATAATTAAAATGTTATATATAGCTTATTTGTGAATATATGTTTATGAAACTTGGTATGCGGCTTTATGTGATATTAACACATATATTATGCATTGGAAATTCGCTGGGTACACAGGTTTGCTGCGATGGACGTATTTATTTATTTATATTTACTGAACAACATACGATTTTAGTTATTTTCAATCGATACTTTTCATTCAAATTGTAGAAATAAAATAACACAACTATTATGATGAATTACACAACACTCCAAACTGATAAAGACACACTTTTTACAAGTACAAGATAAACTTTTAATGAAGCCTCTGCTTTAATTAACACTAAAATAACAGCAAGAGATGAAGAAAGTTATTCAATATTGGTTTATGGTTTGGTTGCACACCGTCCCAGAAAAACCAGCGTAAGTAGCAAGTTGTTCTTGAAGAGAAAGGCCATTAAGCTCATTATGAAAAATATTAAATATATGAAGTAAAATAGGTCTTTGGAAGGAGTTTAATACCCCCGACGCAGCAAACCTCATACTCAGCTAATTTCCAATGCATAATACATGTCTTAATACCACATAAAGCTGCATACCAAGTTGCATAAAAATATATTCATAAATAAGCGATATATACAATTTTAATTATTCTCTATAAAAATAACATTGGGGATGAGTATGTAGGTTTGCTGGAACAAGGAAGACAAATAATTGGTGTTTATGCAAATATAAATATAAAAAAATAACATTGGGGATGAGTATGTAGGTTTGCTGGAACAAGGAAGACAAATAATTGGTGTTTATGCAAATATAAATATAATTCAACTAAGTGAAGCCACACACCAAGTTTGATCAATATTCATTCATAAATAAGCAATATATACAATTTTAATAATTCTCCATAAGCATAACATAGGGGATGAGTACGCAGGTTTGCTGCAAAAAGGCACACAAAAATGGGTTTTTATGTGAATATCAATATAACTCAACTAGATAAAGCCACATACCAAGTTTTATTAATTTATGTTCATAATTAAGGGAGACATTACATTTTACTTATTCTCCATAAGAATAACATGGGGGCTGAGTATGCAGGTTTGTTGCTACGGGAATAATCCTTAAAAATTTCTTTTGTTGTGCAAATAACAATATTCCACAACCAGATGAAGTTGTAAACCAAGTTTCGTTAGTATACAATAAACAATAACTTTCGTTAGTTTATAAATAAGCAAGATATAATTTTTTTTCTTATCCTCCATAAGAATAACATTGGACAACACACTGTGTTTAGTCCTTTCAATATATCTGTAACCAATTGACCTAGAGAAATGATCAAAACACCAAATTGTGTGTTATTTAAAGCTGAATCCAATGGTGAAAACTAAAATTTGATTTCAATAATTATTACATGTAAAGCCTTCAAAAAAACAATTTTTTGGGTACAAACCCCCTCCCCCAAAATACCACTTCGGATGAGACGATCTGTCTGGTTTTCAAACTTAAAGTCATAAATGCTGCTTTACACGTTTGTACCAAATTTAATCAAAATCGGACCTTTTTTACGAGAGTTATCGTATCCACGGACACACATATGTACATATATATAGATATATGTATATAGTTTCGAACGAATGGTGTTTTTGGGGTCTGGGGACCTCAAAACAAAAAATTATCATGGTCCCGGGCGTAGGTCTTACCGGGCCGACTATGGTAATAGCTTCTTCCCTATAGGGGAAAGTCGCTAAAAACCATATTTGATAGGAAAAAAATCTGGAATTCTTTAGCGATACTAGCTTTGCCCAGCAGCCCTGCTTGGTCACCTGTTTTACGTTTTATAATAAATCAAATCTCACTGCCGATCAAATTCCAATGTTTGAAAATGTTTTTTAACTTGTCACTTAATTCATTTATTAGGCCCTAGGGGTGGTCGTATGACAAAATAAATTTTCCCTTCCGTTTTTACACCGATACCTTTCATTCGAGTATATGATTTCTGGTTGTCAGACTTTTGGTTATCTCAATTATTCCTGGTACAATTTGGTTATAATATAGATGAAATATTTGTGTGAAGGAATTTAGTGACACTAGGGTGAAAGCTAATAAATAAAATATAAAATGTAGATCAATTTAAAGGAATTGTAAAGATTCCCTTTGGCCTAACGTAAATTAAACTTCACTCTTATAGAGCAATTTGAGTAAGAAACAAAGGTTTGTATCTTCAATGTTAAATCTTCCAGAACTACAGGAATTCCAATTTGTTTCCACTTACTGTATTCGAATTTTGAGAGTACAAATTATTAAATTTGTTATCCGTTATCGGTGTACAAAACTAACGGTGATTTAAATATATAACTAATCTACATATAACGTACAAAACGTGAATCCAATCAAGGTCTACATATAAATCGTGGTTTTATAAAAGCCTAATTTTCTTACTGAATATTTTTTCAATTTTTAAGTTTTGATAAAGAGAATGCGTTCAGCTCGAGAGTTACCTTTACTCTCATCGTTCTTATTTAAATTTCCAACTTTTCTGCAATGAATCTCATCACAAAAAAGTTTTTTTGAATAAATGATATTCAAATATTTTCACAGCAATCTTATATTTGATATTCATAATATTTCATTAGGGATGTTACACACTATTTACTTATATTTTATATCACCCTTAAAAAATAACCTTTTTGAAACAACAATCAATTTTCCAAGTTATTGTAACAGAAAGTGAGTCAGGGTTGTAAAACTGTGGTCATCTAAAGACCGAATACATAACAGAGGAGCTTTTGTGACCTACCGCTATCAACCTATGAATACGAAATTGTCATGTTCATTAAAAAGACAGTGGATAGTACTAGTCTACTTGTTATTTATATTATCACATCACTATACTATGCGACCTGGTGTTGATTAAAATGTTCAAACTGCCAACAAATCATACAGTTAAAAGTTATTTAAAAATTGGTTTCAACTTGAGACCAAATTTTCTATAAATTTGTGCACTCTCAACCTCGTACTACTCTGACTAGGAAAAATTTCACTGTGCATGTCAGTTGGGGATCAGTTTAACATAATTCCAATGAAGTCATCTTTCTCTGTTTCTCTCCAGTCTACCATGGAGAGGAGGGTACAATCCGCAGGTCCGCAGACCACCGCGGGAAGTGGTGATCTTTGAGTGGGAGGTAGAGAATCACAGTGTAATGAGGCACTTGAAAACTGTACTCGACTTCTCAATACTGGAAACATTTTCGAAAGACTGAGGTAGGTTTTAAAGTTAATCCGACCTCTATATATTTACTTAGTGTGTACAGTATATCAATAACATGTGTTACTTTGTATAGAATATGGCATTTCTTTCAAAGTAATTTGAGTATTTTAAGGTGTGTAGAGCAATGCTGGAAGTACATTAAAGCAAGCAAATGATCTTAATTTTGTAATTTGTGTATTCTATCAGCAATCTAATAATACAAAAAAATAATCAATCGGTAATTCCCTCAATTGTTTAGATATCTTTTAGAAAGTTTTACAATTAAATTTGTCTAAAGCATGCAAAGAAGGTTAACATTTTTCACTGAAAAATAAAGCATTAACTAAATAAGTATTTAAATATTTTAGTATTTATAAGTTGTAATTCTTCACACACTTATAGAACAAGTAATACTTAGAATATCTTTTCTAATTGAAGTTTTTCATCTGGATAGTTTTGTGTCCTATATTTTGTAAAAAAGGGTAATTTAAGGGGGCATCATACATAATTTTTTAACGCTTTTTTCAATTTTTGGTTATAATTATAGCCCATGATTTGCAAGCAAAACGGTATCTTATATATGTTTCTAGAAAATTATAACCTATACAAATTTAATTTTGAATAAAAATTTCTACATTAAAAAAAAACTTGTTAAATGAGGAATTACTAGAAATTCTTTAAAAAATCAGTTTGTAAAAAACAGATATAAAAAGAAGTATAATCCATTAAGAAAATTAAACTGCTGAAGAATGGCTGTCAGAATTGGACGTTTGAATATCATAAAACCAATAAGGATCATCAATTTTCAGAATATACCCTGAATCTTACTAAACAACTTTTACGATTTCAAATAAACAAAATACAGCACAAATTATATTTCCACGGCTTGGCATTAAGAGGGATTTTTAATGTTTTTGTAATTATCGAATATGCCTGTAGTTAAACTTTGTGAATTTGGTGTTGAACTCTATTTTAACATGGTATAATTTTCATTATTTCCCTACAGATTTCTTACCATTAGTTTAAAAATATAATTACAAAACTTCTAGATACCTATGAAATATTGTGCCATGATAAGGCACACCACAGAGTCTACATGCAGTTTAAATAATTTAAATTTAGTATGTTAACTCATCAGGATTGTTCCTTTCATTATACACTATATGTGTACTTGTTCGTTTTCATTACTTGTTCCTTCTTTTAATAAGGCCCAAAAATTTATATGTATAACAATTTTACACTCAAATATTCTTTTAAGTTATCAATTCCTTATTTTAAAATCCCCTTTATGACATTTTTCCTTAGGGAGTGTCATTTTTTAGATGTTTACTGTCCTTAGTTTTCCTACCTTAATCGTGAAACTAACTCTGACCCTTAGCCAGTGTACAGATTAAGCTCATATTACACTCTGTGGGTAATGTAAACAAGCCAGCCAATCTCTTCTTAATAGCTACTGCACGGAACAATAAGGGTCACTCACAAGCCCAGGGGACTTAATAACAGACCTCGATTAATAATTTAATACAAAGTTATATAGAGTGATTTGAGAAACTAGCACAGTTATGTACAACAAATAATTTTTTTTAAATTATGCCTGTAAATGTAACCATGAAGTATTAGTTATATTTAGCTGTATCCACATTTTTAATTGTTTATTTAATGTACACAATACGGTATATATTTATTCAAAAAATAATAAAACTTAAAATGTCAATTTATGACAGCCTATTTGAAGCTCTTGTATTTGTATCTTACTTATATTTCCCAATACCCCAGTTCAAAGTTCCCATATCAATATTATGATCATGTTGTCTAATGATTACTTAAACGCATGTTTATTAACTAAGATAATTTGAGAGTTTATTTGGTTTTATCACATAAAATAAAACAGTTTATACGCGGTTGTTTGTGTTTTTTACAAATGTTTATGCGTTGTGATTCTCGAATTAATAATAAATGTTATTAAGCGGCAGCATATTAAACCACATTCATATTTGACATACTGCATACTAAAGCACAGGGGAAAGACTCACTCAAACATACATAGCACTCAATTCATATAACCGTCTTATCCATATGCCGCATACGCAAGCTCACATTAATCAACATTACAAAGGCTTATTGTAATGAGTATCGTCCCGGATTTGTAATCACTATCTGCTGGTTATTAATACGGTCGTTTAGAAAAACGTTCGTTTATGAAAACGTTCTTTCCGTAATTTATAGCAATAGATAGTTAATATACAAAAATATAAATAAAATACAACAGTTAAAATTTCTCATTACTGTCTGTTACATAAACTCTTGCGTGTATTAAACATAATAAAGGTTTGGTATAAAATAAATTAGGTATTTGAATCTATTAAGCGCTTCGGATTGTTTAATTATTATATAAATTTAATAAAAAAGTAAACCAAAATTGTTTAAAAATGTATGAGGTTGCTTTATAGTTTAAACTCAAGAGTTTTGCGCAAAATCAATGGTTCTTAAATGATGGTAATCAACTGTGGACTATCAATTTTTAATAATTTTAATACTTTACTAAACCAGAATATAAAACAGTGACTAACCAGAATATAAGTAATGGCTGATTTTTACAGGAATTTCAAATCTTAATCCAAAATCAAAATATAATAACTTTGTAAGAAATACGACCGGAATGGTGCAATGCCGGCAGTTAGTCTCCAACATGGCTCGACCAATCAGAGTGAGCACGCCACAGGCACGTTGCAATCGAGGCTAGAAAATATTGTAAAATGGAAAACAAAAATATCGCAGAATCAAAAGTCACCGATTATTAGGCATTACTGTGAAAATGATCTGGCACTGTTATAATAAAGAATTAGCAAATAAACTAGGTAAATAAAAATAATAAATGTGAAAGATTAATCACCAAAATTGAATTACGTTTTATATTTATACTTTGTACTAATCGACAGTTTGCCCGAAAACGACTTAAGAGCACACCAATTGTTGGGGAGCCTCGTGTTGCCGTATGGCGCTCCACGTCCGTTAAACGGTAATCACATTTCTTTCTTGGACATTTTAACCAATACGATATGACAGGGCCGATACGATGTTTGTTCTGCGATGCGTTTGCGATTAAAGCAATCTATACGACAAAAACTAGTGATATTTAAGGATTCTTGAAGGTTAACCACTTTAAGTTAAAACAAGAACATGGATTCAACTTTTACCAAAATAATACATCTTATTCTTAAAACGGGTTTCAGTTATATGCGGTTCTTGGATTTATTTTTTTATTGAGGTATTTGAATCTATGAAGTTGGCATTCATGTTACTGTGTTCTATTGCACAGTACTCTGTTTTGCACCCTGCCAATTTCATTCAAATATCAATTAACTTGAACACAGCCAATGGCGTTTCATGTTTTAGCATCGTGTGTTTTCATTGGCTAGCAAGGTTTTAATCACTACTGAGCCATGTTTATTATTTTTAAATAGTCAACAATTGTAGAGCGAATTTATAAGTAAGTGGTTTATTGTAATCAGAGAAAGATTTTTACATAGGCCCAGTAGAAATTTGGAATAATAATTGAAACATTTAAAAAGATAAAGCAGGATAGATGTGCAAGATAGGTACTAGAGAAATTCGATTTGATACGAATAAACTTTTGTTAATCACATCAAAAGCTGTATTTGGAGCCTTAGGTTTTATTTTGCTATCGGGCGGATAAATAAATAGACGATCAATTAAAAGGGAGGCCCTGAGTCTAAAATGTATCTGAGCACATTTGCATGGTTCATTAGGCAACCCAGTTATTTCTAAGGATCAGTGTTTGTGACTTCAAAAGGGTTTTCAATTACTCAGCCCGCGGCTTCGAAGTGTTTCATCTTGAAGAAAGCAAAACAATTCATCCGATATAACGGGAATGGTTAAAAACAACATTTTGCATGTAATCTTAATAATAGGGGATTTATTTCTTCTATATAAATAATGTAAAAATTTTCCCAGTAGATAGCCAAGAATATTGAACTTTTGAATGTTATATCTCGCTTTTTATGAACTCATTTTTTTTTAAACTTGGTAAGCGGCTTTATCTGGTACTAAGACATATATATATATATATATATATATATATATATATATATATATATATATATATATATATATATATATATGCTATAAAAATTCGCTAAGTACGCAGGTTTGCTGTGACGGGGGTATTTACGTTTCAGAAAAGGCAGCATTTGTGTTTTAAAATTGAGTGTCTGCCACAGAAAACAGCTTTACTGAATTTGAACAAACCATTTTCCCTTATTTTATGTAGCTGTGAAAAAAAAACAAATGACATTTCAAATCATTCTATGTCATCAGGAATATGCCCCCTAGTCGAACATAGTGACAATGAGAATTGGAATCTTACCCCTTGGTCAAAGTAAGTAACATGCCAATTATTTTAAACATCTGGTGTTATAACTGCAAGAAACCCGTTCAGAGAACGGGTGATTAACTAGTACGAACTAAAACATTTTTTACCTATTCTTAAGATACTGGATAGTCAGAAAACTTGCTGAAATTCAAGAAATCGAATGTTTTTTTAAAGTAACCTTATTATTTGTATTTCAACATAGGAATCTTTACAGTTAAAAATATACAAATATCTTTAGCCATTTTATAAATGACTATATTTTAAAACCTTGTAAATTAATTTTAAATTTTATTATTGGTTGAAGAGTTGAGTGCAAATGCAAACAATCGACTACGATCCAACGAGAGCAGGGAAAATTATAGAAAGGCCAGCGAGGATATGTTGTATATCATTTCTCAGTCCTGTGTCAATATTGACACTGTAATAAGATGTAATCCACTGCCGGTCCAGACAACATACTCTATGTATCAACATACTTCACAACAATGTTCCATGTTCTTATGGTTTATTTTAAATTAATCAAAACCATTTTTTTACATTTATGTTTAAAGAATTACAAAAAAATACAAATTATCTTCAACGTTATATCCTACTTGTTACATATTACGTATTAAAGTGAAGTTAATATAAGCCAAAATTATGGCCGAATATATATTATATTTTAAACGAAGCAGTGACTGTATGTATGTATATATGCATAATGGATCTTGGAATCCTGCGGAAGAAAGTTGTTTAAACTTTGAAAATGTGGGGTTTTAAAATTAAGAAAATTATTAGACTCATAAACGAGCGAACTCATAAACTCTGAAAATATAGGTTTAAGGACCTCAAAATCGAATGACAAAGTCCTTTACCCTAGGAAAATTGAAATATTACTTCAAAAATCATTTAAAATTTTAAAATGTTAAAATCACGTTTATGGTAAAACACAATATGAAAATTATTTGTTAAATTGATTTAACTAAAAAGCTAAAACTATTAAGAGTTTACATAAGAGATTACCGTCGTTTACAAATTTGCAATTGTAATTCAGAATCAGAATCAGAACATCCTTTATTCGTTTTGTACATTTCATGTATGAATAGTGTCACATAAGTTAATACTACAATCTAAACATTTAAAGATATACTAGCTGAAAAAATCATTTACCTTATAGCAACATTTATTACATAAAAACTTAAATAAACCTTTTTTAAATAACTTCAGTGAACTCGCATGCTTTATAGTGAATTCGTAATCTTTATTATTTTTATACAGGGTGAATAAAAAGTCAAGATACAGAATAAATAAAATGTAAACCCCCTTTGAGTGACCACTCATTTTAAAGAACTATAAACGAGTATATAAACTGTGAAAATTATAGACCCCTATCTCTTCCCTAACCAAATTGGCAAAATATGGCAAAATGCCAGTCAAAATTCCGAAAAAGAAACCTTGTATTCAAATCTGGAAAGCAATATTTTTTTGTTTTGTGTTTAATTTTACTGCATTAAAATAAACTAATTCCATTCGTGTTGTGTACTATCTATTACTTCAGGTGTAATATCTTTTGACACTGTTACAAATTTTGAATGTCCCCCAAAATTTGCCTTCGAGATTTGAATACAATAAAAAAAATTGTGAATTTTTACTGGCCTCCAGTTTGGTTACGGAAGAGATAGTGGTATATAATTTTCGCCATTTATAGTTATTTTTATAATTATTCATAATTCATGTTTATAGCCCCTGAGCTATATTACTTATAATTTTTTTTACAAAATTTGTGATTGATGCGTCAGTACATGTTTCGATAATAATATATCATCTTCAGCTGCTTCTGATGGTTGCTAATTTGTGTGAAGTTGTCAAACGGATGGTTTCGCCAAAAAACACATAAAAAACTAACACAAACGTACCAAAAAACATAATTTTCTAAAACTAGACAGGCCTGTCTCAAAGGTGAGTCTGTCTCCTGCTACTGCCGGTGCAATTGTGTGTGCTATCTTTGTAACAGGCCTGTCTAGTTTTAGAAAATTATGTTTTTTCATACGTTTGTATTAGTGTTTTATTTGTTTTTTGACAAAACCATCCGCTTGACAACTTCAAATTAATTATGATGACTATCAGAAGCAGCTGAAGATGATATATTAATATCAAAACATGTACTGACGCATCAATTACCAATTTTGAGCTGTTTTTACGTGAATATAATATAGACTTACAATAATTTTTATAATTCTTTAAAATGAGGGTTCATTCAAAGGGGGTTTACATTTAAACATTTTGAGTTGCCCCCATAATCCTCTATTTTTGGGGGACACTAAACATTTTGAATAATGTCATAAGATACTATACCTTAAGTTACTAACGCCAAAATATATAAGTTTATATTAACAAATATACAAAAATAGAGGGGGATCCTGACTTTTTAATCACTCTGTATATCCATATTTTCAACATCCTACGATTTGAGGTAAGAACAGTAAAATAACTCAAAATCCATTCAAGATACAAAAGCGTTTTTTTCCTCAAATATTTATAAATTGCTAATAAAAACAATTAATGTAAACCCATTTTTAAAAATAGGTAGTCTTTAAAATTACCATGAATTTACATTTTTGATTCATCCGTTTCAAATGTAATAACAATGATTAATTTAAGGAAAGTATAGCCAACATTATCAATTAAGATACATCAAATTCAAATTACCAAGTATATGAGAATAACACAAGTTTTTAACAAAAGCAATTGATATATTATTCTTCGATAACACTATTTACAAATTACCAAAATAAATAATAAGTATGTTACATAATTGAAATATACCCCCGTCGCAGCAAACCTGCGTACTCAGCGAATTTCCAGTGCATATATATGTGACTCACTACTACATAGAGCTACTTACCAATTTTCACAAAAATACATCCATAAATAAGTGATATATAGCATTTTATTTATTGTCCATAAGAATAACATTACGGTTGAGGACGCAGGTTTGCTGCAACGAGAAAGATAAGTAATATGTTTTTTTTCAATTATCAATATAACTGAACCAGGTGAAGCTGTATACCAAGTTTTATTAATTTAGGTTCATAATTAAGGGAGATATACAACTTTACTTATTCTCCATATGAATAACATGGGGGCCAAGTATGCAGGTTTTTTTCTATCAACAAAAAACTTGTTTTTTTTGTGCTAATATCAATATACCATAACTAGTTGAAGCCACATACCAAGTTTCAGCAATATACATTCAAAAATAATCGAGATATAGAATTTTATTTATTCTCCATAAGGATAACCTTGGACAACATACTGTGTTTAGCACTTTGAATATCTCTGCAACGGTTGGACGTAGAACAACGATTAAAACACCAAAATATTTGTTTTGTTGAGCTAAACACATTAATAAACAGAAATGTGAAGTTTTTAGTAAAACTATCTGAGAAAAATCTAAAAACCTTTTTCCCATAAGATTATTTCTTTATTTCTTTATTGGTAAGTATCTTAATTGCCATAATTAAATTATGGTTAAGACTAAATTACATTAACAGAGTATGTAATGCTAATAATAACTGATAGAATTTTGATTATTTAAATCCTTGAATCTTGCAAAATAATCTTCGTCCAATCTTGAAACACAACATTTTGATTTTAAATTTATATTATATTTTCATTGTTGTTTTCATTTAAAAAATCTTCAATTTTGTATGGACATTTAACGATAAGGTATTGCTTTAATTTATTTTTGAATTGTCTTATGTTACTTAAAGATTTTATTTCTGAAGGAATTTTGTTGTAAATTTTGATTGATATGTAGTCTGAGCATCTTTGTCGGAATGTTGAATTTGGATGTGGCAAGTCTATATGGTTGATATTTCTCGTGTTATAATTATGAATTTGTCTTCTGAAGGAAAATTTATCAAGGTTCAAATGTACAAAACTTGCTGCTTGTAATATAAAAATTGACGATAATGTTAGAATATTTAATTGTTTGAATAGTTGTTTGCACGATGTTCTTCTTGAGACTTGACAAAGTGTTCTTATAGCTTTTTTCTGCATTTTAAATACAATTTTGGCATTTGGGCTTGAACCCCATATAATTAGTCCATATGATAAATGTGAATGGATATAAGCATAATATACCATTTTATTTATGTCTAGAGTGCAGCATTTAGAAAAACATTTTATCAAAAAGATTCCTGAACTGATTTTTTTGCAAATTTTATCAATGTGAGATAACCATGAAAGATTTGGTTGTAATGTTAATCCAAGAAATTTATACTCAGTTGCCAGTGGTATCGTAGAGTTGGCAAGTTGAACAAGTTGAATTGTTTCATTATTAAATTTTTTATTATATTGTAAAGCTGAGGATTTCAAATAATTTACTATCAAACTGTTTTCTGTAAACCATTGTTCCATTTTAGAAATTTGAACAAAAGAAGATATCTCTAATTGTTTGTTAGAACTTTCGGTAATATTGAGAGTTGTATCATCTGCAAAAAGTATTACTTCTCCTTTATCTATGACGGATGGTAGATCATTCATGTAGATAATGAAAAATAATGGCCCTAAAGTAGAACCTTGTGGTACTCCATGAATTATATCAGATGATATTCTTGATTTTGTTGGATGTTTTCTATTCTTTAGTTCTGTGAAATGTTTTCGTCCTGTTAGAAATGATTTTATCCATCCAAGCGCTGACCTGTTAAATCCCATCAATCGAATTTTATCAAGTAGTCTATTATGATTAACACTATCAAAAGCACGGGATAAATCAAGAAATATACTAAGAGATGGAAGATCTGTATCAATGTTTGCCATTACATTTGTTACTAGTTTGTATATCGCATCAATTGTAGATTTGTTTCAACCGATTTTTGGAAAATTGTAAACCCCCAAAACCCCCTTCCCATAGTGCGATCGATCTGGTTTTCGAACTTAAAGTTATAAATGCTACTCTCCCCATTTGTGCCAAATTTCATCAAAATCGGGTGTTTCTTTCAAAAGTTATCGCGGTAACGGACACACACATATATATATATATATATATATATATATATATATATATATATATACATATATATAAATTTGAACGAATAGTGTTTTTGGCATCTGGGGACCTCAAAACGAAAAGTTATCATGGTCTCGGGCTTAAGTCTTACCATGCCACCTACGGTAATAGCTTCTTCCCTATAGGGGAAATTCGCTAAAAGAGATATAAAATTCATTGTGATAAATTACTACAGCGTGAAACAACTTTCTTATTACCTAATTTAAATTTGAATATATCAATAATGTTTTACTATATCAATTACACCTTTGCTAAATGTAGTCTCCATATGAAATCGTAAAACAATTGTCTACGGTTGCATGAATAAATTTGCCCGCAAGCTGTATTTTATCTATATTATTAATGGTTCAACTGTTATTGTGATTGTTGATTATTTAAAATCTTTATATATGATTCTGTAAGCAAAATTTTTAAGTCAAAATTGTGGGAGTTTGGCAAATTGCAGAGGGCCAAATTAAAGATCTTGATCTCAAGGGCTCAGGAAAAATAACAGAATTTCTAAAAAGTAACCAGCAAACGAGAATTAACGTAAAATATCACCCATAAGAAAAGCATATGGCGATTTACAAAGGTCTGCTTTGTTTACATTAAAACATGTGATTAAGTGTGCACTTTGTTTACAAACTGACATGTGTATTTTCCTTGGCATAGAAAAAGTGGTAAAAAAAACTAGATAAACTAGAGTATTGGAGCGAGGATAGGGGCTATGGCTCCTTTAAAGCCACTAGTGTTATATAATGTCATAACAAACTTTTATTAAAAATAATAAACCAGTTATTACTTACTTACTTTAAAGCAAGTTTAGCTGCCTCTGCAAAAAGCTTTGCATTTCCCTCAAGTTTATCCGAACTTGCCGGACGCTGGTGCTGGATAAAACTGAGGGAAAACCGTCGCCTAAGCTAAACGTTTGGTAACCAATGAACCAAACCGCTAACTTACTTTAAATTGGGAAAACTATTTTTTTAGTTTTGTTATAAAACAGATGAAAACTACTATAGTTATTTTTACTTTCTCCCCCTTATACATAGTATATGGAGAAAGTATTGTTTACGTCAAAGTTTTTGAATTTGAGTTATTACTGGAAATATTCATTTTAAAGGTCCCTGATTCTAAAAAAATTGTTTTCGGAGTGATGTCTGTGTGTCTTTCTGGATGTGTATAGAGCTGGAGACCGCACCCATGGTCCGATTTTGATGAAATTTGGTATGAAGGTAATCTACGATATCTCTGGGCAGTTTTTTAAAACCTTTTCCATTTTTTATTTTTAAGGGTCCCCTAAAAACCGCTAAAAAACTTAAAAGATCCAATTTCTCAACAACACCTCTAACGATTTTTATTAAAATTTAGTGGTTTGTATAGCTTTAGTTTTCCAACGAAATGACACATCTACATTTCTGTAAGAATTCCGGTTCAGAAATTACAGGGCTTAAAATCTCCAAAATTCAGTTTTTTATTTTTCATAAATATTTTAAGTGCTAGATAAATTTTACTCGTCACCACTAAGGAAAACTCAAAAAACTTATTATTTTGAATTATTATTCTACGATTACTGGTTGTGAAGAAAATTGAAACTTTCGTTCAGCGGTAGCACACAGTATGTTGTCCAATGTTATTCTTATGTGGAATACAAAAATTACAATTTCTGACTTATTTAATGATCAATTTAATTTAAATTTAATATGAAGGTCAAGTTAGCTCTAACCACCAGAGGATATTCAAAATATTAACCCCTTTAACCCTGTGGGGGGAAAGGCGATTCCCCTCTTAAAACCACTGTGTGAAGCAAAGGATTTTGTAGTGACTCCAAAAATGGGATTTGGGTGAACATTTCTGAAAAAAATTGTTAGAAGGTTTTCTGTACAGTATCCCATACTTTATATTCTATAGTTTGTAAATAAAAAATAATTTAGTCATTAACGTTGGGCTAAAAGGGAGAAAGTATGTGTCAGTTTCCTGATACCGTTTATTATGTTGAGATTGGTGGATTGTTCAACTGGTATCTACGGTGATAATGGTTATACTCTTGTGTATGTTGATTTGATGTGGAGTTGATCACGTTTTCTGTTAGTGAGTGTTAGGCTAAACAATTGGTCGCTAGAGTTAGGTTTCCGTATTCCGTGTTTTGTTGAGTAGAGAAAGAAAAAAAGAAAGAAATAAAGCTATCCAAAGCAACTTTAAAGGTTTAGCCTTTCAGTTGTAACAGAGCTTTCGCAGTATTTTACACAATGTTTTTATGAAAAAAACAGGTCCAGACATTATAAATTGAAAAAGTAACATTTTTACTTATATATGCAATATGCAACGTTGAGGTTTCAGTTGCTCTATGTTTGGGTTGCTTGTCGTGGATATTTCCTGATTTATCATGTACATTCATTACATTTGTTTGGATATCAAATCGCACGACAATATAGCCTAGTCTATATTTACATGCACTAATGATGTTTCTGTCTCTATCATTTTTGAATCTGTTAAATTTTGTAATACAAAATAATACATAATTAAAATATACATATACAATATTTCATATCCATTAAAATATCTTACATTTTGGTAAATCTTGTTGGTCGTTGGAAATAAATAAATAATGTTCCTGATTACAACTTTGAAGTATTTCCTATTTTCCTGCTTTGACATTTGTAGTGACGTTTATTTAGAGTAATTAATAATTTGTAGGTTTGGTACGAATACAAAAGTTATGATGTACATAAAATAAATCAGAGAAAATTATCATAACACCGCATTTTAAAACGTTTGCCAGTTTCTGAACTATCTCTACATGTGAGCGTATCGTGTGGTTCAGGATTGAAAGACAATTAAATGCTAAATAAATATTTACTTCACCCCCTTGTTAGGAACCGAGTTTATAATTACGTTTTATGTATTACCTTTTGGAGTTTTTGGGGAAAAACAGGCTTAAAGTAAAACAAATATACAATACGCTAATTGAATTCATGAATTATTCTCAAACTTTGTATGAAGACGGAACTTTCTAACATAAATAAACACTTAAATATAAGATATACAATGTTGTTACCTATTTAAATACATTTTTTTAAAGGAGATTTTTCCCGCTTGACTGCGAAAATTTATAAAACAATATTTTCTCTAATTTAGTACTGTGGATAACAAAAATACATCTACTGCTTAGGTTATGGTATGTTATTTCAACTTGTCATTGGTGAACACATAAGTGTGGAAATACCGCACAAACAATTTTTGTTTCAAAATTTCCTTTAAGATGATGCACTCTTTAAACCTCAGATTCTTTGAGTGTGACTTAAAACAAATCTTGTTGTCCAAAGATTGCTAATAAATCCTCACCCCATTGGGAGATGATGTGGGAACAGTATTGCAAACAAATTAATCTTACTTAGTGTTTACACACAAATCATGCATGGAATTACACGCAGGAAATATAGTACAGTAGCAATAATATATACAATCAGTCAATCTGTTAATGAAGTAATTATTAAACAGTTGTGAGTGTTGGATCAAATAAAAAAACAACTGTTAAATCATAAAACTATATTCTCAAGTATATCTTTATGACTGAATATTTCTACAAATAATAATTATTGTTCTATAGATGAAAGATTACAATTTTATTTTAAACTCGAATTGGTGAATTTCTCAAAAGCTAAACAGTTGTATACAGTTATTTATTTACTAATCTAGATATTGGAAAATGCTTGTCTAATCGACTGAATTAGGGATTGTAACTCTAGCTGTAAAATATGTCAGTCTGATCAGTACTAGTGTAAACAAATGTTTTGGTATTGATACTTTTTAATTTCAGAACAATGATAGTTTTCCAAAGCAATCTATGGAGTATGACATAAATCGATTTTTATTGTCTGATAACACAGAAGCGGATAATGGTCATTCGGCGATGTTAAGTTTTCAAAATTAATACTAATTAGCAACAACCTTGTGAAAACTAAGAACCAGAAAAGTTAACATACCGATGTTGTTTCAGCCTCAGACTATACAAAATGTCAACCGTATTTACAGGGATGAAGTTCGCACACCAATAATCGGACGCCGACTGGCGGAGGAGTGATAGGAGCCCAGGCTTACCAACACGGCAAACCAAATTGTTGTGGTGCAGTACCAACATAACGTAAATAAACATTCCTGACCTATCCATGTGACCTTCATTCGCCAAATTTTAAACTTGGCACGTTATATCGAATTTACAGAACTATATTTTGAATAGTACTTTTTTATAAAATCATATTTTACTAAACTACCTTGCAAACTTTTAGAGAAATTGTCTTTTTTACGAAAAATAGGAAAACAATCGTGTTATAAGGGGTTCAAGCTGGTTTCTTCTCTCTTAAAAATACTTTTTAGTTTGCTAATTTAAGCAAAACTTTGAGTGATTGTTTTTTTTTACTATCTTAGCCATATTATTAGCCAATAAAGTGGACAAGCTGAATAATTTGGTTACATTGGTATGGTTTACGAATAATATCAATTGGAATCCTTACCGATCTCGAGGATAAAACTAACCTTTTGTAATAATACTGGGTTTAATTAAAATACGTTGATCATTAATAGATATTCCAATCATCCCAATATAAATAAACAGTATCAGGAAACTGACACATACTTTCAACCTTTTAGCCTAACTTTAATGGAAAAAATTACTCTTTATTTTACTAAATATAGAATATAAAGTATGGTTGAATCTACAGAAAATCTTATAAATAAGTTGTTTTCAAAAACATCCACCCAAATCCCTTTTATGGAGGCACTACAATATCTATTGCTACACACAGTGGTTGAAAAAATACCCCCGTCGCAGCAAACCTGCAAACTCAGCGAATTTCCAATGAATTATAACATGACACATTAAGCCACTTAACAAGATTCATAGGAAATATATTGACAAACATTCGATATTTAAAATATTAATTATTTCCATATATCCATAAGAATAACATTGGGGATGAGTACGCAGGTTTGCTGCAACAAGGAACACAAAATAATGGGTTTTTATGCAAATATCAATAGAACTCAGCTAAGTGAAGTCACATACTAAGTTTCATCCATATACATTCATAAATAAGCGATATATAACGTTTTAATTATTTTCCATAAGAATAACATGGGGACCGAGTACCTAGGTTTGCAGCTACGGGAACCATAGGCGAAAAATTTTTTTTGTGCAAACAACTATAAACCACAACCAGATGAAACCATATACCAAATTTCGTCAGTTTATGTTCATAAATAAGCGAGATATACAATTTGTCTTTTTCTCCATAAGAATAACATTAGACAACGTACTGTGTTTAGCACTTTCAATATCTCAGTAACCAATTGACGTAGAGCAATGATCAAGATACCAAATTGTTTGTTTTTTTATGCTGAATTCAATGGTGAAAATTAAAATTTGATTTAAATAAAAGTTACATGTGAAAATCCCAAAAAACCCATTTTTGGGGTACAAAACCCCCCCAAAACCCCCTTTTGGATGGTGCGATTTGTCTGGTTTTCGAACTCGTTCAAATAAATGGTACTTTACACGTTTGTACCAAATTTCATTAAGATCGGACCTTTTTTACGAGAGTTATCGTGCTTACGGACACATATATATATATAAATATATATATATATAAATATATATATATATATATTTTACATGAGTTCACGAATAGGGCTACTAATAATGTTATTAGATTGAAAACAAAATTTCCAGAGTACCCTTTTTTAAACATTTTTATTACACAACGCGTTTCGGCTATAATGCCATTTTCAAACAACCAAACAACACAGAAATCTGCATTTGCTGAGCATATTCTTGAAACTCAGCATAGTTACAAAAATGTCTCAGAAAATATGAAAATTCTAAATATTGCACAAAAAGGAGAAAAGATGAACATATTAGAAGAATACCAAATCTACAAGAACAAAAAACATGACCCTAATAATATTCTAAATGTGATAAAGAATGAAATCCAAAATCCAATATTTGAAAAAATTGAAGAATTAAGAAACAAATAATAGCTTGATGAACGCTATATAACTTGATAACCCTATTTGTCTGTATAATTTTTATTTATTTTTTACTTTATCTATATTTTAACATATGTTTATTCATTTTAAATTTTACTATTTTATTTTAAGGTTATACTTTTTATACACTTTGAAAATGGCATTATAGCCGAAACGCGTTGTGTAATAAAAATGTTTAAAAAAGGGTACTCTGGAAATTTTGTTTTCAATCTAATAATATATATATATATATATATATATATATATATATATATGTATATATATATATATATATATATACATATATAAAAATTTGAACGAATGGTGTTTTTGGCATCTGGGGACCTCAAAATGAAAAGTTATCATGGTCTCGGGCTTAAGTCTTACCATGAGACCTACGGTAATAGCTTCTTTCCTATAGGGGAAATTCGCTAATTCTTTCCTATAGGGGAAATTCGCTAATAGGAAATGCCCCCTCATCCCCCCAAAGGGGTCAAGTGGCAATATATTTCGAACATCCTCCGTTTGTCAATGCTAACTGTCAAGTTTTAATGCATATCAAGTTTTAATGAAATTGATCAGTAAATAAGAGAGAAATATAAATTTTTGTATTCCCCATAAGAATAACATTGGACCAACGTACTGCGTTTACCGCAATATGAAAATTTAAATTTTCCCCGCAACCAGCAATCGTGGAATAGTAATATAAAGTACTAATTTATTTAATTTTTTGAGCTCTTTTTAATGCTGCATAGTAATCTTTTTTAACATTTATGTTTTTTTATGAAAAATCAAAAAAACTGAATTTTGGATGTTTTACGTCCTGTCCATTTCATTTAAATGGTGTTACGATTTAAATTTAAATTTATTAGTAGTTTGTAGAGCTTTAGGTTTTCATCAAAATGACACCACCCGCATTTCTGGAAAAATTCAGGATTTCTGAACCTGAATTTTTCCAGAAATGCGGGTGGTGTTATTTTGATGTAAACCTAAAGCTCTACAAACCACTAAATTTAAATTTAAATCGTTAGGAGCCGTTTTCGAGCAATTTGGACTTTTTTATGTTTTTTTGGTGATTTTTGGGGAATAATTACCCATAAAAATCTAAAATTAAAAAAATTTGAAAAACCTGGAGACATCATGGATTAGTACCTACATACCAAGTTTCATCGTACACATCCATACAGACACAGACACAGACACAGACACACACACACACACACACACACACACACACACACACACACACACACACACACACACACACACACACACACACACACACATACACACACACACACACATACACACACACACACACACACACTGCGTACTACTACGTTATGCTACGTATAGGGGAAGAAGGTAAAAATGTACAAGTGCTCTATATATATATATATATATATATATATATATATATATATATATATATACATCTAAATTTTAAAAATACAAGAATATCGATAAGTATAGATTGTATACAATATGCATTGTTTTACTTTTTTTGGTTAAAAAATAGCATACAAAATCCTATTATATTAAATTTATCTGAAATACATTACATATTATATTTACAGTATATACCACTATTTTTCTGTTAATTTTTATTAATAAAAAATCTATAAATTAATAAACTGAAAGCTACATATACAATATTACTAGGTAGTATACATTAATTATTATCAATCATTATTAAGTTGTTTATAAACAGATTTTTCTCTAAATATAACTTATGAAAGAAAATTAAGTGTTAAAACATAAAAATAAAGAAATTAACAATAATATCATATTACTATTGTTATTGATATTAATGTAATACTTAATTGATCGAGCCTAATGCAGTATTAATCAAGCTAAATATCGTTCCATCATTTATGACGTAGGCTCTGAGTAACTTGCATGGGCTCAAACTCGGTCATATTGTATTTTGAAACCCGCTCTACGTAGAAGGTGGTAGTTCATAAACACCCGGATCCAGGGACCAGTAGCGCCAGCCACTGTGTGGCTGTGATTTGACTACCGTCTACAAGTTGCCTTTACGACTCTGCAGGCGTTGTTGAATATTCTTATCCACGTTTAGATTCTTTATAGATTTTTTCATGATAAAGCAGTTTTACTTACGTTACGAGATATCAATATTTTACATTCAATCAATATTTGTTTATGTTTAGCAGGCATTATGTTATTTTTGGTTTCATTACATGTAAAAGTGTAAATTTATTCTCCTTGTATAAAAAAACATGCTTCATGTTCTTTGGTGACAAAATTCGCCCCAAAACACACCCTTGACCTGCCCTAAGGAATATATTAATAGGCTTTCAAAAAATTTACATAGGTGTAAATAGGCTTTGTATGAGTAACTAAAACTCATATCAAATTTACACTAGGTACCATACCTTCAAATCTTGTATTTGTTTGTGTTAATACAGATTTTCTTACATTATAAATCAAACCTCCAATTTATTCACGATTAAAGATTGAATAACATAAACACACTAATACGCAGTATGTACCATTATTACATTTCATTACGAGGCACGAAATAGGACTTTTGTGGTGAGTAGTGAACGATACTTTTCATCACAATGCAAATAACTACACAACACTTTTTACATTCTCCCCCTTATACATAGTATATGTAGAAAGTATTGTTTTCGTCAACATTTTCAAATTTGAGTTGTTAGTGGAAATATTCGTTTTGGTGCTCCCTGAACCCAAAAAAGTGTTTTTTATGTGATGTCTGTGTGTTTATCTGTCTGTCTGTATGGTTGTGTACAGAGCTAGAGCTCTAACCAATGGTCCGAATTTTATTAAATTTAGTCTATAGGATCTAATCCACGATATCTCCAGGTGTTTTTTCATTTTTTGGAATTTTTGATTTTTAAGGGTTATTATTCCCCAAAAACCGCCAAAGAACATGAAAAATCAAAATTTCTCAAAAACAACTGTAACGATTTTGATTAAACTTTAGCCGTTTTTAGAACTTTAGTTTTCCAACAAAATGACACTACCCGTATTTCTGTAAAAATTGGGATTCAGAAATTACAAGACTTAAAATATCAAAAATTCAGTTTTTTTGATTTTTCATAAAAAAGATTATTATTTACCATTAAACAGAGCTCAAAAAACTAAATAATTTAGTATTTTGAATTACTATTCTACGATTACTGGTTGCTGAGAAAATTTAAATTTTCATTTTGCGGTAAACGTAGTACGTTGTCCAATGTTATTCTTATGGGGAAAACAGAAACTACTATTTCTCTCTTATTTATTGATCAATTTCCTTCAAACTTGATATGCTTCTCAAGTTAGCATTGAATAACAGAGGAAATTTTAAATATGTTGCCTCTTAATAACCCTGAGGGGTGGAATAGGGGGCATTTCCTCTCTTAAAACCACGATGGATTCCGTAGTGCCTCCTAAACAGGGATTTGGGTGGATATTTTTGAAAACAACTTGTTAACAAGATTTTCTGTACATTCGACAGTGCTTTAATTGTATTCTATAATTTAGTAAATAAAAAGTAATTTATTCACTAAGGTTGGGCTAAAAGAGAGAAAGTATGTGTCAGTTTCCTGATACCGTTTATTTATTCTGATATTTTATAGTCTAGTAATTTTCCATGAGTAAAGACAATATGGTTTTACAATTCATTGTAGTATTAAGTCAGCTGTTTGAACTTAGAATTGTCAAAACAAATAACAAAATCACGCTGGTGTGTTTACACATTTAAAAATGTCTGACATACCAAAATAGTATATTTCATCACAAGTCCGGAAAGTGGCCGTTACCGGTACACGATCGAGTTTCAAGTACGAGGCGAAGGCTCGTACTTGAATTCGATCAAGCACCGGTATAGCACTTTCGGAGGAGTTATGAACAGTACTTTTCATCATACCACCTTTTATTTTCAATTGATTCAGGAATATTAATATTTGAGTCAACCATTATTGAGTACGTTTACACTTTTACAACTAACAACATCAGAGGTTTGTTATTGTTTCATTTGTTTATGTTGCTAGAAACAGTCAGCTGTTTAAAAATCATATAATGGAATACTGTAATTAGAATAGCAGCACTCGTGGTGAGAAATTTTGGAACCTTCTTTCCCGGCCTAGGCCTTTTTGCAGTTTTACCCGGACTGTTTACCCGGCCTATCAGGAATCGATTGGTTTCAATCACAGCTGATAGTACTGGAAACAATAGTTTATTGCGTGGGTATAATGAAAAAGAATTGTTAGGGTCAGGAAAAGTAGTGTTTAGGACAAGCAAAGTCAGCTGGTAAAGTAATATGTTTGGACAAACAAAGTCAGCTGATCATTATTTGTTTTGTTAAGAGGAACTCGATTATCTTTGTACATTTCAGCTGCATGGTAATGGGCTATTTTCAAACACAGATTGATGAAAAGTCTTTACTAATGTTTTATTTGTAATAATTTGTAGCCATTTTAGCCTCTGAACTGTTTTTCAGATGAAATTTTTGAGTCAACTATTTACATGTTTCAACTCAACAGAACCATCTTCAGAGCGCAGAAATCTACCGTTTTCTTATTAATATTATTAGTTGAAACATATTAGCTAAATTATAGGAATGGAAAGGCATCATTTTAAATAACTGTAATTTGTTTATGGGAAACCCCAATTTTGATGGGATAGGGCATACATTTTGGTGTTTATTTTAAGACTACAATTGTAAGATTAGTTGAATAATACCATAACAAATTGTATTTAACAAGTGTAGCAAAGGGGCAGGCAAATAAACATAAAAATCTTTACACATGGTTTAATTTTGATATTAAAAGAAACAAATAATTTCTTTTGAAATTGCTATCTTTTATGATAGTTATTTTGGCTAGAGTGGTCCAAAATTAATTGTTATAGTTAGCTGTACCGATCGCAATACAACTACTTTTAAAATAAATTATTACAAGCAAAAGGTTGCAATTTGAAACTTTTAGCGACTCCCTTGTCCCCCAATATAAATATTACCTACTCCAAAGTGACTAAGCTCGCTTAACACCTGATTGGCCAATATTAAGATATAACATTTGTTATATCTTGACAAATAATGTTTTAATTTTAGCAAATTAATTCAATAAAGCGTTAGAAATAATTATTAAGGTCCTTTGGTATTTTGGTATATTACAAATAATCAATTGTGACAGTGACAGGTGTAAGATCTAAGGCGATTAATTTGTCTGACTAATTAATTGAACAGTAATTACTCTGGTAATTACTAAAACAGCCGCCAGTAATTGCAATCAGGTATTTAGCATGCTTAGATTAGTTCTTTGATTATATGTGAATTTCAAGATGTATGTTCTTTGATAATGTCTCAGCCAACTCCCAGAAAATATACCTCTTTTGCAATTATCCTGCATCGTAATAAAACAGTATTAAGTTTGGGATCTTAAAAAAACAGATAATGGATTTCAATCAAACTGTTTACTGCTTGAGGGCTGAGGAGAACCTAACCATTACACTGTCATAAATTGAAAATAGGTTCTATTCTCAGAATAAATATATTTTTATAAGAAAACTAATTTAAAATTTAACAATGGGCTTATGGAGTTTTAAATTAAATCAAGAATCATAACAGCTGTTTAAAAACAATCAATCAACTGCTAAAATAACGCATACTTGGTAAAGTATCAACATTTGGATTCCGTGAGGATATAGTGGCAAAATTCATTGAATACTAGCTGTTACCCGCAGGCTTCGCCCTGCGAATTATTTATAAAAACTATGATAGTTTTGTGTGCTGCATTCTGTGGTTAGCCTGTGGAACTACTACAAATCAAGATCAGCTGTTTGTATGTTCATCAGCTCAAACAAAAATGAATGTCCATAAGGAATACATGGGAACTTTGCACCCCCATGGGGCATAGCCCTATAGGATTTTCACAACTTTAATATCCCTATATGTTACTCAGGAATAACAAGTACCTCTCTGCAAAATTTCAGCTCAATCGGTCCAGCAGTATTCACGTGATGGAACTTCAGAGTTACGCACAAACTTACGCACAAACATCCATACTTTCACATTTATAATATTAGTATGATGAAATAATGGTGGGTATTTATAAAATAAAAGAAACAAATGAGCAAAGTAAATATACTCTTTGTAGAGGGAGACCATCGGAAAAGTACTCTAGGCTGCCAAACTAATAGAATTATATAAATCTTTTATTTTGAGACTAATGATGTGTACCCTTTAGAATGGAAATATACAAAATTGAATACTACTCGTGTCCATTTCACAACTATGGATCTAGGCCATTTTTTAAACTTCAATAGTCAAAATAGTGTTATATATAACGGAGGACTTCTGTTTACAGAAATAACCTCAGTGCATTATAGATACAATTAATATAAATATTAAATTTATTACCTTAAAGAATATTAGCTGATTTCCCCATGAGGATCTCACACAAAAAATGCAATTCATTGTACAAACTTAAAATTTGAACAACACACATACAGTCTGGAGTTAAAGTCAGTGTCTACAGAACTGGCAGGTCAAGGACAGCCATTGTAATAGACCAGCTGATATTTTTAGTGAATTTCCCCTTTAGGGAAGAAGCTATTACCATAAGTGGCATGGTAAGAGTTAAGACCGAGACCATGACAAATTTTTGTTTTGAGGACCCCAGATGCCTAATATATGTGTGTGTGTGTGTGTGTGTGTGTGTGTGTGTGTGTGTGTGTGTGTGTGTGTGTGTGTGTGTGTGTGTGTGTGTGTGTGTGTGTGTGTGTGTGCGTATGTGTGTGTATGACCCGTTAACACAATAACTTGAGTAAAAAAGTCTGATTTCGATGAAATTTGGCTCAAATGTGTAAAGTGACATTCATGACTTTAAGTTCGAAAACAAGAAAAATCGGACCATGGGAAGGGAGTTTTATGGGGGTTTACAATATTCCAAAAATCAGTTTTTTGCATTTTTTCACCCTAAAATGTTTAAAACACTTAATTTTGGTTGAGACCATTTTATAGAGCTTAAAAACAAATAATATGGCATTTTGAATCATTAACCTAACCTAGTGGATGTGGGGAAAATCCAAAAAACGTGTTCATAAAATCTCCCATGGTAATCTTATGGGAAAAACGTTTTTAGCTTTTCCTCAGTTCATTTTAATGTAAACCTCACATTTGGTTTTACCAATCAATTCAGCTCTACAAAACAATAATTTGGATGTTTAAATTGTGATTCTACATCCAACTGTTGCAGAGATATTCAAAGTGTTAAATGTGTTAAACACAGTACGTTGTCCAATGTTATCCTCATGGAGAATGAATAAAATTTGATATCTTGATTATTTATGAATGTATATTGATGAAACTTGGTTTCACGTTGTACTGGTGTATTGATATTTGCACAAAAAAAGAATTTTTTGTTGATTGTCCCCGTAGCAGCTAACCTGCATACTCAGTCCTAATGTTATTCTTATGGAGAATAAGTAAAGTTTTATATATCCCTTAATTATGAACATAAATTAATAAAACTTTGTATGTAGTTGCACCTGGTTCAGTTATATTGATAATTGCATAATACTCATTTCTTATCTTCTTCGTTGCAGCAAACCTGCGTATTCAGCCCTAATTTTATTCTTATGGGTAATAAATAAAATGTTATAAATCAGTTATTTATAAATGTATTTTTGTGTAACTTGTAAGTGGCTTTATGCATTAGAAATTCGCTGAGTACGCAGGTTTGCTGCGACGTGTGTTATTTATAGATATAAAAGGTTATCAAAATTGTTAATAAAACAAAATGTTGCTGACCACACAAATATTGCTTAGGGAATTAAGAAGTAAGACGTTTGTATTTAGTAATTAGTTGTTTACTAGTTAATGATTTTTAATGGATTAATTAAACATGTTGTAATTTTAAAATGTAATTACATTTAAGTTCTGTAAAGTTACAAATGATGTGATTTGGTTCTTAGAAAAAAACACAGGGCTTGAACATTTAACTAGAGGGAAAGGGATAGGAAATAGCTTACATAGGGTCTGATGAGTGAAAGAAAACAAAATGTACACACAATAAAAGGTAATTTTTAAAACTTCTCTAAAGTAACTGCCATTCCCTTTAAGTTTGATAAAGGCTTCAAAGTATAGCCAAAATATTATCTTAAATTCAGTGATGTAGTGTAGCGGGAAAGGTCAACACTGGTTTTCCACAATTTAGTATCACTATAGTTTGATTTTGTAACAATTTTAAGAAACACATATAGCATTCCAACACTGGAAAATTTATGACTACACCACTGCTTATATAGTGTGTACTGTGTACATTATGTGTTCTTCGCCTTCTTTTCAGGCCCTCTAAAAGGTGAGTTAGCTTTTATCTTTTTCCCTTTACTACAATCATAATATGTTTACAATTTGTTTAAATGATTTAAGCTTATATGAGTTTATTATAGTTGCGCTATGTGATAGAGGTGAGGGTGGTGGAAGGATGGTAACTCGACACTCCGGGAAACTTTACGCCTCTGATTTGCCATACATACCTTATGCGCGGCTGTCACTCAAAACGTACCTAATGCACAACTGTCACTCGACTGTATCTCTGATTCTTGGCTGTACGCTTCCATTATTTTGGTTGTTTTTGGAAGATTTTAAATTTTCTCTGTCTATTGTTTTAAGTAAACCAATGTTTTTTTATGGTTTTTTCTCTCCCAATCTAATCCAGGAAACTCGACATTCAACAAACTCGACAGTGTCTACATCCAAATTGTGTTGAGATTGTGAGACCCTACTGAACAGTAAATGAAAGACTAACCGCTAAAATAATTGTTATCTCTAAATCTTCTGCACAAAACAAATGACCAATCATGCTCCTGAAAAGATTGTTTTAGATAACAGTTTTATATTTACTTCATAACAAATTATTTCTCTGCATTTTTTACCATAATGACAATAAAAGATTAAGAAGACATTAATTAAGAAGACATTGTTTTTTAAACAAAATATTGCATGGTTAGATAGTAATCAAAAGCCTCATCGGTGTTTATAATTAATCAAATATTCTATTCCATCGAATTTGTAGTAGCTTTTGATCAAACTTTCTCTTGCAAAGTGGCTCGAAGTTTGGAACTTTCTGAAACCGTTCGGTTCAGTTATGGAAGTAGAAAGCTCTTTTGTTCTCAAGTTTCTCTTTACAAAGTCACAAAATGATTACTAATTAAATTATCTCATTTGATTTTTCCAAAAAATAATATGGAATGATCCATTATTTTATTATTTTGTGTTTCCTAAATAAAAACACCATTGTGACAGATATAAATAAAAAATGGTTTATGTAGAAACTGATTATCATTATTGTTTTATTTATTTACTAGCTGTGTACCCGTTCTTCGTACAGGTTGTATGTATAATAGATTAATTTAATTAAATAACACCCCATTTAATTTTACAATATTTAAATTACATTTTACATTTTTTAATGTACAATTAAATAAAAGTTAACAAAATATACTGGCAAATATAGTTCGGGTACTGTTGCTAAGTTGAGTAACTCTGTCGGGTAGTGAACAGCATGATCACGGCTAAAAGAATGGTGTTAAAAACGTATATGTTCAATCCTCGCTTTGGAAGAGATCTACCTTTATGTTGATCTCTAATGCTTTGTTCATTGGTGGACGTGAGGATGGCACAATCACAGAGCTAGGAACTTGCCAAATTAAACTATTTATGAACCTTTTGGTAAAAAAACCGTCGATCAGTAAATCCTGTGATTCAACAACTGTGCCAAGTGAAGGAGAGATTTTTGTGAGACTACATTTGTTTTTCAATGTTCCGGTCTCAAATTTTAAAAGGGCATAAGAGAACTCCTCGTTCCCTTAATATTTTCCAAAATACATTTTCATATTTACTGTTAAGTTCTACCGCTCAGTGGTCAGCTACATAAAATATATTTTTTGAGAGGCGTAGATTTCGTCCACCTCTATCTCATGCTTGACAAAGGGTCAGTGTGAAATCTCAAGAGAACAACACCGTGACTCCCCATTATAGTCATGATTTTGTTTCTCATGTCCTTTAAGGTACCAAATTTCAGCTCTATTGGTTGAATTTTTGGTGTGTGATGATTAACACGCTTATATTAAAGGCCATCAGTGGGCCAGAGCCCTTGACTATATTTGTATCTGGAGTAGATATATGTCTGCATTGAGCTATCAGCTATATTCCTACCGAATTTCAGCTCCATCAGTCCAGTTGTAGGTGCAGAATTGTTAAAAGACTGTATTTTGAAAATCCGGGGGTGAAGCCCTTAAACATTTTCGTAATGGGAATAGGCTTGCGTTTTGTTCTCATGTATTAGTTATATCCCTACCAAATTTCAACTTACAAGGTCCAGTAAATACTAATACTCATAAGATTGCCATAAAAGTAAATTAGAGCAGAGCCCTATAGGATTTTTAAAACGTATTCTTAATGTTCATCTGCACCATGCAAAATTTCTCTTCAAAGATATTGTCGTTTTTTAGATAAAGTGTTCGTTGTAGTTTTTTATGTTACTGAGTGCATGCGTCTGATAAATACAGATTTAGATCATATACCTACTCTGTATTTATTACCCATCCTCACTCAACATTTTAAATAAGAACTACAACAGCTGTTAAACTTATGTTATTTATTACCAATCTTCACTCCCCGTATTAAATAAAAACTACAACATCTTTTTATGGAATAAATATTCTTAAGTCATATGCACTCTGTATACTTATGTTAGTTATTACCAATCTTCACTCAATGTTTTAAATAAGAACTATAATATCTGTTTATAGAATAAATATTCCTAACTCATCATCTCTGGTTCAACATAAATAAATGCTTTGTCCATAAGAATAATATAGGATCTTTAAAACCCTGTGGGGCAGAGTCCTAAGGTGTGTAAAAAATCCAATAAGCCTAAAACCTTCTAACGCACATATAGAACATCATGTTAGGTTTCACTGAAATCAGTTCGCCCATTTCCCTGTGAAAATCAAACAAAACACGACCAAAACCACATGAAATCACGTTTTTGAGCGGCCGCCATTCTTTTTCCAAAAGGTGTATGCCAGTTTTAAGTCACCTAAAATCTTATCACCCATGTATGGAACAAATAAAGTTTCATCAATGTCAGTGCACCCTTTCGCATGAAAAGCGAACAAAACCCCGTCTTTGAGCGTTGCCGTTAGACAGACAGACAGAAATTGAGATAAGACTTGTTTTGGCTTCCCTAGGGTGTAAAACGTGAAAATGTGCAAAATTTCAAAATTCCAAGCAATGCACAGACAAAACTCTAATTTTATTTATATAGAAATTTTTTTGGTCTATAAACCAGGTGGAGCATCCTAAATAAATCTACTTTTGAGGTAAAATAAATGGTCCTTTGACAAATGAAGTGTTTGTTGGTAAGTTGGCTGATTTACATTTTTATAATTTTCGTTCTAAATCTCACTCATATAATTTTCTATCTCACATAAGTTACTACTTTTAAAAACCATGTTACATCATAATTTCAAGGTCTATGAACAATTTTGAATCAATAATATACAGAGTTTGTTCATCACAACCAAGGAATTTGAAGTATTAACTAAGAATAATTGGTGTTACTAAATTATGTTTGATTGCTTTTGGCACTTGCTAATTCCCAAAGCTTGATAAATTAAGATTTTGTCATACTAGGTGCTCAAGTAGACATATAGCATTCGCAACAGCCCAGTGTTTTCAAAAAATAATACCCCCGTCGCAGCAAACCTGCGTACTCAGCGAATTTCCAATGAATATATATGTCTTAATAACACATTAAGCGTCCCAGGACTACCTTAAGACTGGTCTATACCAGTTTTGAGGCTGACATTGGGTACAGCAAATGAGGTTGTCATTACAAATGGTAAGTCTTTTGGCTGTCCATTATGACTAACTTCCCTTTCACCTTTGTTCCCTCCATTTGCAGCGGCTAGGGACAGAGTCTCCGGGTTTGGTCCCTCCTACCAACCTGAGAATGAATGGTCCCTGGGTGTTGTACATGGATACCCTGTCAGTTGAGTTGACCTGTTGGAAGGCAAAATGAGGGTCCCCTGTTGAGAGCCTCATCCCAGCTGTCACAGGGGCACGGGAATTGGCCCTCTGAGGGGTCGATATGGCTGCCGTCCCTTCCCACCCTTTCCTTTCCTGCTATATCCTATCTTTCCGGTAACCTTCGCAATATTCCCGTTTGTGGAAGATCGAGGTGACTAGCAGCAAAGCTGGGGTTTCCTAATCCGCCAATAACAACATAACAACACATTAAGCCTCTTACCAGAATTCATAAGAAATATATTCATAAATAAGCGATATTTAAAATATTCATTATTATCCATTAGAATAACATTACGGATGAGTACGTAGGTTTGCTGCAACAAGGAACACAACATAATGGGTTTTTATGCAAATATTAACAGAACTCATCTAAGTGAAGTCACATACCAAGTTTCATCCATATTCATTCATAAATAAGCGATATATAACATTTTTATTATTCTCCATAAGAATAACATGGGGACCGAGTACCTAGGTTTGCTGATACGAGAACCATAGGCGAAAAATTGTTTTTTTGTTCGAACAACAACAAACCACAATCAGATGAAGCGATATACCAAGTTTCGTCAGTTTATGTTCATAAATAACCGAGATATAAAATTTGTCTTTTTCTCCTTAAGAATAACATTGGACAACGTACTGTGTTTAGCACTTTCAATATCTCAGTAACCAATTGTCATAGAGCAATGATCTAAATACCAAATTGTTTGTTTTTTAAGCTGAATTCAATGGTATAAGTTAAAATTAGATTTAAATAACCATTACATGTGAAAACACCAAAAAACCCATTTTTAGGGTACAAAATCCCCCCAAAACCCCCCTTTGGATGTTGCGATTTGTCTGGTTTTCGAACTCGTTCAAATAAATGGTACTTTACATATTTGTGCCAAATTTCATTAAGATAGGACCCTTTTTTACAAGAGTTATCGTGCTTACGGACACATATATAATAAATATACATAAATAATATATATATACATATATAAAAATTTGAACGAATGATGTTGTTGGCATCTGGGGACCTCAAAACGAAAAGTTATCATGGTCTCGGGCTTAAGTCTTACCATGAGACCTACGGTTATAGCTTCTTCCCTATAGGGGAAATTCGCTAAAAGGTAAAATCTTTAAAATTACAGCAAAATTCAAATTATTGCAACAATGCCTACAAGCTGATGAAATACCCTCGTCGCAGCAAACCTGCATACTCAGCGAATTTCAACACATAACATAACATAACACATTAAAACACTTAACAGGATTCATAAGAAATGTATTCACAAACAAGCGATATTTAAAATATTAATTATTCTCCATAAGAATAACATTGGGGATGAGTACGCAGGTTTACTGTAACAAGGCACACAAAATAATGGGTTTTTATGCAAATGTAAATAGAACTCATCTTAGTGAAGTCACATACCAAGTTTCATCCATATACATTCATAAATAAGCTATATATAACATTTTAAGTATTTTCCATAAGAATAACATGGGGACCAAGTACCTAGGTTTGCTGCTACAGGAACCATAGGCGAAAAATTTTTTTTGTGCAAACAACAATAAACCACAACCAGATCAAGCCATATACCAAATTTCGCCAGTTTATGTTCATAAATAAGCGAGATATACAATTTTTCATTTTCTCCATAATAATATTAGACAACGTACTGTGTTTAGCACTTTCAATATCTCGGTAACCAATTGACGTAGAGCAATGATCAAGATACCAAATTTTTTTTTTAAGCTAAATTCAATGGTATAAATTAAAGTTTGATTTAAATTAAAATTACATGTGAAAACCTCAAAAAAACACATTTTTGGGGTACAAAACCCCCCTTCGGATGGTGCGATTCATCTGGTTTTCGAACTCGTTCAAATAAATGGTACTTTACACATTTGTACCAAATTTCATTAAGATCGGACCTTTTTTACGAGAGTTATCGTGCTTACGGACACACATATATATATATATATATATATATATATATATAAAAATTTGATCAAATGGTGTTTTTGGCATCTGGGGACCTCAAAATGAAAAGTTATCATGGTCTCGGGCTTAAGTCTTACCATGAGACCTACGGTAATAGCTTCTTCCCTATAGGGGAAATTCGCTAAAAGGATATAGGGTTGCCAACTTATGAATTTGTATTGATCTTAAACAGTGACTTTCAGTCCTATAGAATTGGGGGTTGTATTAAAAAATCCGATACTTGATTCTATTTGTCATCTCTCTACCCACTACCCAATATACATCAGGTATGTCTTAGAATGTCCATTAGGAACATAATCGCCAAATTATTTTTAATATGAACTATTGGTTTACTTACTAATCGATTTAATATAAGGTATTACTAATTCCACTTATTTACTGTTATTCATTTTCCATAGAATAGATTCCTAAGAAAATCAAAGTGGACCACCAGCCACTGTCATATGAGTTATCGCTGGTGTTGACTGACCACAGGCTTACCGAATTGCCAATTTTCAGGTAGCCATACCAGCCCAGCAACACGCATATTTTTGTTTGGTTCCTGTAATATTTTCTCATAAATATTTACTCAATGATTTATATATCATCCAGTGACCTAAAGCTAAACTGATGATTAATTAAGAGCAGCTACCTGACTATAATTACCAGTTGTGTACACAAGTGTTGTCATTTACTGATTATTTGTGAATCATTCCTGCTTTAATTCCTTTCTGATTCAATTCCCAACACTATAACAGTCACTAATCCACCTTAAAATGGAGTTATTCAGCTGGGTTTTTATGGCAATGGCTACATTACCTCGAGACTTAAAGTAAGATAATTAATTTTTTTCTCAAGAAGTGATACACTTTATACACTAGAAATTTTGAACTCCATTTACCCTTTCACCATAAGTTTATATGACAGCTTTTTTCCTATTTTATTCGACAACAATTGTTTAACTGTATAACTAGTTATTATATTTGTATATCACCTTCAGATCTTTTGTGAATGTTCATAGGTTGATACAATGTGCCAGAAATGGTACTGCGTAGAACATTCTAGTTGCATGAATTTGGACTTTTAACCCCTTCAGCCCATTCCTGTTTTGGGTTTCATCATCTCTTATGCTCACAATAGATCAAATATATTTTGAACAATTGTTGACGAATCGTTTTGGATGGTGATTTTTTAATTCAATTTGGTTGTCGTCTTCTGGTTGTTTGGTTGTCCTTTGGTTGTCGTCTCAACCTTTTTTAGCGAATTTCCTCTATAGGGAAGAAGCTATTACCGTAGTCGGCATGGTAAGACCTAGGCCTGGGACCATGATAACTTTTTGTTTTGAGGTCCCCAGACCCCAAAAACACCATTCGTTGGAAACTGTATATATATATTTTTTTGGGGGGGGGTTTGTACCCCAAAAATGTTTTTTTTTTTAGTTTTTATATGCAATAAAACTTGTTAATATGGGTTTTAAGTTTTTTATGTTTTTAAAAGTCAAATTTTAGTTTCACCATTGGATTCAGCTTTAAAAACACACAATTTGGTGTTTTGATCATTTCTCTACGTCAAATGGTTACAGAGATATTGAAAGTGCTAAACACAGTACGTTGTCCAATGCTATTCTTATGGAAAATAAGAAACAAATTATAGCTCGCTTATTTATAAACGTATACTAACGAAACTTGGTATACGACTTCATCTGGTTGTGGTCTATTGTTATTTGCACAAAAAACACAATGTTTACTGATAATTACCGTAGCAGCAAACCTGCGTCCTCAGCCCCCATGTTATTCTTATGGAGAATAAGTAAAATGTAATGTATCCCTTAATTATGAACATAAATTAATAAAACTTGGTATGTTGGTTCACCTAGTTGAGTTCTATTGATACTTCTTATTTCTTGTGTTCCTTGTTGCAGCAAACCTGCGTACTCATTCCCCATGTTATTCTTATAGAGAATAATCAAAATGGTATATACAGTAGAGTCTCAATTATCCGACCTAAACCGGCTGTGGCAAGGGAAGGCCGGCATTAGCGGGAAGGTCGGAAAAGACGGAAAATAATAAAAACAATGAAAAAATGTTATTGTTTTTTTTTTGTTTTTTTCTAAGCTTGCGGAAGTTGATCGTTTGATCGTGCACGGGGACGGTCGGAAAACAGGGAAAATTATAAAAACAATGTTAAAAAATTTAGTTTTTTTTTGTGAAAATTGATCGTTCGATCGTATATGGGGGACGGTTGGATAACACGGAATGTCGGATAACCGAAGGTCGGATAATCGAGACTACTGTATCGCTTATTTATGAATTTATATTGATGCAACTTGGTATGTGGCTTTACCTAGTTGAGCAATATTGATATTTACATGAAACCCTATATTTGTTGTTCCTTGTTGCAGCAAACCTGCGTACTCATCCCCAATGTTATTCTTATGGAGAATAATTTAATTTGATATATTACTTATTTGTCAATGTATTTTAGCGAAACTTGGTATGCGGCTTTATGTGGTATTAAGACATATATTTTGCATTGGAAATTCGCTGAGTAAGCAGGTTTGCTGTGACGGGGGTATTTCTTTATAGTATGATGATACATAATCTAAGTTTGGAACTCTTGAAGTTCACTACCAAATAAAAACGAGTTCGCACGCAGCACGCTGACGTGAGGGAAGTGAATTTCCACATAAAAACTTGTGAAACTCAAAATAAGTGTAAAAACATACATTTGTCCAATTTTTATTGAAATCTGAAAACATTGATTTTTTGGCTGTTCTGATACTCCTGGTTTCATTTACTTGCAATGCTGGGAATAAAATTTTGCACATTATAAAGGTTAGGAGAAGGTCCAGACAGGCTTGAAATTAGGCGTGAGGTTGCTGGGGATGATAAAAGTACTATAACAAAGGAATAACAGGCTTTTCTAGTGTAAAACCCCCATAAGACAGCGTACTGTGTTTAGTTGATAAACATTTTCTTTAATAACTCGGAATATTTATGCTAGAATGACGAGAGAGGGCTTAAAACTTTTGCCTCACTAATTCCCATCTTTTTACATGCATTGATTTTACATCTGGGGCTTTTATGACCCTTTTTGGGCCCAAAAACTCGAAATTTGAAAGATTAATCCCCAAAAAAAGGGGTTTAGAGTTTTCCGATTCTTTTGCCCAACGAACTTGTCCAATTGATTACCGAAAGGAACGTCCCTACCAAATTTGAAGTAAATCGGACAAAAAATGTGACCGCTAGAGTGCAAACACATATATATATATATGTCTATATATATATATATATATATATAATTTTGAACGACCCCCCAAAACGTGTTCAGGGGGTCACGTTAGGAACTTCTATGGTGGTCCCGGGCTTAAGTTTCACCGTGCGGGTCATGCTAATAGTTCACTTTCCAAAGGAAATTCACTAAAAAACACACATTGATCAGCTGGCTTTAGTAGTCCAACTCAGTACTATTTTACAAGAACCAATCTTTAAGGAAGACTTGGTTGCTCATAATTTAACAATACTACTAGCATTTGTAATAATATGCAACTTGGTCGGTGGATACGATTATACAGTATATTCAATCCAATAATAATGGTTTATGATTACTACTGAGAGTGGCTAAGCGAACTATTAGTAAATACCTTATAAAATGGCTAAGAAAATTGGTCTTTTGTAAAATTATTCGCTCGATAAAGTTGTTGTTATTAAACTAACTGTTTGGATAGAACATTATTTATCCAACAGTTTTCTATTATTAATCTTTGTTCTATCACTAAAATTATAAACATATATCTATGTTTGTAAATTGATTATATATTTTTTGTTCTCTGTTCTTTGACTCTTTATTTTGCTCTTCATTTACTTTATTTGAATATGCATAATAATACCATAATGATAACCTGCACATTAATTAGATTTAACACCATTATTAGTACAAGCTTTGTACATTCATATTTTTCAGACGATGATGAATGTTATAATGTGTGATACACAGACATTTCTTATTACCTTTTTTACTTTTCCAAATTAGCTTACATGTATGTTTATGTTTGTGTTGTGTTGTTGAAGGGACGGATTCAGAGATCCAAAGATTCAAAGATCCTCACACATCAACCGAAGCTTATTGTGTGTCCCTAGTACGTTAGTTCGGCAAACCAATGCCCGTACCCTTTACGAGATCCAGGAGTTTTTTACCAATACTATCGTCCCTTTCATCACCTGGTTGCTTACAACCAAACAGAGCCCTGCTCATTGCCCCGAGTCTCTCGCAGTCCAGTATGATGTGCTTGGCAGTCTCTTCAGACTGATTGCAAAGCCTACACACCTGACTTCCATTTCTGAGTCCGAGAGTGTGGAGCTTACATGTAACTTTTAACATAATTTAAAAACAGTCTTTTAAACAATGCAATTGAATCTGAACCTTTGACTTGAATCTGAAGCGTGGTTAGAAAACAACATAAAAGAGTTTCTATTGATGAAGCCATTTATTCATTAGGAGATAATTTTTCCAACTCCTCTAAAGTATTCACTTTTTTATAATTTCTATGTGTTTTGATTTTAATTTTGTTGTTATGCGCTTACTCATGCTATGATGTAACTTTTAACACTTTTGCTGCTGCAAACATGTTTAAACATGAAATTTGCATAAGTTTCTATGTTGAGACAAAACCCCGATCGGGGTCCGCAGCAGCCAACGCGTTAATATATTGAATTAAAGGTGGCATGTAATTTGTTTTACACATATTTAGATTTTGTGAATCTATCTTTCTACTTTATTAACCATTAATTATTGATTTATTGGGTTAGCTTAGTGCATTGAATAGAAAATCATTTAATATTTAGCTATAACTCAGGACCTGATATATTACCTGATCCGTCCTGATTTTTTTATCTAAAGTTTAGTTTTTGTAACTTGTACTCAGTTGCTTCTTGTAACTATGTTCAGTTGAACTGTTAATGGTTGGTAAATGCCATGTGAAAAGCAAGTTGAAGATATCATGCTGAAGATAAACAACAGAGAGAACAACTGACTGAGTGGCTAATTCCCACTTTCAGACTTTTAGTCCATCAAATAAAAAAATCCTTTATTCAAGAGTACAAAACCTGGACATAAATTGTGTCACAATATTCTTATTACAGTAAGGTAATAGTTTAAAAAGCTAATACAGAGAAGAATCTGATTTGGTTCAATCATAGATTCTTCTCTGTATTAGAAGAAATACCTACAGGGAATAATTTTTGTTCCTTGTTTGTCTGGTTCGAATTTAAAATATAACAAATTCACATTCACAGACCAGCAGAGAAAAATTCAGTGAAGGAGTAGTGTGAATTATCTAATAGAAAAGTTTTCAGTTGTGTCTTAAATTTCTCTTGAATGCTTCATTTTTAATTCCCAGTCCAGACGGTAGTATAATTTAAAAAATCTGTATGTAGTCTTAAAGATGAACAGAGATAGTTTTTATTAATGAATTTCAATATCATTTTTATTCCTTGTATTGTAAGAATGAACTTCAGAGCCTGATTCATTTCTGTGGATTATTTTTTTAGTATATCACAAAATCAAACATTTACTGGTCTTATAGTGTGAATTATCTATTAGAAAAGTTTTCAGTTGGGTCTTAAATTTCTCTTGAATGCTTCATTTTTAATTCCCAGTCCAGACGGTAGTATAATTTAAAAAATCTGTATGTAGTCTTAAAGGTGAATGGAGATAGTTTTTATTAATGAATTTCAATATCATTTTTATTCCTTGTATTGTAAGAATGAACTTCAGAGCCCAATTCATTTTCTGTGGATATTTTTTAGTATATCACAAAATCAAACATTTACTGGTCTTAAACGATAAACTCCTAAAATAATCTCTAACACGATCGTCTAAGCTTCAACATGACTCTAGTTGTTTTTTTTTTAATTTTAAGTAATACAATTGTATTTAAATTAGTACTAGTTGTGCCCCCATGAGTACTGAAACCAAATGCAATCTGAGAATTTATGTTACCACTATGGATCATTTTTATTTTTCAACAATCATCGATAATTTTCCTGATGCCCTAGTGAAAAAATATTTTCTGGCCAGATCTGGCTGTCTGGGCCAGATCTGGGGATGTCTTGGCCAGATCTGATTCTGGGCGAGCCCAGATATCTGGCCCAGATCTGGGCCAGAAAACTATTTTTTCACTAGGGTGTTACAAGGATGTTAATATGGAGTCTGTGAGTTATGCACCGCTTTCTCACAGGATGTCCTACGACTACATGGAGTCGATGAGCCGAGTCAACTACTGGAAGTGGCAAGACTACAAGGTCTACGAACTGTTTGACAAAGTCACTGAAGAGAACCCACACAAGACTGCGTTCCGATTGGGCCAAGAGACTTGGTCTTTTCACATGGTATGATCAAAATACAACACTTACATAGGCAACTCTTATGAATATTAATTATACTTCATTAATGTAAATCGCTCTAAATTCATAAAAGGAAAAAGTCCTGACTTAATTATAAATGTGGTTTTTATTTATATCAAATATTTTATGTTAGATATATAAATATGAGATATATATATATATATATAAATCTATATATGTTAGATATCCATTATAGCTACAGAAAACATATACTGATTGTAACATTTCACACCCAATCGTATTTGCTGCCTCAATTTTGCTATCATAAACTCATAAATGTAATTTTCCTCACAAAATCTCATAAAAGTTTGACTTCGTTGTTTAACATAACTTTTTCTTTTCTTTACATTATGGAATAAACGGTATCAGGAAGCTGACACATACTTTCCCTTTTCCTTTTTAGGCAAACTTTAATGAAAGAATTATTTTGTATTTATTAAATATAGAATATGAAGTACAGATAAATGTACAGAAAATTGTCTAAAATAGTTGTTTTCAGAAATATCCACCAAAATCCCTTTTTGGGAGGCACTATAGAGTCCGATGCTACACACAGTGGTTTTGAGAGGGGAAATGCCCCCTTGTCCCCCCATGGTTAAATGGCAACATATTTCAAACATCCTCTGTTGGTCAATGCTAACTGAACCTGCATATAAAGTTTTAATGAAATTGATCAGTAAATAAGAGAGAAATAGTTATTTTTGTATTCCCCATAAGTACATTGGGCAATGTACTGTGTTTACCGCTAAATGAAAATTTCAATTTTCTCCGCAACTAGCAATTGTAGAATAGTAATACAAAATACTAATTTATTTAGTTTTTTGAGCTCTTTTTAATGGTGAATAGTAATCTTTTTTAACATCCATGATTTTTTTATAAAAAATCCAAAAAACTGAATTTTGGATGTTTTAAGTCCCGTAATTTCTGAACCCGAATTTTTCCGTAAATGCAGGTGGTGTCATTTTGTTGGAAACCTAAAGCTCTACAAACCACTAAAGTTTAATCAAAATCGTTGGAGCCGTTTTTGGGAAATTTGGATTTTGCATATTTTTTGGCGATTTTTGGGGAATAATTACCCTTAAAAATCAAAAATTCAAAAAATGAAAAACCTGGAGATATCGAGGATTAGTATCTACATACCAAATTTCATAAAAATCGGTTAGGGCTCTAGCTCTGTACACATCCACACACACACACACACACACACACACACACACACACACACACACACACACACACACACACACACACACACACACACGCACGCACGCACGCACGCACGCACGCACACACACACGCACGCACGCACGCGCACTCACACACACACACACACACACACACACACACACACACACACACACAGACAGACATAACGTAGTCAAAGTCAAACAATCTTTATTCATTACATGTATACATATACATATGAATGGTGTCTTATCCTTAAGAACTAATAGAAACAAAATAAACAGAAAAATGGTCCTCTAACTACAGCACATGGTCTCAAACTTTATCACTATTACAATCAAAGAATTCCTCCAATGAATATAAAGGTTTAGACATCATATATTTTTTGAATTTACTTTTAAAAGTCACAAAACTGGTTATATTTTTTATTTCTGGAGGTAAATAGTTGAAATATTTAATGCCTGCATAACTAGGTTTGTTTTCAAATATTTTCTTATGATGAGCACTAAATGAAAGTTTGTTCCTAAACCTTGTGTTGTAACTATGGTTATCACCCAGTGTATTTAAATCATTAAAATTACGTTTTATCAACAACATCAACTCAAATATATATAAACTAAAAACTGTTAAAATACCAAGCTCAGGGAAGTGTAATTTGGCAGAATCAGACCATCCCAGATTCAACATAATTCTAATTGCTCATTTTTGCAAAATCAGTATCCTATTCATATTGATAACTGAGGTACATCCATACAAAACAATTCCAAAAGAAATATGAGATAGAATTAGGGCAAAATAAACTGATTTCAATGTTTTAATATCACAAATTGGGGATAATTTTCTAAGAGCAAATAATCCTGAGGAGAGTTTATTACAAACATGATCGACCTGGGAGTTCCAATCAAGGTTCTTATCTACAATAATCCCTAAAAATTTTGTATTCTCAGTTTCATCTAAAATGTGGTTGTTTATAACTACATTGAATCCAGAATTATTACTTCGATTTTGATTTAGAGAAAACCGAATGTATTTTGTTTTATTTGGATTAAGTAACAGATTCTTATCTGCTAGAAATTGTTGAATCATCGAAAGCTCACAAAAACTAGATATTTCAATTTCATCATAGTTTTCCGCAGATACGTAAAAACCACTTTTTTGGGTTCAGGGAGCACCAAAACGAATACTTCCACTAACAACTCAAATTTGAAAATTTTGACGAAAACAATACTTTCTCCATATACTACATATAAGGGGAGAAAGTAAAAAGTGTTATCTATATCTATTATCTCAACCTCAGTATCAAATTGTCATATAAACTACATGCCCAAGTTGTATTTAGTAATAATAGTAATAATGTATTTTTCCCCTAGACTGTTGACTGTTGATCTTTTCCCCCATGCACAGGCACTTGATTGAGCATGTGGGAAAATATTTCAGTGAATTTTGTAATACTACCATTATCCTTTGTAACTTTATTTGTCTGAATAAACTCATTTAATTTCATATGGCAGTATTGTCAATATATATATTACTTGCACGCTAGCAACTCTTATCTTAAAAATGGCACAAACCATTTGCTTCGGATTTACTGTATGAATTAATTGATGTCTGGGTATTCTAAGCAGGTTACATCCAGGAAAAATATCTTTTCCAACAAGACTGAAATGAAATGGGGTGTTCCAAAAGGTTCAGTCCTGGGTCCATTTTTCTTTGTAATATATATATATATATATATATATATATATATATATATATATTACAAAGAAAAATGGACCCAGGACTGAACCTTTTGGAACACCCCATTTCATTTCAGTCTTGTTGGAAAAGATATTTTTCCTGGATGTAACCTGCTTAGAATACCCAGACATCAATTAATTCATACAGTAAATCCGAAGCAAATGGTTTGTGCCATTTTTAAGATAAGAGTTGCTAGCGTGCAAGTAATATATATATTGACAATACTGCCATATGAAATTAAATGAGTTTATTCAGACAAATAAAGTTACAAAGGATAATGGTAGTATTACAAAATTCACTGAAATATTTTCCCACATGCTCCATTTTTCACATGGGTCCATTTTTCTTTGTAATATATATATACAACCAGGACTGAACCTTTTGGAACACCCCATTTCATTTCAGTCTTGTTGGAAAAGATATTTTTCCTGGATGTAACCTGCTTAGAATACCCAGACATCAATTAATTCATACAGTAAATCCGAAGCAAATGGTTTGTGCCATTTTGTATTCGCAGGTTACATCCAGGAAAAATATCTTTTCCAACAAGACTGAAATGAAATGGGGTGTTCCAAAAGGTTCAGTCCTGGGTCCATTTTTCTTTGTAATATATATATATATATATATTACAAAGAAAAATGGACCCAGGACTGAACCTTTTGGAACACCCCATTTCATTTCAGTCTTGTTGGAAAAGATATTTTTCCTGGATGTAACCTGCGAATACAAAATGGCACAAACCATTTGCTTCGGATTTACTGTATGAATTAATTGATGTCTGGGTATTCTAAGCAGGTTACATCCAGGAAAAATATCTTTTCCAACAAGACTGAAATGAAATGGGGTGTTCCAAAAGGTTCAGTCCTGGTTGTATATATATATTACAAAGAAAAATGGACCCAGGACTGAACCTTTTGGAACACCCCATTTCATTTCAGTCTTGTTGGAAAAGATATTTTTCCTGGATGTAACCTGCTTAGAATACCCAGACATCAATTAATTCATACAGTAAATCCGAAGCAAATGGTTTGTGCCATTTTTAAGATAAGAGTTGCTAGCGTGCAAGTAAGCAAATATTTCTTTTATTATAGTATGATGGGGTACTGGGGTTTAAAACAAAAGAGATTGTTTGTAGGTGCAAGACTACTCACAGAAGGTAGCCACCTACTTCCACACAGAGGGGCTGCAGCGTGGAGATGTGGTGGCCCAGGTAGGGGTGGAGGGGCCTCAGGCGGTGGGGTTGTGGCTAGGGCTCAGCAGACTGGGGGTAGCCACAGCCCTCGTCCACTCCAACCTTCCCCCCGCTACCATGGTCAAAGCAGCCTCCTCCGTCTTCAGCAAGGCCTTCATCTGTAGCCCAACCCTTGTCAATGGTACGGTTCTGCTAGTTAGTTTGGAAATATTGTAGTATTTCTAGGCCAGCGAATGAGTTTAATTCTATAAACTTTACTCATACAAATAGAATTGTCCCTTCAAAGCAAGTAAGTGGAAAGGTGCTGCTGCCCATAAACTACCTCATCAGATTTGCCAGTTTTCAAACCCTATCTTCCCCCTTAAACGTCCTGCACGAATTACGAAACATTAAGAAATAATCGTAAGTGTATTTTAAGTCTTATAGTTTCCTCTATACTGTTGTTCAAAAACTAAAACCTATGAACTTTTGCCCCCTTTTTAGTGAAAACTCTAACCATATTCCTAGTTTAGAACTGATAGCGTTGTCAAATGTAAGCAAAGTACATTAAAACAAAAATCTAGAATCTAGAGCCAAACTCAGTGTGATGTATTATGTTTCTAGATTAAAATTATGTAGTTTATGTTAACACATTCACGGGCGTTAATCATGTTTAATCATGATACAGTAGACTCTCAGAAATCCGGATCACACTTATCCGGACTCCCGGTTATCCGGACCGATTTGATTTTTAAATGTTTTCTATTGCGAATAAGACGAAAAAAGGAACTTTAGCACTTTTAGTAGCACCTTTAGTTTTCACACGATTTCACTGCATTACACAAATGTCATGTAGTTTGATTGTCAGGTGAATCCTCGCTTAGTCCAACCGTAACGTTATCGATGTTTGTTACTGTTTACGTGTCCGGTGCTCCGTTTTTTTTGTGTGCCCATGCTCTCTGTCCCGTTGGTGATGGAATAACGAAGTTATGCTATAATACAGAGTGTTTATAATTTTCTTCTGGAAGCTCACTCTTGTAATAGCACATAAATGTAGACGCATTTGGAACTGATTTGCTCAAAATAAAGGCGGAATTGATAATTCATGCCCACATGCGGGAAATCCAGATTTTTCTAAATTCGCACCGGCCGTCCGCCACAATAATAGTCGGGATTTCTGAGAGTATACTATAATTGTATTTGATTCTTTGCTTAGTAACCACTGGAAATCCTGCACACTGCACTTAATGCCATAATGGTTTTATTTTAATTGATTTTTTACCAACATTTAAATTTGAATATAAGTACTATCAAATCGGGGTGAATTGTACTAAAAGTTGAAAGCATTTAGTGAGTAGCCATGGCAGCACTCCTTTCTTGGGTTAAAGTCCCAGTCCTGGCAAGTAAATATGATCGATAGTGTCGTTGTGAGCAGCTCACTCCTTTCTTTGCTTGATACATTCCTTGCATAGGCCTGAGGCTCATAAAGTACGGTATCGGAAAAAAGAGGCAGACAACCTATTTTAGTAAAAAAGGTAGTTAATACACATTTTTAAACATTTCTAATGTCTGTATATATTAATTCCTTTAATTTGATTAACTTTTTTGTTATTACTAGTGAAATTGGTTGAAAATACAATTTTAAAATTACATATTTTTAAAGTTAATCCTCTCTCAGTAAACATCACCTCACTGTCACTATGGATCAGGATCCCTCCTTGTGCTTTTGAAAGTATAAACTGCTCAAAAAATATTGTGCACTCAGCATTTCATTCATATACTATCTGAAATGTCTGTTAGCGAATTTCCCCTATAGGGAAGAAGCTATTACCATAGGTCTCATAGTAAGACTTAAGTCCGAGACCATGATTTGTTACCCTCAAATTTTTAAAACACGCAATTTTGGTTTTGACCATTTTATAGAGCTTAAGAAAAAACAAATAATTTGGTATTTTGAATTATTAACCTAGGTTAAGTGGTTGCGGATAAAGTCTAAAAAACAAACTCATAAAATCTCCCATGTTAATCTTACGGGAAAAAGGTTTTTAGCTTTTCCACAGTTCATTTTACTGTAAACTTCACATTTGCTTTTACCAATCAGTTCAGCTCTACAACAAAATAATTTTGGTGTTTAAATTGTGGTTCTACGGCCATTCGTTGCAGAGATATTCAAAGTGCTAAACACAGTACGTTGTTCAATGTTATCCTTATGGAGAATAAATAATATTTGATATCTCGATTATTTATGAATGAATATTGATGAAACTTGGTATGTGGCTTCAAATAGTACTGGTATATTGATATTTGCACAAAAAAGTAATTTTTGGTTGATTGTCCCCATAGCAGCAAACCTGCATACTCAGTCCTAATGTTATTCTTATGGAGGATAAGTAAAGTTTTATATCTCCCTTGTTTATGACCATAAATAATTAACACTTGCTACGTAGCTTCACCTGGTTGAGTTATATTGATAATTGCATAAAAACACATTTCTTATATTTCTTGTTACAGCAAACCTGCATAATCAGCCCTTGTGTTATTCTTATGGAGAATAAATAAACTGCTATATATCACTTATTTATAAATGTATTGGTATGAAACTTGGTAAATGGCTTTATGTTGTAGTGAGAAACATATACATTCATTAGAAATTCGCTTAGCATGCAGGTTTGCTGTGACGGGAATATTTTTAATTTTGTTTGCTGCGACGGGGGGCTTTGTACTGTGTTCATTAATGAACAACTGTTATGTCAATACATTATTGAACCATTCAATTGGTTTCTATTCTTGCATAAGATTTAGATTCAAGTTTGAAGGACTGTGGAGTGAGACCCTAAAGAAGGGTGTAAATTATAAGGGATTTTGTTGGATCCAGACCTCAACCTCTTTTAATTGAACATATCAAGCGTAAACATCTATTTTCAGAATTCCTTAGATTTCACCCTTATAAAAATCTGCTTTTTTATTAAATAAGAAGATTATTAATGTTTACCAATTCATAAATTAAAATTTCACCGATTTTACTCTATAAAACGCAAAATACTAAATAGATTTTTTAGTGTACCAAGTGCCAGAAATAATATATAAGAATTGAATTCGGTAAATGATAATACTGATGTTTGTTTTCAGGTTAAGTTTTCATTTATTAAAGGTGCTGATAATTGTAATCTAAGAACTTTTCATGTGCAAAAATCTATTTTAATTACTTATTAGATTCAATAATGTATTTGAACTCTCAGGTCTAAAGCAGGAAACTCTTCCTGATTACATGACTATATACTCTGTGGGACCAACTACAGACCAAAGTGTTACAAATCTCAAGAAGGAGCTGGTTGAGTTGTCAGCTAAACCTCCAAAAAAAGTAAAAACATCTGTAAAAACTAAGTTGTTATACCTCTTCTCACCCCGTACACTGATACCAATGCCAGTGACAAACTACAGGTAAGTAGCATTACAAATAATACTTCTTACTAGTTGAGTGGACGTTTTACAAAATAAATACTACAATTGAGGGACCATATAACATATTCAGCTTATGTAAGTCAAAAATTACAATACTTTTAAGTCTGCAGATCAGTCATAATTTTGTTTTATTTAGATTAAAGTAATCAATACTACATAGAGTATTTCATACCCGACATCACCAATTAGGTAGTGAATTTCCCCTATAGGAAAGTTAGCGAGTTTCCCCTATACGGAAGAAGCTATTACCGTAGGTCTCATAGTAAGACTTAAGCCCGAGACCATGAAAACTTTTTGTTTTGAGGTCCCCAGATGCCAAAAACGCTATTTGTTCATATATATATATATATATGTGTGTGTGTGTGTGTGTGTGTGTGTGTGTCCGTTGATAACTTGAGTAAAAATGTCCGATTTTGATTGAATTTGGATCAAATGTATAAAGAGTGACATTCATGACTTTATGTTTGAAAACCAGAAAAATCGGACCATATGGGAAGGGGGGTTTTAAATTTTACAAAAATCAGTTTTTTGCACTTTTCAACCTACAATTTTTTAAACACTCAATTTTGGGTGTGAGCATTTTATAGAGCTTAAAGAAAACAAAAAATATCGTATTTTAAATTATTAACCTAGGTTACAGTGTGGTTACGGAGAAAATCCAAAAAAACCTGCTCATAAAATATCCCATGTTCATCTTATGGGAAAAAGTTTTTTTTTGGATTTTCCTCAGTTCATTTTAATGTTCAATCACATTTGCTTTTACCAATCAATCCAACTCTACAAAACAATCATTTTGGTGTTTAAATTGTGATTCTACGTCCAACTGTTGCAGAGATATTCAAAGTGCTAAACACAGTACGTTGTTCAATGTTATCCTTATGGAGAATAAATAATATTTGATATCTCGATTATTTATGAATGTATATTGATGAAACTTGGTATGTGGCTTCAAGTAGTACTGGAATATTGATATTTGAACAAAAAATGGATTTTTTGTTGATTTTCCCAGTAGCACCAAACCTGCATACTCAGCCCTAATGTTATTCTTATGGAGAATAAATAAAATGCTATATCACTTTTTTATTTATGTATTTTTATGAAACTTGGTTAGTGGTTTTATATGTAGTGAGAAACATATGCATGCTTTGGATATTCGCTGAGTATGCAGGTTTGCTGCGACGGGGGTATTTTAAGTTTGTGATCAGTTGTTTGTTCCCTCAGCTGATCACAAACTTAGCATTGATTGATACCATAAGGTCAGTGGAGCATTTCGGCCTTTCTAGTGTTGCTTTAATGTTCAGCATTCAGATGGGATCAGCATAGAATACAATGCAAAAGTGATTACAGGAATCACTGTAACGTGTCTACCTAAATCCTGGTAGTTAGGTTGACTGTGGGTAAACAGCGTTAGTGATCTGAATCAGTTAGAATAGTTAAATGGGTGTAACTAAAATGTAGTCATAATCAAATAACTTATATTATATATAGTTTGTAAAGCAGACAAAGATCATCTGTACAAAAACCGGTTATATCTTACATAAAAAGTGTACAAATAAAAATAAATGTATTGATTTATGTATTTATTAATTTAAAAACTTTTTTACTATTCCTTTTATTCATTAACCTCGGTTTATTCCAGGTACATCTTCATAGCCACCACCCTCCGCAAGACCCTGGACCTGGTGGACCAGGATGTCCTGTATTTGTCTCAACCACAGTGGCAGCCAGAGGGGAGTATCGTGGCCGCTGGTCAGGCTGTCATCTTCGGCTCCACCGTTGTCTCTGGAGGGGAATTCGCCGCCAACACTTACTTCCCTAATTGCAACCACTACGGTGCAACGGTATGATAGTACCTAGAAATACATTTTTGACAGTATCCTGCTTGAAACTTTGTTGTGTATGTTGGGGGGGAGAAGGCAACCCCCACCATGTATTTTAACCATGTGAGGGGTAGAGTTAGCTATTCCACTATTCACACATAAACTTTGGAGATAGAAACTTAGTGATGGGTAACCACGTTATTTTTACATAACAGTAATAACTGTTACTGCAACTTAAATGTTGCTATCTCTCTTGTACCAATTATCTTTTAAATGATTTCATTTCACATTTTTTTTCAATAACTGTTACAAAGTAACAGAGACAGAAAAATACCCTAATGAACTATCAAAGTAAACAAAATCTATAGCTATAAATCCAAAAAACCGATAACCGATGACCCCCAGGCCAAACCTCTACACTTACAATGACAAAATTTGGCACATATACTCTTTCCACAACGTAGGTAACCCCTAAGAAAGGATTTTAAGAAATTCCTATAGGGCTCTGTCCCAAGGAGAATCTCAGTTTCAATCCTGTGTTATTCTTATGGGCATTCACTTTAGTTTGAGCTGATGAGAATTCAAACAACTGATTATGATTCGTAGTGGTTCCACGGGTTAACCACAGAATGCAGCACGCACAACTGTTGTAATCAACGAGGTATAGTTCGGGTCATAATGTTTGATGCCTGGTTAGCGTATATTCTGGAATAACTTTTCGCCTCTATTTGGCTTAGTACCGTTAGTGTTACAGTATACTTTTGTCAACAGAAAGCAAAATTACTTTATTTAATTTTAAAACATTGGTTTTGGTTATTTTCGTTATTGTCTGATTTTATTTATGAGAAATTTGATTTGTTTCTCGCCTTTCCCAGGCGCCAAGCAGAGTGGCCCGAACTGTATATGTCTATAGAGGTATCGTCTGGGGTAAAAATCTGTACCTACATGATTGTCACCATTTTGACCCTCTATACGAGGGTATAGAGGGTCAAAATGGTGATCAGCATGGCATCCATGGCAACAATATGTTTAACCAATCAAATAATTTCTTCACAATTTATGTTAGTCTTTATTACTCTTTGACCAGATGATTTGTTTTAAAAAAGAGATGATTTGTTTAAAAAAATATCCTCCAGTGAGGCTTCACTTTTTAACACGAGACGAGAGCTCTATATTATTTACATCTCGTTGGTTGTAATCCGAGGTGAAACCGGGTACAGCGGGAGCTAGTGATGTATAATTAACAGCTGCAGTGAAACCGATTTATTTACAACATTAAGCCTAATGATCCCAGTCACACCTGAATAAATATTCATGAAAAGCAAATAAATTTTTTTGTGCTGCTTTCTGTGTAGAAACTGATACTGTATGGTTGTATTTAATTTATTTAAATGCATCAAAACAGTTTTACAACTTTACAACTATTAAAAACATGTTTATTCAATCACCAGACCAAATAAAATCATTGTCTGCTATGGATAAACACTGGAACTTTAAAAGCTATGGGGCAAAGCCTTGAGGGAATTTTGGCCATTCTCTTACTTTCTCCCCAATGCCTAGTGGCGTAGATACGGGGAGGGGGGGGATCAGAATATATCCCCCTTGTAACTTGGAAAAATTAAAATTTACATCCTTCTGAAATCAAGCTTATGCTTTTGATTAAAAAGAAATGCTGTTACTGAAAACAAATATAAATGTGCAATATCTCCAATATATGTTATTTATATATTAACACGTTCAGCCGATTGGAAAATGATAGTCAGTTTTTGAACTTCCCAAAATCCCGACAAACTTTGTAAAACTCCGACGTGTACCACCCAAGGCGTACGGTTTCCATTTGATTTGATGCCTTTTTAAAGTGCATTCGGAGTTTGGTGAGTTATTTAAACTATTTATTCGTGGTTTAGGTTTATATAGACACACCGTGGCCACCGCTGGTGCACGTGTCATTTTTTGTCAGGATTATGTTCTTGGAAAATAATGTTCTGTCTTTTTGTTCAGATTACTGTTTGCTGTATTGTATTTTTAATCATTTCAAAAATTCCGAAGTGTATCACCGGTGGCTGAACGTGTTAAGAATATGTTCGCGTTGTTACAAGTTCAAATTCAAACTTGCCGCCATATCAGAAACATCTAGAAGGCACTACCGCGTACAGGAGTAACTGACAACAATGCAGTCACGTGACCCGCCTCGCTCATAAAACTGGACGACGGCGGCTTCTCGCTCTCTTAGCCCGGAACTATTCGGTGTAACATCATCTAAAACCTTTTTCTAAATTCAATACCGCGTTTATTTGCCAATTCCAAAAGTTCGTCGATTTGTTAACGGGGTGCATCCCATACGTTTTCTATTTCGCGAATTGTTTTAAAGAAAAGGCCGAAATTCGCGGTACAATCACATTCGTATTATTTAATTAATTAAAACTTTTCAAAATTACACGTGCTAAGAGCAGGTTTTAACACTGCCATTCTTGTCGTTTTACGGGGAATAAATTGAACAACTGGTATTATTAATATTAAGTGCATAGTAGTGTTACAGTGTATTAATATTGTGAGCGTTTTGTGTATGTAATTTTCTACAATGTTCATGTGAGTAATATTTATTAGTTTTACATACTTGGTCATATTTCATAGAGCACATGTCATAACTGGTACTGATCAAAGTTTAATAATTGTTAAGTTTAAATTCATTTATCTTAGTTAATTATTTGATGTAATATCGTATTCACAAATCATTTATAGCAACTCTCTATTTGTCATAATTTAACTTAAAGATATTTTTTCCTGTACAAGAATTAATTTGTATTAAGCAAGAAAACTTTTGGAAAATATTTAAACTCAAATCAATTGTCTCCAAAACTAAAATAATTGTAAGAGCTGGAAATTAAGTATAATACAAAATTCTAGGAAATTTAGTATTCATAGAACAGAGTGTTACTGTTTGGTTGATTTCAAAAAAAAAAAAGAGTAAAATTAATTAAGCAGCAGTTCAGAGCTCAAATCAGGAACCACATCATATTATAAATAAGTTAATCATGAATCATATGAATGTATAATTTAAATTGGTGGTAAAAAGATATAGGAGGATAGAGTGTGTCGGAGGTCAGGAGGCTTAGTTAGGAGGACTAATATATTATTATTTATTCCCGACCACTCGCTTGTTTTAATGAACCGCCATTTAATTAACTAGGAATTCCTGATTACCACATTTTGATACTTAACTTGAGAACTGCTTTCGATCATTTAAAACACAATACAAAAAAAATATTAAAACTAAAAAGGCCAGAAATCGACCAAAGCCATAACCTCTAAGGTGATCTATTTTACATTAATTTAAAATACTCTTTTCCGGCTCTAATTTAATTATGTATATGTTGTAATGTCTTTGCTCAGATTTGAATAAAATAGTTTCTTGCAATCAGATTCTTCTTTCAAGCAACCCACAACTAAATCAGAGATCCACGAGTGTTTTGGGCCCAGCAACACTCGCTCTGCATTACTGTAATTTAAAATTAAATGTGAATAGAAGTATAATAGAGATTAATTCAAGAACAATATAACAAGTGGTAGCAGGCAGACACTGATTTGTGGGTTGCAATTGTGGCGAAATATGACCAATTAATTATTATTGATATTTTTGTTATATTACTGTGCAAATTATTCATATTTTGTTAGATTTAGATATTGATTTAAAAAAATGTTTTATGGACGTCAATATGTCACAACAGCAAGAGATAGGGCGGCAAGGGTTCAATCACGTTATCTAGGAGTTCAAGGTTCGGATAGATCCGCTCCAGTTGTGATACAGGTTGAGCAGGCCCCTCAGGCGAACAATAATTTAGATTTACCGCATTCCCATTCAGGTGCGCATGTCAGCTTGGAAAATAGGTTACGTGATGCAAAATTATTGCCCGAGAATTTTGAACCAAGGATAGACTCCACACATGTTCGATACACGCCAAGACGAGATTGCGCAACCGACACTTTTTGCACGCGTGACCAAACAGGTCAGAATTTTAGCACGCTCTCAGCGACTGATCGCACCGTTGTAATCGAATTAGTTAGGAAACTACAACCTTGTTCAGGGGAGAATGAGTCACATCTTATTCAGTTTTTGAAACAAGTAAACACGATTTTTCAGATTGTTCGGGTTGGTCACAATGAAGTAATTAAATTAATTTTGCCTCAGACGCAAGCACATCTTTTTGAAATTTGGTCACATGGTTTAGAATTGAATCTTACATGGGATAATTTACACTTTTCAATCTTGACAGCCTTTTTTCCAGGATTACAGTTAGAGCGAGTAGTGAACAAGTTTGTTAAAAGATTACAATGGCCCCAAGAAACCTTTGTAGCATTTATTAATGATGTTACTTCCTCAGCCGTAGCACTCCAGTGCAATTTTCCAGACGAATATTTAATTGATGTAATTCTCTCGAATATTAATCCACGCATGCGCACTAGTTTTTCATTTTGTGAGAAACCCAAGACAATTTGGGAATTAAAACATTTAGCGAATGCAGTAAATGCGTCAGTCCAGGCGGACAATCATTATTTCAGTACCTTTCCCCCACTTCAACAAGCAACTGTACCTAACCCCATCACTCACCGAGTTTTTGAACAAAAATCACAGGTTAAATGTTTTACATGTGGGAAGCAGGATCGCACATCGCACGATTTTGTAGGCAGGGAAATGCACGAGGCAATTTAATGAGGAGGTAATTAAATTGTCACAAACGAACACCTCCATTTCTGTAGTTCCATTAGATTTTTCCTTGAGATTACCGACAGTAAAGTTTTTTATTCCATACAATACATCACAGAAAGCACTTATAGATACTGGTTCAACAAGTTGTTTAATAGATAATAAATTTTTTCAAAGCATTAAATCATCACCGAGCATTAAGGAAGTTATTAAAACTAAGATGTTGATTAAATCTATTAATCAGCAAAGCACCATGGTTAGAAAATTAGTTAAGCTTCATTTCAAAATAGGCAATTTTTCATGGACATTTGATTTTTTTATAGTTAATTCACTTCCGTTTCCCATCATTTTAGGTGTAAATTTTATGCAGAAATCCCAAATGAATTTAGACTTTTCTAGTAACACTATTAACTTTAAATTCAATAATGACAGTAAGATTCAAATGAGTGACATTTTTGTGAAGCAACAGCAGACTGATAGTAATTTTTTATTAGAACTTTCCGACGCAAATAAAATTCATTCACAGGAAACAGAGGAATTTTTACAGAAAATATTGCAAGAATACCCCTCGGTCATAACAAAGAGGATAGGGCAGGCCCGCGTCTCTCCTTATCACATCAGCTGTTTGGTAGATAAGCCTATATACTCCCCACACTACCCCGTCCCTCCAGATAAGATGAATGCTATGAGAAATATTACTGATGAGTTGCTCAAAAATAATGTAATTAGGAAGTCAACTAGTATGCACTGTGCTCCAGCCTTTTTAGTCGCAAAAGCGGACAAAAATAAATTCAGATTAGTTTGCAATTACAGGAAGATAAATGAATATATTTCATATGACGCTCACCCCCTACCTACTTTAAATTCAGCCTTTGAGTTTTTGAGTAAAGCCAAGTATTTCACATCATTAGATATGAATAATGCCTTCTTTCAAATCCCATTAGATTCACAATCAAGACAGTATACAGCTTTTTGCACTCCGTATGGTTTATTCGAATTTAACACAGTACCACAGGGTCTGAAAATCGGATCCCAAGCACTTACTAGAGTTATGGATGAAATTTTGGGCGATTTTAAATTTAAATTTGTCTTCAATTTTTTGGATGATTGTTTAATTTATAGCGAGAATTGGGAAGATCACAAGCAACACATTTTACAGGTTTTAGATAAGTTTAAGGAATACAATGTCACAATAAATCCGGAAAAAATTAGGATAGGCCATACCTCCATAAAATATTTAGGGCACATCATTTCGAACAGAACACTTTCACTGGACCCCGATAGAATTGAACCAATTTTGAAATATCCCAGACCCCGTAATTTGAAACAACTTCAGCGATTTTTAGGATGTGTAAACTTTTATTCACGCTTTATTAAGGATTTTTCCAAAATAGCCTTGCCACTAAATAACTTAAGGAAGAAGAACGTTAAATTCCAGTGGACAGCCACACACCAGAAAGCTTTTGATGAATTAAAAAATTCCCTTGTTTCGTCAACTCAACTAACATTGCCAGATTTTAATGGAGATTTTGTTGTCACCTGTGACGCATGTGACGATGCGATTTCAGCAGTTCTACAAATGAAAGAGGGAGATAATCTTTTACCGGTTCATTTTGCATCCAGAACATTAAGTGAAACAGAACGTAAATACCCAATGCATAAGAAGGAATTTTTAGCATGTTTATATGGAGTTGAGAAATTTAGGCCATATTTAAACAAGAAGTTTACACTACAAACCGATAATTCTGCCGTGATGTACATTTTGAAAAATAAGGGAAAACATACAGCTCAATTTGATAGGTGGGTGTTACGTCTTTCAGAGTTTGATTTTGAAATAGAAAATATTAGGGGTAAATTAAATGTAGTGGCAGATGCCTTATGTAGAGTCTTCAAGGATGATATGGATAATACCGTTAAAATCATCGAGGATTCTACATGTTGCACTCTGCAATGTTTTCCAGAACTATTTACTTCAATTAGGGAAAAACAGGCACAAGACCCGAGTTTAAGTTTAATTATTTCAGATTTGAGAAATAAAATTCCAGTCAAGAACCACTCATTACGCAATAATATTTTGTATTTTGGTAAACAGGGCAGAAAAAGCAAAATGGTAGTTCCAGAGTCCATGCACACTTTTATTGTTAAATATTTTCATGAGAATCCTATGTTTGCACATGCGGGAATAGCCAAAACTATGAATCACATTCAGAAGCAATTTATTTGGAAAGGCATGACACAATTTATTAGGAATTTTGTTAGGTCATGTGAACAATGTCAGCTCTCAAAACCGGCGCAAAACCAGAAAATCGGTCAATTAAGTTCTCATATACCGACGAATTGTAACGAGCAATGGTTTTGTGATTTTGTTGGTCCGCTACAATGAACACAACGAGGAAACGAATCAATCTTTGTTTTGGTGGACAATTTTTCAAAATTCTGCTTTTTATACCCAGTTAGAAAACAGACATCAGATTCCGCAATAAATATTTTACGAAATAACATTTTTGCACAGCATGGTATTCCACAGCGCCTAATTACAGATAATGCCTCCGTCTTCACATCGCAGAATTTTTTTTCATTTCTTTTTGGTTTAGGAATTAAGCATGTAACAACTTCACCATATAGACCTCAATCAAATGTTGCTGAGCGAGTTAATAGAAACCTAGTTACTGCATTGAGAATTTTTCATAATCAGAATCATAAGTCATGGGACATTTATTTACCATATTTAATGCTTGCTTTCAATTCCGCAAAACATGAAGCAACAAAGTTCACCCCCGCAAGCGTTTTCTTAGGTAGAGAACTTACACACCCGTTGCAATTTCTTTGGAATTTAGAGACAGGACATAATAACAAACCGAGTTTAGACAATGTTTTTCAGAATCTCACAAAGGCGCACAATAGAACGAAGTTACGATATGACAGGAATCGAACTCCATCTAATTTTGTTGTTGGTGATAAGGTTGTTTTGTATAGGCATTCCCTCAGTAATAAAGATAAGAAAATAACAGCAAAACTTTGTCACAAATGGAGGGGACCTTATACTGTAACTAAACTCACTTCACCGGTTAATGTTGAAATAACTTTGGACAATGATCAGACACAAAAGCAGATAGTTAATGTTGATCAAATAAAGAAATTTTTTCCTCCAGTCTGAAATATATATATATATATATATATATATACTTTTTTCTCTCTTTACTTCAGAATAAATTGTTGTGACTTATTGATTTAATTTTTTTTAAGATCCATTTCCTTTTTGTAAATCCATATGACAGGTTTTCTTGTGTGGGAGACTCCCATCTGCACAGAGCGGTGAAACAGTGGAAACTAGCCACCACCAAACACATCACCATACCAGGGGCGACTACGAGACACATCGTCACCGAGGTGCGAAAACACGCTGCCGAACTACAACCAACCTGTGTCCTGCTCATTGGCACCAACGATGTCAGGAGTCACACCTCTCTCTCTGTCTCCAAACGAGACACAATATCTCACATTTTTATTTTGGATTTAGATACAATTTTCACTGGTCACAACGAACTATTTAATTAAACATTTCTATTATAATGGTAGGACAGATGGAATTAACTTAAACAGAAAAGCCTTCATCACAATCATGGACAGTATTCAGGATAGAATTACATGTGTAGTGCAGTGCAACAAACTGGAACCTTGTGTAGCTCTGAACAGTTTAGTTTCACCAAGTGTTAGGGATGAGTCTATGACCGAAGTGGAACTTACAGGGAATGTAGCCGTAAGAGTCCACCATCTCTCACACTAATGATACTATATTGTTATGTTTATCTTTATAAGTATTGTTACTGTTAACTTTAGTAATTTTTAATTTTTGTGTAAAATTGTTTTTCTCTCTCTTTATCCCAAGTTAGGTTAGACAAAAATTAAAAATTCTTTTGGAGGGGGGGAAAATTGTTACAAGTTCAAATTCAAACTTGCCGCCATATCAGAAACATCTAGAAGGCACTACCGCGTACAGGAGTAACTGACAACAATGCAGTCACGTGACCCGCCTCGCTCATAAAACTGGACGACGGCGGCTTCTCGCTCTCTTAGCCCGGAACTATTCGGTGTAACATCATCTAAAACCTTTTTCTAAATTCAATACCGCGTTTATTTGCCAATTCCAAAAGTTCGTCGATTTGTTAACGGGGTGCATCCCATACGTTTTCTATTTCGCGAATTGTTTTAAAGAAAAGGCCGAAATTCGCGGTACAATCACATTCGTATTATTTAATTAATTAAAACTTTTCAAAATTACACGTGCTAAGAGCAGGTTTTAACACTGCCATTCTTGTCGTTTTACGGGGAATAAATTGAACAACTGGTATTATTAATATTAAGTGCATAGTAGTGTTACAGTGTATTAATATTGTGAGCGTTTTGTGTATGTAATTTTCTACAATGTTCATGTGAGTAATATTTATTAGTTTTACATACTTGGTCATATTTCATAGAGCACATGTCATAACTGGTACTGATCAAAGTTTAATAATTGTTAAGTTTAAATTCATTTATCTTAGTTAATTATTTGATGTAATATCGTATTCACAAATCATTTATAGCAACTCTCTATTTGTCATAATTTAACTTAAAGATATTTTTTCCTGTACAAGAATTAATTTGTATTAAGCAAGAAAACTTTTGGAAAATATTTAAACTCAAATCAATTGTCTCCAAAACTAAAATAATTGTAAGAGCTGGAAATTAAGTATAATACAAAATTCTAGGAAATTTAGTATTCATAGAACAGAGTGTTACTGTTTGGTTGATTTCAAAAAAAAAAGAGTAAAATTAATTAAGCAGCAGTTCAGAGCTCAAATCAGGAACCACATCATATTATAAATAAGTTAATCATGAATCATATGAATGTATAATTTAAATTGGTGGTAAAAAGATATAGGAGGATAGAGTGTGTCGGAGGTCAGGAGGCTTAGTTAGGAGGACTAATATATTATTATTTATTCCCGACCACTCGCTTGTTTTAATGAACCGCCATTTAATTAACTAGGAATTCCTGATTACCACATTTTGATACTTAACTTGAGAACTGCTTTCGATCATTTAAAACACAATACAAAAAAAATATTAAAACTAAAAAGGCCAGAAATCGACCAAAGCCATAACCTCTAAGGTGATCTATTTTACATTAATTTAAAATACTCTTTTCCGGCTCTAATTTAATTATGTATATGTTGTAATGTCTTTGCTCAGATTTGAATAAAATAGTTTCTTGCAATCAGATTCTTCTTTCAAGCAACCCACAACTAAATCAGAGATCCACGAGTGTTTTTGGGCCCAGCAACACTCGCTCTGCATTACTGTAATTTAAAATTAAATGTGAATAGAAGTATAATAGAGATTAATTCAAGAACAATATAACAGCGTACAATAAATAGTAGCAGATGAACTGCACCGGCACGCGACACGGTATTTGCACGCCACAAGTGGAAGTGGAATTTGAGTCACCGAACAGCCTACCCTCACCTCCTAGCGGCCAGTTTTGTCAACTATCACACCTGACCTCGACCTTGACGTCCAGACGGTCTTAGTGATGTGCTTAACTTACGGTTGCCATATTAGATTTGTAATTTAATATACCATAAATCTTAATCCTGATTTTCAGCGATCTATAATGGCAAATATATTATGTAAAAGTAAACAAAATTTCCCAACGAAATAAAGCCAAAGAGGTTAGAGTGAACAGGGAAACAGGGTTTAGCTTATTTGGCAATCGTTGCATGACGATCAAGTTGCAAACGTAAATACATTTTCATTCACAGATAGGGTTTCAACACAAAATGTGCGTTATTCAACACATTTGTAAAAAAAATTTAAAAAGGGAGATTATACAATACTTTTTAGTCCTGGTACAAATACTGATTACTTTGTATCAATAATGGTTTATTTCTTTGATGTGTAGGCCTATCAATAATTATGAATGTAAGGGACACGTCAATGATGTCTTCAATTTTGTATTCCAGTATCAGCTGTAGTTACGAAATCACTTTTTTGTTTTGTATTCCCTAATGAGATATCCCTCCCCCCTTGTCAAAGGTCTATCTACGCCACTGCCAATGCCCATGCGCTTGGGGGAAGGGGTAAAATTCTTCTTCACTCGCCTGGCTCAAGAGCATCATGGTGGATATCTTTCCTACCCAGGCCCCGATTTACCAATGGGCAGACTGGGCAATTGCCCAGGGCGGCAATTTCTGGGGGGGGACATTTTTTGAGATTTTTTTATTATTTCCAGGATATTGGTAAAAAAACGGGAACGACACAACAAACTTGTTAACTTGCGTAGGCCTCGTAAGAGATCTAGTTACAAGCAACTGTCTACTGCTGTAGCGCAGCATTCAGCATATTATGGTGGAGCGCAGGCAGTGCATGACAGATCAGCCACAGCCACATCCACGTCTGTGGTTCACTGAGTGAAGCTTGAAGCTGGGCTATCTGTCTGCGTCTGCCACTACCATCGTTATATGAGCGCCGAGCGGGAGAGGGACAGAGGGAGGGGATTAGGAGAGGATGAAAACATTTATTAAAAACAAATTTGTTTTACACTTAAAAAATTAGGAATGCGCAAACTGGTACCTTTAAAATTATGTTCATGTATCATGTATGTTTGCAGTTTGCACTAAATACGTAGTTATAAACAATTAATCGTATTTAAAAAAAGAATATAGGCCTACTATTTTTTTTATCAACAGTACACAGAACATTCCAGGTTAATACCTAATACGTTATCAGCCCACCATTATTGGGGTAACCCAACAATACTATTAAGGAATCACAAATATTTCAGTCAATTTTTGAGGGAGGGGGGCGGCTACAAAAGGTTTTGCCCAGGGTGTAGTTTACCCTAAATCGGGGCCTGTTCCTACCTCTTTCCTACATGTTAGTTCCTGTCCTACATGCTAGTTTGTTTCTACACAGGACATCATCAAGGAAATTCAGTTATAGGATGTTTTACTTCATAAATATTTCACTACGTTTCCACTGTATACACATATCTCTGAAAACACTCCTAAATTACGGTTCAATAATAAATGCAAGATGTTTCACATTATAAAAGCATTTCCAATACATTTAAAAAAAAATTCAATCATACCAAACTACAATCTGATCTTGTTGTGACAGGTAGCACTGTACAATAAGGATATCGTGCAGAAACTGATGGCTCTATCGCCCTCTGCAGCAGACGTTACCCACAAGGTCCGCCTGCTCATGGGGAGTGGGGTCCGAGGCCCTCAGATCTGGGTACAGTTCAAGGATCGGTTCAAGGTCGACCGGATCGGAGAGTATTATGGCACTGTGGACAGTGAGAACTACAACATGGGTGAGTCTGCGAGAATCGGAGATCAGATAGCCTGACCTGGTAGTGGAGTTGTTGTTAAAGAGGTCACCTCATGATCTGTGGTTTGTCAGATAAATTCTGTACAAATATATAAATTTAATGAGGATTCAAATCTAGATTCCATCTGTCATTCGTTGACAAGGTAATAATTTTAAACTTATCAGAGGCTGCTGATAATGTTTGCTCACCTACCCAGCATGCAAATTATAATATTACAAATACTCCCATTGCAGAAAACCTACGTACACAATGAATTTCCAATGTTATCTTACATATGTACTACATGAAACCACTTACCAAGTTACATCAAAATCATTATTCTTATAATAATTTCATTAATAATCCTCCTTAAGAACAACATTAAACAGTGTACAGGTTTGCTGCAATGATGTCCACAAAAATCAACAAACTACAACCACATGAAGCCACAAATCAAGTTTCATGAAAATATATACATAAATAAGCGATATATACAGCTTCATTATTCTCCTATATAATAACATTGGACAATGTACTGTGTCCATATGATTACATAGGACTATGTATGAAGGTTTGGACCAACAGCGTACTATATATGAAGGGTTTTAGGGGAATTTAATGCAGATATTAAGATATAAAGAGATCAATAGCCAGGTGAAGGTTATTAAACAGTTAATTACACTTAATACACTATACTGATAAAATATATCACATGTTATCATTATAACAAGCGATATATACAGTTTTACTTATTCTTCACAAGAATAACATTGTAAAACTTACTGTGTGTAGCACTTTCAATATCTCAGTAACCAACTGATGTAGAGCAACAATTCAAAATACTAAGATTGTTTTTTTTTTTTTTGTGAATCCAACAGAAGTCATTAAATTTATATTTCAGAAAATATTTCATGTAACAAATTCAAACACCCATTTTTGCAAAAAGAACCCACAACACCCTTATTTGATTAGACTGATCATGAAAATAGATGCTGTGTAGTTATTTACTTGCTGGTACTAATTTCATCAAAATCGGACCTTATCAATGAAGTTCTCAATTAATACACACACACACCTTATAAATGGACACATACATATACATGGAACTGGGCCAAATCCTGAAAAATTTTGTCTGAAAATTAAATAAATTCCCCCCGAAAGAAAAGGGTACTCAGTTCAAAAAAATCTACTGTTTATATATATATATATATATATATATATATATATATATATATATATATATAAAGTTGAGCAAATGGCGTTTTTGGCAACTGGGGACCTCAAAATGAAAAGTTATCATAATATGGGCATAGGCCTTACTATGCCGACTACAGTAGTAGCTTCTTCCCTGTAGGGGACATTTTCTAAGAAGTACGTAGGCCTACTGTATTCAACGAGCTTAGTTAAGCTAGCTTTGATTGTACCCTTTTAAATATAAAGTTAATCAAAATATGTATATATTCTGTTTTTATTTCGACATTGATTGATTCTTAATTTAGTTTTTATTTTCAGTAAATTCATACAATAAAGCAGGAGCAGTTGGATTTTTTCCTTGGTTTGCTTTTCCTCTCTATCAAATAAAATTGATTGCTTACAACCCAAACACTGGTGATGAAGTTCGCAACGAAAAAGGATTGTGTGTTCCTTCAAAACATGGTAAGTTTATACTTGGAAGTACAACAATAACCATGTCTTACAATCTATCCAATATGGAGCGCTTCTTGCACTAATAAGCACTTCCTTTTTATATCGTCACAATGTATTTCAGCTGGTTTTTTTCAACCCTCCTCCCAACTTTAATGTTGTATGTATCTGTTTATCAACAGTTATGATGAATTTTACAGATCAGCCCGGGATTCTTCTTGATGTTTATCCAAACGATCCTGAGAAAGCCCATTTTGCAAAGAACAAGAAAGTTATAAAAAATGTTTTTAGAAAAGGAGACGTATACATCAATACTGGTAATTTTTTGTGTTTATACCTTTATTGCTTAGGGTGATTTTGACTATGCCTTTCGGGAACTTTAAAATGTTAATTGTAGCTAGACTGTGGTTTACTGAAGAAGTTTAACTTGCGAATGACAATATATAATCCGTTAGGCAAATTGGGGACAGAGAACTTCATTTTCAAAACCATGGCATAAATAAATAAAAGTTTATAGATTAAATAGTGCAAATTCCTTGCTTATACTTTAAAACTTAATTTAAAACAATTTTAATACTTCATTATTTTGCTTTTTTGTCTCCAAATCACTGATGATGACTATAAAACTCCTTCTGGGAGTGTTTTTTTAACAATTCTTGTATGTGTGTGTTTTTTGCCACACCTAATTAAATTAAATTCTTGTCTAAAATTCATAGAAAGTACATATGTGGCTGGTTAAACATAAAATGTGTGACAAAATAAACTACCAGTACAAATCAACTGTTTAATTGTATTGTAGCACTGCCTCTAACGCTAAACTTTTAAGTGCAATTGGTTAGACCTGTTTAAGTCTAACTGTGGTATAATGAATTGCTCACTTTTGTTCACAGGAGATATTCTACAGAAAGATAAAAAAGGCTACTTCTACTTAGTGGACACCGTAGCTAACATTAAGGGTAAATTACCTTCTGAAAAAAGTGTGTAGTGGTTGTTTCTAGGATATGTATTGGTTTTAAACCTTATATTGCTAACAATCATGAGCCTTGATTATTATTGTGCTGGGACAGAATTATTGCAAGTCTGACAATGGCTACCTAACATCCAGCCTAAGTCACAAGATCTCTAGAATTTAATTTTTTAAATCTGGGTTGAAATTAGGTATGTAAATAAACATTTTCTAAAAAAGTAGTTTTTGGAAATATCTACCCAAATCCCTTTTTGGGAGGCACTACAGAATCCGTTAATACACACAGTGGTTTTAAGAGGGGAAATGTCCCCTTGTCCCCCCCAGGGTTGTGGCAATATATTTTGAATATCCTCTGTTGGTCAATGCTAACTTGACCTGCATATCAAATTTAAACGAAATTGATCAGTAAATAAGAGAGAAATTGTAAGTTTTGTATTCCCCATAAGAATAACATTGTACTGCGTTTACTGCAAAATGAAATCATTGACTATATATACTGAAGGAGACATCCCATCTATATGGCCCAGCTGTTCCACTTTTAGTGTATGCCAGAATTTGAAATGGACGTAGTTTGATTAGGTCACCGACAGATTGTGCTGCTGTCAACTATTAATTTCAGTTGTTTAAATTAACTTTTAAAATATCTCCACCCCGGAATCCAAGTGATAATCAACTTATGTTTGCTTCCTGACATACCAACTGTTGTATTAACTCTCCTTGAGAGGATAAGTAATAGTTGACAGCAGTGTACTCTGTTGGTGATTAGTGAGAACTACCTCCTCTTTGAATCCTAGCACACACAAAACTTGGGACAGATTTTACAATGGCAATGGGAAGTCTACTTCAGTATCAATAGTCAATGATGAAATTTTCTCCGCAACCAGCAATCATAGAATAATAATTTAAGACTAAATTATTTAATTTTTTGAGCCTCTTTTAATTGTGCTAAGTATTTGTTTAACATTTATGTTTTTTTATGAAAAACCTAAAAAAAAAAATTTTTGATGTTTTGAGTCCTGTAATTTCTGAACCCGAATTTTTACAGAAATGTGGGTTGTGTCATTTTGTTAGACACCTAAAGCTCTACAAACCACTAAATTTTAATCAAAATCCTTAGAGCAGTTTTTGGGAAATTTGGATTTTACATGTTTTTTGGCGATTTTTGGGGGATACCCTTCAAAATCAAAATTCAAAAAAATGTAAAAATGCCGGGAGATATCGTGGATTAGTACCTACATACAAAATTTCAACAAAATCGGGCCATTGGTGTGGGCTCTAGCTCTGTACACATCCACACACGGACACACACACAAAGACAGACATCACGTAAAAATCACTTTTTTGGGTTCAGGGAGCACCAAAACAAATATTTCCACAAACAACTCAAATTTGAAAATGTCGAGGAAAAAATTACTTCCTCCATATACTATGTATCGGGGGAGAAAGTAAAATGTACAACTAAATTTAAACACAAAGCAACAATTAAATACAAACAAGAATAAAACTAATAGTAAACTAAATTTTAAAAAATCAATTTAGATATACCTTATTATTTTCATTGTAAACTTTTACAAGATCACAAAGTTTACGTCATTTAGAGAAACTAATTTTTGGCTCATAATTACCGCAGTAACGGTGTAAACTAACGGTACTAGCCATCCCAATAGACAGGGAGTGCGTTCCCAAATTTTAAAATTTGGTCATCTAGGTCCAAATGAGTAAAAAAGTTCCTATAAACATGAGATCTAAAGTGCCTCGTTTTACGTCTATCTGTCATCTGTATGTGTTTTTTACATAATCGACCATATCTTAATAACCACTTAAGGTATTAACTTCTAACTTGGTACATGTGTTACATCTAATAAGACCCATTTTAGTATGAAATATCAAGTTTCTAATTTGTACCATTTCAAAATGGTAATTTTTGTTTTTCAATGGTAAATAAATATCTTAAGAAACCATAATATTTATGAAAAAAAACATAAGAATCAAAAGGTTATGTCATTTTGCCCCAAAAATTTCTCAGTTATTTAAAATCGTATAGTTAAAATCTTTATATTATTATTTTTACGACAACATGACACAACCTTTTTGATTCTTACGTGCTTTTCATAAATATTACAGTTTTTAGGATATTTAGTGTTGAACAAAAAAAAAAATAGCTGCCATTTTGAAATGGTACAAATTATAAACTTAATATTTCATGCCAAAGTGGGTCTTATTAGATGGAAAACATGTGCCAAGTTTGAAGTTAATACCTTAAGTGGTTAATAAAATATGGCCGATTATGTAAAAAACACATATAGACAGATTGACGGAAAACAAGGCACTTTGGAACTTAGGTTTATAGGAACTTTTTTACTCATTTTGGCCTAAATAACCATATTTTAAAATTTGGGAACACACTTAACACACACCCTATATGTTATGCATCATTAAATTCAAATGATAGTTCCATTTGTACATTCCTGTTCAGTATATTGTGTGTTAGACAAAAGACAAGACAATTTTATTCATTTCACTCAACAATACTCACATATTGTTATGTACATCATTGACACAAAAATCAAGACATGACTAGTGAAGTCAAAAAATGTGGTTACATATGGCTTGAAAAGAAAAGATGTAGAATTTAAAGTTGAATTTACATGACATTGAATGAAGGCACTCATAGGTCCACCGTTAATGAGGTACTGTTACTTAGAGTTTATCCAGATTTTTAGTAGCTATCCTAATCCAGACATCAACTCCATTGATCTGGATTAACCGGACTTTACTGTACTGAGATGATAAAGCCTGAGATGGTAAGCAGGTGGAGCAACTTTATTTTAATTAATTCACTTATTAAAGGCCTTAAACCAAACTTATTAAATGCCTTAAACCAAGGCCTTAAACTGAATCCCAATAAAACATGCCTTCAGGCCTTCAATGGCCTTCAGGTCGATGGAATATATTTCGATTTCAGTAAAGCCTTTGACAAGGTCTGCCATTGCCACCTAATTTCCAAACTAAGTTCATATGGTATCGGCGAACCTCTTATTTCCTGGTTTGACTCATATTTAAGTGGTAGATCGGCCAGGTTAAGTTTGCTGGAGCTCTTTCTGACCCCTTCTCAGTACGTTCAGGCGTCCCTCAAGGTTCGTTATTGGGACCTTATCTCTTCAGTTTGTTCATAAGGGATATTGGTGATGTAATAAGCTGTAAGTTTCTTCTTTTTGCCGACAATATAAAGCTGTATAATGACGAAGCTGTATTTAGTAACGAAGCTGATGGTGCTACACTTCAGAGATCACTGGATACCATTAAAGAGCGGTGTTCCTCTAAGAGCGGTAAAGAGCGATGTCGTTAAATGCATCCAAGTGCAAAGTGATTCATTTACCAGAAAGGCCAGTGTCATTAAGATACCCTATAGAATATTTAGTACTGACTTGGATCGGTGTGATGTTATTCGTAATCTTGGAGTCTATCTAACCTCTCCTCTTACATTTGAGAATCATGTCATGTGTACTTGTACAAGGGCTTCAAGACTCATGGGTCTTCTTGCCAGAACTTCGAGATCTGGTCTATCTGCAAGTACCTTGGTATATCTTTATAAATGATAAAGATAAAGATAATTATAAATCTGAAGTGTATCAGCACTTGTAAGACAGCTGAATGAATACGCCTCAGTTATATGGTCACCTCACCAGTTGTATCAGCAGCATCGACTTCAACGATTACAGATTCATTTTGCACGCCTGTTGAGGTTTAAGATGGGACTAAATGAGCTGGAAGTTCTGTCGATCTCATTCAGGAATCTCTTGAGCTGCATGCACTTGTTACGAGAAGAAAAGTGGCTGACCTTGTATTTCTTTATAATCTTCTCCGAGGTCAGATCGACTGCTCAGTGCTTCTATCCAGGGTTGAATTCAGAATTCCAACCGGGACTAGGTCCAGAGGGTTCTTCTTCCATTGGTGGCATAAAACTAATTACTTGAAGAATGCGCCCATGTATAGACTCCAACAGCTGGGAAATTCAGTTGCTGATGCTGTAGACTTTTTTCATGATAGCCTAACAATTTTCCGTAGGAATTTAATATCACTTTCTCTGCTTCATTGAAGATATGTCCCCCAAAAAGTACAGTAAGTGTATTGTATATTGTATTATTATTGTAATTTATTTTGTTTATTTGTTTAAATTCATTATTATTACATTTGTATTATACTGAAATTGTTTTGTTGTATTATTATTGAAAATTTTCTATTTATTGTTATTGAAATTATTGTACTCATTGCAGTTACTAAATGTATAAAATAGTATAAACTTTATATGTACTATTGTTAAAATGGCACTGCCGTTGATAAATAAATAAATCAATAAAAAAACATAAACAAAGGCTTTAACAGCTAATGTTTTTGTACATTCACGTTTTTGTGTACATTCATTGTACATAACATTTTACTGCCAACAGCATTGATTGGTTTCACGATGAAGTTCCCTAGTAAAGATTTAAAGCTATGTAGAAAGAAAGAAAGAATTCTTAAACTAGAGTAAAAGAACGCTAGTTGATTGATTTGATTTTTAGATTTAGTTTGTTTAGTTTGCTAATATGCTACACTTTTATCTCTCACTAGCCTCCCCATGTCTTTGATCAACATTTTAAAATTCTTTCTCTTTTTTAGGAGAGAGCAAGCCTTAAACCGCATAAAGTTGAGCAAAGAAAAGCTACAGTAAAAATATTCTTTAAAAACAATCTTGTACCAGAAATAATTATCTTAAACAAATAAAACTGAGTATTTACCACAGTTCTAATTAACAAAGGAAATTTATTCCCCTTATCCTGACTCTTTTAATTATTAATAAATCAATTATAAAGAAATTATATAACCAAGCTTTTTCCTGCGTGAAATATATTTGCGCATGTAGGGGAGGAGTAAGCAGACCTCCACCAAGTCTTATAGCCACAAGAAAATAATACACCCGTTGCAGCAAACCTGCACACTCAGTGAATTTCAAATGGTACTTCACTAAGTCACGAAGCCACTTACCAATTTTCATCAAAGCATATTCATAGATAAGCGAGATAAGAAATTGTACTTATTCTTCATAAGAATAACATTAGGACTGAGTATTCAGGTTTGCTGCATCAAGGACCACAAAAATCTGGTTTTTATGCAAATGCCAATGTATCATCACTAGATGAAGCAACATACCAAGTTTTACCAATTTATGTTCATAAACAAGCAATATATCATATGTTTATTTTTATCCATATGAATAACATTATAGCTGCTGAGTACACAGGTTTTGCTGCCATGGTGACCAAAATATAGTTTTTTTTATGAAAATATCAGTAAACCCCAACCATATGAAGCCACATACCAAGTTTAATTAATATATGTTCAGTAATAAGCGAAATATAAAATTTTACCTATTCTCCATAAGATGAACGTTGGACAACGTACTGTGTTTAGCACTTTCAATATCTCAGTAACCAATTGACGTAGAGTGATGATCAAAATACCAAACTCTTAACTTTTTCAGCTGAATCCAATAGTGTAAACATAAAATAAATACAAGCTGGTATGAACAAAGGGCCGAAATGGCTGCTGGGCTGACAAGGAAAATGGCACGGCCACTCAGAGTGGCCATACAACCTGAGAGGACTATGTAGGTGGGAATAAATGCAAGCTGTTATGGAGTAGGCACTGGCCACTGGGAGTGGCCTTTCGAGTACAAAGGGTTAAAAGGAGAAAATGATAAATCTGAAAATGTTGGGAAGTATCAAAATGTTTCAGCTACAAATTGGTGAAAATTCCATGACCATACGTTGCCTGGTTCTCTCAAACTAAGGCCGAGTTCCTTCAAACATTCTCCCAAATGAATAACATGGAGCAATTTGAGGACTTTTTTCATATCATTAAACAAACTCAAAGGGGGAAAATGATAAATCTGACAATTTTGGGGAGTATCGGAATGTTGTAGCTTCAAATTGATACGAATTCCATGCTCACACGTTGCCTGGTTTTCTTAAACTAAGGCCGAATTCCTCAAAATCCTAGATGAAAATTCGTCTATATGAATAACATGAAGAAATTTTATGACATTTATTTATCCTCCATATGAAAAACATTAGGACTGAGTAAACAGGTTTTTGTATCAAGGACCTCAAAAATTTGGTTTTTTATGCAAACTAGCGATCGCCCAGAGGTCATTCGACCAAATAATTCTATGTAAACCCACAGCAGCACATATCAATAATGACTGTTTGCGTGAATGTTTTGCCACATCCTCCGTGAGCAGCTAAATAAAATGCATTTGAACCAGGTTCCTTTTGCTGAATCTTGTTGGGTGGGTAGTACCCATGGCAGCGACCTGGATACCTAGCTCAAGTGAAAGTGGTGTCATATCATGTGGCCCAGAACCGACATCGCATACTACTACTAATCCTATGAATGCAGACAAAATAAGCAGTTATTTAAATTTAGGGGCATTAATAATTTCAATAGTAGTTCAATAGTTTGGGGAATTTTTGAGGGTACAAGGCACGTGCATGCTAAATCTCATATTCCTAACTCTAGTATAGAATTAGTCTCATATAAAGTTGTCAAAAACCAACATATTACTACTACTCACACTAAGAATATGAGGAATTAAAACCTAAGGGGTGAGATGGGGCAAAAAATCGTATAACAAAAGTTTTAGATCGTTCAAAATCCTTGGCAAGTGAAGGTGTCCCGTTTTTCGACAGGACCATCCATTTGGCTGCTACAGCTAAAATAACAAAGGCACTATTTTAGACATGTTTAAATTTAGTTAAATTTGTTACGAATAAAAAGCCTCCGGGTATAATTTCAATTATTAAACTAATTAAATATGTTCACAGATCTTTTAATATAGCTTTTAAATATTTTTCTAGGGGGATAAACAGTTATAATATACCATAACTATAATACATGTGGTGTATATAAGACACGTTCAACTAATTTAACCCTTTCAGTGCTATGGCCCGATATATCGTCTTTTGAATCTGTTATCAATAAACACTGTTACTGCTTCATAAGCGATTGTACCGTTAGGCGCTCAGTCTGCAGTCTGAGTCTGACATGTGGTGAAACCTGGTAGACACGAATTGAACTACCTCGTCCAGCGCCTAGTCTCTATAATACCAACTGATCCACTGCAGCTGCTAGCCTTACCAGTGGCTGTGCGGTCTAAGGCGTTACCTTCCCGGCCAGGAGTAACACTTGGATCGAGGGTTCGAATCCCGTCACAGTCGGTGGTTTTTATGTGCAACTCATGGAGAGTTCACCTGTCTGTGGCAGAGTTGAAGGGGAGGGCGGACCTTAAGAAAACGGTGGACGGCTCGGGTCCAAGCTGACGGGATGGGTGGATTCTTTGTGAGTTGCACATCTGATCTGGTGTTTTGCTACTTTTTACCTATCCTTTACTGTGTGTGTCCAGCGGAAGCACGTTTTTATTAATTTTAACTGTTCAGGCGTTCAATATATTAAAAAAATCAACAAAACATCACGGATTCAACTACTCCTTTCAGAAGCTTAGCACTCAAAGGGTTAATCAAATTCGTACTGTTTTTAACCCACTATGTAAGTCTAAGATTCCTAAATAACAATGAAAAAAATGTAAACACTAAAAAACTAGAGAATTTTCAAATATTTTTAAGGTTCAAACAATTCAAAATGGTCATGCAACTTCTGCCAAATATTTCCTGTAATGTAGAGATAATTTTTGCCAAATATTAGGACTCTAAGTACTATTTTCTGTGCCAAGAAAATAAATACCCCCGTCGCAGCAAACCTGCGTACTCAGCGAATTTCCAATGCATAATATATGTCTTAATGCCATATAAAGCCGCATACCAGGTTTTATAAAAATATATTCATATATAAGCGATATATACAATTTTAATTATTCTCCATAAGAATAACATGGGAGATGAGTAAGCAGGTTTGCTGCAACAAGGAACTAAAAAAATGGGTTTTTATGCAAATATCATTATAACTCAACAAGGTGAAGCCACATAGCAAGTTGTATTAATTTATGTTCATAATTAAGGGAGTCATTACATTTTACTTATTCTCCATAAGAATAACATGGGGGCTGAGTACGCAGGTTCGCTGCTACGGGGATAATCATCAAAAAATCAATTTTTTGTGCAAATATCAATATACCAGTACTACGTGACCCCACGTGCCAAGTTTCATCAATATACATTCATTAATAATGGAGATATCAAATTTTATTTATTCTCCATAAGGATAACATTGGACAACGTACTGTGTTTAGCACTTTGAATATCTCTGCAACGGTTGGACGTAGAATCACAATTTAAACACCAAAATGATTGTTTTGTGGAGCTGAATTGATTGGTAAAAGCAAATGTGAAGTTTACATCAAAATTAACTTAGGAAAAGCCAAAAACCTTTTTCCCATAAGATTAACATAGGAGATTTTATGAGCAGGTTTTTTTGGATTTTCTCCGCAACCACTTAACCTAGCTTAATAATTCAAAATACCATATTATTTGTTTTTTTAAACTCTATAACATGGTCTAAACCAAAATTAAGTGTTTTAAAAATTTTAGGGTAAAAAATGCAAAAAACTGATTTTTGGAAAATTTAAAACCCCCATAAACCCTCCTTTCCATGGCCCGATTTTTCTGGTTTTCGAACTTAAAGTCATGAATGTCACTTTACACATTTGAGCCAAATTTCATCGAAATCGGACGTTTTTTACTCAAGTTATCGCATTCACGGACACATATAGATATATATATATATATAGATATATATATATATATAGATATATATATACATATATATAAATTTGAACGAATCGTGTTTTAGTCACCTGGGGACCTAAAAAAAAAAATTTGTCATGGTCTCGGGCTTACCATGAGACCTACGGTAATAGCTTCTTCCCTATAGGGGAAATTCGCTAAAACCACAAAGTTTTGTTGGAAAATTGCTAAAAATTGAAAAATCTAGCGCTAACATGGAGGAGATATGGCAAAATGTCATAGGATCAAAGTTGTAGATTGTCTCAAATCAGTAGGTCGTGGTGGTCTCCGTTTTTCTATGGGACCATCCGTTCGGCCGCTAGAGCCCAAATAAAAATACCCCCGTCGCAGCAAACCTGCATACTCAGCGAATTTCCAATGCAAATATATGGGTATCACTACTACCTAGAGCCACTTACCGAGTTTCACAAAAATACATTCATTAATAAGTGATATATAGCATTTTATTTATTCTCCATAAGAATAACATTATAAATGAGTACGCAGGTTTGCTGCAACAAGGAAGATAAGATATGTGTTTTTTTGCAATAATCAATATAACTCAACCAGGTGAAGCTACAAACCAAGTTTTATTAATTTAGGTTCATAACTAAGGGAGATATAAATCTTTACTTATTCTCCATATGAATAACATGGGGGCCGAGTGTGCAGGTTTGCTGCTACCGGGAAAAATGAAGAAAAAACTTTTTTTGTGCTATTATCAATATACCACAACTATTTGAAGCCACATACCAAGTTTCATCAATATACATACATAAATAATCAAAATATAACATTTTATTTAGTCTCCATAAGGATAACATTGGACAACGTACTGTGTTTAGCACTTTGAATATCACTGCAACGGTTGTACGTAAAACAACAATTAAAACGCCAAAATGATCGTTTTGTAGAGCTAAACTGAGTGGTAGAAAGAAATGTGGAGTTTTTAGTGAAATTATCTGAGGAAAACCTAAAAACCGTATTCCCATAAGATTAACATGGGAAATTTTATGGACACTTTTTTTTACCTTTCTCCACAACCACTAAACCTAGCTTAATGATTCAAAATACTAAATTGTTGTTTTTTTAAGCTCTAAAAAATGGCTATAACCAAAATCTAAGGTTTTTAAAATTTTAGGGTAAAAAGTTCAAAAAACTGATTTTTGGAAAATTTTAAACCCCCATAAAACCCCCTTCCCATAAACCGATCGATCTGGTTTTCGAACTTAAAGTCATAAATGTTACTCTCCACATTTGTGCCAAATTTCATAAAAATCGGGCGCTTCTTTCAAAATTTATCGCAGTAACGGACACATATATATATATATATATATATATATATATATATATATATATATATATATATATATATATATATATATATATACAATCGTATATATTTATATATGTGAACGTGGGTGCGATAACTCTCGTAAAAAAGGTCCGATTTTTATGAAATTTGGTACAAAAGTGTAAAGCAGCATTTATGACTAAGTTCGAAAACCAGACAGATCGACCTATTCAAAGGGGTATTTTGGGGGGGTTTTGTACCCCAAAAATGGGTTTTTTGAGTTTTTTACACATAATTTTTGAAAAAGTGAAATTTTTTCTATTGGAATCAGCTTAAAAAGAAGCACAATTTGGTGTTTTAATCATTGCTCTACGTCAATTGGTTACTGAGATATTGAAAGTGCTAAAGTACGTTGTCCAATGCTATTCTTATGGAGGATAAGAAAAATTGTATATCTCGCTTATTTATCAACTTATCCTGACGAAACTTGGTATATTGCTTCATTTCATTGTGGTCTATTGATATTTGCACAAAAACCCATTTTTTGGCCGATAGTTCCCGTAGCAGCAAACCTGCATACTCAGCCCCATGTTATTCTTATAGAAAATAAGTAACGTGTTATCTCCTTTAATTACGATCATAAATTAATAGAACTTGGTATGTGGCTTTACCTAGTTGAGTTATATTGATATTTGTATAAAAACCCATTTTTAGTGTTTCTCAGCAAACCTGCATACTCAGCCGCCATGTTATTCTTATGGAGAATAATTAAAATGTCATAAATCGTTTATTTATGAATGTATATTAATGAAACTTGGTATGTGGCTTTATGTGGTATTAAGATAATATTATATGCATTGGAATTTCGCTGAGTATGCAGGTTTGCTGCTACGGGGGTATTGATATTGTGCAGCCAAATTATTTTAATTTATAATTTTTTGAATGTCCTCCTCTTGGAAATCAATTCATTATTTTCGTTAGGATCACTTTGTTTACCACTGTTGTTTTAGTAGAGTCAAAATCGCTGTAAAGTGTGTATTCAATCTCTTTCTCGATGAGATCGAGATCACTTACATTTTCAGTCGAGAGTTACATCACGGGAGGGGTTTGGGTTGTGGATTACTTTTAGAGCTCCTTTAGCTTTTAAACATAGCAGTTCTGTTCGGAAGTCACGTTCGTAGTCCTCGTCACTAAATGTCAACGAGAATCACATCCACACACTATCAATACTTAACTCTTCTCTTGAATCACTCGCAACTCTCCTATTTTAACTTTATTCTAAATAGGAAGGGAAAGATAGGACTCAGGCCTACCTTACCTGGTTTAAAGATTTCCCCATAAATTTAATATTTTGTTTTGTAAATTCCAACACATTGTTAAACATTGTCACGGAATAAATATTATTATTATTATTATTATTTTTGAAAATGGTGAAATTAAATCGTATTTCTTTTGGAATTCCTTCCATTATAGTTACAACTCAAAACTCGAAATCCGGGCATATTTAAACGTCAAAATAAGCACATAATTGTATGTTTACATCAAACTGAAATTTAAACAAACAATGACGGACAATCTCGTCATTCTGTGATTTACCAAACTCCCACAATTTTGGCTTAAAAATTTGCTTACAGATTTATATATAAAGATTGCTTATACTACTTATCTGTGTTCCCATTTTTTTCATATATTGTTCAGTACTTTTGAACAAAGCGCACTAGGAACAAATGAGACGGGACCTTCACACTTTGTATGAATAGATTGTTTAATTTTTCTTCCACCTCAACCCTGTTACACACCAATCACCTGAATTTACTTCATTCCTCTTCTGTAATACTTGATGTTCACCATCTGTTTTTTTTGTTTGTTTACCTTTTATTGTTTGTTTTGATTCATCCAAGACAAATTAAACCACAGTAAGTTTGTTTACAAATTTAAGTATTTAACCACATGATTTCAATATCATTTCGTGATGATCGAATTGAGTTTTAATTTACATAATTTTTATTTAAATGTTTGTATCAAATTGTCATTATCACTTCTTACATTTTCTTTTTATATTTTTTAAACCCAGGTATGGATTGTAATAATACTTAAAAAAAGAACGTTTAGTTTGTTTTAGTTTATTACAGCATTCATTATATTTTACAATCTCTCTATAATTTATTCATGCTCGACTTTTAGTGGATTGATGACGACAAGGTACCTAACCTTATTTTTTAAGTCTCTATAATTACTGGTACCATGGAAGGTGGAGATTTTCTGAGTTCCAATAGGTAGTCCGTTGGGGGAGTTCACAGGGTTTCTTGGATTGCTCAAAATCTAGTAACCCAGGTTGAGAGGTTTTTTCTCCCTTCACCTTCAGTGAGGCCTCTCCGAGAGCAGCTCGTTGCCATATTCATCATTCTGACGTCACACTTGTCTTCTCGTAGGGAGAGTATTCAACCCATGGTTGCTCCGCTCTTATCTTCTTGTCTTCTTTAGGGGTCATCCTTGTCTTCTTTTGATGAAGTCGAGTAGCTTCTTATACCCTACGCCCACTTTTATGTTTCTTCATCGTAAGTACTTTTGTGGGCTACGCTGTTCTTATCTTCTTATCTTCTGTAGGGGGCATCCTCGTCTTCTTTGGATGAAGCCGAGTAGCTTCTTATACCCTACGCCCACTTTTATGTTTCTTCATCGTAAGTACTTTTGTGGGCTACGCTGTTCTTATCTTCTTATCTTCTGTAGGGGGCATCCTCGACTTCCTTTGATGAAGCCGAGTAGCTTCTTATACCCTACGCCCACTTTTTTTGTTCTTCTTAGTTACTTTTGTGGGCTGGGGTGGTGGGGTTTCTTCTTTTATTATTTTAGTTTTTAGTTTTTTTGTCATGGCGCAGGCATGAAATGGATGAAATGAAATGATGAGATATGAAATGAGTAAGTTTAATGATTGAGGTTTGCAGGATGATATGGGTTTTGAATGTTTGTGGGGTAGATGATGGCGATGGTAGTTTCGGAGGTTTCGTTAGGTGAGGGCAAATAGTTTTGATACTCGTTTGGATATTGTGGGCCTGCTGGGGGTGAGTCGCCGCCACGCCTACGCCATAGGGCCCAACCGAGGGCCACCCCACCACCAATGACCGCGGTTGCGGCTATCAAAGTCCTATTCTCTGATCTGGAACAATTCAAATACAAATTAGTCAAGGACATTAACCGCTACCAGAGGTACAATGTTATGCTGCTGTTCCACCAGCGAATCGAGTCATTTCAACCTTATCCAGAACACCACTCGGCCACGGGACAGCTGTATTTAGTTTAAATAAACCTAAAATAATCAAAAAGGAAAATACAACAAGATCTGAAAAGTGCAAAATGTATACTTCTACAAATAAAAACGTATCACCGACATTTAACTGCCAATCAATTTGTTTATGTAGGAAGTATGTTGGTTTTTGCTCTGATGTGCAAATTTTCTTTAAGAGTAGATTATGTATACTATAAAAATTACAATACTAAATTGTAAGAGCTGAGATTACTTACACAATACGCAAAAAAGAATCCATTTTGATAAATGGAGTAGTTAACTTGTTAAGAAGGTAAAAACTTAATTCAACTGGCGTTTCCTAGGTTTTGAAAACATATTTTTAAACTGTTACTATGGTTTTTATTATATGGTTGCACCTTTTTAAAAATTGTTCGTCGTGTGTTCCCATATCTTCCTACTTAACTCTCCTTATGTAATTATCTGCCTGTCGTGGCTTTGGTCGCGATAGCAGTATGATCTTCGTAAAATATAAGTTAATTAAATTAGCGGGATGTGATTTTAACTTGTTTGTTGTTTTCCAATTATTCTTAAGTTTCCACACATAATTCCAAAAGGTTTTTGGATTTGCAGAAAGACTCTTATCAACTCTGGCCAAGGGGAGACGATGGCATTTTCTGGATAGGATTTTACTTTGCCTGCAGACCTCTTTATATCTTGCGAAAACTGATGGACTATCTGTTCTTTTATAGTATTTATGGAGCTGTTTCTCCTTAACGACTAGTCGTCTGAGCTCATCAGAGAACCAAGAGGGAACGTTTCCTCGACCTAGTCTTTCTAATGGACAGTTAGTTATCAATGATTGTATTTCTTAGATTGATGCATAAATTAGTCCAGGAGCTGAGGGGGTTTGAGCATGCATAAAAGTATAACGCAATATTTTTGCAGATTGTTGTAATATGGACCTTGGTGATGCCGGAAACGCATGTCGTCACTTTCCCAGGTGGTCGATAACTTGGGGGGAGGGGGGCAAAGATGGCGGGGGGCGCTACGCGTTAAAACGCCGATATCTCAAAAGCGGTAAAAGATAGAACATCGGTTAAACCGTTGTTCTTTTTAGCGAATTTCCCCTATAGGGAAGAAGCTATTACCGTAGGTCTCATGGTAAGACTTAAGCCCGAGACCATGATAACTTTTTGTTTTGATGTCCCCAGATGACCAAAACACTATTCGTTCAAATTTATATATATGTATATATATATCTATATATATATATATATATATATATATATATATATATATATATATATATATATATATATATGTGTCCGTGAATGCGATAACTTGAGTAAAAAACGTTCGATTTCGATGAAATTTGGCTCAAATGTGTAAACTGACATTTATGACTTTAAGTTCGAAAACCAGAAAAATCGGACCATGAGAAGGGGGGTTTATGGGGGTTTTAAATTTTCCAAAAATCAGTTTTTTGCATTTTTTACCCTAAAATTTTTAAAACACTTAATTTTGGTTTAGACCATGTTATAGAACTTAAAAAAACAAATAATATGGTATTTTGAATTATTAACCTAGGTTAAGTGGTTGCGGAAAAAATCCAAAAAACATGCTCATAAAATCTCCCATGTTAATCTTATGGGAAAAAGGTTTTTGGCTTTTCCTCAGTTAATTTTACTTTAAACTTCACATTTTCTTTTACCAATCACTTCAGCTCCACAAAACAATCATTTTGGTGTTTAAATTGTGATTCTACGTCAAACCGTTGCAGAGATATTCAAAGTGCTAAATACAGTACGTTGTCCAATGTTATCCTTATGGAGAATAAATAAAATTTGATATCTTGATGATTTGATATCTATGAATGTATATTGATGAAATTTGGTATGTGGCTTCATGTTGTACTGGTATATTGATAATTGCACAAAAAATAAATGTTTTGTTGATTGTCCCCGTAGCAGCTAACCTGCATACTCAGCCCTAATGTTATTCTTATGGAGAATAAGTAAAGTTTTATATCTCCCTTAATTATGAACATAAATTAATAAAACATGGTAAGTAGCTTCACCTGGTTCAGTTATATTGATAATTGCATAAAAACTCATTTCTTATATTCCTCGTTGCAGCAAACCTGCGTACTCAGTCCTAATGTTATTCTTATGGGGAATAAATAAAATGTAATAACTCACTTATTTATGAATGTATTTTTGTCAAAATTGGTGAGTGGCTTTATGTACTAGTGAGAAACATATCAATGCATTGGAAATTCGCTGAGTACGCAGGTTTGTTGCGACGGGGGGTATTGTAAAAATATGGGCAATAAAAAAGGTTGTTTGGTTTGAAGTCGTATCTCTATTAATAAAAGAGTAATGGAATAAAATATGAGAAAATGTGATATTTAGGTTGATTTTTTTAACGACTTTAGATTAAGTTTATAAGTATTGCATGCAAGTATAACCAAATATAATTACGTATTATTGTTATATGTAGTGTTTTTATACTGGAAACGCATGTTGTCACTTTCTCAGGTGGTCGACGACATGAGGGGAGGGGGGCAAACATGGCGCGAAGCGCAATGCATTAAAACGACTGTATCTCGTCAACGGAATGAGATAGAACAACGGAGAAAACGCCATTTTAATCAAAATAATTAGTGCAATAAAAAAGGTTGTGTGGTCCAAGGTCGTATCTCCTGTAATAAACAAGTAATAACAATCATGTATTTCAAAAATTAGTGTTTTTATCGTGATTTTTAACGAACAACACGATTTATTTTCATATTGTCGGTTGAAATTAATAATAACGGCAACCACTGTATACTAGATACATTTTAGAACACTAATAGAGTGTATTAATGCATAAATGGTGTCTTAACATGGAAAACAAGTTATGTTAGTTACGCCCAGTAAGTGAGATCGCTGCACCATAGGGAGATAAATGGTAATAACTACTTATACGAATAACATTTTAATATTAATCGTAATATTATATGAACTTACATTTTTTATTACGTGACTTTATGTGGAACAAACAGTGTCTAAATCTAAAAAATTGTATACAAACTTTGTATGTTTAATACCTTTGTTAAGAGCTAATATGAACTTGGTAATTGGCGACGATTGCTTATATACCCTTTATATACTTTTACTTGGTTTGAGTCCATGTTCTTATCAAAAACAAATTTCTTCTGTTTATTAATAAATTCTTCTTTTGACCTGAAATGAAAAACAACACGTAAATTCCTTCGCAATTTTTCTATAAAAAGTATATCCATGTTTAATTTTGTATATCGTTAAAATAGCCACAGTTGATTAATTAGAATTTTTACATTTCCATTTCCGGTGAAATTTTTTAGTCATAGATTGTAATACCCTTAAATATAATACAATTTGTTTCGCTATAATTAAGATCAATGACAGGCACGCTCTTGGGGTTTGCAATTTTGGGGTTTTGATATCTCTGAGGCAAATTTAAAAAAAAAATATCAAAACATATGAAAATATTACTTGCCACACATTTTAAAAAACATGATAAGCTTAATCCATGGTTTAGATATGAGGATATGCGATAAATTTTACTTCGGTTATGATTAATTAGACTTTCAATTAAGATAGATACTTACATTTTTAATTTAAATTTTCTGTTAAGCATGCGGTAACATCCTGTAGTAACCTTTGATTTTTCCTTCTTAAACCTCGTCAAATAGATAATTTCGAACATTCTTGCAAGATTCCTTGCAAGTACAATACGAACAGCAAGATATCCCATTGCCAATACATAGACACCTTTTACTTGAACAGTTTCGACATTTGCAAGGTTTCATAAGTGATTCTGGTAACGGAGACTTCAGCATTAACTTGGGACATAGTTTTTCGCCAATTACCAAGTTCATATTAGCTCTTAACAAAGGTATTAAACAGACAAAGTTTGTATAAAATTCTTTAGATTTAGACACTGTTTGTTCCACATAAAGTCACGTAATAAAAAATTAAGTTCATATAATATTACGGTTAAAATTAAAATGTTATTCGTATAAGTAGTTATTACCATTTATCTCCCTATGGTGCAGCGATCTCACTTACTGGGCGTAACTAACATAACTTGTTTTACATGTTAAGACACCATTTATGCATTAATACACTCTATTAGTGTTCTAAAATGTATCTAGTATACAGTGGTTGCCTTTATTATTAATTTCAACCGACAATATAAAAATAAATCGTGTTGTTCGTTAAAAATCACAATAATAACACTAATTTTTGAAATGCATGATTGTTATTACTCGTTTGTTATGTTGTTAATGTTTCACTGTTTTAGAGGTTTTTAACCTTTATTTTATTTTCAGGTTCCATCCACTTCAAAATTCCCTGTTTCCACTTCCACTTCAACACATCTAATTTAAAACAAAATTGTTATCAAAATTTTAAAATAAAGTTTGAAAATTTATTTTCTGGTTGCATCTTATGAATTTCATCGAATGAAAATCATTAAGGTTTGGACCTTAAGAGCCAAACCTCCCCCTCCTTAGACCTCCTCCTCCTCCTTAAGAGGTTTGCATTTGGATCGATACTTTTGTTGAGTCCTGACTTATCTAAAGATTTCCTATCGCCTAACACTAAATCTGTAAAACTTACAAGTTTACATTTTAATTTAAAAACGATAGACTAAAATATGGTAGACTCGCCTGAAGGTATGGTTCTGAATTAAAAATATAAACAAGCTCATACAATGGGCCTGAGAAATTGGCAGAGTATATACGGCCAAAAAGTTCTATGTCTTACACTTTTAAGGCCACAGAACCTTGCAAGCAAGTTAAAAGTTGGAAGAAAAATTAATAAAATAAAGAAAAAATAAAAGAGAATAGTTTAATTACTGAAGAGAGTGACCATCGGCCCCTTGGGAAGACCAAAGCTGCGGGGGGGATCAGATTTGGAAAGACCTGCGGCGAATGAGATCGCATGGGAGCATCACTTGACCAAGCGACAGACAGACAGCAGTGGAGGACACTTGTTGGCAAGGCCAGGAACCTTACTTGGGTTTGGGTGGCCAAGTAGGAGGAAGGTTTTGGATCGGATTTAGAAATTAGGAAAATTTTGGAGTAACGTCCATAGAATTAATATACTTGTCTGGTACATTCAGTTGTTATTTTTAAGTCTAAAATAGGTACACACCTTGTTGTCAACTTGTCAATTTGAACTGTTGACGACAAGGTATGTACCTATTTTAGTCTAATACACACAGTTCAGGGGCTACAACAATGAATTTTAGTTAATTTTAAACTGTCTGTTTTATTTGTACCCTTTTTACAATTCAACAGGACATATAAATACACCTTAAAATACCCCCGTCGCAGCAAACCTGCGTACTCAGCGAATTTCCAATGCAAAATATATGTCTCAATACCACATAAAGCCGCATACCAAGATTCATAAAAATATATTCACAAATAAGCGATACATCAAATTTTAATTATTCTCCATAAGAATAACATTGGGAATGAGTACGCAGGTTTGCTGCAACAAGGAACACAAAAAATGGGGTTTTATGCTAATATCAATATAACTCAACTAGGTGAAGTCGTATACCAGTTTTTATTCATTAATGTTCATAATTAAGGGAGACAGAGCATTTAATTATTCTCCATAAGAATTATATGGGGGCTGAGTACGCAGGTTTGCTGCTACGGGAGCCTTTGGCAAAAAAAATTTTTGAGCAAATATTAATAGACCACAACGAGATGAAGCTGTATACCAAGTTTCGTCAGTATACGTTCACAATTAAGCGAAATATACAAATTTTCTTTTCCTCCATAAGAATAACATTAGACAACGTACTGTGTTTAGCACTTTCAATATCTCGGTAACCAATTGACGTAGAGAAATGATAAAAATACCAAATTGTGTGTTTTTCTAAGCTGAATCCAATGGTGAAAACCAAAATTTGACTATTTTAAAAATTATATGTAAAAAAGTTAAAAAACCCATTTTTGGGGTACAAAACCCCCGAAAAATACCCCTTAAGGTAAAGCTATATGGCTGGTTTTCGAACTTAAAGTCATAAATGTTGCTTTACACGTTTATACCAAATTTCATCAAAATCGGACCCTTTTTACGAGAGTTATCGCACCCACGGACACATATATATATATATATATATATATATATATATACAGTTTCGAACGAATGGTGTTTTTGGGGGCTGGGGACCTCAAAACGAAAAGTTATCATGGTCCCGGGCCTAGGTCTTACCATGCCGACTACGGTAATAGCTTCTTCCCTATAGGGGAAATTCGCTAAAACACTATTTTTGAAAGGTTCAAAATTTCCTCCATTTTGAGTTTTTTTTTTGTGGAGGTTAAAATTTTAAATTGTATCTTTTGGCGATTTTCCTGGGGGTTAAAAGGCATTAAAAGGCAAGCTACGTACATGCCAAATTTCACGTTTATAGCTCATCTATAAGTGGTCTAGAATTCGTATACCTCAGTGAGTGAGTGGGTGAGTCAGTTTAACATGCGGTTGTAAGCCTCCATGTATTACCTAAGTCCTTGAAAAAATTAATACCCTTAACTGATGTATAATGTATTCTTTACAAGGCGTCTTTTGAACCTTATAAGGAATACGACCACCATTAACAACCTGAAATGCTTTGACTTTGGGTAACTACAAGCCTTCTGCAACAAATATGACATGATTTATCCCTCGACAAAGCACAACATAAAAAATATACCCGAAAAACACAAAAAGTCTACAAAAGCTCAAAGACTTTGATTTTTTGGGTGTTTAAGATATTTAATCTGGGCGTGGGAGTGTTGCTTAGTACTAATTGTAATGTAGGAATGCTGTGTGATAAATATTAGGCCTCTAAGTTCTATATTAGAGCGACAAACCATTAAAAACCACGAGCAAATCTTGGAAAAAAGTCTACATTTAAAAAATCTAGCGCTACCTAAGGGTGAAGGGGGTAAGATACGGCAAAATGTCATAGGACTAAAGTTGTAGTTCATCTAAAATCTGTGGCACGTGGTGGTCTTTGTTTTTCGATAGGACAACCTTGTCGGCCCCTAGAGCTCAAATAAAAAAATACTACATTTTGATTTTTTTATTCACAATTATTTATTTTATTGAGATAGTTCAAACTAAAATTAGTAGGATTTGGGAAGAAAAGGTGCAACGCACACGCAAGTCATATTTCACGATCTTAGTTAAACTATACATGGTGATGCGTGCATTCTAATTAATAAAAATTGTTCCAGAATCGGCATTTCCTTACTACTTATACTTAGAAAACAGTCAAATCTATAGACTTTAAGAGTTTTTGATTTTCCGACAGGTTTAAGTAATAAAAACTGGTCATATTTCTGTTGCTATTTACTAAGTGTGATGTAGACATGCTGCGTGCCCAATATTAGGCCTCCATCAAGTTTATTAACGTGATAGAAAATAAAAAACCGCCACAAAATCTCAAAATTTAAAAAAATCTGGAGCTATCTAAGGGTGAAGGAGACGAGATACGACAAAACGTCATAGGACAAAAGTTGTAGATCTTGCCAAATCCGTAGGTCGTGGTGGTGTCCGTTTTTCGATAGGTCAATTCATTCGGCCGCTAGAGCCCAAAAACTATAATTTTAAAATAAGCCTTTTTTGGGGGATTTAAATATTTTTTTAGGGGGGTTAAAATAAAAATTTCAGTTTTGGCAATTTTCCTGGGGATTACAAGCTATAACCTACCTGCATGCAAAATGACAGGTTTCTAGGTCATCTAGAAGTGGTCTAGAATTCGTATACCAGTAGGGGTGTGTGGCCGGTACTTGCACAGCAAGTAGCGTGAGGAGCTAGGAGGAGCCATGGGAGGAGCGAGGAGGATCCCCCCCCGGTGTGTCATTCCCCCCGACATGACCTTGACCTCCCTTCCGTGACGTCATCCCCCCTCCCCCACCCCCCGGGACCCATGACCTTCAGCAAATAGCGTGTGGAGTGAGGAGGAGCCCCCTGTGACCCTTGACCTTCAGCAAATAGCGTGAGGAACGAGGAGGAGCCCCCGCGACCTTGACCCTTGACCTTCAGCAAATAGCGTGAGGAGCGAGGAGGAGCCCCCCCATAAGGAAAACACTTTTATAAATTAATAACTAGCCTATTTACCAGTCGATTGTGACGGGAATTTTGCTATATGGCAGGCCTCATACTAAGGAAGCGAATGACGAAAGAAACTTGAAAATCGATCATCAAACAAACACGCTATTAATTTACAAACGTACTTTCCTTATGGGATCTCAGCTGTTTACCGGCCGATTTCGATGGCCTTTAACCACATGTTAGGTCTTGGCTTATGGAAAGTATCGCCGAAATAAATTTGAAAATAAACCGAAAATCAAACCCGCTATTAATTTTCAAACGTCTTTTCCTTATGGAATCTCCGCTGTTTAGCAGAACACAAAAAAAAACAGCAGCAAAGTTTGGGTGGATCAATCCACATTACCTTGGACTTGACCTGCTTTATTTATCTATTGAAGTACCTGGGGGCCGAGCTTTGCTCGGGAGAAGGTCAGTCAGTTTGTTTAGATGACTCGGAGTAATATTTTACCACTTCCCCCTACTGATAATCAGATTTGTATAACTCATTTGCCTCTTTTGTACATTTTTAAGGTCCCTCCAGTTGTTATTTATTGCTCGATGTCCCTTTGATTACTTTACTACTCTATATATGTAATCTTCACTCAAATATTTTAATCTCTGCTCTCAGGAAATAACATGTTATAATCATAAACAACATGAGTAATACTTTGACAGTTCTCTGGTTGATTATGAACAGCTGTTACAATTATTTTGTTTTGATTTAAAACTCCATAAGCCCAAAGTTAATTTTTTTAACTTTTCATTTTAGTTTTTTTACATTATTTAAATTTTCCTGGGGATGAGGCCTGTCTAGAACTTATTTTTATCCCAGAAATTAGTTATTTCGAACATTTGAGGGAAATTGTTGGAGCAGTTTTTGAGATCAGTGTCGCAAGCAAGCAAACAAGCAATCAAATCTCACTCATATTAGAGTGTAGGATTATTGTTTTATTTTATTTTCATTTTTAATCTTTATTTCAAACTAAAACAAAATCTTAAAACTACTGACGTAAAGTCTCAGCCTCCAGCTCCGTCACCTTCAGCTCCGTCACCTCCAACTCCTTCGCCTTCAGCTCTTTCGCTTTAGCCTCCTCCATTTTAATATCAAGAAGACGCAGACTCTTCCAGTCTGCATGATATTGTTCCCATTCTTCATTACATGTTGGCTGGGAGCACCAACACATATTAATTCTTTCCCATATTTCTTCGTATTCACTACGCATTTAATCGTAGGAACGTGGTTGCTGCTGCTCCCGCAGTTGAGGAACATACCCCTCCTTTACCGCCTCAACGATAGCGAGGAGTTCCTCATCAGGAATACTACTCTCCCATACATTACCAGCATCCATACTGATGACAATAGTTTGACTCTCTGACCTAAACTGAAGCCTAGAGAAACTCAACCTGTTTACTCGTTAGCGAACAACTCGGAAAACCCCATGGTAAACCCGCTATTAGTTTTCAAACGTCTTTTCCTCATGGAATCTCCAGTATACTGTGCGTAAAAAAAATCCCCGAGTGCTGCGGACATGGGTGCCAGCAGTCAATTTGTGGCAGAGGTCTCCGCATGACGTGTACCCCCCCCCCCCCCCCCGGCCACCTGACGTCATCCTACAGGACTTGGGCTATTTGTCGTTTATTTTAAGCACACTCCTGTTTACCCATTGGGCCTAAGGGACCAAGTTGTTTACTTGCAGTGTCTTCGCTTTCTCCTCGTTCCTAAACCGAGGCTAATGTTCATTCCATAAGCAGAAGCCGACCAGACATGGCTGCTGTGAACACCAACACCTTGTGGGATCAAGACATTATCACACACATCATGGAGGTGGCGAGAAGCAAGGCGGCCAGCAGACTTGTCGTCCTGCGGTGGGGGCTCCTCTTCCCCGATGGACGGCACCACCTGATGCGGCGCAGGTACGTCGCAAACCAGCCACGGCAGTTTGAGGAGGTGGAGTAACGGCTCCGCAACCTAATCGCCAACGGGGAGATGGCGCTGTTGTGGCTCAAATGCATCCCCCTCATATAGGGTTAACCATCTTCCGTTATATAGTATGTTTCACCATATTCCATATGATATATCAATGTCCATCCTCCATTTAGGTTAACAAATAAATGTAATCGTTAGATTTAAGTTTTATTAATAAATTAAATATCAAACTACAAAAACGTTATGTAAGATTTTATACTAATCTGTCAAGTCCTTCATATAAAAATAAGATACAGAACATTGATCAACCATTTAGTTTTTTAAATACTCTAATCAGTAGATGTAACTTTTATCAACAAGGTGCAAGACAGAGTACAATACTCCTATTGCCGAACGCTCGAGGTTACATTAAGTTAATACTGTCTTGTACATCTGTATTATCACAGTCACTACAACATGAGTCTGGATTTTTTATAGGTACTGTTAGAATAAACTAGTTCAACACACTTAAACCATAAAATTATGAACTAAATGGGGGTTTGGGTCGAGTGTAAACACAGTGTTTACTTTCAGAAAGAGCATTTAATTCTGAATTTGTATGTAAGATTTTATACTAATCTGACAAGTCCTTCATTTAAAAATAAAATACAGAACATTGATCAACCATTTAATTTTTAAAATACTCTAATCAGTAGATGTAACTTTTATTAACAAATTAAATATAAAAAAACAACACCAAAAGAAACAGTTATAATATAATTCTCGACTTATTCGCTCTGCGAGACAGGGTGCGATACTCCTATTGCCCAACGCTCGAGGTTACATTACGTTTAATACTGGCTGTATATGTATTAACACAGTCACTACAACATGAGTCTGAATTCTTTTATAGATACTGTATCAGACTAAACTAGTTTAACACACTTAAATCATAGAAATATGAACTAAATGGGGATTTGGGTCGAGTGTAAACACAGTGTTTACGTTCTGAAAGGGTATTTAATTCTGAATTTGTATGTACAATTTTATGCTAAACTGTCAACTTTTCATATTCAAAGTAAAATATAGAACATTGTGCGCAGTGTAATTTCCAACCTTATACAAACTTTAATTGCTAATATCTCGGAATTGTATTTTTGCAGTTTTTATGTTCATAGTTAAGGCAGATAACACGTTACTTAATCTCCATAAGAATAACACGAGGGAAGAATAACATGGGACTGAGTTCGCATATAGTTAAGAATATTTTCAATTTATTTACAATGTGCGATTTCGGGAAAACTCTACCGGGGTGTTTGTAGACTAAACCGTTCTCCAGATATACGTGCTCGATGGTTGCTCTGACTCACTATGTATATAAGTTTTATTCTTTACGCAATTATATAGTTCACGTTATAAAAAGACGCCAAAGCCTCATTAACGAGAGCTGTTCCTGTCGCTTAAATGAAGGCTTGCACAATGCAACGTGCAGGCTGAGGTTGACTTGTTTGGGCGAGGCTAAAAGCCAATGATTTCCCATTTGACAGAGACTCATGTCTTTAACAAGTCCAGAACTCGTATTTTAAATACCTAAAAGTACCTAAACTTGCACTATGAATATTAATTGCATTAATCAATATAGCTGTTAAGGTCGAGAAAACAACTGCGTAGTGATTCGGTCTATTTGCTGATTTTTTCTGCTGATTTGCCTGGTCTATGCGTGAACATAGCTTGCAGTTTGAGAATGTTACAGAGGGAAGGTTACAACCTATGTTACGGAATAAATGTTTGCAGGAACTTTTTTATATTCACTTACCTATTCTATTTCGGTATTAAAATTTATTTTATTTTGTTTTTCGGCGATTTATGACATCAAAAACTATTATTCGGTAAAGATGTTTTGTATCCCAAACGCTCTTACCCTATATAGTATTCTGAGTGTCCTTGTGTCTTTTGGAGGTTGTAAAACATCAAACACTCCAATAACAGTTTGAATAAAACTTCAGGGCTCTGACCCATGGGCTTTAAAAGTTCTAATTAATTTTATGTGAGAATAGTAATCGCTTGATCTGAATATTGACAGGTAGGCTGATATACAATACTGTAACATGACACAATAGCTAGAACATCCGAAAAGACTTAGTTTTAGCAAAAATTTGTGAGAGTTCAGTATAGGAACTTTAAAACTATTAAATAATAACAATCTCCTACATAGTTCTGGTAAAACTAAATTAATACAATTTAAGTGTTATGATGTGAAAAGTTCAATTGTACAACAAATCAATACAAACTAGCCTACAATAACTATGTTATTCACATGGATAAAACAAGCGCTACGTCCTGGCTGACGGCATCCACACCTTGCCGTAGGGGCATAAGGACATTCCAGCACTGCCTGAACGGGAGGTTCGTCCTGAGGAACGGAATGAAGAGGAGGAGGAGATTGATGAAGAATCTCCTGTTTAAACCAACGAATTTAACTTCACTTATTTGTAAATAGTATATGTAAGTAATTATATTATTTCCGTTTATAGCATTGTGTTGTTATAATTACCACCTATTCCTCCGTCAAAGTCTGAAGGTTTAATAAATATTTTCCAATAATTAAAAATCATTCAATTGAAATAATATGAATTTATTTTTACTGTAATCAAAATTTTATAAAGTGAAATGAATTTTTAAAATGGAAATGTTTCAAAAACAATAATGTTAAGAAAACTTGTAAATATATTTCTTGATTACTTTTTTTGTCTTGAATATTAAAACGAGAAAGGACAAACGGAATAACAAAAGTTATTAGAACATGTCGTATGTATTGAAATATAATACACAAACATAGTTTAGCGACCGAAGATGTTTCATATTACAATTTTACAAAATACAAGAAAAGTACGTCCATTTAAACAGGATGAGAAGATTGAGTCTAACAGACTGCGGACTAGAGCAATCATAAAATTCAAATAATATGAATTTATTTGTACTATAATCAACATTTTATAAAGTGAAATCAATTTTAAAAATGGAAAAGTTTCAAAAACAATAATAAAGTTACACACAACAAAAAAACTTGTAAAAACTTTTCTTGACTACTTGTTTTAGCGAATTTCCCCTATAGGGAAGAAGCTATTACCGTAGGTCTCATGGTAAGAGTTAAGCCCGAGACCATGATCACTTTTTGTTTTGAGGTCCCCAGATGCCAAAAACATTATTCGTTCAAATTTATATATATATGTATATATATATATATATATATATATATATACATATATATCTATCTATCGCTATATATCTATATATGTGTCCGTTAACACGATAACTTGAGTAATACCCCCGTCGCAGCAAACCTGCGTACTCAGCGAATTTCCAATGCATATATATGTGACTCACTACTACATAGAGCTATTTACCAAGTTTCACAAAAATACATCCATAAATAAGTGATATATAGCATTTTATTTATTCACCATAAGAATGACATTAGGGTTGAGGATGCAGGTTTGCTGCAACGAGGAAGATAAGTAATGTGTTTTTTTGCAATTATCAATACAACTGAGCCAGGTAAAGCTACATACCAAGTTCTCTTAATTTAGGCTCATAATTAAGGGAGATATACAACTTTACTTATCCTCCATATGAATAATATGGGGGCCGAGTATGCAGGTTTGCTGCTATGGGGACTATCAACAAAAAACTTGTTTTTTGTGCTAATATCAGTATACCACAACTATTTGAAGCCACATATATACCAAGTTTCATCAATATACATTATTCATAAATAATCGAGATATAGAATTTTATTTATTCTCTATAAGGATAACATTGGACAACGTACTGTGTTTTGCACTTTGAATATCTCTGCAACGGTTGGACGTAGAACAACGATTATAACACCAAAATGTTTGTTTTGTTGAGCTAAACACATTAATAAACAGAAATGTGAAGTTTTTAGTAAAACTATCTGAGAAAAATCTAAAAAACCTTTTTCCCATAAGATTTACATGGGACAAGTTTTTTTTGGATTTTCTCCGCAACCACAACCTAGGTTAATGATTCAAAATACTAAATTATTTGTTTTTTAAGCTCTAAAAAATGGCTATAACTAAAATTGAGTGTTTTTAACATTTTGGGGTCAAATTTGCAAAAAACCGATTTTTGGAAAATTGTAAACCCCCATAAAACCCCCTTCCCATAGTGCGATTTATCTGGTTTTCGAACTTAGTCATAAATGCTACTCTCCACAATTGTGCCAAATTTTATCAAAATCGGGTGTTTCTTTCAAAAGTTATCGCGGTAACGGACACATATATATATATATATAAATTTGAACGAATAGTGTTTTTGGCATCTGGGGACCTCAAAACGAAAAGTTAGGTATCATGGTCTCGGGCTTAAGTCTTACCATGCCACCTACGGTAATAGCTTCTTCCCTATTTGGGAAATTCGCTAAGAAACATCCGATTCTGATGAAATTTGGCTCAAATGTGTAAAGTGGCATTCATGACTTTAAGTTCGAAAACCAGAAAAATCGGATGATGGGAAGGGGGGTTTATAGGGGGTTTTAAATTTTTTCTAAAACAAAAATCAGTTTTTTGCACTTTTCACCCTACAATTTTTAAAACACTCAGTTTTGGTTTTGGGAATTTCATAGAGCTTAAAAAACAAATAATTTAGTATTTTAAATTATTAACCTAGCTAGGTTAGTGGTTGCGAAGAAAATCCAAAAAACCTGCTCATAAAATCTCCCATGTTAATCTTAAGGGAAAAAGGTTTTTGGCTTTTCCTCAGTTCATTTTAATGTAAACTTCACATTTGCTTTTACAAATCAATTCAGCTCTACAAAACAATCATTTTGGTGTTTAAAATGTGATTCTACGTCCAACCGTTGCAGAGATATTCAAAGTGCTAAACACAGTACGTTGTCCAATTTTATCCTTATGGAGAATAAATAAAATTCGATTACTCGATTATTTATGATTGTATATTGATCAAACTTGGTATGTGGCTCCATGTAGTACTGTTATATTGATATTTGCACAAACTGATTTTTGTTGATTATCCCAGTAGCAGCAAACCTGCATACTCAGCCCTAATGTTATTCATATGGAGAGTAAGTAAAGTTTTATATCTCCCTTAATTATTAACATAAATTAATAAAACTTAGTATGTAGCTTCACCTGGTTGAGTTAAATTGATAATTGCATAAAAACACATATTTTGGGTTCCTTGTTACAGCAAACCTGCGTACTCAGTCCTATGTTATTCTTCTGGAGAATAATTAAAATGCTATAGATCACTTATTTATTAATGTATTTTTATAAAACTTGGTAAGTGGCTTTATGTGGTAGTGAGAAACATTCACATTCATTGGAAATTCGCTGAGTACGCAGGTTTGCCGCGACGGGGGTATTTAGGTTTGTTGGTGGTTATGCTCTGTTAGGTTTGTACGCCGAAATAGGAAACATCGTCAGTCATATATATATATATTACGTCGTTAGGTTAGGTTATGCTCTGTTAAGTTAGGTTTTTAGATGGTTATGCTCTGTTAAGTTAGGTTTGTTGACGGTTATGCCACTGTTAAGTTAGGTTTGTTACTGAATATTAAAAAAAATCGTTACCCTTTATGGAGTGGCATATTGAGCACCGCCCGGCAGTATAGGTAGGTGAGACAGTAGTGGCCGCAGACAGAATTATCGAGATTCGTCTATGAATGTAGACTGATCTTGAAAGTTAAAGGGGGTTTATTAATAGACCCTCCTTAAGAGAGTATATTTACAGCCTTACACTTATCTTCTTCATAAACGTTTACCCGCAATGCCTGTTTCGTATTTTGATAGTTTAGGATTTTAGCTATATCCTTGGCTTAGAACCAAGGATTATTTTCGCTATCAAACCGTAGAGAGGAGGGAATTCCTGGGCGAAGACATAATGAAGTTGTGGAGCAGTCAGCCGATCATTGATGAAGATAAGCTGAGAATGGAGAGCGACATGGCAGAGTGGCATATGCTACCATCAGAAAATATGAGAAACTGGCTGAGCAGTGGAGACGTTGCCAGTTCGGTTCGCTTCATCCTCAATAAAATTATTCACTTTCCATCCTCCCCGATTATCTAAACGGCCCCTTTCCTCGAACACCTCACCAGGTGTTTATTCCCTTCACCCAGTTCCTAACCACCATGGTAATAAGGTTACGTTACGCTAGGTAAATCTAGGTTTATCAATATTGATTTCATCACGTGAATAGACAAAGTGGTTTACGAAACCTGAAGTGTCTCATAGTGAGTTTTCGTTACGGTAGGTACAGTTAGTACAGTTAGGTTTATTGATGCAGATTTAAGTTAGGTTTACTGATGCTGGTTTCAGTTAGGTTCATTGATGCAGGTTTCACTTAGGTTTATCGATGATTGTTTCAGTTAGGGTTATCGATGCTGGTTTCTGTTAGGTTTATCGATGCAGTTTTAAATTAGGTTTATCGATGCAGATTTAAGTTAGGTTTATCGATGCAGGTTTGAGTTAGGTTTGTCAATGCCATTTTTGGGCAACAACCTAACCTATAACCTAACCTAACTTAAACATTAACATAACTAAAAAATTGTTTTTCGGCAAATAAATTTTATTATTAATCACTCTAATTAAGCTCGTAATAGGCAGGCGTGACTACGAAATCTCTGCAATAGCTCTGCCTACTGGATTTTCGTCTTGGTACCAACGTTTATTTTGTATACATAATCAATGGGTTAACTCATTTTTCCACTCCGTAACGACAGTTTGGTGTGTAATCCTCACTCGATGCGCAAGGCCAAGGCAGTCTGTTAGTCTGTTGCCCATTGGTTCTGGTTGTCTCAGTTGTCTGTTGTCTGTAGTCTGTTCATGTTGTCTTTGTTTGTCAAAACGAAGCCGCCTTGCGTGTTTGGTTGTTTATTGGTTGGGGGTAATTAACTAAATTGCTTGTACATTTCTAACACAAGGGCAAGGAGTTTCTCTTCCGACTCCTATTTGACGAGTAAGTATCCTTTACAATTATCTGAAGTTTGGGGATTCCTCTGTGGGTTGAATCAAATTAATCCAGGGTTTAGCACTTAAAAGTTTCAAATTTTTTGTCGTGTTCCGGGTTACTTTTTGAATAGGTAGGCCTATTATTTGCACATTACAACTTAAATGATGTTTAGGTAGTCTTTATACTACGGTACTTAGGCAAAAACTTAGGAATCCTTAATATTAATTAAGTCCCTGATTTTAACATTAATTAGTTGCGATCTACTAGCATTTTTGCTAACCCCTATAGATGGTTAAGTTACCATCCAAAGGGGGGTTTTGTAGCCTACCCCAATTTTTTTTTTTTTTTTGGTTTTTCACATGTAATTATGATTGAAATCTAGTTTTCACTATTGGATCAGCTTAAAAATGCAAACAATTTGGTGTTTTGATCATTGATAGTCTACGTGAATTGATTACTGAAATATTGAAAGTGCTAACTAAACCAGTAGGTTGACTAATATAATAATAATATTTATTCCGTGACAATGTTTAACAATGTGTTGGAATTTACAAAACAAAATATTAAATTTATGGGGAAATATTTAAACCAGGTAAGGTAGGCCTGAGTCCTATCTTTCCCTTCCTGGCGGGGTACGGCCCTTTTTTGGGAACCATTCCGGCATTTGCCTAAATGAGATGAGAAACCGTACATACTCTTCTCAGAATAGCCAGCCTGGGATGAAACCCAAGGCCTCCCGAATGTGAGGTGCAATAATCGCTACCTCACTCGGTTGCATTTTTTTACATTTATACATTATATTTTTATACACTTTAATATTGAAAATAAGAAGATTACATAAACAACATATTATTATATTGTTTATGTAAACTTTTGTAGTTAGTCAGTAGTTTTATTTGACTTCTTTTCACAAAATGTTTTTCTTGAATAGATTGGGATATAGATTAATAGTTTCTTCTACAAAAATTATTTGAATAACAACAATACCCACTAAGACAGTTTTAATCAATTGAAATATTTTGTTAATTTGCACTCAAAAACACGTTTTTATAATATATATAATATGGAGAAAAAGACAATTTTTTTATCTCGCTTATTTATGAACTACACTGGCAAAACTTGGTATATGGCTTCATCTGGTTGTGAGTTAGTTTATTGTTGTTTGCATAAAAAACAATTTTTCCTATGTTCCTGTAGCAGCAAATTTGGGTACTCGGCTCCCATGTTATTGTTATGAAGAATAATTAAAATGTTATATATATCGCATAATATCGCTTACCGGTACCTACTATGTGATTTTACCTAGATGAGCCTTCTATTGATATTTGCATGAAAACCCATTAATTTCGTGTTCCTTGTTGCAGCAAACCTGCATACTCATACCCAATGTTATTCTTATAGGGAATAATTAGTTTTTCATTGTAAATTCACTGAGTGCACAAGTTTGCTGTGACGGGAGTATTTTAGTCCTTACACAAGTAACTTACATAGCAGGTAAAGAAGTGTGAACCCAATTTGCGATGATAAAAAAGGATACCCAAGCAGGGGCTCCCCCACAAATTTCCTTGCACTACAATACTGTAACTTATGCGTAGTTTATGTAGAATCGGTTAGTCTTCATATCCGTCCACTGTCTTGACTGTCAGTAGGAGAGCTGGTACGGGACAGCTCGATTTTACATTTACAGGGCAAGCCGAGTAGAAACACATTTCTATCATTGTGGTTGTCCTGGTTTTAAGAACTTTTTTGTAGGCCTATGTTAAATATACAATCGATATCCACAACCTTCTTAATTTGGAGTATTGTGCGCAGTATAATAAATTTGATAGCCTATATAGCTTATTTTCTATTTAGACTAGGCCATATTGTAATTTTTTATCCATAGTGATCCTCTACCTGAAAATTCTGTTTTCTGTTCTGTTGCATGTTGTTGAAGATGCAATAATGTAATAGATGTCAACTAATTGTACTAGTCTGCTATAGACTACTTGTATTTGTTGGAATACATTTCTCAGTTATGAGTTCAATAGTTAGTAGGCCCTAGGCCCTAATCAGAGTACCTATCACATTCATATTAAACATCATTTGAATTAACTTTTTTAGGGTTTCATTAGTCTACAAAGAAAATCAGGGTTGCCACCGAACGGGAAAACCGCGAATCCGGGATATCCGGCGACATTAGTGATCAATTCTCGATATTCAGTAACATTAGCGATGCACTCTCGATTGCCGGCGATGTTAGCAGTGTGAGTGTGAGAGCTATTATTGGAGAAACTTTACGAAATGCAGCTACGACTGTCAGCGAAATTTTGTATTAAGAATAATTTGTATGTTGTTATTAGCATTGGGTAATAAAAGTGGCTGTTTTAATTTCTTGCGGCCTGGTCAAAATTTGTAATCTTTGATATGGAACTCAGTTTCTAATATGTAGTCTTTGGAGTCGCTGGATAAAATGTTAAAGTATTAATTGGTAAGGTAGCTTATAGTGGTTAGGGCGGTTGCTTCCTAATCTGAGGTCTGTTGTCAGATTGATCCCCTGCAAAAACCTTGAAAATGTTAGGAAAGTTCAAAACTGGATCCAGCTGCCATAATAATGTTTTTTAAGAAAATTGTTACCTTATATAGTAACAAGATCGGGGTTTGATATCATTAACCCAAATATAATATACCGCTACACTTGATAAAATCTTATACTGTTACTATTTTTGTAAAGTAGTACATTTATATTATAAGTCCTTATGGGTGTTGCACATACATGAAAAACTCCGCAAAAGTTTAACTAGAATTTTGAGATTTTTACCTGGGAAACCTGGAATTATGCATGAATTTTGAAATTTAACTTTGGTGGCAACTCTGGAACAGAAACTGAATACATTTGACAGATTACATTTTAGCGAATTTCCCCTATAGGGAAGAAGCTATTACCGTAGGTCTCATGGTAAGACTTAAGCCCGAGACCATGATAACTTTTCATTTTGAGGTCCCCAGATGCCAAAAACACCATTCGTTCAAATTTTTATATATGTATATATATATATTTATATATATATATATATATATATATATATATATATATATATATATATATATGTGTGTCCGTAAGCACGATAACTCTCGTAAAAAAGGTCCGATCTTAATGAAATTTGGTACAAATGTGTAAAGTACCATTTATTTGAACGAGTTCGAAAACCAGATGAATCGCACCATCCGAAGGGGGGTTTTTGGGGGGTTTTGTACCCCAAAAATGTGTTTTTTGGAGTTTTTACATGTAATTTTAATTTAAATCAAATTTTAATTCATACCATTGAATTCAGCTTAAAAAAACAAACAATTTGGTATTTTCATCATTGCTCTACGCCAATTGGTTACCGAGATATTGAAAGTGCTAAACACAGTACGTTGTCTAATGTTATTCTTATGGAGAAAATGAAAAATTGTATATCTCGCTTATTTATGAACATAAACTGGCGAAATTTGGTATATGGCTTGATCTGGTTGTGGTTTATTGTTGTTTGCACAAAAAAACAATTTTTCGCCTATGGTTCCTGTAGCAGCAAACCTAGGTACTTGGTCCCCATGTTATTCTTATGGAAAATACTTAAAATGTTTTATATCGCTTATTTATGAATGTATATGGATAAAACTTGGTATGTGACTTCACTAAGATGAGTTCTATTGATATTTGCATAAAAACCCATTATTTTGTGTGCCTTGTTGCAGCAAACCTGCGTACTCATCCCCAATGTTATTCTTATGGAGAACAATTAATATTTTAAATATCGCTTGTTTGTGAATACATTTCTTATGAATCCTGTTAAGTGTTTTAATGTGTTATGTTATGTTATGTGTTATTCATTGGAAATTCGCTGAGTATGCAGGTTTGCTGCGATGGGGGTATTATTGCCTTTGTACTACAAATGTTTAAAATTGCATATATTGACTGTAAGACTTTGTTTTACTCCCTAGTCTTATATAAAAAATACATACTTTTTCGGGGTGCATTTTACAATGGGTATAATAGTTGGAAACTATATGTAAACCATAATATGCATATTAGCATGTCTGTACTGGTGAGTGAGGCAATTTATCAAATTTATGCTAGGGGTTAGCATTTGCTAAGCTAAAATATTACAGACGGGCCTTAGATCGATCCAAGCTGAGTTAGTAAAAGGTTAAACATACTGTTTCCAGCCTTTGCTAAAACTACCTAGCTCGAGTTGACCTAGCTTTAGATACTTTTATTTATTCCACCCATTGCAACAGTTAACAGTGCTCACTTGAAAATTTACAAATTCTTAGGACTTTTAACTCAATAGATCTTTGTAGTCGGTAAATATGAGAAAGTTGGTATTAATTACACTGGCACTATCATTGTCTTGATCAACGAAAAAAAAAAACATTAATACCGTATTAAATATTGAAGTTGAAGACCATGTCAGGAGAAAGTCCCAAGTCCTGTCACCCACCAATTTGGAAGTTGTGAGACCATGTAACCTTTTCAAAAGAAATTGTGTATTTAAATTCAAATATGAATGAATTATGAGCATAGAGTTAGAGTGATAACTTGTGTAGGTAGTCTTGTTACTGAATGAGAACAATTTTTGTTGTTGCGAGAATCATAACCTAATGACCAAAGGCAGCTGTGTCCAGTTTTGAATCTTCAAAAAATGTTCAGGACCGTTCTGGCGAACCTCAGATTGTGTGGCAAGTGCTCAAACCACTGCACATCTATCCAATAGAGTGAAAATACAGAAAACCATGTTGATCCAAAGAGGTTCTCTTCAATCAAAAAGTGAACAATCCAGGATAATACTCTGACACACTTTGGCAATAATTGACTAACCACAAATATTTTTAATCGTGTATCGTAACTATTATAATTGCTAATCCCGAGTTACACCTTAGTTGTGTAATGACGATGGGTTAGTAATGATATTTTGTTTTTGAAAAAGCATTGCTTAATGATTGAAGTAAATTTACAGTGAGTTGGTGAAGCCGAAGAGGGGACGGTAAGATAAAATAAAAGATTATGTGCTCAATACCTTATTATTGTGGTATTTTTAAATGATGGAATATCATCGGTCCGAGTTTTTAGTCTTCGTTGAACATTATTAGGACTTAAAATGCAAGTGAGACTGTGAAGTTAAAGCCATAGGTATAAATTATCTATATCACTGTCTTACCTTAGCAATCCTAGTTTTATATTTACCACCCTAGTAAATAGTTTTATAAATCCTAATAAATAATTTTAGGATCATAAATAGAAATTAACACAATTGTTAAGGTAAGACAGTAATATATATAAATTTAAGTAAGCGAGAAGCTATCAAATAAATTGTTAATTATATACTTCAGCTATGGTTTGAACTTTTCACTGTCTCTGTGATCAATTTTCTGCCCTTCCAAGTAGGCTGCTCCATATGTTTTTTTGGCACTTAAAAGGATCGTTGCGTAGGTATGTTTAAAATTTAAATATAAAAAAAATAATTAGTTAATATCTTAAATTTAGCACACTAGTCTTACTAGGCCAGTGAAAATAGTTATTAGGCCTAGATTACTTTTACATCATCTGAACATTCTGAACAAACAAAACATGGATATAGAAAAGGAAAAGAAATTGGCACCTGCAGATATATTCGAATGACCTCTTGGGTCCATTAGGCAAGAACTCAAGAAACCAGCCCACAGAGAATTAAGGAGGTACCAAGGTGAAAGGGAAGCTGGTCACAGTGGATAATCTAAAGGACTTAACAATTCTGTGGAAACTGGCACAGACTAGTTTGAGAGCAGTATAAGAGAGATGGTTTATTTTTACTGTTAGTATTCAATAACTCACCAATAAGTTTTACCCTGGTTTTAATTTGTTTCAGGTTTTTGACGAGCACAGAACAACATGTCCGTATCTGAGGTAATTCATACTTGCATAGCATTATTATCCGATTTTAACAAGCGGTCGCGAAATGTGATTAAATTCTTCCGTTTCTTTTATTTCTCCCGCTGTCTACTATTTACTACCTCTACAGTTAGCTGATCTCCACTTATTTATCTGTTGGTGTACATCATATTTAGACAAAAACAAAGCTAACGGCATCGTGTGCGTATTATTGCCACTGCAAATTCGGTCTCGTGCTTTTTATATTTATCTAACCTATTTTTTTATATTTTACGGTTAGTTGATGCGTAACAAAATTAAATCAGTGCAAGAAGACAAGATATATAAACTGTATTTATTATTACTTGATCCTCAGCACAAATTCCTTATTAAGAATACCCACAAAATTTTCTTATCTGTAAGACAAACTTTCTGCTACCCTAAACAGCTGGCAAACATGTGTAGAGTAGAGAAAATTAGGGGAACTTGGATGGTACATACCCACCCATGGTGGTGACTTTCAACCACACAATATTATCAGACAGCGTACATAATACTGAAAATGTATAGTTATATTATCGTTTTACATTGCTTAGAGATTGGGTGGCAATGAACAAATTTTTTTATTTGTTTTTTAATTGATGTTCATAGTCGTGAGAGCTTCCTTGAGAATGTTTTCTATTTTTCATCAGTACTTCATACGGGAGGGAGTTGAGACATGTATAGGCCAGATCGATAAATGCTAAAACTGCATGCATTGTTTTAATTTTGAAAAAGAATTAAAGTCTCATTTTTGTTCACTGTATTTTTAATTAAAAATGTATAATATTTTTATTCCTGAGTATTTAAATTTATTTCCATCTTGATTATCTGTAAGGGAAATTATAGTTTGATTAACTCCTGCCAGGCCAGTGCCAAGCGGTAAAGGGGTGAAATTATGCAGAGTTGTTTTTATCAAGTAGGCCTAAGTATTTTGGTCATCTAAGACAAACATTTCAAGTGATTTTCCACCTACCTGTTAGTGAAAGTATAATAGTAATCATCTTCAAATTTCCTGTTGAATTATGATATTTTTGGGCCCACGTCCTTGAGAGGGGATTTACTTAATTTAACAGGGATTTCAAATTCAGTGGCTTAATTATCTCCTTTAATACTTTAATGTTTGAGTGATGTACAATGTTGTTAAAATTTGTGTTGTGTATTTAACTATTTTTTTCTTGCATATCATATTTTTCCAAATCCACATGGGAGACATTATTTGTCACTTTTCTGGTTGTGCTGGTTTTAATAATTAATGTGCATAGCCTATGTTTTAAACCGTCAGTGTTAGGGTTATTAATCTGTTCTAACACAGTTGATTGATCAGTCCATAACTAACTTGTCAATATGAGTGGTACTACCTGTGTAAGTAGTAGATTTATATAATCTTGTTTATTAAAATAAGTACAAATGATATAGGCTTAGTCAAACAATCACATGAACAATACTCTAATTCAATCATTAGTAAAAATCATTTGCAAAGTAGAGTATGTCATAAGGCTAGCAAAGGTTATAATTTCTACGATAAAATATATAACAATTTATATACAACAAAACTCTAACAAAATTCTGAGCTACCGTAACATAATAGTCATAGTCATAGTCATAAATCTTTATTCATTGTTTTCACATGTAGTACAATAAATAGTGTCACAGTTAATTTACATAAAGAAAATAATTTTATCATTAACATATAAATATATAAATCAAAGTTATTTATATTTAGGGAGGGGTGGAAAGCTCTTCAATAGTTTGTTTATTAGATAACTAGCTAATGAACCCCTTATTCGCACAGGTGTTTTCTTTACCTGTTCTATAGTCAATGCAATTTGCATTTAGTTAGCTTGAAACAGCTGTTCTTGCTTCTGCTCGTTAAGCTGTCAGATGGAAGTGTCCACAGCTGTTCTTATTACAGTTTCTGAATGTTTACTTTCTTCTGAAATGTAAACATTGAAACTTAGGGCTTCACGGGGCGTAGCCCAAGGGGTTTTTAAGGAAGTGAATAGGCCTATGTGTTGCATGGGTTCTAGATCTACCTTTGTGTAAAGTTTCAGCCCAGGCGGTTCAGTAGTTTTTTTGCGTTTACCCGGAACATTACACAGCCTGACAGTCAGACAGAAACCACCTCTTCTTTATAATATTACTAGCTGTTTCCCGCAGGCTTCGCCTCGCAAATGATTTATAAAAACTATGACAGTTGTGTGTGCTGCATTCTGTGGCTAACCCATGGAACTACTACGAATCATCATCAGCTGTTTGTATTTTCATCAGCTCAAACAAAAATTAATGTCCATAAGGAATACATGGGAACTTGGAAGTTCCGTAGGGTGGAGAGATCTGTAGGATTTTCAAAACGAAAATAGGCCTATGTGTTTATTTGGTATGTAAGGGCAATTCCTGTAAATTTTCATGCCAATCGGTTCAGTAGTTTTTGAGTGAATGAGGAACACACAGCAGACAGACAGACACACACACACACACACACACACACACACACACACACACACACACACACACACACACACACACACCATCCCATTTTTGTATATTAGTAAGGATAGATTTTTTATTTTTATTTCAAGCTTTTATCAGCTTTTATACTTTATTTAAAAAAATTGCAGACAGAAACAATGTTATATATTGTGCACTCTGTAGTAGACCTGATAAACTATCTATATTAACGATGTATGTTTAAGTTATCTTAAACTTCAAATAACATGTGAATGATTTTTTTAAACATTTAACTTTTCAGTTGCCTCTGTACAAATATCAAGTTATTCTAACCATGTTGGTAATTTGATGTTAATGTATGTTCATCAGAAAATAGGGAATAGTAAATATACTTTTTAACATTCCTTTTCAGTACCTGTGAAAATCAGCAGATATCCTTAATTCCATGTGTTAAGCTTCTAAAGTTGTTGTAAATCCTTGTGTTGATTCTCTAAAAATAAGTCTGGAGACTTTACCTAAATGTAGTAAATAATAAGATTTTCTTTAGAAAATATTGTTTTACATTAATGGCTTTGTTCAATACAAGTCATAGATTTTAAACGGCTGTTAAAATTATTTGTTCTCCAAATTATGAGATATTTTTAAGTCAATTAAAATATGATTCAACTCCCCCAAGGCCTTTCAACATTGAATTGCAAATGAATAATTTTGTAATTTGCTTAGAGACTGAGGAAAAGGCGGAGTATTTCAACTGATTTAATAAGTAATAAGTGCATAATTAGAAAATAATAATCTTGGGTAACAGAGAGTTGTATCTCACAGGCAAGGTCACATGATAACCTCACAATCCTAACCATTATTTTTTAAGATTGTGTGGTTAAAATAAAACAAACTGTAAAAAATAAACTGATGATTAAGAAAAAAGTACTAGTTTACAGACACTAAATATGTTACCTACCAAGTTATTGTATATTGTAGCAGGCTTGCAGTTTACTGTAACTAAAAACCCAACAATCAATATGGGCAAACATTTAAAATTCAGTACTTTTTTGGAATTCATGCGAATATGGATGGTTAAAATAAATTTGAAATAATGATTACAGTTGAAATCCTCCTATATAATTCCCATCTTACTGAAGACACTATAATTAGGATATACTTTTAAACAAAAAACATTAAAAAAGTATTAAATGTAGGTATTTGATAAAACTTAAAATAAAAACAAATATAATCTTTCCTCAGATTTCATTTTATTTGTTTGAGCTAATATATATACTTGAATTATTTGCCGAACTTGCAAATAATTCAAGGTTTAGTTGATGAATTTAGGAGGGAATTAATAAATAAGAACCTTGCATAGAAATTTTTAAAAGAATTAAATGGCCAAAGATGATGACCGGTATACCTATTTTCATTCTCTTAAGTAAATAATTTGGCTACTGAAAGAAAAGGTACCTATACAATTTGTGCATGTATGTACATATTACTACACTTTCTAAATCCTAAGTCCTATTTCTTCCCCAAGTCTAGTTGGTTTATCTTCAAATTTTCAGGTTGTTTGCCCCAGAACACTACCTCTTTCAAAAGTTCTAAATGACAGTTTTTCATTGCTATTTTCAGAAATTTGAACAAGCTGCAAAGCATGTAAACAATTTGAAAGAAACTCCCGAACAGGATGACTTGCTAGAGATCTACGGTCTGTACAAACAAGCAACAGTCGGGGATTGCACTTCTGGTGAGTAAATAGTTTAACTTTATCATTCAGTGCGGCAGTAGTTAGTTTGAAGTCAAGATAAAAGTAAACTTGCTTGTCAAATAATAAAGCTTATTGTTTGGACATGTTGTTGTTATTATTGGCGGATTAGGAAACCCCAGCTTTGCTGCTAGTCACCTCTTCCACAAGCGGGAATCTTGCGAAGGTTACGAAAGATAGGATATAGCAGGAAAGGAAAGGGTGGGAAGGGACGGCAGCCAAATCGACCCCTCAGAGGGCCAATTCCCGTGCCCCTGTGACAGCTGGGATGAGGCTCTCAACAGGGGACCCTCATTTTGCCCTCAACTCAACTGACCAACTCAACTGACAGGGTATCCATGTACAACACCCAGGGACCATTCACTCTCAGGTTGGCAGGAGGGACCAAACCCGGAGACTCTGTCCCTAGCTGCTGCAAATGGAGGGACCAAAGGTGAAAGGGAAGTTAGTCATAATGGACAGCCAAAAGACTTACCATATGTAATGACAACCTCATTTGCTGTACCCAATGTCAGCCTCAAAACTGGTATAGACCAGTCTTAAGGTAGTCCTGGGACTTGTTTGGACATCTCATTTGCCTAATATTTAGGGGTCTTGGAATTTTTTTAAAAGGGACAAGGGTTCAGTTCATGGGGTGTACTCGAGAATGGGAGTTTCCACTGTTTACCCCTAAAAGCTTCCTCTGGTGTTGAAGTGAAAATACCGTAGTAGCACCATATTAAGCTCAAGAGCTATACACCATCTCTGCTTGACACGGTGGGAGTTACAACAAAAGCTTCAGTGTTCAGTGTTTATTTTACAAGGGAAAATCTTCATTTTAATTGTCCCCTCAAAGCTCCATGGCCAAACACTGTCTTGGAAAATGTGGTTTGAGTGTTTCAATACATTCTGGTCTTTGGTGCAAACAGTTGCACTCGGACACTTAAATTTGTTCATAAATGATTCATAATAAAATAAAAGCGTCGCAAATGAGCTAAGAGTTATCAGTTATATCTAGTTTCAACCCATTAGTTAGTAATTTTATTCTTTTCGCTATAGCCTATAACGGAATCCGATTGGGTGCTACACTCTAGTACCAAAACCTGTAACTAATGACTGCGGACCAGTATGGTTCTTTCCACTAGGGGTGCGGACTGACTATAAACCTGTCTAATGCCGCTACGCCATTGGTCATGACAGCCATGCCGGCTAAATCGTGGAAACACTTTGGCCAGGTATCCCACGAAGTTCGTGAGTTTGATTCCCGCTCACGACCAAAACTGACCGTTCGTGCAACTCTCATTGAGTTAACCGATCTGTGGCAACGTTGGTGGGAGGGCCTAAGTAAATTAACGGTCGCAATTTTGCTTGGAAGTTAACGGGATTGTTAATTCTTTTTGTGTTGCTTTCTGTGTGTGTGTCAATGTGACTCTTTAAACTGAAAGAACAAAATATTGTAGTTAAATTTTGTCATCAATCCATTTAAAATCACAAATTTTCTATTGTATGTTTAATAAATGACAAGTAAGGAACGTAATCAGCTTTTATGTAAGCCAATGGGTTAATCCCTGTGGCTTTTCCATTTTAAAAGAGCATTTCTCAGGAATCTAGAATAAAACGCCTTTATTGTCATAAATTTTACTAACAAACAGCATGGACAACTATTCTAGTTAGATTTATAGTTCAAACAATAAGTTGTAGGTAATAATGTCATTACAAAACCCCTTTTGCATTCAGTTGTTATTCTATTCTTCTACTACACATGTATCGTTCTATATAATATTATCGTATATACATATACATAGATGTACTTACTTACAGTTAGTTGTTCAGTACACATGACTCTATTCTAAACATCTGGTTTAGGTTAACCTGATATATCTGCTCATAGAGGGAAACCAAATTTAAATTCACAAGTGTACAATTTTGAAGGAAAAAATATACTTAATTTTTGTTAGTATTCTGGGTAAAAATTTCCTGAAATTATTTACTTTATTTATATAATTAATATATCGTTGTCTGCTGTATTTCTTCAACTTATCGATAACGGTTTTTTAGAATTATAATTAATTTGTAAAACTTTAAAACGCATGATATATGCAATGATGAATGGATCACACTAAATAAAAATAATAATCAATAAATAATTAATAATGTTTAATTACTTTAGGAAATGAAGTTATAAAAACTTCAGTAAAGGTCCTGTTTTCACTTATAAAACAGTGGTAGAAGTTATTAAATATGAGTGATGTTTTCAGAATAAAGAACGTAACTTCAGGTTTGTAATATCTTCTGTCCTTTTGTGTTCTCTCTAGTAAATCCAGCACATTTAAATTCCAGTCACGATTGTACCAAGGGCATGTTGTAATCTAGGTGTTTATTTCATTTCCAGCCAGACCAGGTATCTTTGACCAGAAAGGCCGATACAAGTGGGACGCTTGGAACACCCGTAAAGGAATGAGTCAAGATGATGCCATGAAAGCGTACATCGACAAGGTAGAAGCCTTGATCAGTTCTATTGGACTGAAATAATTTATGTATTCAAATGACCAAAGCTCACTATTTGTTTTATTATTTTTAGTTTTATATACAGGGTGCTAAGTGCTAGTTTATATTGCACAAGTTATTATATATACTTTTGTTGTAAACTGGTTGTTTTAATTTCCCTCGGTTCCCAATGTCTTCCCTTCCTTTTCTTCTTTCTCAATGGTGGATTTACAGTACAGTAAAATCTCAGAAATTCGGACTATTGTGGCGGACAGCCGGTCTGGATTTTGAAAAATCCGGATTTCTCGGAGGTGGATATGAATCTTCAATTTCCCTTTTATAGCGAACAATTACGACATTATGTGTTTATGTTCTAATACAAGAGTGAGCTTCCAGAAGAAAGGTACAAACACTCTGTAATACAGTAGAACCTGTTAATCCATCACCATCGGGACCGAGAGAATGGTCGGAATACAAAATGGTCGGATTATCTGAGAAAGATCATTCAAGATCATCGGTCCGGATAAGTGCAATCCGGATTTCTGAGAGTCTACTGTATTTTAGGCCTTAGGCCAAGTTTTCTGAGTGACCCAATTGTTTTGTGGTTATTAATCTGTTGGAGAATTTACTTATTTAAAGGCAGATTCATAATGCAAAATGTACGAGGGTCATCCAGAAAGTAAAGAACGTTTGCTTGCTGCGTCTAGCACAGCTCCCCCATCACCGCCGTTGCGTGTGCGGCAGTCTACTCACCTCTCCACCAAAGTCTGAGCCGAGTCTCGTTGCTGTGCGGTCACACGTCTTATTTCTACAGCGATTCAAAATGGCGGCGGCAATCAAAAATCTCGCCAAATCTAAGATAAGCAGTGTCAATCGGTCTCTGAGTAAAAAAAGTCCATACCGAAGAAATTTTTAGAACAACACCAAAGAAAGTTAATGATGAAAGTGCAAAAAAAAACAAATCTTAAAATTGATGTAATGTGCTAAGATTTTAGCAGTTGTTTTCCTCCGATCTTCCCTCAAGTCTTTCTTTCAAATCGTCTTCTGCGAGCAATGACCTGCCACTCCGATCGTCGTCGTGCATAAAGGATTTTATTTCATTAAACCTGTTGCACCATTTTTTCCCCTGAAAACTCGACTTGAAGACTTGTTTGCACTTTCACCACCAATTCTATTTGGTGTTTTTCTAAAACATTTGATGATCTAGACATTTTTTAACTCAGAAACCGAATAAAACTGCTTATCCCATATTTGGCGGGATTTTCGATTGCCACCGCCATTTTGAATCGCTGTAGAAATAAGACGTGTGACCGCACAGCAACGAGACTCGGCTCAGACTTTGGTGGAGAGGTGAGTGGACTGCCGCACACGCAATGGCGGTGATGGGGGAGCTGTGCTAGACGCAGCAAGCAAACGTTCTTTACTTTCTGGATGACCCTCGTATAAGGTTTAATTGGTTTTTTATCAGTCTCCAAATGTTAAAACATATTAAAAATTTGTTGCATTTCAAAAGGTAAATTTACAGTCCTTTTTTTAAAAATCCATTGTAATTCGGAGACTATTAAAACACTATTTAATTGACATTTATTTGAAATTTTTCGCTTAGAGCGTTTAAAACCAAACTATGATTTTGGGAGGTAAATAATCTCCTCCAGTACTTAAGTGAGCTCTTAAATCATGATCCTTATCTATGAGGGTCATCAATAAAATAAAGAAGTTTGTGCACTCCACTGAGTATAGCTCCCCACTGCCTCGACTGTGTGCGGCAGTCCACTCACCTCCTCGCCTCAGTGTCTCTGTGGAGCTGGACAGGTGAGTAATGGGCAAAATGTAAGACCCGCATAAACACTGTCTGTAACACAATAGCTTACAAGGGACTTTCATCCTGTTCAACCATGGGCCAAGAACATGAGCATTTATAAAATAGATGGAATTAGAAAACTGACACATACTTTCTCCATACTAGCCCTATTTTAACCAATAAATTCCCTTATATTTACTAAATGTAATATAAAATATGGTAGCATGTATAGAAAATCTTCTAGTAAACAATTTGTTATCTCTCTTTTCAGAAATGTTCATCTGAATCCCTTTATTGGAGGCACTTCAGAATCATTTGCTTCACACAGTGGTTTTAAGAGGGGGAATCCTGTAACCTCCCTTCCTCCCCCCCAAAGGTTAGGTGGAAATCATAGAACTCTATTAATACACCTGGAATGCTATCACATGCTACCTGACATAATGGGCAACTTCGTCAACTGAGAGATTTCTGCCGGAAAATATTTTAATGCGCACGCTCATTAACACGCTCCTCCATCGCACAGGGATCATCCGATTCTAATGAAACTGATGTATTTATTAACTGATAGATTTATTATTAATGAAGAACTGAGGATTCTAACGAAGTAACAACTTACAGATCAGTCAGTTAACAGAATTATAAAAATAAAAAATATAATTAGCTAAACAAATTGGAACATGAAAAAGTTAGTAAACAAAACGTAAACTTTTTCTATGTTTGGGGTAGAAACAAACTTCAAGTGAGAAAAAAATATTGGAAATGAGTTGAATAAACACTTTTATTTGTAACATTTGTTTGTACAGTCTAGTTTTCTCACATTTAAAGAGCAAACGCACGCTTTTGATATCGCCACCGCCGGGCTGCCGCTGCGTCACATTGCTGTCCCACGCTAGAAACAACCTTTATTCCATGATATCCTATTTTTCTTAATTTTGAAACTATCTTATAATAGAAAATATGTTTTCTTCTGAAGGAAGGGCAAGCTGTGTGACTTGGTTTAACAAGTACTATTTTATTGGGTGGAGTATACTTCCTGTTCAATGATTTTTTTTGTTGAAATTAAGTTTTCAACATTATTTAACTCGAATATCAGAATTTGTACTAATTAACCTAAAACACACCTCACCTTCATTTCAATTATAAATTTTAAAATAGATAGTTTTGATGAAGTAAATGACTATGCAAAAATTAACAAACTTAAGAACATGTGTTAGAAAAAATCTATCCCCACTAAAATACTACTATATTACATTCTACACATGATTCAATTTGTAAAGATAATTCATGGGAAACCCGGTATAAAGAATAAGCTTAACTAATAATTAATCAAACTCACTAAAATTTCTTACTCGTTATTTCCCATGGTTTATTTCCAGTCTACCTTCAGACCCGGGCCTTAAAGAAAAATGATTCAATTTATACGAAAATAAAACTTTTTTTCCGTCAGATTCTATTAGACTTTGTAGTCAGCACTTAAAACTAGATTAATTTAAATTGGTAGCCTTAGAATACGATTAAAAAACTACGCAGTGACTACAGTTTTTATTTTTCGCGGGAGGCATTCCTCATTTTATAAATAGTGAAATAAATTACTTTGTTGGCAACATATTTTGTTCAAATCCGATCATCTCCCATTTTGATGATCGGCATGTGTTACAACTTGTAAAAACGATTTGCTATTATTTTGAACCTATTATGCCATTGATTTAACCTGGACTCAATCCATTGAACAAAATAAAGCATCAATGAGCCTAAGGCAGAAATTAAATAAGTTAATTTGATTTAATAACACTTAATATGTCTAAGAACAACTTTATAATCTTTTATTATAATAAAATATAATTTAAAATTGGGTTTCAAATTCATTTTGAATATCAACCTGTTCCCTGTGTCATTTTACATGGCACCGTACATGTTGGTTCCACTTGTGATTGTTTATTTAATAAAAAATAGCGGCAATGAAACAAATATCTATTTCCAAAATAAAAACAAGAGTAGCTACCATAGACCACTTACTGCCTGTAAAATAATAAGTCATAGTTCAGCTTGTTAATACAATCAAATTCGTGTAGTATAACAAAGTGATGCGTCAGTTAGCTGGAATGAGTGCGGCACGAATTGGTTTGAGCGTGGGAAACGTTACCATCTTTACAGAACAAATAAATCAACTTATGAAAAAATGTTTGGGATAGAAATTGTGAATCAACTAATTATCTACAACTTTTCTGCTGGAATTTTCTTTTTAACCCCAAAACAAAAAAAGTTTACGCTTTGTAACTTTTTCGTGTCCCACTTTTAAAACACCAACTAGTTTTCATTACTATGAATAAAATAAATGACCAAACTACAAGAACTTTATACTGTTAGATTCCGTAGTTCATGCAGATCAATAATATATAAACTTTATTGTAATTACATGAATCTGGCGAGGTACAAAAGCGTGTAAACGATAGGGCACACAATGCTGAAATCCACTGAGCGGCCGTGAGTGCCATTGAAGGGGTGGGGGTAAAGCCCGATTTCTTGATTTTATTAATAGAGTTCTATGGTGGAAATATATTCCAAATTCTCTAGTGGTCAGAGTTAACTGAAGGTACATACAAAGTTTTAATAAAATTGATCAGTAAATAAGAGAAATACATTGTACAATGCACTGTGTGTGCCGCTGGGTTGGAGGCTTAAGTTTTCTCCGCAACAACTAGTCGTAAAATAATCCTTCAGAACACTAATTTGTTTAGTTTTGAGCTTTTGTATAGTTTTTAATAATTTTTTTAAGTTTATGGTTTTGTTGGCAAATGAAACAACTGAACTGTGGAACCTTGTCCTATAATTTCAGGACAAGAATTTTCCCAGAAGTGTGGGGAGTGTTAGGAGAAATTTGGATTTTTCATATTTTTTAGTAGTTTTTGGGTGATAGTTACCGTTAAATCAAGAATTAAAGAAATTAAAATAACACCTGGAGATACCGAGGATTAGAATGCATACCAAATTTTGTTCCTCATAAAACCTTAATTTATTTGTAACGGTTTGATTATAAATTAATATTTTTCTGCGCCCCATTGGGCGAAGACCCATTGGGGAAGGAATAAATGGGCCTTTGGGCAGCAATTAATTTCAATGAATTTGTAGACATTTGGTAAAAGTGCGATAAAAGAAACCCGTTTTAGATATCATAATAATTCTTCCATCATTTTGTTTATCATGAAATTCTTTTCCGAAGTAGGTACAGTTTATGTGTATATATATTTTTTATTTAGAAATAAAATGCAATATATACAAAAATAAACGGTATCAGGAAACTGACACATACTTTCTCCCTTTTAGCCAAATTTTAATGAAAATTTTTTTATTTACTAAATATAGAATATGAAGTACAGAAAATTGTCTAAAATAGTTGTTTTCAGAAATATCCACCCAAATCCCTTTTTGGGAGGCACTATAGAGTCCGTTGCCACACACAGTGGTTTTGAGAGGGGAAATGCCCCCTTGCCCCCCCCAGGGTTAAATAGCAACACATTTCGAACATCATCTGTTGGTCAATGCTAACTTGACCTGCATATCAAATTTTAATGAAATTGATCAGTAAATAAGAGAGAAATAGCTATATTTGTATTCCCCATAAGAATAACATTGGACTACGTACTGTGTTTACCGCTAAATGAAAATTTCAATTTTCTCCGTAACTAGCAATCGTAGAATAGTAATTTAAATTACTAATTTATTTAGTTTTTTGAGCTCTTTTTAATGGTGAATAGTACAGTAGACGCTCTTTTATCCGGCATTCTATGAACCGGCACATTCTATTAACCGGCACCAGGCGACCCGGGTTTTTCCAGGTATTTTCGGTCGTTTCCGTTTCGTACTGCGACTGCGCTGGACTGTTCCCGCCTTTTTCTTAGTCACCTGTTGTTTGTTTACGTCTCAAGCAGTAACGTTTAGTGATGTTTGTAAACTTTGCTCAGTACACTACTGTATTCAACTTATTTTTAGACGCCAACTTCCGCCCGGCTGTCTGTCTGCCCGTCTGTCTGTCTATCTGTCTGTCTATCAGTCCACAAATGCAGGTGTTCCGGAGCAGTGCCAAGGGCAACCAACGCACGCGACCACAGCTCATTACTGTAGCGAAATGACAGACTCTCAGATTACTGTATTCCTATTAATAACTAAAAAGTTCTATTATCCGGAAAAATCGATTTACCGGCATGGGCGTGGTCCTGAACATGCCGGATAAAAGAGCGTCTACTGTAATCTTTTTTAACATTTATGATTTTTATGAAAAATCCAAAAAATTTAATTTTGGATGTTTTAAGTCCTGTAATTTCTGAACCCGAATTTTTCCAGAAATGCGGGTGGTGTCATTTTGTTGCAAACCTAAAGTTCTACAAACCACGAAAGTTTAATCAAAATCGTTAGAGCCGTTTTTGAGAAATTTGGATTTTTCATGTTTTTTGGCGGTTTTTGGGGGATAATTACCCTTAAAAATCAAAAATCCAAAAAAATGAAAAAAACGCCTGGAGATATCATGAATTAGTACCTACATACCAAATTTCATAAAATTCGGCCCATAGGTTAGGGCTCTAGCTCTGTACACATCCACACAGACACACACACACACACACACACAAACACACGGACACACACACACACACACACACACACACACAGACACACACACACACACACACACACACACACACACACACACAGACAGACATCACGTAAAAACCACTTTTTTGGGTTCAGGGAGCACCAAAACGAATATTTCCACTAACAACTCAAATTCGAAAATTTTTACGAAAACAATACTTTCTCCATATACTATGTATGGGGGAGAAAGTAATATAATTTACAAAAAATAAATTTTTAAAAGTAAACTGATAAAAACCGTTAGAATGGTCTAAAACGTAATAATGCAATTATTTCACGATCTACAACTAATTCCCTACGCAAAACTGTAATATATTTTTCTTTTTAATCTAAAAATACATTTTTCAAAAATATTACAAAAATGCTTACCTAGGCTGATTCTGGGCTATCTTCATTTCTAAGTCACTGCTATTGCTTCACAGTTCTGTGCACATTTTCACTTCACTGCTTCTTAGAAAAACTAACAAATATAAATAAAAATATATATATACACTATTTACACTCCACTTTACAGTTTGGCCCGTCCAATTCTATTACTTCACCGTCAAGTAAATCCAGCTCGCGGGTGCTAAGACCGGCTAAAACCGATTCGTCATTACGTCTAATGTAAACTTAATCGTCTTCCCCACTTTCACTTCACAGCAAAAGTCTGTCGACCTCAGAACTATCGAGATTTTTACGGTTCATCACTAACGTGCACAACATGCACAAACGTGAGTTCAATCAATAACAGTCGAAGAAACACTGCCAATATCATACCAAAACAAACAGAAATAGCATTTTAGCGGCAAAAAAAAAAATGTTGCCAAATATAAAACAAAAAATATTTCAACCCATGAGAATCTTATTGATAATAAAATGCTCTAAATAACAGTCAACTATAGCGTTTATACGCTGATGAAAGATCACAGTTTTAGACGACGACGCGGCGTCATTATTATTATTCTTGCTTGATAAAAACCAGGGATTTTACTATGAAACATTGTCAGATATACTCATAGACGAATGAAAAAGTGAATTGAGGAGCAATCTGTCGGATTTCCATCGAACTACAAGTACTAGTGACGCCACGAATGTAATGAACGGTCGGCATCTGGCCCTGCCGCGGCCGTACGAGTAACGCTCGTGAGTCGTCGCCATGGGTTAAAATTTATGTGGTGCTACCTAGCATAACAATGTCCCAGGAGTACCTTAAGACTGGTCTTTACCAGTTTTGAGGCTGACATTGGGTACAGCAAACGAAGTTGTCATTACATATGGTAAGTCTTTTGGCTGTCCATTATGACAAACTTCACTTTCACCTTTGGTCCCTCCATTTGCAGCAGCTAGGGGCAGAATCTCCAGGTTTGGTCCCCACGTGCCAACCTGAGAATGAATGGTCCCTGGCTGTTGTACATGAATACCCTGTCAGTTGAGTTGACCAGTTGGAGGGCAAAATGAGGGTCCCCTGTTTGAGAGCCTCATCCCAGCACAGGGGCACGGGAGTTGGCCATCTGAAGGGTCGATTTGGCTGCCGTCCCTTCCCACCCTTTCCTTTCCTGCTATATCCTATCTTTCCGGTAACCTGCGCAATATTCCCGCTTGTGGAAGATGTGACTAGCAGCTATGCTGGGGTTTCCTAATCCGCAACAATGATGATGATGATAGCATAACAATTTAATACCAAATCCTTTAAAATGTTAAGTTATTTTTTTCTATATAGGTAATCTAAAATTAGAATCTATTAATATTTTATTTATATGATTAAAAATTGTAGATTATTTAAAGAAATGCTTGTTTGACTAATACAAGTTAAACTACACGTTACATGCTTCTCTATTTCACATATTGCCAGTTAAAAGTCTACGAATGCGTTTAATAAGCTCAACCAATTGGTACCTATAGTTTTTGAGCCTTAAAATAATAAACAATTTCCAATTTGATTGGCAATAAAAAAAGTGAATCTGTATAGAATCACAGATATTTTCTGCTTCTTTAAGACTGGACTGTGGAAATAATTTGCGTCATGTAATAACAACTAAAGTGGTAAAAGTCATTCTGCAACTATTACACACATTTGTCATGCTTCAGTGTTGACTAATAAGCTTAGTGCCCAGTCAGCTGAATTTCCCCAAGGTCAAACTGCAACAGTTGCCTCCAGGCTTGTGTTTATTGGCCTTGCCAATAATAAACAGCTTATGTGAACTTGAATCAGCAGGGAAAATGATTAGACTTACAAAACCTCAAGTTCATAAAGCTGCTGAATTGCAGTTAAATTGTTTCATATGCTCTAAATTTTCTTAATTTTGCAATCCCAGGTTACCCAAAAATATCTGAACAACCTTGTTGGAATGCAATTACCATATATAACACATTTATTGAAAACTAGCTGCCATCGTACCTGGTTTCACCTGGGAATAAAACCTGCGGTATGTGCTGCATTCTGTGGTTAACCTGTGTAACGAATCATGATGAGCTGTGTGAATTTCCATCAGCTCAAACTAAAGTGAATGCCCATAAGGATAACACTAGATTGGAACTTTGACTCCCCGTGGGGTGGAGCCGGAGCCCTATGGGATTTTTTAAAATCCTCTCTGAAAAGAAAACTAAAAAAGCAAAGAGAAGAAATACCAAAAGGAATTGCAGAACCCAGAGAAGAAAATAAATATATATGCATACCATACAACAATTGTATGAACAAAGCCATAAGAAAAACATTTAAAGATTCCCCAACTAATATAAGTTATAAAACTAAGAACAACATCTTTAAAATATTAAACAACAAAATAGCAAATCGTCAGGATAATAAAGACGACATACATAACAGATCTGGAATATACAAGATAAAATGTAACGATTGTGATAATTATTATATAGGACAAATATCTCAAAACTTCGAAATTATATTCAATGAACATTTACAAGCTTATAAATCAAATAACAAAACGACAATGAAATCTAACTTTGCAGATCACTTAATAAAGTCAAAACAGATCTAATACAGATCTAAAAGAACATCTAACAGTTTTAGAGTTTGAACGAGATAGAGAGAAGCTTTTTGTAAAAGAAGAGATGAATATACACTTTAATTTTAAAAAATGCCTACAAACATACTGAATAGAATATTACCTAATCAAAATAACCCGATGTTTGACAAAATTGAAAAAAATAAGAACAAAGAAACGTTAAAATTATATAATATATAATATTAAACAAATTAATAGAAGAATGGAAAATATGTTATGTGTTCTGGCAAACATTTCATATGCAGTTTTAATAGTATATTTCACTACTAGTCATGAAAGTGGCCCATTTCGGAGCAAGATGGCATTTTATGCGCGAGGCGAAGTCGAGGACTTAAATAGGACTTTTGTGACGAGTAGTGAAGGATACTTTTCATCACAATGCAAATAACCACATTAAACTTAAATGAGTTTGCACGCAGCACGCTGACGTGAGGGAAGTGAATTTCTACATAACAAACTATAAAAACTCAAAATCAGTTAAAATCATACAATTATTAAAATTTTTATTCAAATCTGAAAATATTGATTTTTTTGCTGTTTTGGTGCTCCTGGTTCTATTTACCTGCAATGCTGGGAATACAATTTTGCGCATTATAAGGTTAGGAGAAGGTCCAGTCAGGCTTTAAAGTAGGCGTGAGATTGTTGGGGATGATAAAAGTACATCAACAAATGAATAACAGGCTTTTCTGAAGTAAAACCCCCATAAGACAACGTACTGTGTTTGGTCAATACACATTTTCTTTAATAACTCGGTAAATATATATGCTAGAATGACGAGAGAGGTCTTAAAAGTTTCGCCACACTAATTGCCACCGTTTTTCATTCGTTAATTTTACATTCGGGGCTTTTCTGACCCTTTTTGGGCCCAAAAACTCAAATGTCTAAATTTAAAATCCCCAAAAAAGGGGGTTAGAGTTTTCCGATTGTTTTGCCCAACGAACTTGTCCAACTGATTACAAAAAGAAATGTCCCTACCAAATTTTATGTAAATCGGACAAAAAATGTGACTGCTAGAGTGCATACACACATATATATATATATATGTATATAATTTTGAATGAACCCCCAAAACGTGTTCAGGGGGTCACATTAGGAACTTCTATGGTGGTCCCGGGCTTAAGTTTCACCGTGCGGGTCATGCTAATAGTTCACTTTCCATAGGAAATTCACTAACAAAAATTATCTGATATTTCATAGTCTAGTAATTTTGTATAAGTAAACACAACATGGTTTTACAATTCATTTTAGTGTTAAAGTCAGCTGTTTGAACACAGAATCGTCAAAAATAATGAAATCACACTGGTGCTCCTGTTGAGTAAAACGGGAACTTCAATTGTTTAGAACAGGTATAGTTTTGTTTGGGTCAGGTAAAGTATTGTTTGGGACAGGTAAGTAATGTTTAGGACAGGTAAAGTCAGCTGATCATTATTTGTTTTGGTGTACGGAAATCAACGATTTTCCAAGATCTCAGCTGTATGGTAATGGGCTATTTTCGAATACAGACTGATGAAAAATACTTAATATTAACATATTATCAATATCTATTTAATTTTAATGTTAGGTTAATTTTTTATTGACTTTGAAAATGGCCTAAGCGCACGAAACATGTCAGTCTAAAATATAAAAAAAATTTTATGCAAAAAGAGGGTACTTTGTTAAATAATGAAAATACATCTAATATATCTATATATACATATGTATCTATATATGTGCCCGTTAACCCGATAACTTGAGTAAAATACATCCGATTTTGATGAAATTTGCCACAAACATGTAAAGCAACATTTATGACTTTTGAGTTCGAAAACCAGAAAGATCGGACCATGGGAAAGGGGGGTTTATGGGGTTTCAAAATTTTCCAAAAATCGGTGTTTTGCATTTTTTACCCTAAAATTTGTAAAACACTCAATTTTTGTTTTGACATTTTATAGAGCTTAGAACAGCAAATAATATGGGATTTTTAATCATTAACCTAGGTTAAGTGGTTGCAGAGAAAATAAAAAAAACCGTGTTTATAAAATCTCCCATGTTAACCTTATGGGAAAAGGGTTTTTAGCTTTCCCTCAGTTAATTTTACTCTAAACTTCACATTTGCTTCTACCAATCAGTTCAGCTCTAAAAAACAATCATTTTGGTGTTTAAATTGTGATTCTTCGTCCAACCGTTGCAGAGATATTCGAAGTGTTAAATACAGTACGTTGTCTAATGTTATCCTTACGGAGAATAATTACAATTTGATATCTTGATTTATTTATATTGGTATATTTATGAAACTTGGTATGTGGTAATACCTAGTGCTATTATATTGATATTTGCACCAAAAAAATTTGTTTGCCGTTTGTCCCCGTAGCAGCAAACCCGCATACTCAGCCCTAATGTTATATTCTTATGGAGAATAAGTAATGTTTTATATATCCCTTAATTATGAACATAAATTAATAAAACTTGGTATGTACCTTCACCTGGTTAAGTTATATTAATAATTGTATAAAAACACATTTCTTATCTTTCTTGTTGCAGCAAACCTGCATACTCACCCTTCAATGTTATTCTTATAGAGAATAAATAAAATGCTATATATCACTTGTTTATTCATGTATTTTTATGAAACTTGGTGAGTGGCTTTATGTGGTAGTGAGAAACATATACATGTTGGACATTCGCTGAGTATGCAGGTTTGCTGCGACGGGGGTATTTTAGACATTACCTACATTATGGTTAAGAATATATGTGCCAAATTTCATGGATGTATGCATAGAGGTTTTCTCTGGGTAGTGATCGGTTTTTTCATTCATAGATATAGGTGTCTTTAATTATTGCAAGTGTCACATATTCAGTTTCATTGATTCTAATTCTTGGCGGTAAACTTTAACATGGTTACCATAATTATCAAAAATAAGCAATTTTGGTTTGGAAGTTGGTACAGCTCTGACTACGCTTTACGGCACTTTTTATCACTAATATCGTGTAGGTTATGTTAATTCTTAGTTCTTTATAACAGGAAACTGAAGACTTATAAACTTGGTCTTTAATAGAAACCAATATAAATTCTCGTCGTTTTGAGATACCAGAAGTATATAATATAAACATTTTCAACTACTGTTCTCAAGTTGTTATGAAGATAAAGAATATTGTCTCTTACATTGCCCACTAACTTTCACACTCAAGGGTTTCAAGTCCAAGAGCTATCTGCTGCGCCTTAGCCCTGTCAGCCATGTCTAATCGGAATGTTGGTATTTAAAGCCAACATGTTAAGCAAAGTTAGTTCAGTCTCTTTCAACAATAAATCAATCAATCAAAATTCTTCATTTCATAAAGAAATGCAATGGTGTCAAAATACAAATAAATTAAAATTCTCTATTCTTGCTGTACAGTTTTTAGTTTGGTAACATGCTGAAATATTCATCCAATGAATACAGAGAGATCACCCCACTAGCGGTCCTGTAGTTTTTTCTTAAGTTGTAGTTCATCCAGATTCTTCAGTGTTATAGGCAGTGCATTGTAGAATTTGCACCCCATATATGATGGTTTCTCTGCTATACTGCGTTGGTATGGTGTCAATTAATTGTAGTTATACCATATGTTAGACTGAGAATTGAGAAAGTAGACAGGGTTTATAACACGTGATCGTGAATACGGTTATTGACTGTGGTTTTGGGTAGTAATAATAAAAGGTGAAAATATAGTCCTAAACAGTCAGAGTATTTCACATACAACCGAAGTAACCGAAGTATAATCTCAATTGAGACGCTCACATAAAAAAAGTGATGTCAAAGATAGCATCTGGAATATATGCACTAAGCAAAATAAGGTAGCTCCGTGTCCAAAATACTTTGAAAATGATAAATGTTTCTTATATTTATTCAAATTTTGGGATCCTACTTTATGGTGCAACCAAAATAAAAAATCCCGACTCAATATTAAAAATGAAATAAGAAGCAATTAGAGTGATTTAAATTTTTAAACTATAATCTTCAGTTAAAGAACACTTTTCAAAATTGAAAATTCTTACAGTTTATGGTATTTATATATATATATGAGGTAGAAATTTCTGTGAGACAAAGGTTTACTGAGCTATAACTAAACGGTGATAGATTACAATTTTGTAAAGAATTAGTTATCCCTCCTCATCACTGGGCACTATTTTGTTAAAAACCTCAGTAGTCAGGAATTAAGTTTTACAGTAAAATACTACGACACATTAAAGCTGAATTTGCTCGTAAAGAGTTTTTTAAACAAACTTAAACAATATTCATTGAGTCAAGCTTTATATTCTTTGGATGAACTCTGAGAGTAATTTATTTGTCCTAAGGAATACTTTTTTAAACGAGAGGAAAATGTTTTATCTACTTTAATAAGAGGAAAGTGACCAAAACCGTACCCCCATTTTGTTTTTTTATAATAAAATATTGAAATTAGTAAGAACATCTACTTTACTATGTTGCGGACAATTTAAATTTAACTCTCAGAAAATACCATAAAATCATTGATAAAAAAAATACTTTTCCAAAACCTTACACATTTGTGGATTGAAAAATATGTGCCTAAACCAGACCCCACATAATAATTATTAAAAAAACGCAAAAAAAGTGGGAAAGGGTATTTAATCAGAGATTAGTTTTAAAATATGAATGTAATATAACCATTACAGGTTTTAATTTTTAAACAAATTAAAGAATATAGTCTACAGAAGTTCATATATTCAGAAAGTTCATAAAAAGGGTAAATTATTTAATTCAAAAATCGCAAATGGACTCATTCTTTTCGGCCCCAGTACAGTCCATATAGGCCCACAGCAAACACATGACATACATCAAATTCAAAGAGAATAAGAGTTTAACTACAGGCAAGCTTAAGCATGAATACTAAAGGGGTCCAGTTTAGGAAACTGATGCGGGTCCGGATTGCACAATTATAGCCTATATTTTGTTAGCCCAATAGATTGTAATTGTAACCAAAAGTCTAAATGAACCAGTTTAGCAATAAACATAAGCCTTCCCATTTAATAATATATATATCTCAACTATATGTATACTTGCCAGTATCCAGGAGTAGCAACACCAAAAATAATACAATGTACGGTAAACACTAATTTCACTGGCAAGACATGTAATGGCGAAATGTCAGTTAACAAGTGAAGATGGTGATGCGAGCGCTCTGCTACACAGTGGTAGAAGCCTAAACTACTATTTACACTTAATCCCGTTAGAATTCAGGAGAATGCAAAGGCAGGAGAGCTGGGGTCCACTTTAGGGGGAGGGGTCCGGGCCTGGGCACTTTCCTTATTTTTTTTCAAATGTAAAACTAGATTAAGATTAAGATGTAAAGTTATTTTAAATTTGACATCATTCAATTTATTAATGTAATTCTACTGAATAAAGAATGTTCTGGATCTTTACCAGGTGCAGACAAATTTTGCACTTGCACTTAACATATTGAAATACTATTAATAGTATTAATTATTTATACTAATGATAAATGAATGGAATGTAACTGATTCAACGGGGGGGTCATAAATGAATGTAACTGATTGCGATTGGTTCCAAGCAAGATCCCTAGCCTCATAGTAGTTATTTTCTGTTAGTTATAGCGAATTTTCCCTATAGGGAAGAAGCTATTACCGTAGGTCTCATGGTGAGACTTAAGCCTGAGACCATGATAACTTTTCGTTTTGAGGTCCCCAGATAACAAAAACACTATTCGTTCAAATTTATATATATATGTATAACTGTGAATGCAATAACTTGAGTAAAAAAGTGTGATTTCGATGAAATTTGGCTGAAATGTGTAAAGTGACATTTATGACTTTAAGTTCGAAAACCAGAAAAATTGGACCATGGAAAGGGGGGTTTTAAATTGTCCAAAAATCAGTTTTTGCATTTTTGATCTTAACATTAAAAAAAACTTAACTTTTGTTTTGACCATGTTATAGAGCTTAAAAAAACAAATAATATAGTATTTTGAATTATTAACCTAGGTTAAGTGGTTGCGGAGAAAATCCAAAAAAACCTACTCATAAAATCTCTCATGTTAATCTTGTGGCAAAAAGGTTTTTGGCTTTTCCTCAGTTCATTTTAAAGTAAACTTCACATTTGATTTTACCAATCAGTTCAGCTACACAAAACAATAATTTTGGTGTTTAAATTGTGATTCTACGTCCAACCGTTTCAGAGATAATCAAAGTGCTAAACACAGTACGTTGTCCTTATGGAGAATAAATAAAATTTGATATCTCGATTATTTACGAGGCTTGTCCAGAAAGTAAGTACCGTTTCGTTCTACCGCCGGCACAGCGCTAGCGATGATGTTCCGCGCATGCGCATGAGTCTCCTTGGTTCATTGTTGAACATCTGACGCAATTCCGGCAAAATTGTGTTGTGTTTACATTAGTTAGTGTGCACTCAAAATGTTTGAAACAATTTCTGATCCCGCGGACTGTGAAGTGCGTTCTGTAATACGATTTTTGAACGCAAGGAACGTGAAGCCTGCTGAAATTCATCGCCAACTTACAGAAGTTTATGGAGAAAAAGTTATCAGTGATGGAATGGTAAGAAAATGGGTTCGGCAATTCAATGATGGGCGAACCAATGTTCATGACGAGGCTCGCAGCGGGCGGCCATCTGTTGTGAGTGATAAATTGGTTGAAAAAGTGAATGAAAAAATTCGTGAAAACAGACGTTTCACCCTAAGAATGCTTTCTGATGAATTTCCACAAATTTCAAAATCTCTTTTGCATGATATTGTGGTTAATCGCTTGAATTATCGCAAGTTGTGTTCCCGTTGGGTTCCGAAAATGCTTACGGATGAACACAAAAAGAAGCGACTTGGCAGTGCATTGACATTTCTCACCCGTTACAGTGATGAAGGAGAAGAATTCTTAAACAAGATTGTTACAGGTGATGAAATTACAGGGCGTCGTACAGCCCTGATCTGGCACCTTCTGATTTCCACTTGTTTTTGCACTTGAAACAGGATTTCGGAGGGCGCCGCTTTGACAGCGATGACGACGCTCAAGACGGTGTTCGGCAATGGCTCTCGTCAATGGCGGCATCTTTCTATGAAGAGGGTATAGAAAAGTTGGTTCCTCGCTACGACAAATGTCTAAACAATGGTGGAAACTATGTAGAAAAATAGTTTAAGATATCCTCTTTCTTGTAGAAATAAATTTTGTTGAAAAAAATAATTATTTTTATGTTTTTTTCCAAAACGGTACTTACTTTCTGGACAAGCCTCGTATGAATGTATATTGATGAAACTTGGTATGTGGCTTCACGTAGTACTGGTGTACTGGTGTTATTGATATTTGCACAAAAAATAGATTTTTTTGTTGACTATCCCCGTAGCAGCAAACCTGCATACTCAGCCCTAATGTTATTCTTATTGAGAATAAGTAAAGTTTTATATCTCCCTTAATTATGAACATAAATTAGTCAAACTTAGTATGTAGCTTCACCTGGTTGAGTTATATTCATAATTGCACAAAAACATATATCTTAATTCTCTTTCTTTTTGCAGCAAACCTGTGTACTCAGTCCTCTAATGTTATTCTTATGGAGAGTAAATAAAATGCTATCGATCACTTATTCATTTATGTATTTTTATGGAACTTGGTAAGTGGCTTTATGTGGTAGTGAGAAACATATGCATACATTGGAAATTCGCTGAGTACGCAGGTTTGCTGCGACGGGGGTATTTTTTACCCCTACTCAATAAGCCTTGTCAAAATCACCTGGGCTGAACAAAGTTCTATATACTGTAATCTCATCTCTCAAAAAACCCCTCCTGATTCGTGTTGCCACCCCCATGTAAATGATTTTATTAGACTTGATCAAAATTGATCAAGTTTGAATAAATTTGATCAAGTAGTTGAACAGGCCTGATCAAGTTTGTTCAGGCCCGTTCAAACTTGATCAACTGTCTTGATCAGGCATGACCAAATTTTATCAGGCTGATCAAGTTCATTCATGTCTGGTCGGACTTAATCAAGTGTCTTGGATTAGGCCTGACTAGGTCAAATGACTTGACCAGGCCTGACAAACTTTTAGAACATGATTAGGAACGCTATCCTGTCTCTATTAAATCAACAACAATCAGTGTTGAAACCCATTTCAGAGGGGCATATATAAGTTATATATACCTACACACCATATTCCTGTGCTGCATCCACATAGGCTGCACGATTTGTGAGTCATTATATAAGACAATTAAATAACCAAGCTGTTATGATTGTCTTTTAACATAAGCTACTTTAATATTGGCGGGATCCTGCACTACTTGCTAGGAGTACGGCACAATTTCCTGCCATTGAGTACTTTGAGTTAGACGGATAATTTTTATATTAACGTGCAGCTGAAAAAATAAAAACTATAGGGAATTATTTTGGCATAAGTTGATGAAAAATTTCATGTTCATAATTACAGAAAAAAATCGAGTGTTTTAATTTAAAATCGTGGATCCCATACAGTTTTTCTTTTTCATAATCACTTCTCTTCTTCATATGTCAAGTAGCGCTTGTGGTGTAATGGATTAAAGAGCGGTCTTCCACGCTGGAGTTCTGGGTTCGAATCCCAACCGTGATATGTGGTTTTTTCTCTTGATTTTTTTTCAAATTTTCTGCATCATATTTGTAATGCTTATTTAATGTTTCAATGATAAAATATATTATATTTTGTGTTTTTATTTTTTTCATAAATCAAACCTGATTAATTCCCTGAACAAATTTGATCAGAATTGTTCAAACATGTCAGGTCTTATCAAGTTCCTGATCAAATTTGTTCTGGAAAGGTCCTACAATCCATATAAATCTAATCAAGTTTGATCAAGCCTTGTTCAGGTTCTGATATTTTTTTATCAAATCTGACATTTTTCATCTGGGCATTCCAGACTTTTCCTACTAAAACATATCAGTTTTAATGTCAGTCGTGGAATAGATATATTCCTTGCTTCATCCAGAGGTAGACTTTTGCTAAATATACAAGTTTGAAACAAACGTCTGTTGGTATCTTGTATTAACACCTTGCCTTAAACTGTGCATTAGCTTCATACAAAGGGCTGAAAGCCTTTTGATTTTTAAAGGAAGCCTTCTACAAATACGATTATAACCAAAATCAAATATATTCGAATAAAAGCTAAGTCTATACAAAACCCTAAATCTAAGATGGTTTATCTGCAGAATATTTATCTGGTGAAAACTTTACTTTTGTCAAAACAATCCTTTTTACCAAAATATTTGTGAACGTGTTACAGTAATGTTATGCCATCATCAGTGCCACAGTTAACTTGGTTATGCCATCTTCCCTATGCCATTGGCCTGTAAATCCATGTAAATGTTAACACTCACAACAGTTATAAATATACATAAATTGACAAATGTAAGATTTAACTGTTGTGATAATCGGCAATTCTTGCTACAGCAAAATTCATTACTCCCCTAAATGAACAATTCCAGGAAATCTTTATGAACAACCTCATTTGAAATCTGGGAAATTATTTGATTTGAATTACTTGGATCATTCTCACTTCACCCCTCTGGCAAGATCAGTAATTTAGTTTTAAAATTGAGAACCTTAATTTATTTAATAAAACCTTAGGGTAATGAGAAAAAAATTTAACTTGCATAAACTAAGTAAAATTTGATGTTTATACGTCTCAAATGTAAACATGCTTTCATTATATTCTAACATGTAAATGTTAAAGAGTTCTACAGCTGGGAAATAAAATAAAACACATAATAGTGAACTGAATGTTTTTTAATTACCATCAAATGTTACAATAATGAAACGGCCGAAATGATATGCAACCACATTCATCGGAGCTAATCTACGCCCACATCACACAAACACTTAAACCGACCAAAAGTGAAACTACACAGAACTCCTGAATATATATCTGAAGTACGTACATTTTGAATTTTCATCAGAACAGAATAAAAGCACAGTTTTGAATTTCTCTAGCAGGGCAAACGGATCAGTCACAAAAAAATGGAAAGGTAACAAATAGTCAAAATAAAAATGTTAAGCAAAATTAATCTCAGTAACAATGACAAGGCACAACAAGATTTAATTAATCGTTGAAACATGTTGTTAACCATAAATAAAAAACAATTAAAACAGTAATCAATAGACATAACTAAAAAAGAAACAATACAATAAAAGGCTTTAAAAAGAGCCTTTTATCACCAACACAATGTTTTAAAAAGTGAGATTAGTAAGTTTAACAAATATTGTTCTTTAAGAAATTAAATACTCGCAACTGGATCCGCTCACACCAGAAACAAAAATACTGCAGGCGGAAACAAAGAGGGCTTTGTAAAGGTGAACACTTTATTGAAAACTTACCCTACCTTATGTCTATGAGCACTATGTTATCATCTGTAAACAAGCCGATCTATTGTAACGAAAACATGTATAAAGTCTGTAAACAAATAACCATTTACCGGGGTGTGATTAAACTACCGAATGTAGCTTACTTTTGATTTGTACTTATTATGAAGGCAGCTGTACGAGGCACGGGAACATCTTAACCATTTCTGCTGGGCTTTACTTCTCAAACGTCTTTGTTAGTTTACAGCATCACTTGGGTGATGTACAAGTTTTAAAATATTCTTTTACAAGTCTTATTTACAAGTACACAGAGTTTAATTTCTGAGTTTTACCATTACAAACTTAACGAAGTTATGAATTTATATATATATACAATTTAAAAACCCAGTTTAATAGATCACATTACTTGTACAAGTTTGTAAAAATATTTGACAATACTCAATAACTAGAAAATTTGTTTATTAATACACTTTTTTATATTTATTATCTAATTTCAGAATCTCAAAACTAGTTGTAGTTATATATTAATTTTGCTTGGTGAGAACTAATCAATTTAAAATTTAAAACATTCCCTATTAATAATAAATCATTAGAATATGCGATAATGTTAGAAGAAACTGATTTGTTTGGAATATGAAAATTAAAAGTTTGAATGGATTCCTACAGATTGCAAATTAATGGACAGTTTTCTTGCCTTGGTGTTGTGTCCATTTTGTTGTATCAGACACTGTGGAACATCTGAGTGACATTTGCAAATCTCGACTGGACGCTGCTATTAGGCAACTAGATTCAACAGTAGCTGTTACTTTCAGGTTTGAGGTAGTAATTTGTGATGATAATCTATAACCTAACTGATCGGTGTTCCACAGAATGACCTTCAAGAAGCAAAGCCCAGACACACAAGTTCAACATTTCATCGTACAGAGCTGATATAAGAATATATTACTCTCGAGGTATACAAATTGTTAATATCGTTATTTCCAATAGGAAAATACATCGCTATAATAATACAATCAAAATCCCTGAGAACGTAAGACTTTACAAATAACAAACAATAATATTTTAATAGTTATAAAATAAAATACCTGAGTACAATTATACCTGAGAAATTATGGAACATATAATCAACAAATCCCTGAGAAGTCTGAGGTAGAGGTAACCTATAAGAAAGTGAAGCAGTAAAAACTGTAAATAATGCCTTAAATCTCTAGAATTGTTAAAAACAACTATTAACTTACGATGGAATAACACAATCCTTAACAGAAAATAATAAAATGATCACTAACCTAGATTTTAAAAATGTTTATGCTTAAAATTACATGCTTAACTAACAAAGTTGCCTTGGAGGCAAAAATAAATTAATTGTATACAAAAAAATACAAAGTAACAAAACAACAAAAACTTCTAAAGCATTCTCCAATTGAAACAGTCTTATTATACAGTGGAAATGTATAAATAATTGTGGGAGATGGACAGAATTCTTGTAAAGAGTTTTCAGTCTTGAGTTTCACAGTTGAAAGTCAACAGCGCTTGTGCAGAGAATAATTATTTTACAGTTCGTTTTAGAGATTAATGCTAATTATTGTTATAACACCACTTACTTACATGAACCATTTGTTACTCAAAAGATTCCTTTCGGACTATAATATTTATAACACATGATAGCTATTCTTATGCACAAAATAGTATTAAATAACAAAAACTGGTAATGGATAAATGTTTATAATGAAATTACAACTTTGTCTCCCATCACAATCTGTCCATCTCCACTTTTTAACATTATAACTAATTGGGATTAATTATTTTACACTGTTATAAGGGGATATAACTACAAGTTATTAATGAGAGAAGATATTTCCCGTGCCTTTTGTGATAAAACGGTTCCCTTGCCCCAACAGGAGGCAACCGTTACAATACACAGATTTGCAAACAACTAGGCAACGAAGATATTTTTACTCTCCACTCACGCCGCTTAGCCGTTTATAAATCTTACGCTATATTACAGTAAACACTAAATAAACAGGCTAGGTTGTATAGACTCGATAAAAAAAGCGTTATACCCAAAAAACCCTTGACCCTATAACTACTATGTGACCCTACTGTGATTCGGCCAGACGTAACTGGCCGATACTCTGTACAGTTAAGTACACAAAATAAATATCATTGTCAACAACTGCGTTAATCGAAACCGGTTGATAAAAGTGGCTATAAAATATGTATCTGTCTATTTCTCTATTGTAACTGGTTCTATTGTAAAATCACGGACCAACAAACGTAACAACATGTAATCTGTGTTCGGTGTAAGAAAATAACATGGCGTCGATATGAAAACTGTGTAAAACTAATTTGTAACTGCCAAATAAATGAGCTAAGACTAATGCCATCCACCGGGAATCAAAGGGCGAATAACAACTGCAATATAACCTACGCCCTCCGACACCGGTGTGATCGCTAAACTATAGTAACGAGAGAACGAAAGTAACATCTCTATACTCTGTGGCTATTATCAACTTGTCTATTATATACCGGTGCTTATTTGCCATCATTGTACAAAAAATAAGCGTTTGTACTATTGCGTTGCGGTGACAGAAAATAAAAAATCTACTCGTATAAATATATATCTATTGGTCCTTATCCGTGTATATAATATATATTGTAACAGCATAAAATATTGTATAAAAATCAACAATAACAGGCAGACGAATCGGGTGTGGCGCAATATTTTTTATACATGCTGGCAAATATCGTCTGTACTGCAATTGCGGAGTTGGGGGGAGTCGATTGCAATGTCGTCAGCTCTGTACTGATAAGGTGAGATAAAGAGCGGAGTGAAAACTAGTCTACACTGAGATAAGAAAATGTTTGCTAACCTCGGACGGAGACCTTGGTCAGAAGAGAGAAGAGTTATGGGTCTTGCTTGGGGCAAATTAGAGGGCACCAGTAGTCAGGCTCAGTAATAATTATACGATCTAATTGGCTGATCACAACAGGACTAATATTACTACTGGTGATTAGAAAGTATGTAAAACTGGTCTGATGTTATACATTAACAATGGTGTTAGTGGGGTATTCTTTCAACTTTAGGCCAGTTGGAAGGTTCAAGAACGATAAGGGGTTGGTGGATATTATAAGCATAAACTGTAATAGACAATTCACTATAAGGAAGAATATTGTTTAAATGTATAAGCAATATTAAGTATGGAACAAGGGACAGAAGTGGAGTGGGGTACAGAGGGGAACCAAACATTTCGTCCAAAGTTAGCAATAGTTACATGCTACGGACTCATACAAATGACATAAATACACTGGATCTGTTCAAATGAGAACATACTTCTAGCAATTGTTGTTTCTTCCAAAAAACACAGTCTAAAACATTCAGTCATTTGTACTCGTTTGATTTAGATCGGTACACAAAAATAATTTTAAAACTAGATGAAACTTATTCATACCACAGCACACGATAATCAAAATATCAGTAAAATTTAACTAGGCTTACCACTTACTTACTGGAAGAAATTTTAGTATAATTTAAAAAATGGAAGATTTCCTCGATTGAATTTTATGTAAAATATTTTTTCCTCACGGTAGTGATTAATTTTGAATTTAAGTGCAATACACATTGCAATTTTTTTCAAAAAACTCTAATTTTAATTTACAACCGGCAACCATAAAATGAGAATTCAAAAATAGACCTATTAGTTGAGCCAAACACTAATTTTTTAACTAGCCAGAAAAATATATTTCTATAAATAGGCCTATTCTTGCCGAACCAGAGGGGAAAATTCAATCGTGGAAAGCTCGGGTGGATAAAAATTAGATACTATACTACGAGAGCCTCGCATCTTGGATGCGACTTACGACTCCTAACAGACGATGAATGACCGACAACACTGAAAACGGAGCCGAATCTTAACGGCGAACCCTATTTACAACTTGGCACATTCAGGAGAATAGGATATGTATCATTAAACATCATACTTCTTACAGCTGTACACACGATGACTTGGCCAATAAACATATAACTAACTATGCTATGTACATCAAGGAACATAACTTAATTTTAAATATAATAATTTAATTTAGTAAAATCACAGAAACTTTTAAGAAAATTAATTCAATAACTTAACAATAATAAAAGGTCAACATTTCCATAGAGAGATTGGGAATGGTGAGTCGCAATCTTACACACTTATAGGTGTAAAGAGTAAATGCCATACTATTATTAAGTTAAGTGAAACAAACAAATTTACAGTAAAACAAATAGTAGAACAACAATTCATTACAAACCAAACTATGAAACTGTTGACCCAGAGCTATAAATAAAACTCGGGTTTAAGAGTGGAAATCATGCTACTGAAGTTAGAAAACGGAAATGTGAACTGAATCTGTAGGAGATATGAAAACTATGACGGGTATTTGAATACTTGAAATCAGAGAGATATAGAAGAATGGGAGGCCAAGTCACATAATACAGTTATGAGGCGAGTCAGTGTAGTGTAATGCAACGCCTCTCCTGCCGCCTCGCCCCTCGTCACCTCGCCTCGCCAACCACTCGTAAGTAACTCGTACAAACACATCTGTCACTGCGGGAAATGCCAACACCGAGTAACTTAAACAATAACAAATAATAATCACAGGTAGATATATAATCACAATCAAATGAAAACCGGAATTGTAACCAGTCGATTTTGAAAAAAATCTTCAGACTAATCTATCGACATAAACTACAGCGATAGGCTAGAATATTTACAATAACCCCTTCAGAACGCTTTGTCCTATTATAAATTTCTCGATGCGGGAACTGTCAAGCGGGCCTGGAAAATTGACAGTAAGAAAATTTTTAATTGGAAGCTCTCAAGAGTCGTACATAAATATAGAATCTTTCTGTTTGAAAACATATATATACTTTAGCCAAAACACCGAGACAGGCAAAGGTTTTAAAAACGCACAAAAAGATGCTAAAGTTGTACTGGAGGTGATCAAGACACTGTGTTGCTGATGGCTTAGCTTATTATCTAGATGATTGTACCTAGAGTTACAGTGTTATTGTAGTGTGGAGCACACGGGAGCACTGCTGTGCTGAGCTGCGCAGGCCGGAGCACAGCAGCGCAAATCGTGCGTCAGGCATCATACCATTAGATTGCGTTTGTGTGCTGTCCTACAGAAATTAATGTACTGTATACAATGGCGATACAAATTTGCAATTAGTACATATAATTTAATACAATGTATGTTATAAAAAGTTAACATAAAACAAAACTGTAATTAAAAATTCATGTTTAAATATTCATTTTCAATTATGATTGGAAATAAGTGTTCATTGTTTAAAAGAAAAATAACCATAAATGTGAATGAATTAACAATACAAAAAATGCACGTATTTAGTAATCTCCTGTGTTAATTAATATCAAATGTATTTAACAAATTTGAAAAAAAACATATTACTGAGAAAAGTTGACGAAACGGTTAAGCGTAGCACATGATAACACAATCTATTGGTGAAATTGTGTCAAAGTACAAAATGCACCATTCTGAACACCGGGCATGATTGGTGGCACAAAACTCTATCACCACTTAGAACCACCTAACTTACCATAAATCACAATATAAATAACAAAATAAATTTTATAATTACCAGTTGTAAATAAATAATCACATATTTAAATGCAAAAGTAAAATCCTAAACATTTTCATAAAATTTAGTAAAATGTTCGATAAGGACTAGATTTGATAAATTTTACAACCGAATGTGGACTTGATTACTTGTAAATGCTAAGAGTGGTATACAGTACAATACACTTTTGTTTGAAGGTGTCGAGATTTTAAGTCAATTAATTATGGATATCAAGTAAATTCACAGAAAATAAGTCAACTGAGAAGCTGTTTAGTGAATCGGAATGGTAATAACTGAGATACCTAGTATCAACTAACACATTCAGTTAACTAAAATAATAATAAAATACAAATATATCACAAAAGTTTCGATATAAAGTGTAATGTACCATATCACAATCTGTGTAGGCTTGATCAAACTTGTGGCCCAATGATCACGTTCATTGGGACTGAGCCACCTGCAATACTGCTGCGGTGAACTGCTTACAAGAAATACTAGCAAACTACTGGGATTTTTGAACAACATACTTGATAAATATTAGGAAAGAGAGGTACTTGTTAAATAAAGAGAGAGATTTGAGTTGGCACAAAACTACTTTTGCACTTTAGTTGTTTGTGTTACGAGTGGAGGCCCCGGGGCTTCGTAAATGTTAATATGTTGGAAAGATTTTAACGTGCGTGAAAGAAACCCTTTCACAGCAATTATACAAAATGTCTTATATAGGATCCTTCAAAAATGTGACCGACATCAAAGGAACCTCGTTTTAATTATTATAAAAATACCAGGACTGATATTTGAAAAATCTTAACTAGTTTAATAAATGTATATACTGCGACATGACTACTATATTATTACAATAAACGACCATTCACGTAGTCAGCTGATGAAATATAATGCGATGAACTACTAACTTCATACTGAGAATTGTTAAAAAAAGCACAGCAATATCCGGGTTGAATATAAAAATACAATTGTTGAATATTTGGATAACACTTGCTGTAGTATTCAAAGCCAATAGAATAGAGTTATCAGGTAATCGATATATGCAAATGACTTAGACAACCACACTGTTGTTGTCTGTGGCGTTAACAATAGACCACCACGTTTGTTGTCTGGATTCATCTGTAACTATGTATTATTGGTAACCTCAAAACTGGATTCCGCAAGCACTGTATATTATAGTGAGTGTTACAAAAAATTCCACAGTTGATTATAACCTCACGAAAAAATTGTGTCGTTCAGAATAAATATAAAAATACCACTTCTATAACGGTAAAGTTCCTTACACCATTAAGATGAAACTTGTTATGGGGCAAGATTCTACCTACTGCACATTGACTAGCTTCGCTCAGCTGATAAATGTTCAATGACTTGACACTTATTAAAGTAAAACTAGAGTGCACCTAAATCATAAAAAAGTTGCTAAATATTTAATTTACATAAAAATAGGAGTGGATGAAAAAAGTGAATAAATTTTATTTATTGGAATCTTATAATGTGATGAAGATGCTTATATGCCATTTGAAAAATTCAACTCAATCGCAAAGTCTGTTAGAAAAATTAAATCCTTCATCCCTCATTTAAAAGTTTTAGTAGGCGAAAAGGATATTAACAAAGCTCAAGCCAGGTATTAATTTCAAACTGGCCATAACCTCTTTCTTTAAACAACTTGTTGTGCAAGGGTTTTAAAACATTTTTGATTCACAGTTGTTGTCAAAGATGGATTAAGACAATATTTTGAATGCACAAGAAAGAGGAGTATTACAGCCGAGCAGTGGGCAGCAAGCAGTATCACAGGCACCTCAAGTCACCCTAAGACATGAGCGGGGCATTGTCGTGTAGTTAGAAGGGGTGATGGCCGAAGAAGGCCGACGTTTTGAGCAGTCGCTTGAGCATGCCGGAGGTCCCGCGGTGCTGTAGACTCTTGTGCGTAGTCAGGCTGTTCTTGGTGCGGTAGCGGCGGTGGCAGAACTCGCACACATACAGAGTGTCTGACTGCTCGTGTTTGTCTTGGAAGTGGCGTTTGAGGGAGTAGTAGCAACTGAAGGTGCGGCGGCAGTAGGGGCAGTCTTGGGGCTCGTTTATCCCTCCAATCATGGGCGGCGGCATCACCATCCCTGTAACAACCGGGACATTAGAAACGTGATCAAGTTCCTCCTCCAATTTAAACAGAGCAAAAATTGTAACCAAGCACCAAACTTGATATCAAGCACCAAACTTTGGGGATCGAATAAATAAATGTAAAGGATTAAAAACCAGCTGGGAGCCAAGCTCAGAAATGATGACGTCACGAGCTATGATGTCATCAAAATGGCTACTCATTGACTTTTTTTTAAGTACCATATCTTGGTAACCGCTTATAAGATTTTGATAAATGATATGTCATTTTAAAGATCTTGCTGTTTCCTAAAATAGATATTATTACATATTTAGCTTTAAATCAAACAGTTTTTTAATCAATTTAAAAATTGTGATTTTATTATAAAATTCCATATTTTTAGGGAATTTTTTCGTAGTAGTCCGTGGAACAATTGTCATATTGTCATATTCCATAAAAATATTTCACTTCCAGGCACCAGCCCCAAACTTTGGAAACCAAATCAATACATGTAAAGGAGTCAAAATCAGCCGGGAGCCAAGCTCAAATGAAATGATGAAATGAATGAGAAATGATGTCACGGGATGTGACGTCATCAAAATTGCCGCCCAGCTATTTCTGTAAATTCCCACATCTCGGTTACCTCTTATCCGATTTTGATAAATGATTTTTCATTTTAATAGTCTTGCTATTTCCTAAAATAATGTTATCATATGTTTTGCCGTATCTGTAACAATTGTTGAAAAAAAATTAAAAATTGTGTTTTTAGCGAAATTCCCCTATAGGGAAGAAGCTATTACCGTAGTCGGCATGGTAAGACCTAGGCCCGGGACCATGATAACTTTTCGTTTTAGGGTCCCCAGATGCCAAAAACCCCATTCGTTCAATATTGTGTGTATTGTGTTCAATATGTATGTATGTTCATATATGTATATGTATGTATATATGTATATGTATTGTATTTAAGTATGTATGTATATATATATATATAGATATATATGTGTGTCCGTAGGCACGATAACTTTTGTAAAAATGGCCCGATTTTGATTCAATTTGGTACAAATGTGTAAAGCAACATTTATAACTAAGTTCGAAAACCAGATAGATCGCTTTATCCGAAGGGGTATTTTAGAGGGGTTTTTACCCTAAAAATGGGTTTTTTGAGTTTTTTACATATAATATTTTAAGAAATCTATCTAATTTTAGTTTTCACCATTGGATTCGGCTTAAAAAAAAAAAAAAACAATTTGGCGTTTTGATAATTTCTCTATGTCAATTGGTTACTGAGATATTGAAAGTGCTAAACACAGTACGTTGTCCAATGTTATTCTTATGGAGAATAAGAAAAATCTCGCTTATTTATAAACGTATCCGAACGGAACTTGGTATATGGCTTCATTTTGTTGTGGTCTATTGATAATTGACCAAAAAAACAATATTTTGCTGATGGTTCCCGTAGCAGCAAACCTGAGTACTCAATCCCCATGTTATTCTTATGGAGAAAAATTAAAATTTAATATACTGCTCATTTTTAAATATCTATCTATGAAACTTGGTAAGTGGCTGTACCGGGTGTCCCACGAAGAGGTTTAAACGTTTGATTTTATATTATGTGCCCATTCATGCACCAAACTTTTTTAAACTTTACACAGTTTACAAAGTAGGTTCTAAAAATAATCTGGAAAAATTTCAGCTCCCTAACCTTAACAGAAACAAAATGGTGGCATATTGAAAAACGATACTTTAAAAACATTAAAAAAGGTGTTTTTGGTTTTATAAAATATTTTTATTGTTACATTCTAGGGCAATATGACTTTTAAATAAAAGAACTAGAACATAGCCTAATGGAAAACCTTAAAGTCCAAAATTATTCAAACTGTAACCCATCCACAGCAACACACTGATAACAGCGCGTAACAAATGATTCGTAAGCTCTTACAAAGAAACTCCGCGGTATCCGGAGAAGTTCCTCTTCTATTGATCGTTTTAGTTCCTCATCATTATTGAAGCTATGGGTATAAACTTGTTCCTTCAAATAACCCCATAAAAAAGTCACAAAGGTGATCGGGGTGGCCAATCTAAAAAATCACTTCCACGACCAATCCAACGGCCATGAAGGTTGCCATTTAGTAATTGCTTGACAGGATTTGCAAAATGAGGTGGAGCACCATCTTGTTGAAAGATTGCTTGATTCATTTCTGGTACCGTCAAATGGGGCAAGACCTGTTCATTTAAAACTCGTGCATACCTAATCCTAAATTTTACAATCAAACAGCTGTTCTTCAACAATGAGCGTTAGAACCGCAACGTAGTAAACAAATCAGATAATAAATCATGAAAGTAGTTTTTATAGGAAGCAAATTGGTAAATTTTTCAATATGCCGCCATTTTGTTTCTATTAAGGTTAGGGAGCTGACATTTTTCCAGAATATTTTTAGAACCTACTTTGTAAACTGTGTAAAGTTTAAAAAAGTTTGGTGCATGAATGGGCACGTAATATAAAATCAAACGTTTAAACCTCTTCGTGGGACACCCGGTATATGGTGTAAATATATATATATATATATATATATATATATATATATATATATATATATATGGATTGGCAATTCACTGAGTATGCAGGTTTGCTGCAACGGGAGTATTTTGTATTATTCTGTATTATTAGCGAATTTATCAGTAGGAAAGGCGTTATTATCGCAAGTAGCATGACAGAAGGCTCGGGAGTATTATAAATTATCATTTTGAAGCCCAAACATGTTTAAAGTTCAGCAATTAACAATATTTTTATGTTTACAAATTGTACTTTTTTTTTATAACATGAAAACTTTAAAACTGAAGTGTTATGTTGATGTTTGGGACAATCATGTAAAGAGGATTCATTTAGTAAAATAATAAGATATTTTTGATAGAACTGAATTATAATAACAAAAAAAAAAATGAAATAATAGTTATATGAAATTAAAAAATATATACAAAATAAAAGTATTAAAAATTATAGATAATAATTTTGATGGTTAAAGTTTATTAGGCCAAATATTTATACTAAATTTGGTTTAGATGTTTACAGAAAACTACTTCCCTCAGCAGTTGGTTGCTATTGTATTGTTGATAAGCTACAGGTTACTAAAAAATACAGGTCTATAAATTTAAAGTACCTTAATGGGTTGATTTCAACAAGTGAAGTAATTAATATCACAACAAACATACTGAAAAAATTAACCAGAAAGATTAGAGCTGGTCTTAACGTTCAGTTTTACAAACTTTGTACGTAGTCCTACATTTTTTAGCAACTTGTAGCTGATGAACAGTAAAAAAGCAACTAACAGCTGAGAAAGCATTGTCTTATAAACATCTAAACCAAATTTAGAGTATTTGGCCAAATAAGTTATAACTGTTGAAATATGTATTTATATTTTGTAATACTTTTATTTTTTATATCTGTTATATAAATTAATAAAAATATGATTTTATTATTGTTTTATTTTCAAATACAGTTCAGTTTTAACAAGAATATCTTATTGTTGTACTAAATAATTCCTCTTTACATGATTGTCCCAAACATCAAAATAACACTTCAGTTTTAAAAGTTGTCATGTTATTAGAATAATACAATTTTTAAACATATACATTTTGTTAACTGCTGAACTTTTAACATGTTTGGGCTTCAAAATGATAATTTATAACACTCCCGACCCTACTGTCATGATACTTACGATGATAAAGCCTTTTTTAACGTTTTTTATCTTCAACAATTGTTACAGCTACGGCAAAACATATAATAACATTATTTTAGGAAATAGCAAGACCTTTAAAATGAAAAATCATTTATCAAAATCGGATAAGAGGTAACCGAGATGTGGGAATTTACAGAAATTGCTGAGTGGCCATTTTGATGACGTCACAGCTCATAACATCATCATTTCTGAGCTTGGCCCCCGGCTGGTTTTTACTTCTTTACATGTATTTATTCGATTCCCAAAGTTTGGTGCTTGTGCCTGGAAGTGAAATATTTGTATGGTATATGACAATATGACACTTGTTCCACATTTACTACAAAGAAATTCCCTAAAAATACGGAAATTTATAATAAAATCACAATTTCTAAATTTATTAAAAAACTGTACGATTAAAACATATGATAACATTATTTTAGGAAATAGCAAGACCATTAAAATGTTTTTCGTCATACTGCTTCAAAAACATCTGTTTTTGACAGATGCGTTGAGATTCAAAAGTTCTTCTTTTTAGTCTTTGGATAATAACATATGTTTTGATGATCATTATCGTACCAGGACTAAAAAGATCATTGTTGATGATACTTTGATTCGAGGTCGTCATAAATCGATTAAAATTCATTCGATTATAAATAATCGAAACATTCATTGTTATTATCGAAACATTCATTGTTGTATTGTTATTTGAAGAACAACCGATTGATTCGAACCACAATGATTGGTTTGAAGTGATCGACTCAACAACCGATAGATATGAATGAACCGAAGTATATGAATGAAACAATCAGCATGTGCAACAGCTGATTGTTTCAAGAGACAAGCTGAAAGAAACATTTGAGGTTATGAAGACACAGTACGTAAATTTTACTTTTGTTTTTATTTAAACCTTAAGTTTTTTGGCAGTATGACGAAAAATATAGTTCGTCACTCGGATCAAAAGTGTCTTTTTAATACTCGCTCATTTCCCAGCCTCGGCTTCGCCTCGGCAGTTAAACTGGAGCTCGTATTAAAAAGATCCACTTTTGATCCTAGTGACGAAATATACTATTGTTGAGCTAAACACATTAATAAAGAGACAAATATGGAGAGTAGCATTTATGACTTTAAGTTCGAAAACCAGATCGATCGCACTATGGGAAAGGGGTTTTATTGGGGTTTACAATTTTCCAAAAATCGGTTTTTTGCAAATTTGCCCCCAAAATGTTAAAAACACTCAATTTTGGTTAAAGCCATTTTATAGAGCTTAAAAAACAAATAATTTAGTATTTTGAATCATTAACCTAGGTTAAGTGGTTGCGGAGAAAGTACAAAAAAAGTGTCCCATGTTAATCTTATGGGAAAAAGGTTTTTAGATTTTTCTCAGATAGTTTTACTAAAACTTTCATATTTATGTTTATTAATGTGTTTAGCTCAACAAAACAAACATTTTGGTGTTTTAATCGTTGTTCTACGTCCAACCATTGCAGAGATATTCAAAGTGCTAAACACAGTACGTTGTCCAATGTTATCCTTATGGAGAAAAAATAAAATTCTATATCTCGATTATTCATGAATGTATATTGATGAAACTTGGTATGTGGCTTCAACTAGTTGTGGTATATTGATATTAGCACAAAAAATAAGTTTTTTGTTGATAGTCCCCGTAGCAGCAAACCTGCATACTCGGCCCCCATTTAATTCATATGGAGAATAAGTAAAGTTGTATATCTCCCTTAATTATGAACCTACATTAAGAGAACTTGGTATGTAGCTTCACCTGGTTCAGTTGTATTGATAATTGCAAAAAAACACATTACTTATCTTCCTCGTTGCAGAAAATCTGCATCCTCAACCCTAATGTTATTATTACAGAGAATAAATAAAATGCTATATATCACTTATTTATGGATGTATTTTTGTGAAACTTGGTAAATAGCTCTATCTAGTAGTGAGTCACATATATATGCATTGGAAATTCGCTGAGTACGCAGGTTTGCTGCGACGGGGGTATTTAGATGTTAGTAAGGCCTTCAACATCATAAGCCATGAATTGTTACTGGAAAAATTAGAATGCTTCAAAGACAGTTTTCGTTGTATTTGCTCTTTGTCAATCAAGTAATTCTAAAATTTCATTGAAATTTCATGAAACAGGTTGTTACAGAGATAAATGTAGAACAATGTTGTTGTAGAACAATGTAGTTCTATAAATATCTGGGTTTACATTTGGATGAAAATTTGTCATGGAAATTACATGTTTATCATTTTAAGAAATCACTACGTCAGTCACTTGGAGCTTTATTTCATCTAAAATATTTTTACCCTTTAACTACTTTGAAGCAAGTGTATTGCTCTTTAATAAATTCTAAACTTGAATATGGTATTTTTTAAACGGCAGTGCTTACGTTTCAAATTGAAATTCACATGTTATTTTGCAGAAGAAATTTATTAGATTGATATCAAATGCCAATTTTTATGATCATTCACCTCCATTTTTTTTCACAATATTCTCCCATTAAGATTTGTATATATTTAAGGTGCTGACTGCATTTTATAAACTGAGTGGAAATGCGGGCCAACTGTTGACAATATTCATAATTATGGCACCAGACAAACATTTAATAACATATTCCGATTACTCAAGCCTAATTGCACCTTGTTTAAAAAGGGTTTTGTTTATTTGTCTTATAAATTTTTTAATGTTATTCCTGCTTTCGTAAAAAATAGTAGATCTTTAAGTATTTTTAAAAAGGTCTTAAAATAGTATCTTCTGACCAAAACCTATAATGATATAGAACGTTTTTATACAGATTTATAAAGCTGATAAATGTAACTGTTAATTTAGAAATATTTTTGTTTATCTTTAATTGTTTTATTTTCATGGCCCTGAAGTCGTCACTGTTTGATTTTCCTGAGTTTTATTACATATCTTTACATCTTGGATTGATAGGAATTGCTGTTTTACCTGAATATGTTAAGAAATGTTGATACAGTAGTTGAGTAGATGTAATGTTTGTAAATATCTGAGACTCCCGCCCAAAAACAGAAGGCTACCCCATCTCCTGGGTGTGTATTATTTCTCTATTTCAGTTTTTTATACATGTATTTAGTTTAGTAATATTGCAATTTTTATTTTATTTTATGAACTGTTTATGATTTGTAATATGTATTTTGAAGAGAAATAAATTATATTATTATTATTATTATACATACATACTTTTTAACAGTTGTTAGTAACCACACCAGGATTTGGACCTTCCCCTATCAAAACCTTAAAAAAGTGCCATAACCCTGGTGTTAAAACGATTAAACTCCAATTTATATCAAATCATTTCAGTGCCAATATGAGAATGCTGAGAGACAACGCTGCATAAAATAATGTATAAACATGTATTAACATTGTGTATAAAGAAGCAAAACATTACAACACCAATAAATTATTGTAATTATAACAAATTGTTTTGATCTCGGAATTAATCAAACCACTCAGGTTATCCACTTATGTTTTATGTAGGGGTGTCCGATTGGTGATTACTAGTATTGATCTGAGGAAAACTTGTTTCACATGAGTGTATATTGATAAGTAATTTTGTTAACTGTCCAAATAATAAATACTTGATTGACCAATGAAAATTGTGTTCCATTTGGAAACAAGAGTATTTAACTTAAAAATCTACTGAATAAGATGCTCCCTAGAAATACAACCAGCCGGAAACGTTGTGCAGTTGTTTTTCCACATTTTTTACGCTTTCAGGGTCTTCTACTTGTTCATTCTGATACAGAGGTAGTAATTTTGTGGTGCGCTATTGAAGCCTAAGACATCGCTTGACTACTTGATACAGAAAGTGTGTATGATGGATCAGAAAGGTGATATCATCTTGTATTTTGCTGTAAGCTAACTACGCATACCTGGGGCTTTATATCAGGGTTGTACATAATATCGGTGAAGGCGGCGGCAGCAGTGGCGGCGGCGGAGTGGTGATGCAGGTGGTCTGATGGCTTAGGCTTGTGGTACGTGTAGATGTGCGTCATTAGCGAGTTGCGCGAGCAGTACACTCGCTCGCAGATGGCGCATCGGTACTCTTCGTGGCGTGAGGCGTGCTTGTCTGCCACGTGTCGCTTTAGACTCGCTTTGGAGCACAACACCTTTCCGCACGCCAAACACGTGAACACCTTGCGGAGACCTGCACACCAGCATACCATCAGACCATCAGACCACCACACCACAGCCACCACTGCGATGTACGGGGCTTTACAAGGAGCTGAGGTCTGGCTCGCGGGCGAAGCATCCTTTGTAAAGCCCTGTACAGCACAGGAAATAAAGGCACATGGTAAATCAACAGACAAGAAATGTTCAACAGAAGGTACCGACAAGGTTATGCATGCCACTGAGATTCCATCAAACAGTAATATATGTTTAAAAAGTTGAAAATTTGTCTAAAATCACATGATGATTAGGAATAATTAATTTAAGATTTAGAGCAATACTCAGTGGCACACTGCGATACTACTAAACTTAAATGGTACCTTTTGTTGTATAGACAGATTTGGAGAAGTGCAATGCCACAATTAGTGGAAAGGATTTGAATCGAGACAAAAATTCAATTTTAAATATATCTAAATGTAATATTTAATCCGGGAAAATATAGTTCACTATAAAGTTTTTCAATGCAAAAAAGATTAAAAAATTTATTTTGTAAAAGAAGAACCTCATACACTTTTATATATTTTTTAAATGTGAAAATTATATGTCTTCAATATTGAATTAATTGAATTGAATATTGAATTAACAGTGCAGGTTTTTACCATCCCAATTACAAAACCTTAAAAGATATAGACCCGAATTAAACTTAAGATCTGGTAACCATTTCAAAATAAAGTGAGTGAATAACATAAAAATGAGCTTGTGTGATAAAAATAAAGTGTCAAAGTATTTCAAATTACAGTTTTATAATGTATTCCAAGATAAAAACTAAGTACCAGTACCAAATAACTCATGTTTATCATTTTCTTACTTTAATATTAAATTTACATTTTAAACTAAAAATGAAATAAAAGACACGTAGAGTGATCCAAAATTCTCTTCTAATTGAATGTTTTTTAACCAGATGTTAATGGATACAAAATATTATTCTGCTTGGTTCATAGAATTCTTTGGTTAGAATCTTCTCAGTTTCACATTTAATGTTTTCACACATAATCTTAAATGCTCATATATAATAAAAAACCTAAAGTAATTTCTTAACATCTCCTCAGGTTAGTTAAAGAAGATCAGCTATGCCACATATCACAACTATTTGAGAGACATCTTCACAGTATCAGTCTAAAACATGTAGTTGAAGACTTCATAGGTTTTCCTATTTGCGTGGAAGAAATTTGCATATAGAATGTGTTTTATATTATTAAAAGAACATGTCACGTAACTGTATTTTATATTTACTGAAATTTCCTTCTTTAAAAACTTGGCTAAAAGTAGCAGAATTCTGTAACACTCTAAATATTTAAATTAAATATCACAATAATTTTTGTACAGAAGAGATTCAAGACTGTAGTCATAGCCATAAAAGTAGAGTAATGAAAACCATAATAGGTACCGGAAATAATTAATCCCCAATGGTAACAACTGTAATCCAATAATTTGTTAGCCAAATTTGTAAAATAGGAAATCAGGGAACTCCTAGATTAGTTAAGGAATGCTTGAAAGTATCTGTTTTCTGTCTAACAAAATCCCAACTATTTGGCCAAGTGTCTGGAATACTTTACTAGACACAAAAGTATAATTTTTTTTATTTTTAAACTAAAGTAGAACCTCTCTTTCACCTCCTACTCCAACTCGAAACTATCACAAACCAAGCACAACACTCGACTTGAACAGAAGCATCACTTATCAGTATTTGTTCATTCAGTTAATTCGTATTGTATCCTTTGTGTACCCATTTAGCTTTCTCAGGGGAGAAAGAAGGTTGTTACTTTATTTTTAATAACTATCTTTATCTTTATGTTGGCAATGCAAGGTCTGACATATAATCTCAGAATTACCACACCACAGTCACTGCTGTGATGTAAGGGGCTTTAAAAGGAGCTGAGGTTTATGGTGATGCAAAGATGTATAGCATTTATATCCTTTTTGGCTCCTTATGAGTTCTAATCACAGCCTACTCCATTAGCAGATGAATATGAGTCGTTCTATCATACCCCAGATTGACCTTTTATACATTTTAATTATGACCTGCTCCATTAACTGATAGATGTGAGCCCCCAGACTGACCTTTAACGTGTTCTAATCATGACCTCCTCCACTACCTGACAGGTATGAGTTGTTCTAACATACCCTAGACTGACCTTTTATGAGTTCTAAACATGACCTGCACCATTACCTCGGAGCTGAGCCACCAGACCCCAGATTGATATTTTATGAGTTCTAACCACAAACAAACCTGCATATTGGAGCTTTCGGATATGAGCCGTTCCAATTTACCCCAGATTGACCTTTTATGAGTTCTAATCATAGCCTACTCTATCTGCCTGTCTTATTTTTGGATGTGCCAATGGGCCGATTATGATCAAATTTGGTATCTATGGACTAATTCAACGTATCTCCAGATTTCTTTTTACATTTAAAAATATTTTTAATTTAGGGCAGTCATTAACCTCCAAAGCTGCTAAAAGCATGAAAAATCAAAATTTCCCAATAAAGGCTTCAATGATTTTATTTCAATTTTTTAGCGAATTTCCCCTATAGAGAAGAAGCTATTACCATAGTCGGCATAAGAAGACCTAGACCTGGGACCATGATAACTTTTAGTTTTGAGGTCCCCACATGCCAAAAATAGTACCACTCGTTCACGTTTTAGCGAATCTCCCCTACAGGGAAGAAGCTATTATCGTAGGTATCATGGTAAGACTTAAGCCCGAGACAATGATAACTTTTTGTTTTGATTTCTCCATGAATCAGCTGTTTTGTGTAAATCAGCTGTAAAACATAAATTTAATACTTTTATATTGGAGCCAGTATAAAATATCCAACAAATGGTTGTTAAAAAATAGTTTTTGTCCAATTATGGACTTATTTATGAACAAAATACCACATATGTGGTATTTTTGTAATCAGAGAAAAGATTTCTTTCAAATCAAAATATAAAAAAAACACTATACTTGCATTACAGATTTTGTACTTGACCATTTACTATATTATTTAATTTTAACGCAACTTTGATCTAACAAGTTTTTTTTTGAATCTTGAAAAATAAGAAAGTTATAAGCAAATTTTGTTTTTGGTCAAAAATAGATTTTTGAGCGTAGCAAATGAGTTTGGCGGAATATGTTCGATTTCTTTACGCTATTTTATTTAGTTTATAATTATGCACTACTTTGCTCATTTAACCTACCTTGTAACTATTATGGTTTACGAGATCCCAATGGTGAGCATAAAAAATGAACACACTGTATATGTGTCCGTAAGCACGATAACTCTCAGAAAAAAGATCCGATCATAGTGAAATTTAATACAAATGTGTAAAGTACCATTTATTTGAACGAGTTTGCACCACCAAAAGGGGGGCTTTTGGGGGGTATTGTACCCCAAAAATGGGTTTTCTCGGGCTTTCACATGTAATTTTTATTTAAAGCAAATTTTAGTTTTCAACATTAAATTCAGCTTAAAAAATAATTTGGTATTTTGATCATTGCTCTACGACAACTGGTTACTGAGATATTGAAAGTGCTAAACACAGTACATTGTGCAATGTTATTCTTATGGAGAAAAAGAAAAATTGTATATCTAGCTTTTTTATGAACATAAACTGATTAAACTTTGTATATGGCTTCATCTGGTTGTGGTTTCCTGTTGTTTGCATAAAGAAACAATTTTTCACCTAGCGTTCCTGTAGCAGCAAACCTGGGTACTCGGTCCCCATGTTATTCTTATGGAGACTAATTAAAATGTTATATATAGCTTATTTATGAATGTATAAGGATGAAACGAGGTATGTGACTTCGCTTAGATGAGTTCTATTGATATTTGCATAAATCCCATTATTTTGTGTTCCTTGTTACAGCAAACCTGCGTACTCATCCCCAAAGTTATTCTTATAGAGAATAAATAATATTTTAAATATCGCTGATTTGTGAATATGCTTCTTATTCTTACGAATCCTGGTAAGTGGCTTAATGTCTTATCAAGACATAGATATTCATTGGAAATTCGCTGAGTACGCAGGTTTGCTGCGGCGGGGCTATTTAAAAATGGCTTATAGTGCTTTAGTTCTCCATAAAATGACATGCCCCACATCATTTCTGGAACAAATTTGCGTTGACAATTTATAGAACTTAAAAAGATCCCAAAAATTATTTTTGTTGTTTTTATTTTTCATGATGTCATCAACCTAAAAAAAACTAATTTATAACATTAAAAAGTTTCAAAAACTGAAGTATTTTGAACAATTAATCCACGACAAGCAGTTGGGGAGAAAATTATAACTTGTGTTTAGCGGTAAACACAAAATATGGTATTTTTTAGGGGTATAAACAAATTTTTCTCTTATTTACTGGCTGATTTAATTAAAATATGGTACAGTAGAACCTCAATAGTTCAACACTCGATAGTTCGACAGTCTGTATACTTCGACGCGGGCCGTGACGACATGACAGTAGCGGCAACCGATAGTGTCCTTGATGGGTTCTCCAGTCAGTGATGGGAGCCCGCTTATTGTTTTCGCGAACGTGCGTTTACCGCCTTTTCTATAAATAACTTCCTTCCTACTCCCTACCCCATGCTATCCACCCCCTTCCCCGCCCTTTCCAGTAAGTAGATCAAGTCAATTCGCTCGAGACGCCGCGGGATTTAAACACGTTTTTGATACTTTTGTGATACGGTATTGTTTTTCTGATCATAATACTCCCTGTGTTAAAGTGTTCCATAAGTGTTCCTTTAGTCCACAAAGTGTCGAACTATAGAGGTTCTACTGTATATAGATCCAGTTAGCATCAAGGATATAACAATATAGGATATTTGGAATATGTTAATGTCACCTAACCCTAGTTGGAAGGAGGAGGGATTTCCCTCTTGAAACCACTGTGTGTAGGAAATGATTATGTGGTGCTTTTAAAGTAGGAATTAGGATATATTTTTCTGAAAAAATATTTTACTAAAGGTCTATGCATGCTACCATAATATATTCTATATTTGGTAAATATAACGTTATTCATCGATTACAACTGTGCTAAACGGGAGAAAGTATGTATCAGTTCTCTGGAACAGTTTATTTCAAAATGCTAAAGTCGCAATCGCCACCTTTTAGTCCCAATTTTTGCTGCGCAATTCACCAATTAGATATCTTTCGAGTAGGTTGAATTAGATTTATTCAAGTATACAGCAAGTTAATGCTCGCGATAGTAGAAAATTCTTCAATTCAGACATTACTAAAATGTCCCAAATGAGAAATATTGCTGGCAGGAGATGGAATACCGCAAAAACATTTTATATAGACTTCATCATCCGTCTCGATTGATATTTCGAGGTAGGATATCATCAGCATCACATTTCTCACTAGACCAAATAGGCACATGCCTAGGGTGCAAAATAATAAGGGGAGTAAAAAGTAATATCATGTTGACTGCAGTTACCATGTTACCATGACTGCATGTTGGGCGCAGTTATATTTTCAAATCCCGGCTAACCAATAAAAATGACGCTGTACTACGTAACAACATAGTTGGACATAGTTCTACAAAGGTGCACCTCAACCCAGAGAGCAAAAGTAGCCAGCGTTGCCATCGGGACACGCTATGTCTTACAGCAACGTTTTAAATGCTCTTAGGATTTAATTACGAAAACTGACATTCCCCCTTTTACCTTTAGATAGTTAAGGATTTCAAATAACTGCGGCAGAGTGCAATTCTCAACGCTAGCAAAGTACTGTAATAACTATAAGCTTTTAGTTATAATTCAATGAATTAAAACACATTTATTCATGTGTTGCATAGTGTTTTGTCGGAATAAGTAAGAAAAAGTCCTATCCAAGTAATGGAAATTATAACATTTTGTCGGCAACCAGCATTGCAAGATGAGGGCTACAGTAAGACTACCTAGGGAAGTTTAGCTAAATACCGCCCTAGACATAATGAAAGTGCTTTAAGAGAGTTTTTATTAAGGCTAACTGTTAAAACGGATGGATCAACGATAGGATATTATAAACTCAAGTTTCATGAACAAACTATTTATTAATTGAGGAACAGAAGAAACAAATTTACTTCAACTAATTAACATAATTTTTATTGTACCGTATGTTCAACAATGATTCACTCGAGTAAAAATTGAAAAGAAATTATATAAATATTTGTATAAATGAAATTATACTTGATCTGAAATGAATAGGAACAAGTAACGTTCACATCTAAAATCAGTGGTGTGTCTAAAATTAGTGTTTCTTAATATACAGTAACACTTTGCAGTATAAATATAAAGTTCCTAGTAATGTTTACAGTAGAAAGGCTACCTAGGCAAGGGTGGTGCAGTTATCAACACCTTCAATGGCTCGACTTCAATAACGTGAAAACATAAAACTTTTGAATATAAATCTGATCATTCTTAACAGTTGCTTACATATTGGTACGTAAATGTTACAAGTAAACTTACTGTATATAAAATTAAACCATAACAGGAACTTTTGAGAAAATCATACAACTGACATCCATCTAAACCATACACTTGACATCCTTCTAAACCATACACCTGACATCCTTCTAAACCATACACCTGACATCCATCTAAACCATATACCTGACATCCATCTAAACCATACACCTGACATCCATCTAAACCATACACCTGACATCCATCTAAACCATATACCTGACATTCATCTAAACCATACACCTGATATCCATCTGAACCATACATCAGTGAGAAAGTCTCAGCCGAGAAAATCTGAGAAAACAAGTTACCATCCAAACTTTTTCTAAGGGAATAAATGCAATAATAAGAGACAACAAAATGCATCAACAAATATTATAAGTTGATTTTCAGCTGTTTTGATTACATTTTGAAACTCAAAATAAGGTAAACGGGCAGAGCATCTGGGTTCCCAGCTACTTAATACATTTGATTAATTAAAAATACTTAAGACAGTATTTTTGGACACAATTTATTGTACCTTTTTGTCCATGTTAGTTGTGCATTACTTGACTATTTTATCAAGTTGATGATAACAAAATAAGAGTTTGTTTTGAATAGATGTTAGAACTTTTTAAAATTAACAATCCCGTTGCATTGTATAGAAAACATCTGCTACAGAAAGAGCAGAAATATTAATATTTTGCCATATCATTAAAGTATGGAAGAGTAAGAAGCAAAATTTAAAACATATGTGACTAATGTATGAATATTTTGAACAAAAGGAAAACCAAAATTAATTCCATTATAGTTTACATTTAGGTGAGAAAGTGCGTAGCAGAAGTTACAAAAATATTAAAGGGTTTTTAGTTCTAAAAAATACCCCAAAGTGATTTGGTCTTTCTTCTGCTGAAATGATTTTACTTTCATATATTTTTAAATATTGCCAAGTAAATAGAAATGTGTTGCAATATTCACTAAGATTTCACATATGAATAATTATTATATTAACTCATTAACCCTGTCAGTATAATTAACATAGAATCTAAAACCAGTCTTAAAGCTAATTAAAATATATTAGTGGGGTACATTGAACCTTATTACCAGTGAGTTTATTAACAGAACGAACAAGTCAAAGAAATAACAAACAACAATGTTTACATTAAATACTACTAATAACAGTATATAGCCCTTTCAGATCTATAGTAAAAAAATACAACTAACCTTTGTTTCAATTTGATTAAATTATTAACTTATATACTTATATAACAAAATAAATGTACAATTATGAAAGCTGCTCAGCAAAATCAACATAAGAGTCATAATGGATTCAGTTCTTTTAGTTTATTTACAGGTTAACATCTATAATACAGTAAGTCATGGTTTATTTACATTTTACAGTAATAATATATGTATTTTTCTAAATAGTTGGCATATTTATAGCGTACCATGAAGAGAAATAAGCTTAGATAGTTGTAAAAGATGATAGACTATGCAACTCTACTGAAGGAGTTTTCATATCTTCAAACAGACTAGTAAGTATTAATCCATTGGAGTCTTTTAGTCTTTTACATATGCATGATTTTTGATCTTAACTATATAAAAAAAACCAAAAAAAAACGATCATAACGATCAGTTCACATCATGAATCATAAATGTAAAATATTAATCAATTAAATAAAAGTTCTCATTTCATTTTTACAATCTGTCATCAGAGTCGCTTGTCATGCTTTTGTAAGATCTTCCTCTTAAGACTACGAGATGATAAAAACGGTTGGTTTAGAGTGTATAATTATTGGTTATATATAATATTACAAGTGTATGTACGTAACAAACTTGTAGCCACTTGAAATGTTCACTGCCCTATCACGATTCACATTTTCACTTGTCACTGATTAACTCTCGTCAAGGATATTGGAACGGATTCCTGTCATCCGCAAATTGCGAGTTGCCCTCTGTTCTGAACTTTCTGTGGTAGATGCTGCGGTGGTTTCGGAGGCTGTTCATGGTTCGGTAACTCTTGTTACAAATGTCGCACACCAGTTTGCAGTCGGGCCGCGGGCCGCTGCGCCAGCCTGCAACCAGAGGTCAGTGTCACTTCTGGCCACGCCACCACCACCGCACATACACCATAAACACATCCTTCGTCGACACATCCTTCTTCTGTTATACTGACGGTTATATTAGCTTAGTCATGGTGGAGGGGCTAAACGATAGAGGAGGTTTCAGATTTTGTAATAAATACATATTTAGAGGTTTATTCCTCAGCGTAATGTTCTTTTGAGTCCTAAAGTTTAAAAATATATGCCTATAAAATTGTATAATAAACAAATATCCTACCTACCCTACATTTTACAGTCATACCTCTTAATATTAAACTACAACAGTTGAATAGTAAATAAGATAAATTACATTAAAAAATAACTTTAATAAGTACATTGTAATAGCTTTTGGGAGACTATTCTTGGTTAAAAATAAGTATTAATCCTTACTAAGATACATTAGACATTATTAAACAACCAGGACTTATACAAATATATTTAACCGGTATTTTGTATTTGCAGTAGAACTCCAACAATCCTAATTAATTAAAAGTCTTACTTAGGTATGATACATCATGGTTAGTTTGATTTTATCTAGATATTTGGAAAAATATTTCAGGAATGGAAATAAACCAATAATACAGCATTAATTAGCGAAAATATAACAGGAATAATAAACTGCATGGAGTTATTGCTGTGATTGGCTGTGGCCACATAAAAGTAACTACACAGAATGAGTGATAATGAAGGTGACTGTTTACTTTCAGATTGCTACATGTATTCCGATGTTTATCCAACAAAGTTACTGTGAAAATGCATCTTATTCATCTCAACCTATAATCAAAAACTTAATGTGAGCTTACTAGAGATGGGTATGAGACTTGTGTTGGCAATAAGAAAAAACATCAGGAATTTCTAAAGCTCCTTGGAAAGTGAATTTTGCCCCCAAGTTTCAATTAGGCCTTCTCCAATATTTTACACATGGCATTACAAGGATAAAATACATTAGTTTCAACCAAGTGCACCTTTGGGATTCCAGTTTGCTCGATGGTGTCTTAAGCAAGTATTTGCTTTCAGACCAGGTTGCGACGCAATACTGCCTTTAAAATATTAAAAATTTGTCTTTGTTGTGACTTTTTTTGGAATCCACAGCAAAATCTCCACTTCAAGATAAGCTTGTTGACTATCCCAGTAATTTCTTCCCTAATGCACTGAATATCTCCTGACTGATCCTGATGTAAAAGTCTAACAATAGGACAAGAAATCAGTTGCAAAATGAAGAAATTGGCAAATGACAATACAAACTACAAACACAGACTCATTTAATATGGGACGTATATTGGATTTCTACTGCATATAAAAAATCAACTTTTAACTGTTTTGGCACTGCTCTACCTGGTTTGATCCAGACACCACCCACTGATGAGCATTTAATTATAATTAATTCATAAGTATTGTAAAATGACATTTTAATTCATTTAATTTGCAAAATAATGTTCTAGGGAAATAGTTTTTTATTCTGAAATAAGGAATAATCCCTAGTAATGTCATTTATTTTCCATTTCATGATTTTTAAAAAACTGGATAAATATGTAATAAATTGTACAGAAACATGTTAAATCTGCTGAAAATGAGTGAAGATTGTTGAATTTATATACTAATATCATGACACCGTGTAAAGTGTGTTGTGAATTTCATCCAAGACTGTGAAGTTTGTTGTGTATTGTATAGCTAAATTATGATGTCTCTTATGCAATTTTATATAAATACTTCCGGAAGTATAACAATCTTGATCATTAATCTTGAAAATATTGTTTAAAAATCTGTAAAATAATATTCTAGTACTAAAAGGCAATACAATAACAAACGCAACAAGTAAATTAGCTATTAACACATTCACTGCCAATTTGTCTATAACCCAGCTGCCGATTGGTCGTACAACCAAACATTCAACATCGCTGAAGTCTGGCCACTCGAATTAGCAAGTTGAGGTCATGTGGCCAAATGACTAAGTGATACTGCAGGTTGACCAGCTTGACCTTGGCACTCTAGTGTGGGATATACAGAATATCACTCCCTTCGCTGATATAATTTTTTTATTAATGTCACATAATGTTTATTTACATAAAATATGCTGTTTCAAACAATATACAGTGTGACTGAACACTTATTGTGGTTCATGTCTCTTGGTTGCTGGAGATCAATAGCATCAGAAAATGACCGAGAGCCAAATGGTTAGTGACCAATAAATGTCAGGTGGAATATTCCAAGGAAGGAGTTCTGTGGTTCCAATTTGAAGCATCATTCCAGACCTATATCACCAAAAGGTATTTTCATACAGAAAACCACTAACTTTAACTTTTTCGGCCACTAAGTATGACCATTCCCGATTTTACCATGGCAATCAATGTGTTAATAACCTTACAACACCTAACCACTAAAAACTGAGGGTAGTTGTAATGCCTTTAAAGCAATTTTCCAGAACAGTTTGAAAATACTTTTCAGCATAAATACAGTATCAGAAATACATTCCCTTTAACTGTAACCAAATATGTAAAAACTATTGGAGCTAACCAAGTAAATCTCAGGGCCGATTTTGGCGTCAAAAGTGCCATCCCCCCACAACTAGCATACTCTCCCCAATTATTAGGACTTGGTGACTTTCTAGTTATATAGTAACCAGTGAAAGTAAGAGATATTCTGGTCCACTATGGATAAATTCATTCTTCTATTACCTTATTACTCAGAATATTAAACATTTTTAAAACAATCCAATCTACATCTTCTACTATTTTTTGACCACTCTTAGTATCATATTCGTTTTAGTTCCTTCTGTTTAATAATTTAGGAATATTCCATTTATGATTTTGAGTAAAAATGACTGTTCGTAGTCGCAACACTGTTTCTAGGAGATCAGTTCTTTACACTATCAGTGAATGATTTAATATTTTGTTCACTTAAATATATTAAAAGTTATTTTGCTTGGTAACAGCAGGTAACAAAATTAGAAAACAGTCGATATAGAATAACTATGAGTTTTATACATTTTAAGTTGGCAAGTTTAGATTACGTTTATTTTTTAAGTATTTTTTCTATAACTTCCAAACTTTGTGCCCATGTGTATGTGCCCAACATACACATTCACTAAATCGGCCCTGAGTAAAATCACAATTATCATTTATAACATGTTGTACAAATATTTAAATTATTGTATGAAGTTAAATTGTCACTAAGCACTCACTACCTGGCAAATTACTACAAAAATCACCATTTTGTATTTTCTATTCGACCGGTCGACTGGCACATTACAGTTTCCAGTCTTTGTTTTTGGGGTGGTACTTGGAGTTGTGGACAAGGAGGCTGTTGCGGGTGCGGTACGGCTTGTGGCAGAGGTGGCACCAGAACTGCTGGGTCTGGGAGCAGTGGATGTCTTGGACGTGGCGTTGTAGCGTCGCGTAGCTGGCCAGACCTCGGCCGCAGATGTGGCAGTGGCACCGCGCAGGCACGCTGCGCGAACCTAGCCAACGATACCACCACTCAGCCCACTCTCTCCGTAACTACTAGTAAAGCGTTATTTTTTGAAAATGGTTACGACCGTTACTGCTACTTTTCAATAACGTGTGTTATTTTAACTGTTTTTTTTTTTCAGTAACTGTTACTTAACAAATTGTACAACTGTTTCTGAAGTTATTTTTTAATAACAGTTATATAGTAGCTTGCAAGGAAATAACATTCTTCACTAATAACTACCATAGTATTGATGATGTCACATGGAACACAGGGGCCATTCTATACATATAACTATATTGAGTTTGAACTACAGGGGAGTAATTCAAAGTGTTATTTATTTGAGTACTTGAAATGCATGTGAGCATGTAAGCTGGCATAAGTAGGTCACCAAACCAAATAGTTGTGCTCAAACGCATGTGAACACTGATCAAGTTTGTTTTTCAACTTGTGATTCAGTTGTCAAGTTCTTTGCTAACCGGTCACTGGACCAGTTTTTTTGTGCCTAATTTTTACTGACTGTTTTAGAATTTGGCAGTTAAATGCTGGCAGAGATTTTCTAATGGGACAATTTTAATGCCTTTATGGAATGGCCCTGAGTTTCGAGGGTGTACGCACATTGCTCTTTTAGAGGCTCGTATTTTTTATTTGTTTATACAAACTTTGTATAGGGCTTTTCTATTAACCTCCTTCATAACTTTACAGCTTCATATAATCACAATATGAAGCATTAATAGATCATATGCAGCCTAAACCACACCAAACTTGATCAGGTTCAATATGTGCATTTTGTATCAAACAAGCTCCCAAAAAAATCACTTGAGTTATATATACAAGGAAAACTCAACTATCCGTAATTTAACTGACAATTAATTATTTTCAAACACAAAGAGTTAATATTAATTTTTTGGATGGTTTTGAAACTATAATTAAATCAATAAAGAAAACTTGAAAAAAACTGAAATTTAAAACAATAGGCTATACATCAAGAAACTATCAAACAACCAACTGTGATATAACATATCCTTTTACCCTAATAATCAAGAGACTTGATATATTGATAAAACATATTAATTAAGGATTTACCTATGTATTAGTATTGTACGTTTTATAAACAAAATATGCTAATACTTTCAATACAAATTAACTATAAATACTGAATTTCTGACAACTAATTATGTAAGGGCTGTTACTATGTAGTACGACATTTTGTTACTAGTTATACTTATAAGAAAGAGCAAAACCCTAATACTCTTAAAACTCAAGTGAATCATCATGGACATTATTTGAACCTAGAACATGTGATAGAAAATTGTTGTTGTCACTGAAACTTAAAAGTTCAATAAGAATCTTCATAAAAGGGTTTCTTTAGGTGAAAATAACAGGAAAGTAAAATAAATCTTTAACGATACTTAAAACTACCAACCACCTCTAACGTAAACAACACATAGGAAGGTAAACATTCTCACAACCAACATTTAGGGGGTAGCGCCTTATAAAGCTAAACTCTTTTTAAACATGTTTAGGCTTAGGGGAATCAGTCACAAAAAGGGAAACACACTATAACCAGTTGGTGGAGGGAGGATTTATACATACTTGTTACTTCCATTATATGATATTACACCAGTTACAGTTGGTGGGGGAATATAAGTATGTATACTTATTATTTATTGACAAAACCACATTTATTGCTGTGCTACTGTTGTCTATAGTGTGGCAAAACAGTTGTCTAAAAAGCAGTTCCCGAATTTCTAGTATTGTGATCCTCTATGAATAGCTGAAGACTGTTTGCACAGTTCCGATATTCCAGCTAATTGTTGGTGCTAAAGGTTGTTACGAGTCACAAATTCCTAAGTTTCTTGACTGGTTCAGATACAATCTGTGGACTGTTTCTGTTATAGGTACTTAAAATTAGATAACCTTAGATGAGATTGGAAGTTCAAGTCTAACAACACATCGTGGAGGATTAGTTTTGTTGTTTTGGATGACAAAACAATCTTACTTATTATGCCAGCTGATGAGATGAAGTGTCTCTTTCACAATCTCCCTATTACACTATCCCTTTCCAATTCGGTAATTTAAAAAAATCTGTTTTATTAAGAAGAAATAAAGCATGACATAAAAGAAAGATATGAGGTAATGACCTAAAATTAAAACTGTTGTTAAAATTAAACCCACTGCCACTGCCCTGAATAAGTTTGATGAGTAAGGTTTGCAGCTCATACTGACAAAAAAAAATGAAAGGGAAAGTCAAATTAATAAAAGTATCACCCCGCATGGGATTAATATGGTCAAAAGGGTATGAGAGCTTTAACAGAAATGGTAAATCCTGATTTGTAAGAATATTCTTTTGCCTTTTAGACATGTTAAGTTAGGCTCTTTTCACACTGTCCCGGTTTTGGCTGGCCGCCAAAATCCGACTGTCAAAAAGCCGGTCAACCAAAAATTCATTGTTCCTTTTACACTGACTAGCAAAAATCAGCTGACCACCAGCCCTTAGCTCAAAGAGTGGTCACAAGTCACAAGCAGTACCAGTGTCTATGCGGTAGTAGAAGGGCCTTATTTTTAATATATACATCATTGATTGAGATCTTTTAAAGAACTTAAACTAAGTCCAGGACATATAGGATCTGATGTTTACTAAAACTATGTCAGAAAAACAGTTTTAGCGAGTTGTATTGTGCCAGTGTCACTGTTCCATGTGGATATGGTATTTGACTTCAAGGTTTAATAATTTTATTCAAGCTAAGAGTCAGGACGTAGGAGTTGTAGGACTGTTGTGTGGAGTATTTTTTTATAGTTATTTTCTAATGTTAAGCAAAGGATTTTAGTTTAATATATTTTTGGTTTGATCAAATAATAAATTATTCTCTATTGAATAATAAAGAAGTTTACACTGAGCCCAGTACGAAACGGTCTGGCTGTTAGAACTATTAGTATAACTTTTGATTAAGAAATTGATTCAAGACAAATTGACAAATTGATTCTAACGTATCACTGATGCGCTGCATTTTAATTTAATTTGTGTTTATAAAATATTGTAGCAAGCCAAAAAGAATAGCCTGCCTGTGTATTTTGTATAAATCCTATGTGGAGATAGTGAATTGATTGAGACCAGATAGTGTTACGTCAAGTTAAATATTGAATTTACAGTTAAATTGAGATTATTAAATATTTTAGGCAAAGTTTTAGTCCAGGGAAGGTAAAAATATCTAGGGTTTATTTAAATTGGTACTTTGTTTAAATAAATTAACTGAGTTTTGCTGATTTTCAACTATTTTGATGTTAAATATAGTATAGACTAACTATAATTGCCTTCTTTTATAATTAGTCTATTATTGTAAGCCTAAAGTAAAGAATATATAGTCTCTTGCATATAATTAAATTTGTTTTTCTAACTAGTTTTCAAACATTGGAAATACATTATACTTATACCATAAACATGGGCCTAACATAACAAAGCTATTAACTTCTGCAGCGTTAAATGATCTGTTGTTATTATTCAATAAAATTATGGTTATTATATTATGAAAAGCCACTCCATCACCAGTAGCACAGAAAAGTACAAAACACTAAAGGCCATTTCACGCCGGCGTAACGTTACGTTATGTGACAGACTTTTTAAAAGATCGCTCGCTGTTGTTTCAAATGGGGCAATTCACACTGCCGAAAAAAGGTAACGCGTAGTTGGCGAACTAAACCAACTAATCGCAAGGGATCGCTCGGGGAGCGATCTTTTAGAAACGTACGCGATGTCGGTGGCCTCGCCCATGCGCAGTGAGCCACTTGTCCTCCTGCCTCATGTGCTCCGGAGCTGCTGAAGGGTTTCGACATATACTATTTCTGTTATTGTTTGTTTGTTTGGTTATTATAAACATGGATCAGTTTATTGATGAGGTATGTGCCCGACTACTGTTGTGGGATAGTTGATTAGAAAAATAATAATTCCTTTACATTTTCTGGTATATGATATTCTAAATAATAAGAATATACAGTAACACTTTTTAAAGTAGGCCTACATAATTTAATTTATATGAATTAAAGGGATAAATATTCTTGTTTAAAGAGGTAAAATTTGTTTGGTGTACTAATTTGCTACCAGTCATATTTTTATACCCGCTGTCTTTGATAATGTTGACTAACTTTGATGGCCAAAACTAAAGTAAAAATAACCTTATCAATGGGACTTTACCTGTAGCATAATGTACTGCAGCAAATCTATTTGTTTTGAAAAAGACTATAATAGATACATTACTATAATAGATACTATAATAGTCTACATTTAGCACAACATTTTTAATGCAGTCAACGCAATATATTCTTGAAAACAAAAATATCAGGTTTACAAGACATCCTACCACCTTAAAGGTTTGTTTGTATCAGTGACTGACAAACTACTAAATGTAATACTAGTATTTAAATTAATACTAGTATTTTATTTAATACTACTTAATAATCACTCTAAATAAACCATTTTGTATTATATTTGGTATAAGTACTTTCAAAATTAGACTATAAAAATCACGAGCTTCATAACAAGCCATTAAACAAGTTTTTAACTCTTTTGAGTGCTGAGAAAACATCACTTTACGAAATTTATACCAGCTTTCATAAAATGAAGTTTAAAAATCTAAAATTATACAAATAAACTAAAAATATGTCTCTCTATGACGTATCAAGGCGTATCAAAATTTGGAATCGATAAGTTTCGGAAATATGAATTTTTAAAGTCCGTAGTTGCTAGAGAAATGGCAAAAATCATGTACTTTTCATATTCTACCCGCAATAAAAAGAGTTACAATCATAATTAAAAATTTTTTTTTAAACACGAAGAATAAGGCAAGGAAATTTTTGATTTAACCGCCTTTCGGTTAATCTTTGGTAGCAAGTCAAACTCGAGTATCCATAATTTTGAATCCGACAGTAGTCGGGGGAGAAAACTGGAAAACTCAGATCAGTAGCTCGCAGACGTCGCTTGCGGTGTGAATTGGCCACCAATTACGTTACCGGACGTTATGTGACAGATGTCGGTGTGAAAAGGCCTTAATAGTTTTCCGTGCCAGTAGGTTTCAAACTCCGTTCGCTCAGGTGGTAAATAAACACTGAATCGACTGAGCAACCAAAGCATTTGCCATTTGGAGGTTTATAACTTGACAATTTAATATTACAACATTATGTAATGCATATAACGCTGCTTTGAGTTTCTTTACAATGCCTTCTTGGTTAGTTTTCTTTGGGGCGTTGGTGATGATTATGAGATCTGTTTTGCTTTCACCGTCCAATCCAGTGGCAGTGGCTGGCTGATAACCAGTGAAATGCTGGTACCAGTGAGTGTGAACGGTTGATAACTATAAACAACTATAAAAACTACCTAAATTGCAACAACAAAATTAAAATTTCAGCTGTGAACTGCTAGAATGCCGCCCTGCTGACATATTTTCTGAGACCCACGATTTATCAAAGAAAAATTACTTCAAACAAGTAAGTTGTCCGATTTACTTCAAATTTCGTTCCTTTCTATAAGTTGGACAAGTTTGTTGGAAAAAACAATCAGAAAACTCTAAACCCCTTTTTTGGGGATTATTCTTTCAAATTTCGAGTTTTCGGGCCCAAAAAGGGTCAGAAAAGCCCCGGACATACAATTAATTCATGTATTAAGATGGGAATGAGTTAAGCGAAAGTTTTAAGCCCTCTCTCTTTATTCTAGCATAAATATTTACCGAGTTATTAAAGAAAATGTATATCGGCTAAACACAGCACGTTGTCTTATGGAGTTTTTACATTAGAAAAGCATGTTATTCATTTGTTGGTGTATTTGTTTCATTTCCAGCAACCTCGCACCTACTTTTAAGCCTGACTGGACCTTCTCCTAACCTTATAATGCACAAAATTGTATTCCTAACATTGCAGGTAAATTAAACCAGGAGCATCAGAACAGCCAAAAAATCAATGTTTTCAGATTTCAATAAAATTTTCATTAATGTATATTTTTACACTGGGTTTGAGTTTTAAAAGTTTTGTATATGGAAATTCACTTCCCTCACGTCAGTGTTTTGCCATTTAAACTCAATGTCTTCAAAATAATCATATACAAATTTAAAAAAGTTATATAAATTTACTGAACTAAATTAAAAAAATACTAATTTGTATAGTCTGTTGTAAATGTTTACTAGGTATCTTCTAAAATGTGCTAATTTATTTTACCTAAAGAACTTTAACTTTACAAATTCTACTTTACTTCTTATTGTTAACTACTTCTGTTTCCATTTTGCTAAGTTGGACTGTAATTAAAGTAAAACTCTTTTATATATGTATAAATTATGTTTTGATTAAATATCTTGAAAGTGTAAACCGATGCCAAAAGGCTTTATATTTTATTTCTTTTTGGATAGCTAACACCTCTTTTTGATTTATGAACTTTTGTATTTATTTCTAGATTTTCAAGCTCAGGACTGTCGTCTAATTTCAAGGGGTCATAATTTTCTTCAACTTGGGCTTTCACAACTTTATCACTACCATAACGTTTTGCCTGGTCTGGTCGTTTGGTGTAGCACTCTCATCTTTTCCTTTTTGGTTAGCACCTTTAAATGGTCCAGCACCACTTGATGCTGGGATTTCATCTTTTCTTTCTTGATTGTCCAATGTTAATTTTCCTTGATCTTTGCTCCTCTTGACTTTATTATTCTCACCTTCAGGTGTTTTAGGAATGTCATCTTTTCCTTCTTCATTGTTATTTAATTGTGGTGCTTGCTTGGTCACCATTTGGTTTAGTACTCTCACCTTTCCCTGTTTTGCTCTCACCTCTAGGTGCTGTACCACCACGTGACTTTGGGATTCCAACATTTCCTTCTTGATTGTCCATTGTTATTTATCCTTGTTTATTGCTCTTATCTTTAATTGGATAATCAAACGAAGTGAAGTTTATACTTATACATGACTTTACTGCTTATACTGGTAAGAGAATCAATTCAACTGGCATGTCTGTAACCAAAATAACTCGACAACGCCTCTACAGTTAAACTTCAAATTTTACAGATAAACTTAACAGTACAAAATCTCGGTCGAGTTTATTATTCAGATAATTTATTTCAGTATTAATAAAATTATCTTAAAACCAAATTTATTTTTCCTTCATAAGAATAACATTGGAAGCCATTTTAGTGGTACTTGAATCGTTAAAATTCAGACGATGTATATGTTTCAACAACAGAGTAACAATAGTTAGTTTACTAGAGTACACTTTGTTATACTGGATAACAAAAGGTTTTTCACAAAAAAAAACACAATAGAGATAAATCACAGTATATTTTTAAGTTGTGAGCATATTTCTTATTTTATAAAATTATTAAGTGTACGTTATTAAAAAAATATCCATACAGTTAATATTCCCTTAGTATGCCTGCTCTGTGTAAATATCGTCAGTCATCGGAGGCGATGAGTAACAGTGGCAGGCGACGTGTGTTGCAGATGGTAGATCGAAAAACTCTAAATAACTTTTCAAAATAGAGGACTGTAGATACTGTGATATTAACTTAACTTATAAAATAGTTTGTTTTATTACATTGTCTTAGACAATTGTAAATATTGTGATTGACATGTGTAAAAAGTTCAAAGCCTCAATTTGTCTAGAAAGCTTTGATCAAGTCAGTAACAGTAAGCGACCAACATTAAATTCATTTTGTAGCACAATTATTTGCTGGGTTATATTTTCACTAAATTAATAATAAAAATGTTCTAGATTACCTAAAATTCATTACCAGTAATGATGCAGCTAACCACAATAAAAGCTATAGACTATTCTAACCAAACAGCCTTTTTCGGAAGCCTAGGGTTGGATTACAGTAACAGTAAGACATACAACTGATAATACAACTGTTTTAAAATACTTAAAACACATTACCAGAAATGTTGTAATGAACCAAAACAAAAGCTTTGAACTATTCTAACCAAACTAAGCCTTTTTTACAGGTTATCTGAAATGATTTGACATATCCTAGGTTTGGATTACAGTGAGCTGTTTTCATCATAAACGCTTGGACCTATGGCTATGAAATGTAGGCATATACATTTAGGCTACTTGCCATTTTAGAAGTTTCATATACGGTCTTGGACCAACCCATGTTTATAGCATTTAATTTCATCATAGCCTAGGCTTTTGAAACAATATATTGAAATCTCATTTTGTCATCTAAATAACTAGACCTGACGACTTATTGTTAATCCTTAAGGATATTTTGACTAGGCCTATAGAAATTGTAACATTAGTTCATTTAGGAAACTCGCTGTTCTCTTAAAAGTTAAATTAATCACTTCCTAGCCCAAAATACTCTGTTTGTACTATAATACGCACCCATGCCAATCCTAACAACAAACCATGCCTAAAACCTAAAATTTATTTTAAAAATAAATAAATTTACGGATTTATATACAAAATTTCCTGTGATAAAAACAATTGATAAATGTATGAATATTTTTCTTCGGATAAAAAATTAGGTCTGCGACAGGATCCGAACCTGAGACCTTTCGCTCTGAGAGCCAGTGCGATACCAACTGAGCTACCGTGATAAGTAGTTTTTCGGGGAGAAGTGACTATCACTATAGCTATATAGATGTAAAACCCGGATTCTGACAGCATTTAAATGATACCGGAATGTGTTCTGATGATGATACTCAAATCAGATCTTGAATTTTTTATGAGACTCGATTTAAGTTTGATCATGTTTTCCGATTATCCTTATACGTGAGGAATGAGCGTACACCTAGTATTCTTGATTTTGCAGATTCATCTTTTCCTTCTTTATTGTTACTTTCTTGAGGTGCCTGGTCACCGTTTGGTTTAGGAAATTCGCCTTTTCCTTTTTTTCTCTCACCATTAGATGAAGAACGTCTTGACTTTGCAACCTCATTATTTTGTTCTTCATTGTGTATTGTTATTTTTCCTTGGTTACTGTTCTTGTTTTTACTGTTCTTACCTGCAGATGTTTTAGGAATGTCATCTTTTCCCTTCTTCTTTGTTATTTATTTGTGGCGCCTGGTCACCATTTGGTTTAGGATTCTTATATTTTCCTTTTCTACTTTCACTTGAAGGTGCTGTTCCACCACATGACTTTGGGACTCCAACATTACCTTCTTGATTGTCTTTTGTTATTTTTCCTTGTTCATTGTTCTTATCTTTATTGTTCTTACCTGTAGATGTTACCAAATCATTTGATTTTGTAGATTCATCTTTTACTTCTTCATTGTTATTTTCTTGTGGTGACTGGTCACCGTTTAGTATGGGACTCTCATCTATTCCTTTTCCATTGTCACTTGTAGATGCTGTTCCTCCATGTGACTTTGGGACTCCAACATTTCCTTCTTGATTGTCCATTGTTAGTTTTCCTTGTTCATTGTTCTTATCTTCATTGTTATCACCTTTAGTTATCACATAATTTGATTTTGCAAATTCATCTTTTCCTTCTTTACTGTTATTTACTTGTAGTGACTGGCCACCGTTTGGTTTAGGACTCCCGCCTTTTCTTTTACTGCTCTCACCTTTAGATGCTGAAGAACGTCATGATTTTCCAGCCTCAAATTTTTGGTTTTCATTGTTTATTGTTATTTTTACTTATTATTCTTGTTTTTACTGTTCTTACCTGCAAACCCTAGTGAAAAAATATTTTCTGGCCAGATCTGGAGATGTCTGGGCCAGATCAGGGGCTGTCTGGGCCAGATCTGGGGCTGTCTGGGCCAGATCTGGACCAGATCTGAAGATGTCTGGGCCAGAACTGGGAATGTCTGGGCCAGATCTGGGATTGTCTGGACTATACCTGGGGATGTCTAAGCCATAACTGGGGATGTCTGAGCCAAATTTGGGGATGTCTTAGGAAGGAAGATATGAAGTGAGAACACTGCATGAAATATTAAACAAAAATATAATATACAAAAATATAATTTAAACTTTTTTGAAATCATACAATTGGGAATAAGTAATGAAATAGCTATACAAATATTTAATTAGTTAGTAGGCGGAGGATAGTACTTATTACCGGTAATAAACAATTGTTTATAAAAAGGGTGTTGCTATCAAACTTATAAGTCAATGTAATGAAATGCAAGGTGTTGCACAAGTGAAAACCAGAGCCTGATTCCTGATTAACCATTAGGCTGACTAGGCTGCAGCCTAGGGCGCCAGTCAGTCAAAGGACTCAATTTTTTTAATAATCTAAGAAGTGCGGTGATCAATTGGTTAGAGGTAATTTTATTTCCGCGCACCCTTTCCTGTCGCCACACTGGCTTCATTCTCAGTTTGACAGAAATTTAGTTCAGTTGTTCATTAGCTCATGATTACAGATTGACGGGTTCCGAAATTTCAGGAATTTTTCAGAAAAAATTATCCTGTTTTCCGGGCAAGATTTATTTTACCTCGGAATTATTTTGGGACGGGATTATGTCCTCAAAACGGTAATCTGTGGTGCAATCGTCTTTTAATATAATTAATATTGTTGGACCAAGGTTGGTTAATTGTTGTATACATTACATTAATATTATATTAATATTATTATCTTAATACAAATATTTAAAGGGTACACAGTTACAATTATTTTAACATTAATTATCTTAATTATACATTGATACATACATTTGTTGTTGCTCAATAAAGAGAATACCTCAAAATATTGCAACAAAATGGTGTTAATTTCTTAAGTGTATGTAAATAAACTTTATATTTTTATTATAATCATATTAAATATATATTAATTTGCTCGCAGTTTATCATATTACAAGGCAAGAATGGATACATAAATCAAATGAAAAAAACTGAATTTGTTCTAACTTTAATTTCACTTAGAAAAATAAAACTGAAGTATTATCTGCGTCGCGTAGGTGTAGACTATTGGTATTTTGTATATCCCACTCCATCCAGGTACACTCACAAGTCAGGATGGCTGCGGGGGAGGGGGGGGGGGCTAAAACGTGTGGACATTAAGTCAAAGATCATAGGTTCAAGACCCGTCCTGGTCATTATATTTTTGAAACTAAAATCCTTTTAAAAATTTATTTTATTGGTTTATCAAGCTATTCAATTGGAAAAATCATATTTTTTCAAATTAAAATAACGGTTTCAATAACAAATTATATTGTTCTGGCCCAGTTCTGGCCCAGATCTGAACCACATGTGGCCAATTCTGGAAGATTCCAGATATCTGGCCCAGATCTGGGCCAGAAGACTATTTTTCACTAGGGAATGTTAACAAATCATTTGATTCTTCTGTTTAATCTTTTCCTTCTTTATTTTTATTTACTTATGGTGCCTGGTAACCATTTGGTTTAGGACTCTCATCTTTTCCTTTTCTGTTCTCACCTGTAGGTGCTGTACCACCACGTGACTTTGAGATTCCAACATTCCCTTCTTGATTGTCCATTGTTTTTTTCCTCGTTCATTGTTCTTATCTTTATTGTTCTCTCCTGTAGACGTTACCAAATCATTTGTTTTTGCGGATTCATATTTTCCTTCTTCATTGTTATTTACTTGTGGAGCCTTGTCACCAATTGGTTTAGGATTCTCCTCTTTCCCTTTTCTGTCCTCACCTGTAGGTGCTGTTTCACCACGTGACTTTGGGATTCCAACATTTCTTTCTTGATTCTCCATAGTTATTTTTCATTGTTATTTTGTTACTGTTCTTATCTGTAGACGATATCAAATCATTTGATTTTGCGGTTTCATCTGTTTCTTCTTCGTTATTACTTCCTTGCGGTGTCTGGTCACTCTTTAATTTCCGGCTCTCATCTTTTCCTTTTGTGCTCTCACCTGTCGGTGTTGTAACTCTACGTGACTTTGGGATTCCATCATTGTCTGCAGAACCACTTCATTTTGGACCTTCATATTTTTCTTCTTAATTTTTCCGTGTTCTTTTTCCTTGTTCCTTGTTTTTGTTTTTATTCTTCTCACCTGCAGATGTTATCTTGCCTGTAGGTCCTATCCAGGATTTTTGTTTAGGGCTTCCATTTTACTTTTTCCCTCATTAAATGAAAGTGATTCTAGGTATTTATATTGTTCATTACTTTCACCTTTCCCATTTGGTACCGTCAATCCACTTGCTCTATAGCTTTCTTCCTCACCTTCTTCATCATTAGGTGTAGATGATTCTAGGTTTTTACTTTGTTTTGGAATTTCACCTTTTACTTTTGTATTCTCATACGTATGTACGTATGTACGTAAGTAGGTTGATAATAAGTGTGTTCACCAGAGTTATCAGAAGTTTTAGTTAATGTTTTTGAAGCATTAACTAAATTTGAGATAAAATCATCAATACTACCATTATTTTCCCTAACTCTTTCTGGCTCGGAGATTTCTTCATTCCCTTTCTCATCTTCACCTATAGGTTCTAATAACATACTCGTTTTGGAATTTTCATCTATTCCTGTACGTTCTTTTTTTTCGGGATGCTGGACTTTGAGTATCTTCATTAACACTATCTTTATCTTTTTTTGACACCGACCCAAAGTTTTCACTATTCTGATCAGTAGGTTTAGAATCCCTACCAGAATTAGAAGTTTTCCTTGCAGCTAAACACAATTACCTGATGAATTCACCAACTGATATTCCTGGAACTTGTGTGGGCCCATTTGGTCCAGGGGCAGGTGATGAACCCTTGTTCATCAATCCAGAATCTCCATTAGCTAGTACATAAACCGGTGTTGTTTTAAACGGTGTCAAGTTTGGATCCCCAGACTGATTTGGGATACGCTTGTAATTAGTTTTAAAACATTTTCTGCTGACTTTAGATATGAATGTAACAATGACTTCACATAAAAGAGTTAGCCACAATCTCTTTGCTAAGGTTAAAAATGTTTCTGATCGAACAAACATTAAAACAGGACGAAAAAAAAGTGAATGATCCAGAATTTAAAGTTGCAAGTACAGTTGACCCACCATGATTTATTGAAGTTTGGCTCAAACTCTCGGGTGATACTTTATTACTTGTATTCCTAACTTTACCTGATTTATTTTCACTTGATAAAGCTGAATTGTCACTTTCTGCTTGAAGCAAATTTTTTTTAGCTTCACTGGTCAGCTTCACTTCCTGCTGGTGAGCTTTGAGGTGATTTTTCTATTTTTTCACACTCTCTGTCCTTTACACTCTTTGTGCCGATCTTTTTTCCTTGCTCTTTTACTGTCTTTTTTTAATTTTCAGATTTTCCAGTCATAACATTTACTTTTCATCAAGAAGTTTTTCAAATTGTTATTTATATTTTATTAGGTTGTATGTAATTCTCTACTAACAAGACTTTTGTTCACTTTCCAATTTGAAATAGAGGTAAACTCAACTGTTTCAAATTTGTTTCATAATTAATTATGTTCAACACACAATTTCCATTTTACACTAAATGACAGTTTACAACTATGTAAACTACACACGTTATACTGCATTAGATGTTACTGAATCAAAATCATACTTTTATCTCTTATTAACTGTTAGACGTAATAAAATTTTAATTTATAAAAATAAGAAAAACCACAAATTGCATCAAAATATGATAATTACAAGCAGTAGTTACATTATTTGAAAGCTAAACATTTCTTAAGCTGTATTCGTCAGCATACAATTATAAATAGCTTTACACAAATATTTATGAGAGAAATAGTATCTTGTGTAACTGATAAAAAAGGTAAGTTTAATGAATTGCTGACCTAACATAAACTAAATCAGCCCATACCCACAACTAAAATGAAATATGATGTTCAAACATATCAAATACTTCCTTGTTGATTCTAATTACTAATATTAGTTGTATGTTTTACTTAATAATGAACTTTAAATTCTAGATCTAAAATTGTTTTAAAAACAGTGAAAGTAGATCAAATAACTACTCACTATTTTGTGTACGTATTTAATAACAAATAAGGGGCTCATCATCAAATTTAGCAGTTATAACAAAATCTTAAATATGTTATCGTTATGTTTCTTTAAACTTTATTTTTAAAACTAAATTTTCAATTTCTTTATATGTTATCTATTTTTTTATTCATCGTTATTACGCAAAGCACAATTTGCTACGGTGTTAAAATATTGGACAAAGAAATAAAACAATAAAATTCCAATAAAATTGAATTTTTAATACCGGTACTAATTTTGGTGTTTTCATTTCTTAGTTCAACATTCAAATTGATTCCAATAATAAGGTCTTAGTACAGTATGAATTTTGTAACTACTCATAGAGGTGTGAAGTACTGTTCAGCAAGCAGGGCACATGACTGTGCTGCCAGGAGTTCGCTTGACTTTGGAGCATGTTAAATAGTGACAATGGCTTCTGAGGTTCACACTTTATCCACCGAAATCACAGATTTGATTAACTTGCACAAAAGGAAGTCATACGAGAATCAGTGTCATACAAGAATCGGGTGTTCTATGGAAAGTAGCACAGTCTTTTAACCTGCATGCAGTATCGTGTACTCTGTCTGGGAAAGTTGTTGTCGACTTTGGAAATAAATTTATGTGTATTGAAATATCTCTCAAATTGCAACCTCGCTAGATTAGTTTCTTTTTAAAATAGGAAACAAAAGAAACCCCACTTTCAAAGTTTGGCAGAGTACGTCTTTAATAGTCTGTACTTAAGATACCTTCATCACTGCTTATTTTTATAGAATTACAAACTATTGAAATATTAAGATCGTTATATTTCATTCATAAGATACAAATCCGTACAGATCACTAATCCCACAGACCAAATGACAGTGGTTGCACCAGATTACCACAGATATAAGAGGGTATTTTAATATTTCTATATAGTCCTGGATCTGATTAGGGTTCTGTGTGCATGTCAGTATAGAGAATTTTGCATTTGCAATTCAATATAGGTGTCTTAGGAAGTGTTTTCCACTCGGGTTTCGAGTCCACACCTGGTACGTTTTCCAGCTATGACGTCATCAAGATGCCAGCTAGGGTATTTTTTAAATGTGTATATTTTACATACCATTTAACGGATCGGGATGATTATATTTTTGTTTGAAAGATATTTGTACAGGCAATCTTTTAGCGAATTTCCCCTAAATTTCCCCTACGGAGCTATTACCGTAGGTGGCATGGTAAGACTTAAGCCCGAGACTTACCAATGTTCGAAAACCGGAAAGATCGGACCATGGGAAGGGGGTTGTACGGGGTTTAAACATTTTCCAAAAATCAGTTTTTTGCAGTTTTTACCCTAAATTTTTAAATCACTCAATTTTGGTTCTAACCAAAAAGAGTAGAGCTTAGAGTAGAGCTTGGTAGAGCTTAAAAAGCCAATAATATGGTATTTTCAATCATTAACGTAGGTTAAGTGGTTGCGGAGAAAATACAAAAAAAACTTGTTCATAAAATTTTTGATGTTAATCTTCTGGGAAAAAGGTTTTTAGCTTTTACTCAGTAGATTTTACTGCAAACTTCACATTTGTTTTGCCAATAAGAAGTTCAGCTCTACAAAAAAATCATTTTGGTGTTTAAATTGTGATTCTATATCCAACTGTTGCAGAGATATTCAAATTGCTAAACACAGTATGATGTCCAATGTTATCCTTATGGAGAATAAACAAAATTTTATATCTCGATTATTTATGAATGTATATCGATGAAACTTGGTATGGTGATATCTGCAAAAAAATTGTCCCCGTAGCAGCAAACCTGCATACTCAGCTCTAATGTTATTCTTATGGACAATAAGTAAAGTTTTTTACCTCCCTTAATTATGAACATAAATTATATAAACTTGGTATGTAGCTTCACCTGGTTGAGTTATATTGATAATTGCATAAAAACACATCTATAATATTATAAAGAAGAGGTGGTTTCTGTCTGTCTGTCTGTCTGTCCGTCTGTATGTCTATCCGTCTGTCTGATGTTACGGGTGGATGAAAAACTACTGAACTGTCTGGGCTGAAACTTTACACAAAGGTAGATCTTGAACCCATGCAACACATAGGCCTATTCACTTCCTTAAAATCCCCTCGGGCTACGCCCCGTGAACGTCCTAAAGAGTAAATATTCAGAAACTGTAATGCGAACAGCTGAGGACACTTTCATTTGACAGCTTAAAGCAAGAACAGCTGTTTCAAGCTAACTTACCTTTCTAACCCGTGCGAAGAACGGGTACATTCTACTAGTTTCTTATATTTCTTGTTGTAGCAAACCTGCGTACTCAGCCCTTATGTTATATGAGAATTGTTATGTGTATGAGAATGAAATTATTATATGAGAATAAATAAATTGATATACATCACTTACACATGAGTCCGGCTAATCTGAACTAATTGGGACCGAACGCTGTTCACGCTGTTCGGATTAGCTAATTGTTCGGATTAGCCGAAATAATTTAAATAATAGAAAACGAAGCAACTGAACAGGCCTGTAGTGTTGTAATATGAATGAATGATACACAAAAAGAAGTATCTATAGATCGTTTACTCTGTCAAACGCAGAATCAACAATATGCACAGTGCATTGCAGACAGCACATTGGCCCACTGTGTAGTTTTGTGATGTGATGTGAGCAGGCAAGCGGACTGCACGCGAACTGTACACGTTGCCAACGGAGACTGTACGTCTGCCTCCCCACTACTATTAGCTCAAGCGCCAAAATCATAACAAAACCTTGACATAGTCTGTTATTGTTTGTACTGTTTGTAAATTTAGTCTTTTCACATTAAACAAAACATTTGTATTCTTAAAAATATTACTTTGTTTTCATTTTGTTACAACATTATTTACCTTTCCCATTATCTTTTGTCTTTTAATTACTAAAATATATTTTTTTATAAGTGCACATTATTTACAAAAAAAATCCAGAACCTGTTTGGATTAAGCGGACATTCAGATTACCCGTGTTCGGACTAGCGGGACTCAAGAGTATTTATAAATGTATTTTTATGAAACTTGGTAAGTGGCTTTATGTGGTAGTAAAACATACACATGCATTGGAAATTCACTGAGTATGCAGGTTTTCTCTAACGGGGGTATTTTCATATAAATTGATAAATATAATCAATTCTACATTAGTACAATTAACTGGAGATATTGTTACAATAATGAAACCGTTCACAATCTCTTTGGGGGTTATGCCATATTCAATGTTATTTTTAGGTTTATTTAATATTTTTGCTTTACTTTTAGTTATAAACACATATTATTTTGTATCATTGGAAAGGGTATAAAACAACCTACAACATTTTTAAGAAGTAGTTTTTTTATTACATGAGTGGTTAAGAAGTTATAATCAAAATATTAAAATAAATAATAATAAAAAATTACATTTTTGAATATTGTTGCCTAAATATTAAGTTTACAGCAATGGTGTGAATACAAAAATATAGCCTGTAAAAATATCTTTCAAACAAAAAATGAATCATACCGATCCATTAAATGGTATGTGAAATATACAAATTTTAAAAAATGCCCTAGCCGCCATCTTGATGACATCATAGCTGGAAAACGTATCAGGTGCGGACTTGACACCCGAGTGGAAAACACTTCCTAAGACACTTATATTGAATTGCAAATGCAAAATGCTCTATATGCGACATGCACACAGAACCCTAGTCAGATGCTGGACTGATTCTACATTAGTACTTTTTATTTTAGATCTGGAAGAGCTAAGGTGAAAAGGGTTAAAACTAAGAGCTTGTTTAGCGTTAAATATGTTTATGAGACAATGATGACGGTCTATGTCGTTTACAACACCGGTAGAGTCTGTAGACATTTGCTATCCCTAATTTTACAGTGGTTTCACCTCTTCATAACATGGATAAAAGCCCTTGGCAGCTGATTTTGTGAAACTGGACTCGGACTGAACTTGTGTGCACTAACCCTTGTATGAACTTGCATTTCTGTAGTGGCTAACAATCTAATGTTATTATATTAAATTTTCTTAATAAACGATCAAAACACTAATTGTAAAATAAAGAAATAAAAACAAAATGGTGTTTCCTATTTTCTTATATTAACAGAGCAACATAACACACATCACAACAAACATGAAAAGAAACCGAAATACCATTTATTATTCTAGCCTTATCTATTGTACTAGAATTGTACTAATGTCTTTATTTATACAACTATATGAATTTTTAGAGCTATTTTAATCCGAGTAAATTTTTTAAGATTCATTTCTAGAGTTAATTTGAATATTTTGGATTATTAGACTTTTTATCCTGGGTTTTAAAGAGGAAAATTGAAAGTTTTATGTTTGAACAATTATATTACTTATTGCTTCTTTTGAAACAATTCAAGATCTGATCATTTTCCCACTCATTCACCCTAGTTGTGTGTCCAGAACTAAAACGCAGTGATTCTACTTGGTTCGGTTTTAACTAAGATGGGCATTTTCCGATTGGTATGTGATTAGGCCATCAGCAAGGGGGGAGGGGGGAAATGAGGTCCGTGTAGTCAACCTCAGAACTGTAGGACATCAATAAGTTCTGATACATCACATAATCAAGGCTTCGATCCATTTCTCTCGTACCATCGCATGCAAAGGTTCGTAACCATATATTGTTGAAGCTATGTTTTGGCACACGTTTTAAGCCTCCCATGGGGCAACATTAGTTTAGCATTCATTTTGTTAAATCGTAAAAATGCTTTGGAACTGCTGACACACGAAAACATAAAAGAAATTTTGCCGCAACTCATCCTTAAGTTCTGGTAAAGCCTGGGCTAACCAAATTTTTTTCCCCAAGTTACGATTATTAATGTACAACTATTTGGTAATTTATGCTTTTTTCACACAACAATTGCCAAAACTGCTCTATGATTATTGTGCAGTGCTGTTGAATCAAGAGGTACAAAAATTGGTATATATTAAAATTTATTATGCAGTTTTATGAATAAATTTACTTTCTGTCCTAGACTGTACTTAGCCTTATTTTGACCCTTTTGCATGGTTGTGCCATACCGATTGGAATGTCCCGTTCAGAGTGTATTTTTTTGTATTATTTTACTAAACGCTATTCTATACACATACCATAGGACGTTACTATTCATGATAAATGAATGAACAATGCTTCCCCTGAAAAGAAGGGAGCACGAGGACAAAGGAGCAAAACTGGCCAAATATATCAAGGATATTAGGCAACCAATGTTATGGAAAAAAGAAGTAATTAGTATTTTTAACGGGAGAATATGTGTCAGTTTTCTGATAAAATGGTTAACCCACCGGTCTCCCATATAGGAATAAACAGTGTTAATAAGTTACTATCAAAACAAAAGTCACATTTAAGGTGTTCACCATAGGGTAAGTGTTCAGATTATGTCACTCCATTTAATATGCTGGATGGAAAAAATACAGATAATATAGCAGTGTTTTCATTTTAGCGAATTTCCCCTATAGGGAAGAAGCTATTACTGTAGGTCTCATGGTAAGACTTAAGCCCGAGACCATGATAACTTTTCATTTTGAGGTCCCCAGATGCCAAAAACACCATTCGTTCAAAATTGTATATATGTATATATATATATATATATATATATATATATATATATATGTCCGTAAGCACGATAACTCTCGTAAAAAAGATCCGATCTTAATGAAATTCGGTACAAACGTGTAAAGTACCATTTATTTGAAAGAGTTCGAAAACCAGACAAATAGCACCATCCAAAGGGGGGTTTTGTACCCCAAAAATGGGTTTTTTGGGGTTTCCACATGTAACTTTCATTAAAATCAAATTTTAATTTTCACCATTGAATTCAGCATAAAAAAAACAATTTGGTATCTTGATCATTGCTCTACGTCAATTGGTTACTGAGATATTGAAAGTGCTAAACACAGTACATTATCTAATGTTATTCTTATGGAGAAAAAGAAAAATTGTATATCTCGCTTATTTATGAACATAAACTGACAAAATTTGGTATATGGCTTCATCTGGTTGTGGTTTATTGTTGTTTGCACAAAAAAAATTTTTCGCCTATGGTTCCCGTAGCAGCAAGCCTAGGTACTCGGTCCCCATGTTATTCTTATGGCAAATAATTAAAATGTTATATATCGCTTATTTATGAATGTATATGGATGAAACTTGGTATGTGACTTCACTTAGCTGAGTTCTCTTGATATTTGCATAAAAACCCATTATTTTGTGTTCCTTATTGCAGCAAACCTGCTTACTCATCCCCAATGTTATTCTTATGGAGAATAATTAATATCTTAAATATCGCTTCTTTGTGAATATATTTCTTATGTATCTTGTTAAGTGGCTTAATGTGTTATGTTATAATTCATTGGAAATTCGCTGAGTATGCAGGTTTGCTGCGACGGGTGTATTTACTTTATTTTTATTTACCGAAAGCCAGCTTTTTAAAACACTGGAAATTCTGTTGAGGGTTGTTCAAAAATTCAATAATTATCTATCAGCTTACAGTTCCGGTCACAGTACTTGGCATCTGGTTATCGTATGCTGTGAAATTACTTTTCACCTCTATTTGGCTTAGTACCGTTAGTGTAACAGTCAATTTTTGTCAACAGAAAGCAAAAATCAATTATTTAATTTTAACATTTGTTTTGGTTCTTTTTGTTAATGTTTACTTTTATTTATGAGAAATTTTAGTAGTTTCTCGCCATTCCCAGGTGACAAGCGCCGTGAACTAAACTGTACCAAAAAATATTTCATTCAGTGTAAATACTGTTTTATTTTTAGCGGTGTGTCATTTAAATTTGAATTGCTTAACAGTTTAGTATTATTTACTTCCGAATCAAAAAGTACACAACTAATTTTGTTAGTGTGGGATTTTTATATTTCAGACACTACAACTCAGTTTATGCCAGGAATAGAAACCAAGGATCTAGATCAATTTTGTAATTTGGTAGTAGCCAAATTCCAAACTTCTAATTCTAAAAATCAAATATCCATTCGAAGCAAACCTGCGTACTCAACAAATTTTCATTGTATTTATATGTACCTCACTACAACAAGAAGCCACTTATCAAGTTTCATTAAAACATATTCATAATTTAGTGAGATAGCCTTCGACATTTTATGTATTCCCCTTAAGGATAATATTAGGATTGAGGTTGTAGGTTTGCTGTAAGAGGGATCACAAAAATGAGTTTTAGCAAATTTCCCCTACAGGGAAGAAGCTATTACCGTAGTCGGCATGGTAAGACCTAGGCCCGGGACCATGATAACTTTTCGTTTAGAGCCCAGACCCCAAAAACACCATTCGTTCGAAACTGTATATATATATATTATCTTCTACTTATACAAAGCTAGACGGGTTCACTCATTCACCGACATAAACTATGAGTCATTTCCTGTAATATAAACCCCTCTTAACATCATACTTGAATTAAAACTCTTGACGAAACTGCCAGAAAAATTGCCAAAGGTTAACATTTTTTAGTTTTTGAGGCATTTTTGGGGGGGGGGAATTCCACTTTTTCAATTTTTCCACTTTGAGCGTGTTTTGTACGGAAACAGTAAGAGATGACAAAAATGTTAAATACAAAAGTTGTAGAAAATTTAATTTCCAACTAACGATTTTTCATCTGATTTAAGATTCGATCATCCGTTTAGCCGCTATTCATCGGAGAAGGAGTAATTTTGAGTATTTTGGCCCATTTGAATGTGCACAGATTTGAAAGCCGTTTAAATGAAAGTACACTATCTTTGGCTAATACCACATGTTTGTATCAGCTGATTTAAATAAACAATAGCTGATTTATTTAGTAGTGTAGGTGATACTAATTTGCTCACATGAGGTGTATATAAATCAGCTGTTACAAAAAAAGTGAGCACATTATCGCCTACACGGGAGGTTCAGTATCGCGAATATCGTTTGTTACGAGATTGGAAAATGTAATCAAACCGATTGTTTGTTCTATCAAATTAATTTAGCCCAGTAGCCCAGTGGATATGTTGGCAGATGATTCAAGATCATGTGGTCACAGGTTTTAATCCTATTTTTGATGCTTACTTTTTGAGGTCTGCAATTTATGTTTAATTTGACTTTATTTTGTTTTTACAAATTCATTTATTTGTAATTATGTTGCTCAACGAACAGCCAACATACAGCGCTCTGCGGAGTTAGGTTAGGTTAGGTTACTATAATTTTGTTATGAACTGAAGTCTAAGTTGTTATTTTTTACACGTAAACCCATTTGTAGAACTCCAATTTAACATTGCAACCACAACTTTTTATTTATATCTGATTGACTTTGATTGAGTGAGCACTTTATTTTTTGCTTTTATACACCTCAAAACAACCAACGTAGTTGGGAGTTCATTCGATAAAACGAACAAGCAGCCGGTTGGTAAAATGTTTCGATATAGAACCGATATGGGCCCGCCTGTGTAGGTGTTAATGTGCTCATCAAAGGTCATTGTTGTGCAGTTTTTCTTTGGTTAATGAACTACGAGTTTGATTTAAACTTGAGTTGACTGAGGAATGCAGTTGAGCGAAACGAACTCCAAAAGGGGGTTTGGGGGCGAAGCCTCCAACGGCGATAAGCCTAGTATGTATATATATATATATATATATCTGTGAGCATGATAACTCTCGTAAAATAGGTCCGATTTTGATGAAATTTGGTACAAACGTGTAAGGCAGCATTTATGACTTTAAGTTCGAAAACCAGACAGATTGACCCATCCGAAATGGTATTTTGGAGAGGTTTTGTACCCCAAAAATGGTTTTTTTGAGTTTTCTACGTATAATATTTAAAAAAATCTAATTTTACTTTTCACCATTGAATTTGGCCTAAAAAAAACAATTTGGTGTTTTGATAATTTCTCCAAGTCAATTGGTTACAAAGATATTCAAAGTGCTAAACAGAGTATGTTGGAGAATAGGAAAAATTGTATAACTCGCTTATGAACGTATCCGAAAGAAACTTGATGTATTGGCTTCATCTCGTTGTGATAATTGACCAAAAAAACAATATTTTGCCGATGGTTCCCGTAGCAGCAAACCTGTGTACTCAGCCCCCATGTTATATTATGGAGAATAAGAAAAATGTTATGTCTCACTTAATTATGAATATAAATTGATATAACTTGGTTTGTAGCTTCACCTAGTTGAGTTGCATTGATATTTGTATACTAAATCCAAAATTTGTGTTGCAGCAAACCTAAGTACTCTATACCCATGTTATTCTTATGAAGAAAAATTAAAATTGTATGTACGGCTCAATTGTGAACTCATCTATGAAACTTGGCAAGTGGCTTTAAATGGTATATATGTATGCATTGGAAATACGCTGAGTATGCAGGTTTGCTGCAGCAGGGGTATTTTTTGTAAATAGCAATGGGCCAATCAACAAGCAATATACATTATTTTAATTTTCCATAAGAATAATACTAGATAACGTACTGTGTTTGACACTTTGAATATCTTTGCAACGGATTAACATAGAGTAAAAAGCATAAAAATTATTGGTTTTTAGGATAAATTCACTGGTAAAAACAAAGTGAGTTCTTTAATAACCCCAAAGGTGAAAAAACACCTTTTTTCCTTAAGATTAAAATGGGGAGTTAACGAATGTGTTTTTTCCCTCTGCAACCAATTAACCTAGATTAATGATTCAAAACACTAGATTGTTTATATTTTGAAGGTCTATGTAATAATAAATACCCCCATCGCAGCAAACCTGCTTACTCAGCGAATTTCAAATGCATGTACAGTAGAGCCCCGCTAATCCGAAATCCGGTAATCCGAAAATCCGCTTAATCCGAAACCGAAATCGGGATATCTTAAGGAATAAATAAAAACTAGGAAAAACATTAATTAAGTATATTTCTGAATATTACAGTACGTTTCAAAGTTAGAAAATGTAATTAGCAAAACAGAACAGTGTTACAGAACAAAACTACATTGGTTTAAAAAAGTTTGTAACATTTTTTTTGTTGAAGAGAAGAATACCCCTCTTCTCAGCCTCAGCTCTCAGTGTGCTGGGGCACACTGACAGCATAAAAGTGCTGCAAGAAAAGCACGCCAATTGTCGTAGCGCGTGTGGCGGCAAGACGCGGCTACGCCAATTGTCGTAGCCCGCAGCCAACGTGTTAATAATTTTACAGCTACGTGTTTGAATTTGACTCACTTGACCCGTACCATGCATACGTGTAGGTCGAGATCGTCAGATTTCTTTCTTTTGAAAATGCGTAGCCAGTGTGAGCTCAGCTGTTGCCGGGGAACATTGAATCTGCCGTACTGCCATGTATCTCTTGCAATTTGTTTCCTCAAATCACCACCAGGGTGCAATGGGCGGGGCTTCTACAACCCTGGTTACGCTAATACCTATCGGATTGATTCGCAACTACGTACTCAACCGGTTATCTTGCAGAACCAAGTACAGTTCTGCCGTACTTGTATAAATTTGGCGATTTGGCCGTTTCTCGTACCACGATTGGCGTGATTCGGCGTTTCGGCGCTTGGTTTATGTAATTGCACTTTGTATTTTATTGTTATCTTTATTTTAATAATAGTTCGCTTAATCCGAAATATTCGCTAATCCGAAATGGGTCCGGTCTCAATTATTTTGGATTAGCGGGGCTCCACTGTATATGTTTCTCACTGCCACATAAAGCCACTTACCAAGTTTCATAAAAATACATTTATAAATAAATGATGTATAGCAATTTATTTATTCTCCATAAGAATAACAATAGAGCTGAGTACGCAGGTTTGCTGCTGCTACAGGGACAATCAACAAAAAAACTTTCTTTGCAGATATCAATATATTAGTACTAGTTGAAGCCACACCAAGTTTCATCGATATACATTCATAAATAATCGAGATATAAAATTTTATTTATTCTCCATAAGGATAACACTGGACAACATACTGTTTTTAGCAATTTGAATATCTCTGCAACGGTTGGATGTAGAATCACAATTTGAACACCAAAATGATTATTGTGTAGAGCTGAACCTATTGGCAAAACAAATGTGAATTTTGCAGTAAAATCAACTGAGGAAAAGCTAAAAACCTTTTTCCCATAAGATTAACATCGACAATTTTATGAACAAGTTTTTTTTGTATTTTCTCCGCAACCACTTAACCTATGTTAATGATTCAAAATACCATCTTATTTGTTTTTTTAATCTCTACAAAATGGTTAAAACCAAAATTTAGTGTTTTAACAATTTAGGGTAAAACTGCAAAAAACTGATTTTTGTAAAATTTTGAACAAAACCCCCTTCCCATGGTCCGATCTTTCCGGTTTTCGAACTTAAAGTCATGAATGTCCCTTTACACATTTGAGTTAAATTTAATTGAAATCGGATATTTTTTACTCAAGTTATCGAGTTAACGGACACATATATTTATGTACAGCTGTATATATATATATATATATATATATATATATATATATATATATATACAGCTGTACATAAATATATGTGTCCGTTAACTCGATAACTTGAGTAAAAAATATCCGATTTCAATTAAATTATATATATATATATATATATATATATATATATATATATATATATATACCCCCATAGCAGCAAACCTGCGTACTCAGCGAATTTCCAATGCATATATATGTATCTTAATACTAGATAAAGCCACACACCGAGTTTCATTAATACAAATTCATAAATAAACGATTTATGACATTTGAATTATTTTCTATAAGAATAACATGGTGGCTGAGTATGCAGGTTTGCTGAAGCAAGGAACACAATAATGGGGTTTTATACAAATATCAATATAACTCAAGTATGTTAAGCCACATAACAAATTTGATTAACTTATGTTCATAATTAAGGGAGATAACACGTTACTTATTCTCCATAAGAATAACGTGGGGGTTGAGTACGCAGGTTTGCTGCTACGGGAACTATAGGCAAAAAAATGTTTTTTAGTGCAAATATCAATATACCACAACGATATCAAGCAATATACCAAGTTTCATCGTGTTAAGTTGATAAATAAGCGAGTTATACAATTTTTCTTATTCTCCATAAGAATAACATTGGACAACGTACTGTGTTTAGTACTTTCAATATCTCTGTAACAATTTGTCGTAGAGTAATGATCAAAACACCAAATTTTGCGTCTTTTTACGCTGTTTCCAACGGGAAAAACTAAAATTTGACTTTTTCAAAAATTAAATGTAAAAAACTCAAGAAACCTATTTTTGGGGTACAAAACCCCCCAAAATACCGCTTCGGATAGATCAATCTATCTGGTTTTCGAACTTAAAGTCATAAATGCTGCTTTACACGTTTATACCAAATTTCGTCAAAATCGGATTATTTTTTCTAGAGTTATCCTGCTCACGGACACACACACATATATATATATATATATATATATATATATATATATATATATATACCTATCACAAAGAAAACAACAGCATTGTGTGGATTGTTATGATATATATGTACAGTTTTGAAAAAAGTGTTTTTGGCATCTGGGGACCTCAAAACGAAAAGTTATCATGGTCCCAAGCCTAGGTCTTACCATGCCGACTACGGTAATAGCTTCTTCCCTATAGGGGAAATTTGTTAAAACCAAAACCCTGTGGTTTTAAAATTGTTGGGTAAAAAACATCAAAAACAGATCAAATTTAAAACTGCCATACATCACAGTTCCGATCTTTCTGGTTTTCGATCTTAAAGTCATAAATATCACTTTACACATCTGTGCCAAATTTCATCGAAATTATATTCTTCAAAAGTTATCGCATTAACGATCACACATATAATATAGATTTATTCATGTATATAAATTTGAATAGCTACCTCCCTATAGAGGAAATTTGCTAATATAAAACTCACTAACTATTTAGGGCACGTCTTAATGTATCCAGGTTTTTAGTTGATAATTTAACCCTTTTAGTACCAGCCAAGAAATAAAAGTTCCCATGCAAAAGTCCCAGGTATTTTCTCTGAGGTATGTACCAAAATTGCCATACTGTTTCTGAGGAGTTTGCGGTTAAAAATACAATAACCATTGATTTTTGACATATCTATAATTAATGATGGATACATTAAACCTTCCAACTTTCCACTTTCTGTTTTTGTATTGGTTTAAAATAACTGAGAAATGAGAATCCATTCCATTCAGTTGTTATTACTATTCGTTGGTTATTACAGGTCCGGTTAACAACATGTTGCAAGTTAACACATGTTTTTTTTAGAGACAACCAGTTATGCGGATGTTGGCACTGGAAGGGTTAAAAATGCTGAGTATTTTGGGCAAAGACTGTTTTTCCCCTAATTATGGTTCAATATCCCCCCAATAATCCTTAATTATAAGGGGCTTAAATATTAAATTTTTAAATTCTTTTACATTATTTGTTTATAATAATAAATGGTATTCAGGTTTCAAGAGAAACACAATAAGAGAATTTTAAAGCTTACCTTGTGAAGTGCCGGCAGGAACCAGTTCATTTCCGGAGGCTACGTGTCCTTGGTTGTTAAGTCCTACAACAAACACAAAACTTAAAAACAAGCATCAATGAATATATTTATCAATTCAAAGATAAGTTGCTAGGACTAATTTATTTATATATTACACTTGTATTTGTACTGGGAAAAATTATAACAAATATCTCTAAACAGGAAAAAAGAGGATTTATATTCAGGAAATCATAACTGAATTACAGAGAGGAAAACCCTTTCATATCTCAGGTTGAAATTTTGATGACTAAACTGTGTTAGTAATACAATGCTTGCTGGCCTTAGGGTTTAAAATCATATTTTTATAAGTGTAAATGAGTTCCTTTAGTTTGGTTTGAAATTCTCTACAAAAGTACCCACTCTACAGAAAATAAATACTCATATTATTGAGAAATTTTCCCTCTGTTTAATAATGTTTTTCAACTTTTCTAAGCCAGACATGATTAAGACAGTGAGATCTGGAAGCAGTGATATAATAAATCAACAAAATGTTATATCAGATTCCCGCCAAATTGGATCTTTAGAAATATTATCAGAAGAAACTACCTACATACAACGATTTCAACAAAATCAGTCGCCCATTTATAAAGACGAATCAGGTGTTACAAACCAACATAGTGTTGGAAAGCTATTAGCTGAAGAAAGTAAATTTAACAATGATGTTGGAACAGTTGGTTTTATCCAAAATCTTCGAAAGTACACAGAACAAAATCAAATAGCAGATACTGAGTTTAATACTGAGTTGAACCAGTCAAGGAGACAAAATAATGATAGTACTGATAAAGAGCAAACGGAGAAGGAAATAAATGAAAATGGACAAACTGAGAATCATATGAAAGATGTTGACCAATTCATAGCAGAAAAGTATTCTAAAGAAGCCGATTCGCTTGGTAGTTATGAACAACTGAAATCATGAGTTATGAAAAGTTTACGTTTTATACTATCTGGCCAAAATAAAGAAAGGTATGAACATTTCGAGTCACGATTGCCAGAGATGCTAGATATATCAGAGGCTGTTGCTTCTCCTTTTCCTCCTAAAGAAAATCCTGAATATCCAATACAAGAACATCAACACACATTCACGGAAGTTCATATCATCCAGAAAAAACTAACAGGATCCCAAATTTAAGTATGTAGTATCTTATCCCAATTGCCAAGTTGAGCATTTGAGCCATATGAGCATTTGCAACCAGCAAACAAAGAAGGCAGGGTTGATATACAATCAAACAAAAATAGTATCAATGGCATCAATTTTATGAATCCAGCTCAAAACAAAATCGATCATGGTTACAGTAAAGAAAGGCTCCATATCCTGAAAATTTCAAATATTTTCGATGAACCAATACGTACTGAAACAAATCAAACTGCAGAGCATGTCAACAATGTAAAGAAAACCATGTTAAATGTCAACAAAGTTAACCATGTTAAATTAGGTAATGAAGTTGAAGGGATGGAGGATTTGACAAGGTTAATTACTGAAAAAGATGCTCAGCTAAGCCAAGCTATCGAGAATATTCAATAAAATTATAAAAAGTAAGTAAATGTGATTCCCAAAATGATATTACTGTAGAGAAGAGCCTAACATTGTTAAGAAACACATTTTCAACTATCAAAACTATATCAAAACAAAAGGAGGATAAACAAAATTGAGTAAAACAGCTTTAAAATGATAATAATAATAAACTGGAAAAGAATACACATCATGTTCCTGGAATAAGTGAGTTATAATTTATTAAGGTGGAAAGAAAATATTATTACTAACGTGGAAATATCAATGGAAAAAGATGGGTAAAAAAAAGGAATAACAAACCCAAATAATACAAGTGCTAAAAGTAAGAAAATACTAAAATCCCAATACAAGAAAAACTAAAAGTCAGCAGGCGACATAAAGATAAACTTAAAAATCATACTTTAGAACTTGAAACTGAAAAAAATAACTATACTAACTATAAAAAAAGGAAAACAATTTGAATGTAAAAACACATCCACAAAGAACACAAAATAACTATAATGGAATGGATAAGTTTGATGAAGCTCGAAACAAAGAATCAGAATCTAAATCATCCTTTGAGAACAATAATGTTGACCACAAAACAAAATACACAAGAGAAAAAAGTCTTGCAATGAGTAACACTGAAAGAAGACCTCTTTATACTAGTGATCTAGCTGATTTAAAAAAACAAACAAAAAACCGAGGTCTCTAAAAGTCTGCCTTTGGAAGATAAATCAAGGAAAAAGACAAAGTAAAACAACCACTCCAGATGCATCTCCCCTTGAAGATACAGTATCAGCGATTGTTTTGGACAAAAAGGAAAACACCGATAAAACATTATTACAGTCTCAGCTGTCACCTGAGTTAAACTTGAAACCTGAACAATTTACCAAAATCCAAAAGAGAACAAATATTCTGACCTCAACCGAATTAATTTTAATAATAGTTTACACAAAGACAACCAGAAGATAAAACAAACAATATACACAAAAGAAAACATAACAAAACCAAAAGAAATACCTCTAGCGCAATTGGAAAATGAAGAAACTAGTTCTTCTTATGATATAGCTAAAGAAAGTTTGAATTTGCAATGAAATACTTCAAATCCAAGACCTGACCGTGAAAACCCTACCGAGGAAAATGGCCCAAATACGAAAGGATATTTTGTATTTTCAAACCATGAAAAATATAGAAGGTTATCAAGTACCTCAGCAAAAGGAAAAATATGTTCAAAATTCAAACAAAATTCTGAAAATTCAAGCATAAATAAAAACCAAGGATCAACCACACAACTCTAATCAATAATGGTATTTCAAAATATCAATGTAATACAATCAAAGTTAATAGTTAGGACAATTTTAGTTATGAAATAATACCTGATGATCAACATCTTTTAAGAATGATTTTCAACCTAAAAAATATAGATTCAGTAAAACAACTTTTTTCTAAATTAGGTATTTTAACAGTGTACAGTTTGTATATATATTTGAAACTATCAAATTTGTATTCAACCGTAATAATCCAACATTAGAAATTAAGAGGCACAATTACAACACAAGAAACAATCGTCTTGTTGAGCGCCACAGGTTAGATTTCTACAAAAAGAGTACAGAATATAAAGGGAGGCATTTTTTGACTGTTTGCCTCCAGAGTTTATAAAATTTGAACAAAACAAAAGTAAATTTTTTATTAACAAAAGCTTATTTTTTTAATTTAGTATTTTATTCATAAAAAAGGAATAAAATTAAATCAACAAAATAAAAGTCAATGATCATTTTAAATACGATATGTAAGATAATGTACATTATTTTATTTTGCAGGACCCAAAATTACCATTACATATGATGACCAAAAATGACTATTACAATTGGACATACCATTTTTTAGTTAGTTGAGATACTAAATCAGAGTATTTCTATTTTAGTAGGCTATATTATTGTGAATACTATGGTATTGAACATATAAATGTAAATAGTAAAATATTGACACTGTTCATTGTATATTTGTACAATTATTGAATAAAGATTATGATTGATTGATTTGGAAATTTCCTGTATAACTTGTCTTTCTATTAAATAGCCTACTAATTTCTTTTGGAGGTGTATTTGATTTTAATTTTAAACTAAAAAATGAGTTATTAACCTACTCACACTAGAAATTTCACATCTTAAATTTTTAAAACACTTTCGATTTATTCTTATTTTTATTTAGACTCTGGCAATAAAAGCTGCCATAAAATTTGCAGAAAATTTTCAGAATGCGAGGAGACTCTTATACTGCCACTGGTTTCAAAATTGGTTTAGGATAGTTATAAAGTTTGACAACAAACCTGCTAAAGAGTCAGCCGCAAGGGCCGCTGCCATGCTGAAGTTGAAGGAAGCTCCGGCAACCGCAAACAGTTTGCTGTCAAAGTAGTTCTGGTGAGGACCACTAGGAATGCTGTCGTCGGGTTCCGTGGTCACGATCTGTGGCTCGCTGATGACCGCTGACTCGTTGCTGTCGTCCGGTTCGCCCCCACCCCCGGCCTCCACAGGCTCTGCCTTCACAGGAGGGTGGGAATGGTTCTCCTCCCGTCCCTCTCGTTCCCTATCCCTTTCCCGCCCAGGCCCCGGACTTCTGCTCTCCCCATCTGGTTTCTTCACCTTGGAGAAGTCCACGGGTGGTTCTGGCTCGTCCTTGTCTTGCTGATGGTTACTTTGTGGTTGTTGATTTTGCTCATTGTGAGCTGAACTCAACTCTGTCCTTATTTTCTTTGAAGGTACTGAATTGCTTTCCTGGAAATAAAAGAAGATCTACATTATACATAAAAACAAACTACTTTCTAATCCCAAACAAATCAGGCCTGAAATAGTTATTTTGTGTGTGTGGTTTTAGATCTAATAATACTATGAATTAGTTGCTAGAGGGTCACTGGTCATTGGGCAATTGATCGAACTGTTTGGAAACAGTTGGACCTATTGTTATTGTTGTTATTGCAGGATTAGAAAACCCCAGCATTAGCTGCTAGGCACGTCTTCCACAAGCGGGAATTTTGCACAGGTTACCGGAAGGAAAGGATATAGCAGGAAAGGAAAGGGTGGGATGGGACAGGCAGCCATATTGACCTTTCAGAGGGCCAACTCCCGTGCTCCTGTGACAGCTGTGATCAGGCTCAAACAGGCGGACCCCGCTCTGCTCTCCAACTGGCCAACTCTACTGGCAGGGTATCCATGTACAACAGCCAGGGACCACATTTTCAGGTCGGGGACCAAACCCGGAGTTTCCGTCCCCAGCTGCTGCAAATGGAGGAACCAAAGGTGAAAGGGAAGCTCGTCATAATGGGCAGCCAAAAGACTTACCATATGTAACGACAACTTAATTTGCTGTACCCAATGTCAGCCTCAAAACTGGTATGTTTACCAGCACTGGTAAACTGGACCAGTTTAAAGGTTGTCCTGGGACCAGTTGCACCTATTCAACAAGGCTACACAGGGTGCTACAATGTTGCACAAGATATGGGAGATCATATTCTAAAAATCCTTTATTCATTCTGACATTCATATACATTGAGGTGTGTATAGACTTCCATTTAGTGAGTTATTGAATTAACTATTTGCAGGAAAATCAAATCCTGGACTCCCTAAAGGCTGGAATTACCTACTGCACCAGGAGTAGTAGTAGTAGTAGTACTACATGTAGGCCTATAGCCTTATAGTTTGCTCGTCACTATTGTTTGCTGACCCTCCTTGTTTCAAGACAAGGGAGGGCATCCATTTTCACTATCTTTTTTGGTCACTTCCACTTTCCAATAATAATCTGTCAAATTCTGATAAACACAATTTATCGCCTATTGCGAACAAAAAAAAGCACGACCAACTGACATTTACTGAAAGCAGAATTTATATACAGCCCCCCAAACGTAAGCTGGCACTTGGGCTTGGCGAGCCGAGGCGACGGACTAAGCGCAAGGCGAAGGTGGAGGTGCATATATAAAGTAGAACTCCGATTATCCGAATTAATTGGGGATCGGGCTGATTCGGATATGCAGAAATTCGAATAATCAGGTATACATTGGGAATCAAGCAAAAAACATCACCATACATTAAAAAATCAGAATTTTACTGACAAAGTTACTATAAATGTAATGAACAGAAAGTGAGCGAACTTTATCAAGAATATATGTCATAAAAATTAAATTACAAGAGTTAAATTGAATACAGTATATGCAGTTGCTCTTTTCAATAAATACTGTACGTATTTCATTGTTTAATGTTGGTTATTTCACTTGAACATCTCGGGCAAAGTAAGTTGGCGTATTGTAGTAGCACGATTCCGAGCAGCAAGGTCCTGCAGGCGCTTGACGGCAAGAAGTTGTACAGCTTCGCATTCGGGTTGCCGCTCCATCACTTTAAGGCGTTTTCAAAACACATGAAAGCTTCTCCGTGTGTAGGAACATTTTCCTCTTCTGTTTCCACCCCGGTTTCATCATTGTCCTCATTATCCCTTGTTTGTCCATGACACTATCCGCGATCTCATCATCTGCCATTATCTGGAACCCCTGGTCGTCTTTATCGCATTGCAGCCACTCCTCCACATCATCAACATCGCATTCTGCGCAACCCGCGATTTTCTTGGCAATGTTTACAAACTCTCCCACACACAGTTTACACAGTCTTGTTTATCGACTTCAGCTGTTGTTTCTTGTTCTTGTGCTTTTTGTTTGTCTAACTCAAGTTGTTCTTTGGTCGATGTGCCGTTTATTCTGTTCAAAGCTCGTTTTAGTGAAACACTTTTAACCATGTTCCAGGAATCTGCAGTCATGTAACAACAGTCTTTCAAATTAATCTTTTTGTACGAATCCAGAACTCTTTCTTCATCATCTTCTTCAGCCAGTAGCACTTTACGGAGCAACTGACATTGGTAATGTCTTTTGGTACACTCAATAACACCCTGATCCATGGGTTGTAGCTGAGTTGTGACATTAGGCGGCAAGAACAAACATTTAAACCTTCTCTTTTCTCTCACGATATACTCAAGTGGTGGATGAGTTAGCGCATTGTCAATGATGAGCAAAATTTTCCCGTTTTTCCGGTTTATTTTTTGAATTTTTTGACTTCAGAGATGAAGGTTTTGTTGTACCATTCCAAAAATATATCGGTCTCCATCCATGCACTTTTTTGGTTTGTGTAAGTCACTCGTAAATTTGTTACATTTTTTAAAGCTCTTGGCTTTTTTGCTTTGCCAATCATTAATAAAGGTAAGATCTCTTTTGGATGCTAAAGTTTTCCTCGGCAAAGCTATCCAGTTTAAACCAGTTTCATCTGCGTTATACACAAGGTCAGGGTCGTAATCTTTAGTTTCTGTTTTAAAAGTTTCCAGAAAACTACTGGCAGCTTCACGATCGGCAGAAAGTTTTTCTCCAGCTATGTCCAACTCCCGAACACCATGCCTAGACTTAAAATTCCGGAGCCAACCCGGACTTGCTTTAAAATCTGTCACACCCATTTTTTTCGCTGAACATCAGTGCTTTTTCACACAAAATCGGTCCTGAAATCGGTTGTCCAATTGAACGTTGTTGCAGATACCACGTGAAAACAGCGTTCTCAATCTGTTCACTTTTAGCTTTTTTCATCACTTTTCTTGATGAACAACCATCTTGACTTTCAAACGCACTCACAAAGCTTAAAATCTTTGCACTGTTAGCTTTAATGTCAGATACTGTAGCTGCTCCCACACCGAATCTCTCTGTGAGTTGCTTTCCAGGCAAGCCTTTATTTAACTGGTTAATAATTTCCACTTTATCACTTAGAGAAAGGAAACCACGTTTACTTGTACTCATTTTGAACTATTAAAACCTAGGATGAGACACTAAACACAACACAAACTTTATACAAACACAGCTTATCTCGGTGAAAGAACAGTAGCGAGCGACTGATGATGAGCAGGGCGGGAACTCATCGTTCCCCGCGAAAATATCACGTCGGAAGGTAACAGCGCGGGCTTTTATTTTAGCGCTCACGTTACCATGGTAACGGAACGGTGCATTATTGCTACACGCACTCCTGCTGTTATTTTCTTTATTTTTATATTTCTATTATTTCACTCAAAATCGATTCGGATAATTGGAGATTCGGATAATTAGGGTTCGGATAATTGGATTTCTACTGTAAATACTTTTGGAATACATTAACCCTCACTCGACCAGTGACTCACGGGGATTATGGCCACAAGACCACTGTTCACACCGTAGTTGATGTTTTCAGAACGATGAATACAGGTTTTCTACCAAGCAGCCAAGTGCCAGCTTACGTTTGGCTGGCTGTACATCTGCGCAGAATCTACCAGAGTTTTATTAAAACATGTATGCTGAAAGCATCAGACACAATCTAGTGACGTTCTCAAGAACAATGAGTTTGTGGTATTCACAGAGCTTGTGACACAGTGTCTGCATGTTTTGGCATTCTGCCCACTAAAAGGTAGGTCGCAAAAACAACACATGATTCGCTTGCAATAAATGAGTGAAATCTGGTGACAACATTTGTGTTCTTTTAATCCTGGAGCTCCCTAAAAGGAGTTCTAGCTGGGCAAGAAAAAGCTCTGTAATAATAATTCTATGAATACTTTTACGAATAAACAAACAAATTTTAATGGTTTGTTACTATAAAAGCAAGCTGAAAGCCCAATCAAATGAGTTATTTAAATAAATTTATAGCAACTAACATTTTTCCATTTTATTTCTTCCATTTGTTTTGTGTGCAAGCAAAATATTTGCCTGGTTATAAATCCTTGAAAGAGAAAGATTTACATAGTGAAATAGTAGGACAGCATATTGGAATAATGACAGGAGTGACATTTGAAAATTGTTAATTTGTATAACCTTTAATTTATTATTTATAACAATAATTAATGATGGGCATGAAAGTGTAATGTTTTTTACTTTATTTTTAAAAACAGTTTAATTTGTTATCCTAGCACAAGTTTCTTTTATCATTTTAATAATGGTGAGCCATAGTTTTGTGTTGTGTACTGTGGCCAGGCAACGATTTAGAAGTAAATTCAAAGGTCAGTTTTATTAATAGTAATCATTTCAAATATTGCTTTATACATCTCCTTTTTTTGGCAATATTTCTTGTATTGTGCAGTAAATCTTGCTTACTTGTCATTCTTGTTAAGCTCAAATGTTAAAATACTCATATAAAATCTCAAATGCATAGGCATACTCTTGAAAATAATGATTAAAAAATACAGTTTGGTGGCCAAGTGTCATGATTTTTGTTAACCAAGAAAAATCAAGAAAATATGTGTAGGTACTCCCAAATCACAATACAAATTTCAGCTTATATTTTAAAAATATTATCACATTAACAGACAAACATTTTTTTGACTTTTAGTTGAACAAAGTAAAATGTGTAGTTTAGAAAATGATTGATGTTTCTTTCCCACTATCAGCAATAATTGATTTGATATCAACAACAGTTCAATAAATAGATTAAATAGCTAGTTTACTTTATAAACCAAGGTCAACTATTATTAAACACTGACAACTAATCAGTATCTCTTGAAGATTAATTGTTACGCCAGAAACCAAAATGTTGAGGAATATTTATGTATTAAATTAAACTGTGATATATCATGTGACACTAGAAAAATATTCAAGCAGTAACATTATTGTAATTTAATACTGTTATCTCGTAACAGCACCATGTGAACAAGTTCTAAGATCAGGTGCTGTAAATTCTTCAGGGGAAGAAGTATAAATTAGCAAAATATTTATTTGTATTTATGACAATATTTTGCAAAATAAATGATTCTGAAAATAATTTGTTTTTTTCACGCTAACCTTCTTTAACTGGGCAGGAATGGGGCTAAATCCCTACCACTTAGATGGGGGAATATATACTTTTTAGGAAACTATTAAACTACTTGTCTAGAAACGAGGTTTTTAAGGGCAGCCTTTGTGATGGTTGTAGTGCTATGCAATAATTTAAAATCCTCATCTCTAAAAAAAAACTGAACTCAGGCCTATCTCCTTGTAAAAAACAAATCCTAACAATCCCTCCCCTTAAATGAGGCGGCACGAAAACCTTCTTGATATCCATTTTTACAGTCTAATAAGCCAATGTAGTGAAATCAAGACAGAGATATTATGGTGACACAAGTCAAATGGGAAAACCACTCATTGCATACTTCTAAACAAGGGTTTTGATATACCTCTGATATTCGCAATAGCAAAATCTAGCTATAAACCTTGCACATTGGCGAAGCTAAATTTCTATGTCTTGTATTACGGTAACACACCCTTTATTTACGAAATAATTTCATCTTAGGTAACAACTTGGAAAATCAAACACACAACAAAGAAAATCTAAACTCTGCAGGGTACAAAGGTTATATTATGTATAGCAAAATTTCTTTAAACTTAGGAGAAAAATTAACCAATTTTGAAAAAACCTTGTAAATTATGAGAAAGAAAATATTTTCCTCCTTATGTTACCAAACTGGCTTTGTACCAATAAATTTACAAGTAATGAGGTTAAAAAGTATCATCCTATATTATTAAACAGGTCTTGTTTTGGGTTTTTGTCAGGCATTTTTCAAGCCCTAAACTATTATTATTACAATGGGCTCTCATTTTGAAAAATCCGGATTTTCCGTATGTAGGCATGATTTATCAATTCCGCCTTTATAGTGAGCAATTATGCCAAATACGTTTACATTTATGTAATAACACAAAAGTGAATATCTAGAAGAAAGTTATAAACACTCTGTAATACAGTAAAACCTCATTAACACGTTCGCTACCACAATGTTAAAAAAAAATCGTAACCACAGACTGCCGCCTCAATTTTGCGGCGGGCATGGCGTACTCATAGCCCAACGCCGCAGATCTGCAGTGGCTAGGTTCATTAAAATAGACTGCCGCCGCAGAACTGCGGCGTTGGTTTCTTGATACTAAATGAGAAATTTCTTCGCAACGGTCTATTTTAAAGGTTAGATGGTTTAGGCACGGTCTACAGGATAGTCCGCCTTATATATGCGGCACTTGGTCTGTAGCTAGGACTAGGACCAGTCTACAGCGAAGTTTATGATTTTTTTCGTGGGCTGTCAGAGTGACCCGGCCGCCGCATATATGCGGCGGCTTGTAGCGAACGTGTTAATCCTTCACCAACAGGACCGAGAGCATAGTCGGAACACAAAAAAAGAAAGGAGCAGCGCACCGGATACATAAACAATAACAAACACCAATAACGGCATGGTTAAGCAAAGCAAGGACTCGCCTGACGATCAAACTACATGACATTTATGTAACGTGGTGAAATCGCATGAAAACTAAAGGCGCTAAACCTTGAAAGATCCGTTTTTTCTTTGTTATTTTAAGCAGAAACAAATTGTAAAAATGAAGATAATCAGTCTGGTTAAGTGCGATCTGGATTTCTGAGGGTCTACTGTACTATCCTATGCTCATGTTTGGTTATTATCTGAAGCTCTTTTAGCCTCTAGATATGCTTGTTGGCATACACCTTCAGGGCTCTGCCCCCATAGGCTTTAAAATTTTCATATCTTTTGGATTCTTTTATTTAGCTAGTTAACTGATTATGATAAGTATGTAAAATTTTCAAAACATCTAGATCAATGCCTACAACATCTCAATGCAGTGAATGAGACACCAGCAAGTAATAATTATTAAAAGTATTCATTAACCCTTTCCGCTCATACTCGGGGCAGCCCCACCCGCCAAACATATCTCCTAAGTTTTTGTTTTTTTTGTCTCCTTATCAATTGCTTTAAAATAGGAACAATAAAGTCTACATTAAAAAAAATAAATAAATAAATAATTATGTGACCAGCTGAGCTTTTAAATACAACTGGATAGGAATAGGCCAGTCTAAAAAATGAGAGTGGGAAGGGTTAATTGGCAGTACCAGTTTAGCAGTTGGCATACCTGAGTGTCTGTGTTTTCCGAGTTGGAGGGTCGGCGCTCGCGATGCCTGTACTGCGGGTGTGAGGAGGTTGGGGTGCGTCTGTATGCCAGCCAGCTCTCTTCAGGACCTTCTTTTCCTTTTTCCCCAGCCTGTGACAGTAAAAATCCCTTGTGGAAACAACAAACAACCCTCCTATACTAACCTGCATAATAACTATGAGGTGATTTTTATTTTTGTTTTTGGGTAAATAAATACCAGAGGCAAATTTTTGAAATAGAACAGTCCAAATCGTGATCTATTATTATCTAAGGTCGACCTGGTCTTAAAAAGCATAACTAATTAATAGCCCAATGACATATGGCAGCTGGGTCAATACTGAAACTTCTCAACATTTTTAGTTTTTTCTTAGGAAAGATCTAGCGATCCTCAAACTGTGAGGCGAGCACTATAACCACCATGCTACCTAGCCAGTTAAAATACAGTATTGAGCCTTAGAACATGCCACACTCTACATTGGAGTTGGCTGGAGCGATCTTGTAATAATCCAGTTCTGTTCTGTTGCTGCGTGTTGTCTTCCTTAATTTAACATTTCAAGGTTTATTTAAAACACCCTGATTGCTGAACAATTTCAAAAATAATTTGGAAAACTTGTGTCTATGTGGACACTTAAGCAAGAGGAAATAACATTTGCATGCGTAGTCAATGCTCAGTCATACTTGGCGGAATAAAATTAAACTGAAAATGAAATAAATATATATAGTTAATATTCCAATTCGACCATTACAAATTCATTTTCAATCCTCGTTGACTTGCTTGCTGGAGAGATTATGCCAATCAATTCCATAAAATTGTTCCCCAATAAACTAATATGCCTATTTATTTTCTAAAATTAGTTAGACCTAAGAAATATTCACTGAATATAAGTAAGTTAAACTTAATGTTTCTTTATCAGAACAATTAGTCAGTTGGTTCCTTGTTCACACTCCTAAGCTCTACATTTTAGAGTCAGCACAAAAGCTTTTGAGGATGGCATTACCTCTTCCTTGGCTTCAGACTGTTGTGTAAGGCCGCTTACTCGTAGGACTTCTGCTGTTTTGAGGAACGAAGGCAGGGCTTTCTGATGTACATTGACTTCCCCGTGGTAGATGAACTCTACGAGGGCATGGAGGTCTTCAAATATCACATCCTGCAGCACGATCACAGGGTGTTTACATGGCGTGCTCTGAAACATTCACGAACAACTTGGTGGATGCTGGAAGCTGTAGATCACGGCACAGCATAAGCTCTTACACTGTACAATGGTATAGTGTAAATTTAATATATTTTGCATCATAAAGTGTGGTGAAAATGCATCATGGCGAAAATAATATATATGATTGATAATTAATTGTTGGGGTTTTTATGGGTCTATTATGTACCAGTAAAATGTGTGGTTTAAGTGAGGTTTTACATGACAAAAAAACATATCTGTTTGGAAAAATATTTTTGAGTTTTATGACAGGTAAAACTGTAACTGTGTTTTATTTGTCATAAAACCCAACAATTTATTTCCAAACAGATATATTTTTTGTCATGTAAAACCACACTTAAACAACTCATTTTACTGCTGCATAATAGATTTAATTGGCAAAAATAATATTGTTGAAAAAAGTGAGTAGTATAGGATAATGTAAAAATAAAATAAATAAAGTGGTGACGAGTACCCAAGATTTACTAAACAATACCTACACTATATTGCATTCAGTAAATCAATTTAAAAGTACAGCTCACCAACTGCAAGCTGGCATTTTCCTCTTATGTAGAAAAACTGACCTCGCTACCCTGACAAATCATCAACAAGTGCCATCAGCTCTCTCCGAAAATCAATAAATCGGCTTCATCACCATGAGTCATTGGAAGTGCGAGGAGCAATGTCTTCGGAAACTATTTACAACCATCTCTCTCATCCTCTCCTCGCCCTGCTACCAAAACTAAAGAGCAATCTTTAAAAGGCTATATTGTTGGACCGTTCGATCCCTACCTTTACTTGATGGTAGTATAACATCTCATAACTTATATATGATATAGGCCTCTAAACAAATTGACATACAAAAATACAAATTACAGTTCTATTTAAGGAGTATCATGCTTAACTAAAGTGATTTAATATGAACATCTATATTCCTAAGGAATTAAAAAGAGGCATCTCAATGGAATGGTAAGGTCAAAAAACAAAATGCATGATACACTTCCAACGTTGTAAGAGGTGAACACAGGGTTAGAAAATGTTACTAAATATAAGATTGGTAGCGTTATTGCAGACTTTTGTAGTTCTCAGATAAAAAATCAAACACAACAAATCACTCAAAATTGTATTCAGGATTACTATATTCCTTCTCCTCTACATGTGAACTACACTGTTGAAGCTGTATGCTACGGACTAATACAAAGCAGACAACCCACCTTAAGCAGTTCTCGAAAGTACGGACTGCAAGCTGATAGGACAACCCTGTGAGCCTTGAGACTTTTGCCATCACAGGCTAACGTCACGTCCACAAAGTCTTCATCATCTCGTAAGTTCTCAAATGCCGAAGTGATGCTTGACTGGTAGTTGTTCCATCTCAGACAGAAGTGCTGCAAGTCTCCCATGGCCCCTGGAGAAACACAATCAAAATAATACTCCGTTTATCCTTCAGTTCTTGCTTATATTTAACTAGCCGACCCGTTGTAGCTTCGCCCACGTAAACTATGATAGTTGTATATGCTGCATTCTGTGGTTAGCCCGTGGAACAACTACGAATCAAGATAAACTGTTTGAATTTTCATAAGCTCATACCAAAGTGAAAGTCCATAAGGAATACATGGGAACTTTGGGACACAGCGGGCCGAACACAGGGGAATTTCGTAATACTGTTTCTTAGCAAGCTCCTAGGGCTAAAGCGGAACCTATATTTCAAATGTCAACTCTGTAGGCCTTATAGTTATGGAGATTTTGTGATAGGTCAGTTAGTCAGTCAGTGGTATTTTGATTTTATATATTAATATTTATATTAAATATTGTAATAGTTATCATATTCGCTACCGCAATTATATGGAATTTGTCATTCACATAGACCAGCGACGCAGCTGTGTGTCGAGTGGTTTCTCCCAATAGACCACCGACGCATATTTGCGTCAGCTGGTCACATTGAAATAGACTGATGACGCAAATTTGCGTCAGTGACCCATTGTTATTTAAACGTGTATTTCTTAGCAACGGTCTATTTTAAAGCCCTTATCTCTTTGTATCAGTCTGTAGGGATATCTGACGCACATGCTTGGTCTGTGGGTATGACAATTGGTGACGTCACATTGCAATTGTCAGAACTAATGTTTACAATGTCATTTTCGATGCATCACTGTCCACGTGGCTAACCTTCCAGTTTTTGGACGTTCTTTAGTGGTATTTGTTAGATTATTTTGCAGAACATTAACAATGAAACTGAATAGGCCTACAAATGATCAAATTTACAACAACGCAAATGTGCATCCCTCGGTCTATTGAACAAAAATACAGTCTTTTTTACTATTTGCCATTGTATAGACTGACCGATGCATATATGCAACGTTTTTAAAATTGGTTAAAGTAAAATAAAAAACAATTGTTATTGTTTACAAATACATTTTAGGTTATTATGAAGTAAATTTGTCCATTTAAACTCAATTTCTCTCGTGGTCTGTTGTTAATGTTACTACTGTACCTCCTGGTCTGTTTGCAATGTTCAGATTATTTCTTTTGGTCTGTAGGAGTGACCGGACCGACGCAAATATGCGACACTCGGTAGCGAACATGTTAAACACCGCATTACCTTTTTCTTTGATTCTGTTAGATAAACATGAAAGAAAATCATGTCACATATTCGGACTAGGCCTATTTTATCAAATCCAATTTTTTATCAACAATATCATCAAGAAAGTGAATCACATCAAACTCAATAGGCCTAATTAAAATACAAATTATACGAATCAAGCAAAACTTTTTAAAAAAGTGAAGGGGTTCGATAATAAGGTGTTCAAACACCAGATTGTTCCTAATTGTATGTCAATAACATAGATCTGATTTGTTCTGAAAATATAAGTCAGTCATTTCATTAATTTGGGCAAAATATATTTTTCTATTATCAGCCTTTTTATCTCCTGACAAGACTCCTGTCGCCTTTCTCTCTCGGCGGGTCACTACCCTTCCTCGAGTCGGGTAAATTGATTTTCCTTTTATTTGACAATTTTTTCATGGAAGAATACAGTGGGTTAGGAAACACTCCAGTAAATTCGGGCAGTATTTATGAGTTTATGAATTGATATAGCATTTAAAGAGGGACCAATATATTACAGTAGACGCCATATAAAACAAGAACTCTTTAACCACCGATCGGTTTAACCAGCCTTATTCAGTAAAATAACAGTTCGCTTTAACCACCCCCTAGATTTGATAGCAGTGTGGTTTAACTGCCCATTTCTATCAATAGATTCATTTACATTTTTATACTCCGTGATTAATCTATACTTATTTAATAGGCGAGCAGGTTTTTTGTGACAATCACTCCTCCTAAACTACTGAACCGATTTTCATGTTTTTGGTGTCATTGGAAAGATCCTAACATTAAGTTGTGCAGGAAACTTTTTTTATAGAGAAATAATTTGTGAGTCCTGGGGCCCATTAAAGTTGAGTTTTTTCCCATAAGCATAACATTGGGAAATAACTATAAGTATTAAGCAATTAGCTTGATAGAGTAAACACAGTTAATCAGCAGGCCATGTTGGCTTTGGAACAGTAACACAATATTTATATAGGAATGTCAGTTTAATATTACGTTGTGATCGCGAGCGAAGCCGCAACAGGCTACTAGTTAAAATAAAACTGTCTCTAAAGTTTAAGAATTTGTTTATGAATTTGACTATGAATATTTTTTTCATCATGTTCCATGCAGAGAGTAAAGTACTTTTCATTTAGTGCTCCTGTGCATGTGTTATCTTGTACATTATTATGAGTTAGTGCTTAAGTACTATAATCAGGATCAGCGCTCTTGTGATAAGCTTCTTTTGTTAAATGTAATACTTTCTCCCTAATTCAAACGAGTTTAGGTAAGAATAAATATAATGTAGATACTTTGGAACAAAATGTATAACCCAAGATTTCGGAAAGTAATATTTCAAGTACTTTATGAAATAAAAAAATTAAAAGTTGAAATAAAAGCTCTAAAAAGTTTAGGGATATGGAGTTTTTGAGTAGTTATATGCTGAGAAATAAGAATGGCATCGTTGCAAAAGGGTTCAACATTTAATTATTAGATCCATACTGTGAGTCAATGGCACCATAATTTTATAGAAACTTTGCTTAGACAAAAATTCAACTATCAAATTTAAAGACAGATTCAATCTCAATGCATCTGTTATAGTTTTATGACAGTTTGAATTTCTTTGAAAACTGTACACTGTTCCTTCGATAATAAAAGTTTAGCATTGGACTCCCATTTTATTTTAAGAACATTAGAAACATTTGCAAGAAGTGAAAATATTAGCGAGTTGAAACTGAATATATACAACTCCAAATATAGAGTAGAATAGAAGGATAATATTTATTTTTCCAAACACATTTCACATGAGAACAAATTAATACAACTAACTGTTTCAACAGATAACTATAATACATATAAGACTATATGTTTGAACTATAATATTAAAGAAGACATTCGGCGAAGCAAGAGTGTTACAGCATGTTTTGCAAAGTAGGTATGCGCTTTGTGCCAAAAGCCAATCTACAAGTTTTCGAAAGGTCACCTACAAGTTGAAGGAAACAGGAATTTGGCAAATGTGGAATGGTGAGTGGATGGGTTCACTTTCACGAAATATAGCGGCAATGTGTAAATGAGAAGGGAGACAAATCACTGTACAGAGAAATCATTTTAGCTGCCGTCACAAAACTGGATGTATATCACGATATCACCATTGAACCACTCTTAAACAACACAGATTTAACAGAAAAGGTGGGAGATATCGCTGATGTATATTAGGCGGTGTTTAGTGGGCTGCCAAATACATATTCTTCTGTATTATCAAATTGAACAAAATCCAACTCTTTTTTACATACACTTCTCCTATTTTAAAATTCACTGTAAACCAAAAACACACATCTCACATCACAGGAGTTTAAACTTGAGAATAAAATGTACACTTTACATTGTGTTATGATAATGCTGCATAGATTTTGAGGGTCAGTGCCAATACAGAACAAACATCTTATGTAAAACTAACTCAGGTCTTATTAATAATCCAGAAAATTTAATACATTTTTCAGTTGTAAACGAAGAAGCTCATTATTTTCATGGTACTGCAAATGCAAGTTTCATAGAGAAGGAACTGTTTATGATCTTGCCTTTAAGTCGCTTTCCAAACTTAGGTAAGTTTTAATAATTCAATAATAAAAAAAAACTACTGTAATAGTAAAAAACCTGGGTGAAAGGCCGACATTAAAAATTCTGATATTCTGAATGCCATCTAACTGTACTGACTTTTTGAATTGTCTGATGCTGGACTATCAAAATAACGGAAAGACAGTCTATAAAATAAATAAAATCAGACATGATGCAAATAATAAATTATAATGCATAACTAAAATGCCTGCCTTCCCAAGATGTGCCAATACGAGATAATATCTTAACACACTATTAAAACATCAAAAGAACTTTTGTTTTAACTGTTTTTTATTTTTTCTTATTGTATAATATAAAAAGTAGACTAAATAAGAAAATTGTACTGGATATTGTAAGTATGAAAGGTTTGAATGTTTATTGTATAATAATAATATTGTTTAACTATTGCCAAGAAAATATTTGACGTCTTGTTTAATATTTTGCACAAACAAAATAAATATAACTAGGCCTGATGATCCCAGTCCCATCGGGAGGATTCAAATAAACGAAAAACATTTGTTTGCCCTCTATTCCGTGGAGAAAGCGATGAACATTAATCGCATAACTAACATGCACATTTACATAACCACCTGACCAAATAAAATAGTCGTCTGCCATAGATAAATACTGAAACTTTTGAGGTCTATAAGTCATAAACTTTTAACTTTTAAGGTGAAGCTGTGAGAGAATAAGGTAGGACATTTTCTGAATTTGGACACATATTAGGAATCCAGCAGACATTTTGAAATGCAAAATGAAAGGGATTTGACATGATAAAACCTTTATGTTTGGCATGAAGTATACAAATTTACAAAGTAAAAAGTTGTGTACCTATAGATTTTAAATAAATAAAAAAATGCTTGTATCAATATAATGATTATAAAAATGCAATCCTTACAATATCTATTCATATCCTTTCAATATAAAAAATTAAGGAGATTTCAAAAAAAGTTTGGATAATTTTTCCAAAAGAATTTTAAAGTCCAGTTTAAAAAGAATTACATTTTTTCCAAGGTCATTCATTGTAAGTGATCTATAAACTAACGAACATTACAAAATGCACTGTTTGTTAAACAATTTTAATTTAGATTTATTTTATTAGTTTCAACTTTAAAATAATTTGGTTCAGTCGTTTGTTGAACGAACTGACGTTTTCATAACAAGGAAGACATGATAATACATATAGTCTATGTTGTTTAGGCCAAGATACTTTTGTGTATTACTTATGTAATTATGTATGTTATGTATTATGCATATAATTATGTATGTATGGCATGTTTGAATTACAATAACACCATACGAGAAAATACATATTACCACATTGCCTAGAAACATCATACTTCGTAAATGATTTCTTAAGAAATCTATTTAGCATACTAATTAAAAAGGAAGAAAACAAAGCTAAGTTCATTGAGAAAATGAAATTATATCTACTTAATCCAGCTCGCTATAGAATTTAGGAATTCCTGAATGCTAAGTATATAAATTATCGAGTATGTATACCCCCATCCACATTAAGCCCTTATCAACAACACCCCCTAAAAAAACATCCTCAAAAATACCATGAGCCCTAATCTCTTAAGGACAAAAATACACCACAGAAACACCATATAAACCAATAAACATACAAAAAGAAGAACCAAGAACCACAGAAAGAAGTTTTAGGTATGCATTTTCTTTTATACCTTATTTTTTTGGTTTGCTGGAGTGTGTTGGGGGGGGTGGTTAGGGTTGGTTTATTGAAGTAGCTTGTTAACATATCTAAGCAATAGTGTGGACACAATTATTTTATTGTAAAGAAAATAACATCGTAAATTGACAATATTCATGTAGGACATAACTTGCATAGGTATTGTGAATAATGAAAAGTTGAATTTTCAGTCTCCTTGCACCACTTTATTATTACATTTTTAAAACATGATTGTTGTTTCAAAATTATAAAAACAAGGAAGGATTCCCAATTACCTGAAAGTAATTACACTATTGCAACTACAGTCTACTTACTTCCCCATAGTCGCCTGACAAGAATAATTGTAATGACTGGAGCGTAATAGGAGATTAAATTAATAATTAATTGGTATTTTTACCCCCATAAAAATTATGAATTCGTGGGAATATAAAATGTTGTAAGTGCTGCATTATTTGGTGACAGGCTGGCCACAGGGGGGCAACCAGGGCACTTTGCCCCAGGCCCCCTAATTCCAAGGGGCCCCTTAAAAGAAACAATTTACCAAGATATTAAAACAGAGGTCTCGGGGGCCCCCACAGAATTTTTGAACCAGGTCCCCAGTGGTCTTGTGGCAACCCAGTCTGGTGATAATAATTTAATTAATTAATAAGTTTATTGCTTTGACAAATCTCTTGCTAATGAGCGAGTATTTACTTATTTATCCATACAGAACAATCGTATTCAAAATTCTTAAACAAGGGTGTTTTTAAGACCAATTAAGGCACAAAACCTGAAAAAATTATGATCTAAATGCAACTCAACTAAAACTACCTATCTAAGAAATATAAATATGGTGCAATATATCCTTGCTGCATTAAAAAACTCAGCAATTAAATTGGCTCAACAGAACAATCAAACTAAATTAAATGACTGGTGTAAGGTTCAACAGATGTTTTCCCAGGCACGATTCTTCCTGGTTCCGTTCTAATTATGTCTTCAATCTAGTTAAGAAAAAAATTAAAAATCAAACTAAAGGAATAAAAAAATCTTTTAGCTACAGTGTAGAGCATTATAGGAACATTATGTCATGAGTGCCATGATGGAGATCCTACAGACTTTGTATATTTTAATTCCTTATACCATCCATCTTGCTATTACTACATATATATTGTTCAGGTTGCAATATTTATAATATAAACCCTACATTTTGATATGCTTTAATTTAAAACAGTGTGTTTAAGCTATATTCTAGTAGAACCATGAATTGCTTAAAATCCAACTTGTCATTTGGATTAAACGGAGTGAAGGTCTATCACGAAGTACCTGATCTGATATGTAAGTATGGTAATGACAACCAAATAAAAAAATATATATAGGTATTCTATACTCTTATATGAGCAATGTCTTTATGGAAAATGGATCTCGGGACTCCACCAAAGGATTTTGCTTAAAATTTGAAAATAAGGGTTTTTAGGCCACAGAAATTGATTGGTAAAACCCTAAACCTTAAGAAAACTCAAATTATGCTGGAAAACTCATTTAGAAATCATTAATTTTAACATTGGTTTGGAGTTTCAAACCATTTAACAAAGCTAACATTCAAGTGTTAAAGTGTTAGTAATATGTGATTTTACTTTGAGCAAAGCTTGACCTTCATCTTATCATACTATTACCTAAAGAAAACAAAAATTCAAAACTTATCAAGTTGATATAGTGAAATGGGAAACTTTCTTACCCTGAAGGCTCAAGATTAGAAATTATTGAAAAATAATATTTGTTTACAATTGCAATACCGATACCTACTGTATATATGCGCCTTATAGCCAACTGTAGCAATTAAGACGTATAAGTACACACTAACATTTGAAAGAGCTTAGATTAAATTTTCAATTTAAAGAACATATGACACAAATTTAGACTATCCTATTGGTGGCCTCTGTAGGCATCTCTGCCGAGATTATATTATACCATATCTTCAGTGTTGACAGTGTTGATAATATCACTTGAATAGATTTCTAACCAATTCAATATTACATCTATGAAATAATTAAAGACTATATACCCCTGGAACATGAATGTACCAGCAAAAATGCAACATACTGACAAGAACCAAAATATTAAACAAAGCATTCAGTGCAGGAAAACTAAAAAACATAATATAGGCCTATTTTATATTTTTGGCTTACATGGTAACACAATCATATATGGTAACCAACGGCTTCCGGGTGTAAGGATTAGTTCTTATGTCACATCGGAGGGCAAAGTTTGATTAAAATACAGCGTGTTAAATTGGTAGCGTATCTAATTAGGAATATTAGCCTATTTTATATTATGCTTACTAGCTCACTTGCTAATGTTATGAATCTCAGTGCTCTAGTACTTAATAATTTACAAAATTAAAATATTCATTTAAAACCAGAACAAAGGCTAAAACTAGATTGTTGAATGAGGAGCGGATCTAGATACCATGAAACAATACAATGTACTTCGGTTAATCAGTGATATATGGTAACTTGCCCGGAATTATTTAGGCCTAAAACGGATTACTTTTTAGATAGATATCAAACGTCACTGTTCAAGCTTAGACGATAATAACTTGTACGATTATTGAAATAAACTACTTTATCAGAAAATTACTTCTTAATATTTTTGGAATTAGGCACTGAAGGTGTCGTAATATAGGGCCTAAAAAGTAGACTTTTGGCAAGATGTTGGATAGCAGTAGGACAAAATTACTACGCCCATCCATAAAATGAGCAATTATTTTAATGCTTAACACAAGGGATCAGTATTAGTAAGACTAGTAATAGTCGTTAAGGAAATAATGAAAATCTTTTAGCAAAAATTTATGAAACCCTGGCCTTTATTAACTCGCTCTAGCATTTACCTAATTGTGCTGGTTTCGATTTTGTTTGTTATCATTTATTGCACCGTGTAAAAAGGTAATGCTGAAAAGTCCAAGTTATGAACAGGTACAGATTACACTATAATAAGCCTAACCTCCACAAACATTTTTAGAAAGTAGGGGATATTCCATAGGTTTTATGACACATAAGTAAAACATTACAGGCCTACAGTTAGAGCGGGTACATTGTGTTGTTTACGTTGTAAGGATTAATTAAAATTAATACTTGTATAGCTCAAGAGCTGAAGTTATTGTTTACCTAAACATAGTTTTAGATTTTATTTAAAATACTTACAAATTATAATTACACCATTTATTTGTAAACAAATTTTAAGATTAATTTGTTTTTATTATTTTACTATAAATGTTTTGGGCCTACATATATTGCAGATGTAAAGTTGGAGAGTGTTCATAAAAGGTAAATAATTATTTCAAAACAAATACTAAAAGGTAATTTGAATTGGCAATCCGGAATTGATTCCATATTTTAGTTTTTTTGTAATCACCACAATCATGACTAAATCCTAAAACTATAATCTATGATTACTTGATAATACCCAACTATTTTGGTCTAGGAGTGTTATCTAGTTCTATTTCCGGTTTCCTATTTGATAACGCGACGTCAGCAGTTTAAAATTTGACGTTTGGAAAGAAACCATTTCTACAAAAACATTAAACATGTATTTTTAGATGACAACACAGAAAGACATCATGGATCGATAGTATAAAACGAGCAAGACGAAAGTGAGAGTGTACGTTATGACAACTACAATGAATCAAGTGACGGTCTATAGTATAGGCTATGTCGAGTTGTCATTCATAGTTCTACTTAGTCAAAACCGGTTTTAAACGATAAGAAGCTCGATCACTGTGATAACGAACTACGTACTTACCTTGTGTAATATGTGGTCAAAATCCGGGGTCCAAGTGTGTAAAAGTAATTATAAAAATCCTAACTTAAGATCACAGCATTTTCTTTCTTGGCCATTAGACGCCTGACGGAGCCCCGCGACATGCGCCGAATTTCCTACGCACCAGAGAAATAATGTCAATGCGAACCGCGAAATTCAAACGCGACACTCGGCCGCTGAACGTATTGAACTTTGTTGTATCGGGTTTCAAGTCGTGATCGAGAAAATCTTTGAATGTTTACGTGTTTATAGCAGGTACTTTATGAAGGGGTTGTAATTACTGTAGCCTATTGCGGAAGAAAGAGTCGGACCGGTAGTGGTGAGTTACGAGGAGGAAAGTAAAAATGGCGGAAGAAAGTGAAACTCGAGGAAAAATATACAACGTGTAAAAATGCACCGAAACGTTTGTAATTTATCGAACGAAAGACGAGTGTGAACGGCCAAAAACTTCAATTTGGAAAAGAGTTTAGAAGGAATTCCGGTACGGAAGCGCTACATGAGGCACTGCCCGCCGCGACGAGAGATCACTAGCTATAAACTAACGCGGGGAGTGAAATCGCATATTCGTACACTTTAATGAGAGCGATTCCCTCCCTCGATTCGCACTACCCCCTCCCGCGCGTGCAAAGGGGTGGAGAGAGAAAAAATCATTAAATTCGTCCTCGCCCCCACGCACTTTTCATCTGCGCATGTGCCGGTAAAAAATTTAATTCGTTTTAACACACTACTGTAAATAGTGAACAATGTTATTCAAGTTTTATCCCGGCAACCCCAGCGCGCACCCCGCGCCCCCACCCACCGCCCCCAGCCCGCTGAATGTAATTTACGACGGCCCGAATCAATACTATTGATATGAAAGTATGAAACGAAAAAACGCAGCCATGATTACGTTTCATCTTGACTCGTCCCGCGCTCTGTCCAGCCACTGGTGACTCGATCAGACCGAATGATGACGTCACCTCAGAACTTCCGGTCTCTAATTACTCTCCCTCTCAGCTTCTCTTTCTCTCTGTCCCTCTCTCTCTCTCTCTCTCTCTCTCTCTCTCACACTCTCTGATCAAGACGTCTATTTGATTCTCAGCTAGAGAGAGAGCGCTCCGTAATTCCCTCCTTCAAACTTTTCTCCAAAGAAAAACTCCCAAAGTTGTTGACCGTTGAATGTTGCACTTAAACAAATTCTTATGTATACTTTTCTTTGAATTTTAAAGTTGTAATCGCTAAACATACCTTTTAAATCAGGGAAATAGTTGTTAACCGCTCCGGTATTTGTTATATGTAATACCATTGTAATACGTTCTGGGAAACCCTTGTATAGTCAGTGCCTATACTTATGTTGAGCACATGGAGTTTTATTTAAAATACAATATTTAATTCATAAAAAGTTATAGACTATCCATAACTTTAACGTGAAAAGACTCACATTGAAACTTTTATTGTGGATACTACTTTTTTAGAGTTCGGCAGCCTATATATAATGGGCAGACTATTATATTTAAGTAAACCAGGAGTGGCTGGCAATTTCTGTAATTTTAGCATAATTATAATTCTCTTTGAATAAAATAAGACATTTTCTGTTTTTGTTGACTCATAATTATTGTCAGCAGCACGTAGTTAAAAAGTATTAACTTTATTATGGAAAAAAATTACTGTGTTTTATTTAAAGGTATGGGAATAGAGTACTGTACTGTGCATTCTAGCTACAAAACAATAAGTTGGAATATATCACTGCCTATTTCGCACTAGAGCTTACCACATGCAGAATAGCAATTGCGTCATAACCGTAAGTCCTTACTGGGCACATTTTTTAAGCTAACGTAATTTTATTAAAAGGCCTGGTGTAGAACTCTAGAACCCGATGATCTAATAAATATGTTTTTGCTTTTCCTAAACAATTTCTACCAAATTTGGTATCTTATTTCTAGGTAAAACAAATAATTATAAAGAGTACCGCTGCAAGGAAAAAATGTATTATTGGTAAGTTAAAAAATAGTAGTTCAAGCAATCACGACCAAAGAAACTTTAAAATACCCCTGTCGCTGCGAACCGGTTTACACAGCGAATTTACATTTATTCTCCATAAGAATAACATTAGGACCGAGTACGCAGGATTGCTGCAACACGAAGGCACAAAATTGGTTTTTATGAAAATATCCAGGTGAAGCCATATATCACGTTTTATTAATTTTTTTTCATAATCATGATAACATAACATTTCACTTTTTCTCCAAAAGAATAACATTAGGACTGAGTACGCAGAATTTTTGCTGCGGGGGACCTTCGACAACAACCTTTTTGTACAGTAAACCTCAACCAGATGAAACCACATAGCAAGATACATTAACATACATGGAAAATAGCGAGATATAAAATTTTAATTAATCTCTATTAGAATAACATTGCACAACGTACTGTGATCACCACTTTTAATATCTCAGTAACCAATTGACGTACAGCAATAGTTCAAAAATTACTGTTTGTTTTTTAAGCTGAAGCCAATGGTGAAAACATACATTAAATTTACAAAGATTATTTGTAAAGTCATGATTTACAAAAGTTATCACACTTACGTATACAAATATATAACTAATATATAAATACAGTTTTTAACGATTGGTGTTTTTGGCATATGGGGATCTCAAAACGAAAATTTATCTTGGTCCCGGACCTACGTCTACCATGTCTACGTATACCATGCCGACTCCGGTAATGGCGGTAATAGCATCTTCCTATAGGGGGTAACTATCGATCGAACAATAAATATACAACAAACTACCTTATGGATGAGCATAAATACTTCTACAAAAATTTATAATATTCTATTCAGTTTTAGATATCAGTTCTGTTAAAATAATGTACTGTAATTAGTTTCTTGAGTCATCAGTTAGTTTGATGTCCACATATATTTGTTTTGTGAATTCAGTTTTTAAACATAAATCTGTGACAAGATTCGATGGACAAATTTGTATCTTTTTCTGCCTTTCAGGTCTTGCTTCACTATTCAACAAATCCCTAACACTAAAAGAGATATGTTTTCCCTCATAACACGATGCGGCGGATTACGTTTTTTTTTAATTAAAGTTACATGAATATTCAGTTATACTTGCTATCAATAATTATTTGATACTTCAACGCCAAAAAGGTCAACTTGAGCGTCAAGAAACGGTTAAGTAAGCATGATTTTAACTGGCAATGGTCTAACTTGTTATAATTACCAGAACACTATAAATCAAGAGATGAATTATATACTCGATTTTTCATGAATTATTAGTAATGAATAATAACTAAACCCTTACATTGTGGGGTTACATTAGAAAGTGAACAGTACTAACACACAGGACATCGGGAACGGGAGAGCGTTGGTGCATACGTATAGAAACAAATTTTGAACATATAAAACTTAGTCTGATATCTGCATTTGACAGATTAAAAAGAAAAATAGTAATCTAAAATAGTCTTTATGTTTTTTTTTAATATGAAAAAGTTTTCAACAAATATACAAGCAGGTGACTTAACCCCCCCCATCCCCTTCCTGCAATGTCTCTCCCACCCTCCACCCCTGCACACACACACTCTCCCTCCCTCTCACTCGCACAACGGCCTTGCTCACATAATCCCCGACTAATTATTGTTCCAGGGCTAAAACAGCCAACTAGGCCTGAGGCTTACGAGTCATACAGAACTTGAAAAGAAACAGAACCTGTCAGCTCCAACGCGAAATGAACAAACATGTTTGAATATGTTGGTTTAATGACTGCATGTCGATCATGACATGACGCAGGTTTGTTTATATTCATAATGATTGAGAGTTGTAAAAACATATTTTTCTTGAAAAAAATTTAATTTGACTATCTCCAGTAACAATCTGTTGCTTTAGTATATGAGGCATTTTGGCATAAGGGAGTAGATACGGCGACAGAGGGACAAAGCTAATTGATAAAAGATCAAATATAGGAAAACTATAATATAAAGATGACGCAGACCTATGCAGATTAATGCTATAATGATTAACATCTGGGTATTTTGTGATTAACAATACAATTAAATTATCACATCAATTAAAAAAATATGTTTCCCTAATATAAAAACTCATAGGCCTAAATAATGGTAAAAATATTAATAAACTTTTAATAAATTGTATATGTGTCTTATAGTCATGTTATTTCGTAACATCACAATTTGTTTAAGTTTCGCATCAGCAAACGTTTAGTTTTTAATTTTAAAAGTACTGATTTTATATTAAATAACTTGAACGTAATACAGTTTTTGGATCCTGTATTTTTTAATTGGCTAGTTTATATTTTAGTTGTAATACACATGCAATTATTGTTGATAAATAACTAATATTGCAAAATAGTTGTAACATCTGATGTCGATTGTATGAATACAGGGTGTTTCCGAAATTGTTTCTGGAGTTAAAATAAGCAAAAAGTATTATATAAACATAGGACCTCTCTCGCTTAGTTTCCCGTCAGTATACCTGCATGTGTTTTAGTTAATATATTATATCTTAGGAACCCCTTCTTGAGGGCTTGAAAGGTACGAGTTCAATAATTGAATAGGGCTCATTTGGTACTGAATAAGACTTTTATAGCTTTTAACTTTTCAAAATAGCGGCAATCTCAATTTGTTAAAGCTTAATACCTTGAAAGCGGCAGACATACTAAAAAATGTAATAGACATTAAAATGTGTGACATTTTAAGCGAACATAGATGATGTAAAGATTATAAATATTTCTAAATATTAAGTCATAGCTTAGTAATCACAATTTTACTAAATAATCATGTGGTAATTTATTGCAGTTTTTATAGAATTATCATGAATTTATTCACAAAAATTGCAATTGCCCAGCTATGGATTGAGTGATTTTAAAAATCTTTACATAATTATTTTACCATCCTGATCATTATTTTGACTTAAATTTATAATTTTTTTAATGTCTAGATAATTTTGTTAAGTTTACTTTTTCAATATATGAGACTAATCTTTAAAAAGATGAAATTACCACCATTTCAAAACGGTAAAAGCTATAAAAATTATAAAATACCAAATTAGCCCCTAAAAAAATGTAATACCCTTATCAAGTTTCAAGTCAGTATCTCAAGTGTGTCCATTTTGAGGTTTATTGATTAAAAACAGAAAAACCACAAACGGAAATGGAGCTCAATAGTCCCCAAGTTTGTATGACATTTTTAGTTTATTTTGGCCCCAGGAACTAGTTCCTGAAGTTTCGATAGAGAGTTGGGGAACACCCTGTGTAATCAGATCCTATGATCAATCAAGCCTTGGAGAGACGTGGCCTCGGCGTGACCTTCTAATGTTTACCTTCTTAAATATTGCTTTCCCAGTTGTCATATAATTAACTGTAAAATGTTGTGATCGTACACAATTGACCGAATCCCGAATTACTTTTAAATTTTATAGTTTTATTCGGTCGAATCTCAATGTATTTCTTCCAAAACCAGATATTGTCTGGATTAAAAAATATAATTTATAAAATTTGTTCTGGGGCTGGGAGCAGTGTGGGGTTAGGCTCTTTAAGTGATATGCCGTGTTTTGGTTCTATTTTGGACATGTTTTTACACTTTCTTAGATTATGGAAGGTAATGAACATGGGTTGGATTCATTAACATGCACATTTAAAGACTAAAACTAATTTTTCAGAAAATAAATTGACCAACCATTCATGATAAACCGCAGAAACTCGATTATGTTGCATACTCAGCTGAACTTTAGTATACTCAGCTAAATTCTATTATATGACCATAAATGTGCCGAACCAAAAAACTACCACATACAACAAAACATAATATTTCAGTCTATAGTAGTCTCTTTGGTTTTGGTGCTTTATTTGTTGGGGGAAATATATATAGTAAAGCTATAGACTGGTTTGCAAGGAATAGTCAACATTCTTCTTAATTCAATCCCCTCATGTCTTTCAAATATAACTCATAAAAATATAGTCAACTTTTGGCAAATGTTTATTGTATTTTGAATAACAGATGTTTTTGTTTTTTGTTATTAGAATTTATCTCTAGATTAACAAACTTAGCTAAGGACTGTGAGTTTGGTTTATTTAAAGACAAACTAACTAGAGACAAATTAGTAGTTGGATTGTGGGAGTGTTCTCTTCGTGAAAAACTTCTGCTAGAGTCAAAACTCACTCTCAGTAAAGCTATAGAGATAGCACGTCTCACTGAACAAACAAAGAAACAGTTAGAATGTTTACAAAATGCTCAGCACAGTATTAATAAGGTAACTGGGTCCGATTCAGAAAATGGTGATAGAAAAAAAACACAAATTGTGGTAGAAACGTTACTTTAAAATGTAGAAATTGTGGAAATAAGCATGGTCCAAGACATCAGAACCAGAATTGATAAATCAAGATAGCAGTTGACAGCAAGCTTCACCTCGATCACGAAGAATAATAAAAAAAGCCACATTTCTTAAAGGACTATATTACAGATTAATTAAGAATCTTTTTTATTATTCTAGAGAGGGGAGGATGTGACAAAATCATGTGTTTGTTGTATTTTGAATAACAGATGTTTTTTTTTTGTTATCAGAAATTGTTGCGGACCCCAATCGGGGTTTTTCCTCAACATAGAAACTTATGAAAATTTCATGTTTAAACATGTTTGTAGCAGCGAACGTGTTAAATAAGTCTTTAGTGATACAATATTAATAAACCATGTTTGTTGTAAGTAGTAGGCTATTTATTTATTGAACTTCACATTTTCACAATTAATAGCCCGATTGTACTGTACTGGGGGTGTTAAGGACAAGCTCTTGTCAAATATCTTCCATATATAATATTTTCTGCATCCATTGTCTTCTATACTGTATTTTAAATTATATTGAAAATTGTTTGTCAGAATATCTAACCTTTTAGGCTCATCCTTGGATATGTAGCGAGAGTTTGATAATGCCAGGGGTAGTCCAGGTTCACATCCTCTAATGTTTTAAGTTAACAAACATTAATCACGTTGTTTGGTCGTTATATTTTTATATTTGGCTAAACTATGGTGTTGGACTTCAGCTGCATAAACATATTTGACCCAAACCCATTCCTTCTACAGTTTAGAATGCTGTTACTCCTAATTTTAGTCTTGTAAGTTTGTTGATACTCAACTAGGTTGTAACAATTGGTAAACACAACTTATTTTTAATTCCCAATCCGATACACCTACTTTTAATATTAAAATTATCTTACAATACACATTCAAACAAGTAATGTTCCGTATGCAATGTGGATCTGGGTCTCGGAACCCTACAGAAGGAATTTACTTAAACTTTATGGGTTTATGTGCTTCAGAAATCGTTTTTTAAAGTTATTGAAATTACCCACTTATAATCTTCTGTGAACATGTGATGCATGTTTATTAATATAATAATGTTTAAGTAATACTTTTTTGTTATTGTTTCTTTACCATTCTTAGTTATCAGTCTTTATAATTGTGTATTTCCTACTTCATAAGTCATCCGACATTCTATAACACTGTACAATTGCTCTCCTCTCTAAAGTTACTTAACCCGTGGAAAACTCATTTGAACATTAAACATTTTAACATTGTGCTCAAGGAGTTTAAAATCATGACAGAAAAGTTATCATATCAGCTGGTTAACAACAACCAGTGAGCTGCCAAAGAATCACTCACGAATACAAAATCAATGACTTTATTTTGTTTTAATGTAATTAGCTTTGTTAAACGTATAATTAAAGCTTATTGCTCTGTTTGGCCATAATGGGATATTGTAAAACCCATGGTTAGCATAGCAAAAATAAACAGTTTTCAGTCCCGAACTTTCTGCATTTACAATCCCACTTCGCTATATTTTCGCCCCTTTCGATTAAAATCCAGAAATCTTGTTTAATTTGGTACTTCTGCCTAACTCGAGAAAATAATTAATACAAACGTAATCCAGTCTATGACAAAACCTTCCTGTACGTTAAATGTGTCATCCTATTCCCGATTTTTCAAACAAAGTCCATAGCTTTTGAATAGGATGTATAAACAGCATGATGGAATTATTCATTTATACTGAGAGTGAGAGTATAGCTAAGCTAAAATTCTCGTAAACTAAATTATAAATCCAAAGTCACGAAATTGGATTCTAAATTATTTGTAAGAAGGATAAGCTTTTTTATCGCTTACGGAGGAACGTACAGGATACCTGTTAGAGCAATTATCTTGATAATTAACAATATAAAATTAAAGCCGTTAAAACTAAAGTAACAGCCAATTAGCTAATCTCCTCTTTCGCTTCCCACTTTCTATGGCAGTTCTTCTGTTTGTCATTAATTTGGAGGATTGCGAAATGTGAAAGCGGGATTGACATTCTTCGAAGACCCAGATGTACGAGGATACTTTTCCAAAATGTCCTCCCCTGTAAAACGACTCCTTGTTAAAATAATCATTCATATAAAATTGCTTTCTTATATTTTTTGTTTTCCCTCTTTTCATCGAAATGAATTGACATATACAAGTGTGCAGAAAAAATGCATGTGTTGTACAGAATATAGATAGATTTACATTCAAAGGACTTTTATATATATACAAATGTCCTTAGTTAAATAAAAAAGATCCTCAGATTAAATAAACAAAAAACAATAAGCGTGAACTAATAAAACATTCAGATTCTAGCGTAACAAACAGGCTTAAGATAGTGCTTAGGCACATTGCGTTGATCGCTCTGCAGTTAATAGGGAAATCAGAATTAATTTTGCAATCGGTTGTTTAAATTACTTCTGTTACCGGTTTGCAAGTATTTAGTATAAAAGTTAAATGAAAAATAGGTAGGTGATATGAGCTTTTGATATAAAATTGTGGTTAACTTAAGAACAAATTTATTTTTGTCATTGATGAGTGTAGCATTTCTGCTAATCATTGTGTTTTATCGAATTTCCCCTATAGGGAAAAAGCTATTACCGTAGGTCTCATAGTAAGACTTAAGCCCGAGACCACGATAACGTTTTGTTTTGAGGTCCCCAGATGCCAAAACACTTTTCGTTCAAATTTATATATATATATATATCTATTCGTAAATGCAATAACTCAATGCGAATGCGTGAATGCGAAATTTGGCTCAAATATGGAAAGTGACATTCATGACTAAGTTCGAAAACCATAAAAATCGGACCATGGGAAGGGGGGGTTTATAGGGTTTCAAAATGTTCAAAAAATCAGTTTTTTGCATTTTTCACCCTAAAATTTTTAAAACACTCAATCTTTGTTACGACCATTTTATAGAGCTTATAAAAACAAATAATATAGTATTTTGAATCACTAACCTAGGTTAAGTAGCTCCAGAGAAAATAGAAAAGACGTGTTCATAAAATCTCCCATGTGAATCTTATAGGAAAAAGGTTTTTAGCTTTTCCTCAGTTAATTTTACTGCAAACTTCATATTTGCTTTTACCACTCAATTCAGCTCTACAAAACAATCATGTTGGTGTTTAAATTGTGATTCTACGTCCAACCGTTGCAGAGATATTCAAAGTGCTAAACACAGTACGTTGTTCAATGTTATCCTTATGGAGAAGAAATAAAATTTTATATCTCGATTATTCATGAATGTATATTGATGAAACTTGGTATGTGGCTTAGTTGGCACCTAGTACTAATATTTATATTTGCACAAAAATAGATTTTTGATTGATTATCCCCGTAGCAGCAAACTTGCATACTCAGCTATAATGTTATTCTTATTGAGAGTAAGTAAAGTTTTATACCTCTCTTAATTATAAACAATTATTGAAACTTGGTATGTAGTTTCACCTGGTTGAGTTACATTGATAATTACTTAAAAACACATTTCTTATATTTCTTATTGCAGCAAAGATGCGTACGCAGCTCTAACGTTATTCTTATGGAGAATAAATAAAATGCTATATATGGCTTATTTATAAATGTATTTTTATGCAACTTGGTAAGTGGCTTTACGTGGTAGTGAGAAACATATACATGCATTATAAATTCGCTGAGTACGCAGGTTTGCTGTGACGGGGGTATTTTATAGTCTAGGTGATATGTTAGATATATACATGTACAATATATTACATTGTCATCCCAACTAATTTTATCTCCAACATTTTATTATTTCAACTTTTAGTGGTTTTTACGTTATAATTTTTAATAAGAAGTATGTTTTTATAAACTTATGCTAAGGCTTAACATTTGCAAATAATCAATCAAGAAACTTAATACAAATACAAAATTAAATAATTCATAGTATTAAAATGTATTTTTTAAACGTATGTGATGTACTTTGGTACAAACTAGGTGCGATATAATACAACATATAGTTTGTGAAGCTAAGGTGAAATTTTGTATGGATAAAAACCATCTAGTGCTAGGGAGTTTCATATATTCTCTCATTTGTTATAACAACAGATTTTTAAATTAGGTATTTTTTAAACAAATGTAAATGTAGCTACTCTTAGCTTGAGTATTTTTCATAGTTCAGTGTGTAAACAAAACGTATTTTATCCGTAAGAGTATTGTGTTTGCTTAGTTCAGTACATTTTTATTTTCCTTTACAATGTCAAAATGTGTGGAGGAGCAATAATGACGCGTTGTTAGATATTTATTTGTTTCGGTGTTTACTAGTAATACTGTTGCAATACAGACTCGCCAGCCACCGCGCATCGCCGCGTCGCGCCGTGAGATGCGCAGTGCTGGCTGGCACGCAGTGCGCCGGCGCATGGCCCAGGTCGCGCCTATGCGCACGCGCTGTGGCGGTGGCCGGGTCAGTGTTCGCGGCGCAGCCGCAGTTTTGGCAAGGACCGGTTTCAGGCCCGGCTCGTACTCCTCTATTAGCGTCTAGCCTGTAGTCGTAGTGATTCCCCCCCCCGATGCCGCGCCTAGTCTCTCGACTATCTAGGTTACATTCAGCATCTCAAAACTTCCTTAATGGATGTGGAGGAAAACTGGTATCGAATTCAAGCTTTTAACGGTGCCATGATATAGATTAATTCCCTTTTACCAAATGGAGAAATTAAAGATCTTTGTGTGGTAAAAAGGTCGTTGTTTCGAGGCTCTAAAATCTTGTTGATACTGTAAGAATTATTTTTACATTACTTTGAACTACTTTGAAGAAGACGGGTTGAAACCGTGACAATATTAAATTCGAAATATCTTTCCCTTATGAAGGTTTAAAATGTTAATACATGTTTGACATAATTTAATAACGAAAATACCATCTTTACTTTCAGTTGCCATGTAAGTTGCCACTTTAGAGCTTCGGTAAGGCTAAAAGCTACATCAAACCAAGTCCATCATCGGCGAACTATCCTTAGCACTGTAATAGGACAAAGTGCCAATGTTATTCTTGTAGAGATTGATTGTTTTAATGAATACGAGAAGCGAGCTTCGCTCAAAGTAGCACGTGAGTGTTCATTTGACCCTTCTCTGGCTTATTTAGAAAATCTGTTTTAATTAATTCAAAACCCCCTCTCTCAAAGCTTAAGAAAATCTTTCCGCAAGGTTCTGAGATAAATTTTGCACGAAGACATTGCTCGAATTAGAGTATTGCATAACTTTAGACTACCATGATACAGTTAATAGAATGGTAATCACTAGTACTAGACATCTGGCTCTATGACAGCAAAAAGTGGAAAACCGGGAAATAATCTAGAATGCCCTACATAAAAAGTCTTTGAGAACTAGACTTTTCGTTCAGATTCTGATGTTTTCCTGCCTCAATATGATTGTCATGAATCAGGAAATCTGATTTTACAAAAGAAAAACGGAATTGTTGAACTAATGAAGAGATACAAACGTATTTTTGTAAATTTTATATTTGATAACGGGTTTATGTTGCCAGGTTCACGTTTCTGATTCGTTAAATTAAAGCTCACGTCGTCAGTTGTTAAGTTAGTATTAATTTGGTAATTTAATTGTTGGCTAGCCCCTATGTAATTAGCATGGTCACGAACTACAGTCTCTTCGTTCAAGGCCAGACATCCGAAATTCACTGCCAACACGCAACAATAGTAATATGTAAATTCACGTATAAAGGGCATTTTATCTATCAAAGAAAGGATAGATTGTAATCCATTGTAATGAAGTTCTTTATAATTTAGCATGCATTGTAAGGATCATGAGTCTGCTAACAGTACTAGTATCAAATATTTGCAAAGATTCAAAATAAAATTTTGTATTTGGTTGGTATTTGGTTTGTATTTGGTTTAAAATTCATAATCAATATTAAACCTAAGAGCTTAAATGTATTTTAGTTTTTAAATGGAATAAGAAATGAACTGTATAACTATGAAGTATGATGACAGAGTCTGAATTTATACCTTAGAATTAATTTGATTTTCACCCCGTATAAAATCAGTTCCGCTTGATTTTCGAGTTTTCCCTTTACATTTTTGTTTTCCTTGCTTAAATCGTTTTTCAGTGGAGGTAAATGTTGAGTTTGTCAAATTTGAAATTAAGGTCTGATACAGCCCAGACTAACAACCTGGTTTGATCTTGGACCCCAAACACTCTGTATATTTTCTGGGTCCATGGTATTTTACAATTTTAGATGCCATTCTTTAGTTGGTGCAAAAACGACCAAACATTAAATCGATTTATCCCATGATAAATTAAGAAACAGAACACTTATGAAATGTAATAATATATTTTCCAAAGTCATAATCTGAAGCCAGTAAGTCATAATTTTGTTTTAGATTGGCTTTATGGTGAGTTTTTTTAGCCTCATTGGGTCTAGTTGGTGGTTACCTTGGGTTTTAATTTGTATAGCTATACGGGTTATTAAATGATATCTCACGCAACATCTGTTATATTGCCGAAGCTTTGCCACACGTATTGCAATTTTAGATTTATTTTACTAAATTATAATAAGTGTAGTAAATTATAATAGTAGTTTTTCACTGTTCACCTTGAACGTTATTATTTCGCTTATTACCAACAGTGTTCCATTGCTTCTGGGATAGCCTGGACTGCAGCTGCATCCGAATCTGGCCCGGGTCCGGCCCTCGGATTTCACCAATGACAATAATTGTAGCGCGCGGCCCAGACTCGCAATTTATGCGGATAGCGCAGCTTTCTAACTAGTTTTTGCGCGAGACTTTCACAAGCCTTTGTTTGGGCGAGGACATAAGATAGCTTTGTCACCCACGGAGTGGGTCTCATCGGCGATCTGCGAGGCTTGATATGTCGGCAGGTCCTTGTGATCATGGCGACCAAGCGCGGCCGAAGATACCGATCATCAGAGTCTCTGTAGGACTGCTTGACTTTCTGGATTAGGAGACCCCCTCGGTGGAGTCGCTAGGCAAGTCGGCCATTGCGGAAGGTTAGCACATTGCAAGGAAAAGAATACTCGTGTCTCTGGATGGTGTAATCGTTTCTTTTGCTTTATCAGCTCTCGACCTGCAGAGGCCCTCTCCAGGCAAATGTGTAATGCATCTCAGGTTTTAGCCAGATAACTTCCAATGAAAGAATAGATGAGGGGGGAGCTTAGCCAATAGCCGTATAACTGTCACAGATAGATTGAAGTATTAGGATTTGTTGAGACTTTTTCCAAACTGGCATAGTCTATCAGACAATCGCTCACATAGATTTGTCGTGTTACAAGAGAACGAGACACGAGAAGTCAGAGAAGGCAGTCTTGAGATATAAGAAAACCCTCACGGTATCGACTCGTCCACCGAGTTCTGAATTATTTTTGATATTTGGTTATCTCAATATTATAAAATTATCCAATATTTGGTTTTTAATTGTAATGAAGGAATCTCGTTAAACAAGAGTAAAGTAATAAATGTGCATTAGGAGAGTATCTAAGTCCACTTCAAACATAAGTTTCCTCAATTTTAATTACCATCGACATATACATACATTACTAAAACGTAAACAAAATGAACATGGATGAACTTTGTGGCATTTATGTTTAATATGATTAAAGATATTTTGTTAAATGACTGAATATTTTCAGTATAACTGAAATCCACTGTGCAGATGACAAACAATTATATTTTGTAGAACTAAAGCCGTACGTACATTAAATAGGCAAACGTCCTACTACGCAAAATTACAGAGTTTTAGCGAATTTCCCCTATAGGGAAGAAGCTATTACTGTACCGTAGGCGGCATTGTAAGACTTAACCGAGACCATGATAACTTTTCGTTTTGAGACCCCCAGATGCCAAAAACACTATTAGTTCAAATTCAAATACATACAGGGTGTTTCGGGATAAGTGTAACTAACTTCGTCAAACGATTACTTACACCAAGAAAAGAAAAATATGTCCCATCAACCTGGCCCGGAAACCGTTCGTTTTGGACTTACTGCCAAAATTCGGGTATTTACGATTTTCAGTGTACTTTATCTTTGTTTTGGACAAAGTACACTGATCCTATAGCATTACCTTCATTATTCTTATATGAAAAGATAGGTAATTAGCAGTAGAACCGAGGCCAATAGTTATACCTTCCACAAAAGTAATAGGTGCACGTTGGTCTCACTTTAAACGTAATTTTATTTCCAAAAAGTCAATTTTAAAGTTAATTTTAATTTTTGAAACGTTGTCAACCGACAATTATGATGACCAACCACGCTGCAACTTCACCAAAAGTTCCCTTTTTTATGGAGAACAAAAATTCATCATTGGTTTATAAGAAATAATTCAATTTAAACTTGGAAAAAACAAGATATCTGACAAGGGTTCAGAATTTTCTTTTAAAATCGCATAAGCGCTGTGCATTTGCTTAGGGGTTTACATCGTTGTTCAGATGCACAGAATGAGACCGTTGATATGTATTTTTTTAAAATTTGTTTGAAACTTATTAGTGTGTGTTACAAATGAAGTAAATTATATTTACAAAATAAGTTATAACATAATGATTATTTTTCATAATTCTGAAAATAAGTATCAGAAATTGATAGTTTTGTAAAAGTTAACTATCAATAATATGTAACGGAAAATAACTTATGAACTATACAGAATGAGACTGAAGATAATAATTTGTTTAAATTATTTTATTAGTTTTTGTATTAATGGTACTTTCTTATAAATAATAAAATTTGGACTTGGAAAATAAGCCCATGAACAACATTGAAGTGTATGAGAACTGGGTTTATTTGGGTGTTTATTATTTGAGAGTTACGAAAAATGTATTTTTTATAAATATATATTTTACGAAAGTGAATAGCATTTTTTTTAATTCACACTATTAGGTACATAATAGTAAATAATTTGAAATATTTTTCGATACAAATTGTTGACTAACTTTAAAAACTATCAATTTCTGATACTTATTTTCAGAATTAAGAAAGCAACATTATGTTATAACTTATTTTGTGATTATAATTTGCTTCTTTGAAACACATACTAATAAGTTTCAAAAAAATTTAAAAAAATACATATAAACAGTCTCATTTTGTGCGTCTGAACAATGATGCTAACCCCTAAGGCGCAAATGCACAGCGCTTATGCGATTTTAAAAGAAAATTTCGTACCGTTGTCAGTTATCGTGTTTTTTACAAGTTTAAATTGAATTATTTCTTATAAACCAATGATGAAGTTTTGTTCTCCATAAAAAAAAAACTTTTGGTGATGTTGCAGAGTGATTGGTCATCATAATTGTCGGTTGACAACGTTTCAAAAATTAAAATTAACTTTAAAATTGCATTTTTCGGAAAAAAATTACATTTAAAGTGAGACCAACGTGTACCTATTACTTTTGTGGAAGGTATAACTATTGGCCTCGGTTCTACTGCTAATTACCTATCTTTTCATATAAGAATAATGAAGGTAATGCTATAGGATCAGTGTACTTTGTCCAAAACAAAAATAAAGTACACTGAAAATCGTAAATACCCGAATTGTCGCAGTAAGTCCAAAACGAACGGTTTCCGGACCCATGATGATGGGACATATTTTTCTTGTCTTGATGTAAAGAATCATTTGACGAAGTTAGTTACACTTATCCCGAAACACCCTGTATATGTGTCCGATACCTCGATAACTTTTGAAAGAAACATCCGATTTTGATGAAATTTGGCACAAATGTGAAGAGTAGTATTTATAACTTTTAAGTTCGAAAACCAGATCGATCGGACTATGGAAAGGGAGTTTACAACTTTTAAAAAATCAGTTTTTTGCAATTTTTACCCCAAAATGTTAAAAAACACTCAATTTTGGTTACAGTCATTTTATAGGGCATAAAAAAACAAATCATTTAGTATTCTGAATCATTAAGCTAGGTTAAGTGTTTGGGGAGAAAATCCAAAAAACGTGTCCAATATTAATCTTATGGGAAAAAGGTTTATAGATTTTTCTCAGATAATTTTCCTAAAAACCTCACGTTTCTTTTTATCAATACGTTTACCACGACAAAACAATCATTTTGGTGTTTCAATTGATGTTCTACGTCCAACTGTTGCAGAGATATTCAAAGTGCTAAACACAGTATGTTGTCCAATGTTGTCCTAATGGAGAATAAATAAAATTTGATATCTCGATTATTTATGAATGAATATTGATGAAACTTGGTAAATGGCTTCAACTAGTTGTGGTATATTTATATTAGCACAAAAACAAGTTTTTTGTTTATAGTCCCCGTAGCAGCAAACTTGCATTCTCGGCCCCCATGTTATTCATATGGAGAATAAATAAAGTTGTATATCTCCCTTAATTATGAACCTAAATTAATACAACTTGGTATGTAGCTTCACCTGGTTCAGTTATATTTATAATTGCAAAAAACACATTACTTATCTTCCTTTTTGCAGCAAACCTGCGTCCTCAACCCTAATGTTATTCTTATGGAGAATAAATAAAATGTTATATATCACTTGTTTAAGAATGTATTTTTGTGAAACTTGGTAGTAGTAGTGAGGCTTTATGTAGTATTGAGACATATATATATATATATATATATATATATATATATATATGTGCATTGGAAATTCGCTGAGTACGCAGGTTTGCTGCGACGGGGGTATTTTATATTACTATGGGTGGAGTTACGTTGAATGAAGTTTTCTTCGTTAAATGTATTTATAAGGTATAATCGTAAATTAAGATTATATTTATTGATTTGAAACACAAACTTATTCTTAACCTTACGTGCCCGTATGGGACTCCAGTCACGAAAGGTTTCACATTGTTGCCAGCTTCTTCCAGTAGACCGTTGTTAACGTTAACTCTTGTACCTCCTCCAGGTAATTTATGAATGGCTTAGTTTATAGAGCGACAAAAGAAAATACAAGTGAGCAGAGTTTTGGTATTAGAAATCGTTATCCAATTGAGGAATCACAAATATTGAACATTTTAGACTTTGACTGAACTATTGTTCTTTATGATATAACAACCATACTTACTGGAGTTACCAGGTAAGTTTATGTTCTTCAAAACGAGTTACAAGCTAATGGCTTCAGGTTGACTGTTGAGAATTTATGAACGTTAAGGTTTTGCGGTAAAAATTTAAACTTTTTTCCTTACGTTTTCAAACGATTTGCCCATCACAGCTTCACCAAAACGTGACTTTTGAGACAAATATAAAAGTTGTATAGGATTCTATAAAACATATATAAAATATTCTTCTACCCGCTTCTTCAGTAGACACTCAAACATTATTCTTTATTGCTATAGAAAATACTGAACGGACTGTGAAAATATTTATTTTAACTGATAATTTTACTTCTTTAAAGGTCAAAGCAAGGGTCATATTAGTTGTTTACCGCCGATTTACAGCTCAACTGGTATTGTTAGAACCAGTATATTTGTTTTGATGGGACGTCTTTGTTTCTTGGATGTTATATGTTATTTTAATTTTTAGTTATGAGAATAATACAGCCTGGAATCGGCCGACCGTTAGGAATTTGATATAACTTAAATTTATGGACTGGTTGGCTCGTGGAGAGAACTTAATATTGAGAGACCTAATCACAAATAAAAACCAATATTCGTTTATTTTGTTATGTGGATATACTAAGCTTGAAAGTACAACAAAAGCGATTTTCTAGTTTTCGGTGAGTGTCTACAAATTTTGCATCGGTGTGGACCAAGAATTGTCCATTTTGTGCTGGTAAAAGAAGCCCAGCAGATTGGAACGTCGAGTGGTGAACCGTTACGGGATCTGGGGCGACGCGACGCGAGGTGTGGGCGTTGAAATTATAGCGTCCCGGCCGAAATTTACAGGCTAAGCACTAGGAGGCCAAGAAATAATGGAGACCTTTTAATCGCTCCAGTTCCGATACAACTGTTCAATCTAGATCATCGCTTTCCACTGATGTGTTCAATTGTACTATTATGTTTGCAAGCTGCAATAGGGGAGCAGCTATATTTTATAGCTGACCCCTTACTGCTCCCCTGTTTTATGGAGTGGTTTCATCTTATAGAATAACAACTGTATGATTTTTAAATTCTTTGAGTATCATCTAGAAACGATTGGTTTGGTATTAAAGATTCTAAGAGAGGTCGCCCCTATATTCTCTCCAGATTATTCCACGGGGATGAGACATCTGATTGATAAGAACCCTTTTTACACTGTTAGTAGTGACAACAATGTTTTGTTAAGGCCGTTTTAGTGATTTTACAAATAGTGTATGTGTAAGCTTTCGATGGATGATCATAATTCCATTTAACCTTTAGCTCTGAGGCCTCAAGAAGGGGCCGTTCTTGAATTGTTAAGTTTCATAAGACGTTTTTGTTTGGATATTGGACTTCTTCAAATATAACGTTCTTGAATAGTATTGCTTATAATAGTGGGCCCTCGAGAATATCATATTATTTCAGGGTGATAAATTTCATTAATACAGATAACATATACTGATATTTTTATAAGTCGCTTTATTATGGAAGTGACTCATTATTATTAAGTGACTTTAGTTTAATTGACTCATTTTAGGAACCGCTGTCATTTATGTCATTTTCGCACGTATGAGTCTCCTATAGTGTTTTGATTTCGTGTTTCAAGGTTCTATTTTTAACTTTATTTTAATCTTTTCAGGTTTGCAAACTTTGAAGGTAAATATCTTTAAAACGGTCAATGTTATAGAAATTGTACTACTTAATTAAGTCTTGTTTCCACTTTGCCTATTGCTGTTATACAGAGCGTCCCGCGAAAGTATGACACAAATGCAGGATTTGGTAGAACTCATCAAAAGGAGCAAAAAAATTCGCTTAAACATTTGTCTGTTTGTGAATTTTAATCAATGTAGCATATGTTAGGAACCATTTAAGGTATACTGACTTGAAACTTGGCATTTGTATTATACTAGTATTAGGCTAATTTGGTATTAAATTTGGGTTTTCTATCTTTAACCGTTTAAAAATGGTGGTCATTTGAAGCTTAATATCTTGAAAATGGCAAATTATTAATATTTGATTTATTATTTAAAAAATGGGAAATTTTAAGCCAAAAGGGATGATATAAAGATTATAAAGAACACTGAACCCATGGCTGTGAAATTGCAATTTTTAAGAACACGATCGTGGCAAATATGGTAATTTACATCGAATTTTCACGATTTTACTGATAAATATTGCAATTTCTCATCTATAAGTCGAGTGATACTTATAATCGTTAAACTGTATATAATTCTGTAACATTGTGGGAATTTGGCAAATCGCATGATAACGGGAGAGGGCTAAAAATAAACAGTCTTGATCTCAAGGACTCGTTAAATATTGCAACACTCACTAAACATTACCAACAAACGAGAAATAATGTAAAACAACCCCCATAAGATAAGCATGGGAATTTAACAATTTCTGCTTTGTTTATATTAAAACATGCTTACGATTAAGTGTCTATTTTGTTTACGAACTGACATGTGTTCCTACGTATATTATTTTACTTTCCTCGGTATGTAAAGAGAGAAAAAATCAGTTGAGGCTTTAGAGTATTGGAGCAAGGTTAGCTATGGCTCACTCAAGCCACTAGTCTTTATATAATCCTTTTTGGCTCAAAATTTCACATTTTGTAATGCTAAAATTAAATTCTTAATAGGTTTCTTTTTCAAGATATTAAGCTTTAAAGAGTTGAATTGGCCGCCATTTGTAAACGACTAAAGATAGAAAACCCGAATTGAATACCGAATTATTCCTAAACTAGTATAATACAAATGCCAAGTTTCAAGTCAGTCCTCAAGTGGGTCCTAAGATATGATGCATTGATTAGAAATCGCATACAGGCAGACAGATGGAAAACTAAGCGATTTAGAAAAAAATATGAAATGTAGTTTTTGCTCCTTTGATGAGTTATACCAAATCCTGCGTTTATGTCCTACTGTCGCGGGACACCCTGTATAGTGCTTAAAAATACAGGGTACTTAAAATTATAGGGTGTTTAAAACCATAAACGTGTCGGAAGGAAAGGTGTTAAACACTAGAATTGATAGTTAAAGTCAAACAAGACTTAATATCTTATATATTTAAAAATATCGGTTTTTCTTTTCAGAGTCCGTTCGGTTCTTTTACCCGACCGATTTTCATAATTGAGGTCTTAAATTAAAGGTATGCACGCCCAGATTTGCCATCAAGCATCCGCGTTCACTTATATACCGCATAACTCGACTTATACTCAATCCAAAATTCCTCCCCATGCATTTCTTATGGGAGTTTCAAATTTGCAGCATTGCCTTTTGATTGTTTTTCATATACATAGTTAGTTTTGGTCTCTAAATACTCATTGAATTACAGGTTTTTATATGAGATAGAGGTCATTCAAATCTGTCGAGTTTAAGGCGAGTTATGGATCTCAAAACAACATAAATTTGAATTTTTCCTAAATTCGACTTTATTTAAAGATCTATATCTCCAGTTCAAATTATGTTACTCGAAATGCCTTTGTCTAAGAACCATCAGTGGAGTACTAGCTTTCATTTAAGCCATTAATTATAGATATTGGATGAGTTTCAAGCGAACGCAAGGTGGACAACCAACTTAAATTTTTATTTTATCAAGATTTGTCGTTAATTAACGATTTATAGATACAGTATTTTTATGTTATTATATATGTTTTGGTATGAGAACACTCAGTGGATTACAGGCCTTCATTTGAGCCATAGTCTATGTAGTTCTGATGAATATGAAGCGAACTGTAGACCTCCAAACAACACAAACTTTTATTTGACCAATAACTCCAGTTTTATCTAGGTTATTGATAAATTTTGGTCTTAAAATACTCACTAAATTACAGGCTGTCATTTGAGATATTGATAGTTTAAATCGGGCAGGCGATAGCGTTTAGGCGATTTATGATCTTCAAACTAACATCAACTTTCATTTTTTCAAAATTTGCCTTTAATTAAAGATCCATACCTCAAATTCTTATTAAATTATGCTATATATTTTAGTCCAAGAATCTTTAGTGAAATATCGGCTTTCAGTTAAGTAATTTATTATTGAAATTGGACGAGTTTTAAGCGAACGCACTGTGGACAATCAACATAAAGTTTAATTTTTCCAAGGGTTTTCTTTAAGTAAATATCAATGTTACTCTATATGTTTTGGTATGAGAACAATCAGTGAATTACAGGCTTTCAGTTTAGTTGTTTATTTTGGTAGGATGAACTTTATGTGAACTGCTTGATTCCAAATAACACAGATTTTATTTTTTATAGTATTTGTCTTCAATAAACTATCCATAACTCCAGTTTTATTGAAGTTATTTGACATATTTTGGTCTTAAAATACTCATAAAAATAAACTCTTTAATTTGAAATGTTGATTGTTGAAATCGGACGGGTTTAAGTTGAGGAATGAACCTCTACACAGCACAAATTTGACTTTTTCAAATTTATAGTTCTATATTTTCATTTATAATTATGTTATGCTAAATATTTTGGCCTAAGTCCCTTCAGTGAATCTTTGGCTTTTTATTGAGGTATTAATTATTACATTCTGATTATATATTCTGAAGGGTTTTGAGAGTTACAAAGTAGGAGGTATGTTAAGCAAACCCTGCTGTCCAGTTTCAGAATAGTTTTCAGAAATTGTCTATATAAAATCCATTCCTCATTTTTTTAACCAAATATAAATGTATACACCTGGCAGGCCTAATAATTTGATTACAATACTATCACCATTATTAAGTTAAGTATTTTTTGTATATTTTTTATTATTAATTTCAATGCTGCGGAGCAGCACGGGTCCTCTAGTTTAATAATAAATAAACATATGTCGCTATAATAAGTTTCCAAATTCCAGTTAAAACGTTTGATAAAAATCTGGTCTAGTAAAATATGAAAAAGTTCGTTGGGCAACGGAAACCAATAAATTTAAAATTTAAAAAACGATTTTTCTTGTGAATGTTGTAAACGATTTGTATACTAGATGCTTTTGAAAATAATTTTAAAAATCTTCATACCACAATTTATAGGAATACATCTTATTGCTCTTTTCATGTCAATCTGAAGTTTTAGTATTTCATAATATATATTTAGGCCTAACAAAATTATAAATGGTCAAAATTTTGAACAGAAAATTAATAACTTAACTGCACAGTGATACTTAATATGAGGTGTAAATATGCAAAACTTGCAGCTAATATTTAAAGTGACTTTTAGGATTTAAATTATAAAAAATATATACACACAGACAGACAGAAAATAATCAATTTCATCCTGAGAGTTGTGGTTTATTTTAGCGTGTTTACTGCATTATAGATATACGCCATATTATATGCTCTCATGGGACATCCCGACATCTTGTATAGTCGATGCCAGCCGTAAAGGCAAAGTTCCCCAGGTAGACCGCCCGTCCTAATCTTTGTTTACACAAACCAGCGCTTTTGTCGCGAGCGGTGCGGAGCGACCACCTGGCGCGGCCGGCATCTCTCTTCTCTTCCAATAAATTCCATATCCTACTAGAATTTGTAATAAATTGATCCATTAGGCCTACAGCAAAAAATGATGGCTCATTTTATCCGTCTATAGCAGACGAATAAGTCAAAATTTGAATCACAGTTGTACGATGTCCCGTTATCGACATAACAGGTTACCGAGTTATATTGCGGGGCATATAAGGAAAATCTAAATCCTAGAAATTTAGATAACGGGACATCGTAGAACTGTGATTCAAATTTTGACTTTTTCGTCTACTATAGACGGAAAAAATGAGCCATCATTTTTTGCTGCAGGCCTAATGGATCAATTTTTTACAAACTCTTGTGGGATATGGAATTTCTTGGAAGAGAAGGGGGATGCTGGCCGCGCCAGGTGGCTGCTCAGCGCCGCTCGCGACAAAAGCGCTGTTTAGCAAACAAAGATTAGAACGGGACGGTCTACCTGAGGAACTGTGCCTGTGCCTTTACGGCTGGCATCGACTATACATCGATGTATCAATTACTGCACCTTACATACGCCAGATACCTACTCCTTCCATTATGCCAATGTTAACTTCCAATTCCTGCCCTCCTCAACGGATAATCAAAAGTCGATGATTAATGGCTACTTTTAAAGAGCAAAATTACATATCGATTTCAGTGAGCAGTATTTAGGTATCACAAATAGTTAACCCATAAAAAATCACAAAATATTCATATTTTGTGATTTTTTAAAGATTGTCTATTATTTATGTTATACACATTCAGCTCATTGAAATATCTTAGCTTTGCTCTTTTAAATTATGCATAAATGAACAACTTCAAATAATCTATTGAGGTGGGGTGGAGTTGAGAAGCAGGTAGAACCGCAAAATGTTGTAAGAAGACGCATTGGGTTTTGATGTTTGGTGTATATGTAAGGACACCAATAGCAATCCAATATGAAGCTATTATATTCATAAACTAGTCACTGTGTTAAAACTAAAACCTACATAGGAAAACTCAAATATTGATTTATTCAATAACACTAATGTCTCTGTTGTTTAAGTTCCATGGTAAAATGTATGCTTTTGCAAGTCGCTAAGTAATGCTGGGACTCCCGCCCAGGACAGGAGAATGGTTATTCCAATGGGTGTATGTATTTCCCTGTGTTCAAGTGTTGTTATTATTGTTAATTTTTTGGCTCATTACTGTTAGTTCATATTTGCATTTATTTCAAGCAGTGTAATTATTTGCATGTAAGTAATGAATTTTTAACCTTCATACTTGTATTGAAAGAAAATTATCAATATTCATAATTACAATTTTTGTCTGACATTTAAATATATAAATAATACTAGCAATATATAACATATTTACTTTGCAGCTCAAAAACACAAAGCCAAGATAAATTCATTCACATGGAATATTGTGAGTATTGCCAAAACAATGTTTATTTATTCATTGACGTTGTCCTGTCATAATGTCATTGAATTTGTTTTATGTCAAATACTCGTTCATTTTCAAGATGAGCTCGTTCGCTTCGTTCACTCGCCTCCCGGATGAGCTCGTTCGCTACGCTCACTCGCCTGACGAAAAAAGAGTTTGAGTTGCCATTCAAGTAGTTTTTTTATTTCCATAATGAACATATGTTTATTCTTTTCAAGTATGTTTAGGTATAATTCACGTTAACAGCTGTTTGGTGTAACTAACTGAACTTTGATCAAATCAATGGGAACGTTGAAGGCCAGTGGGACAGAGCCCTTTGGTAGGATTAAAAATTTTATTTTATAAGAACCTTGTCCTGACATTAACGAACACAACAAAAAATAATTAATCAATTTGGTACACTCATTCTCAAGTTATCGCTTGACAGAGGGAAATAGGGATTCATTTTTATATATTAAGATTTTCAGATCCAATAAATTCACGTAACTGATAACAAAACTAAATAAAAACAAATAAATGACTGAATATTTATACGATTATGATAATATGAGAAGTTATTTTTACATTTAATTTAAATTTGTATGCATGATTTTGATTTATGAGATTTTATTACAATACACATAAATTTTGACTAATATTTAAGAACTGGACAAAATATCAAAATCGTATAGTTCTGAAAATTGTTTTAAAATGACTTTTGGGGTTTACTTTTTAACGTACTAAAAAGCCCCCGTGGTTGGAGGTAGATTTTTTACGGGTTCTTTTTTGCTCTAAAATTACTGGGCTATAAATGTAGCTGAAATTATTAATTAATCAATTTGGTACACTCATTCTCAAGTTATCGCTTGACATAGGGAAATAGGGATTCATTTTTATATATTAAGATTTTCAGATCCAATAAATTCACGTAACTGATAACAAAACTAAATAAAAACAAATAAATGACTGAATATTTATACGATTATGATAATATGAGAAGTTATTTTTACATTTAATTTAAATTTGTATGCATGATTTTGATTTACGAGATTTTATTATAATACACATAAATTTTGACTAATATTTAAGAACTGGACAAAATATCAAAATCGTATAGTTCTGAAAATTGTTTTAAAATGACTTTTGGGGTTTCCTTTTTAACATACTAAAAAGCCCCCGTGGTTGGAGGTAGATTTTTTACGGGTTCTTTTTTGCCCTAAAATTACTGGGCTATAAATGTAGCTGAAATTAAGTAAAAATCTGTACATTTGTAAAATGTACAAAGCCAACCCCGATGCCAGAAAACCAACAAAAAGCTGTTCATGTCAGACCGAATCCAGACGAATGGTAACACTAGTTTCCACTTAAATTACATGTTTTCTTTCACTTTTACATACATACAAAATTTATGTACGATTACATATTTCAACGATAACATATTTTTGATTTATAATTAAAATAGCTATTATAGCGTATTATTTATTTACAGTAAGGACAAAATACACAAACCGCAATCAGAATTAAACAGCCCCCCCACCCCAAAAAGGTGAAAAATAATAGTTTAACCTTGTAAAATCTATACTTAACATTTACTTAAATGTACTGTATAGTTTGTTTCCCATTTATACATGTTGGTTTCCAGTATGCAACAGCCATAATTAATGTCGACAGCAGCATAATTCAACAATGAGGAGAACGCGCACGCGCGTTGCACGTCGCGAGCGGCAGAAGGGAAGATACCCTTGCAGTTTATTTACATAAGACTTATACATTCCCTGTGTTCCGGTATTGCCTATTGTAGTCACATACAGTCCGGCACACGCAACCCCCCTCCCCCCCAACCGCTCGCCCTCTCTATCCCCCTCGTCCCGTGAAAGGGTAAATAATATAAACGTATGACTGAGTGTCTCGATTAGCCGGGATCACCCTTGGTGAGGGGGAGGGGGAAGGGCGTTTTGTCCAGTTTTGTGTTAATATGTTGTATACTGGACCGTGCTGTGTGTATGGGTGGCAAAAAATACTACAACAAGTTTTTAGGTTGTAGTGGTTTTATATAAAGCATTAAAGAACATAGGGAATAATTAATTTTAATATAACAAGGTTTGCCATTCTCGGTTGTGCTATGAAGATATTGACATATGTTTAAATAATAATCGTCACATAAAGCCAGGTATAGGAATGAACCTCGTCACTCTTCATAGACAAAGTTTATTTAGACAGCGGTTCATTTGGACAGACTTTTATTTGGACCGAGCTATTATTTGGTTGATTTTTTGGATCAAGTTTTTTGGACATGATTCCAATAGAACCGAGTTATACTTGGACCATGTTTTATTTGGACCTAGTTTTATGTGGACTGAGTTTTACTTGTTACGGTTTAACGTATACTAACTCTACTTGGACCAAATTGCATTTGGACCGAGTTGCTACTCTAACAATGTGGGCCTACACATTGCGCCGCTTGTTCGCAGCTGTGGTCGGGTGATCGCGAACCAACTGGCCTGTTGGATAATTAGACCTTTACTCGGCCAAGTGGGGGCCGGGCCTTCAAGTCACGCTCACGCCGCTTGCCAAACAAAGACTGGCAACCGCTTATTGTCGGGGCAACCAATTGGGAACTTAACTTTTTTATTTTCTAGGACACCTAAACGGGGTGTGAACTAGACCCATTCGGTGGAAGCTGGTCGTGTAAAGGTCCTCTAACCAAGCAATAGGATTCACAATTTGTTGAGTATTTTAACATAATTTTGATTCTAAGTCACTCGGACAAATAGGGAGATGAGTTGTTGGTTTTATGTTAAAATACAAATTTTGGTAAACTTTAGAAAGGCAAAATAGGCAAATTTGAGATATATTTCTAATTAATTATGCTCTCTTATATTTTAATTTATTATTTAAATTTAACGGTTATGTTTTACGAATAACATAGAAATTGTAATAATCCGAGCAATATATTATACAAAAAGTAAAATAATGTAAAATAATCCAAGCATTATAATGTTTACCCGGGCTCGAACACACATCCACCCGACAATGGAAAATGAGCCGTTTTGTTTCGAGTTACGTTACATTTTATTTAATAAATAAATCTCTTTTCGCCGATCATACGCGATATGCAATTCCGTCACAACAACGCCAAGTCTCGCCCCCGTCGGAGCACAAAGGGTAAAATTAATCCCCACATTAATCAGTTGGCAGCCATGGCGCTGTGCGACGCGATCGATGCTCTGTTCATTTAATAAAATATGCTACTTTAATTATGTTATTAATGCGAGCGGGGAAAAACGCAGGCCGCAGGCCCGAACGAAGGGACCGGGGGCGACGCAACACGGACTACAGCGCATTATGCGAGCGTTTGAAAAATATAACCGCGTTTGTACATTTTTGATTTCCTTTGTCGAGAATCGACGGACATGGTGGTGTAACTCATTGGTAATATAGGGTTAAAGAAATTAAGGTATCGACGAAGAGTGGAAATTGAGCGTGGTTTGGGTAAAAATCGAAAAATAAATAAAAGAGGTCCCCACCCCAACATGGTTTTAGAAAATGAGATGCTAAACACGTGTGTTATTTTCTTTTTAGGGTGTACATTAAGGTCTTCAGGAACTAAGACAGTGCCGAAAACCGGCTTTAAAAAAAGTGGAGTGCCTCTTTTAAAACATGACCCACCACCAATTGAGTGTTCATCATTAGTTGCTTGTTAATTATTTTTAGGTAAAATATACCACTAACGGTACCTTCACTGACTTACATCCAGCTTTAGTCCATTCCAATATTGGCACACTCCGCTACATGCACCATTCCAATATTGGCACACTCCGCTACATGCACCATCCCAATATTGGCACACTTCACTACATGCACCATTCCAATATTGGCACACTCCGCTACATGCACCATTCCAATATTGGCACACTCCGCTACATGCACCATTCCAATATTGGCACACTCCGTTACATGCACCATTCCAATATTGGCACACTCCGCTACATGCACCATTCCAATATTGGCACACTCCGCTACATGCACCATCCCAATATTGGCACACTTCACTACATACACCATTCCAATATTGGCACACTCCGCTACATGCACCATCCCAATATTGGCACACTCCGCTACATGCACCATTCCAATATTGGCACACTCCGTTACATGCACCATTCCAATATTGGCACACTCCGCTACATGCACCATCCCAATATTGGCACACTCCGCTACACGCACCATTCCAATATTGGCACACTCCGCTACACGCACCATTACAATATTGGCACACTTCACCAAATGCACCATTCCAATATTGGCACACTCCGCTACATGCACCATCCCAATATTGGCACACTCCGCTACATGCACCATCCCAATATTGGCACACTCCGCTACACGCACCATTACAATATTGGCACACTTCACCAAATGCACCATTCCAATATTGGCACACTCCGATACATGCACCATCCCAATATTGGCACACTCCGCTACACGCACCATTCCAATATTGGCACACTCCGCTACACGCACCATTACAATATTGGCACACTCCGCTACACGCACCATTCCAATATTGGCACACTCCGATACATGCACCATCCCAATATTGGCACACTCCGCTACATGCACCATCCCAATATTGGCACACTCCGCTACATGCACCATTCCAATATTGACACACTCCGCTACTTGCACCATTCCACTATTGGCACACTCCACTACATGCACCCCAAGGGATAAGTTTAATGACACATTTTCATTTAGAATGCCAAGACTGTTCTTTTGAATGTATTAGAAATAGCTATGGGTAGTTAAAGAAAGAAGTTGTGTCGAGATTTAACTCCCACATAATCTGAAGGACTCTAGAGGCTATAAGTATTAGGAAGTTGGTCTACATCCCTTAACCATTTTTTACTTTCGGTCAATTCAGTGTAGGATTTGACTATTGCAAATACAACCAATATATTGACAGAATTCAAAATTTGTAACCACTTCAGTGAATTGTATCCAAAGGGAACAAACCCTTAATTTTAAAATTCCAAATATTATACAATAACAATTACCAATCCTCGATCGTTAACCACGGCTGGATAGATCTTGTCATTATTGAAAAAAACATGAACACTCACTTAAACTAGATTGAACTAACATTTACAAAATATACATACATACATGGCGGCCGGTATAATTCTGAAATAATGTCTTCAGCACTTCCCAGAAGAAACCCCTTCAACAGAGTAAAAACACTTGTATCTGAGACTCTTGAGTCAATTTGAATTTGAAACAAGGTGTCCTTAGGTTGCGCACGCTAACCGACAGTTTGTTGAAGAGTTCAGCATTATAGACCGATGCCATTTCTTTTACAATTCCAAAAACTACGGACTACCTGTTGGCTTAGTTTATTTTGATATTTATCACCTAACAGATTACTTTATTAAAATTACAATCACAGATGGCAAGAATTTTAACAGAAACCTGCTAGTACACAACCTTTACAGGTAAACAAAAGTGGTTGAATCAACCAGTTACTGCGCAAAATTATACAGTGGAAATTAACCACTATTAATTAATATCCAATGACACAAATTGATCAGTGTTATCATCACAGATAATAGACAAAAGACTTATATCCAATGGCATCCAAAATAATTGTATGTTTATAATGTTAAAAAGTTTTAAACAACAGCCTCTAACATGAGCAACTCTGATTTGGACAAAAATTATTGCCTTGATCCCTGCAAAATATTTATTATTTGTTTCAATCATAAAAAGATTAAGTTTATTTTTAGTTTATAAGTTTATATATTATTGTAAACCAAACCTGTGACACTACTCATGTACACCCTTATGCTACATTACGAATAAAGATATTTATTGAATTGAATATACAGGGTGTATACAAACTCCCTGGACATACTTTGTGTATTTGTTCCTTAGGTTGAGACAATCATAAAACAACATATAAACATGGGTCTAAAATGCCTACTTTTCTGGATGTTGGTCTGTTTGTGCAATTTTTGAAAGTTTTCATATAACTCAGCTTCTATTTAAGATATTTAAGTTTAAACTCAGCTCCAATGTGCATCTTAAGACTCACAATATGTGTGTAAAATTTCATTAATGCATCTGCATTATTTTCAAGATGGCGGTCATTTAAAGTTTGTTATGTCAAATGTCATGAAAACCGTTAGTTTCATCAAAATATGTCACCAGTAGTAAACATGTAGAATTGCATGAAAAACAAAACGACTCCTATTTTCTGCAATCGGATGATAAATAACTGAGTTATTAGCTATTTACTGAAATAACTATCACATTTTTGAATAGTTCTTACAATTTATACATTGTTATTTGACGTTTTGCAGTATGAAGTAGACAAATAATTAGGTAAATAGCTAATAACTCAGATACTTCTTATCCGATTGCAGCAAACAAGGTGTCGTTTTGTTATTTTTTAATTTTTACTTTTTTACTACTGGTAACATATTTTGATAAAACTAACATTTTTCATGGAATTTGACATAAAAAAACTGTAAATGGTCGCCATATTGAAACTAATGTAGTTGCATTAATGAAATTTGATACACATATTGTGAGTCTTAAGATGCACATTGGAGCTGAGTTTAAACTTAAATATCTTAAATAGAAGCTGAGTTATAAACAAACTTTTAAAAATCGCACAAACAGACCAACATACAGAACAATAGGCATTTTAGACCCATGTTTATATGGTGTTTTATGATCGTCTCAACCTACAAAAAAATACAAAAAGGGTGTCCAGGGAGTTTGTATACTCGCTGTTAATGTATAAATTCTTTATTATTAAAAAACAACTGAAACACGAGGCAACACAGGTTCAAAGGTAAATGCTTCTTGGAAGTTTTCCACTTGCTTCAGTATTCAAAATAATGGCGGTATTTAGGAATTTTTGGTCTACAACTTGGCTTAGACATTTTAAAACCTAGTGTTTCAGTTTCATACTGTGCAAGTCTTCTACTGTCGTCACCAAAACAGATTTCGAATATGAAGAATCAGAACAAACCCTGTCTAAAGAACTACTTGCAGATTATGATTAAGGTGCTCATGCAACGCGTTTCATGCATTCAAAAATGATTATCTCTTTAACTTTTATCTTTGGTTTAAAATCAAATAACACTTTAATTTTGATACTGCCATCCTATCCTTGCTTCAAATTTTCAAGGTTTATTTTGGAAACCCATTATTCCGATGGATTATTTATTTGTTATTGAGATTTGTTTTTGTTCCTTCGATTGATTAAAACTACACTGCGTTTCGAGAGGTAATGAATCTCCCCCTGTTATAAAATGAGCCCTAATAATAACATTTACACTTAAAATAACTAGTCTAAATTTTATAGCATTAACATGAACAAGATTTTAGGCTAGTTAGTCATAAGTTTTAAATTTTAAATGCAATTAGGTAGTGCACTTGGTAATTGGAGGAATCTCCTTATTTCCAAATACCCCCGTCGCAGCAAACCTGCGTACTCAGCGAATTTCCTATGAATGAATATATTTCTTACTACCACATAAAGCCACTTACCAAGTTTCATAAAAATACTTAAATAAATAAGTGATATATAGCATTTTATTTATTCTCTATAAGAATAACATTAGGGCTGAGAACGCAGGTTTGCTGCAACGAGGAAGATAAAAATGCGGGTTTTTTGCAATTATCAATATAACTCAACCAGGTGAAGCTATATACCAAGTTTTAATGATTTATGTTCATAATTAAGGGAGATATAAAGCTTTCCGTATTCTCCATAAGAATAACATTAGGGATGAGAATGCAGGTTTGCTGCTAAGAGAATAATCAACAAAAAATCAATATTTTGTGGAAATATATATATACCAGTACTAGGTGAAGCCACCTACCAAGTTTCATCAATATACGTTCATAAATAATCGAGATATCAAATTTTAAATATTCTCCATAAGGATAACATTGGACAACATACTGTGTTTAGCACTTTGAATATCACGGCAACGGTTGGACGTAGAATAAAAATTTGAACACCAAAATTATTGTTTTGTAGAGCTAAACTGATTGGTAAAAGCAAATGTGAAGTTTACATAGAAATGAACTGAGGAAAAGCCAAAAACCTTTTTCCCATAAGAGATTTTATGAGCAGGTTTTTTTGGATTTTCTCCGCAACCACTTAATCTAGGTTAATAATTATAAATACCATATTATTTGTTTTTTTAAGCTCTATAACATGGTCAAAACCAAAATTAAGTTTTTTAAAAATTTTAGGGTGAAAAATGCAAAAAACTGATTTTTGGAAAATTTAAAACCCCCATAAACCCCCCTTCCCGTGGTCCGATATTTCTGGTTTTCGAACTTAAAGTCATGAATGTCACTTTACACATTTGAGCCAAATTTCATCGAAATCGGACGTTTTTTACTCAAGTTATCGCGGTAACAGACACACACACACACACACACACACACACACACACACACACACACACATATATATATATATATAAATTTGAACGAATAGTGTTTTTGGCATCTGGGGACCTCAAAACAAAAAGTTGTCATGGTCTCGGGCTTAAGTCTTACCATGAGACCTACGGTAATAGCTTCTTCCCTATAGGGGAAATTCGCTAAAACGTAGAGTAGTTATAAACACTAGACGCAAAGGGTAAAATCCAAAAATTGTAATCAATAATTATAAAGCTTGGCTATAACTCATTTGAGTCCACAGTAGGTTTAAAAGGGTATTAATTTAAAATGATTTTTAGTTATTTATGTTAAGCTCCAAAATAAATTGATAAAACTAAGTCGGAGATAAAACTGCCACCAAACCAAGATTACCAATGCCATTTACATATGGAAAATATCCAAACTCTGTATTTATTATTAATATTGCTTCATTTGTGTTTTAATAACGTTCTTGGAGTAATTTCTTTGCACTCTTATTATTTTTGTATAAATTAAAATATATTAACATACTCCTTAATTACTCAACGACGCTACTCAAATTTAAACTTTTTTTGTAAAATATTTTTGTCAATTGATTAAATTCGTAATTTGTACTTTATACGTTTATTGTGAAAACTGTAGTGAATTCTAAGAAATCGGAATGACGTTCAAGTTTATAAGTAGTGATGACGTAAAAGGTAAAAATACTTAAAAGAAAGAAGTAATTTGACGAATACAATTCATTATTCCACATGAATTATATATTATTTGTGAATTATAAAATAGTTTATACTAATACTGTAATAAAATTAGGTTAAAAAACTTAATAAAATAAACTTAATGTTATTTTGAAGATTTTTTCCTCAAAAACATTTTAGAGGGAAACAACTGTTTGAAAGATGACAAGGTGATTGAATCTTACTTAGTGATAAGAGGTAATAATCGAGAATTAATATAACAACGTTTTTAGGAACATTTTGATTAACTTATTATTATATTTAACTTATTAGAAAATAAACAAAACCTAATTCAAGTATAAACTGGCCGCTCTCAAATGTATGACATTATACGTTACAATAATGTTGATGATATTAGTATATCATTCTAAACAGTGTGGCCATTTTTTCATGGGGTGCAGGATATATTGTGTTAAATGTCTAACAAAAATCATACAAAATAAAAGTAGAAAACCGAATTTCTTGTATTTTTTAACCACCTGCCAACCAAAGTTCCACCAAGTGTATTATTTACTTGTTTATTTATTCATGTGTCTCCAGTTAAAAAAATAACTTATATTGCATATTTTAATCTTATTTTAATGACATATTATAGATAACATACATTGTTAATTTTCTGCTGTTATTACTTTAGACGTTTTGGGTTCTCGTTCTCATTGCCGTTAAAGAAAAACTAAAAAAAACACATACGTTTTGTTCAGTTTTTATCAAATTAAAAATGAAGAGATACAACTCCAACACTCTTTCATTTAGTTTTGAATCCGAGCCCCATGAAAAATGGGCGAATAGAAAATAACAGGCGGATATTTTGTTTTGATGTATTTTAAAAGAAATATACCAAACTTCAGCTGTATATTCCAGATTTTTTCACACGAGTGTTTAGTATTAATTGTGTAAAATACTATGGCTTTTAAAATAGCCAGCTTGTAATTAGTTTTAAGAGTTAAACATTGTAGTAAAATAAGTGTCTTGTAGTTAGTTTAATAAATGTGTTTAAAACATTGTTATATGGTTTTCTATGATGGATAAATAAAATACGTCTCATTTAAGACTATTTTATTTATCCTGCTTAGTTGTAACAACACGTATCATGCTAATAAAGAAATTATTTATGTTTATCTAAAGCTAAACCATCCCGGGAACACTTGAGAAACCCATATGTGTAGTCCTACCCATGAACCGTATACTTATGGAAGGTCTCGGCGAGAAAATATGAGGGGAACAAATCTGTTTTGCATAGAACCTTCCTAAGGCCGTAAATTAAAATACAAAACAATTTAAAATAATGGAATTTGACAAACTGTATTATTTTATTTGACTATACAACTGAAATAAGGTGAACGAGCGAAGTTGTCGGGACAAAGCTAGTGTTTATTAAGACAAGAATCCTGGAGGATTTCAACTGGGTGATCCATCGGCGTTGAATCCGCTAAAATGCGATACCGTAGCAGAAAGTACCCGGCGCTCTCGGCAGATGTAGTTAAAAAAAATGGGAAAACCGAAAAACTTAAAAGAATTGGAAATAATGTTATGATGGGAATGCAATGGTTCATTGAGTACATGGTCTTTGAATTTGCAGTAGGCCTAAATTGTATAATTGACCTTACATTCCAAAATATGTTTTGAAACTAGTCGAATTGATGAAATAATAATTGTTTTTCACTAGTTATAGATCAAATGTAAACTTAAAATATATATAGAACCACCGGTAAATTTAGCTACACAAAATTAATAAAGTTATACAAGTTGGTTTACTGCCTAGTTCAGCACTATATGAACAAAATGTATACAGGAAAACACTATTCAAATTGGGCGTATTTATATCATATTCCGTTATTTAAATCGGTTACAAGATGAAATTACTTGAAAACATATTATTTTTAATGTAATTTAAACTACACCAGATTTACTTACTACCTATCCTATAAATGCAGAATTTGCATCCGCCGCACAATACATCATTATAGGAAACTGAGCCCTGAAGACTGGACTCATCGCGTCTCGAACTATTTCGCGTCTGTAGAAAACTTAATTTTCATTTATTATTTAAACTTTTTTGTATTTGACGTTGAGATTTTAAATAAATTTAAATAGTTTATAAAGTATACAATTATAGTTGACTCTCTTACGGCAGGCCAGAGAGTCTAGAATATGGATTGGTACCAAAATAGATGATTGAATGGAGTTATAGTTGAAAAACTAACTAAACATATATTAACATAAATATACTAAACATAAATTGGATTAGTATTTTGTTGAATTGAATTTAAAAAAAGCTGCAGGTACCATTAAATAATAAGTGTTTACGTGTGTACCTCTTAGTCATCTTGTAGACCCTCCATCCAGAGCATAACTTCTGTCACTTAGCTTTTATCTTCCAGATTATGCGGCTAAAGGAGGTATGTGATAGAAGAAAAATAGTATAGGGATCTCCCAGCACAAAATAGATTTGTCTGGGAAAATGTAAGCTAAAATAGGAACACTATGAAAGCATTCACTTAACAAGTATTTTTTAAATTGTAATTTAAACTTTTTAATATCACTGATTTATTTGAGACTTTGAGGCAATTTTGAACCTGATTTAGAGCAATGAAATCCGGTTTTGTTTCAAAACATTTAGGTCGATGTCAAGTTGAGGGATTTACGAGTCTATTTCTAGCATTGTAAGCAATGATTGTAAGGCTGAATAACATTATTTTCTTTAACAAGAACTAGAAAAGTCTATCCCAGTCATCTTTTAATCTAAAGTCAAACGTAATTTACAATCCGATTTAATTTTACCAAGGACTATTCAAACTCAATCAGTTCATCATCAGACCAACAACTGATACAAACATAAATATATGTTTGCAATTTTAATTTTATAAGCTTGGGTAATTTTATAAGTAAATATTGTAAAAATCAAATTAATAAAATACAAATTCTATATTGTAATTAGTATTTTTAACTATATCAAAATTAGAATTCCATATATTAAAATCACGTACAATTTTTAATAATGAAGTAAGCAAAAACTTAACAATACAATGTTCGTATCAAGATTTCTCGATGTTAAACTATTTTATTTGTTATGTCTGTTCATACCATAATTGAAATATAAATATGAGTTTTATAGCAATACGTTCAGTATAACTTTAAATGGCAGTGCAAGTATGTCATTATATTTTATTTTATTTTAAAGCTAAACAAGAACATTTTAAAATTAGTAACATTGTTTCTGTTATTGAGTAGTTAATAAGAGAAGTCAATAAGATTAAATTGATGGTTCGTTTGGATCTCTAAAATATACTTTATAAAATAAATATCTGAAGGAAATCCTAAGTATGTAAAATAAATTATAACTAACCAAGTAACAATCAAAGCGTAAAAACTATAAGGATAATTAATATGGTGTGAGCTAAAAATAAAACCACTCTTCGAACTTTATGTTTACGTGCTATTTCACTCTTGAGATCATGTAATTATTAATTAATAAACCGTTTTAATGTCAGATCTCACTTAGGTGTCCCTTTTGTATAACTATAGGTACAGTTTTTTAATCTTAAATTCTTCACTAGCCAAAAATTTCACTCTTGAGATCATGTAATTATTAATTAATAAACCGTTTTAATGTCAGATCTCACTTAGGTGTCCCTTTTGTATAACTATAGGTACAGTTTTTTAAATCTGAAATTCTTCACTACCCAAAAACGATTCGCAAATTCAGAAATCAAAAGAACACTCTAGCATGCATAAACTTGTTCAAGTTAGCTTAGTTAAATATTTCACAGTAATTAGATACAGCAGGAAGTGTAACTGCATCTTGGGCACTCCTTGGATCAAGAGTGTAAAAATTGCCCAACTTATATGCAATGGTAGATCCTATCTCAAACCTCCTCAATAACAACCGAACCCAAGCCCAGCCCGGGTATCATAAGGTCACCATCATCACACCGGATAGAACAGTTGTGAGGTATATACAATGTCCTTATAAACTCTTTTACACATACGGATATAATGTAGCTGAATTTATAGATGTATTTATATGTAAAGTTATAACACTTTTTATTTTGTGCGATGACTTTATAATTACACATTCGGCCGAAATTTTATGAGTTATGAAAATAAAACTGTGTTTAATAAACTCTTCTGTATAATACTGTAGAAAAATGACAAATCAAATAACTAATAATTCAGAATAATTAGTAAACACAATACTAATTACAATACGTAAGATAACTATTTTTCTTTAGGTTGTAGCAACATTTGAGAATAATTAGGCCTAATTTAGTTAATGTATTGATTTAACTCATCAATATTGATTAATGGTTTTATCCAAACAACAAGTTCTTACATATGATTATTTTACCGTAGTATGTTACATCTCATAATCATTTTTTTAATCCGATTTTTTATATATTTTTTGTGTATATCACTTTACCATTCTCGTCTTTAGAAAACAATACTTTTTTAACCATTCTAAAAATTAACTTTTGGCATTTTAAAATTAACTTTAAAAATACTTACAAGTTTTTATAAAGTATTCTAGGATATCGCTACATAATTTATGTTCAAGCAATATCGAAGGTAGTTTTTCGAAATCGACGTTGTACTTTGTAAATAGTGTTTTGTAAATGCATTTGTTGTCATTTATTTGCCATTTAGAAAGAATTTGTTATGATTTTTGAACTGTAAACTCGTATTAAACGGTTTGATATTGCACTTGTAAAAATAGTGTTAAGCATGAATACCTGAAATAAATAAATAAATTTTACTTTTTAAAACAACAAATTTAATAGATGGGGAGTGCGGGTGAATAAAATAATATGTTTATAAAGAACTTCTCCAATTGACTTACAATGTTTTTACTGTCAATTGACTTTTCGAGCTTACGATCAGTATAAGTGTAATCGGCTCGTCTTTAGTGAAAGATAAATTGTCCTTAAAATGAATATTGGGGCAGTTTGTTTTTGTTTTTCTAGCTTGAAACCAATCATACCACACATAAGAAAACGAAATACAAGAAAGTGCAATCAGAGTAAAATAATAATAAAGAATCCTACAGTACTTTACTGTTATTTGTTTAAAATGCATTGTTGGTGATGGCGAGTTTATGTTATTCAAGGAATTTTTGCGGATTAAGTGAAAATGTCCGCCAAAATTCCTTGAAAACCATTTTACTGTCATCGTTTGTAATGTGTATAAAACGTGTTATGGTTATGCGTGTGGGCATTACTAGGCGGTATGGCAGTCCTAAACTAAACCTTTCACTTCATTGTAATTGTTCACTTGTTTATATATTAAAAATATATTTAATTTAAGGTCTTAATGTGCAGTCAAGGCAGAACGCCCTGTAAAGTTGTGTTCACAGTTAAAGCGCGATATTCTGTTAAGTTTCCCGCAGTCAATGCAGGACACTCAGTTTTGTGCAGTTGAAGCGGGAGGCCCTGTAAAGTTGTGTGCGGTTGAAGTGGAACACTCTGTAAAGCTTTGCAAAGTCAAGGCAGGACACTCTGTAAAGTTTATTGCAGTCGAGGCAGGGCACAATGTAAAGTGTCTTGCAGTCGATGCAGGACATCCTGAGAAGTATTGTGCAGTCAGAGTGGTACAGCCTGCAAAGCAACAATTCCCTTCGAAGTTTACAGGATGATTCAAACTTTAATTACATTACCTAAATTCCCGTACTCCACTTTCTTACCAATGTTTAAAGTTCTGCTCATTATTATTCGAAGGTTGCAAATAACGGGCTCCTTCTACAAATGCAAATTAAAGACTTCCCTCATTACTAACCGAAACCTAACCGAAACTCCAGTAGGCGTTTCAACACATTCTAGCATAACTCGTAAATAAGAAGACCTACCCTCAGTTAATCATTACTTCTCGTCGCATTATAAGTACACCTGGAGAAGACCCCCGCCCCCACCCCCTGATCACCACCCCCTCTACCATGGACGAGGACGTAGGAACTCCCAGGGGTCGTATGTGAACGGCAATCACCGATCCGGTTGTCCAGCGGAATATTTCAGTTAAAACTCGACCTAGTTCTAGCTGAGGGAGGGGGTGGACATTAAACTCATTCAAAGTGACCACCCCGCGCCACCCGCCTCTTAAAAACTTGAACCGGTTTAAAAATCCGGTAGAAGTAAAACAGGGTTAATAGGTTAGTCCGGCCTCCCCTGCGATTTCTTTATGTCCGACCACCCTTTACCTATTTTCTCCTCGGTTGGCGATTACAATTCGGCTTGAAAGGCCGTAGTTTCACACGTGTAAGTCCCTCTCCCCCACTTCCCACTTGTACACGTGAAGTGGTTGATCGATGCCTCAAGTAGCTCATCCGTGCTAAAGCCGTGGCCAAGTTACTAACTTACTTAGAATATTCCCAAGGTTGATGGGTGACAAAAAGTACAACCAGTTTTTATATTGTGCTTGACAATTAATATGCCACCAGAACGGTTTTCCATTTTGAAATCGTAAATTGTTTGGAGATAAGGCTCGTAACTTGCAGTCTGTAGTTACAAAAACCAAACTAAGTCTTGTAGTTAACAAAGGACACATTGATAATGAAATATATTTTAATTTATAAATTCAAACTATATGTTAATTTTTCGTGAGTTAATATTACACAGGATAAAATAAACTACGTCTCACAACACTACAAAATATATTTACACTTATACTGAACTTACATACAAGACGGTAAACATACAAAAAGGAGATTATCTGATTGCTCCCGATGATCAGCCGTTGTGACTGGTTGAAGTAGTATTTTTGTATATTTTTGTAGCCCTGTTCATATTTTTGTATATTTTACATCTTTTATGTTTTATGTTATGTTTTATGTTTGTTTGTATCTTTTATCTTATACAGTATAAGGGTAAATATATTTTGAAGTGTTGTGAGATGTAGTTTATTTTATCATGTTTAATTCTAACAATTCGTATTATGCTACTCAAGAAATTATTTAATATTACAATAATCATACAATATAGATAATTTCTACGACTGAGCTTTTCGATAGCGTAGAAACCACACACTTACTTTGCTTACAATAATAAGCTTATCTTAAAGTTAAAGATCGTATATATGTTATAACATTTACTTCCGAATCTTACTACGGTACAGTTGGAAATATAAATGGAGAGGTATACAAATTAAAACGGAATAAATTGTCATTAATACAGTCTTAGAGTCAAAATATTTTAAATCTCTTTCTTAAACTTTATAGTAGACTTCAACTTTACGATTCCTTACAGTCCTACCTACTTGAAATCCTTATAAACAATCCTAAACCATAATTACTTACATTGTTTCCTTGTGCGACGTTGGAAAACCCTGTCTCGTTCAATTCACTGCCCGCGATAATAAATTATTACTGATAAAAACATCACTGGTGAAACAATGTATCGGCACTAAGGAAAATGACTCAACCCAATCCGCAGTGGTAATTACGCAAACCGGTTGAAGTGATGACAGCGAGTAACAAGTACCCAGTCTGCACTACTGGCTACAGTAGTACTCCAGTAGACCCCGTCTGCACTACTGACTACAGAACTACTACTCACGGACGCAGTGTCGCAATGCACTTCAATGGAGGTCTATTCACTGTTGCAATGTTGGTAGTGTATCGGATGCACTACGACTGCGCAATCCGCTAAACCCAAGGTGATCCGGCCCACAGGACCAGGAAATACCTTCAGTGCCCCTCCACCCCTCCACCCCGCTACATACGCGTACTGCATCTTCTCTTCCCAGAATCGTAAACCTCGGCCTACTTAGTTGCCCGCTTGTCGGGGGCTTGGACGGTAAACACGAGAACTGCATTTTGTGATGTCCGCTCTACAGAGAAGTGCAGAGTTCGTTTTGAGTTGGAATTTTGGTGATTCAAAATTAAGGCGATATCACCTCATACAATACTATTCATTCTCACGTCCAAAAGCAGCTGCTCACAGGGTTTGTACGGCGTTCATCCCCTGATTTACGTATCTATTTACTTCGTTTTAATATATGATAATCTAGGGACCATGAAAAGGGGATGTTACCTTAAGTGGTTCACTGCGGTCATTTTCATCCGCACGTTTTAAACTCGACCGTCAGCTTGTGTTATACTCATAAATTCATGCGTAACTAGTAACTATCTGTTATCTAATTTCATCAGTTTTTGTTTTATAACAAAATGTAGCAAACTGGTAAAAAATGTTGGATTAAAATTAATTTAAACTTATTGAATTGATGTCAAAACGTTCAGACTATTCGACATAGAAAGAAGCAATAGCGATTAAATTTATCCAATCTTGAATAAAATAAGATGAAAACCCTAATTTGTGGAAGACTTGCCTAGCAGCTAATGCTGGGGTTTCCTAATCCAGCAATAACACCAAATAAATACCAAACAATAAATTCAACGATTATGAAAGAAATCAATGCGAATTTGTGAAATAAGTTCAGATTAAAATCCTGTTTAGGTTAGTGGTAGAAATTTTACCGGCTCAATGCATTTCTTGAAGTATCACTTTTTTCCAAAGCTAAATTTATTTTAGTTCTAATTAATTTTGTGATCCATTTATAATAGAACAAGTTTAGAAACACAATAAAAATTAAAGAGATTCAAAACGAAAAGAGTATATATTTAAAATAAACGTAAAGCGGTACAATTATTTTGATTCTAGTGTTCACAAAAAAATTATCTTTCACATTTTTAAAATCCCCAAATAAATGTAACAACATTAGTTAAACATAATAGCTGTTTGGTAGTTGTATAAACTACTACTATGCATACTACTACTACCTGTATAACCTGCAAGTAGCAAGCAACTGATTGCACACATCAGCTTTTCTGTTAGTCAAGATTATACCTGAGAGTGTAATAAAAGATTTGTATCTACAAACAGCTCCCATTTGATCATATGTTTCTCTAGGTGCAAGTGCGACCAGTTTGATGCGATTGATGCCCACTGTAATGAGGCCTAACAGACTAGTTTAATAAAGAGTCTTTGGGTAAAAACGTTTACTGAGTGATTTTTATGGGCGTATGAACAACGATTTCCTGGATAGGAACTATTGCACAAAAACTGATGATGCTTTCTTATACTGACACTCATACTTTACATAGATAAGACTATTAAAAAAAAATTTGCAGTTGTATTTCAAATATAAAATATAATTATATTTGAAATACTTTTACGTCGTAGCCTTTAGGAAAATGTTACACAATAATCGTTATACGGCGTAAAACTGTACAGTTATAATGAAGTATGTTGCGACATACTCGCATTTAATTACAAAAACTTTGTAACTTTGTACAAAGCATTGTTGGGAGATATCAAAGTAATATTATATTACATAATAATGTGAAACATTAATTAGAAAGAATGTTTATGTGGTTTTAATTGAAACGAGTCCAGATAAAAAAGGAAAAGTATAATAGAGTTGGAAATAACGTTTATTTACTGTCGCCAGTAATATTCCTTTATTACTTATTATTTATTGAAGGCTAATGGAATTAATTTTGTTTATCACAATCAAGTATAGTACGTGCTTAGATAAACAAGACAAGATTATTTATAACGGTAAATATGTTACGGTTTAAAAATGTGCAAAAACGGCACTTAATTTAAAGCTGTTACCTTCAAGGTTTAACCAAGGTAACCAAGATTTCAAGGTATTGGTCACATACAAAAACTAACCTTAATTATTAAAATCTATATTTTTGATACAAATTTTTTAATAATTTGCTTGAATATATAGTTTAATTATGATTTATCTATTTCAATTTCAAATCTATAAAAGTTGGCATACGACTAACAACAGAATTATTTTTTCCCTATACTCGTTGGATAGAAACCCCTTTTAAAATTGCTAATACTATATTTATAGTTATCTAAACAATTTATTGATTAGCAACAACGTTTTATTCATTAATAACACAATGTTGCTAATTTTTACGGATTTAAATATGTAGATAATGCAATAAACTTAGATGAAGCTGTAGATTATACTTAGAGAGATTTTCTGGATAAAATAACAATTTAACTACCCGGAAAATATCCTTGTCCTCGTTTTGATAAAAAAAACTTAAACCATTCTTGCATAAACTTTGTAGTTTTGTAAAAAATTGGTATTGGGAAAACGAAGAGTAATTTTAAAACGGTAACGCGCATGTTGTAATATTTTATAATTCGGTTTAGTTTTATTGCAAGCCCAACGGTAACTCAATAACTATTTTGTACATACGACGCGACGCATGGCGCAGTCAGCGTAAATGCAAGTTTTCTTTACCAACAATAAACACATTGAATGGGGTTCTTGAGGAGCACTGAAGAAAATGCTTTTCGGGAATATGTACAGCATACAAAATAAGATGCTATGATTTGCATAAGGTATGGGGCACTTTCGACCCTACACTTTGCTCCGAGGCAATGCTTTAGCGTGTACACTTGAATTTACCGTGTCTAAATCCATTTTAGCGAATTTCCCCTATAGGGAAGAAGCTATTACCGTAGTCGGCATGGTAATACCCAGGCCCGGTACCATGATAACTTTCGTTTTGCGGCCCCAGATGCCAAAAACACCATCCGTTCAAAACTATATATATATGTGTGTGTGTGTGTGTGTGTGTGTGTGTGTGTGTGTGTGTGTGTGTGTGTGTGTGTGTGTGTGTGTGTGTGTGTGTGTGTGTGTGTGTCCGTGGGTGCGATAACTCACGTAAAATGATCCGGTTTTTATTAAATTTTTTACAAACATTTAAACCAACATTTATGACTTTAGGTTTGAAAACCAGGCAGATCGCTCCATCCAAAGGGGTATTTTGGGGGGTTTTGTACCCAAAAAAGGGGGTTTTGAATATTTTACATGTAATTTTTTTTAAAGCCAAATATTATTTTTTCCCATTGGAATAAGCTTAAACAGACGCACAATTTGGTGTTTTGATCATTTCTCTACGTCAATTGGTTACAGAGATATTGAAAGTGCTAAACACAGTACCTTGTCCAATTTTATTCTTATGGAGAATAATAAAAATTGTATATCTCGCTTATTTATCAACTTATCCTGACGAATATTTGTATATTGCTTCATATTGTTGTGGTCTATTGATATTTTCAGAAAAACGTTTTTTGCCTATAGTTCCCGTAGCAGCAAACCTGCGTACTCAGCCCCCATGTTAATCTTATGGAGAATAAGTAAGTGTTATTTCCCTTAATTATGAACATAAATTAATAAAATTTGGTATGTGGCTTTACCTAGATGATATTTGTATAAACCCCCATTTTTCGTGTTCCTTGCTTCAGCAAACATACTCAGCCGCCATGTTATTCCTATGAGGAATAATTAAAATGTCATAAATAATTTATTTATGAATGTAAATTGATGAAACTTGGTATGTGGCTTTATGTGGTATTAAGATACATATATATGCATTGGAAATTCGCTGAGTATGCAGGTTTGCTGCTACGGGGGTATTTCATATTTTTGTGTTTTGTGGACACTGCGAGAAACTCAGAAAATCCCATTTTGGAAAACATATATATATATATATATATATATATATATATATATATATATATATATTTATGGAACGAATAGAGTTGGGAGGTTTCCAGGATGAGCTCACTTTTCACATAACATTTCAGGTAACTGTATATATTGGATTTCCATAAATCCAGGTTTATAATATTGTGCATAATTTTAAAATAAACATTTAGTCTAAACTAATTATAAGCTGTAAAATAGTTTAGACCAACGTTTACGAGACATATAAGAGACAGCTAAACACAAAGTTATATACAATTTTGGGTGCATTATTAACGATGAAAAAGGATTAAACAAGAGGCTTGAAAATCAGCAAGAAGTTATAATACAAGGAGTAAACATTTCTTTAAAGTTCGCCAAGAAGTTAAAATAATAAGTCATTATATCAGCCTATGCTGGGAACCAAGGCGTACACCGTGAGGCCGACGGCCGATGGCTTTGAAACCAAACTACAATTCTGCATTATAATTTTGCTCTTTTTTCTGAAGTTGTTTCTGCTGCAATTCAATCAATGTAAAATTTGTGTTTAGTATTTGTAATTTTTAGCATTACCTTAATATTTCATTTTTAGGGAATTTCCCCTATAGGGAAGAAGCTATTACCGTAGGTCTCAGGTAAGACTTAAGCCCGAGACCATGATAACTTTTTGTTTTGAGGTCCCCAGATATCCAAAACACTATTCGTTCAAATTTATACATATATATGTGTGTATATATATATATATATATATGTATATATATATATGTATATATATATATATATGTATGTACGTGTGTGTGTCCGTAAATGCGATAACTTGAGTAAAAAAGTCCGATTTCGATAAAATTTGGCTCAAATGTGTAAACTGACATTTATGACTTTAAGCTCGAAAACCATAAAAATCGGACCATGGGAAGGGGGGTTTATGGTGGTTTTAAATTTTCCAAAAATCAGTTTTTTGCATTTTTCACCCTAACATTTTTAAAACACTTAATTTTAGTTTTGACCATGTTATAGAGCTTAAAAAAACAAATAATATGGTATTTTGAATTATTAACCTAGGTTAAGTGGTTGCGGGAAAACTCCAAAAAATATGCTCGTAAAATCTCCCATGTTAATCTTATGGGAAAAAGGTTTTTGGCTTTTCCTCAGTTAATTTTACTTTAAACTTCACATTTGCTTTTACCAATCACTTCAGCTCCACAAAACAATCATTTTGGTGTTTAAATTGTGATTCTACGTCGAACCGTTGCAGAGATATTCAAAGTGCTAAACACAGTACGTTGTCCAATGTTATCCTTATGGAGGATAAATAAAATTTGATATCTCGATTATTTATGAATGTATATTGATGAAACTTGGTATGTGGCTTCACGTTGTACTGGTATATTGATATTTGCACAAAAAATAAATGTTTTGTTGGTTGTCCCCGTAGCAGCAAACCTGCATACTCATCAGCCCTAATGTTATTGCTATGGAGAATAAGTAAAGTTTTTTACCTCCCTTAATTATGAACATAAATTAATAAAACATGGTAAGTAGCTTCACCTGGTTCAGTTATATTGATAATTCCATAAAAACTAATTTGTTATCTTCCTTGTTGCAGCAAACCTGCGTACTCAATCCTAATGTTATTCTTATGGGGAATAAGTAAAATGTTATAAATCACTTATTTATGAATGTATTTTTGTCAAACTTGGTAAGTGGCTTTATGTAGTAGTGAGAAACATATAAATGCATTGGAAATTCGCTAATTACGCAGGTTTGCTGCGACGGGGGTATTTAATGATATTAATACCAACTCTCAAGTTTTAAGAAAAATATCAACTATGAAAAATTCAAAGTAAATAAATCAACAACAACTATTATAAGAGAAGATATATTAAAGTTTGTGCACCCTAACAAACTTCAATGTGGGTACCATTTGCTACTCTACACAAGTCAACAAAACGATATTACACTTCTCGCCAAGGTATTAACCAACACAGCATGCGCGAACGACTGACTAACGCAACTGTTGGGATGTTAATTTGGCGTAAATGTTCGATGTACTGATCTTTACAGCACTGAGCACATATTTTCGTGTTCCTATAAGAAAATGGGTTCGAGATGGCCAACTATTGAGCCTTCCCTTCCTATGCACCAAGGAAAAACGAGCGTCTAACGCATCACGTACGTATTCTCCAAAACAATATTGCCAACTGCAGCAAATGAAGTCCGAAGTGTACCCGAGGAAAACTTGAAAGGTTAACAATAAAGAAAATAAAATCGTGAAGATCACTTAGTAAATATTTTATTGTTTACTGAAGCTAGTTTATTGCTCAGTAGTTATTTTATTAACACCTGATACACAAGCTGGTTTTCCATAGGGATCCAAGGAACTTACTGAACCAAATGTTATGCTTGATGTATTATTTTATAGAACTTAAGCCGTAGAAATTTGCAACATAATTTTATAATTTACTTTGGTCTTTTGTGCTCCGCTTTGCACGTCTTCAAAGTCTCAATTTAAAGCATCTTTTGGAAGAATATAAACCAGTTAGATTGTAAGTTTAACAATATTGTTGACACACAAAAACCACACAGCTCATCAACAATGCTCAGTTAGTTTGTTTATTCTTCTGCATTGAGAGTCAGTGTGTCTGTACGTGTTTTACTGAATAAAACATTCGGTAGTCAGAATTGAGACAGATATTTAATTGAAATTAGGCATACACCACACCACTATTTGCGAGTTTTATATATATAAGACCATGCATTTTGGGGGAGAGAGAATAGCAAGTAAGCATGTTTTTATATATAAAATTAATTGAATCTTAGTTATGTTAAATCAGATATTCATTATATATACATTTTCGGGAGCAAAAAATACAAATTTTTAAATGTTGACACTTGTTTCCTCAAATTTGCCTAATATATTTGGCTTAAAACAAAAATGGGCACCAATTAAAATGGAGAAAGGTTGAATTAACTTTTAGTGAATTTCCCCTATAGGGAAGAAGCTATTACCGTAGGTCTCATGGTAAGACTTAAGCCCGAGACCATGATTATTTTGTTTTGAGGTCCCAGATGTCAAAAACACTATTCGTTAAAAAAAATATATATATGTGTGTGTATGTGTGTGTGTGTGTGTGTGGGGGGGGGGGGTCCGTTAACACGATAACTTGAGTAAAAAACGTCCGATTTCGATGAAATTTGGCTCAAATGTGTAAAGTGACATTCATGACTTTTAAGTCCGAAAGCCAGAAAAATCGGACCATGGGAAGGGAGGTTTATGGAGGTTTTAAATTTTCCGAAAATCAGTTTTTTCCACTTTTCACCCTAACATTTTTAAAACACCCAATTTTGGTTTTGAGCATTTTATAGAGCTTATAAAAGGAAATAATATAGTATTTTAAATTATTACCCTAGGTTAAGTGGTTGCAGAGAAAATCCAAAAAACCTGCTCATTAAATCTCCCATGTTAATCTTATGGGAAAAAGGTTTTTGCCTTTTCCTCAGTTCATTTAAATGTAAACTTCACATTTACTGTTACCAATCAGTTCAGCTCTACAAAACAATCATTTTGGTGTGTAAATTGTGATTCTATGTCCAACCACTACAGAGGTATTCAAAGTGCTAAACACAGTACGTTGTCCAATGTTATTCTTATGCAGAATAAATACAATTTTATATCTCGATTATTTATGAATGTAGATTGATGAAACTTGGTATGTGGCTTCACGTAGTACCGGGTATATTGATATTTGCACGAACAATTGGTTTTTTTGTTGATTATCCCAGTAGCAGCAAACCTGCTTACTCAGCCTTAATGTTATTCCTATGGAGAATAAGTAAAGTTTTATATCTCCCTTAATTATGAACATAAATTAATAAAACTTAGTATGTAGCTTAGTATAGTTGATAATTGCATAAAGCCCCATATTTTGTGTTCCTTGTTGCAGCAAACCTGCGTACTCAGCCCTAATGATACTCTTATGGAGAATAAATAAAATGCTACAGATCACTTATTTATTCATGTATTTTTATGAAACTTGGTAAGTGGCTTTATGTGGTAGTGAGAAACATATGCATGCATTGGAAATTCGCTGAGTACGCAGGTTTGCTGCGACGGGGGTATTATTATATTCTATTAATTTCAAATTAAATATCAAAATAGTATTTAATAGTGGTATGACATAAGCCAAATTTCAAATAAGTATCTTTCTCAGTATTGTAGATATGGCGGATTTAATAACAAAATACGTACAGACGGACTGACGCTAAATTAATCGTAATACCAAATAAAATGACCATAAATTTTATTTTCTATATTAGATTAGATCTTAATCGGAAAATGTATAGCCAGTTTTACCTTTTACGTGACGCTGTATAAATCGACGCTACCGAGGCCAACTATTTTTACCGGCGACCTTTTCATGAACATCTCACCAGGATCGCTCGTGAAGCTGGTGTTGAAGTTGAGGGTGTTAAACCATCGTGGTAGCAGTTATTTGTGTCGGTACCACGTATTTACTATACGTCGATGTACTGCGAACCGACTAGTATGTTAATTTAAATATAGGTTAAAAATTGTAATGCCCAAATTTATATTAAACACCGGGTGTCTACAAAGTCTGTCATAATTTTGTGCCTTCGCTGTAAAGAACCAATTGAAACCTTACCAAACTAACATTAGCCCTAAAGCCCTAAAGTTGTGTCCTAAGTTGACAATGCCTAAAGCCAGCAGTAAGACCAAAAATGTATTTTCTATAATCAAACACGCTGATTTTGAAACCGCGGACTGTTCCTTGGTTTAGTAAAACTCATTCCCAAACTAAATTCAGAGATTTTTTCCGAACATATGGAAGATTCTGGTGTATAAGGTTTAATAAGGTAGAACCGGGCATTTAAAGTGAATAACTTGGGGGTTGCGCGACAAGAAACGAACTGGTAGCCCTGATGTCCTAAACCTGGGACACCCAGCATCGCTTGAAAAGTTTAAAAGACGTTTTAGTCACACTCATTGAGGTATATTAATTTTGAAAATAGCCACAAGACCTCAAGATGTAAATAAAAGAATACTCTAATACTATTGATTTTAATTTTATTCTGTTTCTCTGTCAGAGAAAGACTTTGAGACACCCGGAATATCAAGCCTTATTCTTAATAATTCTTATTAAGAACAACAAATAAACAAAACCAAAACCCGTTTAAAAGTTTTAACATGGGTATTTCTCCGACTTCTCCGGGATAACTTGATGTTAAAAATAACCGGTGTACATTAAAAAATAAAGTGTACATTATGTTACATTACTTATAAAAATGCTAATTCAACTGTATAAAATATACACAATTTTGCTATCGGGAAAAATGTTTGTTCAAACAAGCAGAATAGTTTGTTCTTTCCTTTGTTTCAGACAACCGTAATTAAATTGAATATATTTTTAACAGAAGAGCCACAGGGTTGTTTTGCAGAAATTCAAGTAATTTATTCGTGGAAGTATTTATTTAAAATAAATTATACAATTGTTTATGCACATTATCGATAATAAGGAAATAAGTCACAAGTAGTGTGATTTGACGAACTGGAAGTTCAAAATTAGTTGACGTAAATGGTTAACGTAAATGCGTAAATGTACGGACCTTGTAAGCCGTTGCTAGCCTGCAAATTTCCTTTTTTTCCAAAACAGTTTTCTGTTGGTTAATCTAATTTTTTGAAACAATTGTAAAACATCTCAATAGCCTTACATTAAGGATGGCTCTATGCCGTCCATTTAATTGACTAGTTTTCATAGTTAATAAAAGTATTTGTTGTTGCCAAACGTCGCGTGTTATTATTTAATAAACACTGTACTTAACAATTCATACCATCAATTTTCATTTCTGGAGTAAGAAATAGTCTCAAATCCAAGGTCTTGTCTGTCATTCCTATTTTTTTGGTCAGAATTAATAGGATAATGAATATGTAATGTTTTAAAATGATAACGGGCCACATAACCTGCGTTATTGGAAATCTAACAACTCAAAACACAAAAAATATTTTGTATCGCATATTATATTATAGTAATTGGGGTGTATTTATTAAAAAGGGGGTTTTAAACTAACTCTATTGAAACTACTAAAACTACAAAGGGTAAATAGTAAGAATATGGGGCGTTTTCTTAATTGCCAAGCAATATGCTCATTTCCCTATTTGTGTGAACATTAACCGATAACGAGTGTGAAGGTACTTCTTCAATGTATATTCTCTTCTACCTATATTGGTGAGAAGGGCTTGAGTTGATTTAAAATTCCTGCAAATTAAATTTGAATCTTTTGACGGAGATTGTCACTATAAAGGTTTGGAAATACAGCTAACACATTTTACAATAAAATTACAGATATAATTTTTTGTAAAGTGTCTTTCTTGTTCAGCAGACTTTCAATAGGATGCAAGGCTTCTTTTGACGAAAGATGGTCATAAAACATGTTAAAATATTACATAATTTCCCCCTAGATTCATTGAGTTAAATTAAATTCTGATATTTTAATTTAATCAATATATATCTGAGTATTAACAATTGTGTATTTTCTAAGGGGGTTTATGACTTGTGCCTTTTAAAATAATATTTATGTACATTTCAGTTTATATACTAACATAGTGTATTGAATAACACAAAAAGTCACCAAAAACACAGAAACCACACATCCTTTCAATAATGATCTGAGTTTAAACTACCCAGAACGAAACAATATTTTTAAATTAATGTAAATACAACCAAAATTTGGTTCCCAGCGTTGCCAAAGTATACCGACGGAAATTATCGTATATTTATGTTCTGTTTTTGACATATCATATTTTTAACCCCATGAGTATAATTATTAATTTACATATGATTCGCTGTGTGTAATTTGCGCCTAATTTCATCCATCGTTTGATTGGGGTTCTGAAAATTGTATTAATAAAAAATACGCGCCCCTCCCCCCCTGCCACGTTCAAAATGGCCGCCACATTGTCGACTGTCCCCAACAGAGGCTTTTGAAGTTTTAACTAAGCTTTTAATAATGTCAACAGCACAGGAAGAATTTCCTTCGCTACTTTTGTGATCTGTCAAATTCCCGTACTCGCGGAATAAACAATCCTTTATTCGATATTTTCATAATTTATCACCAGACATCGGCCGTACTTGGCTGGTGTGGGGAAAAATAAAACGCTGGAATTGAGTTACATATAATATACAAATCAATGAAACGTAATTAATAGTTTAATTGATAAAAAATAAAAATCAATACAAGGTGGTGTCTATTTTCATTTTCCAGTTTCACAGTTTTACTGACCACCATACTACATAGTATATATATTTTATAATAATTTATTGAAATGCTGACAAACAATAATCTGGGTTTGCCAGTTATTGTAGAAATAAATTAAAGAGAGTAAGTAAAACACGCAAGTCTTCTAAAAAATTAAGAATTTGATGTTTGAATTCAAATTAAATCCTCAGAAATGAAGGCATAAACTTGACGAATGCAGAATATTCGACTCTACAAACAATACGGCGAAATTAGTTGGACATTTTATTCCTCGTGACAATCGCAAAATAATCAGTATTTTTGATAATGGAACATGCATTTAAGTTTGAATACTCAAAACCATCTAAATAAGTTTGATTATTTCAGGCATGAAGTTTATTTCGTAGAAAATCATTCATATGTCATTACACTCTATTAAGCAAATGTTCTGTTTAACTTTTGCCACTCTTACTACTTCTGCTTCTCTCAATAGTTAACAAAAAACATAAAACACACACACACTTGGTTTGAGTAGCTAATAGCTTTTAAATTTCAATAGATTTAAATATTTTTAAATGCAATTTTTAGTTATTATTCAGAACTTTTTGAAATAGCTTCTAATTTCTCTCATTTTGCAAAATATGACATGTGACAGCGCCATCTTCAATAATTTCACGTATAATCGTGTAAAATAACAAAAATATAAATAACGATTTTACATGCAAACAATATACTCTACAATTTGAGTTGTTGTGTTATGGCGATTCCATGTGAAAATACAACGAAAGATAGCTTTGTTAGTGTTCAACGATTGTTTCATAACAGTTGTACATTTTATGAAAGTTTTAATTGGTGTGGCTTAACATTCGTGGATTTGTTGGCGTTCCCATAGTTGCCGTTGTGCGAAATTCGCTTGTATGCGCTGAAAAATCATTACGCGAAATTAGTTAGAAACTGTTGTTTGAAACATAAATAACTGACAACTATACATGTTGGTCTCATAAAACAAACACTCTTTAGTACATTAGTGGTTGATTGTTAATACAGTATTAGTAACTTTAATTTTAATTTTGAAGTTATTTTGCAATAAGTCTATTAAAGTTATATTAAGTTAATGAAATAAATAAGGTGTCTGTAAAAAGTATTTCAGGTGATTCAAGCGATACAACTGATTTTATTAACTGATTTTTATAAGCAAGAGGCTAAGTCTTAAAACTAATACAAATATTTGGGCAGTCCTCTTGACTCACAGAAAAGCTAGTCCATGCACTAAGCAAGCAAACATATTTAAAAAACACACCATGCCTGCGTTATTGGAAATCTAACAACTCAAAAAACAAAAAAATTTGTATCGAATATTAATATTATAGTAATTGGGGTGTATTTATTAAAATGGGGGCTTTAAACTAACTCTATTGAAACTACTAAAACTACAAAGGGTAAATAGTAATAATATGGGGTGTTTTCTTAATTGCCAAGCAATATGCTCATTTCTCTAATTGTGTGAACATTAACCAATAACGAGTGTGAAGGTACTTCTTCAATGTGTATCCATGCACAAACGCACGCAAAATAACAAGAAAACAGGCAAAGAGCACGAAAACAATTATAATCAAAGTAATAATAATTTAGAAGACGGCATGCCATTAAACATCAACTAAACAGTTCACTTAACAATGTTCATATATAAGTTCATTCCCTGTCCAAGTAATGTAAGAATTCGATGAGTTATAATAAGATTCCTTTGTCTTAAACATTCTTTTATAACATTAACATTATTTTATCTGTAAATGTAACATATCAATAATCATAGCTCAATTTGTTAATATTGAGAAACGTAGAAGTCATATTGGTTGCTTTGTTATTGATTACATAATTTAATATTTTAATAGTTTTTAATCAGCAATTGCTATGGTTATTAATATACAATTAATTTCGCATTTACACTAGTTGCAGCTTCGTTGTGATATGAAATATAAATACATTTGAAATTTATACTGCCATTGCAGATTTATTTTACTTTTTATCCTTTAGTATATTTGCTAGACAAATTGATTTATCAGTAGTTTAAGATTTTATCTAATATTCATTCATCGAAGGAGAATGTGAACTAGCCAACTATTGTCAATGATTTTTATTTTTAGTTGGTTCATAACTTGTAACCACAATATTCTTTTAAAGGTATAAACAATCTTTATAAAGGTTACCTTCCATCAAGCACCTTGCTTTTTTCTAACATTGATTTGGACCGGTGAAAGTCAAAGTGGTGTAAGTAAAGTTTTGGTAAAATTGAGTTAAGTCGATATTTAGATACTCCATAACCAGTTCTATCTTATGGCAAGAAGATGAAAGTCCTAAGTCGTCTTTGTTGTCGACAGATTGCAGAAATTTACTGTGTCTCAAAGCAAAATATTGCCAAGAGTTAAAGACAATATGGTGTAAGTCTGACATACACGACTGTACCTGAAACCATGTTCATCGTCGTCCTGTCAGCTGAGTGGGTCAAGAGTAATAACTTACACCACTTTGCCTGTAAACATATTGTACAATCAGCTGTAACCATATTGTTGAATCAGCTGTAATCATATTGTTGAATCAGCTATTTTGACTCTAACTTACAAACTCATTGTTTATTTAGTAGAGTTATGTGAGTTAAATATTATGATGGACGATTTAAGTGATACTGAAATTGTTTAAAAAAGACACAATTTAATCTTTTTTACTTTTTAAACAATAAGTTTGTATTTAATTTGTAACGTTCTATTACTTTTCCTATCTGGACATGAATGAATTTTATTTAAGCCAAAGTGGTTTAAGTCACATTACTTAAATATCTTGGTCCATTTTGCCAGCTACAATCGCTTATAATACGTTTTAATGCAAAGTGGTTTAAATCATAATTTAAGTAAAAGTGGTGTAAGTCTGACTTACACCACTATTCCACTATTGGTTGCAGTGGAAGTCACTATTTAAAAGTGAAATCTGCTTTAAGGTAAAGTGGTGTAACTTTTTTAATGACTTTATAATTTATTAGTAAAACTATATTTTGGTTCATAATTAGTGTACAGAGTTACAATGTAAGGTCTTAAATAAGATTCAATCATCGCAAATTGTATGTAGTCACTAGTGACCACCAAATACAAATTATTTACTAAAACTCATTTTTCTCAAAATTATAATTTTTGACTTGCAACACTTTGACTTTCACTGGTCCATTTATATTGGCAAGAACATTAAACAGTTACAGTTTTATGGAAAGTTTTATGAAGTAACGAGTTAATTTTAGGATGATTACTACCGAAAAAAGTAACTAAATAAACCCTACAACAAGTTTAAATTGATACGTTTGCTTAAAATATCTATTAAGTCAAAGTTTAGAATATTATGAGTACTGAAGAAATCTATGTAAAACGTAAAGAGGTTGTTGTCTTTCCTTTTAGAATTGTTTGATTGACGGGTGAATTTATTAAACAAAATTATGATCAGCAAGTTTTCAAAACAAATGTAGAGTAATGTAAAGATGGAATATATTATTCGAATTATAAAATAAGTTGTTTCAGATAAATACAAGTTATTAATGTGTATTTATGTTTTTGTAAACGGTGACGAATGAAGCCCGTCGCAAACGCTATCAGGAGAGTTTTTGAAAATAAAAACTAAAATTAATGTTTATTTTAAATCATTTTAACTTCCAAACAAAATTACCATTTATAGATTGTGAATATCCGTTCGTACGGTTTCTTTTACAATTTATATTCTATACTTAATCCTACAAAAATGATTTTGTATAATACAGACATTAAAAACTAAGAAATCCGGCATTATTTAAATGTCTGCTGATGCTGACCACTTTCCCAAAGATGTTACCGGTCGACCGGGAGATTCGGGACTGCCGAACCTATCATCAGGGCTGATAGGGCACGACCGCCGCGCAGGAACCGCTTCGGTTGCAAATCGAAAACGAAAACCACGACGGACCGTTAGCGACGGGAGCTAGCTGCTGGCGGGATAGTTCTGCGCGGGAACAGATCGGGTAGAAAGTTACCGGGTTTAAAGAGTAGCATTTTCAGTTTTAATGAGACAACGAACTTTGGTTTAAAGGAATTCAAGTGTTTGCAAAACCCAGAGTAAATGAAGTAACTAAACTATGTAAACATGTTTACTTCTAAAAATAAAAATAATGAATTATTACTCTCTTTACATCTTATTGCGGAATTAATCTTATAGAACGGCGTTCAGGTAGTATACAAATAATTTAGACAAGTGTTGGAATTTGGTTTATTTTCAGCATTTGGTTGAAAGTTACAGAGATAATGACATTTATGAAAAAACACTATCTTTACCATCATAATGTCAGGTAATTGAATACCAACGAAAGTAATATTATATTGTGCCATTACTTGCCAAATAGTTGAATAAAGGCAGATTGTAGTACATAATTTCACAGTTTGCTTATTAATGATGTCTACGGAATTTTGTAATATTTATAATGGTTTGTTGTAAATAAAACAAGAATAGGGTGCAAATAGTTTTTTATTATTTTATCCTAAGTACTGGAAACACCAAATCAAAGTTAAAAATTAATCTCCAATAACTAACTATTTATAAGGTTAGCTAAAGTCAAGATTTGTTTTATATTGATAGTATAATTTTCATCAGTCGATTACTATGCATTAATTTAATGTGTAAAATAGTCCAGTTTTATTTTTAAATAAGAAATTATTAAGCCACATTGATTTGATTTTTTAGTCCGTTTGAAATTTAAATCTGGTGTTTAAGGTCTTCTTTAATGACTGAAAATGAAACTTAACAATTTCACTAGGAATTTGAATTGAATGTTTGAATATAAATTTAAGTGTTTCTTGCACTATATAAAAAATTAAATGAACTCTTACAGAACTTATTGTAATAATTTAGAACATTTGCATATGAATTGTTATTTGTATTTATTTATGTATTTTTACGAATTGTATTAGTAAAAAAACCGATAGTAAAAACCTAAAATAAATAACTATGCTTTTTTAAAATACTAATTGTAATTTATTAGATAATAATATATATTATTTTATCGACCAGCTTACCTTCAGAAGCTTACCTCTGTTCAAAAAATTTACAATTAGTTAAAACTAAACATAAAGATAAAAATTAAACTTCTACATTTAAATTACAACGGTATATGTAAACGTCTGAGGAATATGCATCTTTAAAATAAATAAATAAATATATATATATATATGGCCAACACATTTTTTTGTAACGGATTGAGTGTATGTGTTCAAACTTTAAACAATCACGTTTCATTACAATTTTCAAACATGAAAAATGTATGTGTTTACAAACTTAAACAAACTTAATCCAACAACAAACAACCTTAACAACCTTAAACCTTAACCTTAAACAAACTTAACCTTTATAAAAGGTTATAAGAGTTCCCGCTAAGATACGTAGGTTCTAGTAGAGCCCTATTTAATTCAAATCACGAACAGTAGGCGTCTGTACCTGATCTGATTTTACAATTATCGTAGGAAATGATCAATGATTAGGTATTGTTTTAAAAGTTCAATTGCAGCTGATTTAATTTCGGGTTATTAAATTAAGCACTTGATCAAAGAAAACTTAGTTCTTATATTATATAAAATTTATATATAATTGATAGTTACAGTTTAAAAGGCAATATTAATAGAATTGAGTTTACATCAATGTATTTTATTGCATTATTAAATTTGTATAACATCGAGAAATAACATTTAAATAGATTTGTTACTCATCATTCAAACGTTGGCCTATAAATTATATTTTAAATTAGAATATTGGTTTAATTTAATTGCAAATTACAGAATGTACCAAATGTATTTTGGTAATAAATGATATATTATATAAAGATCAGTCATATTCTTTCAGTTTTGATTCCTTCAAATATTTTCAGTTACTTTTATCTATTAAACGATCTACACTACAGTACAAACAAATTGTGTTTCGTTAATAATAATTTTGTATACTTAATATGTGGCATAAAATATTTGTATGGTTGCAAAATGTGTTGTTTTTATTATGTATTATTATTAAGTAAAAGAAAATATAATTTAATATCATAAAAAATCATTTGCAATTGCTATATAAATAACCTTACTTTTTTGATAGTTTTACAGCGTTGTACAAACTGTATTATTTATCTTAAAGATCTGCTATATACGTTACATACTTGTAATTTACACTTTTATAACTAGTTTACGCCAATTGACGAAACATGATATATATTACTACAGCAATGTGCTAGAGTTAAATAATAATTGTCCACAATCAAATATACAGACCCGAGACTGCCAAACGATTAATATCAAACATCATTAAATAAATTATTTCATTACATAAATAATTTCCTCATTTATCGAAAGACTTGAACCATAAAACTGTGATTTATCCAGTTTCTGCAAAGAAAAAGATTTAGTAAGATTTTAAAAAAGCAGGTAATATGAAGCAATCAAAATATACACTACTATAAAAATAACAACGTTAGATGGGCCTAATTAAAGTTTAAGAAAAATATATACAATCACAGACTAAGATGAACTTGCCAGGGTGAATGTTTTAAGATTCAAATGATGAATATTTATTAAACTTTTGAACAAATTCATGAATAAATCTCAATCTTAACGGGATCAGTTTTTGAGAGAGACATTTAACAGGAATCCGATGTTACTATCAGACCGGTGCGCGGTGTACTCCGTAATGCAAATGACTTTATCAACATAAATACAATTAATGAGCTAAATAAACATGCAAAAAATAATTTAACTACAGAAAACTAAGCTGTAATGTTAACTAACAACAATCACAAGGTATTCGAAATTGGTTAATTTCAAGGTGACTGAAGTGATATATCATAATTATTATTTAATGTATTCTATTATTATATATTATATTATATTATATTATATTGTCTATTCAAGATGACATACACTAATATGAATAACAAACCGTGGAGCTGTCGAAAAACTGACTTTAAGCGTTGGTTTTATAGTTATAAATGTAGCGTTGTATTTAAACAAATACAAATTGCTTAAAGTTTTGTTATATATGTGTGTGTGTGTGTGTGTGTGTGTGTGTGTGTGTGTGTGTGTGTGTGTGTGTGTGTGTGTGTGTGTATGTGTGTAATATTTCGTTATTTGTATTACACTTCTTGTGATAAATGCTTTCTATGTATTAGTATTTAGATGATATAGGAGTATTTTATAACTTAACATTGTTTGTGATTTTTGTATACAAAACGTGTAAACGATATTTACTTTGCAATGAACACGAAGTCTATACACAATGAACAAACATGTAGGAAAATTAAGTTTATATTAAAATATATGGTTTCTCATTGCTAATTTTGCAAAAAGCGAGAAAGGAGGAACATAAAAATCAGAACTGAACAATTACAAATTTTATATTTTACTCGTACTTGGGGCCGCTTTCCCTCAAGTTTAAACCAAACCTGGGGTTAATATGAACTTGATATTAAGGCGCAATTCGTTTTACCCAAAAATTGATCCAGCCAGTTTAGTTTAATCCGTCAAATAACAAGTTGGCAACATGTTCATTTGATTTTGTTTGTGAGTTTAACCTTAAGTTAAACGAAAAATAAATAATTATCACACTAGATTTAAGATGATGTTATCATAGAACCAAATCATTTAACAGTATTCTCTATAGGTTTAACATGAACCTGGTTCAAACCAACCATAACACATTGGAAAAGCGGAATTTCTTATAAACTTAAGTTTAAACCAACGCCGTCCTTGAGGAAAGCGGCCCTTAATCAAATAAAGCAGTTCATTTCTTATGTACGCTGCTCTGTGTTATTTTGATTGTGTTAGTGTGAAAGAAAAATATTCACAATCTTTTGCTGTTGCACCTAACATTTTAAAGAGGGAAATATTCACTGTTGTGAATTTACAACAGTAAAATCACAAAGTAAAAATAATTTACGTGACAAAACTTTTGACGGTTAAACTTTTGTTTTGCAACTTGGTTTCAAACTTGTCCTTTAATAGAAGAGGACTACTTTCTATTGGCTGTTTCAGCAATATTGTAACGTTAGTTATTATGTTTTAACGATAACATTTTTTTAAAGTAGGCCTAATTACAAGAAAACAGTTAAAATCTGACGAATGCAAACTAAATGGTGTTTGCATTAATTTGTCCAAGCCCTATGACCCCAACGAAGGGTCAAGACGCCCTCGCCTCACAGGTCATGCCAGGAAGTGGAATGTTGGGGTCGGGGTCGGTTGGGGTCTACTTGAAGTGTAACGCGATCTCGAAGCAAGGAAGGGTTCAATCTGGTCTAATTAATATACGTGTTCGGTACCTGTTCAAAGATGTGTGGGAAGTAGCATTGCCGAACTGGTTGTTTACCATGGAAACCGAACGGGGCTGAGAAGAATTAAAATTACAAAAACTAATAGAAAAAGCAAACCCTGGACTGGCGTTGAGGGTTAAATTGTCTTTGAACTGGCTATGTTGAGATATTTCTTGTGCAATCATAAAATCCAGTAGTATTTTCCATTTTAAACAGCCGAAGTAGGACCTAAAATCATTGGTAGGCTATTTGAACCGCTGGTTTGAGACTAACGATATAACCGTTATTGAATGCCATAGATTCACATTCTTTATTTCCAGAGATTCAAAATATAAAGTTGTGAAGATATCTTATTTGAACAATTGTATATTGTATATACATAGTCCACTAGCAGATACTATCGGACAGCAATATTGTTCAGAACAACCTTTTCTTAAAATTAAAATTAAATTGTTCAAAAATCAACAATATTGCAAGGACTTTTTTAGATATTGCACCGATAAGGTTATTTTTAAGTAAAATTTGTTTTTTCGTAAAGTTTTCGTTTAATCAATATTTTTGATATTGTCGATTTTAAGTGTATGTTCTAAAGGTTCCTTGGAGATGATTTGGATAAGATGGCGTTTCCAAAGTTTTTGAATGTGTAATCCTGGCTATGTCCTTATCATATAATAATAAAACAAACATCTAATACTTTAAAGCATATAGATTGTTCAATAACTCCCAGCCATTATGGTACCAATAAATCAGTGAAACGCCAGCGAAAAATGACTTCAATTATCGCGTAATTATTTTACTTCAATTATCGCTCTAAAACGGGGCTTAAGTTAAAAGTCTCAGGTTACTGATATTCACAAATGTATAGCTTTATGCTTACAACGTTTACAAACAACATTAAGTTAGTCATATTTTACTTCAAGATTAATAACTGATTAACTCAACAAAATAATTATAAAATTACCGTACTGAAACATTAAAATCAGGACACTTATAAACTTTTAGAAAATACGTTAAAAAACAGATTATTTGTTGTATTAACTTAGAAATTACAAAAATCACACCGCAAAAATTGCGGGGTAGTTAAAAAAAACGAGTTCGCACGCAGCACGCTGTTGTGAGGGAAGTGAATTTCACATAACCACTTTTAAAACTCAAAATCAGTGTAAAAACATACATTTATTCAAATTTTTATTAAAATCTGAAAACAGGGATTTTTTGACTGTTCTGATGCTCTTGGTTCATTTACCTGCAAAGCTGGGAATACAATTTTGCGCATTATAATGTTAGGAGAAGCCAGTATAGGCTTGAAAGTAGGCGTGAGGTTGCTGGGGATGATAAAAGTACTCTAACAAAGGAATAACAGGCTTTTATAGTGTAAAACCCCCATAAGACAACGTACTGTGTTTAGTCGAAACACGTTTTCTTTAATAACTCGGTAAATATGTATGCTAGAATGATGAGAGAGGGCTTAAAACTTACGCCTCAATAATTCCCATTTTTATACATGGATTAATTTTACATTCGGGGCTTTTATGACACTTTTTGGTTCCAAAAACTCGAAATTTGAAAGATTAATCCCCAAAAAAGGGTTTAGAGTTTATAGATTGTTTTGCTTAGCGAAATTCTCCAACTGATTACAGAAAAGAACGTCCCTACCAGATCTGAAGTAAATCGGAAAAAAATGAGTCCGCTAGAATGCATTACACATATAAATACATACCTGGCGAAACAACTGTTATCTTGTAATATATATAAAATTTTGAATGACCCCCCAAAACGTGTTCAGGGGGTCTCGTTAGGAACTTCTATGGTGGTCCCGGGCATAAGTTTCACCGTGCTAATAGTTCACTTTCCAAAGAAAATTCACTATAAATAAAATTAGAATTAATGAAAATAAAACTTTATTTTTTAACAAGATGTTTCTGTTTTTACATTTTGAATAACTGATTACATTATTTGAAGTAGCACAATCATTTATAATTTGATAAGGAACAGTTTAAGATTTAACAAGGGTAGTTTGTAAATTCATGTCTTGTTTAAACCTATTTAAAATCTAAACTGCTTTGGAAATTAAATAGTCAAATCATATGGATCTTATAGTATGTGCTACTGTTTTTATTTAATGAATACTATTCTTATATTAAACCTATTGGTAAAGAACGTTTTTAAGTAGTTTTATTTTGATAGTACATATAAATTTGTAATTTTACCACATGTTTGGTGGAACAAAATAAGTTCAATATATGAAATGTTAATTTTGGAAAAGCATCAGCTTATAATTTACAATGTTTGCTGAAACTTAGCACTTAAAGTTGAAATCGATTCATAAAATATTTGTTGCGAAAATAACGCACCCCCGTCAACCGTGGAAACGCGGCGCCAAGTTGCGCAGCCGCGACTGACGAAATAAAGCGGCCATTTTGAATTTTGGGGTTCCACTCTAGCGGCAATGGTTTTGCGCCGCAGGTTCGAACGGATTTTGGGATGGAAAGCATACTGATGATCTTGTTAGTAAACGGATAATTCACTGAAAACCCAAGACAAATTTGGAATTTCCCTTCTTCATATTTTTTAACAAACAAAACAAAATTCATTAGTTTGATTCCATCTACAAATCTTTTTACGTGAATCTTAAAGTGGTATTCCTATGAAGGAAACGTTCATTTAAAGTAATACCAAAGAAAATTCAGCAATAATTTCAATTGGTGATTTACTTTTCTCAAAAAAGTCGCAGCTATTCCTCTTAACATCGAAGACATAACGTTTTTTCCCCACTTCCAATTGCGCAAAAGGAAATACGAATTGTGAATTTATGACGCAAAAAATCAACCTAATTTGGCAAGTAATTAAATGTTAATGTATTCAAATTATGTTTCGTTTTTTCAGTTCGCCTAATATATAAAGTTGTTAGGGCACTAATTAGTCTATATTTATGGTTCGTCTTAGTTAACACATTTTGTTATTAGAAATATAAAAAAACAATTAAATTGAATAATACACAATGATCTTCGTGTTTTTATTATTCTGGATGGATAACATTTGAAATATCAACTCATGCGCACCGTATTAAATAATATTCCCTATAAGTATGGGCTAATTTTAGTTGGTTTATAATATAGGAAATCCTATTTTAAATTACAGCTCTGAAGGGAAACATATCTTGATTTTATCACCTAGTTAACAAATTACCAGCACAAGTATTAGCTTCAGCCCATAACTTGCCCGTGACCGTGCTGTCTGATTAACTTGAATAATGGGTCAAGTTGTAATTTGAAATACTAAATATATATAACGTTGCATAAGTGCAAAACTACATGTTAAATTTAGCAGTAAAATTAACTCGGGACCAAATAATCCGACTACTTTCCTTTACAAAATAACAGACAATTTCTTAGCGAATTCTCCAATTTCCGCGAACTTCCAAGTGATTTTCACTGTAGAGTTTTACTAAATTTATTTTGAACTGCCAGTTTTGTTCTTTTTTGTTTCATAATAATATCAATGGTCAATTTGTTATTAACACCAATTGTTTAAATAGTTGAGTTGATCTATGAATACACTATATACATATTTTGATATGTACGTTCTACGTGTTTGCGTAGCTATATTTAAAGGTTTAAATATATTCAGCTATATTTTGGGTGCAACCCCTAGACATGTTGATTCTTGAGCAGTAGAATACGAGTTTATTTTTATAAATATATAAAGGAAATGGTACTTTAGATTTAAAATTATTACAACTAATCAATATTTTCATATTCTGAACGACACTAAAACATATTTAACTTGACTTACTTTGATTTTAAACGCAGTATTTACGAAAAGTACATAGCAAGATAAAATATTATTTTTCAGACAAAACGTAAAAGCTAATATTATTTGTACTATAGCTTAAGAAAATCATAAGCCAGCGGGCGGCTTAACTTGTTGTTTCGTTAGCTTTAACTACAGCTAAGCTTAAGCTACAAATATAGCTTTAGTTGGTTTGGCTATAGTTTAGCTTAGAGTTTTATATTTTGCCCCAAGCTCCCCGGAACCATTTAATTTATTATTTCGGTAGGGCTCATACTAATAATAAATAGATATAAATATGTAGATATTAGTAGTCTTACATATTTTTTATCTCAAACTTAAACAAAACAAAATCAAATTAAGTAACAATAACACTTATGGTTAAAAGTAAATATTCCTGTATTCACTTGTTTTTAATTTACAGAAGAAATTATTGACAAATGTTTATTTTAGTTCAGAAACGAAAAAGTAAACGAGCTGCTCCCCCCAAAAAATTTGCGGATATAATCCTTATAACAGCTGTTTATTGAATTAAGAAAGACACATGTGACATAAAAAAATAAAACTCTCCACCATATGAATAACACGGGATCTTGGAAGTGCCATGGGGAAGAGCCCTGAGGCCTAAATCGAAATTCTGGCTTCCAGCGACTTATAACTTGAAATTATCTTTTAAATAAAAAAAGAATCATCAAAATCGGTTAAGTATTAACTTCAGGAAGTGAGTAAACAAAAAGCAGGATTTGTTTAAATAAATAGATTCACCAGTATATAAGCAGTTAAATAATTTATTTTGTTTAAGAATTATTAATGCTGAGCTTGTATAAATTAGTTTACATGCATTATATCATGTTTCTAATCATGTTTCATGTGTTGTATCATGTTTATTTATGTGTTTGTTGTTAAGACAAATGTTTATACGTTGTTGTGGTGCGATTTTGAAAGGAACTATTAGAGGGCAACTCAAAAAAATGTGCTGATAATTTAGCTGTACTTAGTTAATAATTTTGTTTACCAAACATTTATTTAGCATAATTACGTGTTACACACCATTGATTACTATATATTCAATGCGCTCGATCAATGATCTTGTTCAAAACCGTACTCAAACATGAACGGTATTACTATGGTTATGAAACTGCACGCAATTTATATTAAACAAGTTTATAACTAAGGGTAGTTTAAAATTTAAATGTGTTTAACCAAAATATATCTTAATGGTTATTAGTTTTAAAAAGATAAAAACTGCATTATAAATACATTTTTTGGTTTAGTTCATAATAGCGGTACCCGGCGCGCGCTGAGCAAGAAAATAACATATCGCTGGAAACTGTTAACTCATATTTTTTACATTTCAACTACCTAAATAAATAAATTGCTGTTTACAATAGATTTAAAACTAAAACTAATATTTACATATCATAATGTAAAATAAATCGTCATTTTATGTGAAAACATTGCAGCTATGAAAACCAGTGGGGCGAAGCCCAAAAGTCCTTGGACTTTGATTTATGGCTTTAAACCTTTCTAGGATTAACCTGGAAAGTTGCATTATCTTCGATTAGGCAGTTTATGCATCCATAGGGAATTTATTTGTATTTTTTAAATGAGATTTTGCAAGAGTTTAAAACTTATTCAGTGGTTTTTAATTCAATTGTAAAACTATTTTAACTTATCAGTTATAATTAATGTTAAGGTTTATACTTTTTTAATAGTATCTGAAAATTTTTCTCATCACCTTTCATAAGTTTATATCCGGGGTTTGTTTTACTTTTAAAATAACATAGGCCACTGATATTACTCTGTATTAATTATTCGTAAAATATATTTACTATGTTAAACACTTCCGAAAACCGCAAGTTTAAAACACCAAGTTCAGGTTTTATAGCGAATAGACGTTTTAAGAAGATAATTATAGTAGCATGTAATAATCAGCAGTTATTGTTATTATTACTCATATCATGTGGTTTAGTCATTTCAGAATACCATGGACCCAAAATACTAGGCCTACATACATTCAGTCTTCCTTAGATTTTAGCAAAACGTTTCACATTACTTTTATTTAATAAATGAAATACTTAAACATTTAAATATATTGTTTTCATCATTACACAATCACCGTTTTACTTCTCAATAAATACCCTTAATTGTAAACAAAACAAACACTAATAACATCAGCATGTCACCAGTCTAGGTATATTGAATTATAATGTTATTATACTCGAAAAATTGTGCTTATTGTTCAGTAATTAATTAAGATGTACATTTACTTTTACATTTTTCCCGTACTGAGATATTGTTATTTTAAGTAACATCAACGTTTTTGAAACCGATCATTTCTGATATTATAATAGTCGAAATGAAAAAGCTAACAAAAATGAAACAGCATTATTTAAAGAATTCCGTCTTATTTGGCCTTAAATTACTGCAGATTTTAACTGCTAATAAAATGGTAAAGCGGGATATGCACATAGTTTTTATACTAAATAGTAAAATCCTAAGCCTATGATTCGCGTATTATAGAATGACTGAGTAAGATACATCCCCGATTTAAAAATCACATCAAATTAGATGACGGTTTTTTATTTCAGTACAACACAAAACATTCGGGCTAAACATTAACAATTTATTAGCGATACGTCACAAAAACGACAATGTTTCTTAAGCCAGCAACCGCGGTAAGTTACAGAAATCATCGTATTAAACTTCCCCTGACAAAAATCCTGTAATATTTTCCAACATTTTTGTAATAATATTTTTAATAGTTCATTTCTTGTAAATTCTGCATTTTTGTAGTTATTCCTATAGCACTTTATAGTTGTGTCTTGCTCGGGTTGAAAATAAATTTGTCGTGTGCGTAAAAGAATTATTTTCAAGTTATCCGGAAATGTTTATTGGAAGTTTAATGACAAAGTATTACGAAATATTGGATTTTTGCGGTTCTTAATCAAAAATAGCAATATTAGGCCGAGTACTCACGGGACTTTAGCGGAAGCGTTGGTTCTTGAGTCGGAGTCCGACACTTGCTCCCAACCGCCCAATGGGCTGTAAAAAAACATATTTTGAAAATAAACTAATAAATTATCTATTACCCAGTGACTTATGTTAGGAATCATTATTTATAAAAAAAAACATACAATTACTATAATCATCTTTATGTCAACAAACTGTAAAAAATGATTGTTGGTTTCCCTAAAATATTTGTATACAATTTAGAACCGCATCTTTAATACAGATAAACACTATTTCTTCAAGACTTTGACAATAATAAGCAGTTCATTGCTTTTTTCGTATAGTAATATTTATACTTACTCAATGCCACTCGATATTTTACCTGAACACAATGTTTCATCTAAAGTTATTTTATAAATAAGTTTATTACTATATTAGATGTTACTAGAGTATTAAATATAAACATAAGTCAAATATATCGTAACTAGTTTAGTTCAATTTAAAAAAAAAAAATGATTCATTAAAAACAACTTGCTTATAAATTTGAATGGTATTATTTTGCAAAATTAATGAAAGAGTATATTTAATATGGTTATGAGTTACAAAGTCACCAATTAATAAATTAATTATTAAACAAGTTTTCATTAATTTGTGTTTATATAAGTAATTTAGTTTCCTTTATTCTAAATAAAAATTCATAATACCCAGTGAGACTTCACAATGTCGTTTTGACACTTTTTTACTTTTTAACTGTACACAAATTGCAATATATTGTTATGTTACTTTGATATGAAAATAGGAGTAATGACATAATTGCTGGATTTCCAATTATATCCAGCAACGATAATGCAAAATTTCAAGGTGAACCGTTTAACATTTTCATAATAATTAATTATGTTAAATACTTAGATAACTTATCTTAAAATTGATTATAAGAAGTATCTCTACAAAGAATACAAAATATAATATTACCAGCAAGATAAACAATAACACATGGGTGTAGGTTTGGTTAGGTTTGCCTATAGGCTTAGGGTGATTACAGCATTGTTAGGCCTATACAAATTAGTAGAATTTTATTTTAGTTTAGTACAAAAACATGGTCTTTAGTTACAAAAACCGGTTTAGTACAATGAAATATGACACTAATAATATAAAAAGCACACATCAACCAGGTAGCGGTTATTTGTTTGCAGTCTGCAATTAAGGATATTCCTGTACATAATGGATAACTATGTGTATATAAACTAAACTAGAATGTACGACTTTATTAGGTTAATGTTACGGTTCTAAGCAAAACAACGTAGTTAAAAATAGATTGACAAATATGACAAGAATAGCAATAATCATATGGGTCATGGGAAGAACTGAGTGCGCAGCTAGTGCATATGGTTTTATTTCAAAATTCATGATCCCTAAGTCACTATACCAATTATTTTTTGTTAAGTAGAGTATATTTTTTTTATTTTATACAATTTGATTTCGATATGTTTGGATAATGATAATAAAATCGCATACTGCACACATGTACCAACACAAAGCTATTTACCTCCCAAACTAACTGAATTTCTTCATTGCAAGGTCACATTCCCTGTTATCAGATAAGGTTTTTATGGTGGTCTATGGGGTGGTAGTGGTACTTACGCATGGGGGTGTTCCTCCTGGAGAGATCCACAGTGGCGATGGCTGAGTCCGGGGGGCGATGTTCGACCGCGGAGCAAGGCGAGGACCACTGCCAAATATCAGACAACCAGTTGGACACCACTTTTGGTACGAAACGAAAATTCTCTCAAAGACCCCCTCCCCCCACCCCGCGTCGGGCCCCCGTGGATTTTATGAATCCGCCAAAACTGGTAGACTAAGTACAGTCCCGATTGGCGGGCCAAGTCTAGCGCAAGTACACTCCCTGCCGGAATTAATTGCGCAATTCTTTTTCCGCGAATTTTCTTTGTTTCCGGATTAACGAAAATGTAAGAAAACTTTAAGTGCGTTCGGACGGGGTTTTCGAATGGTTTTCGCAGGTTTCCCGGCGGTCGTGGGGGTTTCTTGCCGGTGTTTTTGGCGTATTATGATTATGAGACTGCCGAAATCACATTTCGTTGGCCCTCCCACGGCCCTCTCCCACTTCTTCCCCCCTTCCCGTCCCCCTCCCCCCTCCAACACTCCCGAAACTGGTCTCACCTCTCCCATGCTTGTGTGTTTATTCCTTGATATTTACTAGTCTAAGAAGTTTATCTAAATTAGTATCCTCTCCGTCTTGTCTAGCGTCTTCGCTCTCTCGCTCTCTCTCCAGTTCTCTTCCTTTATCCGCTCTGATTCTGCTATGGTAACGGGTTTATTATTATAACAACGTATTTGAGTAGACGTTAAAGTACCAGTGAAGAGACTGTTTACTAGTTCCGACGTGAGTTTCCAGCCAACTGGTAACTGAACAATTCAAAGCAATTTGTAATTAATTTTTTTACTTGATTTTTATTTATAAATCAAAATTTAAGTCAACTGTATTAAACCAGCACAGTGCCTCTGATAAGTGCCTCTGAAGCACAGTACCATTTTATTTTTAAGATAATAAAATCAAGCTATTTGAATGTAATACCAATAAAATGTGTTTGCAGAGTTTTTCATTCTATAAAATAATTTTTAAATCTCACTGCATAAGAAGATTTTTGCACATGTTGCATACAGTATTTCGAATATTATGCGATCAACTTAAATCATCACTAAATCAACAAATTCCATCCAAAATAGTTGTTAATTTCTCGTTTTTGAACCAGCTCGTTTTTAAATAGTCATCGATTTTTAATATATTATAGCTCAACAACATTGGGTACAACAAAATCCAGACGCCTGACCCCGGATTTCCCCAATTTCACAATAGCATGAATTTATTATGAATGTTTGGCTAGTTTGTAAGGAGGTTACAGAGCGTAGTGATTTTTATTTTTAGGCTATATGTTTTGTTTAATTCATTCAACCTGCGTAAAATTGCAGATTACAATGATTTTAGCAGTATTTTGATAAACTTAGCAATTTTCATGTTTCAAAATTTGGGTATTGATGGGGTAAACAGACTCTTTCTGTTTCTGCCCCTCTTGACTACTTCTGCTCGCTACAAACTACAACACAACTTTCATCCGGGAAATTTAGTATTGTTTTTTGCACATCAAGAATACAAAACACTTAAATTGTTAAAATAGAAATAACATCACAACCATAACTAATGCTTTCATAATAATAATAATAATATTTATTTGCCGAAAAATAATTATAAATTGTGTAGGTTTTTACAAAAAATATCTTAAGTCTAAAAAATATTGCAGCTTAAATTTTCTACTTTCTTCATGTTATCTTATTTTTTTTTTAATTTTTTGGTTCTTCTTTAAAAAATTCATCCAATGAATATAAAGGATTGTTCATTATAATTTCTTTTACTTTTCTTAATTCTGTTCTTCCAATTACTGTACTTCAATTTTGTGAATTTTTTAAATTTATGTTTATTTATTTATTTAATTTTTTTTTATTTATGACTCTTCCCATCATGTATTGGGGTGAATTTTCATATGCAGTGGTTCTGTGGATTTGATGTTGAACGATGAATTGTTTTCTAGTGCGATAATTATGATTATGTTGTAATTCTTTTATTTCCCATCGTTCATTTACATATAATTTCAAAATTTCTATAATATAAAGTCCAAAAATTGTTATAATTTGAGTCTTTTCAAAGAGTTTCTGACTTGGCTCATCGTGTTTGGCATGCATAATCATTCTTATTTCTCGTTTTTTTAATTTAAAAATTTTCTTTTGGTTCTCCTTAGATGTGCCGAACCATACAGGGAGGCAGTATAGTAATATACTTTGAAAATAAGAGTAATAAACAATTTTTAGGTTTTCAAAATTGAAGCAATTTGCTAATACTCTCAGATTAAAGCAGACAGAGTTTAATTTCTTGATGATTTTATTTATTTGAGTATTCCAGTTTAAGTGGTTATCTAAAGTTATTCCTAATAAATTTATTTCAGAGACCTCAGGAATTTTTTCATTTTCTAATTCTATATTTAATAGTTTGTCTTTAGACTTTTTAAACTGGAAGTGAAGAATACTCGTCTTGGATTTATTCAATAATAGACCATTTTCACTATACCAAGAATTTAACTCATTTAAAATCAATTTTAATGACAGTATTAGAGATTGGGTTGATTTATTGGCAACCACCACAGATGTGTCATCTGCAAATTGAGTTGTAATTCCATTTCTAATATTTGAAGGAAGGTCTGCCACATAAATTATAAATATAAGTGGTCCCAGAACAGATCCTTGTGGAATGCCTACATTAATTTTTTTTGAGGATGAAACATCGTTATTTTTTTCAGACTTACATTCAACTCGTTGAAATCTATTTTGGAAATAAGATTCAATAAACTGTTTGGCTAATCCTCGCATTCCATAATATTCCATTTTTTCTAGTAATATTTTATGATTCAAGCAATCAAAATTTTTAGTTAAGTAACATTGTATGGAGGCAATATGGCATTTTTTCAATAAAATCATTTACAGTTTTCACATATCTTGAAATAGCATTTAAAGTTGATTTGTGTTCAACAAAACCAAATTGTTCAGGATTTAAAATTTCATATTTTGTAAAAAAAGTTGCAATTCTGCAAAAAAATATTTTTTCTAATATTTTTGAAAAATTTGGTGAGATTGAAACAGGACGAACGTTTTCTTTAGTAACAAATCCAGCCCTTTTAGGTATGGGCTTTACAATTGATAATTTCAAGTAGTCTGGAAATATTCCTTTGTTTATACATAGGTTAAATATGTATACAAAATGTGGTATTTTAAATTCTGCAGTGTGTTTTACTAAATTAATTGGAATTTAATCCCAACCCTGAGACCATTTGTTTGGTAAAGATTTAGTATTATATGTGTCACATTAAACAAAATTGTTGTCTAAAATAGGTTAACAATACTGCGGGTTTCAGGTTTTAGTCTCCTGGCGCCCTGTGTACTCTGCCCCGTCGCTCTTCACAAGCGATTAGCAGCGTGGCATAAACCATATTATTAAGGCTAATCCTACATACTACCGCTCAGTCTGCCCGTCTAACTGATTTCAGACCTAATGGTTCTCCCAAGTTCTACAGTCCCTACGACAATCACTGTTAGGAAATCGATAGTTCTAATATAGTATATCTGGAAAAATCTACAATTTTAAGTCAAGAAAATCATAAAATTAACAGAGTAGATAAAAATTCAAAAAGATAAATGAACTTTAATGGGTTGTCATGTTATAAACGAAATGCAGTAATAACGATAAATAAACTAGACATTTGGAATTGGGTCTTTCCAACAGCAGATTATTCTGTAACCTGTAGATGATTTACATGGAGGAAATTTCTATAAGTTGCTATTATTATCTCTTATAATAATAGCGTTTAGTCGCGAATTGAAAACGTCGAGCTTAGTTAAATTTTATAGAGAAAATATTCAACAGAATTTAGAGCGGCAATGGTGTGATTAGCTTTTGCTTATAACGCAAGGATGACGAGAAAAATACTAGTATATCGTTTACTCCCTTATGAATAATAAGTAACATTTCACCTATCTTGTACATTTTTCCATTTTTGTTCAGTTTTATTGTATCTTGGATTTTCTTCTTTGAATCAAACTTAAATTATACATCTACGTTAGGTTGTTTTTGTAAACAAAGCACACAAACTATCATGTTGATAAAGAAATATAGCAAAACTAGGCAATATGGCTAACTTGGAGCAGCAAAACGTTAATACTACATGGAGCAGAGTTGTTTTGTTCAACTGGAGATATTTATTATATTTCACAAATATCAAAACCCATAGATGATGAGTAAAGTTCCCTCATAAAACGGTTCAAAATTTTCATAATATCAATATCACGTCATTCCTTCTCTACATTAACATTATTTTTACACCCGAGTTACGGTTTTATTGTAAACAAAATTAAATCAGCTACAGAAAGCCTGATTATAATAGAAGGCCTAAAATAAATCATATAAATCAAGGACACACGGATTTATATGGAGACCAACATTCAACATTCTATAAGGCTTTTTATTTTAAGACGGCTATTCAAAATGGAAATTGAATTAAACTCCAGTCCTCCAAAAAGTTGATGCTGATCGTGATACTTGAAATACAATCACTACACGGCCTGTGGAAAAAACACCTTTCGCCGTTATATTATCTGGTTTTACTAAGGTAATTACATTTTTTGTAGTTAGCAGACAAGAGGTAGTAACAAATCAGCACGAAATTTTGAATATGGCTAGCAAATCAGATTTGTAGAAGTTCCTGATGGTTCAGTTTGTGCCCATATGTGTCAATTTGTAGTATCCAGATATTAGAGCAAACACATTAATATCCCATAATTTCCATTTCGATTCTAAATGTACTCTGGTCATGCATATTCCAGATTTCAACAGTTTAATCTTAAGTAGACTAAATGGTCTCATATATTAAGGATGACTGTGTTCGAACCTTTTGATAAAATAAACGAATAAATGCTACTTTTTCCTAAACTTGTACACTTTCAATTGAACACACTATTATAGTTCGCCAATTACGAGATTTAAAGAAACATAAAAACGTCTTAGAACACTTCAAAATATCTATTGGGCCTGATTATGGTCGGTGTGACTGGTTGAAGTCGATTGTCTTGTACCATCTTTATATACAGAGTGCTTCCAAATTAATGTTGCTAACTTCGGGATACTGTCCCTTATGTCAAAAGGAACATAAATTATCACATAACCGGGGTCTATTTCCTTTCGTTTAATGTCTGTCTGTCTGTATGTGATTTTAACTAGAAAATTTATATTTTAAAAACTGCTTGACTAAATTAAACCAAATATTGGTTTAATACTCTTCTTGCTAGGTTCTTTTTTAGAAAAAAATATTTTTTCATAAAATCTTTCCGTTTAAAAATAGCGGTCATTGAAAATTTGTAACCTAAAAAAACTATAAATTTTACAAAAACTTGTTATTTTGTAAAAAAATTTGATTAGTTAAGATAGCAAAATTTAGCCATGTGTTGCGTTTTTCAGTCATAGTTCAGTTAATTTTAATCCGATTTTCAATGTTAAAGCAGATATGGATTTATTATTACATTTTCTAACTTTTTATATCCTAGAAAGTGTTTTGTAAAATTTCTATTTTATATATATTTGAGGTTACAAATTTTGTATACAACTGTATGGTTACTATAGTTTTATATGAGCACAGTGTAATAGTACGTTCCTCTCCAGCGAGACCGAAGGCGAGTCTTATACTCTTATATCAAGAAAGTATTAAATGCTTTTGCCGTTTTTATTATTTTCATATCTTGAAGTGAGTAATGTTTACAAGTCTTATTAAATGTAGAACAAACACCATTTTGTAATAACAATAACTTAAGGAAGACACGTTATTTTGAAATTGTTAACAAATGCAAGAGTACGTTGACTTGCTTCTTTTAGATCCCACTTATAAAAATATCTATTATAGCCAAGTTTTCCTTATAGATTGAACTAAAGATTCCCTTATGTGATTAACATTATATGAAATACTTACATTTTAAGGATACAAGCCACTAAGAACTGTTAGACAGATTCCAATTTCAAGGTGAACTTCAGGTGAGAGAGTTATTTAGGACATATTTGATTACAAGATTTATTTTCCGAAGGTTAGGTTCCTATGAGTATTCCATACGCTCAGACACGCAGTGGTTTAGTAAACAAAATAATAATTCAACCAACTTCAATCTACAATAACACCACAAAATTGTTGTTACATACTTAAAAAAATTGTATTTTATGTGGAATATGACGTTACATGTTAACGCATTATATTTAAGAATACAATAATATTTATACCAAACATATTTTCCAAGGACAAGAAACTGTATGTAAATAACACTAATATTATAAAGCTGAAAATTCATGAGTTTGTTTATTTGTGGTTCGATCACGCTCCAACAGCTAAATTGATTGAAGAAGATTGAATTTGGTAGGAATATTAATATCTTAAAGTAACATGTAGGCCTATTCACGTTTTAAAATTCCTTTATGGCTTTGCCCCAGTAAGGGCTGAACCCCCATGTTAATCTTATGAGCACTAGTTTTTACTGGATCAAATGATAACTAAAATAGGTGTTTTGTATTTGAGATTTACAACAAGATTTAGAGTTTATTCATTTGTTTACATTTTGGCCTGCACTTTTGCTGCACGTTTAACCATGAATGTATCATAATAATGCCGAGAAAACGTAAATCAAATTTGTCCCACAGTTCGGAAAACCCCGACTTAATAAAGTGACTAGAAGTCAGGCCACTTCAGCACAGATGGAAATTAAAAGGAACAATCTCTACGGAAGGCAGCATTCAGAGTAGAAGAAACTCCAGAAGAGCAGCAACTTCAACATGAAGAGCAAGCTCAGCGGCAGGCCAGTTTGAGAGCAACTGAAATGGCAATATGGCAGAGCAGTGATCTACGGAAACTGTTGAGGAAGCCGAAGCTGACAGACAAGCTATTGCTGTAAGGGCTGCACAACGGTGGAAAACGGTTACCAGAAATACGTGGGGCTGCCTTGGAATACGATGCAACATTTAGTCAGTTAACATATGTTTTAAACGCTATGTAGTGATACCGGCGAAGCCGCGACGGTTAACAGCTAGTTGTTAATAATTGGAGTTCATTCCTCCCAAAAGACTCATCATTTTTTAAGCAAGTAACCAAGTAAAACTTGTAAAACCACGTAGTAGTGGCCCGTAATTAGTAGAACAATAGAGCCACTACGGTTTGCCTTGGTGCAGTTTCCAGGCCATGGATCTTTGTTAACATAACATACATACACCACGGTTTGCCTCGTGCAGTTAGCAGGCCACAAACTAGTCATGTGTCGTTTTTTAGTATAATTTAAATACATCACGGCTTGCCCAGTATAGTTGCCAAGCCGCAGACCAGGCATTTTGTTTGTTAGTTTAGCTTAAATTCACTACAGTTTGTTTTGGTGCAGTTACCAGGCCGCAAACTAGTCATGTTCTTTGTTAGTATAACATCAATGCATCACAGTTTGCCTCTGTGCAGTTACCAGGCCGCAAACCAGTCATGTTCTTTGTTAGTATAACATCAATTAATCACGGTTTGCCTCTGTGCAGTTACCAGGCCGCAAACCAGTCATGTTCTTTGTTAGTATAACATCAATACATCACAGTTTGCCTCTGTGCAGTTACCAGGCCGCAAACAGGTCATGTTCTTTGTTAGTATAACATCAATTAATCACGGTTTGCCTCGGTGCAGTAACCAGGCCGCAAACCAGTCATGTATCGTTTGTTAGTATAACATCAATTAATCACGGTTTGCGTCTGTGCAGTTACCAGGCCGCAAACTAGTCATATTATTTGTTAGTATAACATCAATACATCACAGTTTGCCTCGGTGCAGTAACCAGGCCGCAAACCAGTCATGTGTCGTTTGTTAGTATAATTTAAATACATCACGGCTTGCCTGGTATAGCTGCCAAGCCGCAGACCAGGCATTTTGTTTGTTAGTTTAGCTTAAATTCACTACAGTTTGTTTCGGTGCAGTTACCAGGCCGCAAGCTAGTCATTTTCTTTGTTAGTATAACATCAATACATCACAGTTTGCCTCTGTGCAGTTACCAGGCCGCAAACCAGTCATGTATCGTTCGTTAGTATAATTTAAATACATCACGGCTTGCTCGGGATAGTTGCCAAGCCGCAGACCAGGCATTTTGTTTGTTAGTTTTGCTTAAATTCACTACAGTTTGTTTTGGTGCAGTTACCAGGCCGCAAACCAGTCATGTTGTTTGTTAGTATAACATCAATGCATCACAGTTTGCCTCTGTGCAGTTACCAGGCCGCAAACTAGTCATGTTGTTTGTTAGTATAACATCATTTAATGACGGTTTGCCTCTGTGCAGTTACCAGGCCGCAAACTAGTCATGTTTTTTGTCAGTATAACATCAGTTAATCACGGTTTGCCTCGGTGCAGTAACCAGGCCGCAAACCAGTCATGTGTCGTTTGTTAGTATAATTGAAATACATCACGGCTTGCCCGGTATAGTTGCCAATCCAAAGACCAGGCATGCTTTCTTTGTTAGTTTAGCTTAAAATCACTACAGTTTGTTTCGGTGCAATTACCAGGCCGCAAACCAGTCATTTTCTTTGTTAGTATAACATCAATACATCACAGTTTGCCTCGGCAAACCAGTCATGTTCTTTGTTAGTATAACATCAATTAATCACGGTTTGCCTCGGTGCAGTTACCTGGCTGCAAACCAGTCATGTGTCGTTTGATAGTATAATTTAAATACATCACGGCTTTCCCGGTATAGTTGCCAGGCCGCAGACCAGGCATTTTGTTTGTTAGTTTAGTTTAAATTCACTACAGTTTGTTTCGGTGCAATTACCAGGCCGCAAACTAGTCATGTTCTTTGTTAGTATAACATCAATACATCACAGTTTGCTCGGCAAACCAGTCATGTTCTTTGTTAGTATAACATCAATTAATCACGGTTTGCCTCGGTGCAGTTATCTGGCCGCAAACCAGTCATGTGTCGTTTGTTAGTATAATTTAAATACATCACGGCTTGCCCGGTATAGTTGCCAAGCCGCAGACCAGGCATTTTGCTTGTTAGTTTAGTTTAAATTCACTACAGTTTGTTTTGGTGCAATTACCAGGCCGCAAACTAGCCATGTTCTTTGTTAGTATAACATCAATTAATCACGGTTTGCCTCGGTGCAGTTACCAGGCAACAAACCAGTCATGTGTCGTTTGTTAGTATAATTTAAATACATCACGGCTTGCCCGGTATAGTTGCCAATCCAAAGACCAGGCATGTTTTCTTTGTTAGTTTAGCTTAAAATCACTACAGTTTGTTTCGGTGCAATTACCAGGCCGCAAACCAGTCATTTTCTTTGTTAGTATAACATCAATTAATCACGGTTTGTATCTGTGCAGTTACCAGGCCGCAAACCAGTGATGTTCTTTGTTAGTATAACATCAATACATCACGGCTTGCCTCGGTGCAGTTACCAGGCCGCAAACCAGTCATTTTCTTTGTTAGTATAACATCAATACGTCACAGTTTGCCTCGGCAAACCAGTCATGTTCATTGTTAGTATAACAATAATACACTATGGTTTGCCACGGTGCAGTTACCAGGCCACAAACCAGTCATGTTCTTTGTTAGTATAACATCAATACATCACGGCTTGCCTCGGTGCAGTTACCAGGCCGCAAACCAGTCATGTTCTTTGTTAGTATAACATCAATACATCACAGTTTGCCTCGGCAACCCAGTCGTGTTCATTGTTAGTATAACACTAATACACTATGGTTTGCCACGGTGCAGTTACCAGGCCACAAACCAGTCATGTTCTTTGTTAGTATAACATCAATACATCACAGTTTGCCTCGGCATCCCAGTCGTGTTCATTGTTAGTATAACACTAATACACTATGGTTTGCCACGGTGCAGTTACCAGGCCACAAACCAGTCATGTTCTTTGTTAGTATAACATCAATACATCACAGTTTGCCTCGGCATCCCAGTCATGTTCATTGTTAGTATAACATCAATACATCACGGCTTGCCTCGGTGCAGTTACCAGGCCGCAAACCAGTCATGTTCTTTGTTAGTATAACATCAATACATCACAGTTTGCCTCGGCAACCCAGTCGTGTTCATTGTTAGTATAACACTAATACACTATGGTTTGCCACGGTGCAGTTACCAGGCCACAAACCAGTCATGTTCTTTGTTAGTATAACATCAATACATCACAGTTTGCCTCGGCAACCCAGTCATGCTCATTGTTAGTATATCATCAATACATCACAGTTTGCCTCGGCAACTTAGTTATGTTCATTGTTAGTATAACACTAATACACTATGGTTTGCCACGGTGCAGTTACCAGGCCGCAAACCAGTCATGTTCTTTGTTAGTATAACATCAATACACTATGGGTTGCCACGGTGCAGTTACCAGGCCGCAAACCAGTCATGTTCTTTGTTAGTATAACATCGATACACTATGGGTTGCCACGGTGCAGTTACCAGGCCGCAAACCAGTCATGTTCTTTGTTAGTATAACACTAATATACTATGGTTTGCCACGGTGCAGTTACCAGGCCGCAAACCAGTCATGTTCTTTGTTAGTAAAACATCAATACATCACAGTTTGCCTCGGCATCCCAGTCATGTTCATTGTTAGTATAACATCAATACATCACGGCTTGCCTCGGTGCAGTTACCAGGCCGCAAACCAGTCATGTTCTTTGTTAGTATAACATCAATACATCACAGTTTGCCTCGGCAACCCAGTCGTGTTCATTGTTAGTATAACACTAATACACTATGGTTTGCCACGGTGCAGTTACCAGGCCACAAACCAGTCATGTTCTTTGTTAGTATAACATCAATACATCACAGTTTGCCTCGGCAACCCAGTCATGCTCATTGTTAGTATATCATCAATACATCACAGTTTGCCTCGGCAACTTAGTTATGTTCATTGTTAGTATAACACTAATACACTATGGTTTGCCACGGTGCAGTTACCAGGCCGCAAACCAGTCATGTTCTTTGTTAGTATAACATCAATACACTATGGGTTGCCACGGTGCAGTTACCAGGCCGCAAACCAGTCATGTTCTTTGTTAGTATAACATCGATACACTATGGGTTGCCACGGTGCAGTTACCAGGCCGCAAACCAGTCATGTTCTTTGTTAGTATAACACTAATATACTATGGTTTGCCACGGTGCAGTTACCAGGCCGCAAACCAGTCATGTTCTTTGTTAGTAAAACATCAATACATCACGGTTTGCCTCGGTGCAATTACCAGGCCGCAAACCAGTCATGTTCATTGTTAGTATAACATCAATACATCACAGTTTGCCTCGGCAACCAGTCATGTTCATTGTTAGTATAACACTAATACACTATGGTTTGCCACGGTGCAGTTACCAGGCCGCAAACCAGTCATGTTCTTTGTTAGTATAACATCAATACATCACAGTTTGCCTCGGCAACCCAGTCATGTTCATTGTTAGGATAACACTAATACACTATGGTTTGCCACGGTGCAGTTACCAGGCCACAAACCAGTCATGTTCTTTGTTAGTATAACATCAATACATCACAGTTTGCCTCGGCAACCCAGTCATGTTCATTGTTAGTATAACACTAATACACTATGGTTTGCCACGGTGCAGTTACCAGGCCGCAAACCAGTCATGTTCTTTGTTAGTATAACACCAATACATCACGGTTTGCCTCGGTGCAATTACCAGGCCGCAAACCAGTCATGTTCTTTGTTAGTATAACATCAATACATCACAGTTTGCCTCGGCAACCCAGTCATGTTCATTGTTAGTATAACACTAATACACTATGGTTTGCCACGGTGCAGTTACCAGGCCACAAACCAGTCATGTTCTTTGTTAGTATAACATCAATACATCACAGTTTGCCTCGGCAACCCAGTCATGTTCATTGTTAGTATAACACTATTACACTATGGTTTGCCACGGTGCAGGCACCAGGCTTCGGACCAGTTAGGTTGTTTTAAATTATTATAGCATTAACGTCAACGGGTTGCCTCTGTGCAGCAACACCAGGCTTCGGCTTCGGATCAGTTATGTATTTTTTTGTTATATACATTATTATAACATCATCACCACGGTTTGCCTCGGTACAGTCACCAGGTCCCGGACTCGGGGATAGTTTAGTTCAGGTAAACGTTAAGTGCACGAAACTAATCCAAATTATTAAACCAATTCAAAGTTGATTGTATTTATGTTAGGTGCATAAATATAACGCAGTGTTAACCTTGAGGCTGACTATCATATGTGATAATATTGACTCGCATATAATATTTGTATTCCGAATATTGCGTTAATTTATTACCCACACCCAACAAACTATATATAGTTCGTAGTCTACACCACGGTTAATAACTCTGGTTCTAAAGTTTCCAAAATTATCCCACCTTTTAAATTATCCTTTCACAAAAGTGACTCTGCTCGTTTGCTACCTTATGCAGCTACACCAGGCTTCGGCTTGTTGTGATCGGCCTTTGGCTTGCTACGGATAACTGCGGCCTTAGGCCATAGTATTTTATTTTGTGGCAAGAGAAACTTATTTTACTAGTTTACAACGGTGAGCTTCGTCCTCAAGTCTAAAGTTCGACGTTTGGCCTCGCTATCTCTTTGAATATCACCTCCCTTTACTCGTGAACTATTTTGGGTCTTATCTCTGTTATTCATCGAATTTGAAATGACAGTATAAAAAACAGTAAATTAGTTATGAGACGTTCTCGAGTTTTCAACTGGCAATGCAAAATCTTCCTACTCGATGTTTTACCTGGAGCTTCTCCTGGATAATGTGCCTTTCGATTTCTGAAAATGTTTGCCATTATTAGTTTTTTTGGTTTCTTCTTCGTCATAAATATGCATAGAATTCAAAATGAAGGCGAATTCTTTAGTTTTTACACAGCTTTCAACCTCAAAATGTTGAGTTGATTTAGTATACTCTGTTAGACAGCTATTTTAGTTTCCGATTTAGATTTTCCTATTGACCTTGATAATATTTTGTTGATATAAAAATTGTATTTTTTATTGTCACCATTTAACAAATCTTAGCTACTTTTTAATATCTGAATCGTCGGAGTCAGAGTTTTAGTAATAGAGACATGTTCTTCAAACCATCTCCTTACTGAATCGGACATTACATGCAAATAAATTCAAATAAATTATTATTTCCTTCAAAATAGAAACAAGATTAAATGTTACAAGATATTACAGAACAGTTTTAATATCAGGGATGAGTTAATATACTCTTGTACAATTTCTTTAAAAAGTAAATAAGTTAACGTTTGAAGATTCGTGTTGAAGGTATTTGGCATTATAAACTTTAAAAATATCATACCAACAGTTCATTATTTTTCTTATTATAAATGAATGACAAAGAACAATAACAATCAGCCTCAGATTTTAAAGAAAATAACGGCAAAGCTTGAAATCTTTTCTAGGATTAGGATTAATATTCTTTAATTTTGAAAATTCTACAAGCTCTAAGTATTTTTGTTTCATGTTTATTTTAGTTAGTTTGGTTTTCCACGCATTACTTTTTTAGTTAATTTATCGCTGATATTTTGTTGAAGAATTGTCGCTGACTTCTTATACTGTGTTCTCTCTGGGTTTTGGAAGCATTTTCCTTCAAATCAAATAACCAAAAATTGTATAATGCCCAAGTTATGTTTGGAATTTGATTTAATCAAGACATCAACAAATTTCATGCCTGCAAATTGGTTTAAAATTTGGTCGTTCATAGCTGTAAATGAATTGCAGATACTTTTTTTGGGTTACATCTACAGTAATATTGATAATACCTGAGCCATCATTCGAATTTTAGGTATGTGTAATGTTATGTTTGGTATTAGATCGAATTTGGTTAAGGGTTTATCGAATTCGGGCTGAATGAAGCGTTATTGAGGCAAACTACTAATGAACACAATTAGATACATCATTAAACCAAATATTATTTACAATGAGGGAGCACGATGTAAAGCTATGCCGACTATGCCGCGGCCTACACCACAGGCTCAAGCTACCGTCACGGAAATTTATTATAGATTCTAAATAATGGTAGACACATTTTTACTTTATTTATTTTTTTTTTGTTTAGTGTATACATCGTTTGTTGTTGGTTTTAGTTTTGGCCATTGAAATTGTCTTATATTTGTCAAAGCTGCGAAAAATCGTATAAGTAGATCTTTTAGTGTATTTTATTTTTCGTTATACTACGCGGGAACATATGACTTTCAATAATAAAATTCGGCTGGAAACTTCTGTTTTAATTTAAAATAACATATGCTACTATGTTGTCTTTTCCGATCACTTATTTTCCGATCACTAAAATTAGCTACATGTTAATCTTACGGTGAAAGCCTATTTTTGCCGGACAGTTCTTTTCCGATCAGTTTTAGAAATTACAAATGCGACGCAACAGCTGACTTTCATTATTGTCAAATCATTGGCCACAGTTAACCTCTCACTGATGTTACACGTGTGAAGCATATTATGGCATTGTGTTTTTGTAATTATATGACTTTTTTTGTAGTATGACGAAAAGTATCGTTCAATACTCGTCCAAAAAGCTGTTTACCAGTGCTTGATCTAAATACCGTATCTCGCACTGGCAAATAGCGCTTTTCCGGACTAGTAACGAAATATACTATTGCGAGGACGACATGGCACGTCTCGATACATCAAATAGATTATTGGATTGTTATGGGAATGCACTTCGGTGGTCAAAATGAAATCTATTACCAAATATATCTAGCTTTACCAAATAATTTTAACGTTCTGCCGCTTTCAATTTCATAACTAGTTTCCAGATTAGTCTGTGAATAATTTTAAAACATTTATAGAGGTGCAAATGTGTTTACCGATTCTGCGCAGTAAAGTAAAGACTGTATCAGTATGGTTAAGCCATATTAAGCTTCAAAGTGCATATTTCATGTCATCACCAAATGTTATACCAAAACCAGTGTTACCAACATTTTGCTAACATCATTTACTGATCTAGTACCACACAGCCTATCATAGATTAATATGATTTTAATATTTTTAGTTATACTCTACAACGCCTAATAAACGTTTTAATAAAGATGTTGGGCCAAATGGTTACACATTGTATTATATTTTCAGCTGGTGTAATATTGCTGGAAAAATAAGTTAATTAAATGCACTTTATTTAACATGTTTCTAGTATATTTTAAAATTTAACTCCACAGTACCTAAACTGATTTAAATTAAAAAACAAGGGACCTCAGAAAAGTTAAGTCTAAGGCTTTAAAACCGTTAGTTCACCGCTGACTGTTTACATGATTAAAAAAAGTGATTAGTTCGTTCAAGTTCATTCCGTACTTAACCTATAGCTTAAATAAAAGACATCGCATGCTACATAGCTAACATGCGAACTTTCTTCTGTAACCAACCTTAGTATAAAATACATTATCACTAAGGACATTCGAATCGCTAAGCCGTCATTCTGTCATTGGCGGCTGGATTTCCTTCGCTCACTCGTCTCGCCTTACTTGCCACTCGAATAAGCTAAGCTGATTCAATTTGTTATGTTCTTGATATTATTCAAACAAGAAGGCAATGTAAAGCATTAGGTGCCAACTCATGACAAGGTCTAGAATTTGCTCGTTTTATAACATGTCAAAAGATGTGTACATTAAGTAAAGTTACGAAAAAGGTAAAATAAGGTACGATTGTACCTCAGAACCTGGTATATACATTTCTGATTGTCTGGTTTAAGGTTCACATTTCGTCCTATACTGAATCTCAGGTGATGGTTTACAGCAATTATAATTGTACCTCTGTAAAAATGTCATATTGAGTTCACCCGTAGCTTATGAAAATTACAATACTTTGTTGAGTAATTTCTCAGATCCAGGTTAATGTACACCAATTAGGACCGGGTTAACTTAGAATCGTCTGTATATCAGAACCAGGTTATCGTGTAATCATCTGAATTTGTGAAATAAGTTAAAACCAAGTAATACGTTTTCTAACGATTAATACAAATCAAGTAATCTGTTTATCAAGATCGAATAATATGAGATGAGAACAAGTAACGGGATGTCAAGATCAGGATAAAATAAAATAATCTGTACATTTGGACATGTTCTAGGCAAAATAATCTCTATCTCATGGCCAGATTACCATGAACTAGCTAATCTGTATATGAGAACAATGTTAACGGAAAATAGTATGTACATCATGACCAGGTTAGTATTAAATACAAAACATATATGATTAGTATTAATTATTATGTAGCTATTGAACATATTAACATCAAGTTTGTTGTGTTTTAGAATCTGAATAACTTCACGTAACATGTCTCTCTAGATCTAGGTTTACATAAAGTATTTTGTAATCAGTAATCTATTCTTCAGGAACAGGATTTCTAGCAGGTCTATATCTTGGTATTAAGATTATACTACCGTACATTAGAGCCAGGTATAAACTATTTTAGTACTAAGACAGCCGCATTTCGGACAAGGTCTGCGAAACAGTGTATAACAATATAAGAATCTGCCTTGAACCAGGTTAAAATTAAGTATAATTGTACTTAGGACCAGGCTAAAATTAGGTAGAACTATATCTCAGGACTAAGTGTGAATTTATTCTACCTAGTTGAACAACTGTAGACCAACTGTTGAACAACTGTAATGTAATATGTAGCATTACATTTTCAAAACTATAACACATGAGATAGCTAGTCTAGTAACGCTTTAGCTAGTCTAGTAGGTGGAAGTTTATATTAGGTCTCTTTATCTCTGACAACTAACTGAACAACGGGTTTACCTTAAGGTTGTGTTTTTACTTTTTTCACTGTCTTATTATATGTTATGTCAAGAATTACAACAAGCCACTGAGTCTCAGCTTCGGAGATGAGGATACCACACAGTAAGGGTGAAACATTTGATAGTAACAATATACGAAAGTGACACGATTGGAGTATAACATTTAAATTTGATGAATTAGACATTTGTAACCAAATTTTATGAATTTTAGATTCGATTGATCCATTTGGTTCAATTGCCTTGATCCACCAGGTTACTTCGGATATAATTGATTTATTTCTAATGTAGTTTACATTTCGTGTAATTTTGTCTTAGGGTATAATTTGTATTCATAACTGGTTTAGATAATACGTGTTTCTGTATTTAGCACTAATTTTACTAAAGTTATAACAGGCCTCTAACTATATCTTCAGATTAGGTTTTCATCAGATTATATCATATTTAAGAATAAGTATTATACGAGTTATAGCAGTTGTAGTAGAAGAATAGCAGTAGTATATTGGTTTGTAGGTCAGATTTACAACAGAAACTAACTTCATTCTAGAAAAGGTTTTCATTAGAGACAGTTTTGACAAGGGCGAAGTTTTAAAATATAAGGTAAAATATTTGTATTTAGTTTATTCATGTCTTTCGTTGCTATCCTAGTAGAAACGTCAGCCAGTCTTCGCCTTCTCAGCAAGATGTTCATCGACACCCGAGATCGATGCATCTCTGAAGATACAATTTGCTGTGAGACTTTTCTTTCAGCTGGTAAACGTGAGTCCGATGGTTCTAAGGTACAAACAATCTAACTCGGAGTTTATACTTCCTCTAGATCGCATTGGGTTTGCGATGCCTTCATTCTTTCTTCAACCACTGGCACGCTTTACCCACGGTGTCAACTGCTGAGAAGCCTTGCCACTCTTAATGCCGCTTTAAAGCCTCCTCCTCACGACCCTCGCCCACCTACAGTCTCTCCCCATAACCGGCTCGCTCCCCTGACCTAGTGATGACCAGTAGGCCTAACCCAGAGTCCAGGTTCCAGCCACCTGCCGACCGTTGGGGGGGTGGACCGGTCCAGACTTACAAAAGAATTGCAAACCGACCCTCCCCCTGACCCTTGAGGGCTGTAAACTAGGTCTTCCAAATTTGAAAATTCGTTGTCGACCCTAGATACCCGATAACTCACTTTTGCAAGGGAGATTTTTTGCGAAAACCGTCTGCGAGAATAATACAGTAGTCTTTGAATAGTTTTTTTTGTAAAGTGTAGGAATAATGAGTTCTCAGAATACTTGTAGATTAGTTTTTTCAATGTCCGTTGTCTAACAGAAAAGGGTTGGAGAAGAAATCTTGTTAGGTTTACATGGAGTATTTGACTGGTGAGTACCTGAATGTGAAACTTCTGGATGGAAATTAGTAAAATGTACTGGTTTCAGATTGAGCCACTTATCTGAAGGCATTGGACCTACTTGTAAAATGTTCGTCTCAATTTCGATTAAAAAATAGCTCCATATCATTATTAAATATCTTGAAGACTCTATTATGCCTACGGCCAGTGCTCAGTATCTCCCTTTGACCTCAGAGAATAAAGAACATTGTTTTCGGAATAAACGTTTTTTCCAACAATAAAAATCATTAAGAGCATGTGTGTAGTAGAATAATAATTTTGTGAAAGCCTGATTGTAAGTCATATTAATTATAAACAATATAATGGAATATACAGAAAAATGTTCAATGGGTATTAGCAGTGTAATTTAATTTATCAAGATGTACTTAGTAATAAGACCTCTTTAATTGAACTCCTCAAATGACTAAAATGAATTGTTCGAACTGCATGATCCTTTTAAGAATTAGATTCAACTGAATTAGATGTTTTGAGCAGTTGTGCCTGCCGCTGGAGCAAATAAGGGGAAGGCAAACTACTCAGATGATTGAAAAGAGGCTTTCCAATCCGTTGATACTAACTTTTAGAGTATCAACTCTTAACTTTATTTTTTCGTTTATCGATATTTAAAAAAAATATGATCAGACTAGCGGTTGCACTCGCGAAACCTTGAAACGCATTAAACATATTAACCTGACCTGCACTATCAAATATTTGTTTATGTTTTAACATATGACTTACTTTTTGCAGTAATTAACAAATATTTTAACAACAGCTGGTAATTTTATAAATTTACCCTCCCGTAAGATTTGCATTGAGACTTACAGGGCCCGTGGGGTGGAGCCCTAGGGGTGGAGACACTATCAGGTTTATATGTTAATGTAATAAGTGCTTACTTATCACATTGACATATAGACCTGATACATCCTTAACAGCTTAATAGCTTTATTGCAAGGTTTTATCTTAATCGGTCCAGTCGTTTTTGCTTGATGGTAGTCTAAACAACCAAACATCCATCCATCCATACTTCCAAACTTTCAAATTTTTAATATTAGTTTGATAAACCATTGAACTAGCATTAACAATTACTATTAAATAAAGATGCACTTTTTAAACCAGACAATGAACAATATCATTTTCATGATCTGTGCTTATGCTGATTAGATTTTACATGAATTATAATTATAATGCATTAATTTAAGACACGTACCAACGCCCTTCAGGATTATTGTACAGTGTTGCATATTATTTTGTATGGATAACGTAATGTGGAACATTAAAGGAAGCTTAGGTCTGTATTATAACTCAGAGTAATAGTACTAAGTAATATAGCGAAATTATGTCTTTCGCCATACTGCTTTGAAAACGGCTGTTTTCAATACATGCGTTGAGAGGCTATAGTATATTTCACTACTAGTCACGAAAGTGGCCTATTTCGGGGCTCGATAGCATTTTCCGCGCGAGGCGAAGCCGAGCGTGGAAAATGCTATCGAGCCCCGAAATAAGACTTTTGTGACGAGTAGTGAACGATACTTTTCATCACAGTGCAAATAACCACATTAAACATAGGTAAACAAAAATGATCTGCTATTTCATATTCTAGTAATTTTGTATAAGTAAGCACAACACGGTTTTACAATTAATTTGAGTGTTAAAGTTAGCTGTTTGAACACAGAATCGTCAAAAATAACGAAATTACACTGGTGCTCCTGTTGAGTAAAACGGGAACTTCAATTGTTTAGGACAGGAAAATTTTTGTTTGGGACAGGCAATGTATTGTTTTGGACAGGAAAAGTAATGTTTAGGACAGGCAAAGTCAGCTGGTAATACAAGGAAATCGATATTTTTCGTAAACCTCAGCTGTATTGTTATGGGCTATTTTCGAATACAGAGCGATGAAAAAGTAGTTATTTTTATCCCTAGTGCGAAAAATAATCAGCTGGTGTCGAGGCCATCAGCTGTTCGTTTTTGTCGTTTTTTCAATGTAGTAAAACTGCAAACTTGTGAATGTCGATTGTAAGTAATCGATTGCATCGAGAGTCGAAGTCGCATGTTTTATCAATTTTAATTCATTTTTGCATTGTCGTTGGTGTAATTATAGTCCACAGCGTTCGATATATCAATCGTAATAGTTAGTTTAACCTAACACTAACAAAAACGTAGCAGGCAATAAATGAATACATCTGTAACAGCTATGTGCTTTAAATAGGAAGAACAAAATGGAAGCCACTTTGGGAGCCAACTTTTAAAGGTAAACAAGTTGTAGAATTTCAGTTTTGTGAAGTAGTTAGCCTAATATATTGTGCAGTATGACAAAAAATATAGTTCACCGCACGAGCCAAAAGTTGCTTTTCGATCCTCGCTCATTTTCAGTTAAACTTGAGCTCGAATCGAAAAGCATCACTTTTAGCCCTAGTGATAAAATATACTATTACAACTCTGTGATTATTGGCTACTCATCAATATCACACCAAAAAAAACATAAATAAACATAAACACAAATTGATAAACTACGAGAAGTTTTGAAAAAAATTACAAATTTGGAATATAAGAAACAAAATTAATTTTAATATAAACAAGTGTAACATTTTATCGCACCACCATAAAAGAACACCGATTAATTTGACTACTAGATTGAAGGAATTGTTTTAGAAACTTATACAAAAGTCAAAGACCTGGGAATAATTATGAACTCATCTCTAAGTCGTGAAGATCAAGATGAATTGTACAATCGATGTAACAGATTACTGGGATTAATTTAAAGAAATTTCAAAAGATGGCTTCTCCATAATGTCTTTAAAATTATTGTACATATCTTTAGTTTGACAGCTACTAGAGTAAAGCAGTATAATATGGTCACCGTATTAAATAAAACCGTGTAAAAAGATTGAGAACATACAAAATCGGTTTTAAGAATGACTGGCGAAACAATTGGTTTTGGTTATATGGATGTTCCACTTCAACATATAGAGGAGATATTAGATTTAGAAAATCCAGAAATCAGAAGAAAATATGGGGACACATTATTTGTTTTAAATTTGTTAATGGTTTTATTAAATCTCAAGAAATATCACAAAAGATTAATTAACAAATTTAAGAAATTCATATACTTTTACAAAACGTTTTTAAGGAACCAATTTTGAATATTTTAGTTCTCTTCCGTGTCTAGATAGGATTGTAAATTAAATTTCTACGAGTTTATATCTGTTTGACTGTCACCTTGAACAATTTAAGATTGAAGCTAAAGACCATTTTTTTAATTGAATGTAATTTAACAATTTAAGTTCTAATATAAAATATATTTTTTTTAAATTGTACAATTACCTATATAATTTTGTACTGCTTATAAATGGCTTGTCCGTTAATAAATTAGTATGAAAATGAACAAATCTGCGTAACTAATTCTATTGCGTACTTGAAATAGTACCCAGGTATCTGAAAACATCAACAGTGGCAGCAAATTCCTATATATACTCAACACAATTTTCCTTGATAAGTGAATACACTCTGAATTAATTCCTAGCAGACTTCACTAAACACAACCAATTGTTAAGAATGGCGCATTTTAAGAAACTGTAAAATAGTAATTTAAGCTTTAATATGCACAACGGTCTTGACTTGTTCTGCATAAGTTTTTTATAAAGCAAAACATTTATATTCTGATTGATCCTTCATTTATTTTTGATTAAATACAAAACTGTTAAGCTCCATAGGTAACTTGCCATTTTAAAGCTATACAGCTTTTCTAAAAAGAACGAAACTTGGTTCAACTTTGTTTCATAAATGAAAGATTATTGTCAACTGCGGTACTAAACAAACTAGATTTTCCCAACAGCTTCGATTGTTCACCAGATTTCAGTTTTATATTTTAAAAAATAACTCAGCTAATTAAATTCAATATTTAAAAATGTGTTTTGAGTTTACCATTTAATTTATGACCTTAGGAAAGGTTTTACCAAAAAACAACAATTTTGCCTCCTGGGTTTGTTCCTGGGACGGTTCACCATTGACTATATTTACACAGTTAGATGCGTTTGGAGTTTAATTTATACAATATGGTTTATTTCACACAAATTTTCAGTTTGTTACAATTTTCTTTTTAACGAATTTCCCCTATAGGGAAGAAGCTATTACCGTAGGTGGCATGGTAAGACTTAAGCCCGAGACCATGACAACTTTTTGTTTTGAGGTCCTCAGATGCCAAAAACACTATTCGTTCAAATATATATATATATATATATATATATATATATATATATATATATATGTGTGTGTGTGTGTGTGTGTGTGTCCGTTACCGCGATAACTTTTGAAAGAAGCGCCCGATTTTGATGAAATTTTGCACAAATGTGGAGAGTAACATTTATGACTTTAATTTCGAAAACCAGATCGATCGATTTATGGGAAGAGGGTTTTATGGGGGTTTCAAATTTTCCAAAAATCAGTTTTTTGAACTTTTCACCCTAAAATTTTAAAAACACTAGATTTTGGTTATAACCATTTTATAGAGCTTAAAAAACAAACAGTTTAGTATTTTGAATCATTAAGCTAGGTTTAGTGATTGTGGAGATAAGTCAAAAAATGTGTCCATAAAATTTCCCATGTTAATCTTATGGGAATACGGATTATTTATGAACGTATATTGATGAAACTTGGTATGTGGCTTCAAATAGTTGTGGTATATTGATATTAGCACAAAAAAAGGTTTTTCTTGATTTTTCCCAGTAGCAGCAAACCTGCATACTCGCGCCCCATGTTATTCATATGGATAATAAGTTAAGTTTTATATCTCCCTTAGTTATGAACCCAAATTAATAAAACTTGGTATGTAGCTTCACCTGGTTGAGTTATATTGATAATTACAAAAAATATATGTTTCTTATCTTCCTTTTTGCAGCAAACCTGCGTACTCATGTATAATGTTATTCTTATGGAGAATAAATGAAATGCTATATATCAATTGCTAATGAATGTATTTTTGTGAAACTTGGTGAGTGGCTCAAGGTAGTAATGATACCCATATATATGCGTTGGAAATTCGCTGAGTACGCAGGTTTGCTGCGACGGTGGTATATTCTTCATACTTTTCTGATTATTTATTTTTCACGATGAGCTACTACGCGTTGCATCTGCCACTCGGCGCTCGTACCCGCGCATATCCGCTGGTTCGCTGTTGGTTGCCAAAATCGCGTCAGTGGCGGGGTCCCGTTATCTCCTACTAGACGTCCAAGGTCAGCCTACAGTCTGTATACGGTAGGGTGGCGCACGGACCCGCCAGCTACCTGAGTCGGTCCCTTCCTCCGCCCGGCACTCGCGGCTGTTTCCTTAATGAGTCACCAACTAGCCCCTCTAATAGCATTATTAACTTTTTTTACTTTCTCATAATATCTCAATTTTAATAGAATATTTGTAAAGTACTAAAAAAACTAAGAAGAGTGATATAAAACACGATGTGCTTTGATTATAAATAACGAAATGGTCGAAAGTTATTTTTTAGCCGGAATACTGTATGATTTGTTAAATGTTTTATATTTCTCATAATGCCCTGATCTTGATACAATATTATTTTAAGAGTACTTTGAAATAAGGTAGAATAATTTAAAACGATGTTATCGCATACTGTTTAATCAGCCAAAATATCATTAAATAGGCAACACTACATACTTTACAGTTTATTTTATCAATAAATCAACATGATTTTATATTACTCCCAGTAATCTTCTTCAAGCCAAAGTATATAGTGTCCAGAAGTTGAGCATTTTCCATTTATCTGCCATGTTGCCGTGTGACTCTGAAATAAAACAAAATCGCGCTAAAACCAATCTACAATATTTTAAGATTGCAGTTAATTCTTTACCTTTCGTTATATTTTATTACTAGTTCTAATGACATTAAAATGTTTTAAAGCATACATTGAAATGTTACAGTACCCGCTATTTATCAATCATCACAACCTTATTGTCATGACTAATAAAGAAGTAGTAATATCTTATTACTCTACGTATATTTGAAAAAATCGTTTAAAGTTTCTGTAAATTTTGATTGGAAATTCGCTGAGTTCGCAGGTTTGCTGCGACGGGGGTATTTATAAGTTAAACATAGTAACTCAAGATAATATGACAACTGGTATCTAACTCTAAAGAAAAAAACACTAACTAAAACTACAATAAAACTTGGTCTTATTAATGACCTATCCTGAGGTAACAAATAAAATTTCAACTGTCATAAGACATCATTACAATCTAAAAATTCTTTTATGGAATAAAAGGCCTTTTCAATTAGGAAAGTTTTACTCTCTTAGGTATTTTGTTAAGTAATTTTACTGCGCTGTATTGTGGAGAACTTTCAAAAAGTGTCAGTCTGTGTGCAGGTATTTGAAATCTGTCTTTATGTCTAGTATTATGATGGTGTTTTAATAAATTTTCTAGGTAAATAGATTTATTTTTTTTATTTTACCTGATTACTCTAGAGGTGACACTCCCAGATCGTCATCGTCATCGCTGTTATCCCAGTCACTGTCATCCGATTCACCAGGGGCCAGATTAATGACTAGTTCTTGGACACTGACGTCATCAAGTCCTTCGTTTGTCCAGTCTGTCTCGACTTCTTTCTTGACGTGTTCAACGCATTTGCGCCAATCTTCTGAGGTGAAGGAGTTTACAGCTTCCATAAACAAATCCTGAACATCCTTCAATTTAAATGTAGTATTCCTTGCTGCTACATACCGCTTCAAAGTTGACCAAACCAGCTCAATTGGATTGTAGTTACAGTGGTACGGTGGCAGTCTGATTACTTTAAACCCACGCTTAGAGGCTTCTTTATCTATTACGTAAGATTTTCTTTGTTCCTTATGCAGCTTTACAAGACTGTATAGTTCTGGCTTCCGCATGTCTGGTGAATATGCAATGCCGCGAGTTTTCAGCCATTCCTCCATTTCACACTTTCGTGAGCCAGATGTTGGCGCTTTGTTGGCTACTTGAGAGTGGTAAGGTGCGTTGTCCATTACTATTGTCGAACCAGCTGGAATAGACTTCAGGAGAACCTCAAAAAACCAACCCTCAAAGACTTCGGAATTCATTTCCTCGTGATATTCGACAGTTTTTTTTTACTGGAATATCAGAGGTGGCGACTTGATCCAGCCGTTAAAGCCTCCTGCATGGCAAATTATTAAACGTTTTCCTTTTCCTAAAGGGGCATTTACAGAACACTTTACACTGTCAATTTGTCCATCCTGAGTCTTTCGAAGTGTTGGCGTTGATCCACGTTTCATCCAGAAAAATAACTTTTTTATAGTCAATTTCCCGAATTTTTCGCAAATATCGGCACGTAGCAAGAGCAACTGAGGGTTTCTCCATGAGAACTTTTCTATTGCCTAACTTTTTCCATTTAAATCCGATAGTTTTCAAAATTTTTGCCAGTGTTCGTATACAACCATCAAACAAACCCGCTGTTCGTAAACTTACTTTTAACTTTCGGAGGGTAGGGACTTCTCGGCGTCTGTAGTAGCTAAAAACGTGGTTTCTAATTGCAGTTTTCTCAAAATCGTCTAGCTGTGTAACTATTGACTTGTATGGTTTTCTTCTTCTTGGGGTAGTAAGCTTAGGGATGATAGGTCTAGGAGTATTTTGCCTGGATTCATTACTTACATCTGATTCAGGTATTGGTGATTGATCCGTTTCTTCAAAACTTTGAGGGTTGACACTAGAGTTTCCTTCATTTTCCACTGCTTGTTTTAGTTGCGATTTGATCCGCACCAATGTTCTTCGTGAAATGTTACATGCGGCGACCACTCTTTCAGATACTTTTTTCACATCTAATAATGGACCTTTGTTGTCACGTTCCCGCTCAAAGTAATGTAACACCGATGCAATTATAGTTCTGGCTTGAGAGTTATAAGTAAACCCACGTTTTTCACTTGATGGCGGCATAATCGTGCACAAAAAATTAAAACATTCACAAAACAAAAAAATATCACTTGGTAAACTATTTTAAACACTTAAAAAAAATAATAAATAAACCAACTATGCGTAATGTATTCGTTACAAGTTATCCCGGGAAGTATCCACATCTAACTGAAAACTACCCTGGCACCCTGGACAACCATTACTGCTAAGAGTGGTGAATCACCAACCCCTTCGCGGAAAAATATTAGCGCACATATTAGACTACGGTTAGTCATCAACAAGTTCAATGTCCTAACCAGTCTTGTTGTCCCATGTCCCATATCTGCACACTGCACGACTATGGGAGAAGGCAAGAGTACCGTACCTTATTTCTTATTTCAAAGTACTCTTAAAATAATATTGTATCATGATAACGTTGTATGAGAAATATAAAACATTTAACAAATCATACAGTATTCCGGCTAAAAAATAACTTTCGACCATTTCGTTATTTATAATCAAAGCACATCGTGTTTTATATCACTCTTCTTAGTTTTTTTATTACTTTACAAATATTCTATTAAAATTGAGATATTATGAGAAAGTAAAAAAAGTTAATAATTCTATTAGAGGGGCTAGTTGGTGACTCATTAAGGAAACAGCCGCGAGTGCCGGGCGGAGGAAGGGACCGACTCAGGTAGCTGGCGGGTCCGTGCGCCACCCTACCGTATACAGACTGTAGGCCCCCCTCCGCCCCCTGCACATTCCCGCCGAACTAGACGTGCAAAAACAGCCACCAGACCGTCTGCTGTTCAGTTCCACCAAACTAAAGCCTCATTCATTTGTAATCATCGTCTACGACTCTGGGTCCGGAATTTGAGGGTTTTTGGAACGATTATTAACATACTTTTGGAAAGATGAAAGGTCGAACTGTAATTATTAAGTTTTTTGTTATAAGCGTTTTTATAGTGATGATATCGAGAGCAATAACATATAATTTGTTACTTTTTCCTCTCAGTGAAAGCATCAAGTGACTTCTAAAATGAAATTTAAGGAAACTATCCATTGAATTACAATAATCTGCAATGTATCACAGTAAAAATAACCTATCATTATATGATATAATTCATCTAATATATCCTACCTAATGTACTTTTGTTCATTGCTTCGTAGACAGTATATTTCATTGATATACATTACAAATCTTATACTCGCCTTCGTCGTTAAAGAATAAAAACGTATTAACAAAATATAACAATATCATATCATCAAAATCAACACATACAAGTGTACGTAAGTTCAAAATACGTATAAGTGTTCTCAATTAAATATACTGGTAGAACTTGTTGCTCGAACTCGAGAACATTTTCTTCTCATTTTTCTTGATTTACATCACCCCCATGACGTATAAAGTTCACTGCGTTGTCATTCTAGTACTGACTATTTATATAGTTTATGTAAGTTCTGTTCTTGTTACTGTGCAGCTGTTAAACATACAGGTTTATTTTCTACCATTCCATAAGATTTACATTCAAGATTTAAAGAGAACTAAGGACAGATTTAAATTATAAGAAATTTCATATAGTATAGTCTCAACCACTTTAAATCACATAAAAATCTAGCATACAACTCGGTTCAGAAATACCTTAGATCTCACTATTCCAAAAAACCTGTTTTTTACATATATAGGTGTTTTCAATTTTAACTGAAATAAGCTGTGTGTTTTTTTATTTACACGTAAAAACTCATTACAAGAAAAAGCTGATTATGTAAACAAAATGGCTCTGGTTAAAGTACGTATTATTATTTTTAGGTAGGCTAATAATAATAGTGTTATTTCAAAGAAAAAAGTTAAATATATAGTTTAGGTTCTCAACTTGGTAATAATCATTTGACACTCTTACGAATAAAGCATTGGAATTTAAGGAATCTTTGTCTATGATTTAAGTTAAACATAATTTTGTAATAACGTGTTTGCTAATGTTTCAGAGGTAATATTTTATCTAAATAGAAAATTTTCAAAACAGATATATTAATTTCCCCTGATTTGTTGAATATTAAAATTCAAAATGTATAGGCCTAAATAAATTGTATGTGTTTTTATAACAGTGTTATTAGATTACTGTTCATTTAGGTTTTATAAATACTTAAACCCCCCTTTTCAAGGCGCAAAAGGCAAAACCCGCACAACGTGTCTGTAGCTAAATGTAGTTAACGCTCAAGGGTTGTTGAAGGCGCTGCCCACACACCACCTCTGAACCGTAGATTCACTAACTGTGACTGGTATTCCCACCTACCCATCACCATTACCCACCTGTTATCATTTACCCATGATAAATTATGTATGTATATATATATAATTCTGTCTTTGAGACTTTAAAACAAACTTTAGCATTCCGAGGTTTTGAAATAACATTATTATAGTAATCGTGAAAAGAATGGAAAAGATTTTAGTTATGCATGTTGACATGAAGCTGAACTAAACTGTCTCAATAGCCGCTGAGGGACTTCAACATTTATTCCACTTAATTATTAAATATCACAAGAAAATGAGCTTGGTTACTAATTATTTTTTTCTTTTATCAAGGTAAACATTTTAACACTATAAAATATACACAAAATATACAATTGGTAACTTAGTAATATAATTCTAACTACCTTTCTCGATCAAATCAGGACTTCAAAACGTACCGGTGGAGGCAACCGATAGCTCTTGCTGTGCATGGGGCTCTTATCATCAAAGGAGAATACGGCTGTTATAAGGAGCTGGCTGATGTTATCAAAAGGTATCAACAAATGTTAATGGTTTCTTATTGCAGCTCAACAAATAATATAATGACATTTAACACGTCAACAACCGGTGCGAAATGTTTCTCTCAGGCGAATTGTGTTTTTAAGAAGAAGTAAAAGAAAATATAAACATTGTTGAAATGGATCATATCGTTCGACCTATCTCTCCGTTTCAATTATTTTACAACATTTTACATACAGTTTTTTTTAAATTATTGCTGGCTTTTTAGAACTCTGTAGGACCTTCCTCAATGATTGTCAATGCTAAACAGAAGTGGAGGATGGGTTGAAGGTGAGATTAATAGTAACGTAACCCAACGGGATAAGTTTAATAATAGAAACAATGAACGTTAGGTATTTACACCGACTTGATGTGTCTGCATGGTCTTTTTGCACGTTTGTTTCTGTCAAACACTTTGTCTCGTTATGAAACTTAATCGACCATGGGATTCACGGTATTTATTTTAAACGGGTACATTCTTAGATTGCATTGATCCATACGGTGTGCGCGCCTATGCATTGCATGGACCGGTTAAAAACTATCAAACTGGTGGACTCGTACGTGTTGTGCGATATTGCAGTTTGGATGGAAGTTTAGGGATGGACTTCCCTAGGCTGTGTAGCTTCAAAAGAAAGTTGGTCTGATGACAGTCAAAGTGGATTTAAGAGAGTGATGTAGGAGTCATAAGCCCGATTGAATTTTCAACTTTGGGTTGACCAGAGTTAACATTTTTGATACAAACCAATTTTGCAAGAATATTTGCATAAACTGATAAGGCACATTCAAATTTCACAGCTAGGTATTGACAGTTGAACCGGATTTCACAGCACAGAGCTGGCATTCAATTGCCACCCCCTTCAAATGCTAAGGGGTGAATTCAGATTGGGGATAGTGCAGAATCCACCTAAAGCAAGATCTTCATCTTCATCAGGAATTTCTTTCAGGTGGTGATTTTATGGCACGTAGTGTAAGGCCCATCAATAGCGTGTAAAGTAATTTGCTGTGTTCTCAGCACCCTTTCTTGCTATTAGTTGGCGAGTCGTGCGAAATAAGAATAACTATACAAAAACATTACAGACAGAAATTCAACGATTTATTGTGTTGGTGTTCTGTAAATCAATCCGTTAGCGAAATACTAATATTAACTTATAAGGATTTCCTATATGGTATGCAATTTCCTACACAATGGTACTGGTTGTAAAGTCTAATTAATTGGATATTATCGCTCAAACAAAATAATAACATTATTAAATAGTAATCTTGATTGAAGTCTGTAAACAATCAAATTCTGAAAATAAAAAAACAGAAGTAAGAAAGAAATTGCCAAAAGCGTTATTATTAGTAATCAAATTAATCTTGATAACACATTATATATCTGAACTTGCGTGTTATTGTTATGACAGCAAATACAATATCAGCTCATGCTGAAAAGAAAAATTTAAATATACATTTGTTTCTGAAAGAGATAAAAAGTTTCAGAATTTGTAACTTTACACGATTAATGGTTTCTGTATGTTGTTTTACATTCTAAAGAGTTGGTTGGAAACTCCATGTTCAGTTTATATGTTGGGAACAGAAGAAAATAGTCTCTGTCTGATAGAAAATTGAATGGGCGCGGTAGGAGAATCTGCATTCTGGTCTCCTACTAGCAAATAACGGTGCTTAGGACAGGAACGTTCAGATTTGGACCCGCGACCTACTGATGCCCAGCCTGTTGGGCTAGGCTGTGGCACACCTGTTCTTCTCCTAGCTACTGCGAGTTATTTGGTTGCAAAACCCGTGGTACCTGATCTGTTTAGCAAACATGCAAATAAGTGCAAATATAAAATGTTTATGCATACATTGATTTTGACAGTATTATTTATGCTGAATAATATGCGCGTTTTTGAGACAAACCGTGTTCTGTACACACTCAGTGACACGGCAAAGTGAGTGCCTACTTAAAATAACGATGATTTAAGAGTAACGTTTGATGATTTAGGTAACGACAGTTTTATAAGGGGGTCTCCACTCATCATTAAACAAATATTTCCCGAATAAAGAAGATTAAGTATTTGTGATATTAATCAATTATAGCTCATGAAAAGAATTGACTGTACAGAATTCCAACCGTAAATTTTCCCCATTAAAGTTAGGTATTGGTTAAAAGTCACCGGTGGTTCATTATACCTTAATAAATTTTGCTAATAACTTGAGATGCATAATCAATAGTGGTAATTGTCCCAACCAGTATTACCAACTCACATTAATAACTAAAATCATCATGGGATTAACTAACCCAAGCATTAAAGAACAATTGCTGAAAAAAAGGCTACGAATCATTGTCTGAGGTTTTAGAACTTCTATCCATGCTTTTTGCCTCCTGGATTGATTGTATGACTTAAAAAATAAGGTTACATACCTTGTCGTCATCAATCCACTAGTTTATATGATTACTAGTTTCGGGACTAGTTTTGTCCCATTATCAAATCTTGCTGTATCACAGAATAAAATACTGTCATCGTCTTCAGTTTAACAACATTTCAACACTAAACACAAACTTGTACTGACACATAGAAACATTAAACATTTAAAAATTTACAATAAGTGTACACTTTATTTCCAATGTGTGGCCGGCCAAGGACAAGAGCAGACTCAAAGCAGCATGTGTCAGTACAAGTTTGTGCTTAGTGTTGAAATGTTTTTAAACTCAAGACGATGACAGTATTTTATTCTGTGATACAGCAAGATTTGATAATGGGACAAAACTACTCCCGAAACTAGTAATCATATAAACTAGTGTATTGATGACGACAAGGTATGTAACCTCATTTTTTAAGTTTTAGAACTAGCAAAAACATTATCATGCATCCAAGTTGCTTCAAGTAACTTACAGAGTATATCGAGATCAAATAGCACAAGAGTGTAATGCACTTAGTTTAGGCCTGTTTTGTGTGTGGAGGTAAATTATTGATGAGGTATTATTCTGATGACACGATGGTTTGCAATCAGCGTTTTTGTTCCGTAAATTGTCCAGGTCTTACGGATCGCGCTTACTCACAACGGTATATAGATACCACTATGGGATGCATACCTTTTTGAGGCTTCCTTTATTTGAAGTTTAGATCTTCAAAAGAGATCTGCTACTAATGGATATTTGTTTAAAACCAACACCTCACTAGCCTAACGGTTAGCGTCTTGGATGTCGGTGCCAGAGTTCACGGGTTCGATTCCCAGGCGCCCACAAGACTATGAGAAGTTTGGACGTTGTCCTCTAACGTTAAATACAGAATGCCACTGGTGCAGACAAGCAAAAGAAAACCTTTCTTCTGCAAGTAAGTGATGTTTTACTATGTATAAGATGAGAAACCATTAAAACTATAACAACAGGTATACTTTCAAATCAAATATATTTATTCACACAAACGCAAGTACATTAAAATTATCAGTACTGTACAACTCGGAATTTGATGGCTCACGCCTTGCTCTTGGTGGATATGTTGCAAGCACAGATCTATCGTCTTTGTGGACGGGCAGTGGAAGGCAAAAAGAGGCTGCCAACCATTTAAAGAACATTACAAAAATGGTCTCACTACAACCTATTAGCTTAAAGTAATAACAATAGTGTGAAACTCTTCAACAATAACTTACAATGATATATTTACAAACCGCGCATGATAATTTGTTTGCTTACACTTTCCTAAAGAAATTCGTCGTCCTCCTCATCTACTGTTCTTCATCAATTCAGTATCATCCTTCAACCTTCAACCACATCCTCAGCACAAGTTACGATCATACTAGCTCCGGCTTTTCATACTTACCTTGAAGCGGTTTTAGAACGTTATAGTATATAATTTTAGAAGAATTCCCAAACAACGTGTGGACTTTTAGGGCATTGTATCGGGTCTGTTTGGGGCCGCGGACGGGCGAACCTCCGGTCTGGCAGTAAACCCGAGATGGGCATCGTTAAAGTCGACTGTAAAACATGAGCTGGTAAAAACCCGTCCTGCTAGCTTATGGCTAATTGCGTAGGCCAAAACTTTGGGTGCGCTTTCTTTTCTTGAGAGATATTGAGCTCAGAGCCAGAAGAAATCCTTTAGGTGTTGTCAGAAAGATAAAACAGTACTGAAACAGAGAAAATAAAGTTAACACCCTAAATTGGTTGATACAAAACAACTAGGAAACCGTACAACAGTTTTTATTGAGGGTAATATTTCGTTCTTGTGATTTGTAAAAGAATTCGAAGTATTCAAACTGAATGATGAATTTGCCTCTGGTTCATCGAGTCTAGCAATCTTAAAGTTTACTATACTTGTGCTACAGTCAAATTGAATGGCAAATATCTCTGCGTGTGTGCAACGTTGTTTATTTTACCAAAATATAAAAAATACGTTCTGTCAAAGATAATTTCGGGAGTTAGAACAGCTGCTGCTTTATGATTATTAAGTGAAAAAGTGCGGATGTTTGAAATCTTTAACAACAAAAGTTGGAAGTTGGAAGTTTACTTATATTACACGCATAGATCTTTTCTATCCACCAAACGGTGCTGTTGTTTTGTGTTAATCTTGTTCAATAGTCATATTCACGTAGTGAACGTCAAGATTAAAGGTGCTTTGCCTAGAACAAATTTTAAAACAGAGGTTTTCTTGGATGTTCGTGGACGTTTAAGTCGTATTATATATGTAGTAATATTATTGTAACTAGCTTTTACTAGCAGCTTTGTTTGTTCATCTGGTTCCAGGAAAATGCCTGATTTAGTCAAATCAAACCACACAGATTATCAGATTACAATATTTAATAATATTTTTACGAGACCTTTCGTACAAATATATGTTTCATGGGAGTCGGAATTATGGTATTTTTAAGATCCAGGGGTGTTTTTATATATAGGTGTAAAATAAACTGTTGTATAACATTCGGGAGGTACCAGGATCAAATCCCGGTCTACGTTAAGTTTGTACGATGCATCATCTCGCCGGACAAATGCCGGAATGCGATGGACCTCCAAAGGGCCTTATCCCGCCAGGTTAGTTGGTAGAGAGCACTCAATATTCTTAACCTTGCCTTACAACGTTTTATTTAAAAGATAACAAAATAACACAGTCGGGCTAGGAAGTGCGATTGAAATATTAGTATTACTGTTTTCGAGCCAAACACAAAATAGCTAACATGAAACACATTTCTTAGAAAATCATCGTTATATTTAAAACGGAAGGCATCTTAGAAATTGGTTATAATTTTTCCATGAGACATTTGACATGTTTCAACGATTACAATATTTGTTTCTAAATTTTATATCTCAACTGGATTATTCATGTATCTTCGCTTTACAATTTCCCCACAAGACCCTATGTTTTAACAGCACGGCACTAAGCAAAGTTCCTTGAGAAGACCCCGCTTGAGGTAAGGTTGGAGAGGAAGACCTCAGACCTAGGCTCTAAACCGTTTGTTAACCTGTAACTGTAAAACTGCAACCCGTTTCGTCTAATTTGAATAAACATCACGTTAAAGCGATCGACGCAGAGAAGGTCTTCTCTTTCGGACGTTCCAAAGAACTCGGTATCGGGTGCTTTCAGTCAACTTTGTTTAGAAAACTGGAAATTGCAGAGTAAATATGCGTACCTACCTATGCGTAGAAAAATTCAATCAGGAAAGGTTTTGTCTGCCTGTTTTACTTTTAGTAATGGAAGAACACGATTTAAGGAAAATGTATTTTATCACGTGTAAATTTGTTGTTGAAAAGTTTAAGTCGGCATATTGGTAAAAACAGTTGTGAGTAATTACATATTCAATCTACCCAACTACAATTAACAAATAGAGAAGTTTGAGTCATACTTTTTCAGGGGGTTGGATTAAGCAAGAAGAAGGGTCTTTTTAAACAGGGGTTGGGATGAGCTTGAAGAAAGGCTTATCGGAAGGATGTCAAACAACGCTGTAGAAAGGATTATAATAGCGGAGTAGCCTTAAAGTACAATTCGTTATAAGTTAAGAAATGTGAGCGTATACCTCGTCCGATTTTCGTCTTAAAATGTGAAGTGCTTCTTTCAATTACTCCATTTTATCAATGCACTACGATGCGGCGCGATCTGTTTTACTCAATCTAATTCAACAGTGAAAAACATGAATCGAAAAAACTATAAAGATACTTCACTACTTCAGTCATAGATTTGATTATTTACGAACAATAATCCTCAACGCAAACAATGTATTTATACTTTACTTCTCGTTAATGGTGGCTACCCCGTCAAGCACACTCGTCCAGCCTGCAACTACTTGATTACATTACAAAGAAACATATGAAACGAAATAAATCATAACATTTTGGCTTAGAGGAGGAATTTGAAACATGCGGAAAATCGAAAAGTGGCTTAAGTGGTTGGACACGGAGTGCGTTAGAGTTTGTATTGTAATTTACACGTCCAGCCCCTGTAATGAGTCCGCTCCTACACCCCAGCCGGTCGCCTCCATCACACTCTACTTCTCATATTAATTTAAATGTCAGTTGCGGTTCTGCCTCCTCACGTTTAAACAAACATGCAACTGGCTACTTATTACCAGCGAGTTTGTACGTTTCGCTTTACGGGCTTGTCATCTTTGTTGCTTTTATAAGATGGAATTATTGCTATATTGTTTGGCGATGTGTAATTAAAGGATAGTCAGCGTTATTTATGCAGGGTTTGTTGATGCGATTGGCAGATCGAGAACTATTGGTGTGGTGAACTATTGACTTGTGGGTTATTGTGCTCTCGAAATTCAAAAATCTACTATTTTGGATATACAACGTTTTTCAAACTCTTTTCGGAAACTTCAAGAACTTGTTCGGAAGGTCATACAAACTGTGTATAAACATTGGACTTGTCTCACTCCGTTTCTCATATGTCTGTAATTGGTTAATCAGTAGGCCTACGTCGTATTATAGGAACCATTTGAGACGTTAGCTTGAAACTTGGCACGAATATTTTGTATTGTTGTGTTTCCACGTGTATTACGGTTTTAGGGATTGTTTTAAAACATTTGACAACTTTTCCACAGTTCCAAAATGGAGGTCATTTTAATTTGTTTATAGCTAATCGAAAGAGTGTTTAAATATTAATTATTTAGACACAAAAATAGAATTGTAAGCGAACAAAGATTATATACAAGTTTTAGAGATCAATCCATAATTAAGTAATTGATCGTTTTCGAAATAAAGACATGGTCATTTTAGGTAATTTGCACAATTTTACTCGTACAAATTGCAGTTTCCTAAGAGAGTTTGAAAATACTCAAGATATCTTCAAACGTGAAGGCAAATAACTTATTTCTTATCAAGAAGGATAACTAAGTGGGGTAAATAAACAGTAAAATTGATATTTTCGAAGGTTCATACAAATTTGTTGATCAGTGGTTGGCGTAGGTGATTGTGATGGTTGAGACAATGTGCGTACAGACAACGAGAATAGCCTCACGTTACCACGTGATAAATCGCAGCAATTAACCGCACATTAGTTACCGCACGCGTCACCGCTACCGGACACTCAAGAGGATGGTCCAAGGCGTAATTGACTTCTCAGTCTATACATTGAGAATTGAAAACTTGATGTGTCAATATATTATTAACGTGTTACCAAACTTTGATATTGACTTTAAGGATCGATTAGCAATATAATATGTTATTCGGTGTATATATTGATTATTGAACATGTTATGCAGCAGCATCTTATTGACTTGTTACCTTCCATAGATATTATAGGCACTTCCATGATCGATCAACAATAGGCTATAATATGTTGTTCGGTGTATATATTGACTATTGAACATGTTATGCAACAACATGTTATTGACTTGTTATTTTCCATATATTCCAGGAACTTAAGGAACCAATGAACAATATAATGGATTGTTCGATGTATATATTAACTATTAAACACTTTGTGCGTGAATAAATTATTGATGGTACCTTCCTGATATAATGGATACTTTGATTGTCGTTCAAAGTGTGGTTTGCTTAGGTAGTATGGGCTCTACTGGCAATTGTACACTAATGGATTGACCAAATATGAATAGAAGGAGTGTGAGAATTGCATATTTATTTAATCTATGAATTAATATTATTAAAGACATTTGTTTTGACTTCAAACAATTAACTTGTAACTACTAATTATTTGTCATTAAAACTTTAAACATATCGAATTTCTAGGGATATTATTCATCCACTTTACACAAAGAGCTGTTATACCCAATGGCTGGTTCATAAAAACTTCAGTTAAAAACATGAAATTCCAAATACAAAATATTATTAAATTTATTAACTTTATTTTATCTTTTTCGTTTTATTTCGGGGTATAATTATTATTTAAGATTTTAAAATCTACGTGATTTTTTACCTCCCAATTAACAATACTTTCTTTACACCGTGAATACTTGAACCACTTTATATGATATTATGATGTTAAACTCCGGCAGAGATAAAAATCGTAAGCTCAACTTCAGTCATTAAAAAAATCCAAACAGCAATTGTTTAATCCGCTATTATTATTAGCATGTTACAATGAACGATTCAACCCCGAATATTCATACGTATCCCTAACTGATTTGAAAGTTAGCAGGTTATGTTTCCTCTATGAACCGTGCCGCCATACTCTGTGGAGGTAAACAGCTGATTAGGCTGGCAAAAACCACGCATGTGACACTCTCAAGCCCGCCACTTGAGATGTATCCAGGCCACCTGCTCCCCCTCCTCGACAGTCTAGTGGTCTGGGTCTACTCTCAGCTCCAAAAAGCATTGGTCTCTGCTGAAATTTGGCAACCTACAAAGATTGGGAACTGATAAATCCAAGTTTAGGGATTGAATGTAAAAACGACTCTCTTGTAAGAAATATGGTAATAATGCCTAAGCAAGCTTTTAATAAGATAAATTAAACTGTCGCGTCGTGGGTATATTAACATTGTGGAAAATTCATTCAACAACACCTATCTCGAAGTCCTTAAACTAGGGATATGGTATTAATCCTGTAAAAGCTACTATTATATAACTTGAAACCTACTTTGCATACCCATTTGGCTAAATCAAATGGTTTCAAACAATCATTTGAATAATGCCAAACGCACTATTCAAAACGTTAATTTAAATGTCCTTTAAACGTTAAAATGTGTAATTTAAACGTTTATTAAATGTCTTTGGACATTTAAATGTTAACACTTCTAAACGTTAAACTGTGAATTGCGTAAATTTTTTACTTTTTAAGTCGAAAACTGTTAGAATAGATGTCTGACCAATTCTGCGATTGGAAGGCAGACTACCAGACGATGATAAGTTAATCAATGAACTTTGCGTGATTTCATAGGAGGAACCAATTTGTCAACGAAGTTGCTTTAAATTTCCCGAGCTGTACCCTACCTATATTCTAATACGAGCAATGTCTGTTTCTTTGTTTATTTCCAAAATGTATCTTGGAATCCAGCGGAATGATTTTGTTACAAAATTAGAATTAGGGGCTTTTTGACCTAAAAAGTCTATTGGTAAAAACCTAAACACCATGAAAAATTATGTTTCGTTAGAAATCGCATTAGAAAAATGGAAATGTTTACATTAGGCTTATGGAGATTCAAATCAAAAATAAATAACATAGCAGCTGTGAATTAATTAACCAGTGAACTGAAAAAAAACTCACAAGGTAAAGTGTCTACAAATCATTTCTTGAAATCAGTGACTAAAGTGCCGTTTAATAAAGATTGCATATAGAGTGGACATTTTTCACCCACGAAACGAATCAAATATACCTAGTATGACTGTCTCTCCGGTACTGAATGTAGATTTTAAAATTCATAAAATAATACCTCACTCTAAAAGTAAACAAGTTTGAGTTTACATTAATGCAAATAATTAATCGGCAATAGCGAGGAGGAAATTCGGGTGCGCAGACAGCGAAACAAGGCTAGCCACATAGCGGCTGTCTGCGCCTAGTAGTTTCTCCAGACCGCGCCAAGGTCACACTGTAGTTGCCAAACTTGCAGCCGCCATCATCATAACCTTGCAACTAGATTCGTCTATTGTTGGCGATGACGCGCAGTGCTGCCAATTCAACAAACCCGAATTGTCGTAAGGTGAACAAGAGATTATGCTGCATAGAATTAATAATATTTATAGCAAAGATATTTTACTAAATTATAATTTACTTTTATATTCTTTAGTCTCAGCACAGATTGATTCTGATTTTACTATAGTGACGAGGTCTAAATTTCAAGAGTAAATCCATTTGTTTGGCCATTTCGTAATGTTATATGGTGAAGAGCGAGTATATTTGGAAAGCCTTACAGTACTTGGTACAGTATTTGGTTACTGTACTAACTATAGTCAATCTTTTAAAGAGTTTCTTTGTGACCGGAGTACAAAGGGTCCTTTGTTTGATAGTCCCTTCTAGTTGTTTTTATATTGAAAAGCATACATATACCCCAGATTTACAGTCCACACTCAGTCATAGATTATATAACATGATTTATAACCGTACAGGTTTTACAAAATAATAATAACCACAAAACTACTGACAAACATAAGAATTAATATCTCTTCATAAGTGTATTTTTTGTATGTAATTATTTACCTTTAAACTAACTAGACTATTAGAAAATAAAAATATTTGAGGATTAGATTTTAGAACATTTAGTCTGCACTACATTTAAATTTAGAAAGTGTTCCTGAAATGTCTGCAATTCGTTGCAGCCCTGTTGAATAGAAGTTAGTTGAGTTGGTAGTTATGTTTTTGCAACATCACGGTTAAATCAAGTAATATTATGAAGTATGGCATACAAGCTTGAATGTATGTAGTTTTTCCTTGCTCCAATATGTGTGAATTACGCTCATAAATACATACTAACGGAATATGTCCTGATTTACACATTTTCATTGTTTTTTTATGTTTAAAATATATGTATAACCTCGATTATAATATATTTTTACACCTTTCTGTGCATTTCGCATTATGTATACTGCTTGTGCTGAGATAACCAGAAATACGAATAACAACTTACAACATGTAATGTAGATAATACAATCCCAAAAATATAAATAACGTTGTTTCGACTCAATTTATTTTTAAAATTTGAAATGCTTAACACCAAAAAGAATTATAAAAACTGAACTTCTGTCCTCCAAGACTATCATTGATAACATCTTAAAAAGGACCAGCATAACGTACATTTAGCAGTGGTTGAAACTATTTCAACTTCGTATTACAAACGTGTTTGAAGAGACATGTAGTTTGTAAGTGCTTGGTCAGTTTTGTAAGTTCAGTTAGGTACGGGTTGTTTTTTGTGGATTGGGGTCAAAATCCTTCAAATCCTCGTCACATGAAAATGTGATCAAAGGTGATTGTTGAAGCCCTTCCATCGAATTTTCGTTTCAAAATAAACGACTAACTATAACTTCAAATCCACTTTTTCTCGGAGTGTTAAATAACTATTCGACATCTCCATATCTCGTGTAAAACACGGTAGATTTTTAAAGATGTAAACAGATAAATATTTGTGTTATCTAATTTAAAACACGATTTCAGAAAAGAACACAACACACGGACAACTAAAGCTGTGTCAAGTCAAATTTTCGTCCAGTAGTTACGAATTATAGCAAATAGGAAGGGCATGGTTTTTTAACGTAGTAGCGTTTTTCTAGTTATACTTTTAATAGACTATATGCAGCCAACACGGTCGAAGATGCATGAGTCACAATTGAAAAGGGATAAATACTGTGACAACACACGATGCAGTGTTTGTGACCACATGTATTTATAGAAATAAACCTTTATAATAAACAAATTTTCTGAAGATAAACTAAACGTTAGGATAACGTCAGCGCACACACTGTAGCCTGCAAGACAGAGATGTGTTTGTGGTCGCCACAGCCACTCGGCTCCACACGGAGCCTTGACCGAGATGGGCCCCACTACCGCCGCCGCTGCCGCTGTCTAGTTTTGGCTAATATCACATAACTAGTCTGCGAAACCTAACCTAACATAACGCGGCCTAGTGTGAAGCTGTAGTCAAGGACTTGTGTCCCAATCTCCCTCACATCGTTACTAGGGGCTTCACATATACATATTTGGCAATTTTGTCCAGTGCTACCTGATTCCAAATATAGTAAAAGTACATTTTAAATTGAGTTCATGCATAACCATGAGAATTTATTGTGATTACTATTTTCGTGACACCTTTACATTAAACAAACACATACTAAAATATTTTTTTTTATCTATTAACATAGTGTATTATTGCAACCATCCCTAAGCTACCAAAAGTTAATAGGGTTGGTTTAGATAAGTGGACGAATGCTCCGTAATTTTGTACTCGAATCCAAATCGGTATGGGGATATACACATATTACGTAACGCCTTTACGAGGAGGGGGGTATGGCTTTGGGTTATGCTGCGTTATGTGGGGGAGGGGATCAACGTTACGTAACTCACACATTTTAACTTTAAACTTAGGATCTGGCGCACTCCCGTATTTGTTGATAATGGGCTATGTTAAATCTTTAAAAAAGTAACTGTTTTTATTTATCTGAGGAATTTAGTTTTGTGATCTCTCAAAAGTATCTTTTTTAATATTAACTACACATTTATTTTTTATCAACATCCTTTTCATTTGTAATAGTTTTTACTTTAATGTTGGGTTAACTTTTCTCTTATAAAAATGTTATTGCACTGTTTAGTTTTATAAATACAACTTTTTATATTTATGACGATTTTAGTTTTATGATCCCTCAAAAATACCCTATTTTTTAATACGAGTTATATCTGTTTGTTTGCAAAATTTATCTCGAGATCCAGCGGAAGGATTTTGCTGAAAGTTAGGGATTAGGGACTTTTGGGTCTAAAAAATCGATTGGTGAAAACCACTACCTCAGGAAAACTCGTATTTTTATAAACAACTCATTTGAAAATTGAAAATTTTAACATTGAGCTTATGGAGTTTAAAATCATAACACCGGTTACTTTGAACAACAAAAACAAACCATTAAATCAGCTTCTATAAATTAAAATATTGTAAACAGCTATTTATCATTATGGAAATAAAAAACTACTCGAATGGCAACTCTCATAATGGAAATAAAAAACTACTTGAATGGTAACTCAAACTCTTTTTTCGATAGGCGAGTGAGCGCAGCGAACGAGCTAATCCGGGAGGCGAGTGAGCGAAGCGAACGAGCTCATATTGAAAATGAACTAGTATTTGAAATAAAACAAATTCAATGCCTCTTCAGCGGAATCAAACACCGAGCATGGCTCGGTCCCCCGGTACTTTTGTTTATATTAACTACACATTTATTTTGTTTATTATTCGACAACTGTTACCATAAAGTTGTTTCGTATGTGTATTAATTATATATAACATTTGTTGTTTTATAGCTGAGATAGAGTATTTTGTTGTTTATATCATTGGTAACAGTCTTGTTTGTTTTGATCAATTTTGCTTTGAAAAGTTATTAAAATATTTTATTAAAACATTGCCATTAAAAGTTTAATAATGTATTTAAAGCCATATTCCAAATTGCTAATAAAACTATGTTTAATAGGTTTAAGTTGTTAATAGGTAAAGTCTACTACTATTGAATTACGTAACACATTGGGTGGGATGCTCGCGTTACGGTGTGTTACATGGGGAAGGGAGGGGGGGTTTAAATGATGAAAAATCGCGTTACGTAATATGTGTATGGCCTCTATGCATTTAGCCAGTTGAATATTCTGATACTTAGTAATTTGTTTGAAAGTTTTCAGAATAAAAAAGGGAATACGATACTCCTCTTTTTACCATATTTAACATGTTTACATATTTTTAAAACAGTTAGTAGACAGAGCTTTTTGGGAAAAAGCAAATATAGTTATTTTATTATTAAAGATTGTTTTATGAAAATATTTACATTAAGAAGCTACGTGAAGCAACATACCAAGAGTTGTTAGAGCATATAAAAAAGCGAGAAATCAGTTGCGCTATACGATACGTTAAAATATATTTAAACTTCTGCTGCACTCACATATAATACGCTAAATATAGGCCTACAAGGTTGTAGTAGGTTCTCGCGCTAATACAGTACCACGAGATCGTATGGTACAAGCATAAATATATATTTAATTGTTGGATGACGTCTTTCATTGCATCATGTTGTTATAACGCGTACACCATGCAAATAAAAATAATTTTTCTATAACAACACAATTGATCAATGTGCTGAATTTACCAGTAATTGGTAAATATATACATATATTAATATGCATGGTTCATACAATTATTGTGTGTACTATACATCCACTTAATGTAAAATAAATACAAAATATTAAATTAAACTGGAGTTTTAATTTGGTCCAAGGAATAAAAAAGCGACATTAACATAGTGTGATCTTGTAGAAATGGTTTTAGAGTCTTTAAAAGGAGTTCTGTTTGATTTAGCTAATTAATAAGGTTATAAGTATGTTTTTGGGAGTTTTAGATGGTAAAGGTGACGATTAGTTTATTTAAAAAATATATTGTTTAAGAAGCAGGACTTTTGGTGAGAGAATGAAGCCCTAACTCGATCACCCACCTCGTGAAGCAATTGTTTATCATAGAATTATACTTTTTTCAGACATTTGTATGCCATTATCATAATGTATATTATTATAACTTGAAAGGAGTTTTATAAATTATTTACGTCAGAATGAAAAATTACCATGGCTCCCACCTAGATCTTCCCATGCCACCTTAGTTAGGAGTTTTTCCCTTATATCGACTATATAACTAATTTTCTATAAGCAAAACACTTAACATCAAAGCACTTAACACAAAAATTATATTTTTCTTCGTGAGGCATACAATTAGTTTTAGTTTTAATAGTAGGTGGCAATGAACAATTGTTCATTTACATACTACTGATATTTTGATGGTGAAATCGCTAAAATAAATGTAGCTCCTTTCGCAGAGTTTTGGTGCGTGCTTTAAGCATGCGTATAGAAGTGACTTCCCCCCTCCCACGTCATAATAGTCAACTTACCAATCTACATTTATTTATCAAATCATACGTATTTTATGATTATTTTTATAATTTTTTTAATATTTTGGTAATTTACTGCACCTAGGGGAATAGAGGTTTGGGGTATTTACTACCTTTCTCACACCAAAACCCCTTTTCACCAAGTACCGCAAAAGATCTTGCAATATGAAACGTGCACGTTTACGACGTACACTTACGACAAACTTTACTTGTAAAACCTATCCTCATATTTCACTGAGATCTTCTCAACAGTAAATTGCTTTTAGACTTAAGTTTATCATTCAATGGCAACATATTGTGTTATTAATCACTCGTTCAATGATAAATCTAATTTGCTTGATAATGATTATCTCACAACCTATACACAATGAAAATATGACTCTGCCGGAATAGACCGTTAGACGCTTGCTCAGCAGTTCCAACAGTCGAGATGATCAAGTAACAACAACTTTCTCGTCAACAAATATTTCCAAACGGATATACAGTTACTAAACTGTAAGAATATCGTTTTGTTTCCTATCAAAGACTCCATCAGTTTTTTCCGAGGGATCATCCCCCGACCTCCGACATGCGTGGCAGAAGATCGTTTAATGACTACAGCTCGCGCTCATGCTAACGTCAAAATTAAACTAATGCAGGCCCAAAATAAGCTCTAATTGAGCTCGAAATTCGGCGGCGTGAGAATGAGCGCCGAGTATTGGTCGCCTGCTGCCCGCTGCAGGTTGTAATTGACCCTAGATGGGGGGGGATGCATACCTTTTTTGATTGCGCAGTAAAGAAATGCACGCAGCTATAAAAACTTCAAGTCGTGTGTTTTTTGTAGCCTCTTTTGGCTACGGACGAATCTTGTAGCGCGATAAGACGCTGAAACATTAAACACGAGTGTGTAAATTACTTTGCTAGTGTGTGTGGATTACAAGGCTATTTGCGTTGTGATCTTGGTCATTAGGAATTAAAGTTAATTCTTGGCTCATTGATTGTTTTTGAAATACTAGTTTATTTGAAAATTATTTTTGCATAGCAAAAATCTAACTGTAAAATAACACTAATACAGAGGAATAAAGTTGTATAAAAGTATACAAATGGTTCTGACAAATCTTCATTGAAGTCAAAATAATATTAATCACAACTAGAGCAATCAATTAATTAGTGGAAATGTCACATGAGGTCCAGTAAACGTATTATAGAAGAGAAGTTTACCTACTATATGATAATGTTACGTAGTTATTAAATGGGACTTTTAAAACCGGTTGAACTCGTACACCTGTTGTTCTGAACAATTAAGGTCATAAGTACACCCCAATTTTAACAGGTCTATAGTAAATACATAAAATCAAAACATATCTTAAAAATCAATTATATTCTTAGTTATCAAAGTGATCTTAATTATGTTCAATCAACTCAGTACATATACACATGCACACATATGTATGTGTAATACCATTACTACTGTTTTGTTGTTTTTCATCTGTGACCTTGTATTTTTTTAGATTTTCATTTACCTAGTTCTTTCATTGGGCTACTTAAACAATTAAATTCTCCTTTATTGTAAATAGTGTTCTGATTTATCAAGGATTAAAACTTATATAAACTACCCTAAAGACCGATCAACTACGAATTATATCAATCAACAACAACAAAATATATGAATCAAGAACACTCATCATTGTTAACTTGTGGGCCAACATTATCAGAGCTGGCACTCTGATTTATCAGCTAAACGTTGATGTCCTCGACCGAATTCAATCAACAAAAACCGCAAGAAGTCCGCTCTAATAGACCTTACGCCACTTCACCAAACCAGCCTCCTTTACTAAATTCTTTCGAAATAATTAAAAATTCTCATAAAGCAACAACTAAATTAAAACTATATAATTATGAATATACAGTTGAAGGGGGTTTAGTAAGTTTAGTTGTATTAACTTAATTTAAAACAAAATGAAGACGGATTTAGAATAAATTTTTAGTGTTTTTTTAGAATAATACAATATTGTAGAGCCAATTAGACTCATTCAAGTTTCCTAGACACAAAGTTTTAATAATTTACTAACTGAACCAACATAATAACTATAATTTTACAATATGTTTCAATTCTGTTCGAAGATATTGAGCAGATTAGGAGCAACCAAAATTATTGTAATAATTAAGAGTTTAGTTTTTTTACTTAGTATAGAACTAGTAGAGTATCTAAACCTATCTCCAAGTGATAATCCGGCTCTAGTGTTTATAAAGTGGATATATAGTTGGTTTTTTAATCAGTAAATTGATTGAGATGCAAATGGCTAACCTTTAACATTCTTCGGGCAAATTTATCATGTCGTATCAACATTCCTTTTAGGTTTGATAATTTTCAAAATTAATTTACTTGTTAAAATGTTTTATGGCTTTAATGTTGCCTGTAGTTTTTATAGTCCTGTAAAAGTAGAGTTTTACTCTACAAACGGGCCGGTAGTGTTTGGTTGTGTATATGTTGTTTAGGTTGGTAGTGACATGGAAAAATGCAAGTTTCTGTCATTCCACACCCTGGGCTCCCGCTGTTGTTTTGGAAAAACTAACGAAAACTGACCCTTTTTGAATTTCCAGGCTATATCTCCGTTTCTGAACGTTTATTGCAAACTATGTGACTGCTCATTTTGTTGTCAACAACATTAAATGCAATATTTGTATATAATAAAATCTTTATAATACAATAACCCCTTGTCAGAGGTTACTCCTCTATGGTTTAGGACTTCGGTTAATGGTTTGAAACCTTCCTATGGCTAACCTGAATTGTCATGCACAGTGTCAGCGCAAATGTACCCAACATAAGGTACACAACAACCCCCATTATTTCTCGGGTTTTTGTTGGTATAAAGTTTCAGCATTAACAAAGTTTTAAAGAATTTACCTTGGTTTAATGGAATACCAAGTAGACCCCCAAAAGGTATCTTAATAGCACTTATTTGCAGTAAATGAGATTTATGTTAGTTCTATCGATTCAAGACAAACTATATCCCGCACCCTTTAGGGGGCAAGTGTCCATTTGCCTTAGGCGCCCCTGTCTTCGGCTGCCTATGTTTGGTGGTGCTTGTGCGGATCTCCTCCGCCAAAGTTCAGGTGTGCCATTTCTTCCTTGGATCAGAAAATCGCTTTAGCTCCTGATTTTCGCAGTACATTCTGATCAGCTAAAATGGTTTGGAAATATAATCTTTTTGAAACATGAAATGTGTTATATAACAGAACATCTTTTCGGCGAGCCTGGAGGAGTGTTCTCAAGTTAAACTTCGGTGGTATATATACCGTACGAGTATCAGTCGATCGAAATGTAAATTAATAGAGGTTTTCGATTATAAATTTTTCGAAGAATATTTGCCAATCCTGTATTGTCCCCGCCACGGTTGTATTGGTCGCAGTTGACAAAGGCCATCGCAGGCCTGGGGACGCGACGGCGACGCGCGGGGCGGGGCGAGTCCAGGGGTCATCGGCCAGACGATCGCTAAATTCCCCGAAAACTAGTTTTGCAAAGAAAGTGGTTCGGTCCGGAGTAGTCAAAGTGGTCCACCATAAAACAATCTAGTAAGTCGTGAGCGGGCCGGGCCAGACGGGACACTTTTTGTGGGGCCCACACCTTATTGGTCGAGAGCCGGACTGCAGCCGAATTTTTATGCGTTATTTGCAATCCTTTCTGCACACTCGTATTCGTACTGGTCCTTCCTATCACATCTTGCGTCTGCGTACTGCGCCGCTGCACACCTGCGTCGGCGGCTGCGGTCTGCGAGGTCCGAGTACCCCAACACTACGGCTGTGCTGTTGCACGGGTAATGAAGCTTCTCATGGTCTAATCTTTGTGTTCAGTATATTCCTTGCAATGGTTGTTATTTAAGAACCCAAAGCAGATCGGTTCCAACAATAACCTAATGGATTCTGAAAACATAAAATGGAATGACTCATATTTAATATCGAAGCGACGTTTGTTTGTTTTTCCATAATGAATAAGCTACAGAACCAAAATCACGCTGGAATTCCTAGAAAGATAGATAAACAGACAACAAATATATCAACTCTTCCGTTTCGATGATCCTTTAGGGCTACGAGATAACCCCTTCCTGACACGGGTCACAGGGAAAATTATGGAATCTCTGTGAACGAGCTAAAGAAAAGGGATTCTCTAAGGAGGTAAGGTAGGGATTGTCAGGCACGGGCTTGGCATGGTAAAAGATATTTTGCTCAGAACTTTTGAAAAATATATGTATTGAATAAATTATATAGCGGAGAGAATGTATATCTAAATTGCATTACATGTTAATAGGGTTATATATTTTCCGAGGACAGTTGAAGCCTTCTAACAAAATATAATTATAAGGCCAATCGTATTTTGAATTATTATCTGAAAATTACTGAATAATCAGGCCCAAAACCTTGAAATTTGGGAGGATTGAGGTGTTCAAAGGCTTACTGCTTTGAATTTTCCCCGGACAATTTTTTAAGGAAGATGAAAGCGAAATACCGGGAGCAATATGAGATTGATAGGGATGCTGCAAGCTATATGAAGAGCGTACCCCCAGCTATGTTGAGGTGATTGGAAAGAAGCTGTGAACCCACAGACGTTGAACTGCCAGGCTCATCTAACACGTCCAACCATGGGTGGAACAGCAGCACCGCAAGGTGAACTTTTATCTAAGGCAATGTTTGTCAGGCCATGTATTTTTTGTCGTGTATGTACAGGATGGGCAAGGCCAACTGACCGGACTTCAGCTCCTGCCAGGATTTTCTGGACAACGCGAAAACACCTTTTTCCGTTTCCAACGTTGGTAGAGGCCATACTAAAACCTGGTGTGTTGGAGGACACGGTTTGAGTTAAAATGATGGAAGGTGAAGACGATTAGGACTTTGTGTTCTTTTTTAATCCTGGCTTCGCACCAAATAGACTGACGTAGACCAAGAGGGGGAATAGGTCCTTATATTTTCTTACGGTTGGAAAAAGGTGTGAAATATAATGTCAGACTTAGTCTGATGAAATGGGATAAACGGTCTCAGATTTGAATGCTAAAGAGTGGATCAGGTTTTTAGTAAATGTCCCATTCTCCAGGCTGGCCATAAATGTGTGCGTAAATGCATTATCTTTCCCCTACCTTTCCTATAAGGCTAGTTTACGAAGCTATAATAAATAATTAATTCTAGTGGCAACGTTAGGTCCTGTGAAAGCTATCTTAGTTGAATAGTTTAACACTCTGAGGGTTTCTTCCAATTTATGCACTCTGCAGAATACAACATGCAATTATTGCTGGAATTTCCAAGAGGAAGTTCAAAATCGAACCATAGAAACTCAGAAGCAACAACAGAGTCAGTTGGGCCATCATGTTGTAGAAAATAGCAAAGTCGGTAAAACTTCCCGTAAACCATGTACGAACGGTAGATAGTATGATTTCATAAGATAATTCTTGTTTTGTAATCCATCGTTTTATCCTTAAATTAATGAAAATACAACCAATAGGCCTACCTCTAAAGTTTATTAAAGCACTTAAAATTTAGTTCATTTTCCAGATAATGTTCGAGGATCTGTAATAAAAAAATTTCTTGATTTTTGTTCGGCGAATTTCTTACTCTAAACCTAATAATTTTCTTTCATGTTTGATACCAATCGAAAGCTCTTACCCTCAGGATGTGCCTTTTTGGGTTTTGAAAACCATCTACTTCCAGAGGGCTCCACCCCATGGACTTTTCGAGTTCCAATGTTAATCTAATGGAGTTATATTTTATTTATTCAAAAAGCTGATTATAATGTAGAAATTTCAGAACTCATGGCCCTATGACTGCTAAATTCCCGTGCGGAGAATGGGACAACTGCTAGTATTGTTAAAATTAAAAATTTGCAGTGCTTGTAGAGAATAAAATTAACTAATTTCGGATCTATAATTTCTGACGAAGAAAGATATATTGACGTTAAGCTCGTTCATTCAGTGTGACCTTCCTCCGCCAAGATCAGCAGGTCATTCGGTTATAAATATTACGTAAGTGAATTTATATTTACATAATATGTAAAAAAACACGAGTTGTTTTTTATAGTATTTAAGTTTATTAAATGCAATAAATTCAATTATAGTGTCTAGCTAGTTAAGAGTTTCATTAATATAGTTGCTTCTATAGTTACAGATGCTTACGTAAAGTGCAAACGAACAACAACACGTTTCACTTGGGAGTTCATAACGTTTGGTGTATCATTAGCTTGAATAGAAAACAAAGATATTCTCGCTCTGACCCAAGCAGACCTTCAAGCAAGGGTTCATCTAACGTTTCTCACTATGAAGTAATTTCACGGCTCTTCCGTATGATTTCAACTTATTAGTTATTGGAGCTCATCAAAAAATGGGCGGACTGTGACCCTAGACGCTGCATTGGAATTGTAATAGTCGTTCTATTGAATTCCGCTATATTACAAATTAGAAACATTCTTATTCGATTCGACTCGGTGTTCTGTAACTTAAAGGTTCAACCAAATACAATTTTATGGATGTTTAATTTGTCGATAATTTCATATTTGGCGTGAGATCCATACTAACATTGGATGGTCATTATCTGTATAGTACTTTTTACAGTTTATATTTATAAAGATAAATCGAGAAAAAAACGTTCAAAACATTATATTACAGATAATGAGATATTCAATCCATACAAATTTCTGAAAATAATTTGTATTTAGAGATATATTACCTTACAGTTTTATAGAGGAAATGAGTATGCCATCTTGCTCTGCAGTGTTAAGGCCACGCTCCCCCGTCGGTCATATTGGATTGATTCTCCATAAGCGCAATGCTAACTAAAAATCTTTTTAGGACCCACATTTTTATTTAATTTTCAATCTGATTTAGGTCATTTTTTTGTACTACTCAAAATAAAGTAAAGAGTGATTTTTGCGAGTAAAACTTCGTATAAGTGTTACAGATTACCAAAACAAATTGTCAAACTTAAAAAAATTACATTTTTATTAAACATTATAATTTATTTTCAAAATATCTTCAACAATAATTACCCGCGATAAGAATATCTTTCAATTTACACCAAAATCTCAAGAGATAAGCGAAAAATTGGGGTCTGAACTTAACATTATTATAATGGGCGATAAAACCAATATGGCCGACAGAGTATCCGGCTCTTAACTCAGTATGTTGAAAGTATTATGGATACTAATAGGATAGTTAGTACACTTTATTGAAGTAACATATTTTTACCTAATGAGGGGGGATTGTTTGTTGTCTTAATACAAATTGTATAAATACAATTCTACTTGTTAAAACCTTTTATCCAATCCCTAAAAATCAAAGGAGAGGGGGTTATCAGTTCAACTGTAGCTGCATTTTTAACCAAGTGGGTAAAGGATTATTGTCAGAAGAAGGCTTTATTAGATACATTTTTTCATATTCAGCTTAATTATGTGGGTTGTTAATTTGAAATACTGTACGGAAATTGGAATTTGGTAAAAAAAATGCAATGGAACCGAACTTTAGGGGACAGCCTAAATATTTTGAATTAAAGAAAGTTTGAAATATCGAGAGTTTTAATTGTAGAGGTTAATGAAAATGGAATTCTAATTATAGAGGTAAAGAAAACCAACGTCATTGAATTCAGATCTGGAGGAAACTGAGTATACGCATTAGTTCATATTTCAACTGGCTCATTTTCGCGTTTAAGTTCGTACTGTAGATGTTGACTTCGAATCTTAGACGTAACGTTTCGCATTACAGCAACAAAATTCGAATTCTAGAGGACCGAGGATAAACATACTCGAGTTTTAGAGGCTGCATTATGCGTTAAAAACACGTCGATTTATCGGTATATATATTTTTAATATTAGAGGTTTTCTGAAGGGAGCAGACAAAAGTTACGAATTATAGAGGTTATATAATTATCGAGGTTCGAATTAGTGAGGTTCTACTGTATACACCTAAAGCAAAACTTCCTGGATGAAGAACATAACAAAATATTCAGGGAAAGGTGTTAAGAAGAAATTGGTATAAATTATCCAGTTGATCCAGATATCAGATTAGTGAAATTACAGAGGACGCTGCATTTAGAGGAGATTGATGGCCTTGTTTGCATCATGACATCGGTGTGCGGGATAAGTGAATATCATTTAAATTACACTGCACCTTGCACCCGCCCCCCGCCCACCTCACACCTTCCGGTGTCGCGGGAAAGGTGGGAAATGTGATCAACACAGCGTTCATTTAAGCTACCTACGCTTAGAAACTAAGATATATAAAGAAAATTTCAAAAATACTCTTGCGAGATAGCACCCGTGACATTATTATGTGAAGATCTGCACCCGTGTATGAAGTTGGTTTATACTGCAGGTTCATAAACATTGGAGAGGCTTTGTGTGTAAAACTGGGAAGATTTGATCTAGTATCAAGTGGATTATATGAGCTAATAGCTCAAATATATCCAATGTGTATAAGTCATTAAAGCAGTAACCAAAACACTGCACAATTTTTGTCACATTTTTCTACGTTGAAAAAATCATCCATGATTGTTTTACTTTAAAAGCAACAACAATTATTAGTGCTCTAAAAATCATGGAAAAATGTATTTTGTATTTGGAATGCTTTGTTTTTTCTTACAGTAAATTGCATTTGCATTTGCAGAAATTTGCAAAAAATTAAAATTATATTTTTGTAAAATTTAGTAAACTAATGTATAAGTTTTTATTTACAAATGATTCAAAAATCGGATATCGCAAATAATTTCAAGGCTACAGCTGGACATGTTTATGTTTAAAATATATAGAGTTAAAAAAACTACTTAATAGAAAAATGCTGGAAATAATATGATAATTTTTCATTTCTACTTAACAAGCGCCGGAAAGAGTTAATAATTTAGATCAGTTATAATTTATTTAATTACTTTTTAGTGTTTCCTACTAATACATCGACTATACACGTATCCAAGAAACGTTAGTCAAGTCACTGAATACGTAAGTGTATAAAATATTGCAAACGTGTGCAAATTATAGTTAATGTATACGTGTACACGTGTTAATGTCTTTAAGGGATGTTTGGTAATAAAATTATTTATTGATCAACAATATCAAAGACTAGCTGAAGTGCCACCCGCATTATTCAGTCACAAAAATCCATGTTTAAAAATCAGACAAACTGATGCCAATAAATGCATAATCAATAAACGATCTCTATTCATTATAACTTTGAATACCCTTGGAGCAGAGTCCTGAGTAATTTTTAAGTCGAATACGCATATTACATACTCGTTGCTTATTTAGATTTTATCTACTTTCGTGCATAGTTGAAGTTTACTCGGTGAAACCGATTTTTCGCTAAATTGGAACAGAGATGACGTCAGACACCTTTTATAATAAATAACACGGATTGATTACTTTGGAAAAATATTATATTTCTCAGAGATTGAGCTATTTTGGCCCTAAACCACACTAATGTAGCGCTGAAGGTGCTAAGGTGCCCAAGGTGTACTGTAACACCTAAAGTGAAGTTTTATCATTGCATCTGGTTTTGTTTAATTTACTAAGATATTTGAATTGTTAATAAGATTATAACGTTACACAATACACAAAATCAACATCAGTATGGTGAAATATTTTCCCCGGAGATTAGTAATTTGTATTCCATTCCTTGTATATAATTTTAATTTGTTTGGCAAACTTTGTACATAATTTCTCAAGACTTTTTTTATTATTTGTGGGCCATACACTTAATACTTAATACTTCAACAAAAATCTTTCATTTGAAGATTACCTTTACTCTAATTGTAAAAAAACTCAAACCATACAGATTATAATTTAGTGGAACATTATCACTTATTTGTCAACGTACTACAGCGAAGTGACATCTTACAGCGAAGTTCAACTAACTCTAAACAGGCGTTTCAATGCGCAGAATACGCATGAGAAATTATACTAGTTAAATAATGAGTTACTCTGAAACAATTAGCTTCTAGAAATCTTTGCAACATGAAGACTCTAGGTAGAATATATTACAAGGATGAAGTCGCGTCCCCTCCTCCCAGACGTCGAAACCCTAACGAATCGGTGGGCAAAACTTCACAGGAATATATAAACAAACCAAAACCCAAAACCCACATGGAAGACGTGAACTGAAAAAAAGAAAAAGCGAGACGACCAAAAACTGGCGGAGATTTGGGGGGCTAGGCGCGATGGCCGCCAAGGCCGAACTACTAGGCCCAGACAGTGCACACAAAAATGCAGTATTTTTTTGGGGCTTGCATTTTTGCGAGGGGTCCACCTGCCGCCGAAACTGGTTTTGGCAACGCTGCAGCGACGACTCGCTCTTTGTTTGGGCTGCTGAATAGTTTATAGTCTGGAGGTCAAACCGAAACTTGGTCCTACCCGACCGAACAGCACGGAGTAGCGTGGTAGGGACGACGATTGGGAGTTTGGGAAGATAGCTGGTGGAGATGGCGAGAAGGCGAGAACAGAACTGTCCTTGCACGTCTGAAGGTGTTGCAAGACATGTGGTTGGTAGCTACCCAGTACCCGCGCTGCCTGGGACAGTTGGACGAATTGTGTAGCCTGTTTGAGACTTAGGGATAAAGAAGAGTGATTATGAGTGACTATAGTGTGGTAAAATTATTGATCTGTAAAAATTTTGAATTACAAATCACAGGTATACAAATATAACTACCAAAAGTATTAACAATATAAACTATTCGTGACAAAATATATTTTGTTTGCAGAAAATGTTAATCACATACATCAATAAAAACTTGAATAATCTGAACTCCACTGAATTCACGTGCATGTAAAACTTACGGATTACTTGTTTATCTCCCTACATTACAAATGTGTCATCCTTAATATAAATGAATATTCTTCTTTCGTATTAATCTTTAAAGTAGTGTAAATTAATTTGAAACATACTTGGGCTCATAAATAGTTAGAAGCTTCAAGGGTAAATGATAATGATCTTACAATAGACATTACAAAGATACATAGCCTATTAATCAATATTGTAAATCTCAACTTCCTTTCTTCCAGATTTTCTTCAGAAAGTAGGAAGTTACAGAGTGATTATTCCAATCAAAAGCCTTCTTATTTTCCGTATCTTCTAATATATAAAATCGAAAGTCCTCAGTTGTACATAACATTTCAACAATTTTCTTTTTTTCTGGAGGGATACAATTTATTAGACTGATTCTTTAGGTCTAAAATAAGAAAATTAAATGTCCTTAATGAATCGAAAACACATTTAGCAGATTTACTTTGGTTTGGATTGTTGAGTACGAGTTCGAAACTATAGCTCTGTAAAATATCTTTGATATTGAAAAGGCTCATTGCCCTTTAAGTAAATGAAAAAGGCTCATCGCCTTTTAAATAAGTTGCAATTAGTTTTCAGTGATAACCAAGTATCTCAATTGTTTTTTGTATACAATTAAATTGTAAAGATTATTTGTTTCACATTACATCGCACCTTTACAAAAAAATACTCAAATCGATCTATGCTTTCGCGATCATTTGGAAGGATAATCTTTGATCAATCGTAACATTTTAATTGCAAAATTTGTACTGCAAATATTTGAGCCATTCCTTACGCATTAATGGTTAGGATAAGGTACATTGCTGCTGACAGTGGTTTTACTTTGTATAGCACATATAAGGAAGATAAAAATACAATCTTGCACAATTATATTTCCAGGATACAGCGGCATAACTTATTCGTAAATGCATAGTTTTATGTTTGCTTTTTACCACTAACTAATTAGCTTATTAAATCGGTAAATCGTTAAACAATGATTCTACTTTAGACTTGCCGTTCTAGAGAAAATTCCTCTGTTCTAGAGAAAATCTCAATCCATGACAACCACCTTTACATGTCATACCGCAATTTTTATCATGATTTTTCACCAGGCGTCATGTACTACGTAATGATTGTTGTACCCATAGGGAGCTCAATGTACATGAGTTATAATATCCTACCATTGACTATGGTCAATGGTCCTACGTTAAAATGATCAAGTTTAATGCCTCATATTGAAATATTTATAGTGTTTGATTCCAGAAGTTCTCCACCCCCACTTTATGGGTTGTACGGTAGGGGTTCTTATGCAATACGTCATGTTTCTAACGTTCACCAAAGAGATCTCACACTATGATACAGTGTACAACTTGTCTGAGGTACAGGAGCTCATTGGTCCAAAGTTTGGTGCTTTTAACGTTCCTGAGGTCCACGTGTTCTTATAAGGGATATTATAGTTTAAGACTGTTTAAACACCAGGGGTTCTCAACACAGTATATTGACCACCACGTTTGAAATTTAGGAATTCCCTTGCCACCGGTTATATTATTGATTGGGTTTTATATCAACAATTTATGTTGCTTTACGTCACTGTATATTAAATTATTATATTATACTAGCCGTTACCTGTCGCGGCTTCGCCCGCGTTCACTACATAGCATAAGTAAATTATAATTAGTTTAGTTTGTTTCTATAATGTCGAATCTGAGTCTGAAGAAGATTTTATATCGAAATATAACTCCGTTTTGTATGTAAGTTTTGGTCTCTTTTAGAATGTATATATATGTTAGCTGACTAAGAGCCGCTAAGAGTATTCCAAGGCAGCAATTTCAAAGACGCCCCACGTATTTCTGATGAACATTTGCCACTTCTGGGCAGCCCTTACAGCAATAGCTCGTCTGCGAGCTTCAGCTTCCTCAACAGTTTCTGTTGATCACTGTTTTGTCATTTCAGTTGCTCTCAAACTGGCCTGTCGCTGAGCTTGCTTTTCACATTGAAGTTGCTGTTCTTCTGGAGTTTCCTCTGCTCTGTGTGCTGCCTGACGAAGAGCTTGTTGAAGCCTTCTATAATAACCGCCAAATAAATTTATAGTTGGGCTGTAGCCAATAGCATGGCTGTACGTACGCTATCACTCTGTTGCCATTTGTCCATAGACAAATATCACTCGAATGTTATTCCAATCAGCTGGTGTGGAGTTTTGGCTACGCAGCACGTCTACTATTGGCTGATCTCGGTTGATATCCCGGTAAACCACGCCCTCAGCTGGCAATTTATCTGGCCGCTATTATAAAATCCATTTGTGCTGTAGTTGCCTGACTTCTTGATTAAGTCAGGCTTTTTCCGAACATTGAGACAAATGAAGGGTGTAGGGGAAAAACCAACTGAGTCCACATTACAACATTTTTCAGGAAAAGGATTAAACATTTTTAAACGCTCCTACAAGGTTATTTATTTCTAAAAAAATGATATGTTTTAATTATGTTTGGCTACAGTTTGTTATCAGTATCAAGTAGTTACGTTTCAGAAACATTTTACTCATTCTGAAGAAAACTTTTTTGCAACAATGACATGAACTTAGTTGGGTTTTCCCTTGGGTCCAAATAATTTAAAATTCATATTACTTGAGCTAGTCGTATTTTAATGAATTAAATTAAACAAACTTTTAATTTATACAAAACTTGTCAAATTTTGTTATATTGTGTGTAACCTATATAATAAAAAAAGTTACATTAATATAGACCTACTAAACAATCAAACTGATATTTTGACTCAGAGTTCAGAAAAAATGTTTGCAATAATTGCATATCTGGCAAAAATAAAAATCATCAATTATTGTATATATATAGGCCTAAGCATTAAATAGTAAGTAGGCCAAGTCCACAAATCAAAGGAGATTCTAAAATTTCTAAAATTTCACTCTTCCACTTTTTTTCTCTTCTTAGTTAATGTAGTGTCACCACCACGCACATTTTCATCACTAGAATCGTCACTAGATAATTCATTCATAGCCACAAAATAAAGAGTTAACTCGCTTAAACAATATACACACTGTTAACACCTTTTAACCTTACTTACTGCACGAGGGTCACAAACAAACAACATAGCACAGTAACACGACTGATAGACAGCAGATGACGCATGCCCAGCTGATGAGATTGTGGACTCAGTTGTTTTTTCCCTTGCACCAACTGGACTCAGTTGTTTATTCCCTGCATGACGAACCTAAACTATGTCATATTTTGTGACTGAGTTGTTTGTTCCCCTGTACACTTTACCATGTGATCCGGCTGTATCTAACCAATCAAATGCAATCTTTACCTGGTATTTGTATAAAATTGGACTAAGTTGGTTTTCCCCCTGCACCCTTCAAATTTGATTTACGTTCCCCTGGCATTATTATTATATAGATACCTTCGTGGTTAGACGTGCAACAAGAGTGTAAACTAAATAAACTCAAAATATCGTTTAAAATCTCAACCCGATTACCTGATAACCTGATCCAGTATCTGATGAAAATCTGTTTTAGTTATCATCTGATCCAGTAGATTTTAGTGCCCATTAGATTAATATTGGAAGTTTGGTGGTTAGTGTTACTTTAGGATATTAGCTATCTTCCGACCAATTATCAAAACAATCGCAGTAATCTGAGCGTTATCGAACCACAAATAAACAAACAAACTCACAAACTTTCAGCTTTATAGTATTACTTGATGTTACCCGCAGGCTTCGCCCCACAAATGATTTATAAAAACTATGACAATTGTGCGTGCTGCAAAGTGTGGTTAGCCCAAGAACTACTAAGAATCAAGATCAGCTGTTTGTATTTTCATCAGCTCAAACGAAAATGAATGTCCATAAGGAATGCATGGGAACTTTGAACCTCAGTATGGGCAAAGCCCTACAGGGTTTTCGCCTCTTTATTATGCCTATATGTTACTCAGGACTATCAAGTACCTCTCTGTGAAATTTCAGCTCAATCAGTACAGTGGTTAGAGCGTGATTGAGCCACAAATATCGAAACAAACATACAAACTTTCACATTGATTATATTAGTAGGATATTATATTTTTGGGGCCCAGGAATTATTAATCCTCGTTATAGTGTTAAACGTGTTTGAACCAAAGATATCTCTTGTACAAAGTCACATGATTGAGGTTCACGATACTCTGGTCCAATGCTACAGTGTTTAACATGTTTAAAGCCCATGAGAAATATGGTCCAATGTTATAGTGTTTAAAGTGTTTGGAGGATATTAGAAATATGGTCCAATGTTATCGTGTTTAACTTGCTTGGAGCCCATGAGTTCTCTGGTCCAACGTTATGGTGTTTGAAGTGTTTGAAGCATACGAGTCCTCTGGTCCAACGTTATGGTGTTTGAAGTGTTTGAAGCCCACGAGTTCTCTGGTCCAAAGTTATGGTGTTTGAAGTGATTGAAGCCCACGAGTTCTCTGGTCCAACGATATGGTATTTGAAGTGTTTGAAGCCCACGAGTTCTCTGGTCCAACGTTATGGTGTTTGAAGTGTTGGAAGCTCACGAGTTCCCTGGTCCAACGTTATGGTGATTCAAGTGTTTGAAGCCCACGAGTTCTCTGGTCCAACGTTATGGTGTTTGAAGTGTTTGAATCCCACGAGTTCTCTGGTCCAACGTTATGTGTTTAAAATGTTTGAAGCCTACGAGTTCTCTGGTCCAATGTTATGGTGTTTGCAGTGTTTGAAGCCCACGAGTTCTCTGGTCCAACGTTATGGTGTTTGAAGTGTTTGAAGCCCACGAGTTCTCTGGTCTAACGTTATAAGTGTTGAATGTGTTTGAAGCTCACGAGTTCTCTGGTCCAATGTTATGGAGTTTAAAGTGTTTGAAGTTCTGTGGTCCAACGTTATGGTGTTTGAAGAAGTGTTTGAAACCCACGAGTTCTCTGATCCAACTTTATAAGTGTTGAGCATGTTTGAAGCCCACGAGTTCTCTGGTCCAACGTTATGTTTTTAAAGTGTTTGAAGCCTACGAGTTCTCTGATCCAACGTTATGGTGTTTGAAGTGTTTGAAGCCCACGAGTTCTCTGATCCAACGTTATGGTGTTTGATGTGTTTGAAGCCCACGAGTTCTCTGGTCCAACGTTATGGTGTTTGAATTGTTTGAATTGTTTGAATCCCACAAATTCTCTGGTCCAACGTTATTAGCGTTGAACGTGTTTGAAGCCCAGGTGAGGTTGTCCAGGTGTTCTAGTGTCCTTGTGTTGTGTGTAGTTTAAGTTACACAACATTTGATCTATTTGTGATGAAATTATAATTTTAAACTATTATCGTTGATTTGTGGTTAATTTTAAAGAGTACTAAATACCGAGTGATTTAGTAATGGTGATGGAGTGATGGTATTCGGACGTTTGACATCACAAATAGTTTACCCATGAAAAATTGAAATTTTTTAAAATTTTATTGAACTACTATTATTTGAGATACAGAAAATCTACTCAACCAAATCGCGATGAATATTACTCTTTAACATGATCCATAAATTAACCGTATCGGATAATCCACTGAGGAGGGAATAAATTTGAAACTAACGTTGGTCTTATGGGAGAAGTAGGTAGAAACAATAAATGTTTCGTGTCAGAAGTCCAAGTTAGTGACCAATCGAGTGAAATCTACGTCGCATTATACTCACTGGTCCTTATAAAATCTAACACATAAATTTAAAAAAGTCTTTACTTCGAAGCATTTTTAGGTATAAAACTGCATTTCGAGAATCAAGAATCAAGAATACTTTATTGTCACACGACTATATAAATACAGAATTGACAATCGTCACAAATACAAACTTAAATAGCTAAAATAACAGACTGCTAAAAATTCATAGTACATTTCCAACTAAACATCCCTTCTTTCAGATATATAATATTTAACACTTTAGTACTCTTTTTCAATCAAGTATTTTTTTAGTCTATATCTAAATTTTACAACATACACCTGAGTTTTCAGGATTTGGGGGTGAACAATAAAAAGCATAATGGCAGAATAGTAAGTTTGGTTTTGAAAGGAAGTTGTGTTGTGTCGGGGAATATGGATTAGGTTAGTGTTGCGGAAATTATATCTATTGGCAATGCGTTGAGGAAAAACGTGTTTGTTTTTAACCAGAAATGAATGGCACTCTAAAATGTAAATCGATGGAAATGTTAGAAAGTTGTTTGCCGAAAACACACCTCTGCATGATGCGTATCGATCCATACCATAAATCAGTCTTATGGTTTTTTTTCTGCAGTGAAAATATGTTCTTAGTCCTAGAAGACTCTGCTCCCCATACTGCGACCCCATATTAAATATGAGGAAATAAGCAACTAAAATAAGCCGTCAGGAGAATTTCTCTGTTGGAGAATTGGGAGAGTCTTCGAAGAAGAAAAATGCTACTATTAATTTTGCTTGAAACATTTTCAATATGTTTGGAAAAGTCTAGTCGGGAGTCGATGATGACCCCTAGAAAATTTATGACATAACAACATTCAATGTCGTCCTCAACTATTGTTATTACTGCAGAATCTCCTGAACTCCTTAACCTAAAGTCTATAAAATTAGTTTAAAAAAAAAGATGATTGTCACTTAGCCACTGTAATAAGAGACTACATTGTATAAAAGTTTTAAGCTCTAGATTCTCTCGGGAATCATCAACAACACTCAGAGAGGTATCGTCCGCAAACAAGCAAACATCGGCAGGAAAAATTTCTTCAGGCATATCGTTTATAAACAAAAGAAAAAGAATTGGACCCAAGGCAGTCCCCTGAGGAACACCAGCAGTTACTACAATCTCTTTGGATTTCTCGGAGCACAATCAACCATTATTATCAATGAAAGATATTTCAAGAGATTGTGTCATTCCCTTGAAAAATGCTGAAATCCAATCAAAAGCTTTTCCTCTAATACCAAAATATTTCAATTTTTCAAGCAAAAATTTATGGTTAACCATTTCAAAAGCCTTACTAAGGTCAAAAAATATTCCGAACACATTCTTATGGTCATCCAAGGCTCTAGAGATATTGGAAATATCTCGAAGCTGAATAGAGCATCGGTTGTGGAATTATTTTTCCTAAAACCAAATTGTTGTGAAAATAGATCATTATTAGTTGTTAAAAATTGATAGAGACGATCAAGATATATTTTTTCAAAAATCTTAGAAAAAATTTAAGTGATAGAAATTGGCCTGTAGTTGTCTTTTTATTTACACATCACCCTTCTTAAATACAGGTTTCACAATAGCTGATTTTAGAGAATGTGGAAATTCACCTTCGTTAACGGAGGCATTCACTAGATGACTTAGTGGGTGTGCAATGAACTCAGCAACTCTCTTGAGCAACCTAGAGGAAAGTCCATCATGCCCAGAGGAGTCACTACATTTAAGGGAACTAACTACATTCAACACTTCAATGTCACCTGTTGGGTGTAAGAAGAGAGTTGAAGATACACTTGCTAATTTATGACAATTCCCCAGTGCAACAGGATCATTTGTACCATTTATCCCAGTAGCTATATTTGAAAAGAACGTGTTGAATGAACTTATAATCTCATTGGGGTTATTTATAACACTGCCATCATCGTGTTCAATAACAATCTGTTTAAAAGGCTTACAACTTTTGTTGGGAATGAATTCATTGACAATGTTCCAGTTTGCTCTCGGTCTATTACCATTATTATTAAGATGGGCCAACACATTTTTAGTTTTAGCAGCTTTAATTGCACCTATACCACCTCTTCAATTCGAGATAGGATAGTCTCAATGGATCAGTGGGCTCCAAATCCTTCGTTACAAAATACATATCAATCACGTTTTCTCGAAGCCTTGTGAGAGAAGAATCTAGTTTGATTTTTGTATAATGCTTCCTTGAGAGAACTTTTGATTTCTTGAGAGGGAAGCCAGTTCAAAGTTATGTTTAACAGTAGCAAAAAAACAGTCAAATTTACTATTCAAGTCTTGACCAGAGAAAACATCAAGCCATTGTTCGTTTGAAGGTATTTAATGAAGACAGCAACATTATTATCGCTGAAGGATCTGTAAATCTAAATTTCGGAAGTAAGTTATCTAAAGGAGCTGACAACATGATATCAGATATCTGCGCGTGATGATCAGATACACCTGTAATGACTACATCTGTATTCATGATTGACGGACTAACGTTACAAAAAACATGGTCAATAAGAGATTTTTAACCCAAAACTCTCTCGTATATGAAACAACAGTTTGTTGCAGACCAAAAGAAAGCATCAACTCTAATAGTTTCCTTGATGAACTATCAGAAATAGACAAATCTATATTAAAATCACCAGTCACAATAATTCTACGGTTAGGTTTGGCGAATTTTTCAAGGCATTTATGAACTCGTTCAATAAAGCGGTCAACTTGCTCAATAGAATTATGTGGTGGCCTGTAAATGGCAAGAAGGAAATAAAAAACACCCTCTATGTCCAAAGAAATAGCAGATAGTTCACAGCACCCCTCTACACAGAAATTAGTTACATCAACAATTTGAAACGGTATACTCTCCTTGACCAATATACACGTACCTCCTTTATCAATGAGGGGGCAACAAAATCAAGTTACCACACTGAAGCCTGGAAAGGCAAATGAATTTAGATCTACATATTTGAGAAAATGCTCAGATACACAGAGAACACTGGGGGATACCAATTCAACTAAAATCTCCACCATATCCAGCTTCGATAATATGCCCTGAACGTTTTGATGCACAATCCTGAACGAATTGTGGGACGTTTTTATCCTGGTAACCATTTTGGCCTCGGAAGGTAAGGCCACCTGTTCACTGGGTAGGTTATCTCTAAAAAATAGTTTTGTTTGTTGTTGTAATTCAGTACGGGTTTAATGGGTTTGTTGGATAGAGGTTTAGTATTATCAGTGGATATGTGAACTGGAATGGGTTGATGGGTAGATTGTAAACTTATGGCGTTAGGGAAATCTGAAATAACAGCATTGCTTGTGTTCTTTTGAGAAATTTGTTGTGATACAATATCCGAGTAGACTAAATTTCCAACCATTTTCTTACCTAACATATTCAGGTGCAAACCATGACGTGTTGAGTGAATTCGATTTAAGGATGACAATGACAGAAACTTAACATTTGCACTTATCCTTCAGACCTGTGTTAATTACATCGATTTGATTGTTAGAAGATATATAATCAAACCTGCGTGGAATAGAAATAAGGTATACTTTACAGACCTTGGTTGTTTCCATAAATGTTTTTACCTGAGTCATAATATTTTCAGTGTGGCCACCATCGATGTCGTTAGTGCCTCCCATCCATACCACAATATCATCCTGGCACAATCCTTGCAAAGCCCGATTAGCCCAGCTTAGTATATTAGACATCTTTCCGTTTGGCATGACATGCCCCACTACATTGAATTTGTTGTTTAATTTATGCCGGAGCAATTCACTCAACTTTCTTCCCTGACTGTCATTTCAGGACAACACAAGTAAAAAGTAATCTAATTTACAAACCCAATATATACAATCGGTATATAATACTGGTTTTTTGGGTATTTTTTTAACTTAAAACAACAATCCTAAAAAAATTACAGCTTGTTAACGACGCATGTTTATTACAAGTACAACATTTTGCCTTCTTGTCCAAGATGCAGTCCAGAGGTGATTCGAGGTCGCATGTACGAGGGGAGGGGGCATTTCTGAGAGATTTGGCAGTCGTAAAGAGCCAAACAAAAAGCCAATTCACACGTTATAGCTGCGTCTGGTGGCGGCCAGGGCAATGCCCGCGTGTTCCAAAACACCATAACATGCGACATGAGCGACCCTCGACCTCCGGGGCTGGACTGGCCGCTGGGCCCACTATACCAGAGCGTTGATAGCGGGCACACGTTCAACCGACATTTCATACAAAACGTAAAATTGTGTTTAAAATAGCCAATAATGGTCTTAATTGGCGGATTTTGCTTGCATGTCTTCTTGGTGATATAATGAATACAGTTTATTGATAATTTAAAAAATGTTTGTTAAGTTTAGTGATCAGTTAGTTGTTGCCAAAAATATATTTCGGATATTTACAAATGTATAACTCCTTAAAACTTGTTGGTAATGCCAACTATATCGCGTTCGTTGGTAAATACTTAAGAATTAAACTTAACAACTCCGGAAGCGTGAAATGGCAAGTTCAGACTAAGTAAGTAACCGTGACTGGGATAGTCAGTTTAGGATCAAACGAAAATGACCAAAGCCTTTTCGCCTGCCACTTTAGGAAGGTAAATACAAAATCAAATTCACCCACTAATTTAATGGTTAAAAAGCTGGGCATATTTAAACCAACTGACTGGTCTTGCCAAATAGTGTTTTCCATATACTGAAACATAATCAAGTTTTATTTGCTCGGTTCTGCACTTATTAAACTCAAATAGAGATAACAATGAGAAAATTATCATCGGAGGGGTTTTAATTTGATAATTTGGGGTCTACAGATTCAATTCAAAGTAAAAGGATTAAAACAGAACATGAAACACCACTTATCAATTGAAAAAGTGGTTTGCTAAGTTGTAGTTTAAACACGTTTTGCACTGGGTAATAAATCATTCTACTCTTTTGAAACTAAGGTTCAATAATGTAACTATTAGCACAAGGAATAAGGGGAATACACGATCATAATTCGCTCTCTATGTATGGAGCTGTGAATGGTAGCAGTGAATCAAAGTGCAATCACCGTGCGATGAAAGGCAAACCGAAGACGCAATACACTCGTCATTCAGATGGCTGCGAAGTCATTGACTGGCAACAAAATTAGGAATACTGAGAAAGATCAATCACTACCGTACAAAGCCAGATTATTGTCGGATCGTAAAATATAAACCCGACAGCCCTGTCGTTTTTTTTAATAAAATTTCTACAACTTTCTTATATGCTGGAGGATTAAATTTGGTAAACTGACTCTTTAGGTCTAAAATAAAAAATTAAAGTGGTTTTGATACCTTGGGTTTCGCACCACAGGGGTCAAATTGTCAATGTTATAGATGTTCTTATAGACATCCAATCTATTTGAGCAGATGTTACTTTTTAAAAGTAGTTTATAAGGTTAACCACAGAATGCTGCACACACAATTTTTTATTCCCGGGTGAAAAAAGGTACTACAGTTGCTAGCTTATTATAATATGTGTTTGTAAACCCATTTCATGAAATCACACTGGTTTTAAGAGAAGACAAACTATACAGGATGTCTTTAGTAAGGTCTCTCAAATATATTGGACGATCCGATCGACCAAGAAGTATGAATTAAAACTATTTCCTACTAAATCAAACCAATAAGAGAACATACGAAGTATTGTTATTTATTTTACAATACAGAGTGTTCTATAAAAGGAGGGTCTCTAGTTCGAATCCCAGAAGTTCCAAACGTAAAAATATTGCGTAATTCAATTGCAGTGATAGATGAAATTTTATTGGATACAGTAATCAGTGTTAGTGTTCAATTGTTAGTACTGTAAAAACTTGATATTTACGATGTTTATTCAAGCTACACATATACACATATATTTTCCAATTAAATATTCTTACTTCTTATAAAAGCTTTGGTGTAATATCCCACGGTGAAGTTATAAATAAGTACTACACCAATGTTTCATTGTCATTATGTCATGTGAAAAAGGCCATATAATACTTTTAATTCATTTTTCTGCTGAGCACAAATAAAATGGATTTGATGTGTAAAAATTATAATTTTTATTCATTGCATGAATAGTAGGTGTTTATGTTGAATGAGAACTTATAACAGACGGAAGAAAATATCATGCGAAAAGTTAAAAGTTAAAAGGTGTTGGTATATTTATTTTATTACTACGAATAGTATAAACAAGTATTAAACTACAAGTAATCATCGAAAAAAGTTTAAGTAAATAATCAAATAACTTGATTAATCGACGGGCAGCTTGTCGTGTTTCTCGGCGATTTTGATATCCAATCGAGTCATGTTGTAGGCCATTTATGCCAGCTAACAAGCGTGTGTTTGGAATAGTCGGATAACGGTCTTAATAATTCGGATAATAGTCTTTGTAATCGGTCAAACTAAAACGCTCAAATCTAGAATATTCTCAGGCTGTTGACGTTTTAGGGAAGAACTGTTATAACGCCAGCAGTCACAGGTTTTACATAATTTTGTTTGTATACTTTATTGATTTCTTTTGCGTATACGATTTGACAGTCAGTGTCTGTTTTATATTAAACCATCATATATATTATATAGCGTGTTTATAAAATGAATACCCCCGTAGCAGCAAACCTGCATACTCAGCGAATTTCCAATGCATATTAATTTATCTTAATACCACATAAAGCTACATACCAAGTTTCATCAATATACATTCATAAATAAACGATTTATGACATTTTAATTATTCTCCATAAGAATAACATGGCGGCTGAGTATGCAGGTTTGCTGAAATAAGGAACACTAAAAATGGGCTTTTATACAAATATCATTATAACTCAACTAGGTAAAGCCACATACCAAGTTCTATTAATTTATGTTCATAATTAAAGGAGATAACACGTTAATTATTCTCCATAAGAATAACATGGGGCTGAGTATGCAGGTTTGCTGCTACGGGAACTATTGGGCAAAAAATGGATTTTTGTGCAAATATCAATAGACCACAATGAAATGAAGCAATATACCAAGTTTCGTCAGGATAAGTTGATAAACAAGCGAGATATACAATTTTTCTTATCCTCCATAAGAATAACATTGGACAACGTACTGTGTTTAGCACTTTCAATATCTCAGTAACCAATTGACGTAGAGCAATGATTAAAACATCAAAATGTGCGTATTTTTAAGTTGATTCCAATGGGGAAAAATAAAATTTTACTTTTTCAAAAATTGTATGTAAAAAACTCAAAAAACCCATTTTTGGGGTACAAAACCTCCCCAAAATACCCCTTCGGATAGGTCGATCCGTCTGGTTTTCGAACTTAAAGTCATAAATGCTGCTTTACACGTTTGTACCAAATTTCATCAAAATCGGACCTTTTTTACGAGAGTTATGGCACCCACGGACACACACACACACACACACACAAACATATATATACAGTTTCGAACAAATGGTGTTTTTGGGGTCTGGGGACCTCAAAACGAAAAGTTATCATGGTCCCTAATAGCTTCTTTCCTATAGGGGAAATTCGCTAAAAACAATTTAAAAACTACTTGTATATACGGACAATTTATTTTAAAATTAACATATTTCCACAAATATGAATTGCCTCTTGAAAAAGAATACTTGTACAATAATTTTGATATTTAAATTTGGTTTATAAATGATTTTTTGGTATACTAATTGAGTATATAATTGCAGTCTGATCAACTAATGTTAACATTTTGTTATCTAATTTAAATCTTTTCCACATTTCTTGAAAAAGACCTGGAATTGTTTCTCTTGCACCAATTACAATACCAATGACCTCAAAGTTTTTGATGTTACATTTTTAATTGTAATATTTAAATGTTTTTTTCCATAAATACTCTTTTTTTCTTGGTGTACTTCTTAGGTTTGATTGACATTAGTTTCAAATCGTATAGTGGGATCGATAATGTAACACTTATCAACTTTTCTTTCAATGACTATTATGTCAAACATTCTGACTGATCCACTTTCTTCTAAACCGGTGATACATATCTGATTATTAATGTTGTGTATTCTGATATCATTATTATTGATTGTCGGTTGCGATGTCTTTAAAATTTAAGAGCCTAAACAGATTTTTTCCCAAAAGGAAGTCACATAGAAACCATCTTAATGTCTTAGAGAACTTTCAATTAACAAAATATTCCTATACTCAAGAAAGTTTACCAATATTTACACCACTTTGAGAGGTATATTTTGATCAGTGCAGTAATTAATTCACATGAACTGCTAGACGAGCCCGTGTGCAGGTGGTATAGCCGTTACAATGAAGTAGGCTAGACTTGTACTGGCGTAGCTAAAAGCCTAATTAACAGTCCCACGCTTGTTATCTACCACATCTGGGTTTTGATTGAGTCTAGTTTTCTTTTTTTTACCGCACTGTAACTGTTGCTAAAGCCTTCTGGCTACAGCCAAATTGCTCCTAGGTTACAGTTCTCAATTAATGCAAGTGATCAGGGTGGGTTTTCCGTGTAAAGACAATATCCAAACTGAATTCACTCTGTCTATTTACCCCTGTTCACTCCTAGTGTCCATAAAGTGAGAGTTTTCAACGATAATTAATTCACTCCTATTTTAAAAATGCTAATGTTTTCCCTTCAATTCTTCGCATTTCATAACGCTGCGAAACATTGATAACAACAAGTAATTAAACAAATTCGGTCTTAAACGTTATGTGGACTACTATACTTTCTATACTTCGAGAAAAAAGGATACTATCTTTACACCAGTCCCCAAAAATGAAATTTAAATTTGGGATTTGTTCTCCTGCTAAAGGTGCAGATATAATGTGTGTTTTGGTAGCAAAGGTGCATTGCTGGCACCACAGCCCTGGTGAGAGGGAGGGGGTCATTTTGTTGGCGAGGAAGGGAGGGGGGTGCACGAAAGTGCATGCCCAAGTGCATTGCCCCCCTATAAACTCTTGCACCGCCGAATGCCGGTCTGGTTTTTGTGGTAAGATGGTCCGATCCGTTACAGTCTGCGATATTTTGCCATTTTAAGATCCTCACGCCGCATTCTGCCCATGTCAGACAGACTCTCTGTCACAATGTCCGAATGGCAAAGAAGATCCTTGTTAGCAGAGACGAAGATTAAAGGCTCAGCCGTGGCCATCAGATCTAGTGCCGCCACTCTTTCGGGACATACTCCATTATTCCTACCTTTGCTGTACAAAGGTCTGTTATGAGGTATTCTAATATATGATCACTAGTCGACCCGTGCGGAATTCCGCACTGCGAACCAAATTTTGTCAGCTGATCAGATGTTCTTTTGTTTACATTTTCGCTCCTGTCAAAACAAACTATTCCCTTTATTTATCTTTCATATTATTCAAATTTCCAAGAAGCGGTACATTTTTAGACCGTGGGTCTATTTTCGTCAATAGTCGGCACGATAAGCATTAAAATGAGGGGTAAATCATGGATATTGATAAAGGAATAAGAAAGATCTCGCGGAGTGACAGAAAAACAGGCTAGAGAAATAATATATAACATGTGCAATATTAAATTACGGAGCATTTAAAGTATTATTTAGCTAAGGATGATACCTACTTTAGTAAAAAGGGGGATTTATAAAATAATTTATATAACTTTTTGCAAAATTGCAGATATGTATTGCTTCCCATAAATTACAAATCTTTGAAGGCTTTCATTATAACCACAATAAATGTATTACTGTTGCTGTACTGTGTTGTTGGAAATAGGTTTATATACTGCGTAGGTAGTTGATCAGCTCAGTGGTGAATATCACTACAGAACTTTACATCAGGAGAGAATTGGGGGCCACTCGACAAAATGTAATAACCTATGATTCTACTTTGTATAAATTTACTTCCTTTCTCAATTTTAACTTGGTGTCCACCCTTGAACTAAATTTGAATGAATTCTACGCTTGATTTTCCGAATTTACTACAACTGTAAAGTCCTATCTAAAAACATAATAAGGAAGCATTGTTGGCGAACATGCTTCGAGACATGTGCTTAAACTCATTTGAATCGAGAGTCTTTACTACTTAGCAACAAGTATGCATACCGTATCAATAATTGTTCTCTTTCTTAGTTGTATAGATGCGTTTAAAGTATATTGACTTTAACCTTCAGAAAGATCAAGGAACGAAACTAGTCTGAGAAAAATAATTTGATAATCTAGCTACAGAGTGAATTTGTGATAACCCAGCTGATAAGAGAATGAATGGTGTCAACTCAATCAAATTAATTTTATAAGTAGCAAAATACTCTGAAAACATTAAGTGACTAATCAAGCAGGCTAAAGGCTCAATTAGGTATTGAATGTAGTTCAGAGTTTTTATTTTCCTGATAATATGATATATTTATGTACTACTTGCGAATAAGACTGATGAAACTTGGGTAAGACTGATTTATTATATCCTGCCAATAATTAACTAACGGCAAAGATCCGTGCGTGTGAGTGACCGTTCTACCTCAATGTCTTGTTACAACAAAATTCTGCGTTTCATTTGACTTGATATTCCGTAATAATTCAGCAGTTATAATTCAACTCCCGAAAATAACATTGATGAAACGTACTTGGACAGAGTATACTAAACCAACAACATTGCATACACGCAGTGATCCTTGCCGTTAACGAGGTGCATAGTTATATAAACACGATCACAAGTGACTATGGCAAACTTCATTACACGTTGTTACCCAAAGAACGTGTATAACTGGAACCCGCCGCCAACATAAGTGACTAATCTTTTACCTAGAAGCTAAATTGTGACTTTGTTTATGATTGTGTTTGAAACGCTGTTGAACATTTCTTTCCGTTAGAAATGCTATACAACTGTTATGAAGAAAATTGTCCTGAAACCTAGGGGACTGACAAAAGGGGGGACGCTAACGTACCGTAACTAGAAGGAGAGGGGCGATTGGACTATGTACAAAGTAATAAAGATAACACTAATAATATAGGAGCAAAAACTAACCCGGCCTGATAAATATGTATAAAAGTAGACCGTGTAATTTGCATCGACTCGCGTGTGTGAGGCAGGATGCGCCACTATTAGCGGATTTTCGGCGTTGTTCTTCGCGGGCAAAAAATGGCTCCAGTGGTAGAAAGCCAATTAATTAGGACCACAGGGTCTAGTTTGGTTTGAGTTTTGTGTTCGAGCACTTGTCATTAGAAGGTGAGCAATTATGGCCACAATGCCTCATAATTAGACACGCTAGTGCCTATTTTCGCAATGCCTCCGTTTTTGGCGCAAAACACTTATACTCTTCCTGCCGCACCGTGAGATAAATATAGTTGGACTTGACTTCTCGTTTTGCTACCGATTGAGTTGATTTGTGTGATTTATAAATCATAAGTAATGAAAAGTGCTGGGATTTATACAATTTATCGGGTGAATTAGTGGTGGTATAAAGGGAGCTCCCTTATCGATATTAAAATAAAATAAATTAAACACTTTTAAAAACATCGTGATGATTAACACCTGACGACATACTTTAACAGTTTTAGTTTTGATAGGCATTATTTCTATGAAATACTGAATCGCATGATTATTTTAAAGAATAAAATTGTAACTAGTGAGTAAATATAGGAATATTTTTAAAATGTAGCAAACGAATATATTTTTTTAAGGATGTGTGTATAGCTTTGCATGTGACGAATAAAAGTATACCGTTTCACATCGGTCATAACTGGCTTGAAAATAAACTAAATATAAGAGGAACAGATATAGCTAGTCTTAAGCATTTTTCGTATTAACAAATTTTACTAAGAACATACACTTAAAGAGCTATCAAAAACCTAGAAAGTTTTTAATTTAAAATATGTTATTTGCGATGGTATATCATCTTAAGGCTTAATTTTGCAAGTAAGAAGTACATAATATAAGTAGTAAATGAATCACAAAATCAATTCAAATTAAAGCATTAAAGCAGTCGGTTGCTTTTCTGAAGCAACCATTAACTGTCTGTATTACCGTAATAGGCAACTTACAGAAATGCAATATAGAGATCAAGTTATATACGTAATGTTAAAGCTCTAGTAGTAACAAAACATGCCATAAATCTGATCTCAAGAGGACAACCGAGTCGAAAGTTGTAGCCTTCAAAGTAAGCATAATAATATGCAATTAACAGTAGTTAAACTCTGAATTGCCACCAATTCCGATCTAATTGTCATTTTGAAGTAAGTTTCGACCACAGTGCGTCGCTAACAAACGTCTTTAAACTGTGTAAAACATTTCTACGTTTACCTTCATGCTTTCATGTCTTTCTTGCACGGTCATCAACAAGAGATAATCTTAAATATCTGAGTAAGTAACTACGTCATTCGCACATAGTTGAAAACGTCTAGTTCCCTCTATAAATCGAACGTTAAAAGGATAATAAGTTGGAGAGTTTGGGATTTTTTTAATTTGAGAGATGCACACTTACTTTTACCCGCTACCAAATTCAGACAGCATTTTTTTTGTTTAATGTCAGATTTAGGTTAATGTATTCTAATAATAGAGAATCATTATTTTTATATAAATTTTAAACCTCAAAACTTTTTAGAATTTGCTTTCTTTCCTATCTTCCACACTTTTTAGAAATCTTTGAAACAGCTCTTTAAAGAAGCAAGATAAAGAAAGCTAGAAGTGAATTTGCTTATTCTAGCCGATTGCAGCTTTGTATTTCTTTCTCGTAACTTAGTACGTTTATGAAACATTTACAAACTAACTCAACTAAAGCCTTTGCCTGAACTTCAGTGTCAATCGTTTAAATTAACAAACTTCTTTAACAAAATAAAAAATAAAAACTCGACATTTAAACCAGAACAAAACTTCAGCGATTTCCGCGGGCAATCAATTTAGAAATGTACAGACATTTCTCACAAGTTCAGATCTGCTAATCTTAATTAAAAAAGAGATCTGCATCTTCAATTCCAGAGAATGTTTGTAGAGAGATAGTGGTCCGTGGAAATTGATAAAAGCCGAAATCTGCGGAGCGGCTTAGCATTTAATTGACATGGACCGCTAGTCCCAAACCAGTTGGGCAAGGGAACTATTTGGCGAATACCAGGTCATTGGCATACGAGATGTTAGCTATAGTAGGGCTAGGCTCCACTGCTCGTGTGACGTTTCACTTGCGGGCAGAGAAACTATACTCTGGCCGTGATAACATTGGCATACGAGATGTTAGCTAGGGCTAGGCTCCACTGTCCGTGTGACGTTCCACTTACGGGCAGAGAAACTATACTCTAGCCGTGATGACACTGGCATACAATATGTTAGCTATGATCAAGCACAACTACTCGCGTGACGTTTCACCTGTGGACAGGGAAACTATACTCTATAGTCGTGTTAACATATACATACAGTACAATATGGCATACAATATGTTAGCTATAACCAAGCACAATTGCTCATGTGACATTTCACCTGTGGGTAGGGAAACTATACTATAGCCATGTTAGCATTGGTATACAAATTATTAGATAGTGTCAAGGCACAACTTCTCGCGTGACGTTTCACTTGCGGGTAGGGAAACTATACTCTAGTCGTGATGACATTGGCATACGAGATGTTAGCTATGGCTAGGCTCAATGATCCTGTGACATTTTACCTTTGGGCAGGGAAACTATACTCTAGCCGCGGTAACATTGGCATACAATATGTTAGCTATAACCAAGCACAACTGCTCGTGTGAGGTATCACCTGTTGGCAGGGAAACTATACTCTAGCCGTGGTAACATTGGCATACAGTATGTTAGCTAAAAATAATCAAGCATCACTACTCGTGTGACGTTTACCTGTGGGTAGGGAAACTATACTATAGCCGTGGTAACATTGGTATACAAATTATTAGATAGTGTCAAAGTAACACTTCTCGCGTGACGTTTCACTTGCGGGCAGAGAAACTATACTCTAGCCGTGATGACATTGGCATACGAGATGTTAGCTAGGGCTAGGCTCAATGCTCGTGTGACGTTTCACCTGTGGGCAATGAAACTATACTCTAGCCGTGGTAGCATTGGTATACAAATTATTAGATAGTGTCAAAGCACAACTTCTCGCGTGATGTTTCACTTGCGGGCAGAGAAACTATACTCTATCCGTGATGACATTGGCATACGAGATGTTAGCTAGGGCTAGGCTCAATGGTCGTGTGACGTTTACCTGTGGGCAATGAAACTATACTCTAGCCGTGGTAGCATTGGTATACAAATTATTAGATAGTGTCAAAGCACAACTCCTCGCGTGACGTTTCACTTGCGGGCAGAGAAACTATACTCTAGCCGTGATGACATTGGCATACGAGATGTTAGCTAGGGCTAGGCTCAATGCTCGTGTGACGTTTCACCTGTGGGCAATGAAACTATACTCCAGCCGTGGTAGCATTGGCATACAAATTATTAGATAGTGTCAAAGCACAACTTCTCGCGTGACGTTTCACTTGCGGGTAGAGAAACTATACTCTAGTCATGATTACATTGGCATACGAGATGTTAGCTAGGGCTAGGCTCAATGCTCGTGTGACATTTCACCTTTGGGCAGGGAAACTGTACTCTAGCCGTGGTAACACTGGCATACAATATGTTAGCTATGATCAAGCACAACTACTCGCGTGACGTTTCACCTGTGGACAGGGAAACTATACTCTAGCCGTGGTAACATTGGCATACAATATGTTAGCTATGATCAAGCACAAGTGCTCGCGTGACGTTTCACCTGTGGGCAGGGAAACTATACTCTAGCCGTGGTAACATTGGCATACAGTATGTTAGCTAAAAATAATCAAGAATCACTACTCGTGTGACGTTTACCTGTGGGCAGGGAAACTATACTAGCTATAGCCGTGGTAACATTGGCATACAATATGTTAGCTATGATCAAGCACAAGTGCTCGCGTGACGTTTCACCTGTGGGCAGGGAAACTATACTCTAGCCGTGATAACATTGTCATACAGTATGTTAGCTAAAAATAATCAAGAATCACTACTCGTGAGACGTTTACCTGTGGGCAGGGAAACTATACTAGCTATAGCCGTGGTAACATTGGCATACAATATGTTAGCTATGATCAAGCACAACTACTCGCGTGACGTTTCACCTGTGGACAGGGAAACTATACTCTAGCCGTGGTAACATTGGCATACAATATGTTAGCTATGATCAAGCACAAGTGCTCGCGTGACGTTTCACCTGTGGGCAGGGAAACTATACTCTAGCCGTGGTAACATTGGCATACAGTATGTTAGCTAAAAATAATCAAGAATCACTACTCGTGTGACGTTTACCTGTGGGCAGGGAAACTATACTAGCTATAGCCGTGGTAACATTGGCATACAATATGTTAGCTATGATCAAGCACAAGTGCTCGCGTGACGTTTCACCTGTGGGCAGGGAAACTATACTCTAGCCGTGATAACATTGTCATACAGTATGTTAGCTAAAAATAATCAAGAATCACTACTCGTGAGACGTTTACCTGTGGGCAGGGAAACTATACTAGCTATAGCCGTGGTAACATTGGCATACAATATGTTAGCTATGATCAAGCACAAGTGCTCGCGTGACGTTTCACCTGTGGGCAGGGAAACTATACTCTAGCCGTGGTAACATTGGCATACAATATGTTAGCTATGATCAAGCACAAGTGCTCGCATGACGTTTCACCTGTGGGCAGGGAAACTATACTCTAGCCGTGGTAACATTGGCATACAGTATGTTAGCTAAAAATAATCAAGAATCACTACTCGTGTGACGTTTACCTGTGGGCAGGGAAACTATACTAGCTATAGCCGTGGTAACATTGGCATACAATATGTTAGCTATGATCAAGCACAAGTGCTCGCGTGACGTTCCACCTGTGGGCAGGGAAACTATACTCTAGCCGTGATAACATTGTCATACAGTATGCTAGCTAAAAATAATCAAACATCACTACTCGTGTGACGTTTACCTGTGGGCAGGGAAACTATACGATAGCCGTGATGACACCACGTGGGCAGGGAAACTATACGCTAGCTGTGGTATCAAGTACACGAATCGTCAGCTAGGGCTGGGCCCCACTGCTCGTGTGACGTTTAGTCTGCGGGCAGAGAAACTATATTGTAGCCGTAGTAACATTGATACACAAACTCTGTAGCTAATTAAAAGACAGGCTTATTTCAGACTAATTCATTCTTAGACATATATACCTATTTTGTACTCTCTTACCCTACACATAGAATATGGAGAAAGTATTGTTTTTGTCAAAATTTTCGAATTTCAGTTGTTAGGGGAAATATTCGTTTTGGTGCTCCCTAAACCCAAAAAAGTGATTTTACGTGATGTCTGTCTATCTGTCTTTCTGGATTTTTACAGAGCTAGAGCCCACACCAATTGGTCGATTTTGATGAAATTTGGTATGTAGGTACTCCAAGTTCTCATGTATTCCTTATGGACATTCATTTTTGTTTGAGCTGATGAAAATAAAAAACTAAACGATTAAAATTGGGTAATCACCTTATTTATATCAACTATTATTCTAGCTATCCAGGCTACCACAAAACCAGGCTTACAACAATATCTCCAGGCCTTTTTTACATTTTTAAATTTTAGATTTTTTAGAGTAATTATCCCCCAAAAACCGCTAAAAAACAAGAAAAATCCAATTTTCTCAAATCAGCTCTAACTATGTTGATTAAACTTTGGTGGTTTATAGAGCTTTATGTTTCCAACAAAATGACACCACCCGAATTCCTAGAAAAATTCGGGTTCAGAAATCACAGGACTTAAAACATACAAAATTCAGTTTTTTTATTTTTTCATAAAAAACCATAAATGGTAAAAACATTTCTTATCACCATGAAATAGAGCTCAAAAAACGTAATAATTTACTATTTTGAATTATTAATCTACGATTGCTGGTTGCGGAGAAAATTTAAATTTTCTTTTTGCGGTACACGCAGCACATTGTCTAATTTTATTCTTATGGGGGATTTCAAATCTTACCATTTCTCTCTTATTTACTGATCAACTTCGTTTGAACTTGATATGCAGGTCAAGTTAGCATTGGCCAACAGAGGATATTCGAAATATGTTGCAACTTAACCCTGGGGGGAACAAGGGGGCATTTCCCCTCTAAAAACCACTGTGTTTAGCAACGGATTCTGTAGTGCCTCCCAAAAAGGGATTTGTGTGGATATTTTTCTGAAAACAACAATTTTAGAAAATTGTCTATACATTCATTTGTACTTTATATTTCGTATTTAGTAAATAAAAAGATATTTATTCATTGAAGTTGTTCTAAAAGGGAGAAAGTATGTTTCAGTTTCCTGATACCGTTTATTTTTGCTGCTATATAGGTGTAAAAACGTAATTGTAAATGTCACAGTATGTTTTAATGTGCTCCTCCCAAATATTTCAAAATTTTACATTAATTATTAAAGTGTTCAGTTAAAGACAAGAGTGTTACATCCCACATAGAGTTAGTTTCTGGTCTCCAATCGGAATATCAGAAATAAGATTACAGATGAGTCGCGACGATGTGTAGATTAAATAATTAATCTACTTGGTGCTATTATAGAAACTTTTACAACCCAGCATTCAAAACTAAATCGTTTTTACCATGTCAAATAAGTTATGTAAGGGTTTTTTTACACCGAGGAACCCTTATTAGGTACATGTATGCCCCTTTTAAAAAGGAGTCTGGCAAAAGGGAGCAAGTAGGTTGCAAAAATGAACTATTGAAACATGCGGGAAGGGTGACTGAAAGTGAAAGGTTTCGGAGGGGTGGTAATACCCCCTCCCCACCCCGACACACGTGGCGGCTGGTGGGGTAGGGTGGGGGGTGAAGCTAGGGTTAAAAATGCCCGGTAGATGTAGTTGGGCGCATAGATACACCACGCGACGCGTACGGAAATTAGAGAGGCCCAAATTATTGATTGACACTGCCTTTGAATATAATGGCGCATGCCGCTCCCCCTAGTAGTGGAGGCATACGGCACTGCGGCTTTTTATCCTCCTCGCTAACACATACTGATGGTTATGGCTATGTTTCCAAGAGAGAGGAATTGTTGTGTCCTTTCATACTGTGTTCGGATTTAAGGATTCAAATAAAATGTAGATATATTATTTAGGTTTAGCATATTATTTAACTATTTTTCTTAAGTTAGAGTAAAACTAAGTACAAATTGTACATGTATAACGTGTTCACAAAAACATCCTATTCCATCACACTCGATATTATCCAACAGTTATACTATATATTAATATCAGTTTGTTCATCTAACCAAAATTACATTACTGGAGGATATTGCTTCATTTTTCTCCCCTAGAATTCAAGAATTAAATACATTTGACGTAGTTTATTGTATGATCCCATAAGGTAGGGGTGGAGATGAAAATTATATAACAACATATAAAGGAACAATGACAATAACATGGAGACAAGCGAGAAACTGGATAGAGGATAGGCTATAAAAACAAAGTTAAATTATTATTAGTAAATGGGAAATGCATTTTAAAACTACAATTTAAAATGAAAATAATGCGCCAACTAAATACAGAACCGACTATTGAGCATAATAGCGGAGGGACTGGCGAACTGTCGAGTGAGTAGGCGAGGTCGAGGACCCCCAAAACTAGTAATCGTCTAGCCGTCAATAGAGGCTGGCCTTGACTCTAGCCCAGAGCGGTACAACGACCCGCGACTCGCAGTCTACGATGTGCCGAATATCTCCACTGCTATTCTACACCGGGTTGTACCAGTTACACTGAAAATGAGTGGTTTGAAATGTGTTTTTATAATGTTCTGGTAGCTAAGGGCAAAACATCAACTAATTGTTGTGGTTAGCTATGATCAATGACTTATGTAGTCATTGCTATGATACAATTTCCAACTGGTCTATGCCATTAAAAAACTGTAAGGTACCACAGAAAAGAACCAAAGGGACTTGTATACCAGTGGTTAATAAGGACTTATTAAAGCAGTCTTTGCAAGTAGAATTAGATTCTCGCCTGAATGGTGTCATGGCAGTACTGCCCTGCCTATTCCGTCTTCGAAATGTTCTGTTCTTCCTGTGGTCTTAGAAAAAATATCTTGTGGCAGTCGTGCCTAATGGTTCTACCGGGAATTCATAAAACAAACTCATCATATGAGATGAACTAAACTCATATGAGATGAGATGAACTAAACAAGGAACACCTACAGAGGCCTTGGAGGATAACTGTACTCGCTGCAGCCTGCTCTCTTCACCTCCAATATTGGCTCGTAATTTGTTTGATGTTTGTTGTGACAGTCACTAATTGTGAAAATTGTTCATACATTTTAAGGCTGCATGATAAACATGATCGACACAATTTTCTCGGCGTTGGTTGGACTTAAATGGATAGCTGGAGTTGAATCGGTCTCTTCCCAAAGAGAAATACCCCCGTCGCAGCAAACCTGCATACTCAGCGAATTTTCAATGAATATACAACATAACACATTAAAAGACTTAACAGGATTCATAATAAATATATTCACAAACAAGCGATATTTAAAATATTAATTATTCTCCATAAGAATAACATTGGGGATGAGTACGCAGGTTTGCTGCAACAAGGCACACAAAACAATGGGTTTTTATGCAAATATCAATAGAACTCATCTTAGTGAAGTCACATACCAAGTTTCATCCATATACATTCATAAATAAGCGATATATAACATTTTAAGTATTTTCCATAAGAATAACATGGGGATCAAGTACCTAGGTTTGCTGCTACAGGAACCATAGGCAAAAAATTGTTTTTTTGTGCAAACAACAATAAACCACAACCAGATGAAGCCATATACCAAATTTCGTCAGTTAATGTTCATAAATAAGCGAGATATACAATTTTTCTTTTTCTCCATAAGAATAACATTAGACAACGTACTGTGTTTAGCACTTTCAATATCTCGGTAACCAATGATGTAGAACAATGATCAAAATACCAAAATGTTTGTTTTTTTAAGCTTAATTCAATGGTAAAAATTAAAATTTGATTTAAATAAAAATTACATGTGAAAACCCCAAAAACACATTTTTGGGGTACAAAACCCCCCAAAAACCCCCCTTCGGATGGTGTGATTCATCTGGTTTTCGAACTCGTTCAAATAAATGGTACTTCACACATTTGTACCAAATTTCATTAAGATCGGACCTTCTTTACGAGAGTTATCGTGCTTACGGACACATATATATATATATATATATATATATATATACATATATAAGAATTTGAACGAATGGTGTTTTTGGCATCTGGGGACCTCAAAATGAAAAGTTATCATGGTCTCGGGCTTAAGTCTTACCATGAGACCTACGGTAATAGCTTCTTCCCTATAGGGGAAATTCGCTAAAACAACCATTTTATGATTTTAAGACTCAATATATGAAAATTCATGAAATGAGGAGATGGTAGGAAATAATTATTTTAGCCACTAAGCAATTAGTAAATAATTGATCTTGGTTGTTTAAATCTTTTTCCTTGTACCTCGATACGACGTGCTTCATCATACTGGGCTGGAAATGCCGTACTACATCTCTTCCTTTAAAGTTTCTGTTATATTTTGAGTTTCCCCATTGAGCGGATTCATCACCCTACTGATAATGACACACATATCCATCATTCTGAAAGCTGATTACTTGGTAACTCTATCTTTGCTTAATTTTCAGATACCTAATTGGAAATTATATTTTAATTTTTCTTTTCTTTGCTGCATGAACTGACGCACACCAACCTCACTTATGGCATGGGAGATTAATATAAGAGATAAATCTTGGAAATCTTGGATTAGATAAGAGAGAGACGTTTAGCTACTACCCATTTCTTCCACAAATGGAATTCAGCCAAGTCGACGCAAATAAAATAACTTACAGAGTTGAAAGGGTACAGGACAAATCGGGGCAGCAAATTCAGTCCTTATTAAGAATCCCTCCTTTTTCCAGTGCATCCTGTTCTATCAGCTCTCAACAGTCAGTTGATCCTTCAGTCTTCTTATAGCTGACTTGACTGGGTACCCATACTCAGCCAGGGACCATCTTCTGCGTTGAGTGAAATGAGTCATTGTCTTTATGGATTGCCAACAGATTCCCTAGATTCTACGACATCTTAATTTTGTTTGTCCCAATGTCGACCACGAAACTGTAATAGGCATCTGAGAGATATTCATCCTTTTAAATTACACAAGAATTTTACAAGATTTGTTGGTTCTCATTTGTTTAGACTGTACTTTATTACTCTGTGTACCTCCCAATTACAGTTGTTCGCTGGAGTCATATTCTTTAGAGTTCTAGTTCTATATTAACAATAACCTTATGGTTTGAGTATTTTGAATCATCCAGTTCAATATGCTGATACAAACCGATGTAAATGCAACACGTTTAGCGTCTTTTGATTCGTGGTTACACGTTTTCAGGTAAGATTTCCAAATATTTGGACCGGAGAGATCATGAATTCAACAAAAGCTGCAAGAGAGCTTAAACAATTGCAATTTATTTAATAGCTCATGGAAACATTCATGGTTGTTGCAGTGTGCTTGTCAGTAATTTTTTCCTTCACTCAGTATATTATTTATGTAAAGCAGTTAGTGTTCTAAATAATGTAAAATATCAGAATTAATTTTACAATGCACAGTTAAAAATAATCTAAATATAACCATCCCCTAAAATATATTTGTACATAAACATTTAGGTACTAATAGAACTTTAATTACTCTGCCGATAAAATTTAATTTAATTCTTTAAAGATTTATCTGTCATTTCTTTGTCTTAATGGATGCTAAGTATTTTAATTAAGGTCAGGAAGTATATCATGGTAAAATAAACTTCAGAAATTATAATACTCAAACCGTACGACATAAAGTCATTTTGCAGAATGTCATGTTTTCACTCAGGGATAATTTAAAACGTTAACTGCGTCCATGTTCATTCGAACGTTACTGAACGTACTGCTACTAAAAAAAGTAGGAAAATGTTATAGCCAATACCAATTTTACAATTGTGTAGAAAACTTATGATTACACAAAAAAATCCTATGAAAGTTAAGAGTTTTGTCGCCAGGCCGATCCTGAGAAAATGTTCAAAACGTTGTCTAGTCTCGAAGCTGGAATAAGCTACTATTTGTCTTCGGGCTATTAATTAATGACAGGTCAACCCTAGACCAGGTCAACAAGGCTAGGGCTTTGACCGTATCCAATCAAAACGTCAAAAAATCCAGTGGCGGAGGAAAACCGCCCAGTCACCCGTGACGTCAACAGTATAGCTTCTGTGTCAAATACAGTAAGTATGACTAGTGACGAGATGACACAAACAAAAATTATTAGTTTTCTATTCGATTAAAGTTTGAAGGGACTATGTAAAAGCTAAAATCAAGGTCTATATTCTAACTTTGACTTCGACAATTGGCTACTTTATGAGGAAATATATTAAAACAACTAATTTTAAAACTTAAAATAACATTAATTAGTTCTCTTTATTAAAAAGGGGTTTGCTTGCGTACAATGGTAAATTTTATCACCTGGAACAAAAATTGAGTGTTTTCGGTGCACAATTGTATTTTGCTAGCGAGGAGAAGCCGAGCAACAATAACAAACTTTATGTTAGTACTGAAACGTTACCAAGTACCAAGTAAACGTTACCAAGTACCAAGTACTGAACAAACTTGAACTGTGCGGCAGCTGACTGCAGTGTGCTTACAAATTGTATTTTAATGCATTTTGTGCAGTATCATACACATTTTTTTAAATCTGATATTTGATGTTGGTTATTCACATTACCAATTTCATTTTATAGCAAAATCTGTCTAGTGTTATTGAGTTCCATTGATTTAATCCAAAATCTGATATCTTTATGTTATATCTATACTGCCAAATACCACTTACTCACTGACTGACTGACTTTACTGATCACTGTACCTAAAGGACGGAATAGGAGCTAGAATTTAAAGAGAGAGGTAGCTGATAATCCTACTCCAGATAGATATACACTTTAGGCCTCCAATTGGCTTTTCATGTAAGCAAGTTAACCTTCACATACCAACTACTGAACCAATGGAGCTAAAATTTAATGGGATGATAGATAATACACCAGAATCAAACTGGTGTTCCAACGGGTCTAAAAATCCCATGGGACTCAACCCCACTGTCTTTCAAAATCACCATCTTGCCCATTTGACTAATGGGAAGGAATTTTGGCAGGAATATAGCTAATACACTCAAAGCAAACGTAGGCCTACTCCTGATCAAAATATTCTGTAGGGCTCGGCCCTAACTGATATTTTTCTTATGGTAATATCACACACCAACTGCTGAACCGTTAAAACCGAAATTTAATATAAATTAGTAAGCAGGTTTGTTGCAACAAGGAACACAAGATGATGGGAGTTTATACAAATATCAATACAACCCAACTTAAAGAAGTCACAAACCAAGTTTAATCCATATATATTTATAAATAAGCGATTTATGGCCATTTTAATTATTCTCCATAAGAATTACATAGGGGCTGAGTACGCAGGTTTGCTGCAACAAGGAATACAACTTAAGGGGTTTTACGCAAGCAGCAATATAACTCAACTAGGTAATGCCACATACCAGGTTTTATTAATTTATCTTCATAATTGAGGGATACTTAATATTACCCCTACTCCCCTTAAGAACAGCATGGTGGTTGAGCAACAAGGTTTGCTGTTACGAGAACCATCGGATTTTTGTTGTTCAAAAGCAATAAAATATATCCAGATGAAGCCATATGCGAAGTTTCGTCAGTACATGTGCATAAATAAGCGATATATTCAATTTTTATTTTTTGAGAATATGTCACAAAAAAGAGACCATAACGGAAATGATTATTTTTTTTGAAATTTTGTTAAGTTGTTAAAGTATTGTATCTTAGTAAATAATGAACGTATTGAAGTCGTTATCGTCTCAAACTTAGCAAATTGTAACCAGTTTAAGAAAGGATTGGGCAACATATTTTATCAAACTTTATGAGATATTTAGCAAAAACTGAAAAAATATATAAATTTTACTGTTAGCGAATTTCCCCTATAGGGAAGAAGCTATTACCGTAGGTCTCATGGTAAGACTTAAGCCCGAGACCATGATAACTTTTCATTTTGAGGATATATATATATATATATATAGATGTGTGTCCGTAAGCACGATAACTCTCGTAAAAAAGGTCCGATCTTAATGAAATTTGGTACAAATGTGTAAAGTACCATTTATTAGAACGAGTTCGAAAACCAGATGAATCGCACCATCCGAAGGGGGGTTTTTGGGGGGTTTTGTACCCCAAAAATGTGTTTTTTGGGGTTTTCACATTTAATTTTAATTTAAATCAAATTTTACTTTATACCATTGAATTCAGCTTAAAAAAACAAACAATTTGGTATTTTGATCATTGCTCTACGTCAATTGGTTACCGAGATATTGAAAGTGCTAAACACAGTACGTTGTCTAATGTTATTCTTATGGAGAAAAAGAAAAATTGTATATCTCGCTTATTTATGAACATAAACTGGCGAAATTTGGTATATGGCTTGATATGGTTATGGTTTATTGTTGTTTGCACAAAAAAACAATTTTTAGCCTATGGCTCCTGTAGCAGCAAACCTAGGTACTTGGTCCCCATGTTACTCTTATTGAAAATACTTAAAATGTTATATATCGCTTATTTATTAATGTATATGGATGAAACTTGGTATGTGACTTCACTAAGATGAGTTCTATTGATATTTGCATAAAAACCCATTATTTTGTGTGCCTTGTTGCAGCAAACCTGCGTACTCATCCCCAATGTTATTCTTATGGAGGATAATTAATATTTTAAATATCGCTTGTTTGTGAATACATTTCTTATGAATCCTGTTAAGTGTTATAATGTGTTATGTTATATATTCATTGGAAATTCGCTGAATATGCAGGTTTGCTGCGACGGGGGTATTTTTTTTGTGCACAGTTATTTTGAAGCTGCAAACTTGGTTTCTTACATGTGGTACACACATACAATAACATAAGAACATACTAAAACATTAGAAGTACATGACCTTTTGCATGCAAGGACCCTTTTTAATGTCTAACTTGAAAGGACTCTGAAAATTCCACATCACTTCGCCCAACTGGCATTAGAAGTTATGTTTGAAATTATCAGAGCTAACCTTATGGAGCAATGATTTTACTTTTGTTACCAAGACAACATAATTTGTACCAACGAAAATCAATGGGAAATCACCTGGAATCAAGAAATACAATAACGGAGTTATTCTTTTTTCAAATTATAGGAACGCCAGCGGCAAAGCATAACCTATAGAAATGCCTATGGTCGCCTTTGTTTGTTATATAATTATCATAAAAAATAAAATAAAAATAAAAATATTGTACGTTATTAGTTTTAAATTATCATGAAATATGAACGTAACCAAAATACGAGGAACTAGCAGAAGTAGTAGCGCCTTCAATCACACTGGTAGACTTCGCAGTACACAGCGCTTGTGGTAGCGCATGTCTGCTTTTGAAGGCTGCTAACATTTTAACCATGATATTTGTTTTGAGTGGAAATAAATTTCACTGTTAACTGTTATGATACAATTTGGTGACAGTTATAATCAGTAGACAATTTCCAGTTTAAATATTGGTAGTATTTACAGTGGTACTCCAGCCGTCTGATGGCTCCGGAGAATTTTGTTTGTTTTGGTACTGTCATAAAAAATCAAATGCAAAATCAGATTTACTACAAATCAGACATGACGCGAATAAACACCGAATTCGTGTAGTGAAGAATGGAAAAGAAACAAATACACCTAGAAAATGTTGGCTAGAACTACTGCATAAGATTATCCGGAAATGTACAGATTATCTTGTAACAATTAGTCTCACTTTGATGGTATTACTAGTTAGCCTGTCACGGCTTCGCTCGCGATCACAACGTAATATTATACTGACATTCCCGTATAAATATTGTGTTACCGTTCCAAAGCCAACATTACACTGTGAAACATTTACACTGTGTAAAGCTGATTAACTGTGATTACTCTATCCAGCTGATTGCTTAAAACTTATAGTTATTTACCAATGTTAAGCTTATGGAAAAACTCAACTTTAAGGGGCCCCAGGGCCTCACTTACAAATTATTTCTCAATAAACCTGCACAACTTCACGTTAGGCTCTTTCCAATGACACCAAAAACATGAAAATCGGTTCAGTAGTTTAGGAGGAGTGATTGACAAAAAACCTGCTCGCCGATTAAATAAGTATAGATATACTAAACATTATTTTATTGAATCCAACAAATTTTAGGATTGTTGCGAGTGGGGTGATATATGGCAGTATTCTCATCTACACAAGTAAGAGGTTAAGGGTCTAGTAAAAACCTTGATAAAAGTACTTCAGGCTATATACTGTATAGAGTTAAACTGTTGATAAGTGTGCTATAAAGTACTACCACTATCTGTAATGCACTAAAAATATTGCACATCAACAGCAATGTACAAAACATAAGATATTCCCGAAACTTTATTGAATTTTAGTCTGATTTAACTCCTAACAGAATTTATAAAAGTATTGTCATTGTTTACATCGACTTAAAATATTGTACTTTTTCTTCAAGTACGTTTTTCCCGTCAACTCTCATTATGTATACAACGTATTGATTTATTTAACGACATAAGTTTACATCACCTTTTTATAGTTAATACACAGTTAAAATATTAAATTAATAACCAAATAAATAAGTCTATTAATATTTTACCATTAATCAATTGTAAAAGCGCGAAACGATATTTTATAAGATACCTAAGATATCAAGAAAATTGTCACCAATTAATGACCCAAATAAAACGTTCCAGTTAAAGGGAAGTGACCGGCCAAGACGGTGTCGGGGTGGAAGGGGAAGGAAGGCCAAGTCGTGGACCCGGAAGCCAAAATTGACCCTGTTAAAGGATTTGTGCGAGACACGGGCCAAGCGTCAAGGTCACAGGAGGGGGTGGTTGAGGGAGGGAGAGAGAAAGTGAGAGAGAGGGATGTGTGGAGTGAGGAGGGGTTGTTTTGCCCCACCCCCAAACTAGGAGAGGGTTATGAGCATGTCGATATTTCTTGCCGCGTGTTCGTATTTCTCATCTACGCACATCTTAAAATACCAACTACAGCGCGGGGAGGGAGGGGAGGGCAACCCACCCTTCATAGTTATTGATTTTTAATGTTCACCCGCTGCGTAGTTCCGTAGTTACGACCTGGGCCGAGATATTATTGTCAAGTTTCACTTTTCCTTGTTCAACGCGAGGACGAATAAAAGAAAGAAATATTTACTTCGAATGGTCGAATGGGCAACATGCTGTTGTTCCATTATGTAATGGACTGTACAAATAATATCTGAAAGCAAATTAAAATATAAAAAACATTGTAACCAAAAAAAGGAATCATTTGTGCATACTCAAAGCTTTCGATCATGTTGAAAATCGTACACAAACATTATTTTGGAAATATTTCTATCAGAACACTTGTAAAAATTTAAACACATTTGGGGCAAGAAAAGAAAGAAATTCTCATGAACCTGTTCCTCAGGGATTAATGACTCGTTCAACTCATTTTTATACCCTAAAATGCCTGACCGTCACTTTTTGACACATTTTTGGGGGGAAATCCTTAAAAATAAGATTTTAGACCAACGCCACAAAGTCTATATTATCTGAAGTAAAACATAACAACATGGATATAACTTGAGTTTGATTTTGTGTTACGGTCTTGAACATGATTGGACGCATGGAATATTTGGCAAAACATGTAGATCATGTAATTTTAAAGTATTGTTTTGCAAAACTGTTTGTAATTAAATACAATTATCTGAAGAGTACCTTTTTTGGACCACTTTGTATCTATGTTTGTGGAAATGTTATTATATTATTTCTATAAATCGATTTACTTAACAGCTTGCGCTAGTACTCATGCCAAGTCGGACTTACAGTCAATCTGATGAGGTTCTATTTTCAATAAAACATCAACTATTTCCTCTTTAGCCCGTTGTTGCGACTTTATACTTAACCCAACTCAATTTTGTCTAAACATAAAAACAACATATTTGTACATTTGTAGGACAAACTTTTTATACAGTTTTCGTAATTAGCTGAGCGATAGTAGAAGATTGTTTTTTTATGTTATGCACACCGGGTCTTTACTGGCCATCCTATGGTCAGGTTTCCTCATACTGTAATAGGTTTAAGGGGCAGGGTAGGCAATATGAGTGGTGATGTAGTTTTGCATTTCGCTCCCTGAAGGCGCAGGCGGAGTATGAAACTAATAAAACATGCTATCCATTACGTTAATTTTCAGATGGACTTTTCACTAAGCGAACATATGTTTCGTCTTCAACAGTTAGACCTGGAGTTGGATGGTGTTATTTATTGTTCGTGGCTCACTCATTTTAGTTTTTTTCAACGCAATAAATCATAATCATGAAAACTATATATTTTAGAACTACAATTATTTGTCTATTTATTTGAAGTAAACTTAGATTACATACATTGTATTTGGACGTTTAACTGTACTATTATTCAACTAAAGATGAGTGTACCACGAACTAACAGAGTTGACATATATAATAATATTATTCACAACCATCCATTATCTAGTCATGTATTTACATTTGCACAGCAGTTTACTCTTTCAAAAGCGGTATTCGAACATGAGAGCTACTACATCCGTCTTAGCTGTAGGTAAGGATACCATGTTATATAAAAGAAACAGTGGTTAATACAAACGCGGTTACTCATTTTCAAACCGAGTACAGTTAACGCAATTTTTCACACAGTTTACTCTAAAATATAAGTTCATTTGAATTATTTTGTCAACGTCCTAGATGTCATGTAGTGTTTTTCCCACGTATACCCGATATTAAAAAGTTACTGCGTGATTTGATAAATGTTTGAACAGTTTTCCTAGTTTTATTTTATTTTATGACACCTACATAGGAGACATTTATGGACATGCTATAAGCAACTCCCCAGCAGCCGCAGCGCGCTGACCCGACGGTAATGTGATGCTAATCCTCGCTCCGGGCGACACAACGGCTATCCGCATAGTTCAGGCCGAGCTTTTCCTTACTCGTTTATCCGGTTCCGAAAAAGTTGCTAATGTTTTACCTCTCCTACATCTTCGCATGCCAACATGAATGTCTTCACCGCTTCTAAATGATTACCAATGTATTAGCAACGGTGTATGCATAACAGCTCAAAATAGAACGGCGATTTAAGAATACATATTTACTTGCTTCCCTGTAAATAGTACATAGTGAAAGTGTCGTTCGAAAATTTTCGAAAGTGAGTTGTGGAAATACTCGTTTTGACGCTCCCTGAACCCAAAAAAGTGATTTTCGCACTTTTACGCACAAAGTGGTTTGTTGAACTCCAAAAACTGCTCTAAAAAGTAACAAATCCAAATTTATCTAGAACTCTTATTACGATTTTGATCAACATTTAGTGGTTTACAGTGCTTTGGATTTATAATAAACCGACACCACCCTTACTACTTGCAAAATTCTCGGTCATAGATTATAGGGGTTAAAATGTTCTGAAATTCAGTTTGTAATTGTTTTGTATTTGTTTTCCGAAACAATTAATGATTTAACCCACTATATGATGAAAAATTGGATAAATTGAGTAGCCAAATAATGTGTTTTAAATAAACATGTTTTTTACTTTAAACAATTGTGTTCGAATTTTTGTTAGTAAGATGTACTAAGGATCAACATTTTATTTCCCCAACCGTGTTATCTATAGGTCTGTTCCATACGACTTTTTCGACGAGTTTAGAACCCCACGTGTCAGAGCTTCTCATTTTCATAACCAACACAAAACAGGGCGAAGACCAAATTGGGAGGTTTTCCTAGTTTCCCGGGGCTCGATACAGGAGGGGAGGGGAGGGGGAGAAAGTAAGCCGGAGACGAAAGCACACATTCGTCAAATATTTCCCCGGCCATATTCGTCGGCACTAGTAGAAAAACGCGCCTCCCCCTCTAGGCTTAGAAATAATGTATCGATCCCTCCCCCACTACTCACTACTGTGTTTTAATTGTGCCGTCAAAAATACGACTACGCCGCCCTCCCCGTCGTCGCCCTTACCTACCGTCTACGTCACTACATCTTCTGGGAGCCGCTAATAATATTCCATACGAAGGATCACTGTTATTCTCTTCACGTGGGTAACAAACTCGGATAATATTGAAAATATATAGACACAAATACTATGTGATAAACGATCAGATCTTTTCATCTTGGAACTAATTTTACGCTTTTACGATTTTGCGGACTGGGTATTGGAAAGATTTTACTTAATACTTTGGAATTAGGGGTTTTGCCCGGGGAAATTGAGTGGCAATCCTTAACGATAGGAAAAATATAATGTTAATGGAAAATTAATTTGAAAAATAAAAGTTTAAAAATTGGGCTTTTGGAGCTTCAAATTATTACAACAACACTTATATATATAGTAAAATATCAATGTGTGATATTCCTCAGAGGAGAGCTCGGTTTCCAAGTACCTATAGTATTTGTTGGTACAGTTTCTTGTGTTTTTAAGGATTTTAAATGTTGATGACGTTTTAGTTACTTTGTTAAAAATAGCCTTTTTATACGAAGCTTTTACATTAAATGAATACAAGTTGTGCTTAGAGAAATAATATTATGATAAAATCAATAATTAATCATTATCATTATCATATTATACAAATTATAATGACAATCATCTCATGCTATTATAAAATATTTATTTATTTTAGCTACCACCACGAACACAAACTAATGGCGTTTACATTATCTATTGATACATTGGCGTTTAGTTATATTTTACGTGTCATTTATGTTAACGGGTTAATGAGAGAACTTTGATACCAAAACGATATTCAACCCTTGATTTTAAATGGGGGTAGATAGAGTGGGAAAGTGAGAACGGTTGACCTTCCAATACATTGTTGGGAAATCGCCTTACGTCTTGCATTTACACCTCCCCCTCCACCACGTCACTCAGCACCCCCTCCCCAACATCATCCCCACCCCTCCCCAGCCACATTCCACAACCTCTTAGCGCTATCTTGGTTTGTTTACAATTCGAATTTGACACCTTTCACTAATTCCATTAGAAATATGAACACATTAAAATTATATAATAATCTTGTTCTCTTACGACGCAATACATTGATGTTTTGTTTGACAGTATGTACCTAAGCAAGAGAAAATATGGTACAGTTTTTCATCCAAAAGTGTTCATAAAATATTTGTTCATTATGTTCATTCATTATGTGTATTTTCTTTTAAATATGAATACGTTTTTGTTTAAAAATTGTATCTCCTCTCTAAATCAAAAGACCGGGCATGGGTTAAGACGTGTCGGTAACACCACATTTTCAACATGGAGAACTTTGCAGATGATCATCCGCTTAAATTTATTTTAACACATCCACCACTGGGTTTCATCTTCACCCACAATGCCATGTCTGGTAGAGAACATGTTAATGCGTTCCAAAGATGGATTTAGAGAGTTGAGTCAGGTTTCCTGTTGATGTCATGTAAGGAGAGCACACGTTCGTTTTATATTTCTTTGTACTTCACTATACCTTATATACTTGGTTCCTCAATAGTGTATAACCCACTAACAAAAATAATAAAAAAGCGTCATCAATGGGTGATGGTCTACATTGACTTAGATGGATGACAACCTCTTTTATAATGTAGAGGAATCCAGGAGAGCAATGTTCGGCACCAGCACAAGGTAGCTTTGCCCTGAAGTTCTGCAACGGCTCCCCAACATGAACCAGTAAGTTGGTTGAAAATGTTGAGCTTTTAGCTGCTAATCTGTCTAAGAGGCTTATTAGAGATAACCCTTAGAATACCTCCTGTATCTGAGGTGTTAATTGGTGTTCAACTACCATGATCTTAAATTACGATTAATATTTAATGTCTCTGAAGGCAATAAATTATATTCATGACTATGTGGTCTTAGATAATGTAGAATAATTTATTTGTTTACAAATTAATTATTTGTTTTACGTTTACTTAATGCCTTTTGTACAAATACCGGTGACGTAGATTGTGAGGGGGTGTTAATTAATTAATCAGCCTTTTTAATCGAAATGGCAGTAAAGGCTTTACGGTAAATGTTCTTCTGTAACTGGCAAGAAAACTTATTTCAAAACTTTAAAAATAGTACGTTGATTTAGAATAACCTAAAAAAGGGTACAATCAACAACCCAGCAATCCTCAAGGGTACATTCTTTAATGGATTATTTTAAAAACAGCTACTAAATGAAACTCATTGGAACAAAAACACATTCTATAAGAATCCATGAACAATTCTTTGACCTAAGATACGATTTATAGACAACAAAAATTCATAAAAACCTCATTCATATATAATAATATATATAATACTAGGTAAAAATGCTAAGTAAACTTTCAATCGTTTAATCGAAGGCTCTATTTAAAAAATACCCTACGGGTGGGTATCTTGCTCATCTAGGGATGTTATTTTTGGTGGCAGCTATGGGATTACTAAATGCATTTCAATCGTCTTTTTTCATACATCGGATAACGTCATTCCCATAGGTTATGCAAATTCGTCACCAGCGTCTGAACGTGACAAAACTGCGTCACGCCTCCAAATATAAAACTAATAATTGTTGTTAATGCGTCACTGTTGTGCAATGTGCGCGTGACGCAACTACGGACCTTATTGATCCCGCAAACAGCGACATTTATAGACGATTCTTGGAGGCCTTGATAGGCTATCTGTTTACGCAGAGCCGGCAATATTTTTATCCAGCAGCCTTCTCTCGCGGGGGGAGGGGCGGTTTCTCCCCTTCTCTCATAGAGGGGTGACTATCCCCACTACTTCTACTCCTACGCGACAATATGGAAATAGTGAAAGCTCCACTCTCCGTCCTAGCTCTTCCTTTCGTTTCGTTTCGGTTTTGTTCTGGATTATTTTGATTGCTACCTCTACATGTGCCTCCCCTCGCTCCCCTCTTAGGTCCGCAAAGTCATTGATTTTAGTTGAACTATGCTGCACGCGCTTTATGCTCCTGCGGTTTTCTACGAACTGAAACTTTTTGTTCCGTCACAACCCCTCTTCCGCTTCCTCTCTCATTTGCCGAATGCCGTCGGTTTTAGATGCTTTTATAATCGTACAAAATGGAAAGGGTCCTCGGCTCCTGGCTCTATAGTTTTAGTTTTTAATGAGTGGTTTTTATATAACTATGTATAGACCTTAATCTGGGTGGCACAGTGAGAGCTTGGCTTATGCCATTTTGTACTTTATGAATTCAAGCTTATTCTTTCAAATAAATCTGGTATGTTTTTTTAATTTTCTATTTCAACTAGAACTAATGTTTTACCTTACACTGAAGAAAATTACATGAATAAGTTTCTTTATAGCACATAAAATCGTTAGCCTGATCCCAACTTCCCACCCCAAGAATAATAAACTATGTCTAATACAGGTGTTTTTTTATCACATTGAGATAATCGGTAAGAATGTAGACTTTCGTCTTCTACATATTAGTAGCCGGTTTTCTCATTTGCAGCGTTGTTATACAATTTAAATGTCATTATCACCTAATTACATTTGAAGCTTGATTTGTATTTGAACTTTTGTACAGTAATTCTTACAGACAACTTTTAAAATTCAAATAGTTCTCTACTTTTGTACCAACTAAAATACCCACAAGACATAAAAAACGTATCATATATATCATATCGTATGTATTCTTGTATCTTTTATTATTAGGACATTTTGAAATGTATTAAACAGAGTGGTAATGGACTTCGCATACCATGCTGAATGCTGAGGTATTATTCCAGTAAACCTGTCATAAAATGCCAAACTATAAGTCTAAGACAGTTTTTGTTGGCCAATACTCTTTTTAAAAGTCCAAGTTGAACTGTAATTTGCAATTTGGCCATTTCCATCAAACTTTCCCTTCCAATGAAGATCTATTACAGCTGGGATTGAAGGCAGTGTTGAAGTATTGAAGGACGACTGGATTATTCTTCTCCTTTGAATGTATTTTAACTCTTGTAAATTCTGGCCATAACTCTGCTTCCATTTCGTGTATTTCTCTATTCCTATTTACTGGGAATAAAAATAACTTAAATATTTTTTTAGAAAAAAAAACAATTATTATTTTACCGAGGTATATTTTCACTTCTTAAAGAGAAATGAAGTATGTACATTTAAACACATTCAAAGCACATTGCACAATAACCTTTCAACAGTCAAGGCTTAACTAGATGTGTAATCAACCTTTATGATTATTTTCTTTAATTTTATGTTTAGTATATTTACAATATATTATGTTAAATTAGTTACTAAATGTAATTAAAAGTTTAATTAGAAACAGAATTCAGTAATCATCAACGAACTTCGATATTTTATTTTAGACAATTTACCTATAGTTTTATTATTTATATAATTATTAAAGATTATTCTCCAAGTGTAGAAATTCTCGTTCTTTTTGTATTCATATTTTCTTCATATCTTAACCCAGATCAGGAATGACGCATGAAGTTTGAGTATTTTCTGTATTATAGGTACAATAAATATCAAAATCATAATACAGCGGACGGTTTTACTTTCAGAACAATCAAAATATCGAGGGAAGACCGTTGCTCGCGCAGCCTGGACGAGAATGATAGAACTACTTGCCAAGCCTGTGACACTCTGGACGGTCGTACTATCTAGCGGGCTTTCCTGGAAACAGCTCAAGTGCCAAATTTCCACAGAACTAATAAATCTGTGACATGTTTATCTGAATACGCTTAGTTCAATAAACGATATTATTACAGAGCTTTATTTAGTGCACACATAGGTATATCCTTTCGAAAAATGTCTTGATTGTAGTTTCTGTAACTATTTATCACGATCGGCGAACGTGAAGCTGTCAGAAGCCTCCATTGACCGGGATATGGGCGCCGTTCACGTATGATGCGCGCTCCGACGCCAGAAACACGATCACTTCGGCCACCTCTGAAATGAAAACAGGTTTACAAAAATGTTATATAACTTACATTTAGTAGACAAATATACTAAATGCAACGTGTCTATGAAGAGATCTCTAATTGTTGGTAACATAAAATCAGCACCTTAAAATGGTTATTTATGTTTAAGAGCGTAAAGTAGGTCTTTGTCTTGATCTTCTTTATCGCTTGAGAGAAAACTAGTTCCCTGGACGCGTAGTGGAAGCAATAAAGAAGCTTTAACCCTCGAATTACATACACAATTTGTCCTATTACTCCAATTTTGGATACCCACAAAACATACAAAACGTTCACGTTCATCCATTTTGGAGTCAGTTAGCTTGGTCCAACCTATTGATTACTTCAGCAAGCGGTAAAGTAAAGCACAGCAAGCGGTAAAGTAAAGCGCAGCAAGCGGTAAAGTAAAGCGCAGCAAGCGGTAAAGTAAAGCGCAGCAAGTGGTAAAGTAAAGCACAGCAAGCGATAAAAATGTTTTCGCTCGCTAAGTAGAAAACATCCGTTTTACAATGCGTTTTTGGATTGTAAAGAAACACTTTAGGGACAGTTGTAGGAAAAATAATTGTTTCCGTATATTACGGGCTAAGGTTTGTAAATCACTTTATAGCAAATTTGTAAAATATGAGAAGAATCGATTGACCCCAAGACATTAAACTTACGTTACAAGCCCTAACACGTTAATAAGCATAACTAATAGTAACTAACGTAACATTAGCAACTGTGATCTCAATAATGACTCCAATGAGATTTCCTTCAAATGTTCAAATATCTGGGAAAAAAATAGATTCCAGACAGGTCTCATCTTCAGGCAAAATCAAATAATGTAAAATACCCCCGTCGCAGAAAACCTGCGTACTCAGCGAATTTCCAATGAATATATATGTCTTAATATTACATTAAGCCTCTTACCAGAATTCATAAGAAATATGTTCATAAATAAGCGATATTTAAAATATTTATTATTCTCCATAAGAATAACATTAGGGATGAGTACGCAGGTTTGCTGCAAAAAGGAACAAAAAATAATGGATTTTTATACAAATATCAATAGAACTCATCTAAGTCAAGTCACATACCAAGTTTCATACATATACATTCATAAATAAGCGATATATAACATTTTTATTATTCTCCATAAGAATAAGATGGGGACCGAGTACCTAGGTTTGCTGCTTCGGGAACCATAGGCGAAAAATTGTTTTTTTGTTCAAACATCAACAAACCACAACCAGATGAAGCGATATACCAAGTTTCGTCAGTTTATGTTCATAAATAACCGAGATATAAAATTTGTCTTTTTCTCCATAAGAATAACATTGGACAACGTACTGTGTTTAGCACTTTTAATATCTCTGTAACCAATTGACGTAGAGCAATGATAAAAATACAAAATTGTTTGTTTTTTTAAGTTGAATTCAATTGTATAAATTAAAATTTGATTTAAATAAAAGTTACATGTGAAAACCCCAAAAAACCCATTTTTGGGGTACAAAACCCCCCTTCCGATGGTGCGATTTGTCTGGTTTTCGAACTCGTTCAAATAAATGGTACTTTACATATTTGTACCAAATTTCATTAAGATCGGACTTTTTTGACGAGAGTTATCATGCTTACGGACACACACACACATATATATATATATATATATATATATATATATATATATATACACATATATACAAATTTGAACGAATGGTGTTTTTGGCATCTGGGGACCTCAAAACGAAAAGTTATCATGGTCTCGGGCCTAAGTCTTACCATGAGACCTACGGTAATAGCTTCTTCCCTATAGGGGAAATTCGCTAAAAAACAAATATGAAATGTTACAATCATTAACAATGGTCTAATGAAGTTTAAAATTTTGAAAAAGGATCGTAATAGCTGTGTATAATCAATCAGTGAACTGTCAAAGTAATACTCATATAGTTTAAGTATTAACCCTTTCGTACCCAATGAGAACTTGTTTACTCATGACATTTGTACCGGAGTATGACATTTGTACCGGAGCCTGGGAAATTTATCACGAAGTAGGGAATTTTAACTTCCTTCACTATACTCGATGATGTTTTCAAATGGTATTGGCAGCACTGGAATACCTGGTCAACGGTCTGGTTCTACTACTAAGTCTGTTTGTTTTGTGCCATGCACTGGTACTGCCTACTTTCTTTGGAAGCTCAACTTTGGATATTTATTTTGGAAAGTTCCTTCATTTTTATTGTAATAAAAAAATATGTTTCTTGTTTAATATTTCATAGATATTAGTTTAATGTAATTTACTACAAGTTATAAGTGTTTATAAAAATTTTATGATATAAAAATCCCATGAGTAAAATTTTACTTATTGGGCAGTTGCGGCTCAGGTGTAATGAAGATGTCTTATATTTTGATATTTTCACTTCCAGCAATATAAAAATAAAATATTGTATTAAAATTCATACTTTATAATTTTTGGTTTGAATATCATTCTCTATATTGTAATATAACAAATAAAATATTAATAAAAACACAATTCTTGTCGATTTAGGTTGCTTACTTTAAGACCTTAACTGCCCAATGAGTATTATTTTACTCATGATTTTATTTTTTTAATTAAAACTCAACAATTTTAAAACTTATATTTTTCTAATTTGTTAGTCACCAAAGAGTGTAGTAATCAATAACAAATAATATGTTATTATCTACATCTATGTTTGGGCATCAAAGGGAACATGTGGTTTCCTGCGAGCAGTGACCAAAATCATTGAATGTAGATTACATCACAGAGTGCCACAACAAAGTGGTCATATCCAAAATTAAACAAAGGAACATTTAACTATAATAATAACTGGAGTGAACCTAAACAAGCAGAAAAAAGACAAAAGAGCTAAGCAAATCTGCTCGTCAGTAGGGGGGACTTGGTGAAAAATTATTACGATGTAAACAAACTGACTGAGGTTCTCCAAGCAAAGCACGGACCTCCAGGTACTTTAGACGTTATCAAAATATTAAAATATCTCGTGACGTAACCTACCCTGCGGCTGCCCCTTCCTCTTGGTAGCACACTGGTCCACCCAGCCCTGCACCATCGCCGGGGGCGAGTCCCAGCACATCGCCGTGTCGATCATGCCGGGCTGCACGTCGTTCACACGGATGTTGTACCTAAAACAAGCAATCTTCTATGGAATTCGCATCCGTATTGTATTGTGATTGACAATGTTTCTAATAGCATGGGTTATCCCTAGTATTTACAGGTACATGGATGTGGTTAGTCATTACAAGTTATAAAACATAAAGAGCTCTCTCACACAGCTAAGTCCACCCCTTAAACATTTTAGAGTTGGAAACCCGCAAAACCTCCCAAAAAGTTGGTAGAAGAATACTCGTTCCTAATATCAAATTAAGTCAAATCTTTATTGATCCTTTAAAGATAATATTATTATACAAAATATATAAATGATAGAAAGATCTTTTAATTAAGTAATAATATATTAATATTTGAGTGAGTCTTAATTTATTAATAAGGTACAAACAGAATTATGCATTCTTTCTTCTCTGGGACTCCACCCCATTTGTTCATATAGATTCACACCCAAAAACCACTATTGTATTTTGACAAACAGTTAAACGCAAACATCTTAACATGGAATAAAGCCAACGTCACTTAAAAAATTAGATGACTTTTTTACCGGCTAAAATATGCATGTGGTAATTCAGGGTGGCTTTTTATTATTATGAAAAGTCTTTTAATATGGACAGGGGCGGCCCGTCAGTTTTTCAGCGCCCGTGCAAAGACCAAATTTGCCGCCCCCGCCCCCACCATCAACCATAACCTCCCTACCCCATAGTTCTGAGATAGACTGTCACTTGCGCGCCTCGCTTGTTGTTGCGTTCGCGATGTTTCTGGTTCCGTGCTGTGCTGATCACCTGAAATGACAAGCTATGGAACACATTCAGATAAGAGACTTGTGTAGGTCAAAATCTTGATTTCATATATTATCGTCCTGGAAATGTATCCCGTTTCCAATTTTCCGCGCCACTAAACTTTTTGCCGTAAAAAACTCAAAACCTTAAATAGTTAAAAAATCTAAATTTTGTAAAACAACAAATTTGCACACTTGTAGACAACGTATCACAATACACTGTGTATCATAAAACAATTATGTGTTTCTTTAAGAAAAATAATAATTAAAACAAACCCTTAAAACTGTGTAGGAACGGTAGTAAGTACATACTGATAACAGTACGTCTGTTCTGAGCGTGGGAAAGATTTCTTCCAGGGTAACCAAAACAATAATCAAAACGCTGATCAAAACCGACCGCGATTCTGACGGTTCCTGGTATCTGTGAGGCTGAAATTTGCGATGGAACAGCAAAGTTTGTTGTTAGAGTTATTTTCGTTTTTGAAAAAACTAATGTTTTCTGAATATAACATTTGTTTATTGATTCTAATGTATAACTCGTTTTTCAGTTATACGGACTCTATCTTCAAGTATTTAATCTTTAAGGTTTTGTGCAGCTATAAAGCTTATTTTAATTTTTTTTTACTCTGTGATACATTATATTGAATCTTATATTCTAAGAGTGTTTGGATCAATTAATTTTAATACCATTGACTCTAAAAACTCAAGTTGGGTGCAAACATGTTTTTATCGTTATTACTATTCTGTGATATACTGTCGCAACTTATTTAAAGTATTGCCAATTTGTTAAGAAATACAGATGATTAGTCAATTAACCACGACCAGAGCTCAAATAATCTTAATCTGTAGTGAGGAGAAGTATATGTTCAATTCTTAACATTTCCCACTCCATCTCCAATACTCCGAAATGTCTCAGTTGATAAATAACAACTTAGTTGAAATGGTTACTAAACAGACGGAACGATAAACTATAATTTTCAAAGTAAGCTAAACGAGTGGATCTTACAAGTAACGATGTAAGGGGGTGCCAAAATTTGAGGAGGGTGCATCATATTTCCCCCTTATTTCATATAGTACTAAACTCAAATAGATCAAATCCCTATTCAATACTCTCCAGTCTCCAAACCACATATTTCCTCATCTATAGGAACTAGTTTAAAACATTTGACGTGGGCGGATTAAAACAATTAGTTGTGTTACTTTATATTTTAACATTGCAAATTTCTTGCATCGTATTGAGAGTTTTATTCAAACTCTCAATACCAACCAGAATGCCCTGAAGTTGTCAAAAACCGATAGAGGTCAAAACAACTGCTCGTTTTGGAATAGAGGGGATCAGAAGTTGTATTATCTGATATGTAAATTTAATGTTTAAGTATGATGAAGGTACAAAACATGGTGAATACTCCTAACTTTGTATCAAATATTGCTTTTCAACAACTTATAATATTAATATACAACAATTTACAAAATCAGTTTGGTTTTTATATATTTACAAAATACTTTATGTTAGCGCTACGGCCTATGACCAGGTGGCGTACCGACGGGGAGGTGCGGGCGCGGTCCGCCCCAGGCCCCGCTTTGTCATAACCCCCCAAATTTTGAAAAAATGTTCGAAAGTCTGAGCGAGTATTTCCCGCCGATCTCCGGAGAATCGCTACGGATCTACTGTCGTATTTTCGGCTGTTATTACGTAGTAAAGTCGTAATTTTTGGACAGTATTTTGTTTTCCGTCGACGTTTATAGCTGATATTACGCGGCAAGGACGTTAATTCCAGATTATATAATCTGCAACGTCTTCAATTACGGCCGATAAAACGTGGTTCGGTCGCCATTTACACAGTTAGGTTGTTTTTTATGTCCGATTCATGTGTAATTCATAACGTTATGTCTCGTAATTTTCGGCCGATTTTACGTGGTGTGATCGTCTTTGACGGCCGTTTACTACGCGATTTGGCAGGTCACGATCATCCAGAGATTGGCGGGAAGTACTCGCTCGAACTTTGGAGTATTTTTCAAAACTTTGAGTTCATTTGACTATTTAAATACTCACATTTTGAGTACTCGCACGCCCCTAATACATCGTATACATATATATGAATAAGCCTTTCTCTTCAACCCCTAATGTATATTAGGCCCCTACAAATACATCCGCCGCCCCAGGCCCTCAACTACGTCGGTACGCCACCGATCCCACGACCCGTTATGAACGCCGAGCGCCGCCCCCCCAAAAGCGCCGCGCCCTACGCGCCCCGTGCTGGAGCACGGCTCGCACTGCCCTAGAGCCGGTACTGAATATGGAACTGTGTTTGGTTTTATTATGTTGACAAACTTAAATACTGCCAGTTATGATGTTAACAACCAATTAATTTTTAAAGTCGAATAAGGCGTATGTTAAAAATAATCATTACTATGAAGTTTTTCGGCTAAAATTTACAAATTATAATATATTAATACTAGCCAGAAAAGTTGAAATCAAAGATGTTACAAAGTTAACATTAGTATATGTACTTTACCACAAGTGTAATATGTCACATGGTTTTCGAATTCTTCAGTAAAACATGGACTTCTTTTGGCGAATTTCCCCTATAGGGAAGAAGCTATTACCGTAGTCGGCATGGTAAGACCTAGGCCCGGGACCATGATAACTTTTTGTTTTGAGGTCCCCAGACCCCAAAAACACCATTCGTTAAAAACTGTATATATATATATATATATATATATATATATATATATATATATATATATATATATATAATAATATTAACATTTACAAAAATATATGTATGTGTCCGTGGTGCGATAACTCTCATAAAAATGGTCCGATTTTTATAAAATTTTGTACAAACATGTAAAGCATTATTTATGACTTTAAGTTCGAAAACCAGACAGATCAACCCATCCAAAGTGGTATTTTTGGGGGGTTTTGTACCCCAAAAATGGGTTTTTTGATGTTTTTACATGTAATATTTGAAAAAGTCAAATTTTAGTTTTCACCCTTGGATTCAGCTTAAAAACACACACAATTTGGTGTTTTGATCATTTCTCTACGTTAATTGGTTATAGAGATATTGAAAGTGCTAAACACATTACGTTGTCCAATGCCATTCTTATGGAGAATAAAAAAAAAATTATAGCTCGCTTATTTATGAACGTATACTAAAGAAACTTGGTATACGGCTTCATCTGGTTGTGGTCTATTATTATTTGCACAAAAAACACAATTTTTACCGATAATTCCTGTAGCAGCAAACCTGCGTCCTCAGCTCCCATGTTATTCTAATGGAGAATAAGTAAAATGTAACGTCTCCCTTAATTATGAACATAAATTAATAAAATTTGGTATGTTGGTTCACATAGTTGAGCTCAATTTATATTTGCATAAAAACCAATTTTTTGTGTTCCTTGTTGTAGCAAACCTGCGTTCTCATCCCCCTTGTTATTCTTATGGAGTATAATCAAAATGGTATATATCGCTTATTTATGAATTTTTATTGATGAAACTTGGTATGTGGCTTCACCTAGTTGAGTAATATTCATATTTACATGAAACTCCATATTTGTTTTTCCTTGTTGCAGCAAACCTGCGTATTCATTCCCAATGTTATTCTTATTCAAATAATTCAAATTTGATATATCGCTTATTTGGGAATATATTTTTATGAATCTTGGTATGCGGCTTTATGTGGTAAAGACATATGTTTTGCATTGGAAATTCGCTGAGTACGCAGGTTTGCTGCGACGGGGGTATTTTGCTTATTGATGCAATTTTATTTTACCTTACATGTATTTTTGATTAAATATAAAACATGGGCTTGTAAATTGTTAGGGAATTTCACAAAAATACCTCTTAAGTATATAGCGGAGAGATAATTAGTTTTCACCATACTACGGTATAATCACCTGTTTTAGGAACGTCATTTAAATACCGAAAGTAGAGTTTTTCCGTCCAAGGGCCGAAAGTCCTCCAATCTACTGTATTTAGCCAGTGTTTTCGACTTGTTTTCCAGTGCACACGACGTTACCTGATAATACGTGCATACGCTTTTGTGTTCTTTTGTTGAAACACTAGAAAAAATAACAACAAAAACCAAAACATTGTACTATTGATGTTTTGTTTATTGGTTTTAACTGTTTTTAGTACGAGACGAGGAATTATGTTTTCAAATAATCACAGCTGTACTTTCAATTTGTATGTAAATAGTGATAAAAAGTAAAATAGAATGAGACTAATTCATAACCTCATAGTTTCGTTTATAGGATGTTAATTTTCAAATAAATATTCACAGTTTTATTTTATAGTGTTTATTTCATATCGTGAAAAATAGCGTTTGCACCTCTGCCGAAAGGGTTTTGCATAGCCCTCGAATTTTTTTATAACCTTGACTTTGTTTCGGTCATAAAACACGATCTCAGGCCAGCAAAACCCCACTTTCGGCCCTTGGTGCAAAATATACTATTTTGATCAATTTTAACCAACGGATTTTTAACGTTCCTTGACTTTTGAGATTCCAATAGGACTTTAAATAATTTAAGAGGCAGGGTAGGCATTATGAGTGGAGTTACAGTTTTGCCTCTCCGGTTCCTGAAGGCACAGGAAGATAGCACTCAAAGACGCGCTTGTGTCCCTTTATAGATGGGGTAAGTTGTCAAATAACACGTGCAATAGGGCGAGCAGACTGTCTTTTAGCCTTTTAAGTCCTTTGCGCCATTTTCCTAATGTTCTTTTTTCCATTAAAGCCGATCTTTTTTTGCCTTTTGAATTGTAAGTTATCTGATGATGGTTAGTGAGTAATTATTACCACATTTATGTTCATTGAAATAATACTAAGCCGGAAGATCTTAGTTACAATGGGAAGATTCATCAATGATGTTTGTGTATTCATTGGATTCATGGAGCACGATCAATATTTGTCTGTGTTGCTTTTTGTGGAGGAGCTGACGAGCTTTTACTACTAAAATACACATGCTCATCAGATCGTCTTACCAAACAAAACCATCTCCTGCAATTGGTGAGCACTGAAATCTCACAGACCAACAGGGCAAAGCCCTAAAGGATTTTGGAATGTTTTATATTTTTTACTAATCATAACGTACATTTTCATGTCTTAAATAACATACTTTTGTCACGATATCACCTTAAAATTTGCCATGGCAGATTCCTATTTGATTATTATATGTATTTAAAAATTAACAGTTTAAATGTAGATTGAAATTTAAAAATCAAAATCAATATTCGTTTACAAATTGTAATTACAATTGCTGCTCTTTCCCTCTTTTAGCGAATTTCCCCTATAGGGAAGGAGCTATTACCGTAGGTCTGATAGTAAGACTTAAGCCCGAGCCCATGATAACTTTTCATTTTGAGGTCCCAAGATGCCAAAAACACCATTCGTTCAAATTGTTATATTTGTATATATATGTGTGTGTGTGTGTGTGTGTGTGTGTGTCCGTAAGCACGATAACTCTCGTAAAAACAATCCGATCTTAATGAAATTTGGTTCAAATGTGTAAAGTACCATTTATTTGAAAAAGTTCGAAAACCAGATTAATTGCACCATACAAAGGGGGGTTTTTGGGGGGTTTTGTACCCCAAAAATGGTTTTTTTGGGGTTTTCACATGTAATTTTAATTTAAATCAAATTTTAATTTATACCATTGAATCCAGCTTAAAAAAATAAACAATGTGGTATTTTGATCATTGCTCTACGTCAATTGGTTACCAAGATATTGAAAGTGCTAAACACAGTCTGTTGTCTAATGTTATTCTTAAGGATAAAAAGAAAAATTATATATCTCGCTTATTTATGAACATAAACTGGCGAAATTTGGTATATTGCTTGATCTGGTTGTGGTTTATTGTAGTTTGCACAAAAAAACATGTTTTCGCCCATGGTTCCTGTAGCAGCAAACCTAGGTACTTGGTCCCCATGTTATGGAAAATACTTAAAATGACATATATCGCTTATTTATGAATGTATATGGATGAAACTTGGTATGTGACTTCACTAAGATGAATTCTATTGATATTTGCATAAAAACCCATTATTTTGTGTGCCTTGTTGCAGCAAACCTGCGTACTCATCCCCAATGTTATTCTTATGGAGAATAATTAATATTTTAAATATCGCTTTTTTGTGAATATATTTCTTATGAATCCTGTTAAGTGTTTTAATGTGTAACGTTATATATTCATTGGAAATTCGCTGAGTATGCAGGTTTGCTACGACGGGGGTATTTATAAATTCAATTCAGAAATTTTATCTATTGGGTTGGTTATTCTGTACTTTCATTTGAATGAGGTTGAGTTTTCTACAAACAGTAAATTATAAGCTCTTATTTTATTATTTTGGTACCTTTTTATTAGCGAATTTCCCCTATAGGGAAGAAGCTATTACCTTAGGTCTCATGGTTAGACTTAAACCCAAGACCATGGTAACTTTTCATTTTGAGGTCCCCAGATACCAAAAACACCATTCGTTCAAATTTTTATATATGTATATATTTATATATATGTGAACGTAAGCACGATAACTCTCGTAAAAATGGTCTGATCTTAATGAAATTTGGCACAAATGTGTAAAGTACCATTTATTTGAACGAGTTCAAAAATCAGACAAATCACACTATCCGAAGGGGGGTTTTGGGGGGGTTTTGTACCCCAAAAATGGGTTTTTAGGGTTTTTATATGTAGTTTTCATTTTAATCTAATTTTATCTTTTACCATTGAATTCAGCTTAAAAAAATTTGGCATTTTGATCATTGCTCTATGATAATTGGTTGATGAGATATTGGAAATGCTAAACACAGTACGTTGTCTAATGTTATTCTTATGGAGAAAAATCAAAATGTTATATCTCGCTTATTTATGAACATAAAAACTGACAAAACTTGGTATATGGTTTCATCTGGTTGTGGTTTATTGTTGTTTGCACACAAAAAAATTTTTCGCCTATGGTTCCTGTAGCAGCAATCCTAGATACTCGGTCCCCATGTTATTCTTATGGAGTATAATTAAAATGTTATATATCGCTTATTTATGAATGTATATGGATGAAACTTGGTGTGTTACTTCACTTAAATAAGCTCTATTAATATTTGCATAAAAACCCAGTATTTTGTGTTCCTTGTTGCAGCAAACCTGCTTACCATCCCCATGTTATTCTTCTGGAGAATAATCAAAATGGTATATATCGCTAATTTATGACTGTATACTGATGAAACTTGGTATGTGGCATCACCTAGTTGAGTTATAATTATATTTACATGAAAACCCATATTTTGTGTTCCTTGTTGCAGCATACCTGCTTACTCAGCCCCATGTTATTCTTATGGAGAATAATTCAAATGTTATATATCGCTTATTTTTATGAATAAATATTGATGCAACTTGGTATGTGGCTTCACATAGTTTAATTTTATTTATATTTCCATAAACACCAATTGTTCGTGTTCCTTGTTTCAGCAAACCTACGTACTCATCCCCAATGTTATTCTTATAGAGAATATTTAAAATTGTGTATATCGCTTAATTATTTGTAAATATATTTTGATGAAACTTAATATGCGGCTTTATGTGGTGTTAAGACATATATTATGCATTTGAAATTCGCTGAGTATGCAGGTTTGCTTCTATGGAGGTATTTAATTAAAAGAACCTCTTAAGATATGTACCACAATTTACATCCTCCAGTATAGTTTTGTAAACGTTACGTAGCAGAATGATATTTTCCTTGAAAATCTATTGGAGTTTGGGAAATATGATATTATAGGGCTCCGCTCCTTAGACTTTTCAAGTTCCATTGTTGATCATACGGGTTTCATTATATTCAGTTTAATAATTACTTAAAGACATGTTCTCCTCAGGTAGGTACTTCATTTGACAAATTGTAAATTTCATGCAAAAGTCTGTAGTTTTGTTCCAATATTTAAATTAACTATATTATGATATATCAATGTTAATAACGCTTGATCGGTAAACCTTTCAAGAAAGAAATATATTGATAATTAATGAAATATTGTGTTTAGTTTCCAAAAGTATCAAATAATAACCTTAATTAATGTTGTAATAAGTTAACATCCTTGTGGAATTTTCATTCATCAACCCCAAACTGTTTTAATATACGAAATTAGAAAGTAAGACTAATCTAGATCAAAGTGCCATTATATTTTATTTTCTACTCAACCGACCACGACTATCTACTCACTGACTCATGTCCCTCGCCATGCATCTGGTGACGGCCTCGATGCCGTGTTTGGTGGCGGCGTAGGCGCTCATCCCCTCAAACCCCTTGTGGCCAGTCATGCTCGCCACGTTCACGATGGAGCCTGGCAACCTAGCTGAAATAAGCTCCTTGCACACTGCCTGACTTGTGAAAAATGTGCCCTGAAACAATACAACGTGTGTGTGTGATTTACTAAATACCTTATCTCATTCTTCAAATAAAGGGTTAACAGTTGGTGATGGTATTCTTTAATTTTTATCACAGAAAAGTTTCTGTGATTTTATCAATGGAACAGATATTGCTCAAGATCGATCTAGCGAACCTCAGATAACAAGACGAGCTCTCAAACCACTACGTTTCCTAGCCAAGTGAATAAATATGACATCATATACAGCAGTGCAGGGAAGTAGTCAAGTATGCATGCAAGTGAACATTATAAGCAAATAATCTATACACTCCGCACTCCGCACATAAAAATCGTAAAATATGAAATCTAGTTAAAAGATACTATCCACTTTTTTCCAACATAGATATATAAATGAGTTTTAACACACCATTTAGGCTGTCCAGGTAAAAATTACTACTCACTAGAAAGACACGACTCTTCACGTTTTTACTATTTACTAAAACAAGCAGTTTTTTTTTCAAACGTAGAACCACAGAAAACGATAAAACTACAGAAGGCTGACTACTATGTAAATGACAGATGTGTTTAAAACTGTTAGTTCGGTCACCTGCTGCTTTACATGCTGTGGCACTAGGTTGCTCAGAGGGGGTGCATTCGGGTATTCTTCCACTCTTCCAAATCCATCCACTGCCATCCCTTTCGGCGACCCACTTATTCCCACTCCACCCGCTGCCTTGAGAGGACAATCCTTGTCCTAATCCAGTCAGCCTTCTGTAGTGCTTTATAGTTTTATGTGGTAGAACTAAATTATACAGAATCTAAAAAAATAAACCAAACGTTACACAATATAGACCTAGCAGTTTTAACTTTTTTCTGTACAATCCCCGCACAATATAACACAGGTTAAATTTGAAAGCTATTGATGATGCCTCTTACTTTCAGGTTGACATCAAGGATAGCCTGGAAGGACTCTGTCGTCTCCTGGAGAACCGGGGTGAACCTGACGACGCCGGCGCAGTTGACCAGGATGTTGGGGGGCCTCTTGTACCGCTGGAGGACTGTGCCCAGGACCTCCGTCGTTGTCCCCGCGGCTACGTCGTATTGAAGCGAGATGTGGCCGGTCCCTGGGAAATGTGAATGTGGCTCAACGTTTTTGCAAAAGTTTTGTTTGTAGAGTATGAGGCACGTAAGTTAGTACAGGGATGTTCCATTTCAACTAATTTTTGGATATTAGTCACATTGCGAACATGAATAAATAATCACACACGATCTCAAATAATAATAAAACCAATGAAACACAATTCGCCACCCGATACACCATTTCACATAATTACAATTAACTTTGGAGTAAAATATATCTTGTACAAATTTAGTTTTTTTTGGTTTATGTGTTTATTTATGTTGACTCTGTATGGTAAAATTTATGCACATTAACCAGTTCGTAAAAAGGTATGATTTTGTTTATTTATGTTCCTGCCAACTAAAGTTCCTCCTGCTCTAAAAATTAAATTAAACCCCAATTTGTAAGTATGACAAATTGATTGAAAACGGTGTCTAGACATGATGAAAATATATCACGATAGGAAAAACTACATTTTAACTTAAGAATATTTACACGTTAACTTTATATTATTTACGTTTTCTTATCGTTTATGAGTTTACTATGTACTAAAATATGGTTTATATATGTTTATTGGACCTATGAAATCACAGACAAAGACAAATTTAATAGCAAGCTGTGGTTGTGGTAGTTTTCGATTAGTTGTGGTACTGAGATAATTCGGTATTATCCTACCTTATCCATAATCAACTCTTATAAAATTTAGGTTAGTAATTTAATAACATGTTTAGATATCGTAATTTAAACAGGGTCACCATGCAGGTTCCCAGGTGGCCAGTGAAGATGGAGGGCTATTCTGTACTGACTAAATGAGAGGAAGCACTAACATGGCAGCATTTTGCAAATACATTTTCCTGTTCATAAAATAGATTAACATTTCAATCAATATAAATTCTTACCTTCACCTCCTTAAAGAACAAGTTTTATGTTTTACAAAATTCCACCATTTGTCCCTGCACAATGAGGAAGAATAACTAAAAGAATAAAAAAAACACTATATTTTCAACTTTTACAGTGTTACAGTTACAGCGTCAAAATTGTCAACTCGTTGCCAAGAGCTGAATATTGAGTCAAACCTACCCATTTTAAAAATAGGGACCTAAGACATAAATTATTTAAAGCTAGGAGCTGGTACAACATCAGTGACGTTTTAGCTGATGATTTTTGAAAAAAAAACTATGCACAACAGAAATCAAATATTTAAAACTGTAAGAAATATTGTACTGTAAATATATTTGGCATATTAATTTTGTATTTTTTTATATGACCAATCCATTTATTTTGTAATGTTACATTCTGACCAAACAAATGGCTTATTGAGTAGTACCGATCGTACCTGGCAGACTCGCGAGTGTCTCGCTGGCGCCTTGTTCGTCCACACACGTGACGACCACAGTGGCTCCTTCCCGGGCCAACACCTGGCATGTCGCTCGCCCGATCCCGCTGCTACTGCCTGAACAAACACATCAGGTTAATACATCTAAAGAACTTATATAAGTCTACAAGAACCACAGAAATTGATATATCTTTTTTGAGAGAGCTGAATTTGTTTTAGCAGTGATGCTCTCAGTTTAACCAATAACAAAACTAGTTACATGTGCATTAGTTTAAATGATGAAGATCCCATAGCGGATTGAAACCAGTCGGTTCCCGAGGAAAGAAGGATTACTTGATGATAAGGTAATTTAAACCAGTACATATATGTACCAGTGATTGGGAGGCTTGTCTCAAAAAAAAAAAAAAACTAGTCCATTTTAAAATCCATTTTTAGGATGAAATTAAATTAAAATCCTTCCCAGTGTTAATCTTAGGCGAAGATCGAATCTTGAGAGCGGCTACGGCCTTTCTCATAAGTTAGACACTTTTGAACTGAAAGCTAAGCTCAATCGAACAAAATCAGAAACATCAAAATAAGTTAAAAAATGAAAGAGAAACCTGTCACGTAAAACATAGCGTGTGAAATGAGTACTGTATAGATTTATGAGTTGTTTTTATGACAAATTGTTACAATATTTCTATTTTATAAGCTGGAACATTTCGTATACGACTAGAGGAATACCTAAATTACTAATGTACTTTGATCATACTCTCGAAACTAACATTTTTGAAGGAAACATGACGTGATTTAGGATAACATAGTACGGTACATTGATATGCAAGATAAACAGGAAGGGCTAAACACCATACAATTGAAGATAATGTTATCTGTTCATAGTAGAAGAGGAAAAGTTAGTCTTATTGGGGTTAATGGAAGTCAACCAGATCGGTCTTAGACTTGAACTTGACTTTGCTTGTTATTGTACTCAAGTAACTTTGGATTTAATGCAGTTGTTTATAAGTAATGTGTTTTGTATATACAAAGGTAATAGAATCTTTCCAAGATCTAAAGTTTTGTTTGCTTTTAAAATGTTGTGCATTTTCAGAGTGAATTACTGTCTGCTTACGAACTTTTAAAGTTTTCAAGTTATTGGCCATTATATATTTTCTTAGGTCTGTGACACAGATATTTAAATTCTGATTACACTCGTATATACTTACTAGCCGACCCGTTGCGGCTTCGTTCGCATAAACTATGATAGTTGTGTGTGCTTCAATCTGTAGTTAGCCCGTGGAACTTATACGAATCAAGGTCAGGTGTTTGAATTTTCATCAGCTCAAACCAAAGTGAATGTGCATAAGGAATATATGGTAACTTTTGGACCAAGCGGGGCGGAACATAGGGGGAATTTCGTAATACCGTTTCTTAGCAAGCACCTAGGGCCAAAGAGGAACCTAAATGTAAAATTTTATCTCTGTAGGCCTTACAGTTATGGAGATTTCATGATAGGTCAGTCAGTGGTATTTGGATTTTATATATTAAAATAACCTCCACCCTACCATGCTCATTAAATCTTGTATATATTTCATCGTGTATTTTCAAACTAACCTACACACTGTGTACGTATAAGCTAGATGACAATATAAGAAATTGCATTTCTTGCACAACATTGTCTTTAACCAATTTATTAACTTGCAGAAACAATTTAATCACATCAAACCTAACTCTAAAAGCTGTAACTTTTCATTATCTTGATAATAGTCTAAAACAATTTCCAAAATCTGACACATATTTTGTACCATGATTTTTTATTGCTATATAATCAATCGTTCGCACCCACACAATCAAACCATGTGATTCCTACTTCACACAGTTCACTTAAAACTCATATTCTATAGCCCATGTATGGTAACAAGGTAATTTCTATCCAAGAATGTTGTTTTTTATGTGTTTAAATACAATTATTAAAGCTTACGTTAAAAGCTACGTTTACAAGCTATTAGCTGTAGCAGTGCCCAGCTTTACCCGGGAATACACAATTTAATTGTGTGTGTTTCGTATCATTAAACCTAAAAAAGTGAATTTCCAGACTGAGTGAAAAACATTTAAACTTTGAAAACTCGTGGTGCATGAGAATTTATTAAAAATTCCTTCTTAGTACGTTATGAAAGGAGTACAGATTCCAAATTGAATGGTCCTAGGTGTAAATATTTGACCTGTGCGTTGATTGGGTTTATATTCTACAATAAGTATAATTTCCCATAATATTAATTTATTTCTGGTTAACTAAGCTAAGCTTTAAAAAACAGTAAGTACAACAGAAAATGTGTCCATATTTTCTTTTCCCATCAAACAAATTTAGTTGGTAATAAATTAAATATTACAATGGAAACTTTATTTTCTTCCATAAGTAAGGTGTGTTTAAGGGATTTTAATATTATTTTGTTATTGATGCATAGTGTTTAGCGTTCACTAAAAGTAATCGTAAATGTTATATAACGATTTTATTTTATTTTGTTATTGTTCAATACATACTATTTGTATATACATCTTATGATAAATTAATCTATAGATTAACTCACCAGTAACCAAAGCTAAGCTCCCGTTGACTAGGCCAGCCATATCGACGTCTTGCAAAGAGCACAATTAGACTAACAGATGCGTAGCCTGCACCACGCCCCCTCTCTCGCCACATGACACTGTCTTGCTGCTCCAAAGTAGATGCCTTGATAATATGCAACGAACAAGATATCATAAATCACAAATAATAGAATAATTATCAGGTAAGAATTAGAAACAAGACGGGAAGTAGACCAATGGATGTGTGTGATCTGATCCAGATATAGGGTAATTTTAAAACATGTCTTCTGGCGTATGGGCCCATGAAAAGAGAGAGGGCTACACTCTCCCTTTCCAATAAATAGAAACATGATCAAAATATCGTTTGGCATAATATCTTTTGACCGGTTCATATAATCACTAATTTGCTCCTTTAAAAAACAAACGCAGTATTTTAAGTTTAGTTTTTATAAATTTATAGTAAATATTCTCCCCCCCCAATAACTTTTACACCCAACCAAACATTAAAATGCAAATATTGACGCACTATGGTTTCAGAACAATAATACGTACTTAGATAAATATTCAAAACAAGTATTAATCAACTTTACTCAACTGAAACTTTATCACATTAGAGAGCTGCGTAGTGAACGTTTTTTATATTTTTGACTATTTACCAGTGTTAGTGCTATTTGATAACTATAAAATATTGTAAACTGCAACAGTGTAACTGGAACTTATGGGCAGAGTTTCCGTAGTGTGCCTAGTAAAAGATGTTAGAAGAACATGCCTAGTTATTTTCACATATTAGAAGATACACGAGGTTTGCCCAGCTGACCAACTGGCGGTGACCAGCTGTTTGCAACACAATAAAGCTTGCATTTGTCAAATGAATATCGTTTTTGTTATGATTTCTAACTCCATGACGTCACTGGCGCCCATACAGTAGCTTTCCGGATTCAAAGCTGCGCTAATAATTCTAATATCATCTCAACATTTAACTTTCAAAAAGACGTTTAACATTTATTTATAAAATTTTATGGATATAAAAATATTGTAGCATTGAAATCGTTAATAGATGGAAGTGGAGTACGCATATATCTGTCTTTTCAAACATTTTGGCGCAATCCAATCCCAAGTTGACCGTCTACAGCCCTCCATGAGCAAAACCCCCTTCAAAAACCTGTCCTTCCATCACATGGTTCAAGCCCCTCTCTCTCTCTTCCAAAATTTTCCCTCACACATGTATTATCGTTAAATTAATATAGATTTATTATATACGATATACGAGTGCAGGGCCTATACTTTCCCACACTCGAATTGGTACTCCATTCTTCTCCACTTTAACATTCCAACATTTGTTGTCTCTCCTCCTAACCTCTTCATTCTAACGTACATACTTGTAGCCATGTTTCAAAGGTATACTATGGCGCTTGTCTTAACCATCTGCCTTACATCCTAATTCATTTTTACTCTCCTCGAAAACAATTGTTGCCATACAAAGGTCATGCAGTATCTTTATATATAATTTTGTAAGCGAAGTTAAGTTAAAATTGTGGGAATTTGGCAAATTTCAGGATGAGAGATGGCTCAAATTAAAGGTATTGATCCCAGGGACTTGGAAAAAATAACAGTATTTCTAAAAAGTTACCAGCAAACGAGAAATAACGTAAAATATTCCCCATAAGAAAAGCACAGGGATTCAAAAACGTCTTCTTGGTTTTCATTGAAACATGTGATTACGTGTCTACTTTGTTAAAGAACTGACGTGTGCTTCTACTTATATTGTTTTATTTTCCTCGGCAAGTAAAGAGCAAAAAAATCAGTTAAGGCAGAGTATTGAAGCACGGTTAGGGACTTTGCCCCCTTCAAGCTACTAGTTTTGTATACTTTGCTTCTACTCAAAAATTTAGTTATGATACAATAGGGCTATTAACTTTTACGGTTTAAAGAAATCTGTCTCTGGAGTGTTTTGCTAGTTTAGTGGGCTTTTCCAGCCCGTTTCAGAAAAATCAAGTTGCGTTTTTGATTTCGCTGTCGTTTTTATTTTCATAGTACTATAACAAATTTCGCTCTTATTGTGAAATTCAGCCTCAGTCTCAGTCTCAGCTTAGCCGTTGACTGTTCTGGACTATTCTGTGTGTAAGAAATTCTCTAGTCTGGTTAGATACAAAATAGCTTGTTCCGATTGTAAGAATTCATACCACATATGGATTATCTAAAGATGATGTAGACTATATTCAATTCAATTCAAAATGTAAGTAATTTCACAACAATGTAAAAATGCAATAATACAAATAATTTCAAATACATATCTATATATGATACAATATACACAAATATGTACACAATAAAAAATAACAGTCTATTGTAATTTCTTATATATAAGAGAATGAAAGGAATAAATTAGGAATATCCCAAAAGCTCAAAGCTCGTGTGAGATATCCATCGCTCAGAAAACTTAAAAACAAATGACAAAGAGTGAAGACATGTTGCTCAAAACAAAATTCAAATAAAATAAAACTAGAAAAAAAGTAAAACTATTGTAACTGAAAACCCAAAAGCTGTTATGCCTCGGTAGATTGTTTATCTTATGAAAAAATAGCGTACAGAAAAAATACGAAAAAAATAGCGTACTATGATTATCTTACGAAAAAATAGGCTTAACATATCCAATAACATATCTTGTTATAAAAGAGTTCTACTTGTTGGAATATCACAAATGAAAGAGGAAACGCAATCATAAATTGATATTTGTAGAAAGATGTTACGAAGTATTCCAAGATATCTCAACATTTCTTTTTAGAATCCTTTTGTAGTTCAGTTTAGGCTCCGAACATGTTTGATCTCAACATTTCATGTTACAGTCATAATTTTTCTACTCACCGAATAGTTAGAGTTCGCTATATAAGCTATTGCTTATTACTCCTCCAAACATCGAGCTGATTATTTAAAACAAATATATTACAACTGTTATTTATCACTTTTTAAACCAAAAACACAACAGCCCATAACATTGTGTTCAGCACAGGCAGAGTTATGCTGATTTTGCCTGCGTAAGTTTTTCGACCCTTTCAGTGACAAAATACTTCGGTCAAACTTTCGGACATTGTTCCAGGACCAAAATAAAGTGTTATGTAATGATAAAAGTCAGTATATTTTAATTCGAGTACGCCACTTTCATAAAAAATATAAATTAATAGCCGGAATCTTTATGATTTTAATTGCTCACCTCAAGGTCGATAGAAAAAAGGTGGTTAAAAAAATTAGAAAAATTATTTTTTTAAAGATATATCTCAGTGAAGTATTCCCGTTTGGTCACTGTTGGAAGTATTAATTATCTTGTCAACATTCAAGCTTATATAAAGCTTAAATATTTTTAAACCGTTCCTATAAATATCCCTAACATTAAACTTTTGTTTTATCCATAATAGATAGTTTAAGGAAAATTATAGTGAGTCCATGTCTTTACCATGGTTATGAAGCTATCATACAACCTGCAATGTTGAAACTTGGAACGTTCCTAAAACATCTAAATGGAAAAGAAACTTACAGAGCCCGAATTTTCACTTTAAAAGCTTAATAGTCCATTAAAGGACAAAATCCAGCCCTTTAAAATGAAATAAAAACCATTTGTAATTAGTTATACTACACTTAAATTTTCGTAGCATAATCAGGGAGAAATGTAAACAGTTGTATTAATTGATTTTCCGGAAAACCACACATCCAGTAAAACTTTAGAATGTTAGAGGCTACAGCCTCAACATTTAGAGGCATGCCACTAGTTTATCATAGTTCTTGACTTGTATCTGCGGTTTATGCGAGTGAGTGCTGATTACAAGTTTTATTTTATTCGATATCTTAAAGTGATCCCATCTTGAATTGATACTTGAAAGTTGTCTTGAAATATTACACATTGCAAACCTTGTTTGATATGTCTTATCAATGACCTTCACGGGAATCAACATTGGGTTCATTGTTCATTATTAAGCTTTATTTTTCAGCAACAAACCCTGATTAGTGATATACTGTATTATACCTACTAATCTAATAATTTCTAGATAGGTCAATAGTATATTATTCAACTTTAACTTAAAATTGTGCATGTTTTGATCTCTAGTTCGTAAAATATATTTGTATTTTTCTCTGTATTAGAAAAAACGCTAGTTTTTTATGCATGTAATCAAACGTATTGGGACTCCACCCTAGAAACCCGGCGGAAAGTAGTCAATAACTCCTTAACAATGTATTGCAATTTGATACTACTTTGTTGAAGAATAGTGAATTGCAATACTTTAAACAAGTTTTATTTATATGTCATGGAACGAGAAAGGTGAATGTGCAAAGGACAATAAGGACAAAATTACGAAAATATAAAGCTCTCCTACAAATTAAGTATAAAATATTTAGTAACAAATTACATGTAGGTTGACTAATTACTACAGGTTTAAATGAGATAAACAATGTGTCAGTTTTATATACCATATATTTTAACATGTTTATTATCAATTCACACTTTTAAACACCTCAAAATGTTGCATAGACAAATGTTTCCCTTTCCTCGAATCTTCCTAGTATAAACAGGATTCTCAAGATAAGTCTCTATTTAAAACGAGTTCGCACGCAGCACGCTGACGTGAGGGAAGTGAATTTCCACATGAAATATTTTTAAAACTCAAAATCAGTGTAAAAACATACATTTTCCGATTTTTATTGAAATTTTAAAACATTGATTTTTTGGCTCTTCTGATGCTCCTGGTTTCATTTACCTGCAATGTTGGGAGTCCATTTTGCGCATTATAAGGTTAGGAGAGAGTCCAGTCAGGCTTGAAAGTAGGCGTGAGGTTGCTGGGAATGATAAAAGTACTCTAACAAATGAATAACAGGCTTTTCTAATGTAAAACCCCCATAAGACAACGTACTGTGTTTAGTCAATACACATTTTCTTTAATAACTCGGTTAATATTTATGATAGAATGACACAAGAGAGCTTAAAACTTTTGCCTCACTAATTCCCATCTCTTTACATGTATTAATTTTACATCAGGGGCTCTTCTGACCCTTTTTGGTTCCGAAAACTCGAAATTTGAAAGATTAATTTCCAAAAAAGGGGTTTAGAGTTTTCCGATTGTTTTGCCCAACGAACTTGTCCAACTGATTTGTCCCTACCAAATTTGAAATAAATCGGACAAAAAATGTGACCGCTAGAGTGCAAACACATACCTACTTTGCATACAAATTTAATGCAACAGCTGCATTTTTGCAATCAAAGCAGACAACTATGTTTACCTAAAATTTGGTTTTTAGATTGAAATTTACAAGGAAGGAACAAAAAGTCTGTGCTGAATGGGAGTAGAGTTTACAATACTGTGTAAAAGTATCAGCAAAGTTCAATTCAGATTTATGTATTCTACTTTTTCTATTTATATATCAGGTTTATTTACGTTTACTCTTGTGCAAAATTGTATTTTATCACTGATAAATCGAACCAGAAGTAGATGATTTCCTTTGATAAATCCTGGGTCTCAGAAAATATGACAGCAGGGCGGAATTCTAGCGGTTCACAGCTGGAACTGTATAGTTTTTTAGGTCATTTGATGTAAAACTGAATCAAAAGCTTTTCGTAAACAACTATGACAGCCATAATACTCTCTAAAGTGTGATTTGTATATGTGTATATAAAAAAACGTCATTAAAGGCAGAAATACAATTAAAAATAGGAGGGATTATGTTATATTGATCGTAAAAATGCGAAGGTAAAATTAACCACACAAGGTTTGTGAGGGTTGAGGCAGGTAATCCAGTAGGTGAACTATTTTTTGGCTTCATATTTTAACTCATAAATTCCGATTTAGTTTTTTTATCCAAAAAATTAAGTTTAGTTTTGATTTGATGTGCTATATTGGATGAAATCGAGTAAAACTGGATGAAACTTAGTAATAAATTGTAATAAAAGAGATAAGAAAATTAAAGACTACGGACCTATCATATTAGCATTGAAAACATACATATTTATCTATACAGGTTAGCTAATTATGTCGTTTTGTTGGTATGTTTGGTCAGTTTAGATAATTTGTGTGTTAGCAGACAAAATACAATTAAATGTTGGGAATTAGATGTAGACTGTATTTATCTTTTAGTTATAAAAACAGTGAAAGTAGTTAATTGTTATTACAAATTTGAGCGTGATGAACAAACTGTTAAACATTTAATAACATTTAACTAAAGTTTTCAAGAAAAAAAATTTGGCTTGAAGTGACACCAAAATGGAGCTGATTTAATATCCGAAACTATACTAACAATAAAGTTCAAACTAAACCATTGAAAGTCCTTGTTGGGCTCTTTTGCTAGCAGGCGTAAAAAACACTTTTTAAATTTTGACACATTCTAATGAATTGTTTAATATGCAATTTGTTAATATACAATAACATCTTTAAATTATGCACGGCGGATTCCCAGTTTATTACATGCAATTCAAAATTGGCGTTTTAAGTATAAATATTTAAAGAGCAATTTTTAAGGCACTATTTTTTAAATAATTAATGAACAATATTTCTTTAGCACATAATTTTTGACGGGCTAATAACAGCTAGTTCTTATTTAAAATTAAAACTGGAATTAGATTTAAAAATCAATTTAAAATATCTAAATACGGTGCAAAGGGTTATCTCGATATGCATGTACGATTCATTGTTCAGCTATAATACTTGTGAGAAGCATGACAAAATGTCTTATTCCACAAGACATATTCGATAGAGGAAGCTAACAGTTTAATATGTATTTTAATCACTAGGAACTTTGTAGATGGAAAACACTATGAAATTTGTTATATCATATTAATATTATAAAGGTTTGCGAGTTTGTGTGTTTGATTGTTTGTGGCTTAACGACTCTCCAACTACTGAACTGATTGAGCTGATATTTTGTAGAAAGATAGCTATTATCCTAAAATAGCATATAATAGCATATAGCATAAAATAGCATATAGGTTTATTCACGATTTAAAACTTCTTTAGGGCTTTCCCCCAGTGTCCTCTAAACTTCCCATGTTAATCTTATGTGTACCGTATTAACATTTACTGGATCAGATGATAACTAAACAGGAGTTCTGCATTTCAGATTATCAACAATATTTGAGTTAGTTTGATTGTTTGTTTACACTTTTCTTGCACGTTTAACCACGAAGGTACCTGTATCAAAATAATACTGGGAAATAGTAAATAAAATTTGTCCCAAAGTTCGAAAAATCTCAATTTAATCAAGTGGATAAAAGTCAGGAAACTTCAGAACAAATGAAAATTCAACAAGCACGAGGTAACAGCGAGCGTCTACCCGGGAGCGAGCGTGGGCTTCGTGCTGGATCGCCTAGAGGAGCAGCTACAGTGGCGACACGTGGCGGCTGGGGACCACGTTGTGTTGGTAGGCGGCGCCATCAACACCGGTCCTGCACACTTCGCGCGGGTGCTGGACCACCTCCCTCAAATCATAGCTTCAACTGAACTGCACTGTCCTTAAAGAGCTGCCATACCTCCTCAATCCACCAAAGAACCGTCCTAAACAAATTTCACAATGTAACGACCAACTTGTCTTTCTTTCAATTCAGTTAAATGTACCTTTTCTTCTTTTCTCGCATGGTTTAGTGGGTGATAAATATTTTTCAAAGAACGGTTCACACCATAAGTCAATTTGGAAAAATCATTGTTTGTAAAAAACTGTGTACTTGGCTTAAATATTTGATGAATGTGAATGCTAAACCTAACATTGTTACAGATACGCGTACTCCTAAAACTATTTAGAATAAATAATAAGATAGATCACACCTCTAATGAATACAACAAAATGAATCCAATTAATATCTTTCAAAACTACACTACCAGGTTGAATTGTATATTTTTAAACATTCAAGGTTTGAATGGCAAATACAATCTTGTGGAGGAAATTTTATTAGAGATGGACTGTGATTTTTTTCTGTGTATCTGAGCACTGGTTTGTTGGCAAGGATTGTCCTAACGCATTGGAATTTTATGCACCACCTGGTTTATTTTGGTTCCTGGTAATGTGTTTAAAGTATTTTACAACATTGTATTGCCAGTTTAATGTCGGCTTACTCTTAATGTAATCCAACCCTAGGCTATGTCAAATCATTCCAAGTTAACCTCCCGAAAAAAGCTGTTTGGTTAGAATAATCTATAGCTTTTATTGTGGTTACCTACTACAAGCTATTAGCTGTAGCAGTGCCCAGCTTTACCCGGGAATACACAATTTAATTGTGTGTGTTTCGTATCATTAAACCTAAAAAAGTGAATTTCCAGACTGAGTGAAAAACATTTAAACTTTGAAAACTCGTGGTGCATGAGAATTTATTAAAAATTCCTTCTTAGTACGTTATGAAAGGAGTACAGATTCCAAATTGAATGGTCCTAGGTGTAAATATTTGACCTGTGCGTTGATTGGGTTTATATTCTACAATAAGTATAATTTCCCATAATATTAATTTATTTCTGGTTAACTAAGCTAAGCTTTAAAAAACAGTAAGTACAACAGAAAATGTGTCCATATTTTCTTTTCCCATCAAACAAATTTAGTTGGTAATAAATTAAATATTACAATGGAAACTTTATTTTCTTCCATAAGTAAGGTGTGTTTAAGGGATTTTAATATTATTTTGTTATTGATGCATAGTGTTTAGCGTTCACTAAAAGTAATCGTAAATGTTATATAACGATTTTATTTTATTTTGTTATTGTTCAATACATACTATTTGTATATACATCTTATGATAAATTAATCTATAGATTAACTCACCAGTAACCAAAGCTAAGCTCCCGTTGACTAGGCCAGCCATATCGACGTCTTGCAAAGAGCACAATTAGACTAACAGATGCGTAGCCTGCACCACGCCCCCTCTCTCGCCACATGACACTGTCTTGCTGCTCCAAAGTAGATGCCTTGATAATATGCAACGAACAAGATATCATAAATCACAAATAATAGAATAATTATCAGGTAAGAATTAGAAACAAGACGGGAAGTAGACCAATGGATGTGTGTGATCTGATCCAGATATAGGGTAATTTTAAAACATGTCTTCTGGCGTATGGGCCCATGAAAAGAGAGAGGGCTACACTCTCCCTTTCCAATAAATAGAAACATGATCAAAATATCGTTTGGCATAATATCTTTTGACCGGTTCATATAATCACTAATTTGCTCCTTTAAAAAACAAACGCAGTATTTTAAGTTTAGTTTTTATAAATTTATAGTAAATATTCTCCCCCCCCAATAACTTTTACACCCAACCAAACATTAAAATGCAAATATTGACGCACTATGGTTTCAGAACAATAATACGTACTTAGATAAATATTCAAAACAAGTATTAATCAACTTTACTCAACTGAAACTTTATCACATTAGAGAGCTGCGTAGTGAACGTTTTTTATATTTTTGACTATTTACCAGTGTTAGTGCTATTTGATAACTATAAAATATTGTAAACTGCAACAGTGTAACTGGAACTTATGGGCAGAGTTTCCGTAGTGTGCCTAGTAAAAGATGTTAGAAGAACATGCCTAGTTATTTTCACATATTAGAAGATACACGAGGTTTGCCCAGCTGACCAACTGGCGGTGACCAGCTGTTTGCAACACAATAAAGCTTGCATTTGTCAAATGAATATCGTTTTTGTTATGATTTCTAACTCCATGACGTCACTGGCGCCCATACAGTAGCTTTCCGGATTCAAAGCTGCGCTAATAATTCTAATATCATCTCAACATTTAACTTTCAAAAAGACGTTTAACATTTATTTATAAAATTTTATGGATATAAAAATATTGTAGCATTGAAATCGTTAATAGATGGAAGTGGAGTACGCATATATCTGTCTTTTCAAACATTTTGGCGCAATCCAATCCCAAGTTGACCGTCTACAGCCCTCCATGAGCAAAACCCCCTTCAAAAACCTGTCCTTCCATCACATGGTTCAAGCCCCTCTCTCTCTCTTCCAAAATTTTCCCTCACACATGTATTATCGTTAAATTAATATAGATTTATTATATACGATATACGAGTGCAGGGCCTATACTTTCCCACACTCGAATTGGTACTCCATTCTTCTCCACTTTAACATTCCAACATTTGTTGTCTCTCCTCCTAACCTCTTCATTCTAACGTACATACTTGTAGCCATGTTTCAAAGGTATACTATGGCGCTTGTCTTAACCATCTGCCTTACATCCTAATTCATTTTTACTCTCCTCGAAAACAATTGTTGCCATACAAAGGTCATGCAGTATCTTTATATATAATTTTGTAAGCGAAGTTAAGTTAAAATTGTGGGAATTTGGCAAATTTCAGGATGAGAGATGGCTCAAATTAAAGGTATTGATCCCAGGGACTTGGAAAAAATAACAGTATTTCTAAAAAGTTACCAGCAAACGAGAAATAACGTAAAATATTCCCCATAAGAAAAGCACAGGGATTCAAAAACGTCTTCTTGGTTTTCATTGAAACATGTGATTACGTGTCTACTTTGTTAAAGAACTGACGTGTGCTTCTACTTATATTGTTTTATTTTCCTCGGCAAGTAAAGAGCAAAAAAATCAGTTAAGGCAGAGTATTGAAGCACGGTTAGGGACTTTGCCCCCTTCAAGCTACTAGTTTTGTATACTTTGCTTCTACTCAAAAATTTAGTTATGATACAATAGGGCTATTAACTTTTACGGTTTAAAGAAATCTGTCTCTGGAGTGTTTTGCTAGTTTAGTGGGCTTTTCCAGCCCGTTTCAGAAAAATCAAGTTGCGTTTTTGATTTCGCTGTCGTTTTTATTTTCATAGTACTATAACAAATTTCGCTCTTATTGTGAAATTCAGCCTCAGTCTCAGTCTCAGCTTAGCCGTTGACTGTTCTGGACTATTCTGTGTGTAAGAAATTCTCTAGTCTGGTTAGATACAAAATAGCTTGTTCCGATTGTAAGAATTCATACCACATATGGATTATCTAAAGATGATGTAGACTATATTCAATTCAATTCAAAATGTAAGTAATTTCACAACAATGTAAAAATGCAATAATACAAATAATTTCAAATACATATCTATATATGATACAATATACACAAATATGTACACAATAAAAAATAACAGTCTATTGTAATTTCTTATATATAAGAGAATGAAAGGAATAAATTAGGAATATCCCAAAAGCTCAAAGCTCGTGTGAGATATCCATCGCTCAGAAAACTTAAAAACAAATGACAAAGAGTGAAGACATGTTGCTCAAAACAAAATTCAAATAAAATAAAACTAGAAAAAAAGTAAAACTATTGTAACTGAAAACCCAAAAGCTGTTATGCCTCGGTAGATTGTTTATCTTATGAAAAAATAGCGTACAGAAAAAATACGAAAAAAATAGCGTACTATGATTATCTTACGAAAAAATAGGCTTAACATATCCAATAACATATCTTGTTATAAAAGAGTTCTACTTGTTGGAATATCACAAATGAAAGAGGAAACGCAATCATAAATTGATATTTGTAGAAAGATGTTACGAAGTATTCCAAGATATCTCAACATTTCTTTTTAGAATCCTTTTGTAGTTCAGTTTAGGCTCCGAACATGTTTGATCTCAACATTTCATGTTACAGTCATAATTTTTCTACTCACCGAATAGTTAGAGTTCGCTATATAAGCTATTGCTTATTACTCCTCCAAACATCGAGCTGATTATTTAAAACAAATATATTACAACTGTTATTTATCACTTTTTAAACCAAAAACACAACAGCCCATAACATTGTGTTCAGCACAGGCAGAGTTATGCTGATTTTGCCTGCGTAAGTTTTTCGACCCTTTCAGTGACAAAATACTTCGGTCAAACTTTCGGACATTGTTCCAGGACCAAAATAAAGTGTTATGTAATGATAAAAGTCAGTATATTTTAATTCGAGTACGCCACTTTCATAAAAAAATATAAATTAATAGCCGGAATCTTTATGATTTTAATTGCTCACCTCAAGGTCGATAGAAAAAAGGTGGTTAAAAAAATTAGAAAAATTATTTTTTTAAAGATATATCTCAGTGAAGTATTCCCGTTTGGTCACTGTTGGAAGTATTAATTATCTTGTCAACATTCAAGCTTATATAAAGCTTAAATATTTTTAAACCGTTCCTATAAATATCCCTAACATTAAACTTTTGTTTTATCCATAATAGATAGTTTAAGGAAAATTATAGTGAGTCCATGTCTTTACCATGGTTATGAAGCTATCATACAACCTGCAATGTTGAAACTTGGAACGTTCCTAAAACATCTAAATGGAAAAGAAACTTACAGAGCCCGAATTTTCACTTTAAAAGCTTAATAGTCCATTAAAGGACAAAATCCAGCCCTTTAAAATGAAATAAAAACCATTTGTAATTAGTTATACTACACTTAAATTTTCGTAGCATAATCAGGGAGAAATGTAAACAGTTGTATTAATTGATTTTCCGGAAAACCACACATCCAGTAAAACTTTAGAATGTTAGAGGCTACAGCCTCAACATTTAGAGGCATGCCACTAGTTTATCATAGTTCTTGACTTGTATCTGCGGTTTATGCGAGTGAGTGCTGATTACAAGTTTTATTTTATTCGATATCTTAAAGTGATCCCATCTTGAATTGATACTTGAAAGTTGTCTTGAAATATTACACATTGCAAACCTTGTTTGATATGTCTTATCAATGACCTTCACGGGAATCAACATTGGGTTCATTGTTCATTATTAAGCTTTATTTTTCAGCAACAAACCCTGATTAGTGATATACTGTATTATACCTACTAATCTAATAATTTCTAGATAGGTCAATAGTATATTATTCAACTTTAACTTAAAATTGTGCATGTTTTGATCTCTAGTTCGTAAAATATATTTGTATTTTTCTCTGTATTAGAAAAAACGCTAGTTTTTTATGCATGTAATCAAACGTATTGGGACTCCACCCTAGAAACCCGGCGGAAAGTAGTCAATAACTCCTTAACAATGTATTGCAATTTGATACTACTTTGTTGAAGAATAGTGAATTGCAATACTTTAAACAAGTTTTATTTATATGTCATGGAACGAGAAAGGTGAATGTGCAAAGGACAATAAGGACAAAATTACGAAAATATAAAGCTCTCCTACAAATTAAGTATAAAATATTTAGTAACAAATTACATGTAGGTTGACTAATTACTACAGGTTTAAATGAGATAAACAATGTGTCAGTTTTATATACCATATATTTTAACATGTTTATTATCAATTCACACTTTTAAACACCTCAAAATGTTGCATAGACAAATGTTTCCCTTTCCTCGAATCTTCCTAGTATAAACAGGATTCTCAAGATAAGTCTCTATTTAAAACGAGTTCGCACGCAGCACGCTGACGTGAGGGAAGTGAATTTCCACATGAAATATTTTTAAAACTCAAAATCAGTGTAAAAACATACATTTTCCGATTTTTATTGAAATTTTAAAACATTGATTTTTTGGCTCTTCTGATGCTCCTGGTTTCATTTACCTGCAATGTTGGGAGTCCATTTTGCGCATTATAAGGTTAGGAGAGAGTCCAGTCAGGCTTGAAAGTAGGCGTGAGGTTGCTGGGAATGATAAAAGTACTCTAACAAATGAATAACAGGCTTTTCTAATGTAAAACCCCCATAAGACAACGTACTGTGTTTAGTCAATACACATTTTCTTTAATAACTCGGTTAATATTTATGATAGAATGACACAAGAGAGCTTAAAACTTTTGCCTCACTAATTCCCATCTCTTTACATGTATTAATTTTACATCAGGGGCTCTTCTGACCCTTTTTGGTTCCGAAAACTCGAAATTTGAAAGATTAATTTCCAAAAAAGGGGTTTAGAGTTTTCCGATTGTTTTGCCCAACGAACTTGTCCAACTGATTTGTCCCTACCAAATTTGAAATAAATCGGACAAAAAATGTGACCGCTAGAGTGCAAACACATACCTACTTTGCATACAAATTTAATGCAACAGCTGCATTTTTGCAATCAAAGCAGACAACTATGTTTACCTAAAATTTGGTTTTTAGATTGAAATTTACAAGGAAGGAACAAAAAGTCTGTGCTGAATGGGAGTAGAGTTTACAATACTGTGTAAAAGTATCAGCAAAGTTCAATTCAGATTTATGTATTCTACTTTTTCTATTTATATATCAGGTTTATTTACGTTTACTCTTGTGCAAAATTGTATTTTATCACTGATAAATCGAACCAGAAGTAGATGATTTCCTTTGATAAATCCTGGGTCTCAGAAAATATGACAGCAGGGCGGAATTCTAGCGGTTCACAGCTGGAACTGTATAGTTTTTTAGGTCATTTGATGTAAAACTGAATCAAAAGCTTTTCGTAAACAACTATGACAGCCATAATACTCTCTAAAGTGTGATTTGTATATGTGTATATAAAAAAACGTCATTAAAGGCAGAAATACAATTAAAAATAGGAGGGATTATGTTATATTGATCGTAAAAATGCGAAGGTAAAATTAACCACACAAGGTTTGTGAGGGTTGAGGCAGGTAATCCAGTAGGTGAACTATTTTTTGGCTTCATATTTTAACTCATAAATTCCGATTTAGTTTTTTTATCCAAAAAATTAAGTTTAGTTTTGATTTGATGTGCTATATTGGATGAAATCGAGTAAAACTGGATGAAACTTAGTAATAAATTGTAATAAAAGAGATAAGAAAATTAAAGACTACGGACCTATCATATTAGCATTGAAAACATACATATTTATCTATACAGGTTAGCTAATTATGTCGTTTTGTTGGTATGTTTGGTCAGTTTAGATAATTTGTGTGTTAGCAGACAAAATACAATTAAATGTTGGGAATTAGATGTAGACTGTATTTATCTTTTAGTTATAAAAACAGTGAAAGTAGTTAATTGTTATTACAAATTTGAGCGTGATGAACAAACTGTTAAACATTTAATAACATTTAACTAAAGTTTTCAAGAAAAAAAATTTGGCTTGAAGTGACACCAAAATGGAGCTGATTTAATATCCGAAACTATACTAACAATAAAGTTCAAACTAAACCATTGAAAGTCCTTGTTGGGCTCTTTTGCTAGCAGGCGTAAAAAACACTTTTTAAATTTTGACACATTCTAATGAATTGTTTAATATGCAATTTGTTAATATACAATAACATCTTTAAATTATGCACGGCGGATTCCCAGTTTATTACATGCAATTCAAAATTGGCGTTTTAAGTATAAATATTTAAAGAGCAATTTTTAAGGCACTATTTTTTAAATAATTAATGAACAATATTTCTTTAGCACATAATTTTTGACGGGCTAATAACAGCTAGTTCTTATTTAAAATTAAAACTGGAATTAGATTTAAAAATCAATTTAAAATATCTAAATACGGTGCAAAGGGTTATCTCGATATGCATGTACGATTCATTGTTCAGCTATAATACTTGTGAGAAGCATGACAAAATGTCTTATTCCACAAGACATATTCGATAGAGGAAGCTAACAGTTTAATATGTATTTTAATCACTAGGAACTTTGTAGATGGAAAACACTATGAAATTTGTTATATCATATTAATATTATAAAGGTTTGCGAGTTTGTGTGTTTGATTGTTTGTGGCTTAACGACTCTCCAACTACTGAACTGATTGAGCTGATATTTTGTAGAAAGATAGCTATTATCCTAAAATAGCATATAATAGCATATAGCATAAAATAGCATATAGGTTTATTCACGATTTAAAACTTCTTTAGGGCTTTCCCCCAGTGTCCTCTAAACTTCCCATGTTAATCTTATGTGTACCGTATTAACATTTACTGGATCAGATGATAACTAAACAGGAGTTCTGCATTTCAGATTATCAACAATATTTGAGTTAGTTTGATTGTTTGTTTACACTTTTCTTGCACGTTTAACCACGAAGGTACCTGTATCAAAATAATACTGGGAAATAGTAAATAAAATTTGTCCCAAAGTTCGAAAAATCTCAATTTAATCAAGTGGATAAAAGTCAGGAAACTTCAGAACAAATGAAAATTCAACAAGCACGAGGTAACAGCGAGCGTCTACCCGGGAGCGAGCGTGGGCTTCGTGCTGGATCGCCTAGAGGAGCAGCTACAGTGGCGACACGTGGCGGCTGGGGACCACGTTGTGTTGGTAGGCGGCGCCATCAACACCGGTCCTGCACACTTCGCGCGGGTGCTGGACCACCTCCCTCAAATCATAGCTTCAACTGAACTGCACTGTCCTTAAAGAGCTGCCATACCTCCTCAATCCACCAAAGAACCGTCCTAAACAAATTTCACAATGTAACGACCAACTTGTCTTTCTTTCAATTCAGTTAAATGTACCTTTTCTTCTTTTCTCGCATGGTTTAGTGGGTGATAAATATTTTTCAAAGAACGGTTCACACCATAAGTCAATTTGGAAAAATCATTGTTTGTAAAAAACTGTGTACTTGGCTTAAATATTTGATGAATGTGAATGCTAAACCTAACATTGTTACAGATACGCGTACTCCTAAAACTATTTAGAATAAATAATAAGATAGATCACACCTCTAATGAATACAACAAAATGAATCCAATTAATATCTTTCAAAACTACACTACCAGGTTGAATTGTATATTTTTAAACATTCAAGGTTTGAATGGCAAATACAATCTTGTGGAGGAAATTTTATTAGAGATGGACTGTGATTTTTTTCTGTGTATCTGAGCACTGGTTTGTTGGCAAGGATTGTCCTAACGCATTGGAATTTTATGCACCACCTGGTTTCAAATTAGCCCATCATTACAACAAAAATTTGCATATTCAAAGAGGTGTTGCTATTTATATAAAAGATAAAATTAATTTTAAGCCATTAGATGTAAGTATTTTTTTGTCATGAACTCGATTTTGAAGTAACTGCCATTGTATTACCTAGTTTTTAATCGATAGTTGCATGTATTTACAGATCACTTAAGGAAAATCCAAAACTATTTTTAGAAATATTAGACCAATTTGTTATTGTTTTTACTAAGAGGGTAGGATATACTGTTATTGTTGGTGGAGATTTTAATTCACCCTCTGACAATACAAACTCAAATTTAGAATCTGTGAAACAATTTTTAAATATTTTATATCAATACAATTTGTATTCCACTACTTTTAAGCCCACTCGATTAAATTCTTGTTTGGATAATGTTTTTACTAATATTTTGAAGTCCGGCTACCATGTCAATGTTCTACCTTGTGTTTTCTCTGACCATGACATATTGTTTTTTCAACCTTCAATTCAAACACCAAACTGTAAATTGCCACAAGCCAAGAAAAACTCGCCTGTAAAGAGAATAGTTTCCAGTCAGGTTGCCTTATTTCATTTTTGTGATATGATTTATGTTATTGACTGGGATTTAAAATTTAGTGAACAGTTGCATGTCAAAGATTGCTTCAGTTTGTTTTCAATACTCTTATTACTTTATTTGATTTGAATTTCAAGACTAAGAACATTTTATTTACAAATAGATGTAAGAAAAATATTAATAAGCCTTGGTGTTCAGATAAGTTGAATTTATTGAAGAAAAGAATAGTAGCTTGTAATGATGTATATAAAATCACTGGTTCGGGCTTGGTCAGTAAAAATATACTGTTTTTAAGATCTTGTTATAAGAAAAAAGTAAATAAAGCTAAATTGAAATGTTCAAAGAAATTTTTGACATTTTTAAAAACATGAAAAATTCTAAAAGTTTTGATTTTTATGATATGTCTAACAACTTTGTTAAACAAACAATGTTAGCATTCTTACATCCACTCACCTTCCTGTTTAACAACTGTTTGTAGAGTGGATACTTCCCCGATGAACTTAAAATTTCAAAAGTTGTACCTGTCTTTAAGAAGGGAGACACATCTGATCCAAATAATTACCATCCAATATAATTAATTCCAACACTTGCAAAGGTGTTGGAATATGTAGTTTTTAACCAGGCTTATGAGTATTTTTAAGTAAATAAAAGTTTAGTAAATCTCAATCTGGTTTCCGAAAAAAATGTTCCACCGTAAATGCAATAGACTCATTAATAAATCAAATAGTGAACAGTTTTGAAAACAATAGCTTTGCATGGGGAACATTTTGTGACCTCAGCAAAGCTTTTGAGTGTGTCTCATTTAAGATACTCCAAAACAACTGGAATACTACGGAGTTCATGGGAAAGAAATAAACTTTTTTATCAGTTATCTTGATAGCAGAAGACAGTTTTCATAGGGGGTGAGTGGTCACAGGTCACTGAGATTTCATGTGGAGTGCACCAAGGGTCAATTCTTGCTTTTTTTAGTCTGCATAAATGATCTGCCTGCAAATCTAAATCCTCCAACTTATATGTAGCAGATGACACTGTTTTGTTATATTTAAACTTCAATTTTATTGAGCTTCCAAAATCAGCTGCGTCCACACTTAATCAAGCTTCACACTGGTTTTGTTCTAATAACTTTTTTCTTAACAATGACATAACCCAATCTATAGTTTTCACCATGAAAAATAAAAAAAATGTTAAACTCAGTACCACAGAATACAGTTGTCAGGTACTTAGGAATGATGCTAGACAGTCAACTTAACTGGGCTCCACATGTAGATCTAGTGGCTAAACGAATTTCTCGTGTTGTCTTTTTGTTGAAAAAACTTCTTGATTATGTTCCTTTTCAGTATGTGTTGACGTCCTATTTTACTTTTTTTAAATCAATAATAAGATATGGCTTATTTTTTTTATGGAAATTCCTCAAAAGTAAAAAATATTCAGAAAAAAGTTGTTAAACATCTTACAAATCATTCATGGGATGCACATTGCAGACCCTTAATCAAGAAAATACAGATTTTAACAGTTTAGAATTTATACATAAATGAACTCATTTTGTACACTGTTAAGAGTTCTACCTGCTATAATTTAAGAGAACAAATTCACACCTACTCCACTAGGAATCGAACAAAAGTTGAAGTACCATATTGTAGGCTTACAAAAACTCAGTCTAGTCATGTTGTTGTAGGTGTGAAACTGTACAATAAACTTCCAAAAACAGTTCTTTCCTTATCTTTTAGTGTTTTTAAAAATCGATTATATAATTGGTTATTGGAAAATCCACTTTATTCAATAGATGAGTTTTTAAATTTGCCTAGTAAGAATATTGTAATATAGAGATACCGATTTTGTGTAAATTGTGTGTACAGATTTAATACTGGTTACATTATTGTTTCTGATTTTTAATTTGTATAAAACTCGATGTATTGACATTGTCCATAACCTTTATTTGTGTTGATCGACAATAAAATATTCTTATTCTTATTCTTATACGACAGGCAGCACTCAGAGCAGAAGAAACTCCAGAATAACAGGAACTTCAACGTGACCAAACTCAGTGGCAGGGCAGTTTGAGAGCAAGTGAAATGGAACTATGGCAGAGCAGTGATCTACAGAAACTGTTGAGCAAGCTCAAGCTCGCAGACGATCTATTACTGTAAGGGCTGCCCAGCGGCGGCAAACGTTCACCAGAAATACGTGGAGCGTCATTGAAATTGCTGCTTGAAATACGACGCGACTCTTAAGTAAGTTAACATATGAAGTCTTACTAACGCTATGTAGGGAACGCAGGGGAAGCCGTGACGGGTAACAGCTAGTAAAAAAATAGTTAAGCATTTCATAACTATTTCACAATTTGCACAGTGTATAGGTAAATCAATTACCTTAATTACAAACGAAACTCATATCTCCGCAAATACCACTTAAAATAATTATTCTCATGATTAAACCAATTAAACCACCTTTCAATTATGTCTTCTAGATAATTCCTGGATTAACTTGGTATCTCGATGACTTAATATTTCCTCATGATTGTGTGATATAAAAAGAAAAATTAGTTTTCTTGAACGTACTCCTCTTAGTAATCTGTTACTGTGCAAGTTCTTTACCTCTTGCGGCTGCGCACCACTTACAGGCGTCGCGTGTTTTTGTTTTAGTCATGGACAGAAACATTTGGAAACACTTCAAGTTAGGCCTACAGCCTCTAGACATGGTTAGGTCTTGAAGAAGAGTTCGAAGTGTTTTTGGTACATGATGGATATTTTTATAAAGTTTCAACAGTAATTCCATGCCTGAACGGATAAGGTAGGTTAAAATTATCATATGGTCAATTGTTTTATTACAAATCATTTTTAATTTATTTATTATAGTTTTTTAAGCTTATGAGCCTGAAGCTTTATATAAATGTTAACAAATAATATACAAAATTTCATGTCATACTTTTTTTATTTTTTTATTAGGTCTTTTCCTTTAGTGTTTAGAGTTCCTCCCTTTTAATATAAAGTATATTTTAAGAATTGAGTATTTGCTATATTAATTAAAATTACAATACTCTAGTAGCCTGTCCTGGCTTCGGTCTCTAATACAGTAACATAATTACAGATAAGGTAAGGTTCAGGCGCAAGTAAAGTAAACATAAAGTTATGTGTACATTACATTGGTAAAATATATTTTACATTTTTTGGCTATGGTAAAAAATGACTAATTTAATTGTTTTATTTTGGTGTATAATCTACCCTGATAAAAACATTTCTGCTCAAGTTCTCCATTAAATACTTAACATGAATATAACATATGAATAACATGAATGGTATCGATATTCTCTTCAATAGTTGTTCGAACAATTTTGGCAAGTAGGGGGAGAGCCCTAAAGTATTCTCACAATAGGGAAGGCCTATGTAAAATTGTAGTGTGCCCAGTACTCTACGATCTTCTCCTCAAATTTCACCATTATTGGTCAATTAGTTGGTGCATAATGGTTAACAGTGAAACATTTAATCTATAGGATCAAAGACCTAAATGGGTTCCAGAACAGGAGTAGGCATTTGTACTCAGCGAATTTCCAATGCATAATATATGTCTTAATACCACATAATGCCGCATACCAAGTTGCATAAAAATATATTCACATATAAGCGATATAGCTGGTGGGATCGAAACAAAAACAACAGAAACACTGCTGCTCTTTAGGGTGTTGAAAAAAACCCTTCAGGACTTCGGGATATGATTACTTATATAAAAACTAAGGAACAAGTTCCTATTAACACATGTCCTAAAATGCTCGGTTTTCCGTATATCCGTCTGTATGTGTTTTTTACATGACCAATTATATCTCACGAACCACTAAACGTATAAACTTCAAACTTGGTACATGGATGGCTATTAACAAGACCTATTTAGGTATATAGTATCAAGTTTCTACTTTGTACCATTTCAAAATGACGGCCATTTTTATATTTTAAAGCTTAATATCTTAAAAACCGTAAATTTTACAAAATATTTTACAAGAGACAACAAAGTTTTCAAATTTTATCTTTTAAACAATGGTATAAAGATTATTAAGATCGGGACATAAATAACTGATTTATTGCAATTTGTTTAATAGAATTTGCTTATTTGCTATAGTTGCTGCAAAATAAGCATGTATTCTATTAAACAAATTGCAATAAATCAGTTATTTATGGCCCGATCTTAATACCATTAATTTATACCATTTTTTAGAAAATAAAATTGCACAACTTTTTTTGTCTTGTGAATTTGTTCGTAAGTTTACGGTTTTTAAGATATTAAGCTTTAAAATCTAAAAATGGCAACCATTTTGAAATCTTAGTTTTTATGTAAGTGATCATATACCGAAGTCCTGAAGGGTTTTTTTACAACACCCTGTATACAATTTTAATTATTCTCCACAAGAATAACATTGGTGATGAGTACGTAGATTTGCTGAAACAAGGAATACAAACAATTGTTTTTTATGCAAATATAAATAGAATTTAACTAGGCGAAGCCACATACCAAGATTCATCAATATTCAGTCATAAATAAGCGCTATATAACATTTTAATTATCCTCCATAAGAATAACATTAGGGCTGAGTAAGCAGGTTTGCTGCAACAAGGAACAAAAAATGGGTTTGTATGCAAATATAAATATAACTCAACAAGGTGAAGCCACATACCAAGTTTTATTCATTTATGTTCATAATTAAGGGATTCATTACATTTTACTTATTCTCCATAAGAATAACATGGGGCCTGAGTATGCAGGTTTGCTGGTACAGGGATAATCAACAAAAAATCAATTTTTTGTGCAAATATCAATATACCAGTACTACGTGAATCCACATACCAAGTTTCAACAATGTACATTCATAAATAATCGAGATATCAAATGTTATTTATTCTCCATAAGGATAACTTTGGACAACGTACTGTGTTTAGCACTTTGAATATCTCTGCAACGGTTGGGTGTAGAATCATAATTTAAACACCAAAATAATTTTTTTGTGGAGCTGAACTGATTGGTAAAAGCGATGTGTAGTTTACATTAAAATTAACTGAGGAAAAGCCAAAAACCTTTTTCCCTTAAGATTAACATGAGAGATTTTATGAGCAGGTTTTGGATTTTCTCCGCAACCACTTAACCTAGGTTAATAATTCAAAATACCATATTATTTTTTTTTTATGCTCTATAACATGGTCCAAACCAAAATTAAGTATTTTAAAAATTTTAGGATGAAAAATGCAAAAAACTGATTTTTGGAAAATATAAAACCCCCATAAACCCCCCTTTCCATAGTCCGATTTTTCTGGTTTTCGAACTTAAAGTCATAAATATCACTTTGCACATTCGAGCCAAATTTCATCGAAAACGGATGTATTTTACTCAAGTTATCGCATTCACGGGCACATATATATATATATATATACATATAAATTTGAACAAATAGTGTTTTTGTCATCTGGGGACCTCAAAACAAAAAGTTATCATGGTCTCGTGCTTAAGTATTACCATGAGACCTGCAGTAATACAGTGGAACCTCGATAACTCGAACCTCAGGGGGAACGGAAAAAATTCAAGTTATCGAATATTTCGAAATATTGAGGTTCGACTTATTAAGGTGATTTTTCACAGACTTCGACTTATTGAGGTCACAGTAACGCAATAGATGGACTATGGAAGGGTAGAATCTTTACATAATTTTGTGCTTTTTTTAATCATAAATAAATAACTATACCGTAAAATAATAACTATTCAAATTAAAAAGGATTTGAGCAATTTTAAATGTCTAAAACAAGCCCGGAAATATTTTGTAAAGCTTCTTTGGTAACAACGTAGTAGATGATGAAATACTTCCTTCAGTGAACATATTGTAGGTTAGGAAAGTAAACAAATAATAACTCATAGTTCGGTATTTTGGTTTTGTTTTGCCCGTTGACAATTTTGCTAGACTTTTTTGCTCAATATATCACCTGCCCCAAATAAATCCCTCCCCGTTACAAAAGTCAGTCAGTTCCGACCAACTGTGCATAAATTTCAATTTAGCTGAACATCAATGTACTGTAGGCTATTAAAATAATTTGCAAAACTTAAAGGGAACAAAACATGATATGAATTAAAATTACAAGAGAGCATTGTTGTAATTAGGGTGAAGCAGTACAATACTTATTTTTGTTTTAAAATTGTCAACAGTGTTCACTGGTGATCCAAACTGCTTCCCGGTGTCACTGTTCCTTGGTTTTTCTTTCCTTTGTCAACAGCCTCAAATAATCTTCAACTTATACTCATAGGGTAAAATTTCGCCAACACGTTTTGTCAAACTGCAAACCCTAAGTAAAAACACAGCCTAAAACCTACGTTTCATGCCCTACATCCAGAATCAAATCAAAACAATTTTATTTAAGGAAAATATATAATTTACAACAATATGAGACTGTTCCTTATTTATGAAATGAAATTCTCACATAGGTGAAACCCATGCGTGAGGAAGAGTGTATTAGATTTGCGTGTTGCTTATCAACATAAATTTGACGGTTGTTTTACCGACACCAGGAGCAACCAGGAAAAAGAGATGTAGTGGGGAGGGAAGGCTGGAATTTCTGGCTGAAAAGTCACTGGACAACTTTGCCTTATAAAACTGTAATGAACTGGAATGAACAACTTCGACTCATAGAGGTTCTCTAGTCAATACTTCGACTTATAGAGATACGGCGACTGTACATATTCGAGTTATAGAGGTTCTACAACTAAACCTTTGACTTATAGAGGTGCGGTGACAGGCTAAGAATATTGTAAAAATTCGAGTTATCGAGGTGTTTCCTGCTAGCCCTTCAACTTATAGAGGTAAAATAACATAGCATTAGGTAAGCAAGCTCAAGGAGAAAGACAAAATGTTGAGTTATCAAGGAATTTGACTAATTTAAGGTTCGACTTATCAAGGTTCCACTATAGCTTCTTCCCTATAGGGGAAATTTGCTAATACCACTATAATTAATAGAGGTGCATTACTAAACTTGCTGCATAAGCTCAGCAATATTGGTTTGGTAGTAAGATTAACATGGGAAATGTGAAGAGCAGGAGAGCAGAGCCAAAAGGAACAGGAAAAGGCATATGTCTGATTTTGGGAATACCTACTAGCTTCCTACAACACATCTGCTTAATCACTCCTGTATTTTGTGCGCCATGTACTCAAAACACGCAAAATTTAAGTTTATCATACCATTTTACAATGAATTTAAAATGACATTCTTCAGAACAGCATGTACCCTAGGGCCAAACGTTACGACCACACCATTACTCTATGGTTTATAATGCCTTTGTAGGGTAGTAAGGAAGAATCAGGTTTGCAGGGTTTTTGTGGCAAAAGAAAATCAGCAGGCTAAATGCTTATTAGAAGAAAGAAATCATTGAGCACTCTTTAGTAAAAATGTATGATCAGTAAAGTCTTACGCTCATCATAAAAGAATATATATATATATATATATAAATAATTTAATGTTACAGTTTTACTTATTTAATACAACCTATTTATATAATAGGAGCATAACAGTTATGATATTTCAACATATATAAGGATATTCTATGGTTTGGTTTGCAGGATGGCAGTGCAGAGAGCATGCCTCGTGATGGTGACCATGTTCGTGGCCACCGGCAGAGGGGCAGGCGCCGTCGTTGTCCACGGTGAGTGTCCTATGTTCTATGTTCGTCAGTGAGCAATAATTATGTATTTGTTTATTGTATAAGCTAGTAACTCAATTTCCAAAACTGTTATAACGGCTTTTATACAAAATAGCTCCAGGAACTTTAAAGTTTAAAGTAAACTTTGGGAAAACTCGTTTGTTAATTCGTTATCACATAAATCATTTATGAATAAATTACATCTATTCAACAGGAACCAATACGCTGCCAAAGTACATCATTTTATAGAATTTACTGTAGAGTCTTTAACATTACCATATGTTAACCGATTAAAGCTTCAACTTGTTTTCAGAGGATTAAATTAATTTTGGAATTAAAAAAGTATAATTAGTTTTTAAAGAACACAGAAGGATCTAAATATATGTTTAAAAACAAGCTAGAATTATGAAAAATGTGATTTTGTTTACCATGAAACGCAAGTAACGAAACTACAAATATTTTCACCATGTTGATAGATCGTGGTGAAATTATACTCTAGGATTATTGAATAAATGAATTACCCTTTTCCGCGTAATGCTTGGCCCTCCTACTATTGGTCGGTTGTGTTCCACGTTCAATTCTACTATGCACATTTAACTTGAATCAATATCAAGTTTCAACTATGATAAAATGTTTTAACATCAGTCTAATAATAATTTGTGTACACTACAAAATACCGTTACCTTACGAAAAGTCCGATGATTCATCTATTGAGGAAGGGATGGCCAGTGGATTTAAATAAACACAATTATGTATTAGTGAAACACTTTGTAAACACTTAGTAAACACTTTGTGAGTGATGGAAACATGTTATAACGTAAACCTTACATTTTCAGCTGCAGTAGATTTAGCAGGAGAACACAGTGAATTCCTGCAGGTGCTTTTCAAACAGATGGATATGTTAGTCAATAAAGATCAGCAAGATAGCAAGGCGTTATCTCAGGTAAGCAATGGAGCTTTTATTATAATTGCTCTTCAATCTCGATGTTATTGAAAAAAATTGTTAAAGTAAGTTATGAAGAGTTTTTTATTATATAGACTTTAAATACATTTTTTTAATTAGTTTACGAATCTCAAAAATTGTCAAACCTTGTTTTCTTGGTTAAATTTATTGTTAAAACAGGGTGGGTTGAGTAAACATTTTTTGTTTAGGAGAAAAGAGGGTCATCAGGCTCACAACTAACACAAGGGAATTCAATAATTTAAATTTCTTAAAACTGACATGCATATTAGTTTGCATACGTCCCGTATTTAGATAACCTTACGAAACCGGGAGTTGTTTTCAGTTAATATTGAAACAACTTCAGACCTTATAAATAATGAATAATAACTTGTTTCCTCCTCATTACAAACAGAGTAATATCTTAGGATACATCAACGGGATACATCAAAAGGATATAGAAGCTCAACCAGAAATCTTTGCAGCAATAATTTCTAGAATTTGAAATACAAATCTTGAGCTATTTCCAAATGTCCAGGTCGACTCTGAGGTAGCCTCTACCTTGCTGCGGGTCGTGCCTTCGGTCACCATCAAGGGCAACATCACCGACCCCGAGAGACGGCTCACGCTCACCTTCACTGTCCATGCCTCCCGCTCCCACCACAGGTATGGCGGTGGACCGGTGTAGTGATCGTTCAGCCTCAGCTGTTGGTCAATCCCATTCATTTAGTGTCTCTAAGGTTTACATTTCACAAAAAGAATTGCAGTCCCGGTGGTATTTAATAGTTGAAGGTGGAAAGCCGACATGAAGCAAATGTCAAGAGCCGACATGAAGCAAATATAAAAATCGTAGTTGCTAACATAGTCATTAGGTTAGAGCAGCTGATAGTAGTTCTGCAACTCACGGAGAAATAGTCGCCCATAGCTGTAAGTTCGAGTTTAAACTGTTGTGGTGCTCAAGTTGCTACATCCCAAAAAAATAATAGATGTAAAAAAAATTGTCAAAAACTTAAACTACCATTACAATGACTAATTTAGGAATTCATTCACTGAGCGGGTGGATTAACGCAATAACTGAACTATGTTAACTGCAGTAGAAAGGTAAATCTGACGGTGCGGTCACGGAAGCTATTAACATATGACATACATTTTAGAGTTTCCTTAAACTGGTTTGATTGGTAAATCCAAAACATTAAAGTCTACTCTTCTTGTTCAAGTTCTTAGTAGTTAAGTTGTAAAATAAATTGAAATGTCAACTTCTTTGCTTCCTGTTTAGGAGCTGAAAGTAGTAATAATTAACTTAGAATTTGTTTAAACCCATTTATCTTGGCTTTTGGCCCACAATGATTATTACTAAACAAATTTCCTACGGCATTGTAATTTTTGCATTACATTTTTCAATGAAAGCCACCAAATCTGTTTCACGTACTAACGGTTGAAGAAAACATAAATTAAAAAACAGAATTCCTTCTGCAGCACCGCCGCGACGCCGACGGAGGACGATGACGACGACGACGAGGACGGCGAGTGGCACGGCTCCAGCGGCGTTCTGACGCCCATCGTGGATGTCGTGGAGCCCTACTTCCTGGGCTTCATGGAGCTCGTGTTCAACGGCATCCTCAGCACGGTCATCAGCAACTTCCTGGAGGGCAGCAACCTCCTGGGAGACGTGCGACTCGTATGACTCTCGACACAGAGGTTGACGTTCAAGCTGTAACTGGGTTCTAAATTAAGTTGTTAAAATTATATAAATTTAATACCATTTGCAGATTGAACATTCCTAGGCTTTAATTCACACTAAAGTTTAGGAATTGAAAACAATCCGGAATAATAAGAGATAAGTTTTCTGCAATTCGTCATCTACTACTGCGTAAATCAAATTTTCAATACTTGTACAAGAATTAATTAACAGGTTTTATTTTCAGACATAACTGACAGTACCTTATTTGATAGGTTACTTTACTTTTGACAAGTGAAATATTTAGAATACAAACCCAGAGGCAGCAAGCTATACAAAATTACACTATAATTTACAAATATTATGCACTAAACAAACAAAAAACTAGTTTCCTTTGGCTCTTTGACTGAACATTCTAGTGTTAAAAACGTTCTTAACATTCTTTAAACCCTTTTAAGACTCACTTCAACCTCAATATTTTAAAAATCAACCAAATTTATAAATAAAAGCAAATAACTGTAAGTTTTTTTTCATTTCTTGATTTTGATATATTTTATTTACATGTAAACAATTATATAACCTAACATTTGGGACCTGACAATGTTTACTTTGTAAACGAAAGACCTTGCCCCAAATAATAAAAAAAATTTTACTATTTTGATGTTTAAATTATAAATTTACTGTAAGTTTATTTAAATACATAATCTATTATCTCTAACCACTGATTTCCAGAAATATTGTGCTGCATGACTTATTTGTAATGTATCCGATTTTGAAGCTTATTTATATCATGAGATAATTTTTAACATTTTTTATATTGATTATTGTTGTATTTTTATTATTGATTCATGCAAATGCCATCCATAAATTTTGATGTATTAAATGTTATGTTTAAACTATCCAAGACATTATTCCTTGACTATTTATTTCTACAGGTCCTTTTGCAGTAGTTGGCGCCTGGTTTGCGCGTGTGCAGTAATGACTTTTTCGCTCCATATGACTTACTAAAGTCAGCTTACTAATCTACATTTATTAAAATATATTTTCTTCATTGTTTATATTTTGGTTATGTTTAATTAACGGTACGCAACCGATGGTGGGGAATAGGGATGGGGATATTCACCATCCCTCTCCCACCTCCTCCTCTACTCCCCCAAGTACCGCAAAGGGATAATGTAGTTATAGTATTGGCTTTTTACTTCAAATCTATCTACAGTAGAAACTGTGAATGTCAAAGAACTCCCGCAATGTTATTGCAGATTTAACAACACTGAAACAATCTTCAGTCGAGTTTTTTCCTCTTACTGTAACGGTAAAAGTAGAATAAAACTATTGCTGTTATAAAATATTGAAATTTTATCTACATTCTGTACTTGTATTTAAAACTATAATTTATGTTTGTTTCCATAACAATTGTTTAATTTTGTTGAATTTTTTAGGAACAGAAATAAAATTACAAATTTTACCCTTACAAACCGTTGTTCTTGAATGACCTATTGTATTTTTTGCCTCTTGATGACCTTCGCCTTGATTTTGTGATTGATTGTAAATCCTCAGCCTAATTTTAAACACAAAAAAGTATAAAACATTTTTGTATGTGTATATTTCTATAGTTTTGTTCTTAAACCCGTTTTAACTATTTTGTGTTGCACACTAAGGAATTGGCGAAATCATATTTACCTAAACTTAAGTCTTAAGTTTCCTTAATAAGAAATTTAGGTTGTACTTTTTACTTAATCCTGCTAGTTTAGTAACCCTAAGCGTGTTTGCTAAACTATGTTTATTTATATGTTCTTACCGTATATTTGTATAAACTGCCTGTAATCACATATATAAAATAACTTTTACCTTTTTTAATTAACTGTTTACGAACTATTTCAAGGGTAAAAATGGTATTATAATAACTTTGAAAAGGGTCGATTATGGTTTTATCTTACTATTAGGCTCACAAATACTTGATTAAGTAGCAGTATTATATTTTTAACCACAACCAGAATATTTCAGAATAAAATAGTGGTTGATTAATTTCAAAAGTTCATTCTTTCAAGGATAACGAGCTTAGAAAACTAAAACAACACAAAATCTCTGAAATATAGTTGACAAGTTTTAGTTGCAGTTGCAGTAGCCACAAAAGCAGTAAAAACATAAAGATAAAGTGATTTGCTATTCTGCTCAAAGGCATAGAAAATCAAGTAGGTTTACTAAGGAAACGAAATGCCAATCTTCAAGCAAAGCTCAGACTTGAGGGTCTGCGAGATACATAGCAAGTTCGGCTTGATGCATAAAGCTAAAGTTTAAAATTATTTAAACTTATGACAAACTTGATTTGGATTTTTTCCCAGTAGACATATTGACTTTTCCTCTTCTACTCCAGCTATAAAAATTTTTATAGTTCAAATTTTAGCACATTACTGGCAGATATGTTTTTATCATCTTTTTTCCTAATTGTTTCAATTTAGAGTTAACTCAAATTATTCTACGATGTCAGGAGTAATTCAAAATTAGCGTTGTAATAATCTTGGTTTAACATTGGATGCACTGTATCATCAGCTGTGCACATATCATATATCAAACGGAAATGAGGGACATTGCATCAAGTGCTGAAGTCTAGCGGCTATTCATGGAACTACACGAGGCGTTACAGCAACAAACTTGTTATGTGCTGCATTCTAGGAGTAATGTCCACTAGTATGTGGGTACTGAAAACAGAGAGAGGCCAACTTTCAACAATAAATAATTATTTACTTTTAAACCCCTAACAATTTTAAGTAATACTTATAAAATGTTGTTAGATTATTACATAATGGTCCAAAACTACTAGGCCTAGATTGGCAAATATTGACCACTGAACTACTCGCAATCAACCTGACAAGACTGTTTACAGCCTGACATTTTGAGTTGTATTAACTGTTTCTATAATTTGATGATGCCTTTATCTTGGCTGTTTTAAAAAATTCAGTTGTATGTGTTAATGTTATTTGTATTTCAATATATCGTATCATGCATTGTTTTTGATTTGTTAATAGTAATTTCAGAGCAAAACAGTCAAAATGAAACTTGTAAATAAGGACAAAATGGAAAAAAAGGAAATGTTTTAGTTTAAATATATTAATAATCTTTAACTGTATCTACAAATTACTAGTTCAATAATTTATATATGTTTTTAAATATGAGTGATATATAACCCAAGTTTTGATGGTATTTTTAACCCTCTTGTATGGAAACCTTTCTTTTTAAATGTGAATATTTTTACTAACAAAAAGGTTGTTTTCTTGGCCTAACCAGTAATTTCTTAATTTAAATTCTTTAATATTTATAATAACGTTTGATAATCATAAACGACTTCTACTATTTCATCACATTTTATTATAAAAATACATATAATGAAAATACAGTGAAAATACAGACATATCCTTCAGGGTACATCGAGATCTAACCCTACTCACAATACAATAAATATAATGACTTAAATAAATTAAACACAGTATAAATTGAATAGCACCATTTATGAGTATTCAAAAACATCTTTAGCCATTTTAAGATGAAAACTTATAAAAGTTTGTCTCTTCGTGGAAAATATCACTAAATTACTTAAAATTGAATGCAGTGGTTATATTTGAAAAAATAAGTTATACTTCATTTAAAAATTACACGGCAGATAAAATATTAAATAAAGTGTTTTAATTTAAAATGTGTATTTAGTTGGCCTTAAGAAACTAATATGTTTCTTTAGATTGTCTCGCCGTGACCTTTCGTTCAAGTATGTGGTTGACAGGTGTTTCACACAGGCGCATGGGTCTCTTAAAATTTACTGTAACGGTTTGGCTTCATTTATATGTATCCAATATGTTATTTTCATTTACAATATTGTTATTATAACAACTGATTAGGTTATCAAATGAACAGTTAATGTATAAATCTTATGGTTAATTAAAACTGGTATCGTTAACTTTAGATTCATGGAGTTTTAGAAGTTTTAATTTCACGTACACTTTTGAGCAGAAAATAAGTATTAAATACATTTTTATTCTAAGATATTGAAATATAAAACACACAATGTTTTTAAATAAAACCAAAGTCTACATAATGATTTCGCCAAGAAACATCATAACACAAGTCTTCAAATAAATGATTGCTTCTTTTTTATTAGTTTAAAAACAGAAATAGTTTGAAGTTGTGTATATATTTTTAGTACTACTTTTTGTTAATTGATTATTTTAACTTTAAACTTTAAATTAAATATTCAGTATCTCACAAAACATTAACTCTCAACAGAGTTATGCAAGTTAATAAGTTGTGACAGTTTATGAAAAGAAGCTTTTCCTTGAAAAATTGGATTATAACCTAGATTAATGTTCTTCAATTTGAACTTTTATTCCATAAGTAAAAGTAACAATAAAAAACCTCAAAATAGCCTCTTAAGAATCTTAAACATTAAAAGTAATTTATTTTTCATGCGATGTCGTTTCAAAAGTTTCATGAAATGTGCACAATCATTATAAAAAAATTATCATTATAAAAATATGGTGCTAGGTAATTTAATATACATAGCGGGTGGGGGCTGCAAATAAATATCAAAAAATTTTAAATGAAACTGCCAAAACCAGGGACCTTATAATCTAAAACACTAACGTAATTGGGTAAAATATATTTTTTGTTATATTTATAAAAAATATCCTCCCCACCCAACTGTCCCTTTTTATAATTATTTAATGGTGTTTAACAAATGTTTTAAATAAGTGTTACAGCTTTTTTATAACTTTTTGATAATTAAGATTTAATAAATATATCAGCATTAACATCAGCTTACAATTCTAATTATTCACAGTAATATTAATTGTAATTTAATGAAATAATTTAAAAATAATTTCTAATTACTGGTTTATATACGTCAGAGTAGTTTTGTTAAGATAGCATCCAAGCGCTTCTGAGAAAAAGCTGTCCAAGCCCTAAACAAAGTCCAAAATATGGACTCAATGTGATGTCTAAAAATCCCTATAAAATTATATAAAATAATCTTTGTTTTTTAATAGTCTTTCTGAATAATTGTTCACATGAATATTTGCAAGATCTTCTCTTGACTTAGTTGTGATCCGTAGTTTATTGTGTCGTGAGAAACAGATGTCAAAGGCGTAAATATGTTCCATTATGACAACGCCCCTTGTCTGCAGTAGAGGTCCAATCACCTGAATTAATTGGGATTGAACTTATTTAGACAAATGGAAATTCGCAAGATTGCATATTGCAAGGACACACTATACAGCCTACATACTGTGTTTGGTTGAAGAAAGTTAATCCAACGATCACCAGAAATTAACAACATTACACTGTCATGCATTTAATTAAAATTTTTACACACTTTCACTTAAAATCGTTTTGAATGATCAAATTTTGAGTAACTTAGTTATACACATTTTACAACACTTCAAGATGTAGTTCCACTTGTATTTATGGTAAGTGTGAATATACAATGGCACATAATCTCGTCATCTTAAAGAGTTGTAAGACGTTTTAACTATATCCCGTAGTCATTACACTACACATCATGACCATGTTGACCAAGGTTAATTTTGAATTGTTATGCTCAAATTCAATTGGGGTATACGATAGCTGTTATCGTAGGCCAGATTCAATCAAAAGCAATTCCAAAATTACCTATTATAAGTAATAGATTCCTGAATTATACCACATCGAAAATGCAAGTATCTATAACTGTAGCAACAGATCACGTATGAAAAAATTTACCTGTAAGAATACTTCATTACATATCACAAGAATCTTTTGTTTTATCAGAATGAAGCAGAATTGGTTCGCATGTAGTTATGCATACTTGAATTGCATCCAATATCATTTCTCAGTATTAAACCACCACTTTGAGGTTGTCGAGGGCCACCTTCATTGTTAACACAATCTGTGCTGCATCATAAGATACGTCTAACTGAGAGCTGGCTCTTTCATATCGGTCCTTAGTAGAGTTATAGCTGGAGTTACAGCTTGCGCTACAGCTGGAGTTATGGCTTGAGCTACAGCTGGTTCTCCCCGTGCAGTAGAGGGGGCGCCTCGCTGTAGGAGCCGTTGGTGCGGCTGTTGCCGAGGACCGTCATTGTCGTCGCTTCGCTCATACTCATCTGCCGCTTGCGTTTGAAGAACTTGCTGGGCTCAAACAGTCTGCGAATGTGAAAACTTGTTTAATGAAGTTTTAACCAACCGAGTTTCTTTATCTTAATATTTAATGTTCAATAAAGCTTTATGTATCAACATGTTTTACCAGAACCAAATAGTATGTCCCTCGTTTCAGCAGAAACTATAAATTCTATGTAATTGTTGACCTTTCAGTTTGTTCACCTAATAATGGCAGTTTCCTTCAGACCTATAATGTAAACTCTTAGACCTATAATGTATCGTATTATGTAAACTCTAAATGTATCCGAGTATGTTCATAAAAGTTGGCATAAACGAGAGTTTGTCTTCTTTTTATTTTAACATATTTGATATGATGTAATACAGAAATTTGATTTTAATTCAAGAGGTGTTTATGAATTTACTCTAAATAACGAAGTGAAAAGCACAAAACGCCGAGGAAACCTGACTGGTGCAAATCTTGTGAGCGAGAAAGAAATAACTTCTTTTTTCCCTGATATTAGAACCCAAAACCAATGCAATTATCAGATTTTTAATTTTACCACCGTTATACAAATCCATATACACCATGTGTCATATTTGTATTTTTAAATATTTTTTTCTTTTGTCTTTAGTTTGTTTCTATTTGTTTTTATTTTGTTAATTTTCTTCATAAAAAATTAAACTAAATATTACTTTATTCAATTCACATCCAGTTCCAAAGAATGGTTATTGTGAGCAATGTATACTTGAATAATGATGGATAAAATCAATGAGACAGTTAGACACAGTAGTAAGATTAACTAAACCCACCTGATGTTCTCTTGTTGTGTTGAGGGTGACCACTCCTTGCTGTTGGAGTAGCGAGGCCCCAGGCCCAACTCTCGGGCCTCCTTCCACTGGGCCAGATGGTGTCTCAGGGTGTTCTGCACCTCGCTGTTCAAGAAGCAGTACAGCAGAGCCACCAGGAACCCCTTCATCAAGTGTAAGCAGTCATGATTGTAATAACAGGATAAAGATTTGACGTTTTATGTTAAATTTTGCTTTAGGAAATCCCAGCAGAGCTGCTGGGCATGTAGTTTACAACAATGATGGTTCAGAGGCCTTAAGAAGAAATGAAATTAAAAAGGTAGAACGAAATTAGGCAGGCTGTATTATTCCTGTGAATGCTCAACAGACGAGACCTTTCATCTTAGGTCTTAGGTTCATAGTGATTGGGTTTTAGACACTTCACATTATCTGCCAGAGTCAACAGAAAAATTATAGGAATAAAACACTGAAATGAGGTGAACAAGCGAAGCTGTTGGGCTTCAGCTTTAAACTACGATAGTTTAAGGAATAATGTATTACCAAAATTCTAAGATTGTTATCGCTTTCTTATATAAAAGGGCAAATAATACATATCGTTTTACTGTTAGAAAGGTATTCAAGTGAAAACAACTCTCAGACCCCCTACCTGTATAGAAAGCATGACCGCCCGCACGTTGTGATAGTAGCTGGCGATGTGGTCTTCTGTTGGCGCATCCAGGAACAACACGTAAGTGACCCCCAGCAGCGGTATCAGCACCAGCAGCGCCTTGGTGGCCTTGCGATACTGCTGAGTCTCCGCGTTGGTCGCAGACCTCAGCTTGGTGATCAGCACCTGAGACAGACCAGATTATCAAGTGTCATAAAATTGGTAAGTCCTTTGAGTGCTGATAGTTTCAAGGTTACCATTTAATTTAACATTATATACAGTTTATAAACTTTCTTCTAATATTAAAAGATGGTAACAAGGTCATACGAATAAAAAATATAGATATATATATTAATTTGTTTTACTGGATCCTCCATAAAGCAATGTTTTTACCTAGAGAGTATTAATTTTTGTTTCATCAATACGCTAGAAAACTAGGACCTTTGTTAAAAGAGAGTGTCCTGAAGCAGCAAATAGTTAAATATATAAATAGTATTATCACTGTTATAAATACATTACAATAAATTTTTTGGTAGTTCAATAGTCAATATGTGCTGTATTCTCTACATCCGTTCACAAATCTAAATTTAATTTTTAAACCAGGACTTTTCGATGTTAATCTCTAAATTATATTGTAAAAATAGCAAATCATAATTTATTTCACACAAGCTATGTCGTCTATTTAAGCTATGGTTAGTACACTATAACTTTGTTTTAATAATAATAAGTGATGGAAAATGTCCGCAATAATTCCTTAAACAACATAAACAGACGCTATAATGTTTTGAGAAACATACCCACATGATACTACAGAGGAAGAATATGTTGAGAAGGAGAACGCTCAGCATGGGACCTTGGTAGATCCAGTCGTAGACATCGGGGACCAACATCGAACACTGGGGCATCATGGCCGATATCAGCCGAGCCTGTGGACATCGATCAACAGACGTTCACTAAGAACTGTGTTAAGACAATTAACATTTTCTTCAATAACTCGGTAAATACTTGTGCTAGAATGATGAGGGAGGGCTTAACATTTTTGGCATTTTATGTAAAATAATTTTATATGCAATAATTTTACATTCGGGGCTTTTCTGACTCTTTTTTGAGCCCAAAAACTCAAAATTTTAAAAATCAAAATCCCAAAAAAGGGGGTTAGAGTTGTTCGAATGTTTGGCCCAATGATCTTGTCCAACTGTTTACAGAAGGGAAGGTTCCTACCAAATTTCAAGTAAACCGGACAAAAATTGTGACCGCTAGAGTGTAAACACACACACACACACACACACACACACACACACACACACACACACACACACATACACGTTTGACGGTCGGGGTGAGATCCACGTTGTGAAACAGCAAGATGAGATCCGGCTGAAGGAGAGCTTTTTAAGGAAATCTGGAATTAACTTTTTGAAAGAAATACTTACAGATTACACAAGTAACATTGTCTATGCAATTTTCTTAAATCTCACAATAAGATATTTACTATCTCAGTGAGATCCGGTATGTAAGGCTTAGTGAGATCCTACTGACCTTGAACGAAATGGGGGGGATACACACATTAAGTAGCCCAGGCCTTTGGTGAGATCCGGTGGTAACAGTGTTGCCAGATGTAATATGGAACAACACAACGTTGTATTTGCTCGATAAATGTTCGCGGCTAGTTCCCAAACGCACAACGCACTCGTTCCACCTTTGTGTGGTCGGGCTGAGATCCATCCCTTAAACTTGTCTCTCTGGCATGAACTGTACTATTTGGTCCATTCAAATAGTGATTTTACCAGACAAGTTTTTGGGGGTTATGTTTTCTTCGATTCATTGTTGTTTTGGGGTGCTGGATTCAAATAAAAGATTGTTATCTTATGAAGTTTCTTGACGGAACATTGTAAAAATCTCATTTCCGGAGGATTTTTGCTTATAACTCGAAAACGGTTAATTTCGCGTAAGTATATATTTTTCTAAATTGAAGTATTTAAAAAAATATACTTTAAAAAATACGGTTATAATTAGAAACAAAATTTATACGTATATGTTTAGCTTCCAGTCCAAGTTAAAATATTATGGAGATTCTTAAATAAATCCACCAGCAAAATCTACGGATTTGAATCTTTTTCTGGTATAAAATAGATGGTTTTGGCCTAGTAGTTATGTCATCAAATATTTTCCTTTGGTTGAATGTGTTTTTATCAATGCTGAAAGGACCTTGAATTGTTTAGCTTCCAGGGAATCTAAAACGTAAGCTCCAGCTAAGGGAACCTTCCAGGGATGTAAGCTCTTTGTCGATCAGCCAATTTCCAACCACTACTCGAGGCTAGTCTTAAAATATGAAATGTGTACAAAATTTGCTTCATTCTGACAAATTAAAATTTTCGGCCGCCACCTTGGATCCACCAATTTGGAATAATATATTTTTTTCTTATGTAAAGGTAGGGTTGTGACACATCATTTCCAACTGTTTTCCGACGCTGAAATCAATGCCGCAATGTTTTTTAAATATCACCTTTCGTTTTCATGATACTGTCAATTTTTGAAATGTTAAACAGAAATCTTTTAATTTCATGAAAACTAAAGAAATAATAATTCTTGTTTACAGTAAGTCTGAGCAAATTATAGATTGGTGATTAACAGAATGCAAGGAATTATAAAAGGTCTATTTGGAAATTGGTTGTACTTGTAAAAGCTGTGAAAGTAATAAATATATATATGTTAACTTTGATCTTATTTATTTAATCCTGTAAATCCTGTGGTATGGTGTTCGCTGGGAGCGGTTGTTAGTGTCATGGCGTTGGCTGGAGGTCATAGTTAGTGTCATGACTAGTTAGTGTCAGGGGTAGTAGATGTCATAGGGTTGGCCGGGGGCAGTTCTTAGTGTCATGGCGTCGGTTGGCGGGTAGTATATGTCATAGGGTTGGCCGGCAGTTCTTAGTGTCATGACGTTGGGTGGAGGTGGAAGTTAGTGTCATGTGGTTGGATAGGGGCGGTAGTTAGTGTCTTGTGGTTGGCCGTGGGCGATCGTTAGTGCCATATGGCGTTGGCTGGGGATGGTAGTTAGTGTCGTGTGGTTGGCCGTGGGCGATCGTTAATGCCATGGCGTTGGCTGGGGGTGGTTGTTAGTGGCATGGGGTTGGCTGTGGGTGGTAGTTAGTGTCATAACGTTAGCTGGAGGCGGTTATATATATTATGGGTTTGGCTGGGGGTGGTTGTTAGTGTCATGGTGTCGGCAGGCGGGTAGTATATGTCATAGGGTTGGACGGCAGTTCTTAGTGTCATGACGTTGGGTGGAGGCGGAAGTTAGTGTCATGTGGTTGGATAGGGGCAGTAGTTAGTGTCTTGTGGTTGGCCTTAGGCGATCGTTAGTGCCATATGGCGTTGGCTGGGGATGGTAGTTAGTGTCGTGTGGTTGGCCGTGGGCGATCGTTAGTGCCATGGCGTTAGCTGGGGGTGGTTGTTAGTGGCATGGGGTTGGCTGTGGGTGGTAGTTAGTGTCATAACGTTAGCTGGAGGCGGTTATATATATCATGGGTTTGGCTGGGGGCGGTTGTTAGTGTCATGGTGTCGGCTGGAAGGTAGTATATGTCATAGGGTTGGCCGACAGTTCTTAGTGTCATGACGTTGGGTGGAGGCGGTAGTTAGTGTCATGTGGTTGTCCGGGGGCGATCGTTAGTGCCTTGGCGTTGGCTGGGGGTGGTTGTTAGTGTCATGGCGTTGGCTTGGGGGTAGTTAGTGTCATGTGGTTGGCCCGGGGAGATTGTTAACGCCATGGCGTTGGCTGGGGGGGGTGGTAGTTAGTGCCATGACGTTGGCTGTTTGGCTGGAGGCGGTTGTAGATGTCATGGGTTTGGCTGGGGGCGGTTGTTAGTGTCATGGGGTTGGCTGTGGGTGGTTTTAGGTGTCACATTGTTCCCGGGAACTTATTTTATTTCTTCAAATTTAATTTTTCTTCTGTAATGCATGTTGAACTCTCGTGGAGAATACTGAGCAAAATTGTTGTTATTAATACTATTTTTAAATGAACTTACCTTCGACAAACCTAACTCTTAAAAGAGGTTTTTGTCCTAAAAACTATGTAAAACTTTTTAGTTGAGCGACAGCGCTCCCATGTTAAAACAGGTATTATTTAAAACTCTGCCCAGAATTTATTTTAAAATTTGGCATACTCGTGGGTTTTATCATTATCTAGCAATTTCAGTGATTAGACTTTTCATTTAGGTCCTTAAATTAATTTATTTTTAAAAGGTAAAATTCACATTTTTATGATTCTTTAGAAAAAATTAAACATAAAATCAAAATTCTACTCACTGAAGTCGTTTAATTATTTTTTAGCGAATTTCCCCTATAGGGAAGAAGCTATTACCGTAGGTCTCATAGTAAGACTTAAGCCCGAGACCATAATAATTTTTTGTTTTGAGGTCCCCAGATGACAAAAACACTATTCGTTCAAATTTATATATATATATATATATATGTGTGTGTGTGTGTGTGTGTGTGTGTGTGTGTGTGTGTGTCCGTGAATGCGATAACTTGAGTAAAAAACGTCCGATTTCGATGAAATTTGGCTCAAATGTGTAAAATGACATTCGTGACTTAAGTTCGAAAACCAGAAAAATCGGGCCATGGGAAGGGGGGTTTATGGGGGTTTTAAATTGTTCAAAAATCAGTTTTTTGCATTTTTCACCCTAAAATTTTTGAACAACTTAATTTTGGTATTGACCATGTTATAGTGCTTAAAAAACATTAATATCGGATTTTGAATTACTAACCTAGGTTAAGTGGTTGCGGAGAAAATAAAAAAAACCTACTTATAAAATCTCCAATGTTAATCTTATGGGAAAAAGGTTTTTGGCTTTTCCTCAGTTTATTTTAATGTAAACTTCACATTTGCTTTTACCAATCTGTTCAGTTCCACTAAACAATAATTTTGGTGTTTAAATTGTGATTCTACGCTCAACCGTTGCTGATATATTCAAAGTGCTAAACACAGTACGTTGTCCAATGTTATCCTTATGGAGAACTAGCTGTGTACCCGTCCTTTGTACGGGTTGTATATAAATGGTAGATTATCTAAAAAAAATAACAACCCATATAATTTTACAATATTAAAATTACATTTAACACTTTTAAAGTAGAATTAAACTAAAGTTAACGAACTATACTATGGCAGATAGTTCGGGTACTGTTGCCAAGTCGAGGAACTCTGTCGGGTAGTGAACGGTGTGGTTTTTGCGACTCCAAATCGGTACACGTAACACTTTGGATTCGATTTTAGAAATAAAAGAACTCAAGTACAACAAAATATTAACCCTGTTTAATTTAACATTTTAAATACTTTGATAGATTAATCTTTACATTCAAATAAATTAATAGTAATTTAACGAAACATTAAACTTTAAATACATTGACAAACCACTTTTAAAATCACCATTCTTGCCAGGTCCTGTTTTCATTATAATTGTAATTAAACAATTTAAACTTGGAAAAATCATATGTTTTAAAAACATATGACTACTTGATTTGATTTAAATAAATGTAAATCAATATACGAACTGTTCTAACAGTGGTCATGGTTAAATGAACGGTATTAAATAATGTATATGTTCGTTCCTCCCTTTGGAATAGACCTACATTTGTGTTGATCTCCGTTGCTTGTTCATTGGTGGACGTGAGGATGGCACAATCACAGAGCCAGGCACTTTCCAGATTAAACTGTTTATGAACCTCGGTGTAACAAACTGTCAGTCAATAAATCCTGTGATTCATCGATAGTGCCGAGTGAAGGATAGATGTTTCTGAGACTTAATTTGTTTTTCAATGTCCCAATCTCAACTTTTAAAAGCGCGTAAGAAAACTGCTCAACCCCTTAATCTTCTCAAAAATACATTTTCATATTTACTGTTAAGTTCAGACGCTCAGTGGTCGGCTACATAAAATATATTTTTAGAGAGGCGTAGACTCGTCCACTCATGTCTCACTTACGACAAAGGGTCTGTGTGAAATCTCCAGAGAACAACACCGTGACTCCACATGATGTTGTTTCTTATTTCCTCTAAGGCATCAAATTTCAGCTCTACTGGTTGAGTAGTTGGTGTGTTATGACAAAAACGCTTATATTAAAGGTCATTGGGCCAGAGTCCTTGAGTATATTTGTGTCTGGAGTAGGTAATGTCTGCACTGAGCTATCAGCTACATTCCTACCGAATTTCAGATCCATCAGTCCAAGAGTATGTGCAAGATTGTTAAAATATTGTATTTTGAAATTCCGGGGGGCGAAGCCCTTAAACAACTTCGTAACAGGAATAGGCTTGCGTTTTTTTCTGATGAATTAGTTAAGTTCCTACCGAAATGTAACTTACAAAGGTCCAGTAAATACTAATACTCATAAAATTGCCATAAAAGTAAATTAGCGAAGAACCCTATAGGACTTTTTTAAACGTATTCTTATTGTGAATCTGCAGCATAAGGCGAACCACCATCCAAAATTGTATCTTCAATAGACATTGTCGTTTCTTAGATAAAGTGATCACTATGTCAGTGAGTGCATGAGTCTGACAAAAATAGATTTAGATCATATATCCACTTATGTTATTTATTACCAATCTTCACTCAACGTTTTAAAAAATAACTAAAAAAACAATTTTTAGAATAACTATTCCATCATCTGGTTCAATATAAATAAATGCTTTGTCCATAAGAATAGCATAGGACCTTTAAACCCTTATAGAGCAGTGTCCTAAGGTAATTTAAAACAATCAAATTAGTCTAAAACCTTCTAACGCACATATAGAACATAGAAAAAAGTTGCATAATAATCGGTGCACCCGTTTTCCTGTGAAAAGCGAACAAAAAATTACCAAAACCGCACAAAATCATGTTTTTGAGCGGCCGCCATTATTAGTGAATTTCCTTTGGAAAGTGAACTATTAGCATGCGCACGGTGAAACTTAAGCCCGGGAACACCATAGAAGTTCCTAACGTGACCCCCTGAACACGTTTTGGGGGGTCGTTCAAAATTTTATATAGTATGAAAAAACAGGTGTAAACCATGCGAAAGACCACGGTGCGGTACTTGCAGAATAATGACAGAATCTACTAAATTTTAAAGCAGCGCCACAAAGAAAAAATACAGTATAAAAGGTGAGATGGACTGCAATTCAAAAAATGTTATATACCAACTTGACTGCAAGTACTGCAAGAAACAATATATAGGTCAGACATCAAACCACTTAAGAGTACGAATGACGGGTCACCGTGCAGCTCTAGTACATGGTGAAGAAGAAAAGCCAGTTGCTAAACATGCTATTTTTCATAATAAACAAAAGATCGAAGACTGCTACAATTTAAAGGCCATAAAACAAGTTACAGAGGACAGCAACAAGAATATTACAATGGTTAACCTTCGTAAGTCTGAACTGGCCCATCAACTAGTCTTACAAACACGGCACCCGTCTGGTTTAAATCTAAGATAATTATAAAGTCCAATATTGGTTTATGTCTTGACCTGTATATTATTTTTATCTATGACCCATCTGTTTTATATTGCATGTGATTTTTATTATCTGTTTATATTTTGTTGTTAACCTATTTTTTTAGTTTTTTTATACAATTATGTACATATTTATACACCTTCTTTTTATATTTATCTGATGAAGTTCACCAGATGAACGAAAATTAATAAAGATTTTAAAATTTGAATCTGGAGAGAACATTTCTACTATATATATATATATATAGACATATATATATATATATATATATATATATATATATATATAATATATATATATATATGTGTGTGTTTGCACTCTAGCGGTCGCATTTTTTGTCCGATTTACTTCAAATTTGGTAGGGACGTTCCTTTCTGTAATCAGTTGGACAAGTTCGTTGGGCAAAACAATCGGAAAACTCTAAACCCCTTTTTTGGGGATTAATTTTTCAAATTTTGAGTTTTTGGGCCCAAAAAGGGTCAGAAAAGCCCCGTATGTAAAATTAATTCATGTAAAAAGATGGGAATTAGTAAGGCAAAAGTTTTAAGCCCTCTCTCGTCATTCTAGCATAAATATTTATCGAGTTATTAAAGAAAATGTGTTTCGACTAAACACAGTACGTTGTCTTATGGGGGTTTTACACTATAAAAGCCTGTTATTCCTTTGTTAGAGTACTTTCATCATCCCCAGCAACCTCACGCCTACTTTCAAGCCTGCCTGGACCTTCTCCTAACATTATAATGCGCAAAATTGTATTCCCAGCTTTGCAGGTAAATGAAACCAGGAGCATCAGAACAGCCAAAAAATCACTGTTTTCAGATTTTAATACAAATTTGAATAAATGTATATTTTTACACTGATTTTGAGTTTTAAAAGTTTTTAAGTGGAAATTCACTTCCCTCACGTCAGCGTGCTGCGTGCGAACTCGTTTTTTTTAAAGGCGTATGCCAGTTTATAGTGCCCTAAAACCTTCTCACGCATATATAGAACAAAGAAACAAAGTTTCATTAATGTCAGTGCACCCGTTTTTTTTTTCAGTGAAAAGCGAACAAAACCCGTCCTTGAGCGTTACCGGCAGACAGACGGACAGACATAAATTGAGATAAGATTTGTTTTGGTTTCCCTAGGGTGTAAAACGTGGAAATATGCAACAGTTTCATAATTCCAAGCAATGTACAGACAAAACTCTAATTTTATTTATATAGATTAACTATACGGTATATTGAAATAAATATATTTTATATATATATATATACTTTGATGTACACGTTCTTCGCACAGGGGTTTTCCTTACCCGTTCTATAGTCAATGCAAATTGCATTTTAGTTAGCTTGAAACAGCTGTTGTTCTTGCTTCTGCTCTTTAAGCTGTCAAATGTAAGTGCCCTCAGCTGTTCGCATTACAGTTTCTGAATGTTTACTTTCTTATGAAATGTAAACATTGAAACTTAGAACGTTCACGGGGCGTAGCCCGAGGGGATTTTAAGGAAGTGAATAGGCCTATGTGTTGCATGGGTTCAAGATCTACCTTTGTGTAAAGTTTCAGCCCAGTCGGTTAAGTAGTTTTTGCGTTCACCCGGAACATAGACAGACAGACAGACAGACATGTACCGCACAGGCCGATTTCGGGTATTAAAATAATAATAATAATAATGCCGGTTGGGAAACAAAATTACTATTTATTAAAATTTACAACTTTACAACAACTGATTTAAAAACCAACTTAAACGTCGTTAACAATAGGTATATCCTCGGTTAAAAATACAATAATTAAGGTTACATTGAATTTAGACAGAAAACACCAATTAATAATTTAGCAGGGAGAGGCGGCGCGACGCGTGTTAATTACATCGTCACATCTTAGGGACTGGGACAAGGCTTCCGTCTTCTTCCCCAATGCTGAAGCTGCCCATCCAATGAGCGGCGGCCTCAGCACGTGACGTCACGGGAACACTTCGTTGTTCAGTGCTGCAGCCAAACGATCACTCACGCCGTTACTCAAACTAAGAGGCACGGGAATCGTGTACTGAGGCCAATGCAGAGCGTCAAGTTGCTGACGCCACGCATTCTTGCTGATATCAACGCCCGGCCGGGCCCGTGGGAGCGTCTAAGTTGAGATTAGCTTGGAGCAAATTTCCTAGCGTCTGGTGGTTTATTTTATATTTTGTACCAGCCAACTCTTCAAAATGAAATAATGAATGAAATAATGAAATTAATGTTTAGAGCACCGTCCCTCTTTCTAATTATAGATTTTAGTGACGGTAGAAATTTAATTATTAGGAACGGTAAACTTTATTTATTTAATTACAGTGTCGTATTAATGGCTTTTAACAGTCTAGGGATTTTGGGCCGTCACACCCCCCTCACCCTTAGACCATGCTGTCCCCAGCATGAGGTAACAGCAGATTGCCAAGTCCAACTTCTCTCAATGTTAGGAGAGTACACATTCGTGTCCCGTTAGCTGGTCTGTGATCAGGAAACTTCTAACTCCGGACAGCTAACCTCAACTCTCTCCGCAAAATAAAAAAAAATTATTTAACTTCAACTATTTTTACAACAAAACTCGAATTGTCACCGGTCCGCATTTGCCTCTCCCTTTACAAAATATATCTCAAAAATATCCCAATTAAAACATCTCAAAAGTCAAAGTTAAACAAACAAAACAACACAAAAAACTAAAATATCTCATTTCGCAAGTACAAAAGTTACCTAAACTTAAACACACAAAAAAAAAACACACATTCCCATCTAAACAGACCATTACAACATTACAGAATACATTGCTCATGAATTTATTCATAGCTTCACACAGCTAAAGGTGAAGTGAAAATATTTACTAGAGGGCATTAACCGACCCTCTCTCTATGACAAGAGTATTACAGTCGTTTCCAAAAACAAAAATCTACCATGCCATCGCTAGAAGATACGTCACTGAGTTTAATTATGTGTATTTAAAACCAATTGGTTAATTTTTCTTAGTATCTGAACTGGGTATGAATAAAATTATTATATTTTAAAAATTCGCGAGAGGGTAATTGAGTTCAGCACTTTTATGGCAATTTTAGAACGCTACTTGCCCGCTATGGTGAAGCCACATGGGTTTTCACTTGGGGCCGGTCTTACACTCTGTCACCCCTTCAGTAGTAACGGATCTTCCGACGTAAGGTCAAATATTATCAAAAGAAAATTTAACATTATCCTAACACACCCTTTCTCAAGCTACTGTGCCTACTCTAATTAACTCGTCAAAATAGCAAATTAACATATTGACACCGAGAATCAACAAAAAACACTTTTCGCCAATACAGTGATTATCCATAGATTCCGGTGAAACTTCGCCCACTATCGGCCGAAGCCTCAAAACAACTTGAAAATTACCAATAATAAATCACATAGACAATCGAATAATCAATACAGTACAAAGAATTATTAATTAATCTTTAATACAAACTCACGTTCAGTAGGACTGGTAGCGACACAACACTGTCTTGCTGACAGGGTCCGGAAAATCCCTCAGCAAGGCATTTTCTGTAGTACTCTTGACTGACTATACACTAACTATTTGTAAATTGTTCCTCTTAAATTTTGAAAACTCATTCAGGTTGGCTCCCAGGTGTCTACAGTCCAGTCAGGGAGTTGAAGGGAAGGGGGTATTAGGAGTGGGGATTGCACGCATTACCTTTCTGTGGACACCAGGTTGGCCGGTGAATTCTTTAGCCTTCTTGGGATATGCTATTGGCGTTAGTTGAATTGTACCAAAGAGTAATAATTCAAAAAAAATTGTCATTACCAGCCTACATCCAATACACAATTACCAAAAAAAGGAATTACACTACAACACATATCGACATCACAGAAAAAAATCAATAACACAATAATCGGAGGGGGATCCCCAGTCCTTTCTCCATCTCGTTCTCGCGGAGACAAGTCCAGAGGTACTCGCTTCCTCGCAGCGTAGTACGCAACTTCTTGATCGTGGTCGAAAGTCTATGTTTATTAAATACTTTTCACTTACTGAAGGTGACCCGGTCGGTAAGTCACTCCTCGTCACATTTTACCGCAAGGTCAGCCTAACGTTAGCTGTGCTCGTGGAACTGTCGTGCTCTGCTTCCGGTGCACGATCTGCTACCAATTCGACAGGAGGGTACCATCTCTCCAAAGTTCTGAAGTGGCGACTCTGTCTGCGCAGCCTGCGGGCGCTGTACACGGCCTCCCAGGGTGACACGGAGCAGGTCGGCAACTCGAACTCTCCATCTCAAACCTACAAAGACAACTGTGATTATCACAATAACCGAACGGCCGCCCCACATGTCCTACTCAACCATGCGGGCGCCAGCATAATGGACTCTAAGGTGCTGGAAAGTACTCTCCAAAGATTACCCCTTTACGCTTAGGTGCCAAGCTGATCCCCTAGTCCCTACAGGACCTTCAAGATGGCATTCACATCGATATTCCTCAACTTGGTCTCTTCGTCAGAGAGCATCGACTTCAAATCAACAACAAAACTTTACTCATCTGACCGACATGAGTGTTGCTGCCGTGTATACGGGCAGGCACCTTAAACTCATCACTAATAACGCCTCGGGGATCACTCCAACTCCACTCAACTGCACGGTGGTCAGGTTGATCTTTCAGCCATCTTCATAACAGTTCAGAGTTACCTTACAGGGCTCTGAAGCACTATGCACCCATCAATCTCAGGAAAAACCACTTTTCCACAAACGCTGGAATACAAGGAGCTGCCGATAAATCGGGCAGGCACCCGATCCGCCAGTGATCGAATCACACCGATCACTTCAGTCTCTTCAACAGAGAGCATATGACTTAGAAAAGTCAGAAATCACAACTTCGCATTCCGGTCCCACATGAGTATACTGCTGCCGTTTGCACGGGCAGGCAATATTGAACTCATCACTAATAACAACCCCTCTATACGGGTCAAACACATCACGTTAAACATCGACCACAAATCAAGAACCAGGACCCAAGTTACCTGGCCTACATGAGTATACTGCTGCCATTTACACAGGCAGGCAATATTGAACTCATCAGTGGCTACAAAAAACACATTTTATTTATTTATTTTTCTTGAGGGAGGCCCATTCAACGTTATGATTTCAATGGGGCATTTCCCCAAAACAAAACTCAAACAGACTACAAAAACAGACCCAGAATACCATCGGCTGGTTTACTCGTACCATCCCTTTAGTAAACACACAACCATCAACCTCCGCTTTGCCGGCTGTACAGGCGAATTGCGCTGCACAGGCTGGGCCTTCTACAGAACAGCTTGCCATAGCACAAGCAAAACATAATTTACTCCCCATTCCCGTTTGCTTTGATTAATTTTTCGTTCTCTTCACGGTCTGGCCAAGAATAGCATGAGTTAGTAAGCATATTCCTGGGACAGAGCACACATTTTAAAATTCTATTTAAAAAAAAACAGATAACCATAATGTGATTCCTAAACACTAGTACATCAGTATACTTAGGTGATAACACTTGTCCACATCAGCATAATCCATTCAGTAATGGTTACGAATGCACTCCCTCGGCAACTCCACAGCGAGGAAGACCCTCCGGTGTCCCAATCCACAGGGACAGCACAAGAATGGCCTAGAATTATAACTTTCCTGTATAACAAACGGAACAGGTTATCCAGTGAACACATGTTATCACAAGCTAGAGCACAAACCATTAAAAACAACAAACTTCCTACGAAGAATCACTTATCACTAACTTCACCAGCCTTATATTTTAAATATAAGGGAAGCTAACTGGACTCCTTTTGTAAATTTTGAATTAAGTGTAAATGGACAAAATCATAAATCAACGTATTTACTCCTAATCTCTGGTTCATTATCTAATTCATCACACCGCAAATGGGAGCTCTGGCTTCACAATGCTCAGTCCCAGATGAGGGGGTAAAGTATTAGACACTTTAAATATTACATCGGCAAATAATTTCTGTCCATGTTCGGAGTACTGATAATAAAACAGATGCAGCCATACAATTTAAGGGACAGACTGCATGCAAAAAAAACAAAATTAAATTTCTCAAACTATCAAACTAGGCAATTTGACGCTCACGATTTCAAACTGTAAAAAAAATGTGATGATTGTTTACGAATCACCGATCTGCAACAGTATTTAAAGCTATCTGCAGATCCTAAAACTGAACACAAATACCCATCACAATTTACTGGCTTCAACTCAAAGCTTTATTAGTTCCAATTTGAATTACTCATTTTTTCCCACCTACTCCTTTAATGGCTGTTAACTAAATTCACACACACAGAAAGAGGTATACTAAATATCTTCACATTGATGATTAACTTACATAAAAAAATACAAAGTCCAGTACCACTGCTCTACTGACTGTCATGTTTAGTTGGCCCAAAACCAGGAACCAGAGCTAAACAATGAGCACAGTATAGCCCAGTTCTCAAAAATCAATACAGCAACCAAACAGCGATTTTATTTTCTCCTCCATGCTATTTTGTCTCACATAATTTTGAAGGAGAGCAAAACAGCCTTTTTTTTCAAAACTGCAAACAAAAGGTTAAATAATTGATTTATTGCCCATTCGCAACCGTTACCGAAGGTTACTGCCCATTAATTCTCTCAACATTAAAATTACTGGATCCACCGGTGTAGAACCCTCAATAACCCCCTACTGATGAGAGCTTCCGAAATAATTAAAATTCGCCCAGTCCCATTTATAATTTCCAATACTTAATTGAAGCAATCATCAGAGGCTCACACGCCTAAGTCCATACGTTGTTCATTTTCAAAGAAATTTAAAAAAAATTCAAAGTCCCAACTTAAAGTTCAATAAAGTACACTAAAACCCCGGAACGCGATTACTCCAAGCCCCAACACAGTGAATTATTCAATTAAAATCACCAAATTAATTTCAAACAAAAATCACAAGTCGTTTGTAGTATTCAGTGAAATTTTGAAAATCCGGCGAAGTCCTTAGCTCAAAATACACAATAAATTTCGAAAATTACTGTCGAACGCCCATTTCTCCACTACTATGATGGTCCACGTCGATTATTTCTAAGTCCAGATTAATTTCAATGAAATGTCACAGAACTCTTATTTCCCCACTACTAACGCTTTGTTTTGTCGAAAATTTTCAAAGTTCTGATTTACTTAATTTCTTCGGTAAATAAAAATGCACTGGTATCCTTTGACCTGACAATGGAGATAGGCCAGAAAATTGACACAGTTTATAAGTGTCAGATCATTAATTTTTATTAATTTGTAACAATAACATTTTTTTCAATCACTAGATTTTAATTATTGGCCTATTTCCAATGACGCCCAGATTTTTTTTCCAATGCATTTATAGATTTACCACTTAAATATACGACCCAGAGTTAATCACACATGCAAATAAACTTAGGTTAATTTAGAAAGCATTTATTCTAAGGTTAATATAATAAATAAATCCTACAAACTCCCGTCCTTGGACAAAACAATGTTAAATCAACTAAATAAAAATATAACACTTCAGGAATGATTATTACATCTACTAACTGCAACAAGTGTGGGACTCCGTTTGGATTAATCTATTCAGACATCTGTTTACAAACACAGGCAACCATTTATGCCTCCTCAATTAATTACGGCGTCACTACTCTATACGCCACAGCCTTGTTACGATAATTGTCGCCCAAGTCTCGCTTCGGACAATTCGGATTAATTACAATATAATATTTCTTCAATTTAATTCCCAAATAATTTATAATTTCATTTTAATGTCGTCCTCTCCCTGTTCCCCGATAAGTTGCAACCAAGTTCACGCATTTGCACTTCAATCAAACCGAATTGGTAAATCAAAGATGGCGGATTAATCCGAAAGCAACAGAGACGATTTGCCAAGATTGCAAATGGTGGCTCCAAGCTTCCTTCCACAATTAATATTCCGAGTCACTTTACTTTTAAAATAAACCTCCTTAGTCACAGGTAATACTTAAAATCAACTCTACCTTTATTATTTATCAATTTATATTATCACTAGGCTCAACAACAACTCTGATAGCCCAATAATTTCGATTTACTACGCCTCCTCAAACAATAACGGCACTTGGCATGCATACAAACAAGGAATCAAGATGGCGGTGGTATGAATGAGGGCGTTGTCACAATGACTCACAGAGAATGCGCGTTGAATGATGGAAGTGGAAGGGGAAGTGACGCTATGACAACATGGTTAAATGGCCGCCTCAAATCTTCGTCATAATTATCATAATTACTTTGAAATTCTCTAATAATTCGAAAAATGCATATTTCTTTACGGGAGTTGCGCTAAAATGAGTTTAATTTATTGCTTTACAAGATTAAACGGTTACCTACTGCTAAAACGACATATATAAAATTAAACAAGATTGCACCAATTAATTAAAATAAATTTACTTACCAAAATCCATTCTCCGTCCGTGGGATTCTTCAGAGTGTATTCTCGCAACACAACCCCACACCTGACACCAATTGTACCGCACAGGCCGATTTCGGGTATTAAAATAATAATAATAATAATGCCGGTTGGGAAACAAAATTACTATTTATTAAAATTTACAACTTTACAACAACTGATTTAAAAACCAACTTAAACGTCGTTAACAATAGGTATATCCTCGGTTAAAAATACAATAATTAAGGTTACATTGAATTTAGACAGAAAACACCAATTAATAATTTAGCAGGGAGAGGCGGCGCGACGCGTGTTAATTACATCGTCACATCTTAGGGACTGGGACAAGGCTTCCGTCTTCTTCCCCAATGCTGAAGCTGCCCATCCAATGAGCGGCGGCCTCAGCACGTGACGTCACGGGAACACTTCGTTGTTCAGTGCTGCAGCCAAACGATCACTCACGCCGTTACTCAAACTAAGAGGCACGGGAATCGTGTACTGAGGCCAATGCAGAGCGTCAAGTTGCTGACGCCACGCATTCTTGCTGATATCAACGCCCGGCCGGGCCCGTGGGAGCGTCTAAGTTGAGATTAGCTTGGAGCAAATTTCCTAGCGTCTGGTGGTTTATTTTATATTTTGTACCAGCCAACTCTTCAAAATGAAATAATGAATGAAATAATGAAATTAATGTTTAGAGCACCGTCCCTCTTTCTAATTATAGATTTTAGTGACGGTAGAAATTTAATTATTAGGAACGGTAAACTTTATTTATTTAATTACAGTGTCGTATTAATGGCTTTTAACAGTCTAGGGATTTTGGGCCGTCACAGACAGACAGACAGAAACCACCTCTTCTTTATAATATTATAGATAGATAAATAAAATTTGATATCTCGATTATTTATGAATGTATGTTGATGAAACTTGGTATGTGGCTTCACGTAGTACTGGTGCACAATATTTGCACAAAAAATTGATTTTTTGTTGATTATTCCCGTAGCAGCAAACCTGCATACACAGCCCCCATGTTATTCTTATGGAGAATAACTAAAATGTTATATGGCACTTATTTATGATTGAATATTGATGAAACTTGGTATGTGGCTTCGCCTAGTTAAATTATATTTATATTTGCATAAAAACCAATTGTTTATGTTCCTTGTTTCAGCAAACCTACGTACTCATTACAATGGTATTCTTATGGATAATAATTAAAATCGCTTATATGTGTATATATTTTTATGAAACTTGGTATGCGGCTTTATGGGGTATTAAGACAAATATTTTGCACTAGAAATTCGCTGAGGATGCAGGTTTGCTGCGACTGGGGTATTCTCTTTCAAATAAGTCATATACCAAAAAATCTTATTATCCGTTGAATTTGAAATTTAACATTGCTCTTTTGCTCTTAAAAAATAAAATATATAACATCTTATACATTAAATTATTAACGGAGAGTAGAAACAAATGTTTATCATTATTAAATATAGACGAACATACTTATACTTTTAATGCTCAAAGAATTAGTGAACGTTTTAGGCAGCAGTAATTCTGCTCCTTTCCCACGCTTTACACTATACTTTCATTTCAACATTTTTTATTACTTAGAAAATTGTCAATGAAATAATGTTTTTAGACTTATTATGTAGAGATAAAATATAAGACGTTGCCAAAATTATAACACACGATTAAAAATCAAATAAAAACAAATTTTTGAACGAATCCTTAATTGATTTAAACTTAATAATAATTAACTTAATTTGTTTACACACGATATAGGATATAAGGGAAACATTTGCCTATTGAAATTGAACTCCCAATAAAGCCAGTATCAAGAGCCTATATTTTACAACATTTAAATACTTTTTTTGTTAGTTTAATCCTATATAGAGTTTAATATTATTATACATATAAACAAATATGAGACAAAAATTATAAATTGAGCCAAAAGGACACAGCAGCTGTTTAATAAATTAAAACTATTATTCAAAATTAATCCATTTAATTTTTATTTTTTTATGTACATTTGTGAGGCTTGAAAACACATAGTCAATATGTGTTTATATTGTCGCGGGGTAAAATAATAATGGAATATCTAAAAACAACTAAATTACGGGTGGCTTATTTGCAAAAAATGTTTTTAGTGCCTGATTAAAATGCGATCCACATCTATAACGGGGTTATCCTCTCACCACGCGCCGGCAGCAGACGACTTTGCAACGAATGCAACAATCGAGAGAAAACATCTCGATTGTACAAACCTCTCGCTAAGCACTCGAAACAATCGATAAGCGGAACCTCTCCAGAAGGAAAATTTTGATTGTTTTAACCTCTCGCAATCGCGCATCACTATGTCGAAGAAGTCGTCAGTCCATGTCCACGAAGAAGGATTTCCCGCCATCAACAGTATAGTGTGCATAACCGACGCTAGCGCGACGTGGTGGCGTTTTACGAAAGCTCATGCACACGCACACTTTGGAAACATCCAGCTCTGTGAGATCCACTTGATTTCGGGTGGTTTCGGGCATTTCCGTGATCCTCTCGTCATCATGAGGACGAATCACAGGCTTTCGCGTTCTGAGATCCAGGGGGTGGATCTCACGGCGCAAAACGGATCTCGCGGTGTGCGTGTGTTAACATACAACGGATCTCACCCCGACCCCTTTACAAACCCACACACACACACACACACACACACACACACACACACACACACACACACACACACACACACACACTCACACACACACACACACACACACACACACACACTCACACACACACACACACACACACACACATATATATATATATATATATATATATATATATATATATATATATATATATATGTAAATCTTTATATATAATTCTGTAAGCAAAATTTTAAAGTCAAAATTGTAGGTGTTTGGTAAATTGCAGGATGATGGAAGAAGGCTCAAATTAAAGGTCTCAATCCCAGGGACTCGGGAAAAATAGCAGTATTTCCAAAAAGTTACCGGCAATTAAGAAATAACATAAAACAACACCCATAAGAAAAGCATGGGAATTTGAAACCGTCTGCTTTGTTTACATTAAAACATGTGATTAAGAGTATACAGTACTTTTTTTACGAAATGGCATGTTTTCAAGTCAGATGAGGCAGATATTGAAGCAAAGTTAATTTGGGGCTTTTGGCCCCTTCAAGCCACTAGTATATAAAGTAGTATATCTAAAGTTTTTAGCGACCCCCCAAAACGTATTCAGGGGGTCACGTTAGGACCTTCTTTGGTGGTCCCGGGCTTAAGTTTCACCGTGCGGGTCATTTTTCCATAGGAAATTCACTAAAAAGAATCAAATAAAAGTTTTTTAAAGAAAGGCCTACATGGACAAAGAGCCTGTATGTAGGCTTAGTCGGCACCATAGTGAACCATTGGTAATAAATGAAAAGCATGTTAAAACAAATCAACAACATATTTGTAAACATTTAATTGATCCACAACAAACCATTTTTTCCTGATTTTAATTTTTGAGTGTTGACACTATTTGTGTGTTTTTATGTTTTAGATTGACGACAACATTGTGTTCGTATATTTTACTTGACAATGGAACAACAGCCTCTAAACTACTAGGTTTAAAAAAACTACAGTGTATTGACGGCGGCAAGGTATGTATTCTTATCATCCTAATAATAGTGGATGTTTAAAACAGCATACAATGACGGTTATTTACCTCAAGAGGACCATCAGTTGGAGCGTTGTTGGTGAACACGCTCTTGATGACAATCCAGGTGATCACCACCAACAGCGGTGCTCCTGGAAAATAAAACTGGTCTTAGGAAGGAAGACTGTAAGTAATATCATAGAAAAATAAAGCTTATTTTTCTATGGTAATATAATGGTAAAAAATCCAGCCTGTTTGACTAGCTACTGACTTATGGGGATATCATAAAAATACCATCATGTTTACTAATGAAGCCATCAAACGACATATTTATGCTATCTTGATCAATTTTTATTGGCTCAAAAATTCCCTGAAAACTACAAGATACCCTATTTTAATCATGGTCTTTATTATGGAATAATTACTCTATATAATCCACTTTTCCATTAGAAACATTTTTGTTGCTAATGATACTCAAAGTAGACTGATTGTTTCGCCTTGTGTAACACACTGTGAACCTTATTTCCTAATTCATTCAGAGTAAATGGTTTTGGTAGAAAGTGAAAGTCTTCTATCTTAAGGCTTTAATTTTATTGATGTGAATTTGAGGTAAAACGTATTCAAGTAGGGTACAAAATCCTTTAAAAGACAAAAATTGTTCTCTAGTTAAGATACGATAGTGAAAGGCATATATCTAATACCTTTTAGTAATTGGAATATCAGGGAACTGATTTTGAACGGCTATCTATATTTAAAACTCTAACTCTAAAATACACGTAATAGCTGAAATATCCACAGTGTCAAATTTAAAGGTGTTATAGTGACAAATTATTACATATATATATATATAACACACTAATACTTAAGATTACCACCAATACTTTGAAAATATATATAACAGGTCGCTAAGAGTTGTTTATTGTTCCAAAAAGGCAAATCCTCATTCTGTTGCAGAATCAGAGAATTTTTTCCTCTTGAAATTAAATATGACTTGGCTAATAATTATATTGAAAGGGTGAAAAATACCATAAAAATCCAGAATATCTTGTAGTATAAAAGATATATTAATAATTCCATATAATTCATACATGTTAATTTGTCTCTAGCCAGTGTCCAGTTCTCCCCACGAGGATGTTGCAGACATAAAATGCAATTATGTACAAACTTAAAATGTGAACATAAATTTTAACTTGTTACACATTAAATGAAACAATAAAACTCTCAAGAGAACTTATCCTCTTCCAGTTTAATCGTTTATATAACTTTGTAATAACGATGTAAACGTGCAGAATATCCAAGTGTTTTAAGTCCACGCTTAATTAGCGACTAAACTATTTTCCGAGCGACTGAGGTATATGATGGCATTACATCTCTCATTAACCAAAACAATAGCAAGTTGCTAAAACAATGAGCTGGAGCCACTAAGCGTGATGGGCTTAACTGCCCTTTATACGGCCGGTTTATGGCCTAAGGCTAGCCCGTGGCCAGTTGGGTATTGCTTAGCCAAGTAAACACTAATAAATCATGCTTAACTCTTAAGCATCCAATATTTAAATAACTTTGGATTGTGTCTTAGATCAATGTTCTGTTCGTCACGTGTTTGTCTGTCTATCAGTCTCTTGTTTGTTGGTACTTTTTTGTCGGTATTTATTAATTCATCTATTGAAACATAATTTTCGTGTATACAATATTAAACAATAAACAATAATTTTCGTTGGTAGCTACAGGTTTATTCCAAAAACTCATCTTGGCTAGTATAAAATTATAAACCAAGTAAAGGTTAGTGGAGCTAAATTAAGAAACTAAATGCATAATATATAAGTTGATACAATTAAAATTAAAATTTTTCAAATTGATTTTGATCAAATATTTATTAGATAAAATCATTGTTCCAATTTAATATTCTTGGTGAATCAATTAAAAGTGCCAAGTTTTCAAAGGTATGTGATGAAAAGGTTTGAGCTATATGTCTTACAGATTTTTTTAACTTTTTCTATTACACACCTATTGCCCAGCCTTTTTATTTAAATAAAAGAGGCATATTGTTAAAAGCCCACAAAAACGCGTTTAGGGGAAAACGATTAACCCAATAAGATACCTCGAAGAATCTGTATAAATAACATGATCTCTACCCACTATCTAATTCGGTTATAATGTCAAAGTTAAATTCCCTTTGGTTTTTGACAGTTAACTTTAGTGGTAAAAATCCACGTTTTTGTGATATGTTTGGTCTATCTGAAAAAAATACAAAAAAGGTCATACACCTTAACAAAAGAGTGTAAGAAATGGAAGTGGATAATAATTTTCAATGCAATATATTTTACTTGATTAGAATTAAATAAGGACACAATGCAAAATTAAACGGATGACATAAGGACTTTACAAGCGGGTCGTCACAGGCTTTGATAATATAGGCTGGAATTCCACTTGGTCTAGAATGTTTTTTAAGACTTAACCTCTTTAATTGCATAAACTACTTTAAAAAAGTTGTGTTAAAAGGATTAGTCTTCAAAGGAGTTTTTCAAAGTATGAGTTATTGTAGCTTGTCTGTCATTAGGACCCTGTGTCTAAATGTATGTTGTTGCTTGTTTTTTGTGGGATATGGTTATCTGTTGCATGTCTTTCTACTATCTTTGTTTCTGTCTATGTCATATCCGTATGTATGAATGATGGTCTGTTTGTATTTATGCCTACTACCTAGATGTTCAAAGCGTGTTTGGCTGCCTATCTGTCAGGTGATCTGTCTCTGAGGCCCTAACAACGCACCATGTATGATTGCTTGCTTGAAAAACGATTACATCAGTTAAATCTGCCAATTAAAAATAACGTGATTTGTTTAGTAGATAATAATAATTAGTTACGCGTGATACGCATTTAACACACGTGATTAAAACGTTGCCATAGGGCCTAAAGTGGTTTATACCTATGGTAGGATGTTGTAATAAAAAAATGCAATCCTAGAAAATAACCATTTAAATTAGATACTTAGAAGACATTCGTTCTCCATAGAAAAGAAAAGAAACATTCAGCTTGTAGATGAATCTTGTATAGCAAAATTATTTTGATCATATTTCAATGGCCTTTTAAGGAAAAACAAATCCTGTCATCCTGACTTAAATATAAAATTGTATAAAAGGTATTTTGTATTCGGTTTGTATTTTAGTTCACTGAAGAGTTCGTTATGTATGTATCAACACACTTAAATATTGATAATGCTGTTACATTACAATTTTACTAAAACTTTTAAATATCTCACTGCAAATGTGTGTCCCATGTAAAATATTTGACAAAGAAACAACGCAATTTTCTACAAATAACTAATTGTTTTTAAATCATAAGCTGATTATTAATGTAGTACAATATTATAAATAAGCTGCTTTACAACTAGTTTAAAAATTAAGAACATAAGAACTTATTACAGGGGGAAAGCTATTTGAGATAAATAAAATTTAAAAAATATTAAACTCTATCAAGAGGCACACATTAACCTCCATATAAGTTGACGTATAAATTTCTCTCTGTCCCATATAAGACAATGGCTCCATCCTGACGCGAAACTCAGGTATAAAGATCCAACCGCAGTCTTTACTGCATCCCTTACACTTTACTGCTTTAAGTCTTGGGTCCTAAAAAATTACCTCCCTTCTAACTTGGCTGCTAGATACAAGTCGCCATGCATCAAATAAAGTATATTTTGGAGGTGGGATATTACAAGGTACACGTACACAAGGTACGCAAGGTTACAAGTATATGGGAGGTAATTAATTTCTTAAAATTGACAACACACATTTTAGATAGAGGAAACACATACTTTCGTAAATCTAAAATATTTGATTTAGTACTAATTTAATTTACATATAACATATTACATTACAAACTAATTAATAACCTTATATAAGATTAAAATTTAAAAAATATACACGATCACTATGAAATATTTTTATTAAAATTTGAAACCATATTTGTATGTTTGCTGGTAATTTAAGTATACATATTTGACCTTTCATCAAGTCCAACTAAATGATACCACTATTTTTCTGTCAGCAAGAGATAATTAGACTAGAAAAATGTGGAAGAAACTTTTTAAAAGAGATCCAAGTCTAAAGTGAACTTGCATATCAACGATATTAAATTTTAGGTGATCAAAATTATCTTTACTTTTCTTAACTTTATTTTAATAAATTTTACTTGGTAAGTAACCTTATTGAAGCTATTATAATAAATTATAGTAGAAGTTGTAAGCATAACTTCAGTATAAAATGTCAATTTTGTTTATAAAGTAAATGAACTTGACACTGAATAAAATTAAAGAAATACAATTAATTTTTTACGGATACATCTTTAAATAAATTCGGTTTAATTTATACAGAGAGTGTCTCATAAACACCTTCAGCAGCTAATAAGACTTTAGTCAGCATAAAACATAATTTGAGTTTCCATCAGCCAATATCCTATCATCAAAAATTATACACTGTTAGATTTAGTATCTATAGTTTTTTTTCATAATTAATTTTGCATTTTACATTGTAGGTTTAAACAACCACCATTTTCAAACTAAATGTTGCAGAGAAGTCAAATTTTAAACTGATTTGTGAGTGTTTAGCTAAATATTCATACCGAATTTCATGATATTTTGCGTTTAATTGTTTCTTAAATAAAAGTTTTTTTTAATCACATACGTACAGTCGGAAAACGGAACGAGATAGGATATATGTTGTATTATTTGCTAGTTTTGAGCTGCTCAGTATCATGGCAATCTTTGGTAAAATCGATCGGAGACATCCCGTGCATTTTCACAATTACAGTGGTGGAGAGCAGCGTCGACAGTAACATTAGTGACTTCCTGTAGTGATAACGCAAACGTACAGGGTAGAAGCTTCGGCAGTCAAGGTTTACTGCAGGATACACTGTAATGGCTCACAGTCATTAAACTGCACTATATCTAAGCCTTTAATGCTTCAAGTTTTACGTCAAGGCAGAAGGTTTAAAGTTGCAAGACAGACATAAAATCCGCCAAGTTTGTTGAAAGATTGTTGGTCCATTTTGTTTCGCCATCGGCTCGGTTGAGTTTAAAAATGTATAAATACTTGTTATCAACTCCTCAGCTTAAGTTAGTAAGTTTTTTAAAAATTAGAACATCCTATTTAAATGGGAATTCATTATAAGTAGGAGTTAAAAACTAAAATGAAAACTATTTGAATATTTAACTCTGTATAGCGACTCTTCCCCAAAACTTGTTTACACGTAAGGTACTTGCTTATTCAAATTCGCATGGTAGGAGAACAAATTTGATTAAAGCAAATTATTGTTTTAAATTATTATAATTATTATAACTAATGTCAATTTAAATGTGTATTATTATAATTATTATAACTAATGTCAATTTAAATGTGCGACAATTGTTATTTTTTAAGTAGTTTGTTATTTGAAGTCGGTTTCCCAAGCATCAGCTTGAATATCATCATGTGGTGTTCGGGGTGCACTCATGCTACATCGCTAATTCAAATTCAAATTCAAATTCAAAATATCCTTTATTCATTTATATACAATGTATACATAAATGGCGTCAACATTTACAACAATCTAAAACTAATTACAGATTGATACAAAACTTGTCATTTTACTTCTGTTGATTTAAAATCATTTTTCCAAAACTCACTAAAACTGTAAAAAGCTCCCTCAATTAGAAACAACTTTAGACTCTTCTTAAATGTCGTAGTATTTATTTGTTTCTTTATTGTCATTGGCAGCTGATTAAAAAATTGTATACCTATATAAGTTGGTTTTTTTCGGAATATTTCTTTAAAATGTCTTTCAACTTGAAAATCATATCTGTTTCTTGTTTTGTAATTATGATTGCTAACATTCTTAGGCAATGTGCTTGATATATTATTTATATGTAGTACTGTTTTATAAATATAGAGGCTATACACTGTCATAATTCCTAATTCAGAGAAATGATTCCTACAATGTTCATCATGCCTAAGATTTAACATGGTTCTAATAGATTTTTTTTGAAGGTGTAAAATTCTATTTAAGTTACAAATTGATGCAGCCCCATATACTTCAATCCCATAAGAAATATGAGAATGAATTAATGCAAAGTAAGTTGTTTTTATTGTATGTTTATCACATAAAGTAGATAATCTTTTTAAAGCAAAAATATTAGAACTAATTTTAGCACAAATTTTATCTATATGGCCAGTCCAACTAAGATTATTATCCAAAACTAATCCAAGAAAAGTTGTACTTTCATTAAGACTAAGAGAAAGTTGCTGATTGTTCAATTTATTATAAGATTTTTTATTTCTACAAGAAAATTTCATAAGGGTTGTTTTATTATCATTGAGTAACAGATTTAGGCTATTAAGTTGATCATTGACTGTTTTAATTGCAATATCAGCATCATTAAAAATTGCATTATCATTGCTGTTTGAAATTGTTAAATTAATATCATCTGCAAATATACAAAATTTATTATTTAATGTTAATTTAGAAAGACAATTTGGTAGTTTACCTAAATAACAAAGAAACAGAAATGGGCCAAGCACAGACCCTTGTGGGACTGAATATTTTACCATTCGAGTTTTGGACCTAATTTTTAGAATTTTGTTCTCATCAATATGAGAAATTTCAACATATTGTTGTCGGTCAGTTAAGTATGATTGTATCAAGGCCAGGTCTTTGCCAGTTATTCCAAAACTAGATAGTTTTTGTAATAAAATAGGATGTGAAACACTTTCAAATGCCTTGGTCAGGTCTAAAAATGCAGTTACAGTGTGGTCACCTCTATCTAATTTATTTATGATGTTTTCAACAAAAGATACTATGGCAGTTATGGTGGATCTATTCTTTCTAAAACCATGTTGTTCACTATCAAGTAAATTATTATTTTCAAAGTAATCAGCCAACTGAACTAACATACATTTCTCAACAAATTTAGAAAATGAAGGTAGAATTGAAACAGGCCTATAATTTACTGGATCTTTATTTGTTCCTTTTTTATAAAGTGGAATAATTTTTGATACTTTTAACTGTGAAGGAAAAACACCAGAAATAAGACAAGAATTTATAACATGATTTAGAGGTTTAAGTATTGCCCATTTAGCATCTTTAATTATTTTAGTTGGAATTTCATCAAATCCTGAGGACCATTTACTTTGTATTGTATTTATTATTTTTATCAGTTGCTTTTCAGAAATAGTATTGAATCTAAACTTTTGTGTTTGCTTATTTTTGTCAGGTAATTGTGGTGTAATACTTTTGCTATGATTTATTTTTGGAATGATTAGGTTTTCAACTGTGTCCGCATAAAAATTATTTAAAATGTCAACAACTTTATATGGATTAAAGACACACTTTCCACTATGGTTCAAAACAATTGGAGCATTCAAGTGTTCATTATTCTTCTTACCAAGTTCAGTCCTAACCAATTGCCATGCAGTTTTTGGAACATTATCGGATTTGCTTATTTTCATATTAAAATATTTCTTTTTCTTTTGAACAATAAGGCTTTTATATTTTCTTTTTTGTTGCTTTAAGTTAATTTTTACCAAACGGTTACTACTTTTCCTTTTATATTTATAATCATCTATTAGTTTAATTCTCTCATTTTTTACCTCTGAATCAATCCAATTCCTACTATTGGGTTTAGAGCGAATATTTACTACAGGGAAATTTTCATCAAAATAAAACTTAATTACATTGTAAAAATATGAAAACTTATTTTCAATTGGTGTTTGATAAAGTTCAGCCCAGTTTTCATTCTCCAAATCATTTATAAACTTAGTTATTTGAGTTTTTTTGAAAATTCTTTTTGACTGCCACAATCTTTTGTTATTATTACTTTTTTTACTTTTGACAAAATCAACTACTTCAAAAAGTTGCCCATCATGATCGGAAAGAGCTGTTACCAAGCACATTACCTTTACATATTTCTTATCAATATTTGTTATAAAATTATCTATTGCTGTTTCACTTATGTCAGTAACTCGGCTACCACCGCAACTATGACACAGAACCATAACCTATGCTATGCTGTTAAGCTCTTCAGCCCATAAACCTACAGCCATTAATATATATATATATATATATATATATATATACTATATACTATATATAGCCATAAATTAGCTATATATAGTATGACACATCTTCTGGCTAAGAGGGAACGCATCAATAGAATAAAAAATCAATAGTTACCTTTTCCTATGTATTCTTGAAACTTTCATATTCGCCTTCACTGCTCCACTCAATTTAAATTTAATACTGCTATACAGTTCAGATGGAATAACAGAAAGCATAACTCCTGTATGGGTTTGTTCGTATAGCTTTCAATATGTTGATTACAATAAACGAAACTCAACTGAATGACTAGTTTTATTTGTTGTAGTGTCTGTTTGTTAATTTAATTATTTGACTAATGAAGCAACTCCAGTAGTAGGTGACCAGTCAAGATGGGTGTAATGAGTTTACCCGCCATACACAGCAATATGGCTGAAATATTTGGCCATTGTATCGATAAAAACTGATAATCAAATAGAATTGATCAAAATAAATTATTACCGATTGGTTCCACATCATAAGATTTAAAATTTAACTGGTTGGTGCCCGAACTATTGGTGGTGCCCGAAAAAATCCGACGGATACAATATTAAAGTTGAGTATTCGATGGTACCCTACGGGAAAAGTTACCAACAATGAAATATTTGTAGTTTTTGTAAATTAGCACAGTGTGACTTATGACTTTATCTGTGTAACTATGTAAAATTTTTAATTTTAAAATTAAATCAAAACAGAATGAGGGAAACAATTTACAACTTAGACAAAATCGAGCTATTTTATTTAATCAGCTGATTACTTAAATACATGATATTTACAAATCATGAGGGTAGTTCACAATTATCCCTTCATGCACAGATTCCCTACTTCACAGATTCATATGCAGCCTTGATACCGTCACCAGTGACGTTACATTGTTTACTTTTTTGTTTTGTTTCCATTCCAGATCATCACATACATATAATGGACGTGTGAAAATCAAAATACCCCCATCGCAGCAAACCTGCGTACTCAGCGAATTTCCAATGAATATATATGTCTTAATAACACATTATGCCTCTTACCAGAATTCATAAGAAATATAATCATAAATAAGCGATATTTAAAATATTCATTATTCTCCATTAGAATAACATTAGGGATGAGTACGCAGGTTTGCTGCAACAAGGAACACAAAATAATGGGTTTTTATGGAAATATCAATAGAACTCATCTAAGTGAAGTCACATACCAAGTTCCATCCATATACATTCATAAATAAGCGATATATAACATATTTATTATTCTCCATAAGAATAACATGGGGACCGAGTACCTAGGTTTGCTGCTACGGGAACCATAGGCGAAAAAGTAGTTTTTTGTTCAAACAACAACAAACCACAACCAGATGAAGCGATATACCAAGTTTCGTCAGTTTATGTTCATAAACAACCGAGATATAAAATTTTTCTTTTTCTCCATAAGAATAACATTGGACAACGTACTGTGTTTAGCACTTTCAATATCTCAGTAACCAATTGACGTAGAGCAATGATCAAAATACCAAATTGTTTTTTTTTTAAGCTGAATCCAATGGTATAAATTAAAATTTGATTTAAATGATTATTACATGTGAAAACTCCAAAAAACCCATTTTTGGGGTACAAAACCCCCCCAAAAACCCTCCTTCGGATGGTGCGATTTGTCTGGTTTTCGAACTTGTTCAAATAAATGGTACTTTACACGTTTGTACCAAATTTCATTAAGATCGGATCTCTTTTACGAGAGTTATCGTGCTTACGGACACACACACATATATATATATATATATATATATATATATATATATACATATATAAAAATTTGAACGAATGGTGTTTTTGGCATCTGGGGACCTCAAAACGAAAAGTTATCATGGTCTCGGGCTTAAGTCTTACCATGAGACCTACGGTAATAGCTTCTTCCCTATAGGGGAAATTCGCTAACAATAGCATCAAATCTAGTTTTGACAGATTGTAGATTTGTTTCATAGGCGTAATTCAGGAGGGCACGGGGGGGGGGGCAGTTGCCCCCCCAATAATTTAGAGGAAGTTAAAAAAAATAATTGTGCATGAAAAATACGATTACAATTAAGTTTGTTGTAATAAATAAGACAAACAGTTTTAGTTTTTATAATCTTATAACGGGAACATTAGTTAATGTAACTAAGTTATTGTAGTAGTTAAATAGTCAGTGATAATTTGAAACAAATCGACGGAAATCATGAACTGTATAGTCTGACTTTTTCCCGTGGTGATCAAAAGATTTCTTGGTAAACGGGTCGCCGAGTAGCCGGTGGTGCGGTCAACATAACAATAACCTCACGGTCTCCTCTTGTCCATTGTTAGATGGAGATATTAATCCAAATTTAACTCATATTTTTACTTCTCGACTTACCAAATAAAAAAATGTACCACTTCGATTCCCACCATTCTCGTCCTCGGATTCAAATCAGTCGTTTCTTTGTTTCTTTACGTTTTAAGAGAACACTTATAGATATCGTTTACATATTTGAATTGTGAAATTTATTGTGAATTCATGTAACAAGATTCCAGAGGTAACTTAATAAACATTAATATGTAATATAATTAGACAACTTTACATTTTAATATTAACTAGTAGCCTGTCGCGGCTTCGCTCGCGATCACTAAGTAATATTATACTGACATTCCCGTATAAATATTGTGTTACCGTTCCAAAGCCAACATAGCCTGCTGATTATCTGTGTTTACTCTATCCAGCTGATTGCTTAAAACTTATAGTTATTTCCCAATGCTAAGCTTATGGGAAAAAAACTCAACTTTAAGGGGCCCCAGGGCCTCACTCACAAATTATTTATCTATAAACAATTTTTCCTGCACAATTTCACGTTAGGCTCTTTCCAATGACACCACAAATATGAAAATCGGTTCAGTAGTTTAGGAGGAGTGATTGTCACAAAAAACCTGCTCGCCTATTAAATAAGTATAGATATTTCAAAGGCAATTAGATAAACTTAAAACCTTTTGCATTTCATATTTTAATATGTCGATGATTATAGTTATTTTTTGTGAAATTGCTTGTCGTATGCAAACAACAAGCTTACAAAAAAATTATTTCGCAAACAAATTCATAATGAACGGGTTTAAATATTAGTTTGCCATTCAAAACAATAATATAATAAATACTACACTTATAGCTGAATTTACTATTTCGTAGGTAAACTTATTTATTTGAAAATTTCAAACAATCGATTACAGTATAATTTGGAATTCACGCGCTCATGAAGAGATATATTTATCCATTCGTTTCTTTAATTTCGCTTCTGCGTAGCAGGGGGTAAGCGCTATACAGATTTACTTGAAATATGTTTTAGACAATAAATATTTTATAGTTTTCGTTTTAAGACTAACAGTACTTTTCAATCGATATTTATTTTATCTTTACTTATAGTTTTTTTATGTTAACACTACACCAGAGGATTTTTCAACACTGATATAGGAAAAGTCCCAGAATTTTCGATATAAATAACAATTCCATCGCTGGCGCCGAATTGAAGAAATCCAATTCTATTGCTACCTAGACAAAATTGCAACCAATTAATTCTTACTGACATTAAATGTTCCTGTTTTTTTTAAGAAAAGCTCTCAAAAATTTCTATACCTATATTTATACTTTTTTATTACAATTACTTTTACCAAGAATTTGGAGTGACGACCGGCCTGCGTGAGATATTGTTTTTTAGAAGATAGTGTAAAACATACAAAAAAAGATTGTTTTTTAATCAGTGGCCTGTAAGATACTGGCCACTAATGATTTTCTCTAAGCCAGCTGATTCCCTTTTGTCTGTTCTTAGATCCATAATACACGTGTTTTAATAATCAGCTTGTTAGAGAAACATAAAATAGTGATAAAATAGGTTTTAAAAAGTTCTTTTTTATATTCTAAATGAGATTATTTCAAAAAAGTAAGTAAATTGTGCAAATATATAGAGATTGATCTTTTATTTAAAATAAACCGTGTATAAAATGGTTCAGTGGAAACCTCAAATGAACCAGATACCGACATTTATTAAGGTAAAACGTGCAAATATAGGGGTTATTTTCTTTCATTTGACGCCACCTGCGTGTAAATTGGTCCAGTGGAAGTCTCACACATTCTTCCAAAAGATGTTTAATTTTGTGTTTTAATCGACCAGATACCAACATTTAAGGTACAATGTGCAAATATAGGGGTTATTTCCTTTCATTTTACACCACCCGCGTGTATATCGGTCCAGTGGCAGTCTTACGCGTTCTTCCGGAAGACGTTTAATTTTGTGTTTTAATATATAGGATTGTGCTGTCGCTGTCGTTTGGGTTCTACGGGTTCCTTTGCAAATAATTAACATTAGTAAGTAAGCTGGTATACATGCATATATTATAACTAGTATCTTACCCCATCCGATGGCAGCGTACGATCTTAACTTCAGATTTTGTCTTGCAAACGTCTTCACTACCAGCATATATAAATACAGCCCTGGGAACAAAAACTTCAATTACTTTAGAAATTACACTGCTTTAGAGTCTTCATGACTTTGTAAAGTGGAAACCGTCCTTCGTACGGGTTGTATGTCTAAATAATAGATGAATTTTAAAATAATAACAACCGAATTAATTTTACAATATTTCATTGGTGGACGTGAGGATGGCACAAGGCACTTTCAAAACTAATCTGTTTATGAACTTCAGGGAAAAAAAACTGTCGATCACTAGTTCCTCTTATTCATCGATTGATCAGAGTGAAGGAGGGATGTTTATGAGACAACTCAGACTGATGTCCTGTTCCTAACTTTTAAAAGGACCTAATCCAACTCCTCAACCCTTTAATGTTATCGAAAAATAATTTTCAAATTTACTGTTAAGTTAATACATAGATATCGTCCCCTAATGACTCAAGCACACAAAATGTCTGTATGAAATCTCTAGGGAGAGCAACACCATGACTCCCCATTATGTTGTTGATGCTGATGTCCTTTAAAGTACCAAATTTCAGCTCTATTGGTTGAGAAGTTTGTGATTATTATATTAAAGGTCAGTGGGGCTTAAGTATTTTTTATCTGCTTTGTTTGCTTCCGAATTTCATCTCCATCAGTCCAGTAGCAGGTGCAAGATTTTTAAAATAAGTATTCTGAAGGTTCGGGGGTGGAGCCCTAAAACACGTTCTTAACGAGAATAGGCTTGTGTTTATTCTGATATATTAGGTATGTTCCTACCGAATTCAACTTAAAGGTCCGAACTAATGCTCATAACATTGCCAGCAATAAAAGTATATTAGGCAGAGTCGGGTACGATTTTGTTTCAAACCTTGCCTTTTTGTACATTTGAAGAATAAGGGGAACCACTTTACAAAATTTCACCTTCTTAGACATTGTCGTTTTTTAGTTACAGTGATCACAATGTGAGCGAGTGAATGTGTCTGAAAAATATAGATTTAGATAATATTTCCACTCTGTATACTTCTGTTATTTATTACCAATCTTCACTCAACGTTTTAATTGAGAACTACAACAGCTGATTATGGAATAAATATTCTTAAGTCATCAAGTGGTTCAGTATAAATTGTCCATAAACATAAGGTGGTATCTTGAAAATCCCGTGGGGTTTAGCCCTGAGGTGAATTCAAAATGTTGAAATAGCTTATAATCTTCTAACGTACGTATAGAACACATAGAAACAAAGTTTCATCTAAATCGAATCACCCGTTTCCTTGGGAAAAGCGAACAAATACGATCAAAACCGTGCGAAAACACGTTTTTGAACGGAAGCCATTATTTTTTGAAATAATTTTAATATTTAATAATTTTAATAATTAATAATTTAATAATTTGAATAATTCAGTTTAAAGTAGCCTAAAACTTTCTCACAAATGTATAAATCAAAGAAACAAAGATTCATCAAAGATTAATCAAAATATTTATCAGTGCACTCGTTTTCCCGAGAATAACGAACAAAAACACTTTCTTGAGCGTTACCGAAGGACAAACAGACAGACAGACAGACATAAATTGAGATAAAACTTATTTTGGCTCCCCTAGGGTTTAAAACGCGAAAATATGCAAAAATTTCATAATTCCAAGCAATGTACAGACAAAACTTCAATTTTGTATATAGATATCATCTCTGTATACTTATGTAATTTATTACCAATCTTCACTTAACGTTTTAAATAAGAACTACAACATCTGTTTATTGAATAACTATTCTTAAGTCATCATCTGGTTTAGTACAAATAAATTCTTTGTCCATAGGATCTTTAAAAGTCCGTGGGGCAGATTCCTAAGGTGATTTCCAAAAATCCAATAAACCTAAAACCTTCTAACGCACATATAGAACATAGAAAACAATTTTCATCGAAATCAATGCGCCCGTTTCCCTCTGAAAAGCGAACAAAACGTGACCAAAATCGCACGAAATCACATTTTTGATCGGCCGCCATTCTTTTTCAAAAAGGCGTAAGCCAGTTCAAAGTGGCCTAAAACCTTCTCACGCATGTATAGGACAAAGAAAGTTTCATCAATGGCAGTGCAAAAATACGCAAAAATTTCATAAATCCAAGCAATTTACAGACAAAACTCTAATTTTATTTATATAGATATATGACTCCAAAGCTATTTTAATTACAGTGTATTTTATTGACTATACACGTTTATTGAAAGAGAGATTTTTGTGGCGGAGTCTACAATACCCCAAGTACCATTTGGAAGTTGTCCATCCAATCTCATCAATACACAAAACATCCCCATTGCCGCGTACTCCATAAATTCCTATAATAATAAAATTAGCTAAACGAAATACACTATCAAATTAATTAGGCAGATTACTTTGCTATCGTACTTTAAACAAATAATTTAAATCCATGCAATTTATAAAATTCTACATAATATTGAAATAATATTCTTCCTTTTTGAAACTTTACTAATGAAACTTATCCAGATTAGTCCCAATATATTCTGATGAACCAAATTGTTCTAGTCGCAATAACCAATCACTTACTAACCTTCAACAAACATCCAGAAGAAGTTGGTAAGGTAGAGGTAATGAAGGATTATGTTGAGAGTGAGGATGGTCACTGTGCATTCTTGACCAAGGGTCCCCTCGTTGGTTTGGTACATCTACGAAATTAACATAAACTATGAGATCAACCAATTCAGAGTGTTCTATTCTTAAATAAAACCTATAGGGTATAGAATCAGGCGAATCAATTACGTGTTATGTATTAAGAGTGTGGACTAATCTTTACTTTGTAGTTTTGAATAAATCAGCTCACGGATTCCTTGATGATTTCAAAAGGTTATTGTTAAAAAATATTATAAAGTAACTATAAGTAACTGACCAAAAATGAGCTTTGAAACTAACCGATTCGATTAATGTATGACCTAACTAATAAATATTTGTTTAAGAGCTAATTTGTTATAATGCATTATTTGAATCATCTTTCAAAATTCAACAGCTCACTCAGACATTTGGTTTGGTAAAACAACGTTTTCTTGGTTGATGATGAAACTCTACAATTACCATCAAGACTAGTCCTGGAGTTGGCTGGAGGAGATTATTGATTTAAAGGACACAAAGAAAAGTCACTAAATCATAAGTTTAGGATCTGGCATAAATAAGAAACTGGTAGAAACGGGTTGAGGTTACGGTGTTTTCGCGCACAATCAACTTGACTTACAACCAATCCGTAAGTCTCAGTTTACACATCAGATCCATTAATTAGATATGGAAGAAGAAATTTGCAAATAAAGTTAATGTAATTGTAATGCAGAAGACGCAGAGCCATGCCTCGTTTATATGCTAGTGGGTAGTGACTGTTTTCCTCAGTTGTTGTTTTGTCCCTCAAGATCATCTGGTGTTACAGTGTAATGGCAAAAAAGTGACGGAACAACCGACGCAAAACATAAAACCCATTGATCTGTTTTGGGTCTACGTGTCTATGGCGTTATGTCGGGCGATCCGTACAACTTTTACACTCGCCACTTTATAAAATCTTTAAGCAATGATCGCTTGACCATAGTTTAGAGAAAACGATTATGAAATATGGTTTAGCTGGATGTAAAGACTTTAAACTAAACTCGTTCTCTCAGATGGAACAAATAAAACTAGAAAATCCTCAGTTCTTTCAGGTAAATGAAACATGTATGTCTAATGCGAACATTATATTTTCTTTTGAGATATAAGCCAAGGTCAGCCATTGCATCACTTTGGTGATCACTTTTTCGTCTACAACATTTAGAGGTTGTGACGTCACGACAATATGAAACGGAACGACCAGAACCACCGAATCATCAACCGACCAACCGATTGTTTTATCGAACGAATCGTTGCTCACTGCCTGATGTATTGAAACTTTCGAATTAAGCGGCAGGCCTCGGTAGCCCAGTGGATACGGCGTCAGATCCACGATCGTGCGGTCCCGTGTTCAAATCTTACTTTTGATGTTTACTTTTTGAAATCTGAAATGTGTTTTAAAGATTACTTTAATTTGTTCGGGGTTAAATCTCACTTTTTTGTTAACTTTTTTAGGTTTGACTTTTATTTACTTATACTAATCCCTTTATTTGTAATTATGTTGCACAACGAACAGCCACCGTACAGCGCTCTGCGGAGTTAGGTTAAGTTAGGTTACTATAATTTTGTCGTGAACTGCAACCTAGTTGTTTGTTCACGTTCATCCATTTTTAGATCCATTTAACAGCCACCATACAGCGCTCTGCGGAGTTAGGTTAAGTTAGGTTACTATAATTTTGTCGTGAACTGCAACCTAGTTGTTTGTTCACGTACATCAATTTTTAGATCCAATTTAACACTGTATCCACAATTTTTGATTTAACTTATATCTGCTTGAATTTTAATCGAATCACCATTTATGCTTTTCCACCACAAAACAATAACAATCGTAGTTGAAAGTTCATTCGATAAAACAAACAAACAATCGGTTGATGATTCGGTGGTTCTGGTCGTGACGTCACAACCTCTAAATGTTGTAGACGAAAAAGTGCTCACCCATCACTTTGGGTGCCACTTTATAAACTCAATCATGTTCTACGAGATGTTTGAAGGCAGAGAATACAACTGTAATTGTACACCTTTTTTCTAACAGTTCTGATAGCCAACATTTTCATATGGATATAATCGTATTATTGATCACTGCAATCAATGCCAACACTAAATCCTCACCTGGATAGGATGAGTTAGCATCCAGACAGTGTCGGAGAGCATGTATGTGCCCATCAGGTTCGTGTGGATGGTGTTCCTCAAGCATCTGAGATCTCTAATGTAAAGTAAAACAAAACTTTACAAGTAAACGTGAATGTCACAATGTGATAAAAGCTGAATGACTTACTAACTGCATCCCAGGATGATTTAAAATAATATCTGAGAACTAAATAAAAAGAAACATAATTTGGTTATATATATATATATATATATATATATATATATATATATATATATATATATATCATAAAAATGTAATTTAATAACATTCTATCTTGAGAAAATATGTTGCAAATATATTGTATGATTGTAATTTGGCATTGTGTTAAAATATGTTCTTATAAGATATTAACATTCTTATAAGGGTAGTAAAATCCCTACCACTGGCGTTAAACACATAAACAGAACGTAAGTACAGAAAGACTCAAAAAAGTTATGACGACATTCAATAAATATTGTTTAATATTATGATCAAATTCTATAAATATAATTACAAATTATGATGAAATTCAATAGTAGGGTGTATTGGACATTCCTGGACCAGGAGGAGCCAGGAGGAGCCCCCCCCCCTAATTAGTATGCAAATTTTTTTTTAATTACCCTAATTAATATGCAAATTTTTAATTACCCTAATTAATATGCAAATTTTTTTTAATTACCCTAATTAATATGCAAATTTTTTTTTTTTCATTTCAGGAGCCCCCCCCCCCCCCGGTACATCAATCAGGAGGAGCCCCCCCCCCCCCCGAGGTCTCGTCTGTGACACTTTACCCCCCCCCCGGTACATCAATCAGGAGGAGCCCCCCCCCCCCCGAGGTCTCGTCTGTGACACTTTACCCCCCCCCCCCCCGGTACATCAATCAGGAGGAGCCCCCCCCCCCCGAGGCCTCGTCTGTGACACTTTTGTCTAGAGGCCCGCACCAACACTTAGAAGAAAATCTCCTCTAAGATTTCCTTCTAATCCCTAACATGAAAAGCTTTTGTGGCCTTGAAAAAGGCCGATTACGATGGTGGGATCAGGTGGAGGCTAAGGTGTTGGGAAACATTTATTTTTTATTTATGAAAAACTTTGTTATTTCATCTGGGTGGAGTTCATCCGTTCGACGATTCCACCACATTTCGACAAGCATCATGTACTTCTGCTCATGTTCAATGGTGTAGATGTGCTCCTCTTCAATAGGGTAGAAATTCATCTTGTAGTCCATGTCCCGCTGCCAATATTCCCATTCCAAGTCGTCCAGCGGGCAATGGTTCCACATGCTGTTGATTCCCCGTTGTTTGGAGTACAGAGCGTCGTCGAGATCTTGGGTAGTTGAATACATTTTTGGCTCATGAACGTGCTTGAACTTTTTGTCATTGCGCCATAGCCTCTTCTTATGGAAATGCTTCAAGGTGCAATCATCGTCGTCTTTTCGGTTGTAGAATTCATCACCTTCAAAGTAATCATCTTCATCGTCAAACGGCCTCTTCTTATTATTGCTATTCATCGACGTTTCCGCCGCAACACATACATCCTCCAACTCGACGTCTGTGATGTCACATTCCCACTCGATGTTGGCCATGATCTCTTCGTAGCTGTTGACGCTTCGAAACTCAAGACTAAACTAAACTTTGCTGCTAGGGCCGCGCCGTGCGTGGTGGGCTGTTGATCGCAGGTGTTCAAACAAAAAAACCCGGCGAGTCGAGACCGGTCTGGGATGCAGCTGCGCCCGACCCTTCCAGGAACCCATTATAGTCCGCCCGTATCGAATTACATTAGAGGAGGGTTGCTTTTACCCCTGACAGTGGATGTGATTTATTGCCGAGGCGGCAAACGTCGACAAAGGACCCAGCACCCTGAAAGCTTTTAACGGAAATTCCCCGAGGTCTGTCTGGGAAGCAGCTGCATCCGACCCTTCTAGGAACCCATAATTATAGACCACCCGCGTCGAACTCCGAGCAATAAATCACCAGTTGGTAAACACCCCTGCTCTCATTCTTGTTCTAGTCTTCAACAATTCCTGAAGTATGGGGGAGCGAAAATCTCCCCCCTAGTAATTAATTAAACAGAACACCAGGCGGACGAGAAATTGGAGCGCGTACTGAGCGGTGGTGGTTATAAGAAGCGGGTCGCGACACGCCACAGTCTCTCGATAGACTTCTTCGAAGACGGACGTCTACCGGACGTATGCAAAGACAAAGGAGAACTATAAAGAGGGCAAGTAGGTGGAAAGTTTAAACGAAGAGCCATTACAAAGAGGATAAGGACCAACAGAAGGATAACATCGTTAGACAAACGTCGTAGAACTGTAACGAAACGACGTAGGAGAACAAGGGATATTTTCAATTAATTCGATAACAATGTCGTTTATTCATCAGAAATCGTGTGAATGTGTGAAGACTGAACTGGACTTGTTTTCGTTACCGCCTACGCAGACCAGTATCGAGAGCGGTAAATGGGTTCAATACAAACCGGTCTCATCGCTGACGGACGATTCGCCAATAGAGTTTGTAATACCCGGTCACGGTGACGAGTACACGGACCTGACACAAACGTTATTACACGTGAAAGCCGCTATTGTGAAACAGGACGACACTAAAGCGGACGGTGGGCAACCTGCTAAAGAGGTGGGCCCAGTGAACAATTGGCTCCACTCGATATTCAGTCAAGTGGATCTTTATCTCAATCATAAACTGGTGTCCCCACAAACTAACACGTACGCTTACCGTGCATACTTGGAAAACCTATTGAACTACGGATGTAGTGCGAAGAATTCGCACCTGACTAGCGAGCTGTTTTTTGAAGATTCGGCCGGACTAATGGACGATTGTGACGAATTGAACGAGGGATTGAAAAAGCGTCGCGATCACACGAAAGAAAGCGATGTTTGCGATATGGTCGGTCGATTGCACATCGATCTGTGCAATCAGAACAAATTCATGTTGAACGGTGTCGAGATGCGATTGCAACTTAACAGATCCAGAAACTCGTTTTGTATAATGTCCAAAACGCTAACTACCTACAAGGTGGCAATTAAAGAGATTAGTCTTTTCGTACGTCGATGTAAGATCAATCCGAGCGTATTGTTGGCGCACAGCAAAACTCTCGAGACCGGCACGGCCAAGTATCCGATCACGCGTGTAGAAGTGAAATCGTTCACACTGCCCTCCGGCATAATGAGTAAGGCTTTAGACAGTGCATTTCTCGGCCAGTTACCGAAACGTGTGATAATTGGACTGGTCAGTAATCTTGCGTTCAACGGAGATTTCAAGAAGAATCCTTACAACTTTCAACACTACGATATGAATTATCTCGCATTGTACGTGGACGGTGAACAAGTACCGGCCAAACCGTTACAGCCCGTTTACACATTGAATAGTGAGACATATATACTCTCTTATTACACATTGGTCACCGGCACCGGAATCCAGTTCTCCGACGCAGGTAATGAGATCAAGAGAGGTGACTATCCGTACGGTAATTGTCTTATGGCGTTCGACTTGACACCGGACATGTCCGCGGCTGAGTCGAGTCACTGGAATCTCCTGCGCAACGGTAATCTACGTATCGAAATTGGATTCTCCAAAGCGTTGCCCGAGACCGTCAACTGTATAGTGTACGCCGAACTGGACAACGTCATCGAGATCGATCGTCACCGTAACGTAACAGTTGACTTCAGTGGGTGAATAAAAGCGATCGCCAAACAGAAATATTGTCTGACAGCGAGTGCGTACAGTTTACTTCAAGGGTGAGCAGACGCACCGCCAGTCAGTAGTACGGTCGAAGTCACACGGTAAGGACGTGAACATGGACGCTTACGCTTCTGCGGACGACTATATCAAATCGTTTATTCAGGAGATTGAGGTTATGAACAATAATGCTAGTGATCAGACATTGGCATCACCTCAGACGTCATTTGTAAAACCGACCACTGCCTGCAAGAGACGAAGGAGGGCAACTCCCATCGAAGTGGAAACCAAGAAACCAGGATGGGTGCCGAAACCAACAGATGATTGTCCCATAGTGTCATGGATGGACGATGGGAATACTTTTGCTGTTCAAAACCCGGGAAACAAAGGACAAATGTTATTGAAAATGGAAATGTACGATGGTACAGATATGGTGTTCATGTGCGGTTTATTTTTGGACAAAGATGGTGAAATGCACCAAAGTGTTAAACAAGTAGTTGATAAAGTGGAAAACATGTGGATCGATAAATCAACAGGAGTACCGAAAATTACAGGCTTAACTCAAACTGTTACACAACGCAGTGCAGTTTCGCAGCCAACGTCGAAGAAGCGAGCTGTGAGGAAGAAACAACGAGTGGCGCAAGCATTCAATTAGAGCAGCTGCATCCCAGACCGGTCTCGACGCGTCGGTCTTTTGTGTGAACACCTGCGCCCGACCCTTCGGACCCCCCACTTAGAAGAAAATGGCGGCGAGGGTTTATAAGGCGGAGCCCCGCCCGATTGAGCATCATTCGCCACCAGACCGCCACCTCACATAGACCTACTCCAACTACTACTAGAGATGTCGAACAGCAGCAGCACTTTCAAGCCAGAGTTTTCGATTTTGAACGGCACTGCAACAACCGCGGACCTGAGAGCTACCCTCAACAACTGCAAGTCCGACTCTCCGCTCTACACCAGGATAGCCGATCTCCGAGAGGAATGCGGCTATCTCATCACTGCGATGGAGCGAGCCACCACACCCTTTGGCGAGACGATCGTCGTGATCCTGGAGGGGCAGGTCGGGGACGACTTCTTTCTGCGAGTCTACCTGCCTAGGCGCTTCAACGAGGCCCTGAGCAACGCCGACATCGAGCGCTACAACGGCGGATTTGGAGAACGCCTTCGCTTGGTGAAGCGCAGCCCGAGGGGTTCCAATAGCAGATTCACACCGTTGGAGTTTATGTAAAGCAAGACTTGAAGATTACGTTAATACCTTTGTAAATTAGTTTTCGTAGTCAATACTTATAGTCACGTTCAGAACATAACCACTGTGTTATTTATTTCACTTAACCCCAAAAATGTCCTTTAGTAGTAAGTTTAAGAGTGTGAGTATGGTAACTGTGAGGTGTTTAGCTCAGTAGTAATCATGGGCTTGATGTGGCAACATCCGTTCTCAGCCATTGTGGCGGGACCTTCGGGTTGTGGCAAGTCACAGTTTGTGTCAAAGTTTATAAAGCACATTACAGAAATGTGTGACACACCATTTACCAGTATAAACTGGCATTATGGTAGTGGTGGTGGTGGTGGTGGTGGTGACCCGAAAAATGTCACCATTAACCACATAGAAGGTCTACCAAACTTGGAGGATTTTTCTGGTAACGAGCCGATACTTGTGATTATAGACGATATGATGCGTGAGGTCGACAACCGTGTGGTGGATCTTTTCACAAAAGGTTGCCATCATCGCAACATTAGTGTGTTTTTCATTACACAAAATTTGTTTCATCAAGGACGCGGGCAGAGGGACATCTCATTGAATGCGCATTACATTGTGTGTTTTAAGAATCCTAGAGATAGAGTTCAGATTAGGTACTTGGCCAGACAAATATATCCAGACAGCCCGAAATTCATCGAGGAGGCGTACGCTGACGCTACGAGGAATCCACACGGCTACCTACTGATAGACTTGAAACAATCAACAGACGAGAATATGCGAATACGAAGTTGCATATTTCCAGACGATTCTACCAACTATGTGTACTTGCCAAAGAAAAGGTAATTTCGCCATCAGTAGTAATCATGTCGTGCTTGCGGAAGGACGCAGCTCTGCTTACGGCTTTCATACACGCAACACCCAAGGAGCGGAAGGCACTGTTAAAGGTGTGTGACAAGAGCCGCATTCGCTCAGTGTGTGAGTGCGCATACAACGTGTTGCGCGGTAACGTTCCTCTGGCGAAGAAGAGTAAAAGTCAGTTAAGCAAACACAAGGCGACGCTACGTCGATTGGTGAAACGCGGCGAAGGCTGGTCAAAGAAACGAAAGTATCTCATACAAAAAGGCGGTGGAATCTTTATACCATTACTTTTGAGCGCAGTACTACAAGCAGCATTGAGTAGATAAAAATGACTGGCATCAACAATCAGTTCTATTTGACGCTGCCCAGCAACAGTTCGATGCAGTATTATCCGAAAAATACAGTTGCAAATTACATAACACATTTGCCGAGAGCTATTCAACTGGACGCTGGCGACTGGGAAATTGCACTTGTGGAAGCGCACTATCCAATGACATTTCTATCAGTCGGTAATGACGAAACAATTGACATTTGCATACAACCGCAAGAGGAAGCAAAAGTGAACATAGAAGCGTTGGCGCGGGTTATGGACAGCACTGCCGATGTAACGCCAGTAGTGTCGGCTACTCCAAAACAAAACCACAGAATTAAATTGAAGACTGGTGATTACGCAAATATTCAAGAATTGTGTGATCATATCAATTCGCAAGAACTAGCGATTACTTTTGGTGTAAAGTTCACCGTTGAAAACTCATACAACAAATTCATTGAAGTATCGATGGGAACTGATGTTGTAAAAATTACATTAAGTCCAACGTTAGCGCTTCAATTGGGGTTCGATCCGAATGAATTGACGCTGGAAGGTGATGCAGTTAACAAAAGCATCCGTTCGCCCAACATTCGTCTTGGCTTACCGTCACACATGTACGTGTATTGTGATTTAGTCGAGCCGCAGATGGTCGGCGATACAGTCGCACCGTTATTGAAAATTGTCAATATATCCACGTCTACTTATGTATACGGTTTGCATAAATCAACATCATTCATCGATCCGCACTATGTGCCTGTTATGAATAGATCTTTTGACAGTGTGGAAATTGACTTAAGAGATAACATTGGTAATCATTTGCCATTCCACTTTGGAACGTCGTGCGTGAAGTTACACTTTAGAAAAGTAGCTAGTCATTAGTGAAAAAAAAAAAAAAAATGGAACATGCAAAGAAGATGGTAGTTGTGCCACAAGAGTTGATTGATCGACTGCAATCAAATGCTACGGATAACAGACCGACTAATCTATCCAGTGAAAACAGCCTCGACGCGGAGATGCAACAAATATTGAATAACAAACGCATGGACGATAGTGAAAAGTGGAAATTGTACAAACAAGCGTTACATCGCTTCTTGCATATTGCAGAGAATAGACGTCAACCGATTAGCATACCAATCGTGGAGTCGGGTGGGAATGAGCATAGTCGACGATCGCACCCCGCTGCGGAAGGCGGTCCAGTGGAAGAGATTGTGGAAACGTTTTCCAAAACTTACAGATCTGATGCCCGCAATCTTTTACGTTTCATGAAACGTGATGGCAGCTTAATCAGTTGGGACAGTGGCTATTCAGTGTACATCAACGGTGTAAAAATCCCAGACTCAAATCTAGTGGATATCTTAAATTGCATAGTAAAGGTGCGTATGCGTGATTACACACCGCCAGGATGGCGGGAAGTGCTCAACGCATTGAAAGCGATGAACGTGCCAAAGGACTATATGAATAATCTAAGAGCGCTTAAGGAAATAAATGCCGAATATCGATCATCATTCACAGGAGGAGAAGGGTCAGACGATGACGTGGACACATCAACTGAATCAATACTGAGAACACCGCTAGTAAATCGGCTTCGATCGGCAAGAGGAAAACGTGTAACATCTACACCGGCACGAGCGACAGAGCAGTTTGATTTTTCAAATAGAAACAAGCCGTTGTCAAATTTGGACAAGTGGGAAACGTACACAGGATAGGTTTTCAGTATTATGGAGCGTTTGTATTACAATCCCATCGAACCTTCGTCGTATGGCGGTGTAGCTCCATTAGCGCGAGCTGCAAAACCAGTTTCAAAACGCAAAGTGATTGAATGGTTACAAACACAGGACACTTACACATTGCACAAACCGGCACGCAAGCGTTTCCCGCGCAATCCTTACATAGTGTATGGTCCATTTGAATTGTGGCAAGCGGACTTGAACGATATGCGTGGTCTTAGTAAACACAACGACGGCGTCAACTACCTACTGACTGTAATAGACGTGTTTAGCAAACACCTGTATGTGCGAACGTTGAGGCGGAAAGAAGGGGCTGAAGTGGCCAACGCTTTCGAGGAGATATTTGCCGAAGCGACCGACACACCTCGCTGTTTACAAACCGACAAAGGTACTGAATTCACCGGTGCCAAGACGAAAAAATTATTCAAACAATACGGAATCATCTATGTCACTACACAAAACCCAGATGTTAAAGCGGCCGTAGTGGAACGCGTGAATCGCACTTTGAAAACGCGCATGTGGCGATATTTGACTTACAAAAACACATATCGTTATGTAGATGTGTTGGACAAACTGGTTAGTGCATACAACAACAGCGCTCACAGGAGTCTAGGCAATAGAATACGACCAGTCGATGTGACTGTCGACAATAAGCGAATATTGCATCAGGTATGGCGTCGCATGTTCGGTAAGATACCGCGTCGTGTTAAGGCAAAACTGAAAGTTGGCACCACAGTGCGCATATCTAAGGAGAAGGGCACATTCGCAAAAGGTTACGAGACTAATTGGAGTAAAGAAGTGTTTGTGGTGCGTCGTGTAAACACATTGATGCCTCTACCAATGTACACTTTGTCGGATCTCAACGGTGAACAAGTGACTGGTCAGTTTTACGAATACGAATTACAAAAAGTGACAATATACAACGACCATCTGTTCAAGATTGCTGAAATACTAGACGCTAAGGGTCGCGGTCGCAGTAAGCGTTATTTCGTCAAGTGGGAAGGTTACGGAGACGAGTTCAATTCTTGGGTAAGAGCGCAAGATTTGCAAAATGCCTAATAGCAACCAGTTCTATTTGACATTGCCCAGCAACAGCTCAAAGGATTATTTTCCAAAAAACACAGTGTCCAAGTACACTACACATCTGCCGAGACAAATTCGATTAGAAGGCGATGGCGAGTGGGAGATGGCTTTGGTCGAAGCGCATTATCCATGTTCCTTTATGACTGTGGACGAGGAATCGTGTATTTGGCTCGACTATAAACTCGTTCTGCCAAGTATTCCCGTCACACTCAGTGTCGAGCACATTATGCTAAAGATGAATCCCGGCTATTACAAGAACATAACCGATTTATTGAAAATGATCAATAAAGCGAAGGATGTCACCCAGTACTTGTACTTTGAGTATGACAAAGAGCAGGACAGAGTCAAGATCACGACAATGGTGGACGGTATAAGCAAAGTACATTTCACCGAAGCGCTGTCTCTCCAGTTGGGTTTCGATCCGTACGAGAACGTTTTGTCAAATGACCTCACAGCGATATGGCCGCCTAATCTGACTATGGGACTGCCGACCCACTTGTACGTGTATTGTGATCTGATTGAACCGCAGCTGATTGGTGACACTACAGCGCCGCTTTTGAAAATTGTCAACATTGACAGAGAGAACTACACACACGGCGCGCATAAGACTGTGCATTTCATCAGTCCTCATTATGCGCCAGTTATGAAAGGAACATTTGAAACGATCGATATTGACCTAAGGGATCACGCTAGTAAAAAAGCGTCATTCCTCTTTGGGACGTCGTACGTGAAGCTTCATTTCAAAAGAGGAGCTCAGCAATGATGAATACAAACGATCCCTACTTGGCGTACTATCGCCGCCAACAATTGCAGCAGACCGGAGGCAGTATCGAAAGGGTATTTCGCGGTGCACCCTACCAGCGCGGACATGGAATTGGAAGTTTCCTAGGCGGTATGTTCCGCACCATCACACCGCTACTCAAGTCGGGAGCCTCTGCTGTGGCCAAAGAGGCGTTGAAATCCGGTGTTGGATTCTTGGGCGACATGGCCATGCACCAGCGGGACCCCAAAGAAGCCGCTAGAGATCATTTCAGCCAGTTTACAGACTCGCTAAAGCGCAGGGCGGACGGCAAACTTCAACGTGTGCTAAGTTGTGGCGGCGGCTCTCGCGCGAAACACCGTCGCGTAACGCGAAAGAATACCGCGAAACACCGGCGCGCTACTCCTGCGCGAAAGACTAACGCGATACTCTCGCGTAAGAGGTACGCGAAGCGCGCCATGTTCGGCGGCCGTCGTGTCACACCTCAGTCTTTGGCGAAACTCCTTCGAGAAAGGTCGTCGTCGTCGTCGTCATCCAAGAAGGGCAAGAAGAGAAGGACAGTTAGAAAGAAGACGAGGAAGACGAGGAAAGCAGTGAGGAGAACGTCTATACGCGATATATTCAATTAACACACACACACACACACACGCTAGCAATGTCGTTTCTACATCAAAAGTCGTGTGAATGCGTCAAGACGGAATTGGACTTATTCTCCCTACCACCGACGCAGACCAGTATCGAGAGCGGCAAATGGATTCAGTACAAACCAATCTCCACACTGACTGATGATTCGCCCATCGAGTTTGTTGTGCCCGGCAACGGCGAAGAATACACCGATCTTTCGCAAACAATGTTGGAAGTTACAGCGTCTATTGTCAAGTCGACAGGAGCGGCAATCGCAGATGTCGAAGAATCGAATAAAATTGGCCCAGTCAACAATTGGCTGCACACGTTATTCAGTCAAGTTGATATGAGTATGAATCAGAAACTGGTCACACCACAAAACAACACTTATGCATATCGAGCGTATATCGAAACATTGATGAATTACGGCTATGATGCTAGGAAATCACATTTAACATGTGGACTGTGGAACGCGGACGACGCCGGCTATATGGACAATACTCTGGACGATAACGATGGACTAAAGGCGAGACGAAAAATGACAAATAAAAGTCGTGAAATCGATATGCTCGGTCGCCTACATGTGGACATGTGTAATCAGAACAAGTTCCTGTTGAACGGTGTGGAACTGCGTTTTAAACTGATCCGGTCAAAAGATTCCTTCTCCATTATGGCGGATGATGGTGACTACAAGGTGCACATTGTTGATGCGAATCTCTGGATACGAAGGTGTAAAGTTAGCCCCACGGTACTGTTGGCGCACAGCAAGACGCTTCAGACCGGCACAGCTAAATACCCAATCACCAGAGTGGAATTGAAAACATTCACACTGCCGTTTGGAGTGAGGAGCAAAACTTTGGACAATGTCTTTCTAGGTCAAGTGCCGAAAAGAATTATTGTCGGACTGGTCACGAACGCCGCTTATAATGGCGATTTAAAAAAGAATCCATTTAACTTTCAAAATTTCAAAACCAACTACTTCTCGCTGTACGTGGACGGTGAACAAGTGCCGTCCAAACCGCTACAACCACACTACGAAACCGGCAAGGGAAAATATGTGATGGCGTATCACAGTCTGTTTTCAGGCTCCGGCATACACTTTAGCGATGCTGGTAATCTCATAAATAGAGACGATTACGACGATGGATACTGTCTGATGGCATTCGATCTAACACCTGATATGTCAGCAAGCGACACAACTCATTGGAACCTAGTGCGCAACGGCAGTGTGCGTATGGAGATTGCTTTCGACACTGGGCTCACAGAGACTGTCAACTGTCTGGTATACGCAGAGTTTGACAACGTCATAGAAATCGATCGTCATCGCAACGTGTCTGCGGACTTTGGCGGTTAGATCGTCGGCGGCGGCGTCATCGTCCTCCTCAGTCATCAACCAACACTCGCACAAGATGGATCGTTCATGCAGAGCACAGCGTACAAATTTAGCATCTCCGATTATTGTGGATTTTCAATGTTTCAAGGACAACTCAAATGACTACATTCTGAAGGAAGTGTGCGTCTTGGAATTGGCCAGTGGAACACTGCTAATGCATCATATCGCCAAATCACCATTCAGCCGAGATTTCCTATCACAAGAGAAACTGCGTGAAAGCTATTGGCTCACAAAACACTGTCACGGATTGGAATGGGACCAAGGTGATATCTGGTATCATGTGCTAGAGGAAAAGTTACGTGCATGTATCGCCAAACGACCGATTGTCTACGTCAAAGGTGCTGAGAAAAAAGAGTTTGTACGATACAATTTCATCACGGATCACTGTACTACTAATGTCATCGATATCAACGATATTGGCTGCGGATCACTATCGTCAATCAACTGTCTACTATCAACAAACGCAGTGCGATGTCGCCACCACAGAACAGCTCACACACGATGCGCTCTAACCAATTGTATCACATTGCGCGGTTGGCTACATCTAAGTACAAATATCGATGACGCTGATGATAACGCTGACGATGGTGAGAGTGATACCAGTTCCTGCTTTTGTTTTGCTACTAGTACTACTCCTACTACTGACTGTGGCGTCGACACAGTAGAATGAATACCTTAGAGATACAAAAGTGTATGGCTAAACTGCCCGTACAGATTGTTGGTGTCTACGCTGCGGATCAATTGCCCCATTATATTTCACCATCTACTGCTATGATTGTGAACACTGATCCACACAATGAAGACGGCACTCACTGGGTCGCTTTCTACCTTAACAAAGGAGGAGGAATAATTGAATTCTTTGACAGCTACGGTCAACCGCCACATCTTCAATTCTACCAAGGATTCCTGAGACGCAACGCTCGTCGCTACCTGTACAACGAGCATCGCATTCAAAGTGACAACACCCTGGTCTGCGGTCAATACTGCCTTGTGTTCCTGTACTGCCGCACCCACTACGGCATGAAGATGACGGACTTTGTGCAGCTCTTTGAACACTCTTCTACTGGCCACAATGATGCACTGATCAGAAGACTCTTTGCACAAATGTATACCAATTGAATTTTGCATTTTTTTCTCAATAAACTAGTTGTGTACTCAGAATAAAAAAAAAATAAATATTCTTATTATTTCCCATCCTCGCATCCTTTAGTATTTACTTTTAGCAATTAGTCAGACACATATTGAATGCAAATTTTGAGAAAAATGAGGAATGTAATGCTTTGAACATATACTGCAAAGGGGGGTGTATCGATACACCCCCCTTCAATTACTCTAACCCAGGTAGGAAAGTCCTACTAATGCGTGTTTGTGAAAACACTAGGGCTGTCCCAATTTTGGACATACCTATCATACAATGATTCTAAAGTAACATTCATATCCTCACCTCCTTTATCAATTACACTTTTAGCAAGTAGTCATACATTTGAATTGGTAGTTTACTTTTGTATCTTAAGACTATGTGAGGGGAGAAAAAAAAAAAACGAATGTATATACAAACAATTTGGCTATTTATTTACACACCTTATATATATATATATTTTACATCGAGTATGTGCTCCTGAACATTTGAGATTGACTAGCAAAAATGAGACTCGACACAAACTAATGACTAGAACAAAAAGAAAAAGGAGAACATTTCTAAGTTTTACGAGACTCGATACAAACTAATGACTAGATTTTTCAAAATAATTTACAAGTCAAGTCAGGGTCTTTGGCAATATGACACAACCACTCAACGCCCCTCATCCTCCGCCTCTTCATCGTCTTGAGGGATGTCTTCGGGCTGATGTGGAACGTCAATGTGTCCCCACGGAAGTGTGTTGACTCCATCCGGAAGGATGTAACGTTTGTCATCGTTACAGCTCAAGGATAGCTTGTCGACTTGGACTGTGAATACGCGGTGGTTTCGGGACTGGAACCTGGTGTTGATGGTTCTCTTCAACACGCCGTTGAAGAGGCATTCCCGATAGTCGTCAGAGGTTAAATTGTGTTTTACAACACCTCTAGCGACTCCCTTGGCGCGCTTCACTGTCATGACCTGCAACTCGTCATCTTCGGTCCTCTCCTCGAACTCGACAATGTCCATGAAATAAAGTTTCGAGCGAAGACCGAGGTACTCGAGCAGAGGAAGTCCGTTGCACTCATCCTTGAACTTTCCGATGACTTTTGCGTTGACGGGGCTGTAGCAGGGATGGTTTCTGGGGTACGCACTGGTGTCGAAATCATCCAGATGCTCCAACATGTCCTTATAAACATCTTCAGTCTGGACGTCGAACACGAAGCTGTCAGTGTCCATGTAGTCAACCTTCAGACGATCACCGTAGCGGTTCTTCATCTTCCGAAGGAAGTCGTACATGAGCCACTTGCTCAGATCGAGGACACACATTCCGACGTACAGCGGTTTGTCCAGGACGATATTGACTTTCGACATGTGGACAATGGCGACATCATCGTTGAAGTAGGTTCGGTCCAGGAAGTTTGACTTGGCCACATACTTCCTGAACATCTCCGGCGTACACACCAGCTTAGAGTTCATTCGCTTGCGAACATTCTCGATCGTCTTGCCGAAGACCGCGTTGTTCATAAGCTTGAAAAAGTCTTGTTCAAACTTGGTCTTGGCCTTCTTCCTCAGTTCGGTGTTCATTAGGATGTAGCTCTCTAACCACCGAGACTGTCGGAACGAGATGACGCGATGCACGTTCGCAAGCTCAAGCCCGTTTTCCAGTGCCTGTTGCAAGATTCTGTAATGACAGATGTAGTTCTTCTTGTCATCCAGAGTCGTAACGAGCTTCTTGAATTTCCCTCCTGGCGGACGTTTGGTCTCGCAGCAGTAAGGGAGATCTTTGTGAAGGTCGTGCAGGTGGGCGGGGTAGCGAAGGTCAACTTCCAAGACGTAGCCCGTGGGTCCTTCGGGGTCCAACGCTGCAATATCCAGGGACGCGATCTCCTCGCGGCTGAGCCATTGGAAGTGTCCCTGTGGAAGACACTGGGACATGGCCCAACCGTAAAGGTTGTTGGCGTCCAAGTATAGCAGGTGATGCGTTGGCTCTTCAGGTCGACGATCTTCAGGGCGACATCCATCATGGTTGGCCTTGGCGTGTCTGGTGATAGCCTGGGAAATACCTCCTCTGATGCCTTGCTCGAAGAAGAGGTACATGTCAAAGTCCTGTATCGTATCAAGCTCCACTCCACAGGTCCTTAACATGACATCCCAGGCGTATGACGGTAGGGTGTAGTAGTGCGCAGGGTCTAGTTCGTATTCAGCCATCGACGTGTCCCTAAAGCGTTCAAAGACGTCAGTCAACAGCGCAATGTCACAGCGCAGGTACTTCTCGGCGTAGTCCTTGAGGTTCCTACAACCGAAGGTTTCCCACACGTTGCGAGCATGCTCGTAGTCTGCATCCGTGATGTCCTCCAGGGTCAGGTCGTTGTGGAAATCTCGCTGCAGAGGCAGTTCCGTAGTATCTTCCAACACGGCGTTCGACGTTACAAAGTTGTACGGGAACACGCCTTTCCTACGGACTAGATCGAAGAGGTGGTCTTCGGGGAATCTCTTCCTCGTCTCCAAGAGTTGAGCTGGTGGAAGTGCGGCTGCGAGGCTGGCGAGGCTCAAAGCCAGGAACCTGTAGGTGTCGAGGAACCTGACTCTGAATCCTGGCTGTCTTTTTCCACGCCCTGGCATCCCAACCGGTGCCGCTGCTCGGTCGAACAGGAACCGCTTCGTGAAAGCGATGTACCGCTCTTCCGTGTGAGCCAACACCTCAACATCACCAGGGTCGACCGCCAACTCCCGCACTATGAAGTGAGCGTCGTAGTTGGAGAGGTTGTGGAAGTAGCAGTTGACTACTCGCTGCTCCCTGTAGCGTAGGTTACATGATCTGTGCGCAGCGCCACGGAACTCGTAGGGCGGCGCATGGTTGTGATCACGAACCTTTGGGTCTTCTCTTGAAAATGGCGATCCACAGAGGTAGCAATTCGCTGTCGAGTTGTACTGCATCGTTTCCGCTGGGGTCAGGACAGGGCGCAGATTTCTTGCTTCGTACAGGAAGTTCCACAATCGCTCAACATCAGTTTTCAACATCTCCATAAATGTCTTTGACGCATCATCCCCGAAGTAGACTCGAGGCTCAAACTCCTCAAGTCCGTACGAGTCGATGATCTGGTACGCAAAGGCATATGGGATGTGGATGTGGGTGGCTACTCCTCCGTGCGGCTCGTCGACTTGTTCATCCATCTCCGCGGTCGGCAGTAGAGCACACTCAAAGTCCGCGTAGATGGTGAAACGCTCGCGTCGGGTGAACTCTGGATGGCTGAATTTGATTTCAGTCTTTCTCGGCGTATCCATGCGAATAGGGGCTGAAGCGGAGCAGTATCGCCTGTGCTCCTCCAGACGCTGAACACCCGTCAGACCGAGCTTGTTCGGACGGTTGTCAAAGTGCGCGAAGCACCGTTTACAGATGAATATGCTGCCCATATGTGCTGTGAGTTGGGGACGGATCAGTCGGCCAAGGTCTTTGACGTAGGCGTAGTGACTATCACCGTCCGTTGTCACGTACAAAAGGTCGCAATGATCTTCGCGCTCCTGCCTACAAATCTTCAAGGGAAAGACGGTGTCCTGATACTTTGGTTGTCCGTTAGGTTTCTGACCCACGCGCGTGTGATCAATACCATAGACGTTGATGCTGATGTTGTTTGTCCGCTCAAACGTCTTGATACTCTTCAGAGCAACGGGGAATTGAAGGCCGGTCCAATCGTATCGGGCGATGATGTCATCGGTGTACGATGCTGGTCTTTCGGGGTGATCTTGAACAAACTTGCCCAGGACAGCATACATAAAACACCGCTCATCGGTGTTCGATACGTTGACGACTGCTTTGGTGTTCTCCAGAGACGTAGGCAGTGGGAGCCAAGCTCGACCATCTTCACCTAGAGGAGTGTATTCGTTGATGCCGACCTCCAAATCACGAACGCGAAGGTATGTCCACCCGGAGCCGATATGATCACACTCAGCCTTCTCTCTGATAAGCTTCGCAAAAGCTGTTGTGATGTACTGGTTCAGGTCCGAGGTCACCGTCAGCGGAGTCATCTTCGTCTTGAAGTTGCGCAGGCAGGTGTTGTTGTGCACATTTTTGAACTCACACTCCAGCTTCAAGTTGACCTTTATGCTGCGGTGTTTCGCCAAGGTGATCTCAAGCAACTCCGTAAGGCTCACAATCAACAACGCCATCACTTCTCCGATTGTGACGAGATTCTCCATCGGTCGCTGCAAACGGTAGGTTAGGAGGCGGTTGCGGAAACCCCGTTGAATGAGTGAGAACACGGGGCTTGACTGTCCTGCTCCAGTCATCTCAACATCATCGGGTTGTTGGTGTGCGCTCGTACCGGGTTGTGGCTCCGTGCTCGGACCTGGCTGGGGTTCATCCTGTTCCATGGCTGCTCGGTTCCGGATCAGGTCCTTCATGATCGGGCAAGAGATCCGCTCATGATGGTCCTTGTTGAACAGCTTGTTGAACTCCTGACCGCAGTATGCGCAAGGGAATCTCCGTTCTTGGCCATCACCGTGAAATTGTTTGGTGTGGCGACGAAGGTTGTCTTCCCTCTTAAACTCGGCACCGCATGTGACGCAAAAGAACCTGCGGACTCTGCTGTGGGTCGATTCTACATGTCTACGCAGGTTTCTTTCACGACGGAAACGGCGACCGCATTCATGGCAGGTGTGGTGGCCAGGACCCGGACCTTCATCTGAAAATAAAAATAAAAACAAATTAGGATAAATGAAGATACAAATTCCCCTCTCTCTCGAGAATCACATTTCAAAGTTAAGTTTGTTAAATCAAAATAGCAATCATTAAACAGGGAAGAAGTAATCTTCTGTACTGTTTGTCTACATTGATGATCCTGGGTTCAAAGCAAAGGATGTAGCTGCAATAATGAGCTACGCCAACCCTAAAGAAGCCTTTTGTGTTAGGGGGAGCGAAAATCTCCCCCTAGTAATTAAATCAATAGTACATCAGTTGGCACGGTCTCATTCTTCTTCTTCAGGAACATAGTTAAATAGTTAAAAAAAAAGAAGGTAAATAGTCACTAGGGGAAAAAAGTTATTTTAATGTGGATTCTCACCTTCAACGGAGTGTTGATTGACACCGGCAGTCGTCTGCGGAGCATCAATCGCCTCCCGGGGTGGAACGACGAGGTGATTCGCTCCCATGTGCCGCTCTAAGGCCCCCTGGTCTGCGAATGTGGCTCGACAAAGCCGACATGCTGCTTCTCCATCTGTAAACGTACAAAACGATTAGATTGAGAAATGTTTAACACCTGTCTTAGTTTAGTGTACTTGATGGGGGGTGTATCGATACACCCCCCTTCAAGTGCTCCAACCCAAAGCATTCACTGGTAGTTAACTTGTCCGCAGGCGCTGATGGGCTAGCTCTGTTGGTTGTAGCGTTACCCTGCTCAACTCTTGTATTAATTATCAAAAGTACGTCATGTGGGTACTCAAAATACTCGGCTTGAAGAGGGGATTCCGAAAATGCATTAAAAAAAAAAAAAAAAAAAGAGGGTCAAGTTCAAGTTAAAGGTCATCATCAGGTTAGCCCAAAGTGGTCGATGTGGGTACTCAAATGACTCGGCTTGAAGAGGGTATTCCGAAAATGCATTAAAAAAAAAAGAGGGTCAAGTTCAAGTTCAAGGTCATCATCAGGTTTGCCCAAAGTGGTCGATGTGGGTACTCAAATGACTCGTCTTGACTAGACGAGCAAGAATCTGCAATCAGAATTCAGATCCGACCTATGGTAGCCCAGATCCATTACCCCCCCCCCCCCCCGAGGTCTCGTCTGCAACACTTTTGCCCCCCCCCCCCGAGGTCTCGTCTGTGGCACTTCCCCCCCCCCGAGGTTAGGGAAGTATGTCATATGGGTACTCTGATGACTTGACTTGATGGGTCGAACAATAACATAAGCTATTAAAATTGTATAAATATAGTCATTTAATTTTAATTTTTTTTTACACAGCTCTATATTCGCACAGAATAACTAAAGCTGTTAAATAAAAAGAAGACTTTTACCACACTCCGGTTATATACTGCATAACATATTTCCTATATTACTAACATTTAAGTCTGATTAAAACAATAATGCAACACACAATGACGTACCTTGTTGGGGTGGGACGAATCCACCGTGGAATTTTGCGTAGTGCTTCATACTGTGTCTGCGCGGGAACGTGCAGCCGCAAATGACGCATTGGTGTGAGTCGTTCATCTTGAATATGGATTATAAAGTTTCGATAATCACAAACAATACGGCACAACACAACCGTTTTAAATAGTTCAACGATGCTGGACGAATATCGCAAATGAAATCAGCAACTAACGAAAATCGCGTAGAACGGAGCAGGATCGGACTAACACGTCTACACGCACTGAACTCTCGAACTGAACTGACGGAGGGCTGGCGATGTGGGGTGATTCTCCCCACTAATGGATTTCGGAGAAGGCCGGGGCAATAAATCTCAACCGCTGTCAGGGGTAAAAGCAACCCTCCTCTAATTGAATTCGATACAGGCGGACTATAATGGGTTCCTGGAAGGGTCGGTCGCAGCTGCTTCCCAGACCGGTCTCGACTCACCGGTCTTTTGTGCGAACATCTGCTGCGTCGACGTTTGTCGCCTCGGCAATAAATCACGACAGCTGTCAGGGGTAAAAGCACCCCTCCTCTAATGTAATTCGATACGGGCGGACTATAATGGGTTCCTGGAAGGGTCGGGCGCAGCTGCATCCCGGACCGGTCTCGACTCACCGGTCTTTTGTTTGAACATCTGTGTCGACGTTTGTTGCCTCGACAACAAATCACAACAGCTGTCAGGGGTAAAATCATTGGACAGTCGGGGGGGGGGGTAAAGTGTCACAGACAAAACCTCGGGGGGGGGGGGCTCCTCCTGATTGATGTACCGGGGGGGGGGGCTCCTCCTGATTGATGTACCGGGGGGGGGGGGCTCCTCCTGATTGATGTACCGGGGGGGGGGGCCTCCTGAAATGAAAAAAAAAAAATTTGCATATTAATTAGGGTAATTAAAAAAAATTTGCATATTAATTAGGGTAATTAAAAATTTGCATATTAATTAGGGTAATTAAAAAAAAATTTGCATACTAATTAGGGGGGGGGGGCTCCTCCTGGCTCCTCCTGGTCCAGGAATGTCCAATACACCCTACTTTCAATAAATATAATGAAGTCATTAGGCTTGCTGTTTAGTTTTCGTATGCATTTTGTACGAGTATTTAATAGCACAAATTATTATTTGGCAAGCCCTACATGAACGGTTTAAGAATTATAACCGAAAACACAATTTTATATAAAATGCAAATTTTTTCGTTAGTGTCTAGTTTTTTCAATAAAATGTTTACTGGACCGGATACTGTAAACATGTAATTAAAACTCAACAATAATTAAAGTTTCGGGACAGACTATGAGAATTTACAGTAACACACTTTTATTGCTAGCTATTACTCTACTACTTCTCTCCGTGTAATAGCTGATAAAAACAAAAAGTTAGTTTAACTTTAGAATTTTAATTACAAATTCCTTATTTTGTGTTATTGAAGTTTTAAATACCATTTTTTACATCATTATTCGCTTTAATAATTTGAAGATGAAATTTCAGACTGTGTACCCAATCCTCCCAATTTCGTTCAGCAACTAATAATTCTAGTGTGTTATACAATTACATACTACAATTATGTATGTATTTTGCAAATGAAGCAATGGAACACGTAAATTTCAGTCTCAGCAAAAAATTATAATTTTATATATCTTCTACTTATATAAAGCTATACGGGTTCAATGACTGAAGGAAGTGGAAAAATTGCACCAAAAAGTGCCTCCGAAACTCAAAAAAGTTAAATTTTGGCAGTTTATCTGAGGGTTTCTCGTCAAAGCTTTAATTCAAGTATGGGATTCGATCATGGGAAGTGTCTCATAGTTTATGTCAATGACTGACTCAGTTTCGGAGGCACTTTTTGGTGCAATTTTTCCACTTTGAGCATGTTTTGAACGGAAACAGTAAGCGATGGAAAAAAATGTTAAATACAAAAGTTGTTGAAAATGTAATTCCTAACTAAAGATTTTTCGTCAGATTTAAGATTCAGTTCCGTTTAGCCGCTATTCTTCAGAGAAGGAGTAATTTTGAGTGTTTTGGCCCATTTTTACAAATTGTTTACAAAGTGTACAAAGTTTTGGAAAGCTGTTTTATGAAAGCACATTATCTTTGGCTAATACAACATGCTTTAATAAATCTCCTGTGTCGGCGATAATTTTCTCACTATGAGGTTTATATAAGTCAGCTGTTACAAAACATAGTGAGCACATTATCGCCTAAACGGAAGGTTCAATATCGCGATATCGTTTGCAGCGAGCACATAATACGATATAATTATATTATGTGCTCGCTAATCGTTTGTTAGTCGGAAAATGTCATCAACCGATTGTTTGTTCAATCGTATGACTTTAGCCCAGTAGCCCAGTGGAGGATATGGTGTTAGATTCCCGATCATGCGGTCTCGAAATCAAATCCTACTTTTGATGTTTACTTTTTGAGGTCTAAAATTTCGGTTTGATTTGACTTTATTTAGTTTTACAAATCCATTTACTTGTAATTATGTTGCACAACAAACAGCCACCATATAGCGCTCTGCGGAGTTGGGTTAGGTTTAGTTACTTATTTTGTCGTGATCTGCAGCCGTATTTTTTGTTGTTCTTTACACGTAAATCCATTTCTAGTATTCCAATTCAACATTGTAACCACAAATTCTTATTTAACAAACAAACAATACCATTTTGTAATCTGATCTACTTTGAATTGAGTGAGCACTTTATTTTTTGCTTTTATACACCTCGAAACAACTATTGTAGTCGGGAGTTCATTCGATAAAACGAACAAGCAGCCAGTTAGTAAAATGTTTCGATATCGAACTGATGTTTGACTGCCTGAGTAGGCTATAATGTGCTCACCAAAGTTGTGTAGTTTTTCATTGGTTAACGGACTGCAATAGTTAACTGTTGGTGCAAGTACGCAAAGTGAACTTCAAAAGGGGGTTTTGGGGCGAAGCCTCAAACGGCGATAAGCCTAGCTTCCTATATACGTACAAATTAATTATACTATTTAACCTTTTTGACTTAAATAGTTTTGTCATCACGGCAGTGTAAATTTAAATGGAACCATTTTCACTAAAGGCTAGTGACTTTTCGAGCCTTTTCTTTGTAGAAATGTTCACGAACACAGGTAATGCCTAAGTTTGTATGTGATATATGAAAATATATAGATATTTCAAATATAATGTAGTAGATGGAGTGCTGAAATGGGAATATTGAATGTGGAAAATGTTGTAATCTTTTAAATCCTCGTGATTGGCAACACTTTGGCGTCAACAGGTAAATTCAATTGATCATAACTTACATAAAGGAATTCAGAAGAGGAAAAATAATGAAAAAAGGTAATTCAAAACATCATGTCATCTATAGAACGTTACATTATGGTCCTATACAAACCTTAGATAGATATTTAAAATATAATATAGAAGATTGAGTGCCGTGCGTTAAAAGATTACGGCCTATTCAGTGTATGGGTTTATTTAGTGTGCAAATATTGAATGTGGAAAATGTTGTAATCTTTTAAATCCTCGTGTTTGGAAAAATGTTGGCGTCTCCAGGTAAATTCAACTGACCATAAAGTACATAAAGGAGGAAAAAGAAGAAAGTAATGACTAAATTTAATTTAAAATATCGACAAACTTTTCCTTCTAACTTGCAAACAATTTCTTTCCACAAAATAAGTCCTGGATTAGGACCTACCACGGTCTTGCCACTGTTTGTGACTCATTATCACTATTTCCAAAAATAATAAATCACCATCAAATGGACTGATTTAATGAAATAGCGATCGATCGCTACTCACTTGAAGTAAAGGAACACCGTAACTGCCATCAGGAGCGCCACCAGGGAGAGGGTGTAGCCCGTGATGTAGAGGATAGTGGTGAGCTCCACCGGGGAGAGAAGCTTGGGCAGTGTGGACTCCACGCCGGACACCGGTGAGCAGGAGGAGAAGTCAGAGTAGTCGTCCCAGGAGCCGTTACTGTGGCACCATCTCGTGGCGTTCTCTGGAACCAAGTAGTACGTGATAACACAGCTAAGTGATCTTATTATATAATTACCAGTATTTTTTTGCCCGATGTCCGGATAAAAATTTCTTAGTAACCAGAAGTGCCCCAATTACAAGAATTGAAACATAAATAGTTTTTTGATCGTAGGGGTGCAGGAATCTATTTAAAAGTTCATTATTTAAGGCCCCTTAGGGTAAAATATTAATTAAAGTTCTAAATTTTGCCATTTAGAATAACATATTTTTTTAATGCCACATTCGTTAGTTGGTTGTAATAACCAAATATATCTATCTATATTCACGAATATATTTTCTGTTTAAAGGAAACAGCTGATTTGGGTAATGGAAAGTGCATAGCACTAATTTACATCAACCATATGGTTTTCAGTTTTTTACTGATCAGTATATTATAATTTCAAATGTTACTAAATTTTTTGTGATGATTCAGTAATATTGAAGCGCATTTAAAACTAACCGGTTTCAATCAGTTGGTTGATATAAGTAAACAGCAGATTATTTATGACAATTTACGATGGAACTGCTGTTTAAAAGAATTTTTAATAAATGTTAACATAAGAAGTCGTTTTAAGAGTCTCAACTCAATAACTGTAGTCTATTTATCCTCAAGCAATTGAGATGAAACGTGTTATTTGTTTTTAAAATTGTATTTTTGACTATGGTCAATAATTGGCAATATGTTAAATTACTATTTACTGTTTACGTTTTACATGTTTTACATGCCTGCAGACCAGCAAAAACAATAGGACAAAGAGTTATTTATTCTATGATTGTTTAAACATATAATCATTTAGTTATTTGACTAAACAATTTCTTTCGTGTAATATTATAATTTTTTGTAGAAAGGTCACAAATACTGAGCTCTAACTAATTATTGGACTAACACGTATCAAGGAAACTATGCGTACCGACCGCCGTGCCTGGCGAGGATAGTGATAATTATTTACAAATAAGGATGGTGAAATTATATAGTAATTGTTAGTTTGTAATTATTATATTCATTAATAAATTACAATAATGTAACTTAGGGCAACCTAATTAATTATTTAAGAAAACGCCTTGAATGTGTTTTAATTCGGTTGTTTGGTGTAGTGGAAGATTGATGACTACAGATTTAGGTTAAGATGTACATGATTTTTGTTATACTCTATGACTCTATTTCAGTAATACATAGGTACCTGCTAGCCTATATCATCCTGTAGAGTAAATTTCTATACTGTTTGTATGATCAGCTGATTAAAATATAAAAACATCACTTTTATTTAAATGTAAAATCAATGTTATGTGAATGTTTTATCTACAATCTTACAGAAAGTGGTTAAGTAGTTACTCGGTACATCATTTTATTTTTAACACGTTCGCTGCTGCGACCGTTCCGGAACGTCACCGTGACCCGGTCCCAGGAGCTAGCGCCGTTCCGGAACGTCACCGTGACCCGGTCCCAGGAGCTAGCGCCGTTCCGGAACGTCACCATGACCCGGCCCCAGGAGCTAGCGCCGTTCCGGAACGTCACCGTGACCCGGCTCCAGGAGCTAGCGCCGTTCCGGAACGTCACCGTGACCCGGCTCCAGGAGCTAGCGCCGTTCCGGAACGTCACCGTGACCCAGCTCCAGGAGCTAGCGCCGTTCCGGAACGTCACCGTGACCCGGCTCCAGGAGCTAGCGCCGTTCCGGAACGTCACCGTGACCCGGCTCCAGGAGCTAGCGCCGTTCCGGAACGTCACCGTGACCCGGCTCCAGGAGCTAGCGCCGTTCCGGAACGGTTCTGAGCATTGTTGTATTAATGTTGCTATGGACAACCCAGTTTCTCAGTAGCATTCAACGTTTCTTTTCCGCCTTTGGGGACGTACTTTTCCCACATTTTTTACAGTATCGGTTTTTATGTATAACTTTTACACATCGTTTGGTAAGTCAAATTCATATAACAAAATTTCAGCACATACTAAGTTCTATTATAGGAATTTCAGCAGCGAACGTGCTGTTATAACTACAAGAGTTTTAACGAAAGAACTAAGTGACCACGGTGCTTAATTATTGATAACTCTTTTGGATTTGTAATACCTTAATTTGTACAACGTGATTCAATCTATAACTGGTGGTATTTTTCAAAGAGTAATCTTTTATTTCCTTATTGCTATAAATTGCAAGTACTTTTTTAGTCTTCCTTGTTTGTGTTTTTATGCTATAATTTACAAAAAGTGCTTAAAGTATGAGTAAAGAGGTCAAAAGTGGTTTTAAATACATATGGTACCCTATCCGTCATGGTAAGACCATTTTAAAGGTAAAGTTAATTACACATCATATTCGGAATAATTTGGAAAAAGACACCGAGTTTATCAATTAGATCTACACATACAAGGTGTACATAAAGTCCCGCACGGGTTTAATATTTTCTGAACGATAACAGATAAATCAATAAGATTTGGTACATCAACACTACACCTAAAAATCTACTTTTTTAAGGAACTATCAGTTTTCTGTAATATCATGGGGACGTCCCGCAAGGAGTCAGAAGGAAATCTTAAATAGGAGCATAGGTCAATATGCACATCACTTTAAAGGGCTTATCTAGCAGAGTTGAAAGTCGCAAACCGCACTAAAAAAGGTTGATCCAGTAAGAAATGGCGGCTGATCAAAGGTTTTAATAAAAAAAGATAAGATCTTTCTAATTGTTACTGTTACCAGTTTTTGCCCGTTATCAATAGATTAGGACCAAATTTGTAACCCTTGAGGATAACTAACGTCATAATTCACTTCTGTATTGACAGGCATAATGTAGTATTTAGCTGCAGTATTCATTTAGTTGCGGTTTCGCTTTAATGGGGTTGTGGCTACTAATAAAATGTAACCAAGTAAAACCTTTGAACAGCCGCCAATTTTTACTGGATCAACCTTTTTTAGTGCGGTTTGCGGCATTAAACTCTGCTAGATAAGCCCTTTAAAGTGATGTGCATATTGACCTATGCTCCTATTTAAAATTTCCTTCTGACTCCTTGTGGGACGTCCCCATGATATAATAGAAAACTGGTAGTTCCTTAAAAAAGGAAATTTTTAGCTGTAGTGTTGATGTACCAAATCTTATTCATTTATCTCTTATCATTCAAAAAATATTAAACCCGTGCGGGACTTTATGTACACCTTGTATATTTAAAACTGTAGTGCATAATCGGGAATGCATCTGAGATAAAGAATATTTCCAAACACTACAATTTCAAGGTCTACTAATCTAAACTATTCTGCAAAATCAAGGGTTCTTTTGGCTATATTAACCTATTTTTAAAACTTGAATTATGACCTTAAATTTTAGAATTGACATAACTATAGTTACAATGTGTTATTTGTTATTTATGGTTAGTTGTTTTCTAATTAAAGGTCCTCGCTTCTAAACTCGATTGTATGATTCTTATAGAATTCAGTATAAAATCCTCCTTAAGGACTTGCCTGAGATTGTCGAGGTGCCGGTGATTATTTTTTAAAAATAAATTATTTAATCGTTGTTGATTCATTGGTAATGTTAGATATTGATAATAATTTCCGTTGATTTTTCAACGGGTGCTACGCTAGTTAAGCATAAAATACAGAAAACGGAAGAAATACTAAACATGAACTCCAAAAACAGATTTATTCACTCTTTACAAGCTAAATTCAACAGTGCATGCCAATACTTGAGAATCGTTCTGTACATTATGGGGGAGGAATTATACGAAGACTGCTTTTCAACTATTTGATTAATTTTATCAGTTAACTGTACAATGACTTAGCCGCATGTCGTTATCTACAATGCCATTTAAGACTAGCTGGGGTGGTTAGGATAAGTAAAGGTACAAAAACCCGGTTGCCTACTTGCTTCCCAAAATTTAGCACAATTCATAGACCAAATAGACATTGGAAGTAATGTCATCCCCTTGTTTTACCAAACTTATTTCTCAGACTTACTGGCAACGTCGTACTTGATGCCGTTGAGCTCAGGGAAGCAGGGTATCACAGCGGCAGAGTCGACCGGTGTAGGCGGCCAGCACAGCACGTAGTCCCAGGCCCGGGGACACTGCGGGGGTGGGTGAGGGGAAGGAGGGTCCTGTGACTCCTGGTGGTACAGCATCACACATTCCAGCTCCTGGGGGGAGAATATTATAGTGTGAGAAAAACTGTAATTTTATAACAGCGGCGGAGTCGACCAGTGTGGGCGGCCAACACAGCACTTAGTCCCAGGCTCAGGGACACTGCAGGGTTGGGTGGGGGTATGAAGGGTCCTGTGATTCCTGATGGTACAGCATCACACATTCCAGCTCCTGGAGAACATGTTGTAGGGTGAGAGAAACTATGCTTTTATAATGTCGTTGGGAGAGCTGCAAAAGGTGAAGTCTACAACGATGCCGATAGAAAAACAATATGGCAATATGCCGCTTTGCATGGCAATCCCAGAGTTACTCATAATTAAAATATTGGAATCAGTTTTGGACCGACCCCTGATCCCAGCCTACAGAAGTTTTCTCTTTAGACTATACTATTGCCCGTTTGTAGACAATATTAAATAAATCAATTCAAATCCAAACCCTAACCTATATTTAAGCAAATAATTTCTAAAATCAAGCATATAAACTAACCGTGGTGTTTATGGATATTCAACTGCGATTTGGATTTTATTTGTTATTGACCTAGGCTAGTATGTATATACAAACTTAAATAAAAACTCCCAAAATCAATACTACTGTCAATTTAAAGCACATTTGTTAAATTCCTATGGTACCAATTCTCAACTTGTTTATTTATCGTCCGACCTGATTTTCGGATATGTCATAGCCCTCGATTGGTCTAAAAACAGATCCCCATGTTATTCTTATTGGATAAAATCTGGAATTGGTAACAAAACCGGCATATTCCCACTACTAAAGATTTGGAAACCCGTAATCACGTAACTCATTTTATTTATTTGTTACAAGTTACTTATATCAGGTATCGATTTGACTTGAGAATCCTCTCTACAGACTCTACAGTCTAAACTTGGGGGCGGGACTTACAGCCCGAGTACAATGCTTGACGGTTTTGAAGAAAGTTAAACCTTTTTGCCTCAGATTATTACAATAGAAATGTTTAATTATAGTCCCTATGAATTAATTCAGTGATGTACAAATGAAGAATTAATTTATATTTTGTCGCTATTTTGTAGATAAGTTGAAAACAGAACAAGAGTCGTTAATGTTTCAAAAGCGAAATAATTGTATTACACATAAAACCGCCAATAAGCAGATTTATTGGGTTTCCTATATGAATATTATTTAACTTTGTCACTTTATAACAGTTGTGTGGTGGTTGTTGCCGCTGACAACTTGATCGCAGCTGTAGTGTCTTTCCCCGAGGGAAGACCTACGCAGACCCTAGCGATCCCTAGTGGCTTCGAAGCAAACCTTCATACTCGGATCATCTAAATTTGTAACAGCCTTTCATAAAAAATATACACAGTTTTAATGAAAATGTGCAGTCATAACGTTGTTGTTGAGGTTGTTATTATTATTATGATGTATTGGTTGATGTTTTATTTAACGATGTTCAGTCTTGGATGTTAATTTCTTTAAAACCAGTTTCAAACGGTAATATTATCATTCTAATCTAATTTTTTTTAAATGCTAGTGTCAGATTGTTGATAAATATACCTATAGCCAAATATATTTGCCCGTGATGAATGACAGCTTTATATCAGCCTCTAAATGCATCGATCCTTTTAATTTCCAATACAAGTCAAATAGTCTGCTTTTAAATAAAACAAAAATATGTTTGTAACAATACTCACTAGCTCCAAAGCTCTCTGTGGGGATCCACCCGACAAGTGAGAGGCAGAGAAGTTTGCTATAGATGTATTATTTATAGCTAATTGTATTAAAATTAAAATTAATAACTGATTTTACGAAATCTAAAACACATAGCACGATGTAATATGTAATTCTAATATATTTTGTCTATCACTTTCAATAATGATTGGTAGCATGGGTTATAACCCACAGATTCAAAGATTATCAATCATGTAAATGCTATAGAATTAAGACGAGTTCGCACGCAGCACGCTGACGTGAGGGAAGTGAATTTCCACATAAAAACTTTTAAAACTCAAAATCAGTGTAAAAACATACATTTGTCCAATTTTTATTGAAATCTGAAAACATTGATTTTTTGGCTGTTCTGATACTCCTGGTTTCATTTACTTGCAAAGCTGGGAATACAATTTTGCGCATTATAAGGTTAGGAGAAGGTCCAGACAGGCTTGAAAGTAGGCGTGAGGTTGCTGAGGATAATAAAAGTACTCTAACCAAGGAATAACAGGTTTTTCTAGTGTAAAACCCCCATAAGACAACGTACTGTGTTTAGCCGATACACGTTTTCTTTAATAACTCGGTAAATATTTATGCTAGAATGACGAGAGAGGGCTTAAAACTTTCGCCTCTTTAATTCCCATCTTTTTACATGAATTAATTTTATATCTGGGGCTTTTCTGAGCCTTTTTGGGCCCAAAACCTCGAAATTTGGAAGATTAATCCCCAAAAAATGGGTTTAGAGTTTTACGATTGTTTTGCCCAACGAACTTGTCCAACAGATTATAGAAAGGAACGTCCCTACCAAGTTTGAAATAAATCGGATAAAAAATGCGACCGCTAGAGTGCATACACACACACACACACACACACACACACACACATATATATATATATATATATATATATATATATATATTAGTCTCTCTCTCTCTCTCTATATATATATATATATATATATATACAATTTTGAACGATCCCCCACAACGTGTTCAGGGGGTCACGTTAGGAACTTCTATGGTGGTCCCGGGCTTAAGTTTCACCGTGCGGGTCATGCTAATAGTTCACTTTCCAAAGGAAATTCACTAATAATTAATAGCAAAGGACATCTCAGCTTTTGCATAGCTGGTATAAACTATTCAGGAAGCAATAAATCTAATCCAACGTTCTGCACTGTTTGAACTCACCTAGTTTTGATGTTTAATCTATTTCTAGGAGACATCTTTACGCTTCGTGAAATAGTCGCAGTTGGCGGCAGCGGTTGGCCACCTGCGTCAAAGGTAATGGGAACTTTGTCATCTCGACATGTTAGTCTACTTTAGACATTTAGTTCACTGCGGTCATTCTTTCAACATGCTGGGAGATTTAACTTATATGTTTGTCTTATGCGTATATTACAGTGGTCAAATGTTACCAACCTCTAAAATTTGTAATTACATTTTCTATTGGATCCAATAATATGTGTCAGAGATGACTGTCTTTTAGTTGTTGAGTTATCGATTAAAACCGCACACCTCCTCAGAAAAATTAAGTTTCATAACCTTAGATCTAGTCAATTTATCATGGTCAAGCACATTATCAGCAAGCTCATCTGTATAATGTTCTTCGCTTCATGTCGGTTATACATCACACACAACTCATCTAGTAGGACACTAGAGAAACAGTGTGCATTTATTTATTGAATTGCCGTTGAATCTCTGAAATCATCCAAAGCTTATTGTTACAGTTTCCAAAGTCGGTGTAACAGTCAAATGCTCTGTTAACTATTCAACTGGCCATCCATTCCAGGTACTTAGGAACTTCCATAAAATAAAGGTTTCTTGCTTTGATGTGGCCGTGGAAGAACATCGTAACAAATTGTCTAACATTTGACTGTCCAATGTTTTTAATTGGCAATACGTATAAGTTTTACTATCCGCCTAAAGGTACATGTACATGTACAGGTACATGTACCTAAAGGTACATCGGAATTTAAATTTGTTTAGTGATGTAAAACCTCCACACTGTTAGTTCTACGATCCATGCGAAGCTTGGTTGAGTGTATTCACCGGTAATTGTGTGATGCGATATAAAAGTTTGCATAGTTTTCGATCTCAGTGCGCTCTGCCCAATTAGTAAAATAGACATTTGGCTATATTAACTTTCAACTCTTATGCGCTTACACTATTAGTGGATTTAATACTGAAAACATAAAAAAATAACAGAAAGCATGAATAATAGTCTGGGTCTGTTAAGTAGGTTAACTATGACAATGCGATTTTTTTAATAATGGGGCATACTTCAAATAAGAGTGTATTAATGGCACAAATAAAATAATAAATTAAGTCTGTATTATATTACAATTATCGGCAGTGTATTTAAATTAACTTGGTGTAAGTAATAATAATACCAAGTGCAGTAATTTTAACTTTACGAAGCACACGTACTCTTCAAAGGGTTCTTTTGTAAGGGTTGACACCAAAGGACTCATGCAGCCCAGAGAAACTTCCCTTGAGGCTGAGTTTCCTCAGAGTGTCTAGCTTAACCATCAGCTTTGTATCAAACCTTTCTGTCCTTTTTTCTGATTTCAAAACATTAGTTAATCAATACCGCAGTTTACGTTATTGAATAATAATTACATCAAAGGCATTTGTTTGGTTCGTTACGTTGTTATTTGACGTTTTATGTTATCAGAAGGTCACGATTTAAATAAACTTAATTTATTACTTTGCTCATTTGAGCAGTGAAATATTGTCTCCGTGTGTACGCCATCTTTGTCAATACACGACACTATACGTAAACTGAAATGAATATCACTAATGAAATATGACATTTAAGATTACCGTTCCCCAAAAGGAAAAGATTATAAAATGAACGCACCTAAATTAGGTTATAAAAATATAAATATATGATTTACAATACAAAATTATCTACAAAGAGATTTTAAATGATTTAAGCAAGATTTATAACGAAATCTTCATTAATTTAATATTTATCAATGCATACTTTGGATTATAAATAAGATAGTTCGTAATATAGGTGCACGTTTTTACATTTTATCGTTGGAAAACAATACTCTCTTTATATAGTCTCTTTTTCGAGCAAGAAAGTATTTTTAGGAAAAAATTTATCTCGGAACTCCTCGGAAGTGGGTTTTTTGTCTTAGAAATTAAATAGAATAATCCCTAACTCCATGAAAAATGAAATTTTGTAGTAAACTCCGTTACAAATTGGAAATGTTAACAATGGGCTTAATAAATAATTACAAAATAATAATAACAGATGATCAAAAACCAGCAGTGAGCTGTCAAAGTCACACTCACGTGGTAAATTATCTATATTTGATTTTCTTCTGAGCAAAGCTCAGCCCCAAGAAGTAATAATAACGTTACGTCTTTCAGGGTATTCTGAAGCTATGCTTTATGGAGTTTTGTGTTGGTTATTATGAGCCCATAAAAGCTATAAACTACACGTTTGCGCACACAATAACAATAGTTATTACTGTACAAACTACCGTAAGCGCACTATAAAGAGTTACTGTATAAAGAATTACTGTATCTTGTAATTCTGTATTACTGTATTTTGTAAGAGTTACAAAATTGTTGTTCATTTTGATGGCTCTTAGATAGCTTAAAAGTTAAAACATTATGATTCAATTTATTGTTTTTAAATCTTGAAAATAATTAGACAAATTTTCCGATAAACTTATGTTTAATACATGTTCAATTTTCTTAGTCAAGTAAATGTACAATTTTGTTTTGAAGATTTGGTTACTAAGATTTATTACTACTTATTTTGTTATTTGTTAAATAATTTAAGACATATTACATCCTTCCGCTCACTTACCCTTTCAACCTATAATCTTATAACATTTATTTATGAGATTAAGTAATAGAAAGTGAGGATATCATGTTAAAAAAATCTTGCTGAAAATCTTGAGGATCTATTCTGCGTTTTGTTTAGAGCGAATAACTGTTAGTGCTACATAACTCTAGTAATGTTTCTTCACAGTATATGGTTGGTTTTGTTTATCCACCACTCATGGGGATGTAAATACTTTGAGTTATGACGGAACTACTTTTCTGAGTGCAACATCAGCATCGTATCTTAGCTCGATCAATGTTCAATAAACTAAGAATTAATATACGTATCAAACTAATGGCGGAACTTAAATATTTCTATTTAAAAGTTAAACCGCTAAATATTTAACACTTTTAACAGATATTTTTCATCTAAAAACTGCACCACCGCTTTCCAAAAATTCCTCCAATCGGGAAATTTATTTAGTCCCAACTCATATCTCTTTACATACTACTACTGCCAGGTCGACTTTCAGGACCTGCTGATAAAACATTCACCTGCCTTGGTACAAGACTACCTGCTTTTTAGTTTGGAAGTATTTAATTTTACTTCAAATAAAATTTTAACTTTGGTTAGAGCAGGTAGCATCTTATAAATGGATAATGGTCTTAAAAGACTAGGTTTTTTAAAGTGAGAAGCTTGTGGTGATAGAAAATTGGTTCTAAAATTAGTTTTATTACAGATTTAACGAGTGAAATGTTAATGCTATTTGATCAAATAACCTATTTTAGACTATTTCACGAAATATCTTTAAATATATAGGTTTTTATTAAGGATTAAATATATACAATAAATTTATATAGCACCTTAATAGAGCAACAAGACATATTAGCCAGTCATTACAAATTACTAATGGTTACCGGAGGGTCTTCAGTTTGATGTGCGTTTTGAATTAATACTTCCCTAAATCACAACTGAACTATCAAGGAAGATTTAAATTTAAAATTTAAACTCTTAATAGCTACAGTAACTTATACAAGGTCATTACATTTTTCATTTTTTTACATTATCTTTTACAGTTTAAAATTCTGCTGGTAATACTAAGACTCTGTGACCTTGTAGTGTATCATATTGCAGTTAATAATTGACATTTATAGCTGTTACTATACATATTCTATATTGATTGCCTATCTGTGTATGTTTTACAGACAATTTTTCTCGCCATACCATAATTTAATTTGCCGTTTAAGCAATAATGCCGTAATAATTTAAGTTTTCTACAATTCTTACAAATTTAAATATATATTTTCAAAGTATACATTTTTAAAATTAACAAAAGGCATATTAATAATTTAACCCTGACCGTTTGTAATAAATTCTCAATCGACAAAATGAAAGCTTGGACTTGAAATGTTCCATATTTGGAGATTTAATTAAAACACCTTCCACATACCTTTCACAATGAATATGATAACGCGTCATAGTTGACTTTATTTTAAATATTTTTGGCACATTTTGACTTAATAACCAGAATATTACGCAATTAAAATATAAAAATGTTCCTTTAAGTGTCTTAGTGGTGGTGAAACTTCATGAATACTCATTGATTAAAGAGTAATCACACATCATTTTAAAAGGAAGATTTTTTTTGTTATAAACTTGCCTAAGATTGAACTCGAAGAAGCTCAGAAAGCCATTGAAGCCATTAATGCTATAGCCTAGACGAGGGTCATGTAAAGGTATTCGAAGATTATATCCGCAATTGTTAGCTAAAGTCATTCACTATTAAAGAAAGAAACGACTATTTTTTAAAGCCATTGAACTTTTATCGAGGTTTGGTTTATTTATTTAACTTTCTGGAGTTTTTGAGAAAATAACATTTTTATAAGGGTTCTACAAAAATTGGATCGATATAAAATTGGTCAAACAGTTATTAGGAGCATTCTTTCAAACAAAATTACAATTATTTGAAAGAGTCAAAAGCAAGAAGATACTCAAAAACAAATAAGATACCCCTGTCGCAACAAACCTGCGTATTAATTAACTTGCACATATATGACTCTCACTACCAAATGATGCTTAATATCAAAAGTTTCATAAAAAATATATTCATAAATAAGTCAAATAAAACAATTGTGTTCTCCGTAATAATAATATTGGGCAGCGTACTTTGTTTTGAAATTTTAAAATCTCTGCAACGGACTGACGTTGGATACAATTTTAAACTCCACATTATTTTATTAGTAGGCAAATTCAATTGTAAAAATTTAGGTTTTTACTGAAATTCACTTAAAAAAGTGTTATAAAAAGGAAATTTTTAACACCCTCATCTTTAAAAATATTAAATTGTTTATTTTTACGGTAAATATTAACATTAAAACTGTGCTGATTATGTTAGCGTAAAATAATAATAATAAAACAATAAAAAAACTGAAAACCCCATATAATCCCCTGCCCATGATCATAGGGCATGCTGGTTCACAAGGACAACTCATGAAAAGCAATGCAGAACTACATCTTTATGCAAATTTCCATAGAACTCGAACTATTTTTCAAAAACGAACACGTTAACTGAAACAATATACATTTAAAAACAATTATTGTTTGTACAAATGGAGTTTTTAAATCTAGGGTCCTCAAAACAAAAAGTTATCGTTATCTGGGCTTAGATATTTTCTTAATATGCGGTAGTAGCTTCTTCCCTAAAATGGGGACTTCGCTCAAATTTAAACTACACCATCGAATAGCTAAATGTTTTTAGATAAACTACTGTTTAGATGAATTCATCAACATCTCATGTAAAATAACAAAGCAGTGTTCTAACAACAACTCAAATTGATTAAAATTTTCATCTTATTATGAGGTAAACATTATACTTAACTATATTTTTCAGCTGTCCGAAAGTGTCAAGAGTTGGATCTTCTCCATCATGAAATGTTAATTGAGCTATATATCAAAACTAGCGTTACTGTGCCAGCCACCTGTTGTACTGTTTGTTTACTCTCGTTGGCTATGCTATTTCCAGAAAGTCATAACCGATGCTCTCAGAGGAATGTTGATATTTGGCAATGATATGCCACGATTAATGTTTGCCAGGGGACGTTTACTTATGATTAACATTTACTTATTAATTACTAAATATTTTATCAATCGTAAATTAATTTAAAATATTTTTCGATGGTAGACACGCTAACATATTAGACCTAACTATTAGTCAATAATTAATTGACCTAATTGTTTTATTAATTTGTTAAAAAATAAGTAAGACGACGAAGGTAGCTTACACTCTGTTTTGGAAAAATTGTATTATTTATATACCTTTAATGCATGTTTTTACTATAATGCAACTTAACACATTTACTATCACTTTGTATATGAAGAAATATACACTATAAAAACAATGTCATAATCCATTGTAGAACAATTTATATTCAATTAAATATATACAGTTTATACAGTAAAATACCCCGAATTGCAGCAAATCTGCATAATCAGCGAATTTCAAATGGTACTTTACTAAGTCATGAAGCCAACTTTCATCAAAGCATATTCATAAATATGAAAATAGATGCTGTCTTACACGTTTATACTACATATCATCAAGATCGGATCATTTTTACGAAATTTATCGTGCCCACGGACACACACACACACACACACACACACACACACACACAAACCGATTTCAGACCAACCACTTGACCTGGAAGGATGAAATTAAATTATTTCCCACTAAATTAACTCCAAGGAGTAACGTAAAAATAATTGTAACTCGTTTAAAATACAGGATGTACCAAAAACTGAGGATCATTAGTTCGAATCTCGGAATTTATTTTAAAATGTAACCATACATCATGTTATACATCATTTTAAAGTCCTTTGCCAGACAAACATTTTGTTGAAAACAGAACTCACTTATCTCCATCCGTTTCAAAATGGCGGCCATTTTTGTGAAAAATATTGACATTTGCAGAATAACCTGTAACTTCTAAACCACAGGCCATATTTTTATTATCATTCAAATTTCTTAATCGTATTGAACTCAGATTTACCCTGATATGCTACATGCCAGTATTTAAATCAAAATAAAAAATAACAAAAAATACTTTTTTTGAAAATGTTTACATGCCCAAAATTAAAAAAGTATAACATTTTAAAGGTCTTAGAAATCCTAACAACTTTCTAATTTAGATAAACCTCGTATCTCTTTTTGTTTTTAGCAATCAACAAAAATCTTCATTTCCCCATATAAAATACATGTTATTTATATATATCTCATTTATAAAAAAGGAGTATTTGGAAGTGTTATGTAGAAATAACATATGTTTTATATGGGGAAATGAAGATATTTATTCATTGCTAAAAACAAAAAGAGATAAGAGGTTGATGTAAATTAGAAAGTTGTTAGGATTTCTAAGACCTTTAAAATGATATACTTTTTGATACACGTTACTATTTGACTTGTTTGAATTTTGTTTGAACATTAAAAAAAAGTAATTTTTGTTATTTTTTACTATGATTTAAATACTGGCATGTAAGATATCAGGGTAAAGCTGAGTTCAATACGACTAAGAAATTTTAATCAGAATAAAAATATGTCTTGTGGTTTAGCAGGTACAAATTCCGTAAATTTTAATATTTTTCGCAAAAATCGCCGCCATTTTGAAACAGATAGAGATAAGAGAGTTCTGTTTTCACCAACATGTTTGTCCGTCAAAGGGCTTTAAAATAGTCTATAACATGACGTATGTTTACATTTGAAAATTCTGAGATTCGAGCTAGTGACCCTCAGTTTTTGGTACACTCTGTATTTTAAACGAGTTAAAATTATTTTTACGAGTTAATTTATTTTATATATATAGATGTATACAGGGTTTCTCACGTAAGTGTCTCAAACCGATTAAAGACCAACCACTTGACCTAGAAGGATGAAATAAAATTATTTCCCACTAAACCAATCCCAAGGAGTAACGTAAAACTAATTTTAACTCGTTTAAAATGCAGGGTGTAGCAAAACCTGAGGGTCACTACTTCGAATCTCAGAATTTTCAAGCGTAAACATACGTCATGTTATACACCACTGCCCTTTGACAGACATATAAACATATGAATTTGAACGAATGGTGTTTTTGGCATCTGGGGGCCTCAAAAAAAAAGTTATTATGGTCCCGGGCCTAGTTCTTACCATGCCACCTACGGTAATAGCTTCTTCCCTGTAGGTGAAATTCGCTAAAATACAGTAGTTACAGAAATACAGAACGTACAGTATACAATAAAGACAAAATAAATTCACCAACAAGTTTTAAAGCATGCTACTTGTGAACATTGGTAATTGTATTAAGGGCAGGCGGCTCCGCTGTATTGCAATTACGAACGTAATGCAACAAGAAACAACTGATTTATCAGGCGCAGAAGAAAATATAATAGTTTTAACAATTTATGAAATAGTTATTAAAATACACTGTTACTATACAAAGAAATTCCCTTTTACAACAACTCTTGGACCTTTAAATCAGTCATAATCTTATATATTATTTCTCTAGCCTGTTTTTCTGTCAGTCCGCGAGATATTCCTTATTCCTTTATCAAATTTCATGATTTACCCTTCATTTTAAAGCTTATCGTGCCGGCTATTGACAAAATAGACCGACGGTCTGGAAATGTATAGCTTCTCAGGAATTTGAATAATATGAAAGATAAATAAAGGGAATAGTTTTTTTGACAGGAAAATGTAAACAAAAGAACATCTGATAAGCTGACAAGATTTGGTTCGCAGTGCAGAATTCCGCACGGGTCGACTAATTACTATTAATATCGTATTATCTCGTTAAGACACCGACGCAACATCGGCGTATTTTAAGGCGAATATGAATGAATGATGAGTGTAGAATGGGTGAGATGCCTTGTGTGGCCTTGTTACTGACGAAGACCGACTGATTATTTAGCCAGGATAATTAATTAATAGCCCAATGGCAGCTGGATTCATAAATCAGAAATCAGAAATCAGATCTTTATTGTCATTCGACTTTTACAAGCATTGACAAACGTCATTTACAAAAAAACGTGACGTAGAAAATATAACTAATTCATAGCACGATGTTCAAAACAATATATATGAATTATATATGTCAATGGTAAAAAACAATAATTACTTCTTGTCAATAAAATACTCAGATACACTGTAGTACTCCTTAGCAACCAAAAAGGATCTCAGCCTCCTCCTAAACTTACCCACATCAGTTACTGCCATGAGATCGGATGGGAGGGAATTGTATAATTTAATGCCTGCATACAAAGTCTGGTTTTTGAAAAAGGTAATGTTGTGACGGGGAATTGCCAGTGATCCAGCATTCGAAAGTGAAACCTAGAAATGTGGCCCATCTGAAAAAAGTGTTTATAAATACAGGGAAAAGTCAGTAAGTTATTTTTAGAAATAACACCTATGCAGACCCAAGCCTTGCCATTCCAAAAACCAGTATCGAACCATCACAAAACTCTCTCAGGATCTGGTTTAGGACTGAACCGGCGAACTTCAGATTATGGACATACACACTTCAGAGAATTAATGAAATTACGTTGGCAACAGCAATAATTCTGTTATGAAATTGTACTATAATCGAGAGGCCTGTATAGATTTTAAAAATATTATTTTAATATAGAGTTTATTACATTAAAAATATATAGGGATTTTACTAAGTGAGGGGAGGGTAAGACCTTGTCTGAGGACACTAGTTGCTCCTAGGGGATTTTATAAAAACTCTCGCCTAACAGTAACCACTTCAAATAATAATAATACAGTAATAATATTAATAACGAAGAATATTTACTTATAAACGTTTATCACATTACGTTAACAGGGTGTTTAGAAAATGAAAGTACAATTGATCATGGTTCATGCAAAAAATAAATACCCCGTGGCAGCAAACCTGCATACTCAGCGAATTTCCAATGCATATAAATGTATCTTAATACCACTTAAAGCCACATACCAAGTTTCATCAATATACATTCATAAACATTTTAATTATTCTCCATAAAAATAACATGGCGTCTGAGGATGCAGGTTTGCTGAAACAAGGCTCACAAAAAATGGGGTTTTATGCAAATTTGTTTACTCGACTAGGTGAAGCCTCATACCAAATTGTATTAATTTATGTTCATTATTAAGGGAAATAATATTTTACTCATTATCCATAAGTATAACATGGGGGCTGAGTACGCAGGTTTGCTGCTATGGGATCTATCGGCAAAAAACTACTTTTTCATGCAAATATTAATAGACCACAACAGTATGAAGCCGTACCAAGTTTTGTCAGGATAAGTTGATAAATAAGCAAGAAATGCAAATTTTCTTATTCCCCTTAAGGATAACATTGGAAAACGTACTGTGTTTAGCACTTTCAGTATCTCTGTAACCAATAGATGTAGAACAATTATCAAAAGACCAAATTGATTTTTTTAAAGCTGAATTTAATGGTGAAAACTAAAATTGGATTTACTAAAATATGATATGTAAAAAACTCAAAAAATTGTTGGGGTACAAAACCCCCCCAGAATACTTCTTTGGATAGAGCGATCTGGCCAGTTTTCGAACTTAAGGTCATAAATGCTGCTTTACATGTTTGTACCAAATTTCATTAAAATAGGACCATTTTTACGAGAGTTATCGCACCCACGGACACACACACATTAATATACAGTTTTGAACGAATGGTGTCTTTGGCATCTGGGGATTGCACTCACATTAACTCACTTTAACGAAAAGTTATCATGGTCCCAGGCCTAGGTTTTACCATGCTGACTACGGTAATAGCTTCTTCCCTATAGGGGGAATTCGCTAAAATAATTAAAACTGTAATGCACATACAATAATACCAAGTTTTCCAGTTATCTGTCTGCATGTAATTTGTAATGGAAATATGTTTACTCAAATCAGAATACAAAACTGAAACAAATGTTAAGACAGTTAGTTACCTCAAAACCATATACCAAAAAAATAAAAAGAATAACTTTACCGGAACGATTTATAACAATTCTGTAGGTTTCTTTTTTTACCCAGTGCCATAAAATTTCACTTATCTTGAAGCATCTCCTTAAACATATCATCGAGCGAAACATTTAGCTTGTCTTCTTCTTTCTTTCTCCCTCTAGCCGCATTAGGATTATTTTTTCGGGTGAGAAAAATCGGCCGCCTATTACTAAATAAACGCTAAGTTACTTCGTTTAGTACCATTTCAAAAGTCCTAAGCTTTGTTTAATGAAAACTTGTAAGACTTCAAAATTGTTTTGTATTTGTATTGTTTTCTATAATTGCTTAATAATAATACATACTGACGAAAACCATAAACCGGAAAACAATTAGTCTATAACAATACTGATATCACAGTGGTTCCATTCCAAATATTGATTAACCCTTTCAGATTGGACTTAACTTTCAAATTGTACAGTAAACGTTTGGTGTATTTCTTTGCACTTGCACATCGCACTTCGAACATTCTTTCAATATCACACTCATTAGCAAAAGTAAAGATACTGCACTCACTTTAAATCTAAATTAATACATTACACAAAAGGAAAAAAATATTAAAATATTGTATAGCAAATTAATATTACTATTACAAAGTCAACTGCTTGATCTAAAGCGGCATTAATTTGTGCAAAAAGTTATCCCTTGTACTTACATGCAAAGAGTTAGGGTTTAGTTATGCTCAGTAAAGTAACTTGTAGCTACGCTTTACTACAGTTTGCTATTCACTGTGTAGTAGACTGAAATCATAAACGTGGCCGGCGACCGTTTGCTTTTATGCCAAACGGCCGCGATAACGGCAGTAATGGCTCAGGCGAATGGCTGCATGACTTGTTAACCTGCTACAGCAATAAGCCAGTTTATGCAATTTGTTTACGCTACATGTTGATTTATAGGAAACATACCAGTGTTTGTAATTAGATAGTATAGTTCAAAACATTTCACAAAAACATTTATGATTGTCAAGCAACGTATTGAGTGAAAACAAATCTGTTATTCTGTATTTCCCACCTTTTGTTTGCAACCCACATCAGAGAATTGCGACCTTTTAGTCAGCAAAAAAATTAAGACATCAAAAACTATATTAAAGTTAAATCAATAATATTGCACTACGTCTCCATAGAAGTTCCCAAATGATACATTCAGTTTTTATTTCATAAGTTTAATAAGTGTGTACATCCTTTCGAAACGCAATATTTTCTGCAAAGATTTCAACAATAAACGTAATGTAAATTTTACCCATATAAGATATATATTTAACGCATCAATTGTTTTCTTTAATTTGTTATGTTTTCCCCTAAAATCATCTTAAATATGCATCCTTCACTTTATATCTTCAGATCATGTTTAGTGTAAGGGAGGATAGGGAGGAAGTCTCATAAATGGTAACTAGGCTTAAATAATGAAGTAGATTATTAAACCAACCGCACCACTCCAACTCTCAGATGTAATCATAGCTTTGATACCGTAAATTAATTACGTTTTTCATTTAACCGTAAACAAACATGATTAACAAGAGAAGTCTTAAAAAATTATTTTCATGTTAATTACCATTACTTAAATGTTTTTTGTTGTTTTTGTTTTGTTTGTAAACAGTTAGTTATTTTCTGTATTGTGTTTTAATTTAAATTAATTTAAATATGATGAATATATGTTTTATTATTTAATTTAGTTATATACATTATATGTATATATATATATATATATATATATATATATATATATATATATATATACGATAAACCAAACGCTCGAGAGTACCTATCAGCAGTAATAACCTGTAAATAGCTTTGACAATGTCAATTAATTAAGATTCAAATCTAACAGTTAGTTAATATTTAAATTAAAAAATAATAATTTTTACATAAAATATGCGGGTTTTCAACTTATAGCGTTTTTTCACTTTAAACCAATTTGAGGTATCGAGATAATAGCATTACTTAAATAAATTCATATAAAATCAATGTTTCAAGAAATATTCATTTTTATTTTTCTTAAAAATTTAAATATGACAAAACTACCAGAGAGTTGAATTAATTCTTAGAGGACAACAATAAAGTTATTGTTTTTACCCGACGCGACGGTTTAACGTATGTCATATATTCAAAGCGTAGTATATTACTATTATAAGTATACATACGGATATTATATGTTACGGATACGGATGGTATATGTTGGTAGATGCGGATATGTGTACTTAGTAGGCAAAAGGCAAAGCTGTGTTCGATTTTTACTACATTCAAGAGATAGCGTAACAATATTTTACATTTAACTCTCCCTGCCTGAGAAACAGACTGAGTTAAGTGAAGTGAAAACTTTCGTTCGCCAAAAAAGGCACGTGGCGAAAATGTCATTAAAACTTATGTGACTAACCGAAAAATGACGTTAACACGGGAACCATCGACAAACTGAATAACGTTGCAATAACATTTCGTGAGAGAAAACCAGATTAGTAAATTATTAATCGACAAGTAGTACTCAAGTTCGGTTTATAAAGTTTCGCGGTAAATATTTTATAATGTTACCGGTGAAAACTTGATCGCGGTGGTGGTTAGTATTCCTGAGGGGCGTGGTCTTATAAACCACCACAGTCTGGCGAGGCCCTTACCTCGGTGTTGAGGCCGGTCGTCAGGATACTGCTGACAACAGAGTGAGAATGTAATCTTCAAAACAAATAGGGTTCTCCTCCTCCGGCTGGCGCGTTTGACATCTTTTATAAGTAACAAACTTGATTTACGATATCACGTTCAATCGTTGGATATATTTGGTAGGTTTGGGTCCAAGTATATTATTCGAATATTTGGTTATTGGGACATCCAATTAGAGCAGATAAAGAAAAATATGTATTTTAGACAATTGAAAGGAGGGTATTCTTGTTAAGTTTAGGAAGGTTTCAAAAATAGATTTGTTTAAGGAATTCTAAAGTTATTTTTTAAACAGTTAGACAATTTTGAAAGGCACGCAACCTTAAGGACTGGAAAGTAATATTTTTCCATGTTTTAAGTTAAAAATAACGTTTCACAAGCCATCGTGCATTCAAAGGTTGAAATGTATTTAACAGAATCCAATTAATACTTAGTTGATTAAGTATTAAGTATTAAGTTTAAGTCAATTATGTAACCAACATCTACTTTAAAAATAAATACTTTTGTAAAACAAGTTGTAAAATTATAAAAATATATTTGTTGTTGTAAAGGATTTAAGGTAATATTTATTACCTAAAATATTGTTCACCACACTACGCTGTAATCACCTGTTTTCACAACGTCATTTAAATACCGAAAGTAGAGTTTTTCCGCTCAAGGGCCAAAAATTTTCGGCTTTAGGGCCGAAAGTCAGCTGATCTATTTAGCCAGTGTTGCCAACTTGTTTTCAAGCGTACACGACGTTACCTGGTTAATTTTGTGTACTATTTTGTGTTCTTTGGTTTAAACACTGGAACAAATAACAATAAAATTCAAAACATTGTACTATCGACTATTTGTTCATTGGTTTACTGTTTTTAGTCCGAGTTTGCATGAGGCCCCTCGTGTTTTATGACCGATCACATTTAACCAGTTAATAATTGTAATATGGTGAAAAATAGCGTTCACACCTCAGCCGAAAGGGTTTTGCATAGCCCTCGAACAATTTATAACCTCGACTTCTTCTCGGTCATAAAATACGATCTCGGGCCAGCAAAACCCCACTTTCGGCCGTTGGTGCGAAATATACTATTACAATCTACATTATTTTTAAAACTCAAAATTGTTTTAAAGGTCTTAGAAATGTTTTAATTTTAATATATATTCTTAATTGAATTTTACTTTTTGGCATGTCTTATTCAAGGTTTTCAAAGTATTGTATCTATTTTTGAATTATGTTCAAATAACAAGTTACGCAATAGTGAACAGCATTCAAAAATGTCCTGTGTTTCTAAGTAGAAGGTTTGTTAGAGGTTACACGTACAAATATTTTTTTAAATTTTAACTTCACCTGTAAAATATAGTTGTAGGCCTACCTTAACTGTTGGAGCGGACCAATGGCCAATTTCATTACAAGTATTTCTGTAGAAACAGAACTGTTGAGGTTATAAGGACTCGAGTTAGCTAGAAAACAACATTTTCAAAGACATTTTAAAATTTAATTAATCAATAAAACTTGTCACATTTCTCTAATGAAAATATATCTTATTTAAACGTGTGATATATTACCCCAGTAAAGTTCTGAAGCTTATATGGATACGATGAAGTCGTTACAACCTCTAATAACAGTCGTTTTGAAATTAAACCGTACCGCCTCATAACAGTTTGTGCGTGCAGTTAAGAGTCAGTGTGTTGTGAGTCAGGTCAGTGGCTACGAAATGCAAAGAGAGCAAAGCTGACAACGAATCTGAACATCAATGTCGGAATATCTACTTAGTTACCTCATAGCTAACAGCTTGAACATGTTTCCATCTTTTAATTAACCAGGAGTAAAATAACTCGCTTTAAAATTAACTTTGTTATTGACCTTAACACCTATTAAATAGATTATTTTATGAGTAAAATTATCACTTGATATGACTTAAGATGCCAAATTGCTTCTTAGCGTGACTAGTTTCAAGCAAACTACAGCGCATCCTCAGCCGCTCCACTTCCTGATAAAATAAATCCCATCTTGCGATGTTTGACAAACAAAAGTGCAATACACACTCAGACGAACCCTTAAAACGAACAGTCACAAACACTGGTAAAAACATTGAAAATCACCGTACCGGTACTGGTTTTACTCCGCACTTTCACTGTCACCAAAGTTGTAGGCTCCTTGACAGAATTTTTCATTGTTTTGACGTGTTTGTGACAGTTCGTTTTAAGTGTTCGTCTGAGTGTGTGATGTACTTTTGTTTGACAAGCATTGGAACATCGGATTTATTTTAACAAGAAGTGGAGCGGCTGAGGATGAGCTGTAGTTCGCTCGAAACTAGTCCCGCTAAGAAGAAATTTGGCATCGTAAGGCATTTTACGTGAGTATTTTACTCATAAAATAATCGTTTTAAAATTATTTAACTTACGTTTTACTAAGTGTCATCATTACAAGAAAGGGGATGCCTCTGTAGAGTCAAGTTTATCACCTCACAACTGGGTTTAAAGCTGATTTTATGATGTATTAACATGATTCCCCATTTTTCATAAGGCTTCTACACCATCACTGATTCCGTATACTCTTTTTAATTAAATTAAAATACTCGTGGTATAAGCCCAAGTATTTCGGCAAGAAGTTTAAAGTTAGGATATAATCCACAGGTCTAAACTTGGCAATGTCCCATGGGAGGTCTTCAATCTCCTCCTACTATGAGGTAAGTCTTCGTGGAAGGATACAATCTAAATTAAAGGATATAATAAATTACCTTACATCATATCAAGATATATTTGCACCTACACTGCACTAAAAATATTAGACGCTCTGGGATGTATTTGAATTTTTTTTAAATATTAAGAATCATATGTGGAATCTTAATTTTCCTTCCCAAGAGAAGTTTAAGCTTTTTAAACGATTTCAAATAATATTATTGTTGACAACTTAAACTGTATAAATATGTAGTTCTACTGTATTTCGTTTCCTGTTTATTTTTTTGTTTATTCATGGTTAACATACTTCTCGACAATATAAGTAACTTATATGAATAAGTAAGTTTGGAATAATGTAGCTTTGTGTATTTCTTTCGAAGAACATCTCTCAATCTATTTTTTAATAAATTCCAGGAATGCTTAGTACTTACACAAATATATGTACGTATATTGTATACTATAAACATTACACTTATCGTGTGCGATCAATTTGTTGTACTAAATTTCAAAGTGCAATGAATTTCGGAAGCAAAATGTAACTAATATGTAAGCTATAAAAAAATAAGTGAATAAATTAAATTTAAAATGATTGCAAAATATACATTATTGATTCGATGATTTTAATTTTAAATTAGTACAAATCAGTAAGAAGGATGACTTAAAGAAATGAAAATATGTGCGTTTAAAGTATTTTGTTGTTACATGTAATAATGTATTAATGAATTAATTTTAAATATCACATCGTTGCGAGTTTATGAAAATTGTAATCTATCTATCTGAATTTATTGAACTACTCCTCGCAATAGTTTTATCAACTTCTTTATTGTAATGTTTTACACCTAACGAAAAACAAATTTATTCCATTTCAGAGAAACAGATCTTCATTGCTATGGAGTTGTTTATTTCTCAGAATATAACAAATGTTCAGGGAAATAAAGAAACTTTCAACTCAAGGGAGAGGTGGTTCCAAAAGTGACAGTTTGTTATCATCAGGTTAGAATAAGTAACGGATGACAAAAGGACCCTGTGCCCCCCCCCCCCCGCAAACAGTGACTGTTGAATACTCCATCCTTCCTTTGAGGGTGGGGATTTGACATATGGCCAAATATTGATTCTTTTAGTCTCCGTCTTATATGAATAGAACAACGAGTATGGACATACAAACAAATATCTACTTCTGAAAATTGGTAGAAAATATAGTAAAATCCAATTTAAAAAAATTAACACCAACCTTTTGTTAAAACCAATGTTTATGTGTGTATCCCTAATCTGTAGCAACCGATCTATATTTTTACTAGATGAGAAAAATTTAAATTAAATTCCTATAAAAACTGCAAGATCATTAAGCTATTCTTTAATCAAATATTAAAACGAAAATAATGTTTTTGAGGAGTGGATTACAATTTTTAATAGATTTAAGAATGTTGTAGTTTAAATATTTTATAATTTTAAAATGACTTATCACCGGGATTCAACTAAAAATATCTTACAAACCATTCAAATATATTTGAACTTCAGTGTGCTCATATACAATAAAACTGTAACTACACATATAATATGGTATAACACAAATCGATTTCGGGCATAATGATTATCGAAGTAACCAATCTAAATCGATTGTACGCCATCTCAAACGTGTATTTACATTTGTAAATAGCTGTATTATGTCTAAAAGTGTAGAAAGACGTGTTTTATTACATTCCGTAATTATAACAATACATACTTCATTCTAATTGAAAATTAGTTTGTCTTAACCATATTTTTAAACTGTCCACTTACCATATTATTTGAAAGTCGTTCATTTATTGCTTACTTTTGTTTAACACTTAAGTTAACATTTTAAACTATTTAAATTGTTTTGACTGAATTAATTTATTAATAATAAAGTATATTGAATATTTATTATTTTAATTTTTTATCTTTTAAATTTATTATTGATGTATTAAATTATTTTAGAGGAATTTGTGACAATATAGTTTTCCATGATTTGTAAAAGTTATTATTTAATATCCATTTATTTAATGAATCAATAAAATTATTTACGTTTTATTTGACTTAAATACTCTTGATATATTCTATTTGTGGGGGTTTATTTGTACCTCTCTCTTAGCGAGTTTATTCTCATAGCTAAAATTAATATTTTTAATATTAAAATTAATTTTAATTTTAATGTAAAATTAATATTTTTTAACTTATTAAGATCTCATTTTCTAAAATCACAACAAAATTATGCGTGACATAATGTAAGTATTGCTCTCATACTTCTAACAATATTTATATACGCTATAAAGGCAATCAACATATAAGAATAAATAATAAAACTTGCAGAAATAATATCTACCAGACAGCAAAAACAGATTTGAACAATGTTGTCAATAAATATAATAATATTCAAAATGACCTAACAAACTAAACATTTAGCAAACCCCTTTCAACCAATATACTTAGTTGGTAGTGAGAAATGCATAAAACAGAGTATTCAGGTTATCTCGCTTTCAAGGGACGGAGACCCGCCCTGATACGCAAAAAAAACAATTTATCTGTTCATTGCCACCCTTTTGCTTTACGAGCGTGATACGTGAAGTTTATTACACTTGCGTCTTGAATCGGACGGGACTTTCATAAACAACTTCACAAACTAGAATTCATTCCTTACGATAAGTTAAGATATGAAAGTCGTTGTTCCTAAAGAAATAAATTTCCCCTTTTACATAAATTTCTATCTCAACCCAAGATAAATTTATTGAAACACATATGTTTTGCCTTCTTGAAAAGCTTGCAGCAATTAAATAAGCAATTTTTAAGTGAAGAAATTATTTTTGTAAATATTTTGTAACGTATGTGAGAACGTATACGCTAGGAACTTAAACTTTAACATAACTGTGGTTCCACGTCCATACTGCTTCTTTTTTCTGCATATACCAATGTTGTTAGTGAATTTCCTTTGGAAAGTGAACTATTAGCATGACCCGCACGGTGAAACTTAAGCCCGGGACCACCATAGAAGTTCCTAACGTGACCCCCTGAACACGTTTTGGGGGGTCGTTCAAAATTGTATATATATATATATATATATATATACATATATATATATATATATACATATATATATATATATACATATATATATATATATATATATATGTGTTTGCACTCTAGCGGTCGCATTTTTTGTCCGATTAACTTCAAATTTGGTAGGGACGTTTCTTTCTGTAATCAGTTGGACAAGTTCATTGGGCAAAACAATCGGAAAACTCCAAACCCCTTTTTTGGTGATTAATCTTTCAAATTTCGAGTTTTTGGGCCCAAAAAAGGTCAGAAGAGCCCCGTATGTAAAATTAATGCGTATAATAAGATGGGAATTAGTGAGGCGAAAGTTATAAGCCCTCTCTCGTCATTTTAGCATACATAATGACCGAGTTATTAAAGAAAATTTGTTTTGACCAAACACAGTACGTTGTCTTATGGGGGGTTTACACTAGAAAAGCCTGCTACTCCTTTGTTAGAGTACTTTTATCATCCCCAGCAACCTCACGCCTACTTTCAAGCCTGAATGGACCTTCTCCTAACATTATAATGCGCAAAATTGTATTCCCAGCATTGCAGGCAAATGAAACCAGGAGCATCAGAACAGCCAAAAAATCAATGTTTTCAGATTTCAATAAAAATTGGAATACATGTATGTTTTTACATTTATTTTGATTTTTAAAAGTTTTTATATGGAAATTCACTTCCCTCACGTCAGCGTGCTGCGTGCGAACTCGGTTTTCTGTTATTATTGCAACTTAAATTTTTTCTGTTAACCATAATTAGTGAATTTCCTTTGGAAAGTGAACTATTAGTATGACCCGCACGGTGAAACTTAAGCTCGGGACCATCATAGAAGTTTCTAACGTGACCCCCTGAACACGTTTTGGGGGGTCGTTCAAAATTGTATATATATATATGTATATAAAATACAAATTGTATATATGTGTGTGTGTGTGTGTGTGTGTGTGTGTGTGTGTGTGTGTGTGTATGTGTGTGTGTGTGTGTGTGTGTGTGTGTGTGTGTGTGTGTGTGTGTGTGTGTGTTGCACTCTAGCGGTCGCATTTTTTGTCCGATTTACTTCAAATCTGGTAGGGACGTTCCTTTCCGTAATCAGTTGGACAAGTTTGTTTGGTAAAACAATCGGAAAACTCTAAACCCCTTTTTAGGGGATTAATCTTTAAAATGTCGAGTTTTTGGGCCCAAAAAGGGTCAGAAAAGCCCCGGACGTACAATTAATGCATGTATTAAGATGTAAATTAGTGAAGCGAAAGTTTTAAGCCCTCTCTCGTCATTCTATCATAAATATTTACGGAGTTATTGAAGAAAATGAATATCGGCTTAACACAGTACGTTGTCTTATGGGTTTTTACATTAGAAAAGCAATTAGAAAGCATTGAAAAAGCATGTTATTCATTTGCTGGTGTACTTGTTTAATCCACAGCAACCTCACACCTACTTTTAAGCCTGACTGGACCTTCTCCTAACCTTATAATGTGCAAAATTGTATTCCTAACATTGCAGGTAAATTAAACCAGGAGCATCAGAACAGCCAAAAAATCAATGTTTTCAGATTTCAATAAAATTGATATAAATTTATGTTTTAACACTGGGTTTGAGTTTTAAAAGTTGTGTATGTGGAAATTCACTTCCCTCACTTCAGCATGCTGCGTGCGAACTCGTTTTTGCTTATTATTGATTTTGTTTTATTATAAAGTTATTAGGAACTTACTGTTATTGCTATTGTAAATAGTTTATTTTGTTATTTTATTGTTCTGTACCACACTTACAATTTATCGTTCTTATTATTGATGATTATTTCTAATGTTATTCTGAGTTTTTTGTTATCATAATATTTATTACTTGTTATCTCTAATCTATTTTTATTAATTTAATGCATCTCACTATGGGGAAAGTAGCTGTTGTTTTGTTATGATTGACAAGTGTGTTATAATGAGTTATTTCTTTCTTCTGAACTTTATTCTTGCTGAAAAAGGGTCTTCCGTCAAATCAAAAAACAAACATGTTTTGAGGTTACAAACTTAACCTAAGGGATCGTAAAACATTGGCCACCTTCAGTGGTGACTTGCGTCAATAATATGATTTAACTATTCTTTTACCCAGTTATTTATTATTTATGAAAAGAATCGTTACAAGTACATTACATCGGTACAATGTGATTCGAGTTGACGTAATAAAATTAGTTTTGTATAATTTGTACTACTGTATTTCGTTATTTTACACGGCCCGTACCTCAGGGGTGATGAGGTTGGTTCGGTTGAAGTCCACCGTCACCATGTCCGCCTCCGTGAGGTTCATTCCAACTGAAACAATATCAGATGTAAATAAATTTGCAATGAATAATTACAAAATACAAATATACATTAAACCAGTAGCTCCGTTATCATGTAAGATTTCTTCACCGTATAACATAGAATGAGTGCACTGTATTGTGGTATAATTTGATGTAATTGAAAATGAGCAAAACTTTTTTAATGCTTGGTCTATTTTTCAAAATTTTTCGAGTGTTACTATTAATGATTAAATTGTCGTGACTTAATTAAAAAACTCAAAACTTCTATACAATTCAGTCATTGATTTGATTCATACAAAGTCCTTAACTACGGATCGAGTTTATATTTTTTGTCATTTCACATGGCGGATGTTTTTTTGAGTTTGAAAGCTAATTATCTGAAAACAACAGGTCACAGGGACATTTAAAAATTCAGGTGAACGCTATACAATTTAGTAGATAGTAATTTATTTTTGGGGTAAAAAGAGATTATAAATCTACACTTATTTAATAGGCGAGCAGGTTTTTTGTGACAATCACTCCTCCCAAACTACTGAACCGATTTTCATGTTTTTGGTGTCATTAGAAAGAGCCTAACGTGAAGTTCTGCAGGGAACTGTTTTTATAGAGAAATAATTTGTGAGTGAGGCCCTGAAGCCCCTTAAAGTTGAGTGTTTTCCCATAAGCTTAACATTAGGAAATAACTATAAGTTTTAAGCAATCAGATGGATAGAGTAAACACAGTTAATCAGCAGGCCATGTTGGCTTTGGAACGGTAACACAATATTTATATGGGGATATCAGTATAATATTACGTTGTGATCACGAGTGAAGCCGCGACAGGCTACTAGTTGTGATAATTCTCTGCAAGTAAGCGGGACTATTACGTCACGTTTGGGAGAAGCATTATAACATGTTCAGACTTATATAATGTTAATTTTAGGAAATATTATAACATAAAGTTTGTATTAAGACGCATATTGACTATCCTTATCTTTTAGGCTAATGCATATATTTTTACAAAATGGAATAACCCATACAAAGATAAATGTACTCACTGGGAGTTCCTATTTACCCAAAGAAAAACTGTTAATTTATGAGTTACACTACAAAACTAAAAACGTAAATTTGTTTAAAAATTGTGACTACGTAAAGGGTTCTTTGCGATTAACCTTCCAATTTAATATTAATTTTGAAATGTCTTTTTTTATTCACAACTGAAAAAAAATATTATTAGTGAACATTTACTTGTATCATCCATAATAACAGGTAACAAATGTCGTAACAAACACGTAACAAACAGGTAACAAACACGTCTAGAACCACAGATGCTTCCGGAAGAAGAGAGCTATAAAAATGTGTTCCAGCAAAATGGCAAAGGCACATTTATCAGCGCGTAGGAGACGTGCTGTGGCATTCTGTGTTATTTATGTTGCACTTGCTACTGTTTTATGTGTTTTAAATGTCTTAACGTATATATAAACCGTTAATTTGTTTGGAAATATCTTGTTTTATAACGAAGTTTACGATTCTTAACTTTTGACTGTGACACTTCCACAATTGATTTTTGCGTCGTATTTATTTAGTAAAGGGGATATCACAAAATGGAAAGTTTAGGATTTTAAACCTAAAATTAATCCGCTCCTTTTAGTGGGTCTGCCAGTACGTAATTTTCACAAATTCTTCAAAACGGAAAAGATTTCTGAAACCTTTTAGCGAATTTCCCCATAGGGAAGAAGCTATTACCATAGGTCTCATGGTAAGAATTAAGCCCGAGACCATGATAACTTTTTGTTTTGAGGTCCCCAGATGCCAAAAACACTATTCGTTCAAATTTATATATATATATATATATATATATATATATATATACATATGTGTGCGTGTCCGTTACCGGGATAACTTGAGTAAAAAACGTCCGATTTCGATGAAATTTGGCTCAAATGTGTAAAGTGACATTCATGACTTTAAGTTCGAAAACCAGAAATATCGGACCACGGGAAGGGGGGTTTATGGGGGTTTTAAATTTTCCAAAAATCAGTTTTTTGCATTTTTCACCCTAAAATTTTTAAAAAACTTAATTTTGGTTTTGACCATGTTATAGAGCTTAAAAAACAAATAATATGGTTTTTTGAATTATTAACCTAGGTTAAGTGGTTGCGGATAAAATCCAAAAAAACCTGCCCATAAAATCTCCCATGTTAATCTTATGGGAAAAAGGTTTTTGGCTTTTCCTCAGTTCATTTCTATATAAACTTCACATTTGCTTTTACCAATCAGTTTAGCTTAACAAAACAATCATTTTGGTGTTTAAATTATGATTCTACGTCCAACCGTTGCCGTGATATTCAAAGTGCTAAACTCAGTATGTTGTCCAATGTTATCCTTATGGAGAATATTTAAAATTTGATATCTCGATTATTTATGAACGTATATTGATGAAACTTGGTAGGTGGCTTCACCTAGTACTGGTATATTGATATTTCCACAAAAAATTGATTTTTTTTTTACTATCCTCTTAGCAGCAAACCTGCATTCTCATCCCTAATGTTATTCTTATGAAGAATAAGTAAAATGTAATGACTCCCTTAATTATGAACATAAATCATTAAAACTTGGTATATAGCTTCACCTGGTTGAGTTATATTGATAATTGCAAAAAAACCCGCATTTTTATCTTCCTCGTTGCAGCAAACCTGCGTTCTCAGCCCTAATGTTATTCTTATAGAAAATAAATAAAATGCTATATATCACTTATTTATTTAAGTATTTTTATGAAACTTGGTAAGTGGCTTTATGTGGTAGTAAGAAATATATTCATTCATAGGAAATTCGCTGAGTACGCAGGTTTGCTGCAACGGGGGTATTTTATTGTTGTACTTATACTATTACTATGGAATTTTGGAAATGTATTTCAAGTTGAACTTACCGTTCGCAATTGTTGGCCTTATTTAAAAGGACCTTAAAAATCTTAAGGTAGAACAAATGTAATTGGGCGAGCTCACGAAGTGAGTCAGACCCCATACCCAACTTCAATGCTGGTACTAATAATGAAAGGATCTCCAAGTGGAGTATCTCAACACAAGATAACTAGAAAACTCATCCACAGATCTAAAAACTTCAAATTTTGCCGGTAAATTATTCAGTAGGAAATCTCAGACGAGTTCATTATTGGAATGATTTTGCAAAGTATGTATAAAATTATCTTGAAAACTAATCAAATTTGTCTCCCATAAGATTGACATTGGGAACCATTTTAGTGGTGCTTGAGTTGTTGATATTTGTAAAACCCTTTGTCAACTGTCAAATTTTGATCAAGTGAATTATAAAATAAACAAAACTGAAACTGAAAACTAATTTTCCTACTTCAAATAACATATTCAGATTTTAGTCATTTAGTAGCTATTCTACTACACGACCATTCTACGTTAATGAATGGATTATGTAAATAGCGTAATGGATTTTAAATACAAGCGTTTTCAAATCGTACAGACATTGTCTTCCCAGTATTTTATGTTTAACTATTGGTAACTGCCGACTTTCTTTGTGTAAAACATAGCCTATCTCTTGCAACAAATTAAATACTACCACCCATAAATATTCTTTCAATTAAAAATGTATGTAAAGCTCAAAACTGTATACAATCTGAACAAAATAAAGATAACACACAAACACTGCGGCTCCACAAGCAGAACTTCACTCGGGATTGATGAGGACGGGTTAAAAACATTTTAAAATAACTTTTAACAGCGTGGCCTACTCCAGCTTTATTGCTGTTTACTTGAGAAACCATTGTGAAAACACGCAGAGCGATAGTCTTCCTGCTTTGGTTCGACTAAGAATAGTTTTGCAAATAACATAGTTTAATGTTAAGTTTTAAGCCTTTGCAAGACTTCAGTATTAGTGTGAATCAAATCTAAGTGTGTTTTTGGGTATTATTAATTTTGTTTGGTTACAAAAAATATTAAATTTATAAAAGGGTTTATTAATATCCATAGTTGGAAGGAATCTTTTCGATGAAAAAATACACAATGACTATAAACATCAAGATGAGTTTGTTTTGTACCATGGTAAAACTTTTACTTATTTAGTGTTGTGATTTATTTGCTTTTAATTTCGTGTGATTTGGAATAATGACCCAGAGAGTTATTAGGAAGTAAATTTTAAATTTCAATTGTTCAAATAATATTTTCTTTAGAACTGCCGAGTGAAAGGGTTTTGGGAAAACTTTATTTGTCAATTACCCCTTTAATAGTTTTATCTTTCACATACTTTTTATATCTCTATGGCATGCCGACTGTGAAATTTAAGTTTAAATAATCGCGTCATGAAGTTCATAATTTTAGTGGTTAAATTAACTGAATATTAATAGTTCCTGAACAGTTAATATTGCGATATTTTGATGAAAATCACGAAACGAAGGAAAAACTCTAGAGATGATTTCATTCATGATTTTTCTTGTATTTAATAGTGGAAGTCTCGATTTTCAATGGTTACAACAACCTTAAACTCCTAATTTGTTTTATCATACCCTATTGAAATTGACCAATTACATTACTTTATATTGAAACTTCTTTTTCTGTTGGTAGAATTTGCGTTTGGGCTCGTTGAACTTAAAACTGGTCTTACAAAATAAAATTAAAACATAGCTAAATGGCACATTTTTGCAGCACTGTTTTAACTATCAAGGCCTATGGTTAAGAATATGCAATTACATATTAAGTCTACATATTGAGTTAGTTGTTGTTTTCCCTATACTATTGCAGTAGATGGAATTAGTAATCAACGATGTTAAACTACATACGATATAGTAGAGCATTGTGGAGGGGCAGGTGTGCACTAGGCAACGTAAATCTTACCACTGACAGTTATAGCAACAGTGAGCCCTGGTGTGCTATCGTCAATCATGAGTTACTGTCACTGACTAGGCCTACGACATGCGTGTTAAACTACTACAATGAAATTGTAATAGTGTTTTAAAAAGCATACAACTTTTGACAATTTATTTTACAATTAAAAATTTAGAATTAAATTATTTTCAAATTTTGATTTCGTTAGATTATAAAGCTTAACAGAATTGTTTTTAGTTAGCTATAAAACGTAAATAGTTTGTAAACTTTATTCTAAAAAAAACCTTATGATGGGCTCTTCTTCAAACAAAACACGATCTTGTTTAGGAAATCCATCTTCCAGCATAGCAACTATGCAGCTGGACGTAGTAAAATACTATAATTTAACATATTTTAGTTAACTGTTACATATTTTATATAATCCGCCACAATCGATAATTCCAGCATAGTTTCCCTTAACTGATGATCCCTTTCCCTTTAAAATTTCGACCCCTTTCTCACCAATTGACAAAACTCCAATCTTGATGATAAGCACATCGTCCAATTAAAATTATTACTCTTTTACCTAAACTCCCATCTTCCCTTCTTCAAGCATAGGACTTATTTTTAGGGTTTACTTTTGCCAAAATAACCTTAAATATGTCTTTAAAAAGTATTCAGTCTTCTTCGTTATATTTTAAAAATGGTGTTCTAATAGATGTTGTATTTATTTTCTTCTCTGTTCTTGCTGTAGTACTTTTTTTAAATTTAGGCCTATCAAGAGTTGCTTTACATACAATTTAAATAAATACGTTCCCAATCATAATTTATGTACAAAATATAAACTTTGAAGGTAGCTAGAGCCTTTCTCAAAAGTTCGTCCTTAAAAAAACGGGGGCAGAAACATGAGCTTTTAACCTCTAACGACACTAATACATTACTAAAGTGACACTGAGACATAAAGTCACTAAAACATAAAAATCAGTTAAAGTTTGTAGGAGGAGTTCCATAAAAAAACGGTACTCTAGTCTTTCAAAAAATGTACAGTCTGTGTGAGTGTTTGCTCTGATACAGCTCCTGTGCAACAAATCTTCACACGTCGGTCATTTGGTATTAGATCGTAAAGAGTTTTATTTCTCAGAACTTTGTTACAAATACGACGAACCCGACGGTCAGGGTCGGGCCCGTCGCACCAACGTGAATGAATGCAGATGTATTCACACCCTTATTCAAGACATCTGTATGGAGGAGATAGTCCCTTTGCAATTCAGTGCAGACTCTTATGTAGTCCTGATGGAAGGGAACCTCGCGAGAGGGCTTATCACAGATGCACACTCTGTTTGGAATTGATTAAATCAGTATTTGTTTATCTGTGGCGCTACCTGAGTTTTATTCCAGTTATTTAATTTCCTGTAAACAAATCATGAACGTTATGAAATTTAAATCGTCTTCAAGTTTAAGAGCAAAGTAAGAAAGTGAATTCTTGATAAGTCTGCAAACATTTCGTTAAATATTCTTTTTATATCTAAGTTTCTTTTGAATGTTCAGCAGGACGTATTGGAAAATTGTATAAAAACGCTACTGAAACTTATTTATTTATTGTCATGCTGCAAAACAAAAACCTAAGTTACATTTAGCAGTCCTTTTCATGTTAAAATAAATTACGAGTCATGCCCATAGAAGTCAATTAAAACATGTTGTATCATTATATTATTAAGTAATCTTTCACTAATCCGTAACTTTGTTATCTTCAGTTAATACATACATAGGGTACATTCAAGTTACAAATATTTAATAAATTCTGTGTTGCATCAACTTTATTCTTTCTTCCAGCTGCAAATGAATATCCAAATGTAAATATTCAATTAGTATACTCTTCTTAACAAAAGTTTCATTTTTATTTTAAAAGCGAACCCTAAATTAAGCTGTTTTGTGCAATTATTTGGTGTTAATAAAATCCAAAATCTACTGATGTATTTTATAATCTATTGAGTCTCTGAAAAATAAATACCCCGTCGCAGCAAACCTGCATACTCAGCGAATTTCCAATGCAAAATATGTGTCTCAATACCACATAAAGCCGCATACCAAGATTCATAAAAATATATTCACAAATAAGCGATACATAAAATTTTAATTATTCTCCATAAGAATAACATGGGGTCTGAGTACGCAAGTTTGCTGCTACGGGAGCCTTTGGCAAAAATATTTTTTGACCAACTATTAATAGACCACAACGAGATGAAGCTGTATACCAAGTTTCGTCAGTATACGTTCACAATTAAGCGAGATATAAAAATTTTCTTTACCTCCATAACAATAACATTGGACAACGTACTATGTTTAGCACTTTCAATATCTCGGTAACCAATTGACGTAGAGGAATGATCAAAATACCAAATTGTGTGTTTTTCTAAGCTGAATCCAATGGTGAAAACTAAAATTTGACTATTTCAAAAATTATATGTAAAAAATTCAAAAAAGCCATTTTTGGGGTACAAAACTCCCGAAAAATACCCCTTAAGGTAGAGCGATATGGCTGGTTTTCTAACTTAAAGTCATAAATGTTCCTTTAAACGTTTATACCATTACCATTAATTTCATCAAAATCGGACCTTTTTCACGAGAGTTATCGCACCCACGAACACATATATGTATATATATATATATATACATATATGTATGCATATATATATATATATATATATATATATATATATATACAGTTTCGAACGAATGGTGTTTTTGGGGTCTGGGGACCTCAAAACGAAAAGTTATCATGGTCCCGGGCCTAGGTCTTACCCTGCCGACTACGGTAATAGCTTCTTCCCTATAGGGGAAATTCGCTAAAAGAGTCAGAGGTTTATATCTTCGGAGTTTTAGGATTACAATGTAAATGTTACGAAGACAAGATATTCTCGCCGGCCCTGGCTTTTAGTAATATCTCAAGGGCGTATAAACGATAAAATACCCCCGTAGCAGCAAACCTGCATACTCAGCGAATTTCCAATGCATATTAATTTATCTTAATACCACATAAAGCCACATACCAAGTTTCATCAATATACATTCATAAATAAACGATTTATGACATTTTAATTATTCTCCATAAGAATAACATGGCGGCTGAGTATGCAGGTTTGCTGAAATAAGGAACACTAAAAATGGGCTTTTATACAAATATCATTATAACTCAACTAGGTAAAGCCACATACCAAGTTCTATTAATTTATGTTCATAATTAAAGGAGATAACACGTTAATTATTCTCCATAAGAATAACATGGGGCTGAGTATGCAGGTTTGCTGCTACGGGAACTATCGAGCAAAAAATGGATTTTTGTGCAAATATCAATAGACCACAACCAAATAAAGCCATATACCAAATTTTGCCAGTTTACGTTCATAAATAAGCGAGATATACAATTTTTCTTTTTCTCCATAAGAATAACATTAGACAACGTACTGTGTTTAGCACTTTCAATATCTCGGTAACCAGTTGACGTAGAGCAATGATCAAAATACCAAATTGTTTGTTTTTTTAAGCTGAATTTAATGGTATAAATTAAAATTTGATTTAAATTAAAATTACATGTGAAACCCCCAAAAAACACATTTTTGGGGTACAAAACCCCCCAAAAACCCCCCTTCGGATGGTGCGATTCATCTGGTTTTCGAACTCGTTCAAATAAATCGTACTTTACACATTTGTACCAAATTTCATTAAGATCGGACCTTTTTTACGAGAGTTATCGTGCTTACGGACACATATATATATATATAAATATATATATATATATATAAATATATATATATATATATATACATATATAAAAATTTGAACGAATGGTGTTTTTGGCATCTGGGGACCTCAAAATGAAAAGTTATCATGGTCTCGGGCTTAAGTCTTACCATGAGACCTACGGTAATAGCTTCTTCCCTATAGGGGAAATTCGCTAAAAAACAGCGAGAAACGAGTTCGCACGCAGCACGCTGACGTGAGGGAAGTGAATTTCCATATAAAAACTTTTAAAAATCAAAATCAATGTAAAAACATACATGTATTCCAATTTTTATTGAAATCTGAAAACATTGATTTTTTTGGCTGTTCTGATGCTCCTGGTTTCATTTGCCTGCAAAGCTGGGAATACAATTTTGTGCATTATAATGTTAGGAGAAGGTCCATTCAGGCTTGAAAGTAGGCGTGAGGTTGCTGGGGATGATAAAAGTACTCTAACAAAGGAGTAGCATTCTTTTCTAGTGTAAACCCCCCATAAGACAACGTACTGTGTTTGGTCAAAATACATTTTCTTTAATAACTCGGTAATTATTTATGCTAGAATGACGAGAGAGGGCTTAAAACTTTCGCCTTACTAATTCCCATCTTATTATATGCATTAATTTTACATACGGGGCTCTTCTGACCCTTTTTGGGCCCAAAAACTCGAAATTTGAAAGATTAATCCCCAAAAAATGGGTTTGGAGTTTTCCGATTGTTTTGCCCAACGAACTTGTCCAACTGATTACAGAAAGAAACGTCCCTACCAAATTTGAAAAATTGCGACCGCTAGAGTGCAAACCCATATATATATATATATATATATATATATATATATATATATAAAATTTTGAACGACCCCCAAAACGTGTTCAGGGGGTCACGTTAGGAACTTCTATGGTGGTCCCGGGCTTAAGTTTCACCGTGCGGGTCATGCTAATAGTTCACTTTCCAAAGGAAATTCACTAATAAATACAACATATTTTATGTTCGTTATGTTTCAATTATGTTTTTAAACATCAAGGATGTTGCATTGGAAATATTAGTCTGGAGCTGCATAAAACCATTTTATCAGTTCAGGAAAATGTCAAAACAAATTACTAACGATTAGTTCTGATTAATGTTACTTCATAATTTAAGCTAATTTAAACATAAAATAGCTTTATGGAAGTTCTTGGCTTAGAAGCTCGTTTAATGGGAAAACTTACTTGTTTCCTTAATTTGGAGTTTTCAGAGTGAAGTTTTAAATTTCGTACCCCAGTGCAAATCTTTTATCACTGGACTGTTTTTCTTAACAGCCGACTTTTAGTGGGATTGTCGATAACGTCCGCCGCGACCAACTTAACTGGCTACGTTTTACAGTTGGCGTTAACCCAATTTTTAACTGAGATAAAAACTAGTAAACGCTAGTAAAAGCTAGTAAACGTCTATCATAAGTGAAAAATTACAGCCGTTGCGTCAAAAAAAGTTAAATATTTTTAGTCTGTACTTCAACAGGCTAATGTTGAATTTCTCTTCGTGGCATCACGAAGATACTTAAAGCCATATAGAACCAATATGGGTATTATAAAGCTCTTTATTACTCTATGTAACTACAATAAGTGGAAATAATAATTACATAAAATATAATACAGGTCAGAAACGCAAAGGCGTGCTCAGTGCCTTTCGCTGTGTTGGTCGGATTTGTGTTCTTTTTTTTAACAAGGTTGAAATTGCAACATAATTTTAAAATAACATTTAACACTATAATAAATTTCATTGTATTTAATTATTTTTACGGTTATTTAAATTTGTCATCTCAAATTTGGAGGAATAATTTTATATATTACAAATTATGACCAGTGTTTAAAATTGTGTTACGTTTTAATTAATGAAAATATATACTTATGTTCAATATATAATATACTTCTCTATAAAACTGCTCAATTTATAAGGAACCTTTTCTTTAATATTCATATTATTACTTAAAATTAGCAACATTTATAACTTCCATTTTTACAGGCTTTTACACACATTTTTGAAGGTTAATCTTTTACGAATATCAAAGATTTAGTAATTTTGTTTGATGATTTCTACAGGGATCAGTTCAACGATCGGATCATTTCCTTTTAATACTTCTCATTATATAAAAAAATATGTTTAAATTTTGACTAGAACTATCCATATCAAAATGTTTAGTCCAATATCTTTGTCCAACATAGGCCACTGTTTCATTCCACCGCGGGGTTGAACTCAAAACAATATAATCCCCCGGGATTGAACACTATTGTCTGGTAATCATTGAATTGCGACAGCGCTTGCAGGCGATATTGTGAGATTGCATTGTATATCCAAACTTTAGCTAACAGAATTAATTATTCTAGTTGTGGGAGCCCAAAACTATTATTTTAGATAATGGGTACAACATTTTAACTTTCACACTTGTTTTTATAAAAATTATAGTTTAAATTATAGGAATTCTGCTCACTATCCAGCAATCAGGCTTTAAAATATATTTCTCAACAATTCGATAAAAATACAATATTTCTAAGATAATAACGGGTTTGAACATAAATAAAATATTTCCGTTAGGTAACTGCGGAAGTTAAATTTAAGTTGGTCTTGAGACACATTGGTGTGAGAAGCAGGTTGTACAGTCGCGAATGTCTCGTGTCTAATGTCTGGCGGCCTTCTTGACAACTACCAACTGATATATCTGAATAACGAAATAACATGGATTAAAAATAAATTAAATACCGATCCACACAACACACACTTCGAGAAACGAATAAAATCCGGCGAGAATTTCCGTCACCCAGGAATATTTCCATGTGAATAAAAGTGTAACAAAATAATTGGCCAATAATATTCCTAAAAACCACCTAGACTTGGCACGCACGTTATACCAGTGTTTTTTATTATTATTTACATGGATTCTGAAACAATTCCGATACTAATATATTTATAAAACCACAAATACTACAAGGATAATAATCTATATTTACAACAACAACAAAATTAAAAAATCTATTTTTTTAGTTTGGGAGCAATTTTGAATTTCTTTATGAATGTTAGTATTTGATTAAAACTTCTATATATATAGTACGCTAAGGCAATTGTAAACAAAACTCCTCCTTGATTTTTATGAACTGCTTCGATCCGTAGTTGTACAAAGCAGCTTTAAATTTGTTATACTTCCTTTTTTAAGGGAACATTCCACCCTAAAATAGTATATTTCATCACTAGGGCCAAAAGTGACGCTTTTCGATACGAGCTCAAGCTTAACTTAGCGAGGAAAATTAGCTAGGATCGAAAAGCCACTTTTGGCCCGTGTGATGAACGATATTTTTCGTCATACTGCACAATATATTAAGTTAACTACTTTACAAAACTAAACTTTTTCCAACTTGTTTACCTTTAAAAGCTTGCTCCTAAAATGGCTTCCATCATGTTCTATCTATTTAAAACAAACAGCTGTTACAAATGTATTAAACTATTGTCTGTTACGTTTGTGTTAGTGTTAGGTTGGACTGACTATAACGATTGCTATATCGAACGCGGTCGACTATCATTAAACCAACAATAATGCAACAATTAATTACAATCGGTAAAATAATTTGTAAAGCGCTTTTTACAGCTCACTCTTTTAGCAACAGGTCCACTAGTTATTTACTATATTTCTTTCTAAAATGCATATTGAAAGAATTACATTATATCTTTGGATAATACATGTTTTTATATTCAATTTCGCTAACTTGTTCATCCGCTTTGTTAGATTATAATTTCATCTAAACAACAAATAATGATATATAACAACAAAACGATGGTCATTGGAAAATATTCGTATTTAGAATAGTTCAACAACATTGTTAACTATTTTGGGAATATAATTTATAAACTGTTTAAACAACTTAAAATATAAAATATAAAATTTTACAAGTGTTAACCCAGCAGTTTGGTTATCTCCTAAACATTGTCTGTCACTTGACAAAAATTAAATCAACTGAACTGCGTTTCCACCCCGTGGGTAAAATATAATAACGGTCGGTCCAGCGATTAAAAACTAATACAATTATCCCACACGACGGTGTTTTCAAATAATATGGTAACCTGCAGTAAGGTCTGACACTTTTTTACAACCTTCAAAATATTTAATCGAAAAAATATTATTACCACAAAGTTATAGCAAGTAACAAGAGTGTTTATAAAGTTGTAATCATTAATCATGTTTTCAATAATTTGGGAATTTTATTTTCAATCAACTAAAGGATCGTGAAAAAATCAGCCGTGAAAATAAATGCATACAAATTTTCGAAATCTTCATATAGAGATTAATTTGTTCATTGTTCAAATAATTTTAGACGAAAAAATCGCGTGATCAATCGAAATATATATATATTTTTTAATTACGGGCATTTCACACGATTTTGAATTTTCCTATGTGTGTTGATCATAGAAATGTCCACGCTTATTTTCATAGCAACCGGGTTATTTTATTTTAATTTTGCAGCAAATATCTAACATCACGATCTAAGTGCAGACACTATACTTTACTTTAATAACATTTACTAAATGTGTTTACAACATTTTTAGAATGGTTTACAAGCGAGGAATGCCTGTACAATTCTAAGTGATGGATATTTGCAAACACGAAGATATAAAATGACAGTAAACGTCAGCCACAACACACCATTTTACACCCTTTGCTGTGGTGTCTGTGTTCAATACATGGTTGTGCAGATACAAAGTTTGTTGAAGCATCAAATACCATTAAATGTGCGGGTTAAGCCATTGTCAGATGGTAAAACAGACTTTAATTTTACTGATTTTAATTTTCGAGGCAATACTAATTCTCATGTTTAATTTTGAATACACAAACAGGTTGTTTTAGTGACAAAATCTAAGTTTCTGGTGAGCCGATTTTAATGTTTGATTTGTAATTAAATGAAGTTGAGATTGATTCGACAAAATGATTTATAATTTAAATTCGTCTTTAGAGCCCCGCCCCTCAGGACTTCGCAACTTCAATTTAAATGTCATGGAAGGATATAAATATTGCATATTTTATTATATATCTAGCAGTTGTTCATAAGTTGCCAAAACACAGCACAACAGCGAACTCATTTGTTACAATAATAAACATATAACATAATATTATATAACATGACAGTACAGTATGGCCATCCTGAAAACCTGATTAGCTTTAAAAATGTTCCTTTTATTTAGCAACATCGACTTGAAAAAATAATATATGTATATACGCAAAATTCATATACAAGTGTGTTTTTATCTCCGAAATTCAACTATTATATAACAGTGAAGCAATAAAAATGATATTCACAACCGTACATACACACAAATTTTACCGATTGGCTAAAACATGTTCCTGTCGTTTAAGGAAATAAAGAATCCTTCCATCTCTTAAAGGTAAATTTAATAAAATAGTAATCAAACACATGTTGGTTTTAAATTTGGCATATTATATAACCTTTACTTAGAATTAAATTTAGTAAGATGAAGGTGAGAACCCTCCTTACATTGAATAAATAGTATGATACAAGTTGTATATCTTTTGTAATATATTTTTTCTTTGTAGTTCCTCTTAAAACTTAACGATTTCCACGTACAAATAATCATTTAATCACGTGTAACTAAGGTTGTAGCAAATTATTTTATTCATTACAAAATGTTGGCTCTGCATTTCCCCATGACTTGGCAGAAACATCCGTGTTTACATCACAGCTTCTGCAGTACCTCCTGCAACCCCCTTGCTGTCATGTGCGGAATAACTGGCAGAATAATCTCTAAATCTGACATGGAACTGACACTGTAGTTCAAACGACAGATAAAAAGACTGTTCGTTATTTACACGTGATTGAAAAAATGGTTTCCTTGTTCTAACGTTTTAAATTACATTTCTCAACATTTATATAAATATGAATATAATTAATATATTAATATAATTTTAAATTTTACAATGGTAAGTAGTATCTGGTTGCAATCAATATTTACGTATTTTTGTTTGAAAAAAAAAACACTCTAAACCTTTTTGTTGGAAGGAAAATAAGAATAAATATGACTAAACAAGCCGAATAGAATTAAATATACAATATTTATTTTCAGCAGTTTTTAAAGTCTTGTTTATTTACACATTTTAGTTATATATTTGTATTTTATATGACTACACATAATACGACAAAAATAGTGCATTACATTGTTTTTTTCTATTCAAATTACTTTCGGAAAAACAAAGCTAAATAAGACTCCGACGATGGTCTTAGTGCCAAAACCGGCCAGTCTTTTAATAAAAATATTTAAATGGTACACTTTGTAAAGATTATCCAATTTTATTAAATTGTAGTACAAGTACCTATGTAAAGAAACATTTATATTTTTTTTAGTTCGAAAACCAGATATATCGCCCCATCTATGGGGGGGGGGGTTTGTACCACAGAAAAAGGTTTTTAGAATTGGTAAGATATCATCTTTTAATTAATCTGACAAATAATTTATCTAATCATCTAGTTTTAACTACTATATTTAATTTTTTTAAATAGTACTTTGAGTTATTGCTCTATGCAACTTAGTTAACAATACAACAAAGGTACTTACATTTTCCAATGTTACTCGTATGAAGATTAAGTAAAATGTTATACTAGCTTATTTATAAACATGTAATATTAATAAAACGTTGTATGTGGTTTCACGTGGTCTGTTATATGGTCTGTTGATATATGCACAAATGATCAATTTTTGTCGACGGTTCACGTAGCAGCAAACTATCGTACTCTGCCCTAAAGTTATTCTTATGGAGAACAATTTAAATATGATGTCTCCTTTAATTGTGAACATAAATTAATAAAACTTGTTATGTGGCTTCTCCTAGTTGAGTTATATTGATTTGCTCATAAAAACCCATATGTTTGTCTTGTTGCAGCGCTACAAGACAAGTACTCAGCGCTAATTTTACTCTTACGGAGAATAAATAAAATATTTATATCGCTTATTTATGATGTATTTTTGTGAAACTTGGTAAGAGACTTTATATAGTAATGAAACACATGTGTCGGATATTCGCAGAGTATGCAGGTTTGTTGCAGGGGTACTGTTAACTACAATGGGAATAACAATACAATTTTGGTTTAACTGGAATTATTTGGTTGAGCAAAGTTTAAAAGTTCAAGTTGTTAGCTATATAGTAATAGTATGACAGAGTTTTTATTTTGCAGTTTATTTTTAAACATAATGGCAAAATGTCGGGATGAATTTCAAATCAAACGCATGTGGAAGAGAGGCCCTCTCCAGCATGTCATCATCAAAACGTGTGATATCTCCCTAACAGCCTCAAATTGCTCTCTCTATCTCTCTCGCACAAGAATGAGTTCACCCCCCCCCCCACTCTACACCAAATTTACCCTTTATTGGTCTAATTGAAGCTTCAGAAGCTCTTACAGCTTGCATTTTACATGGCAACCCTTTTATCGCTGAACCTCAATCTGCGACTGAACATAAAAAGCAGATTTGGGGTTATAATTTATTAGATTTGTTAAAATTATTTGTAATACATAGGTTATGAATCCAAAATCCCTGTTGATACGAAAATTACTGCTTATCGTGTATTTTATAGTTTTCTCAGGTACTACACCCAAGCCAGTTCTAACTAAATTGTTTGTCTCCTACTTCTTCTACACCGTCGTCATAATAATTAATTAGCCATCATTAATCAAATCCAATGTATATCTTATGTATATCTTATATATATATATATATATATATATATGTAATGTATATCTTATATATTTGACACATAAACCCTATAAAGCGTTTCCTACCCCTATATTGTCTTTAGTGCACTCTTATTCTACCTTAGTCACTGCTGGGTTTATTTATTGATTAGATTTTTACTAATCAATAAAAAAAATTGTTTTAGTTTTACTAGCAGTTATTTTCATTTTTTATTTGAGCAAAGTTTTACAACTAAAACAACTATTACCCGGGCTTAATTCGGCTTCTCGGGACTGGTCCTCTCATTGACTCGTCCGTTTTATTATCTTCCCCTTCCGAAGCCGCGAAGCTTTTAGTTGATTGGATTCGACTTCTTCAGTTTGAGCCCGTAAACTACTGATCGTTAATAGACTCAGAGTCGGTGATAGTAAAATTAGGAAAAAACATCTTCTTTATATTAATAGGCAAGCACAAAACTTCCCCTCTCGTTTTCTCAGGTTGTATGTATCGTAGAACTAATTCACGCATACCGTTAGAAAGGTATTGTCATATAGATGTGCAGAAACCCTTTGTAATTTGCATCGGCCCTCAGGGTTTCGTCTACAGGATTTCAAAGTTTCAATGTTAATCTTAAGGAAGAACAGTAATTTATTAAATTTTATATTTACCAGCTATTGATATAATAACAAGTAATAGCAAAACCGCAAGAACAGATGATTCAGGCATAATGTAAATAAAAAGACTACTGACCACCGGTACTGGAATGGAAACACCCTTAGTTTATCTGATTTTATTCCACATTAAACAAAGAATTAACATGGTGTTTTACTGGGATTTTATTTGTAATGGAGTACAACATTTCTTCATAACCAGCAGAAATCGGGTAAAATAATGAATCATAATGCCATTTAATTGAAAAACAAATAACATGTTGCTATCGTTCGACTGTTTTGTCAGCTTATGAAAGTGAGTATAAATCATCATCAGAATGGTTGTAACTATTTTGTTGTTATTTTATAATCATACAGATTATTATGTGTAGGTTATTTTTGGTTGAATTTCGACCCCTGGGCGATCACTAGTAATGTATTAATCTTCTTATAAAATTGCATTAAAATCGGATATTTGATACGATATTTAACGCGATAGTATCAGATGTTCAAAACGTAGAATATATATTGGAACGAATCTTTTGTATGGGGAGTTAAAGATTACAATTTATGCACCTTATAGTGTTATTAAGACACCAACAGTGTATACTGTATTTATAAAAAAAATCAAAATTCTAGTCTTGGTGTTTCTTATATATTTATGTTTTAACGCAAAAAATAATTATTCTCTGCACGACATCAAAGTGTCCATGATACCAGCTGTTGAGGCACATAGATTAATCTTGTATCACCATCACCCGGTTTCCAAGGTGGATTCTATCAGTTTAAACATTCCAAAGGGTACAACAATATGTTTTGTAATAAAGCTTCAATATGCTAAGATCTGTTGTTTATAAGCGATCCGCTATTCCACGCTCCCACTGAGGAAAACGGTAATTGTCAGCCATAAAGCGAAACCTCCTCCTCTATCCCCTTCCCTACCGTTATTGTTTATTATTTAATCTGAACAACAGTTTACCAATACTTAATAGAGCGTGAATATTTTCTTAATAATTGATTCCAGCATAAGGTTAGACACAAATAGGTTACGTGTTACAGTTTTCGCCGGTTTCAGGTTACTCCCATACAAACCTTTCAACTCCTCCGATAAGTTTGTGACACTTGACAAACCTAAACCTCGATAAAATAAATATAGGCTTGGCGTCGACTCTGGCAATATGCTGGATTTTATGAGTTTGTTTTTCCAGCATCCTCACGGGTCTATTTTCCTTTCCTGACGAAATCACCGACTCCCCCATTAGTCTATACGAGCTATTGGTCTCTCACTACCCCATCCGGTGTTAGGGACTGCTGCCTTCCATCGGAAAATTATTTTTCGTAATATATTACTCACGGTCTGACTGGACCTACATGAAACTAGAGTTGTTGTTTAATTGGTTTATAAACCAATTAATAAAGAGATATAAATAAATAAATAAACAAGCAAAATATAACATGTGATTATAAACATATTCTCCATAACAAAACTAATCATTAGGGTTATAAACAATGCTTCTGTATTGGGACCAAAATTATGTTTATATGCGAAAATCAATTAACCACAAACTGATGATGTTACAAAGTTTGACCGAGATATGTTCTTAAATAAGCTAGTTTTAACGTCTTTATATATTTATAAATTGAAGACTCTTGAAAGAAAGTCCGAGTACGTATATTTTCTGCCACAGAGACCACAAAAATTTAGATTTTATGATAGACCAGGCGAAGCCACGTACCAGGTTTTGTCAATATATGTTCATAAATATCAGAGTTATAAACCTTTACCTATTTTCTCAACAGAATAGGATTAGACAACGTACTGTGTTAAGCACTTATGATAGTAACCAATTGAAGTAGAACGGTTTGCTTTTCAAGCCAAACCCAATTTGGTATTTGTCTGGTTTACGAACTTAAAGTCATAAATTTAGTACCAAAGTGTTTAAATGTACCAAATGTCATTAAGTTCGGACATATACATACAAAAATCGAATGAATGGTGTTTTTGGCAACTGCAGACCTCAAAATCAAAAGTTATCATGGTCCTGGGTCTAGGTTATACCATACCGACTACGGTAATAGCTTATTCCCTATAGGATAAATTTGCTTAAAACACCACAGTAATTTAAAAGAGAACCGAAATTTGAATTGTCTGTATAATTACCTATTACACTATATAATTCACTATTTGTTTTTTTCGTCGAGATCGGTTAACATTAGTTCAGCGCTCTTTATTTAACAAACTAAGACGCATATTTTTAGGTAAACATGAAACGACACAAACGCTGCGGCACACTTTGCGAAGCTGCACGTGAGATTGATGTGGACGGGTTCAAGACATTTAAAAATAACTGTTAACAGCCTAAAAATAACAGCCTGGCCTACTCCAGCTTTATTGCTGTTTACTTGGGGGAACCATTGCAATAACGAGCAGCAGTTCTGCTGGAATTCCGGGTTTTTCTTTAACCATTCTGCAAACAACTTCTGTATGATACGTATTTATATTACACTATTTAGTTATAAACTTTACAATTCAGATACAGTTCATTTATACAGTTGCATTTGTAATATAATACAAATTAAGTGCTTCGTGTAGTTTAAGGTTTGTTGGGAACCTTCTCATAGTTTGAGGATAAAATTTATAACATCTTAGACTTATTATCTATTATAAGAAAAATAAAATAAATAAACACAAATTTAGAGTGTTGCGCAGAGATTATTGTGGGGGACAATTTTGTAAACATGATAAACTAATTGTAAATAGCTGACTGAAAAATGATCAGTGTAGTATATTTTTAAAATCTATAAAAGCAATATATATTTTTTGTATATAGATAAATATTTTACTGCCATTACCAAATGAGTCTAAAAGGCCTGTAAGGTCTAAGAAGGTAAAAAAATAACGCTATTCAAAAGGATTAAGGATATTTTTCTGAGATATATAAGTGCAATACAAACTTTATCTATGCTAAATCGTATTCTATCTTTTTTCATTTTAAGAAATTTATTTTACGAAGATTTCTCTTTGTAATAAAAAAATACTCTATTTGACCGCTAGTAGCCTACTTTAATATTAAAAGTGACGATTTTTTCCTGGGTTCAGTAAAATGTTTTCCCTAAATGGATAGGAATATTGGCTTTCATAAAACTTGATTCTAGGTATGCTTAAATTGTCAGGTAGAACAATACTACAAATGCATAAGCGTAATTTCACTTCAGTATTTTCATTGAAGGGGCAGACGTAGTCATGATTGTGGTTATTGTGACTTTTCATATATTACAATAATATGTTCTCCAAATTATTGGGGTGGAACCGACCCGCTTGCCAAACCCGAATTACGCATATGCACGAAAGAGATATATATCACACACGTTACCCACCGTGAGTAACACCGTGAAACAGGATACGGAAATATCGCAAACACCTCAAATCCCAGCGTGATAAGATTGTAATCTCAGATGATAAAGTAAGCTGTATTTAACAACTTTTTGTTTAACATAATCAGAGTTATAAACTGTTAAACAGATTAAATAATATGAAACTAAAATATATCTTTTTAGAAAGTGTCCATAAAAGTTTCATAAACATATTTAAATTAGAAACCTCTTTCAAATTATAAAAACTAAAGTTTAATTTCCAGTCATGTAAAATACTGTCAGTCTGGTTGACAGGTATAAAAGACTAGTGACTACCCGTGCTTTGCAAAAGAATTCGGGAAAGAACAGCTGATTAAAATTCCTGCTGCAACTACTCTCTGTTTCTGATCCATTAAACCTATTGCCCATAAGAATAGCATTGTAAATTTAAAGACGAATGGGGCGGAGCCCTAAGGGATTTCCAAGATGGGAATATGCCTATATGTAGCCCTCATAAATTATTGACCTACATGCAAATATCAGCTGAATTTATTCAGTAGTTTTACGTTAAAACGGAATTACAAGCCGACAAACACCATATTTCTTTTATAAATGTATAGGATTATAGGTCACCGTGTCTCACCTAAGAGCTGCTACAGATCAAAGAGCTTCATTTATTTGATTTCTGAGCTACAGTCGACCTGATTACACGTTGCACAAATGGCCACGAAATCTGATTAAACCACTACGGCATATAACGTAATAATATTAGCTGCCACCACTATTCCTCATAAGAGGCTTTATACATACATTTAATCATATTGAAGAAGACCAGTTTTAAAAGTATCTATATTTATAAAAAGATAATGGTTTGTTTTTTGTATATATATTTGAAATTTATGGACTCGGACACCGTTGGACCGTATGCCATGAAACTTGGTATAGGCCCTACTATATATGTAAAATTTTACGAAGAAGGTTTTTAAGCCGTCCATTTCGTCCTAACTCAATTGGGTTCCTCCCAAGAGGTCCAAAAGGGTTCCCATATAAACCTTATGGGAATATATTGTTGTTTACATAAAAGCTAATGCCATATATACTTGAACAGGTGATCTTAGTGATTTTGGTTTTAGTTGGTAATAGTCAAAGGCATGACAACGTCTGCCGGGTAACAGCTAGTATAGTATAACATATAATTGTGAGCAAATTTGTTTTCGTTGCTATTACTTAAACCTTTACTACTTTTATTCAGAATTACTTTTATTAAATTGGGTTTAGGACATTTTTCTAAAAATATCTTGGGAATAACACGTTAAAAACCACACGTTAGATCTATGCTTGAGCAACATGTGCGCAGTAGGTGACGTAGGGATTACCCATGTTTGACCAACACACTCTAAGACGATGTTGTTGGTGACGTAGGGATTACCCATGTTTGACCAACACACTCTAAGACGATGTTGTTATGACGACCTAAGTTGTATGTTTTTTACCAATGATCGGTATTGCAAGGTAAGAGGTGTCCTTGTTTCAACGTAAATAAACTTTTTTTAGATATGAAAAGCTCGTAAGTTAAAAAAATTTTATTATTTAATATTTTATTTAGATGTTTTAATGTCTTCTTAGTGATGGTGAGTTAATATTATTTAAGCAATTACTGTTTCCCTTAAATAACATTTGCTATCTCTGATTTATTGTTACGAAATCAGTAATGGCAAACGTCTGCATAAGTGAATGCAGACGTTTGCCATTACTGATTTCGTTAAATAACAATGATATTAGACATTTGTTGCAAAGTAAATTTTACTACATTTACACTACGCCATTGCTGCAGTTTGACAGTCAATTTCTGTAACTAAGTATATTTATGGTTTAGGAGGAATGACACGGTTCATATTTGTTACACATTATAGCTAATACAGTATGTTTTAGAACTTAACTTTCAATTACAAGCATGAAGATTAATTTAATCAAAAATGTATGACTAAGGTTTTGTACTTAGTTTTTTTTACTAATGTAATTAAATCGACATACACCGTTAAACAATACCTTGAACTTTTAATGAAAACGTTAGCCTAAAGCTCGTTAACCACATACTTGGAAAACAATTTGTAGAAATAATTTAAAAACGATTAGTTCAATCAAACCTCTCCTAAAGTAATAAACCAAATAAAAGGATTAAATCAAACCAAATTTTAAACTATTGGCAGTTGATCTGCTGTGTAATTTGATTTTACCATAAAACATAAATCAAGTAAACGAGAGCGGTTTGATCCAGCTCCGATATTCGATAAAATCTCGTCGATGTTAGGTGAGTTGTGTAAGAAGAAATAACCTTTAACAAAGTATGTAGTTATGTATGAAGTATGAAGTATGTAGTTTGTATCCACTCCTAGGTAAAAATAATGCATCTATATTTAAAATAACTGAACGGAGAAGGTATTCAGAGATGTTAGCCTAAGAATTGGTAGGGGAGGGGCCCCTTTACAGTTCAGTGGACGGGTTTATGGGGCATTGATGGCTGGAGAAGGCTTATCAGAGATACAATTCTGGAAATGATTAACGGTAAAGGTTTGGGACCGCTGAATGTGCCTCATTATTTTTACACCACGCGGTGTCTTTTTTAACATCAACCAGTTTGATATTCGTAGTTTTGTAAGAAAGTGCTAAACCAAGCTGAAACCACTTATAATAAAATTTAAAACTACATTTTATTATTTTACTTAATGGGCATTATTTTCTCTAAATCCTGAATACGTCTGTATTCAGAAAAACGTTTAGGAACTTTAACAGTAGGAAACTGGGAGGCATGCAAGGCCATTAACTATACTTACTGTGTTTTAGTTGAACGCAAGCGCGTATTTAGAATATTTCGACTGTTCAGACGTTTAAAACTGGTTGACTCATTTTAAACGTCATTGTTCTTCAAGTTCACTTAATGAGAGAATACCCTCTAATACGGGAGAGGCTATTATCGTAGAATAAGTTCCGAAACTATTTCATTCTGAGGCCCCCAGATTCCAAAAACACCATATAAATTTCGGTATTTGGAGGCCAGCGCTTGCGCTGTTAAAAAATTCTTTTCTAAAATAGGTAGGTATATAGATGCTTTTTTGTTTAGAATATTTAATACACAGGTTAGCAGCTTTCTGATTTAGCTTACCCTATTACGTGAATGGTTAAGCGTACTCCTAATAATAGTAATCGTGCCTGAAACTAAAGTAATTCATTAATACAAAAATATTAACAAATTTACGTGTTTTTGTGTAATTTTATCCTTAATAATTTCAAATTGTTGTTCCTATACCATACTACCGCGCTACCATAAGTTAAGGTAACCACTACAACACAAATAATCATATTTAAATAAATAAATAAACTTATTGAATAAGGTTTATTGGTCAACGCCAAATTTATTTCCGTGTAAGAACGTTCACTAGTCTAATCTAGTTTCACTCAAATATATCTCAATAAAGCTAAAGTAGGAACTAAAGTGGAAAAAAGGAAAGACGTGTAAAATACAAGCGCCTGAGTGCTCCTAGAGCGTCAATTAGACTAATAAGACCTTATAAAGGAGCTGGAGGGCTTAGGAAGAGATAAAGATGAAGAGTAATTTAGCAGAATTATGTCACGTGTTGTCGATGCAACGGTCTTCAAGTAATGATGAGCTACGATATCGACGAGATCCACGTTTAATTTAAAAGTCAACCCGAAAATTTTCTTTGAAATCTATGATTGCAAATGGTAATAGGCAAATAGGTGTGGAATATCAAAGATTACAGCAAAAACCCAAAGCTATGTATAGTTATAGTCAACTCTTCTCTGTTACGAAATCACAACAGGCCGTTTCGTTTGAGTTCTCACGGTGTGTTTTATGCTGCGTTAAGCCCCTTGTGTGTGTGATTTACTTTCGTGTGTTGTACTATTCTAAACCCGTGTCTGAAGTTACAGTTCTCTATGTGAGTTCCTTTGTGATTTTCATCCATCTTTGCCCGAGTTGCTACTAGATTGTTATATTCTATGTAGTCCGAATACGATATCGGAGTCCAGATTCCAACTCCCAACATTGTTATATTCTAGGGATTCTTCATTCCTAAAGACGTAATCAGATACCAGATTCCGACTACTAACATTGTTATATTCCAAGTATTTTCGTTCCTAAACACGGAAACAGTTCTGAATTTTGACGACTAACATTAGTCCTAGGCATTCGACAGTTACGAATATGAAATGAAATCTCAGACTCCGACCACTAACATTGTTATGTTCTAGGTATTTCTCAGTCCCAAAGGCGAAATCAGATCCCTTATTTCGAATCATTTAACACTGTTATGTTCTACGTATTATTTGTTCCTAAAGATAGAACCTGTTTCCAGATTACAACTATTAACATTCTTATGTTCTAGGTTTTCTTCCTTCCGAAAACGGACTCAGATTCAAAATTCTGAACTATTGCTAAACTTGTCTTTCTTTTAACTAGATGATAACAAATGTTCACGCAAATTTCCTAAACAACGCAGGTTAATTTATTTTGGAGGGTATTTGTAAATTTATCATATTTTAATTTAGCGAAATGTATTAAACCGGGCGTAAATCCCCACCAGTTAACTCGGTCTCCGCGGACCTTATCAGCTGTCCCATTAAACGTTGGCCCATCATAAAACACTGTCCTCTCATAAAATGCTCGTATGAGGCTGGGACAGCGGTGTAACGGTCTCTGTAAATTACTCAACCTGCCTTTGGGAGGTAACGCATACAATACCGAGCTTACAGGGACTTAACATAAGTGAAGCAGTTAAACAACTAAACAAAAGCTTGTAAGTTTGCAAGTTTATTGGTTTTCCATGCATGTGAAAAGGTAAACTAGATTTACCGTCTGTGATGAACGCAGTAAGTATGTTAACCATGTTTTGTCTCAACTTTAAGTAAATAGGTTCCCTCTGTTGACTTATCCATTTTCTATCCGCTCCTACAGAAGCCACGAAGCTTTTAGTTGATTGGCGCCTCTGCGGCGGCGGCGTCTCGAGCGAATGCGTTGATCTGCTCGATTCCATAAGCTACTTTTGACAATAAAGTAAATACACATAGATGCTTGTGTTCCAAACACTTATTTTTAGACTTAAGTCGATACTCTGAATCAGTTCCTAAGAATTGAGCTAGATGCTGACTGATACAACTTATTTTTTCATCATATCGAAAGATTTATTGATAGGTATATGAAAATACTTTAGAGGTGGAAATCGAAATCAACATAAATAAGCTATTCAAAATTTTACTCCATACACCAAATTACACTCATTTGTCTTTTTTAAGTATTCCACCGCCGAAAAAAGTGTTATTAAATAAATAATATTTATCTTTTAACACAGAACATCTTTTAATACAGAAAATAATAAAAGTCATTGCATTTTTAACATTAACGTAGAAAGTATTTATTTTATAATGCAATTGTCGAACATTTACAATTATTTAAATAGTAAATAAATTCACATTAATCAAATCAATGTTCTAAGATCATATATAAAATTGAATAGTTATGAATTATTATTTAAATACTTTGTTTTTCTTTTTTTGCACTTAGTACATCGAAATCAAAAATAAGTTCCTATGTGGACCAGGATTACAAAGGATTCAAAAATTCGTTTTCACTGAGAAAGCTAGGATCCAGTGAATTTCTAAGTGATCGACAATTCCGAGCGTTTGGCTGTAAAATAACAGTAAATGCGAGTCATAAAACTGACCCCCTCTCCTGAACCTCCCCTCCCCCTCCCTTAACCCCCTCTACCACACTCCCGCTGTGTACAGACTGTTATCTGAACAACGTCAGTCTTGGTACATATGTAGAATAATGTCTTGAATTGCAAGATTATGAATTATGACTTATGCTTATGAATTAAAATACCCCCGTTGCAGAAAACCTGCGTACTCAGCGAGTTTCTAATGCATGTATATGTTTCTCAATACCACATAAAGCCACTTACCAAGATTCATAAAAATACATTTATAAATCAGTGATATATAGCATTGTATTTATTCTCCATAAGAATAAGATTAGGGCTGAGTACGCAGGTTTGCTGCAACAAGAAAGACAAGAGATGTTTTTTAAGCTATTATCAATATAACTTAACCAGGTGAAGCTATATACCAAGTTTTAATAATTTATGTTCATAATTAAGGGAGATACCAAACTTTACTTATTCTCCATAAGAATAACATTATGGCTGAGTATGCAGGTTAGCTGCTACGGGAATAATCAACAAAAATCAATTTTGTGTGCAAATATCAATATACCAGTACTAGTTGAAGCCACATACCAAGTTTCATTAATATAAATTCATAAATAATTGAAATATCACGTTTTATTTATTCTCCTTAAGTATAACATTGGAAACGTACTTTGTTTAGCACTTTGAATATCTCTGCAACGGTTGGATGTAGAATCACAATTTAAACACCAACATGATTGTTTTGTAAAGCTGAAGTGATTGGTAAAAGCAAATGTAAAGTTTACTGCAAAATTAACTAAGGAAAAGCTAAAAACCTTTTTCTCATAAGATTAACATGGGAGTTTTTATGAACACGTTTTTGGGATTTTCTTCGGAACCACTTAACCTAGGTCAATGATTCAAAATACTATATTTTTTTAAGCTCTATAAAATGGTCAAAACCAAAATTGAGTGTTTAAACATTTTTAGGGTAAAAAATTTAAAAAAAAAACTAATTTTTGGAAAATTTTGAAACCCCATTAATCCTCCTTCCCATGATCAGATTTTTCTGGTTTTTTAATTTAAAGTCATGAATGTCACTTTACATATTTGAGCCAAATTTCTTCGAAATCGGACGTTTTTACTCAAGTTATCGCATTCACGGACACATCTATAAATATTTGAACGAATAGTATTTTTGGCATCTGGTGACCTCAAAACAAAACGTTACCATGTCTTACCATGAGACCTACGGTAATAGCTTCTTTCCTATAGGGGAAATTCGCTAAAAGTTAAAGAAATATACTTTATGAATTACACAAGTTGAAAATGTACTAAATAATGTCTTATCCCCTGATTTTAATACTAGTGTATTTAAAGGGGACAAACAGTTCTGTGAGTTTATAGACCGCAACATTTTATAGGACTGGAAATTGCTATATATATATATATATATATATATATATATAAATAATTATTTATAATTATTATGTCAAACAGATATACACTTGGTTTAAGGCGTTTCATCAGTTTCCCTAGGTGCCTCACACATGGAGGTGTGTCAATGATCATTTTACAGAACAACGATTTTTAACTCAAACGTTTATTAATTTTTAAAAACATTTATTAAATTGTATCGTTAAATGATACATTTTAGGATTTCCTCCCCAGTATAATGTGGATATTAAATATTAGATTTTTACTGTTACTGATTAAATAGAGAGTACAAATTAACTGAAGAGAGTTCTTTAATAAATCATTATCCTGGAATTTTCCTGATTTCATACTGTTACTATGTTATTTTAAACCAGAAAGTCACAGTTACCAAGTTTACCTTACGAAAAGAGTTGAGCACAAATCTAGGTCACTTATGCAGTATCTTGTATCTTGATACAGTCTTATACTTTTGTCAAACTTCATACTATCTTAATTAGATTGATTTTATTAGTGTGATGTATATTTTTAGCGAGTTTCCCCTATAGGGAAGAAGCTATTACCGTAGGTCTCATGGTAAGACTTAAGCCCGAGACCATGATAATTTTTTGTTTTGAGGTCCCCAGATATCCAAAACACTATTCGTTCAAATTTATATATATGTATATATATATATATATATATATATATATATATATATATATATATGTGTGTGTGTCCGTGAATGCGATAACTTGAGTAAAAAACGTCCGATTTCGATGAAATTTGGCTCGAATGTGTAAACTGACATTTATGACTTTAAGTTCGAAAACCAGAAAAATCGGATCATGGGAAGAGGGGTTTATGGGGGTTTTAAATTTTCCAAAACTCAGTTTTTTGCATTTTTCACCCTAAAATTTTTAAAACACTTAATTTTGGTTTTGACCATGTTATAGAGCTTAAAAAACAAATAATATAGTATTTTGAGTTATTAACCTAGGTTAAGTGGTTGCGGAAAAAATCCCAAAACATGCTCATAAAATCTCCCATGTTAATCTTATGGGAAAAAGGTTTTTGGCTTTTCCTCAGTTAATTTTACTTTAAACTTCACATTTGCTTTTACCAATCACTTCAGCTCCACAAAACAATCATTTTGGTGTTTAAATTGTGATTCTACGTCCAACCGTTGCAGAGCTATTCAAAGTGCTAAACACAGTACGTTGTCCAATGTTATCCTTATGGAGAATTAATAAAATTTGATATCTTGATTATTTATCAATGTATATTGATGAAACTTGGTATGTGGCTTCACGTTGTACTGGTATATTGATATTTGCACAAAAAATAAATGTTTTGTTGGTTGTCCCTGTAGCAGCTAACCTGCATACTCAGCTCTAATGTTATTCTTATGGAGAATAAGTAAAGTTTTATATCTCCCTTAATTATGAACATAAATTAATAAAACATGGTAAGTAGCTTCACCTGGTTCAGTTATATTGATAATTGCATAAAAACTCATTTCTTATCTTCCTCGTTGCAGCAAACCTGCGTACTCAGTCCTAATGTTATTCTTATTGGGAATAAATAAAATGTTATAAATCACCTATTTATGAATGTATTTTTGTCAAACTTGGTAAGTGGCTTTAGGTAAGAGTTAGAAATATATAAATGCATTGTAAATTCGCTGAGTACGCAGGTTTGCTGCGACGGGGGTATTATAGGATTACGATGTTATATTTTCGTTATAAAGTCCCAAAACTTCGAGTTAAAATCATATTCCAAAAATAGTTAGTGTTACCCCAATAAAATTAATTCAACTGATTTACTTGGTAGTCGGTTTGTAATATAAAAACATTCCCAGATTATAATATTATCAAGTTAAATGAACTGATATTTTAACGTTTACAGTTGTCATTTAACTTATTAGTTTATTTTCCTTTCTTCTAAACGGATTAACTTTTAATAAAATTAGCAATAAACGTTTCAAATACGTTCCTGTACTATCCTACTGATGTGAATCTGAATTTCTGTCTGTTCGATTGTTGGACCATCTTACACAAACTTGTTAACCGATAGAGCTACTAGAGAGCTCCAGGCATCTTCTGGATAGATACCTCATATGTTTGAGCAAACTTACAGCGTTAAACTCTTAGTAGGCGTGGCGTCATCACCTCATGTAACATGGTGGGTTTTATGACTTTGTTTTCCCGAGATCCTTATAGGTCTATTGACTTCCCTGATGAAATTCTCCAACCCCCGGTTATACGACCTACGTGACACCTCCTCGCCTTATCCGGCAAAGTAAACGTGTTTTCACCTTTTTGGTAAAAACTATCATTTGACTTTCATTCTCTAAAATGGCTTCTGTGATCAGTCAATAGTTTTTGAACAGTTACTAGTCAGTAGACGAACATCACCGTTGTTTTAGCGAATTTCCCCTATAGGGAAGAAGCTATTACCGTAGGTGGCATGGTAAGAGTTAAGCCCGAGATCATGTTAACTTTTTATTTTGGGGTCCCCAGATGTCAAAAACACTATTCGTTCAAATTTATATGTATGTATATATATATGTGTGTGTCCGTTAACACGATAACTTAAAAATCGTCTGATTTTGATGAAATTTGGCTCAAATTTCATAAATTCAAAAACTGAAATTCATGATTTTAAGTTCGAAAACCAGAAAAATCGGACCATGGAAAGGGGGGGGGGGGTTTATGAGGGTTTTAAATTTTCCAAAAATCGGTTTTTTGTATTTTCCATCCTAAAATTTTTAAAACACTTAATTTTGGTTTCAACCATTTTATAGAGTAAAAAAAACAAATAAATGGTATTTTGAATCATTAACCTAGCTAAAGTGGTTGCAGAGAAAATCCAAAAACATGCTCATAAAATCTCCCATGTTAATCTTAAGGGAAAAAGGTTTTTTGCTTTTCCTCATCAGTTAATTTTAATGTAAACCTCACATTTGCTTTTGCCAATCAGTTCAGCTCTACAAAACAATCATTTTGGTCTTTAAATTGTGATTTTAAGTCCAACCGTTGCAGAGATATTCAAAGTGCTAAACACAGTACGTTGTCCAATTTTATCCTTATGGAGAATAATCAAAATTTGATAACTTGATTATTTATGAATGTATGTTGATGAAACTTGGCATGTGGCTTCAACTAGCACTGGTATGTCGACATTTGCAAAAAAAGTTTTTTGCCGATTTTCCCGGCAGCAGCGAACCTGCATACTCAGCCCCCATGTTCTTCTTATGGAGAATAAGTAAAATGTAATGTCTCCCTTAATTATGAACATAAATTAATAAAACTTGGTATGCATCTTCGACTTGTTAAGTTATATTGATAATTGCATAAAAACATATATTTTGTGTTCCTTGTTACAGCAAATCTGCGTACTCCATTTTATTCTTATGGAGGATAAATAAAATGCTATATATCACTTATTTATTCGTGAATTTTTATGAAACATGGTGAGTGGCTTTATGTGGTAGTGAGAAACATATACATGCAGTGTAAATTCTCTGAGTACGCAGGTTTGCTGCTACGGGGGTATTTTATTTTATTTTAGCCTGTTTCCCGCAGGCTTCGCCCCGCAAATTATTTATAAAAACTATGACAGTTGTGTGGGTGTGCTGCATTCTGTGGTTAACCTGTGGAACTACTACGAATCATGATCAGCTGTTTGTATTTTCATCAGCTCAAAGAAAAATGAATACTCATAAACACATGGGAACTTGGAAGTCCCGTGGGGCAGACCAAAACTAAATAGGAATTTCAAAACGAAAATAGGCCTATATGTTTATTTGTTATTTAAGGAAAATTCCTGTAAATTTTCATGCCAATCGGTTCAATAGTTTTTGAGTGATTGAGGAACTCTTTTTAGTTGAATAAATAGGAAATTTTAGTGTTTCGATCTGATACGGATGGTTAGTGAGGATTTAAGTTAATTAAGTATTTATAGAAATTGTATTCTAAATGTTTAAGTATAATGTTATAAGTATTAGTGGGAAACCTTATAATGTGTATAAAATAACAATCACACGATTTTAAATATTTGAAATGTTGACATGTTAACTTTATAAAATGTCCAGTCCTTAGATAACATTCAACGCATTTAACACTAGTATTCGTATTTCATAAAAACAAAACGTAATCGCATCATCGGTTTTTGAAGCCTCATAATACTCAAGCTAGTGACTTGGAGGTGGCAAATAAATAATATTTCCAACCGAAGTAATAAAAAACAAAAAATTCAACTTAATTTGGAATACTTTTCAATAAATCTGTACTTTTTTGTAGTAGATTTCGTAATCCTTATATTGGTTCCTGATTGTGTTAAAGCTAAAATATTAAGTGGTAATAAATAATAACGTTTTATACAAATCTGACTATTAATTAATCATTGATTTTTTGTACTTCCTAACAACCTGCTCAATGAAGTTGTAGAGTACTCGAGTGGTCCAGATGAGACGGAGATGGACTCCACACAGTCGAGCTGTGTCTCAGTGGCAGATTTCCCTGGCGGCCCCTTCCCAGGAGTCGCTGACCGGGCCGCGCCGCGTCTGTGCGAATGTTTCGAATATCGACTAAATGTAAGTATTTTTTCCAATCGTAATCAGTATAGTTAACGGCCTAAGTGTAAAGTGAATTCGTTTTATACCTTAATCACTATTAACTGGTTTACACCGTGGCGATAAAAACATAAACAAATAAAATCATAAAACTTAAAACCTGAACAAATATAATCGTCGTCTGCAAGTCATAAATATCTTTAAAGGATAATGAGGCGAAGCCCTACAAGATGTTTTAATATTTTACAAATTTTTACAAATGTAGGCATTAAAACGAACATTTTTACATATTTTGTGATAGCTTTTAATTACAAAAACACCTTCAAATTTGATATTACGGATTTCCAATTTATAACATGTATTTACAATTTAGAGTTTTAAATACATAAGGTTTATAAATTAACATGTAAAATTAAGATTTCCCGTCTACCATTCTATAAAACATCTCTTTTAGAGTATATGAACCTTTTGGCTTTAATCATTTTTGAAATTCAATGGTATTGTCCTTTTTTGCAGAAACATAGCAACATTGGTCAAAACCGTTGATCAGCTCATGATATAAACCGTTACAATTTGTTTATACAAATAATTTTGATTTCAAAATTGTTCGTTTCTAAGCTGATTTAAAAGGTCATAAAAAATCAATAATTGTCAGAAATTATTCAAAGGCTTGGTTTGGAGAGAATCTGTCATGATCCTCCCTTAAAAGAAGTCACTCGTAATTCAGGTTTGAAACTTTCTTTGGACTTTAAAAATAATGCCCGTAGCCTAAAATTTAATTTCGGACGATAAAAAATTATTGGCTTCGCGAATGCTTTAAATGCTCTAGGTGAAGTATTTATCCAACAACTAGATTTTACCGAACTAAGATTAGTGAACTGAGAGATGTTTTTCACCCAATAGAAATCAATCAAGCCTTTTATAAATTATGTTAATTGTACCTAATTATTTGATTTTTATTGGCACCAGTAGTAAAATGTTGAACCACAAAATGTAGCTGCCCTGTTTATGGCTACTTTATAGTTCAGTTAAGGGACGTTATCAGGACATTTGGTGAGGAATCTGCTGATTTTACAGAAATTTCATAATTTTAATAACACAACTATGTTAAAATATGTTACATTTTAATTAGTTTATTTTTATTTCGCAATTACTGATTTTATTTTATTCCGGTCAAGTATTCTACTAACTCAACGTTCCTTTTTTTACAGGATTTCAAAAATCATGGTTATTAGTAAACTTTATGAACAAATGAGCTTTAAAAGTTGTCAATTTAAAACTATGTTCAAAGTACTGTATTTGTATAATACATTTGATTAAGAAATTTAATTTATAAACTCTACTTTTAAAAGGAAAGACTTTTTTTAAGAGTTACTCAACCCCCTTAAATAAAAAGTGTCATGGTGTCTTTATACATAGGTAAACCCATTTGCTACAAAAACTTTATTATAAATGTAATTTTAAAAACCCTTAAATCTGATAAAAACAGTTAAAACATGTATTTCATGAAACTATCAGTAATCTTCATAAAAAAATACTAATATCTAAAAACAAGTATTAATGTTATTTTTTTCTACATTATCTTATTTATATTCATTAAAAGATACTGCGTGAAAACTGGTCCTGATCACTTTGTGGGTCTACAGTCAGAGTAACATCAGCACTGCTCATTGACGGTAATGGCAACATACAATCAGCACAACACACGCTGACAGAGTTACAGAGGTGTAAATGTAGCCAGCTGGTTCAGCATCACCACTGGTCCTGATCAGATGCTGAGTGTCAGAATCAGCACTGCTCATTGACGGTAATGGCAACATACAATCAGCCCAACACACACTGACAGAGTTACGGAGGTGTAAATGTAACCAGCTGGCTCAGCATTACCACTGGTCCTGATCAGATGCTGAGTGTCGGAATCAGCACTGCTCATTGACGGTAATGGCAACATACAATCAGCACAACACACGCTGACAGAGTTACAGAGGTGTAAATGTAGCCAGCTGGTTCAGCATCACCACTGGTCCTGATCAGATGCTGAGTGTCGGAAACAGCACTGCTCATTGACGGTAATGGCAACATACAATCAGCACAACACACGCTGACAGAGTTACAGAGGTGTAAATGTAGCCAGCTGGTTCAGCATCACCACTGGTCCTGATCAGATGCTGAGTGTCGGAAACCGCACTGCTCATTGACGGTAATGGCAACATACAATCAGCACAACACACGCTGACAGAGTTACAGAGGTGTAAATGTAACCAGCTGGCTCAGCATCACCACTGGTCCTGATCAGATGCTGAGTGTCGGAAACCGCACTGCTCATTGACGGTAATGGCAACATACAATCAGCACAACACACGCTGACAGAGTTACAGAGGTGTAAATGTAGCCAGCTGGTTCAGCATCACCACTGGTCCTGATCAGATGCTGAGTGTCGGAAACAGCACTGCTCACTGAAGGATTTTTAACAATTGAATAAATATATCTTAGGGATTAATCATACTAAAATTTTAACAAAAACGTTATCGAACTCGTTTTTAGGCACATTTGGGGATTTCATGTATTGCCTTTCACAAAAGCTCAGTTTAAAAATACAAAATATAGCAAACAATATATTTGAATAGCCTCAAAGTATAAGACTTAAGTCCTACTGAAAAAAGTGTAAATTCAGAATAGAAGGTCAACGAATCTTTATGAAAAGTACAATTACTAACTGCTATTATATAAAAAATGGTAATATTAATGCAACAAATAATAAACGGTATCAGGAAACTGACACATACTTTCTCCCTTTTAGCCCAACTTTAATGAATAAATTACTTTTTATTTACTAAATATAGAATACAAAGCACGGTCGAATGTACAGAAAATCTCGGAAACAAGTTGTTTTAAAAAACATCCACCCAAATCCCTGCTTTGGAGGCACAACAAAATCCATTGCTACACTCGTGGTTTTAAGAGGGGAAATGCTCCCTATTCCCCCCCAGGGTTATTAAGGGGCAACATATTTAGAAATTAACTCTGTTGGTCAATGCTAAATTGACAAGCATATCAAGTTTGAATGAAATTGATCAGTAAATAAGAGAGAAATAGTAATTTTTGTATTCCCCATAAGAATAACATTGGGCAACGTACTGCGTTTACCGCTAAATGAAAATATCAATTTTCTCCGAAACCAGCAATCGTAGAATAGTAATTCAAAATATTAAATTATTTAGTTTTTTGAGCTCTTTTTAATGGTGAATAGTAATATTTTTTTATATTTATGTCTTTTTATGAAAAATCCAAAAAACTGAATTTTTGATGTTTTAAGTCCTGTAATTTCTGAAACCGAATTTTTACAGGAATGCGGGTGGTGTCATTTTGTTGGAAAACTAAAGTTCTACAAACTACTAAAGGTTAATCAAAATCGTTAGAGCCTTTTTTGAGAAATTTTGATTTTTCATGTTTTTGGGCGGTTTTGGGGGATAATTACCCTTAAAAATCAAAAATTCAAAAAAATGAAAAAAACTCCTGGAGATATCGTGGATTAGTACCTACATACCAAATTTCATCAAAATTGGCCCATTGGTTAGGGCTCTAGCTCTGTACACATCCACACAGACACACACACACACACACACACACACACACAGACAGACATCATGTAAAAACCACTTTTTTGGGTTTAGGGAGCACCAAAACGAATATTTCCACTAACAACTCAAATTCGGAAATTTTGACGAAAACAATACTTTCTCCATATACTATGTATAGGGGGAGAAAGTAAAAATTGCACTTAAATAATACAGAAATTAATCGTATGGAAGTATAGTCTGAACATGTGTTTTGTATTTATTCATTGCATAATTAAATAAAAATCGTCATAGCAGCCGAGAAAAACTACTTGGCTCCAAATCGAGTGTATGATAGGATCATAATTCGGTAAAGAACCCCTCAATCTGGGTGAAGTCACGACGAGTGTCTTGACTATAGAAATGTAATTGGTGAACACGAATGTTTAGCAAAAGTACGCCATAATAAGTATTTCTAATTCTAAAATGTCCAGGAAATATAAGTTTATCAACAAAATATCTAGGTTGTTTTGATTTAAAAAAAATTGTAGAACGATATTTGAATATGATAATTCTTATTTTCTGTATGCTAGTAATAAGATCTTGGGATCTCGTATTGAAATTAAAGTTAAAACAGCAATTTTTGACGCATTGTAATTTATTAGACAGTTTAAGTTAGATCGTTACAATCATCATCATAATAATCTCTTATGAGGTAATATCTCCCTTAGTAGTTTTTACTAAAGTAGTGAAGAAACTCTTTATAAATTTGCCCAACTAATGAGTGAAGTACCAATCGAAATACATTTATATGAATAATAATTAAATTTGTTTACAATTATAATTAGTTTGCCAAAACAAACTTTGCTAAACAAATTTATTTAAGTGAAAATCTTACATTCCACAGTAGTAAAATATTTAATTTAATCAAACAGAAGTTTTACGAGTGGTCGAGTTTACAGCCTCGGTGTGCAGTTGCTCTAAGCGTCGCGGCGAGGCGCGGCGCTGCATGGTACATGTTGTTCACTTGGTGTTATAGCTCTACACGTGTACCGGGGAAATTGGCTCACAGTTAGTGCCTGAAGGGGAGGGTAGGGGGGACATCTGCTCTGTTGTAAGCGAAGGGAGGGGTGACGTTAACAAACTGTAGAGCAAATGTATAGTTTCAATTGAATTCCAGTTTCAAAATTGTTTATAAGTTCGCACACTGCGAATGAATGTTTATGTTAGTAACACAACGACGTAATTACATTTTTGGTTTACACTAGCCACCTTAGGATTGTTTAACTGGAGAAATACATTAATATTTTAAATTAATTATCTGATCCAATGCAAATTTGATATCCATAACAATATTAGAACGTTGAAAGCCTGAGGGAAGTTTGTTGACGCCTTTTTTTAGCAAGCTTGGAACAAAGAGGAACGCACGAGATAGATTTTAATTTTGTAGGTTGTAGTTATTGAGATTATGCGATGTGTTCGTGAGTGGCATCTTGATTACACACATGTAGCAGGACATCAAGAAAAATAGCACAGTCTTATGACCAGTTTAAATTCGATTATAGCAGAATTAATGTAAAGGTTTTATCCAATATGTAAAGAAATAATCAGTTCGTTTTTAAAACTTAGGGCTCCCTCAGGTAAAATCACGGGAGAACAGTTACTATGAAAACTACTATAAAATATTACTTTATAAAATAAGTTTTAAAAATAATTGCTTTATTCTTTAAAGTTTAAAACACATCCCCTACCACACCTTGGTCACCTCAGTATCTTTGTGTGCGTGACAACTGATAGTGAAGATGTTAATAAGTATATTTTGTTTTGTTTGCACAGTAATAAATATAAATTGACGTTTTGATATGGAGAAATCAAAAATATGAAATATTTAAAAGGTTTGTTCAGCATTGATGACAGTGTAGATCTATGACCTGTACATAAGAGACATGTGCAACTATGGCATTAGTCACTGATTACATTACAGAGGTACGTAATGCGCTGGCATCACATCAGCAAGCAACAAGAACTCAAATAATTACTGCTGATGTGCAATACCAACTCTCCCCATCTCACTCCCGTTGTTTTTCCATGAGTACAGCCATAAACATGTAGTTATGTTCGGTTTTATTCCCACGATTTGCATAATACTAGTAATGTTAGATGTATTTTGTCAAATATAGTCTTATGGACAAGTTTTTGAGACCAATCGATTTAAAACAAATTCAACTTATACAGCCAGATAGAGGCTGTACGGATAAAACTCCAATACATTCTAAAAGTAAATAATACTTTTAACTTCCAATATATCAACTAAATGTAAAATTTTAACGAATTTTAGTTTCTTAAATTTTATAAACAACTTCACCAAAGTTAATAAAACTGGTTATTAATTTCTCCGTCTAATCATTACTTCTTTCTTTGTGATACATGTTTTAGGTGGGGTATTTGAAGTAATAGTATTTACAATTTATTTTTAGCACTCCCCACCTTCAGGTATATGGCGTTGTCCTAGTGGAGACTGGTGGGTGTCCTCTTGTCAATTACAATAAAATTAAAACAACACAACACAAACACGTTCATAACACAATAAACTGTATCAGGAAACTGACACATACTTTCTCCCTTTAAGACTGACTTTAATGAATAAATTATTTTTTATTTACTGAATATAGAATATAAGGTACGGTCAGAAAACCTTCTAAATAAGTTGTTTTCAAAAATATCCACCCGAATCCCTTTTATAGAGGCTCTACAGTATCCTTTGCAACACACTGTGGTTAAAAGAGGGGAAATGCCCCCTCATCACCCCCCCCCCAAAGTGGCAACATATTTCGAACATCCTCTGTTTGTCAACGCTAACTTGATCTGCATATTAAGATTTAATTAAATTGATCAGTAAGTAAGAGAGAACTAGTAATTTTTTATTCCCCATTAGAATAAAATTGTACAACGTACTGCATTTACCGCAAAATGAAAATTTATATTTTCTCCGAAACCAACAATTGTAGAATAGTAATTTGAAATACTAGTTTATTTAATTTTTTGAGCCCTTTTTAATGGTGAATAGTATTTTTTAACAGTTATGTTTTTTATAAACAAAAAATAAATAACTGAATTTCGGATGTTAAGTCCTGCAATTTCTGAACCCGAATTTTTCCAGGAGTGCAGGTGGTGTCATATTGTTGAAAACCTAAAGATCTACAAACCACTAAAGTTTAATAAAAATCATTAGAGCCGTTTACGAGAAATTTGGATATTTTATGTTTTTTTGTGGTTTTGGGGGGATAATTACCCTTCAAAATACAAATTTCAAAAAACATAAAAAACACCAGGAGATATATTGGATTAGTACCTACATACAAAATTTCATAAAAATCGGCCCATTGGTTAGGGCTCTAGCTCTTTACACATCCACACAGACAAACATCACGTAAAAACCACTTTTAGCGAATTTCCCCTATAGGGAAGAAGCTATTACCGTAGGTCTCATGGTAAGACTTAAGCCCGAGACCATGACAACTTTTTATTTTGAGGTCCCCAGATGTCAAAAACACTATTCGTTCTAATTTATATATATATATATATATATATATATATATATATATATATATATATATATGTCCGTGAATGTGATGACTTGGGTAAAAAACGTCCGATTTCGATTAAATTTGACTCAAATGTGTAAATTGACATTTATGACTTTAAGTTCGAAAACCAGAAAAATCGGACCATGGGAAGGGGGGTTTAAGGGGGTTTTAAATTTTCCAAAAATCAGTTTTTTGCATCTTTCACCCTAAAATTTGTAAAACACTTAATTTTGGTTTTGACCATGTTATAGAGCTTAAAAAACAAATAATATGGTATTTTGAGTTATTAACCTAGGTTAAGTGGTTGCGGAAAAAATCCAAAAAACATGTTCATAAAATCTCCCATGTTAATCTTATAAGAAAAAGGTTTTTGGCTTTTCCTCAGTTAATTTTACTTTAAACTTCACATTTGCTTTTACCAATAACTTCAGCTCCACAAAAAAATCATTCGGTGTTTAAATTGTGATTCTACGTCCAACCGTTGCAGAGATATTCAAAGTGCTAAACACAGTACGTTGCCCAATGTTATCCTTATAGAGAATAAACAAAATTTGATATCTCGATTATTAATGAATGTATATTGATGAAACTTGGTATGTGGCTTCACGTTGTACTGGTATATTGATATTTGCACAAAAAATAAATGTTTTGTTGGTTGTCCCCGTAGCAGCTAACCTGCATACTCAGCCCTAATGTTATTCTTATGGAGAATAAGAAAAGTTTTATATCTCCCTTAATTATGAACATAAATTAATAAAACTTGGTAAGTAGCTTCATCTGGTTCAGTTATATTGATAATTGCATAAAAACTCATTTCTTATGTTGTTGTTGCAGCAAACCTGCGTACTCAGTCCTAATGTTATTCTTATGGGGAATAAATAAAATGTTATAAATCACTTATTTACGAATTTTGTTGTCAAACTTGTTAAGTTATAAAAGTAACTTGGTAAGTTATGTAGTAGTGAGAAACATATAAATGCATTGGAAATTCGCTGAGTACGCAGGTTTGCTGCTACGGGATGTATTTTGGTTTCACGGAGCACCAAAACAAGTATTTCCACTAACAACTCAAATTTGAAAATTGTTACAAAAACAATACTTTCTACTTATACTAAGTATAGGGAGAAAAAGTAAAAAAAAACAATGCCACATTGATTCCCAATGGCAATTCAATTTTATATGTTCGTGTTATGTTGTATTAATTTTATTAAAATTGACAAGAGTCAACCATCACTCTCCACTAGGACAACGCCATATAAATCTGAAGATGCCCAAAAATAAATTGAAAATAGTATACACATTTATAATAGTCAATATATTTCGGTTATTAAAATTAATCATGTGATTGAAAATTTCTTATATAGAGGCCGGATTGGAAAGGCACTTACCTATTTTGTTTTCTATTATGCCTATTTTTACACATATTTTTTATTCAAGTTTATATTGTAAGGATGAGTCAATTTGTATGAGGAAAATTGATCAAGATTTTATAATTCATCCCAAATTTACCAAAGGTAAACCGAAATGAACCAAAGGTATATGATCAACACCGGATTGAATAACTTAAGTCAGCCCAAGACCCTCCCCCAACCCCCGCCGCTGGACTAAGCTCGAATTGGCAGATGATTTCTGCTCCCATCTACATAAAATTCATTTTGGTCGTCATCCAAATGTCCGATTATATGTAGTTTCAACATATTAAATGCTGTTATGAAACTTTCGCACTGTTCTTTGTGTTTGTCTTACTTTCTTTTTATGACAATTCGTTTGTTGTAGACATTTTATTTCACTATCTGTCAAAAACAAGATTATTTTGACCCGATAATATTAATGAAGCACGTTCATGTGTAGAACGCAAACCGAATAAACTCTGTGGGAAACACACACAGTGAAATTGATTACACTGTGTTCATAATGATAACAAAAATGTTTGCACTAAATTATTAAGATTCTACTTAAAATACTAAATTACAAATATATATGAATGTTACAAATTAAACCTCTTTTGCAACATTCCAATTTTTTTGCCTTTACAGAAACTAAAACTGTTTTTAAAATCTCTAAACTCTAAAGCAACAACTTATTAAAGGTAAACTTGCCAATGTGTATTAATTCTACTCTGAGTTTTAAATTATTCCTGCACAAAAATATGAGCCACTTAAATACACTTCCCTCCTTTTAAACATATTTGAAATAATCAATATATATATAAATTAGTACTGATTTAAATATTTTTGAGTCTTTCACTCCAAAACTTTCATACCCTTCCACGAACTGCAAAAAGTCATTAAATGTAATAGTTACACTATGCTATCTCTTAGATGGTTACATTTATGCAAGTTAAACTTTAAAAAATGCTGACACTGAAATTAACACACTGGCAATTTTCTTTTTGTGATTTTTTGAAGGCATTATTTATTTTTATTTTTAACTTGAGTATATCATAATCTGATATCATATCAGTCAAAGCTCAACCGGAAGGTCCAATGAGCCAGCAGAGATTGGAAGTTTTATAATTTAAAACCTTTTTTCATATTCACATCTAATCTGCGACAAACTTGAATTGGGAGCCAGCCAAATATCCTTATTTTACTTTGTTGCATAGTTAGTTCCATCACTTTAAGTTTTGTACACGTGCTAACTCTTTCTTCTTGTCGTAAAAACGATTATATAATTTCCTATCATTATGATAAACATGAAAATATTACTTCTGGATACGCAACTCGTATATATCTGTAGTTATTCTGTCGAATGTACTAAATACATCAGAAATCATAATCTGAGGTAATGATAAATTTCAACTACATATTTTTTTTAAATCGTACATTCTACACTATAACTAAATAAATTAATTACAAAATATCAACTGTAACAAGTAAAAACTTGTAATATTTAAGGAGTTGTTTTGAAATCCGATCAAATAATTATCATATTTGAAGAATGTTAGCTAATCTAATCACGTTTATGCATCTAGCATCGAATAAGTCAAATATAACTCAATTTTGACGTTGATAATTGATTCCTAATGTTCACGTGGTAATTTAGGGTTAAAGCCAAAGCTAAAACTAAAGGTCGTTACTAAACCTACGTCAAACTCCAATGTTACTCAAGTAGTCGTCATTTTCGAGTCGAACTCAAGTCACCATTGGGTCGTGAAAGCAATTGAAATGTACGTCGAATTAGAATGATTACCCAGTTAACAAATCAGATATTATACTGGAGCATTACAACTAAAGAGCATTATTAGGATGTAATGAGTATATGTTTAAAATAAATAATATCCTAATTGAGAGTTAAATATAATTTTTTAACTAAAGACAAAACTATTTCTTTACCCTTATGTTTACTATAATAACCATCCAAAAATGAAACCTAAAATTCAGGTTTAAAGAGAAATTTTAATTATTAAGAGATTTGTAGTGCCCTATTTTAAACAGGATAAAATAAACTACGTCTACACTACAAAATGTATTTACACTGTACATACACGACAGTAAATATAAACAAAATAAAACAAGGCGATCGATTTTAATCAGTTAACCAGTCATACTGGGCATCATCAGACCCAACCAGAGAACAACAGAATCAAAATGGCGTTCATCTTCTAGCTACCGTAACAGTTTGGCTTATATACTGTAGGTGGCCAATAGTATATAAGCTGTACGCCAATTTTATTCTGTCATTCTCTGATTGGGCCTGATGGTACGAGTATAACTCGTATAACTGGTTGAAATCGGTAGCCTTGTTACATTTCTTTGTATATTTACCGTCTTGTATACCGTATTTAGTATTGTTGTGAGACTTTGTCCTGTGCAACTGTAACAACACGTATCATAACACTCAACGAATGATTCTTTCCTATTTTAACCTTGATCAGAATCAAAATATCTTTATTGTCTTTAAGCCAGTGAGCAATCGACATTGCCAACAATACATTTTACCTTATTACTAACATTTTGCATATTTTCTTCATGCCTCCTTTTTCTGACAAATATTTAGTCTTAATTCTAATATGTAAAGTAAATGGGGAAACAAATTTAAATTACACAAAAATGTATAAAATAAAATAAAACACAATAACATAGTTTCTTTGATTTTAATTTAAAAAATGTATATCAATAACCTCTAAGGACAAGAAATCATAAACTGAATAAAAGGATTTGGATTTCAGCCATGAATCAAGGACAACTTTGAATTTATTGGTTGGAATCGTTGCTGCAGTTGGGGGTAACCTATTGAGATATTCATAGCTATTATGTGTAAGCGTAAGTCTTGTTAATGGTAAATTAAGATAATGTCTAGTGTAATGAGTGTGTATATTGGATCTTTGATTATATTGAGTTATGTTTTCTCTAACGTGTAGTAAGCAATTGAAAATATACATTCTCGCAAGGGTTAACATTTTAAAATTTTTGAAATATTCTTTGCAAGAGACCCAGGGCTCTATCCCCACAATACACCTAATAGACTTCTTCTGCCATTTAAAACTTGTTTTGGCTCCCACGGAGTTACCCCATAAGAGGTTACCGTATTGATACCCTCAGAGTTTAAAACATGCTCATTTAGGACGATGTGCACAGATTAATATTTTTTTTAAATAAGCCTAAGAGACTAAATTTGTATCACGGACCCTAGCCTCTATACACGGTAACTCTTCTTTATAAAAAAATTCACTATTTAATACTTATTATTTAGATGTAAGAGTTTATATTTTTCTGCTTACTATTGCTCTGCTATATTTAGCAAAATATAAATTGCAAATTCAGAAAGAAAACTCCAATACCACCGTTGAACGCTAATGCACTGCTAATATTATCTTGGCCGATATATTTACTGTTTCTTGCCCTCTAGTACAAAGAGGGTAGCTTTACTTAATTCTATATTTATTTATTTATTTATTTATTTACGTTACAACCATTTTATAATATGTCTCAATAGTTGCATGCTCAAGAATTTGAACAAGAGATTAATACAAGTGAAAATCTGATTAAAAACTAGAACGAAATTAATGTTTTTTTTATTTTTATCAGTTGTAGTTCAGATTTTTATTGAATTTCAAGCTATGTTCAGTATAAAGGGTGTCAGATTCATGGTTTTATAAACTAATCCTGGAATGTCTTGTCTTGATTTATAGATAACATGCACACAACTCATTTTTATTACAACTTAACTTACATCGTAAAACGTATATTTGTGGAAATAGTCTAACAAATTCTTCAAAAAATCATTAAAGAGCATTTTTGTATACATTTCTAGTGGTTGCAGGTTTATTTGTATTACATATAAAAGTATATTGTTCACTGGAGTGTTTAAATCGAAGAATGTAATTCAGCCCATGACATCGGATATTTCCACAAAATAGTATTATTATAAGATTATCAAGAGCACTATCCTATACAATAAAAGACCTTGGATGTTTTCGGGCAGGATCCTAAATCAACCACTTAATGTGCCAGCAATTCACTATTTTTGAATGAAATTAATTTAACATAGATGGGCAAATATAAAATTTAAATCTGTAATTGTAAGTAGTAATTGTAAGTAATTTTGTATACGTATTTTGGATTTTGTATACGAGATAAAAGCAGTTTGATGTTATTTTATTCTACTTAATATTTCCTACTATGCACGCAATGATAAAATTCTTTGCTCAGGTTACTGCCAGGTGTTACAGACAGGTGTGGAGAACAGGGTACCATAAAATGAAAGATTCCATAAGCAATATTGAAATCAATATCAACAAGAGCAGACGTGTTTGTTCAAGCTAATTTAATTTCAAACTGTAAGTCAATCGTGCCGAATCCTGAACTGAAAGCTCTTAAACATATTGTCGACGTCCTCATAAACATACATTAAAGTTATTATTTAATAAAATGAAATATGATCCTTATTCAATATATACCATCCACTTTGATATTGTTATTCATTAATACTTATTCATATTGTATACTTTTGTTGAATCTTACTGACTGTACTTAACAATATATTTCGTATGTTTGTATCATTAGTTAAGTAGAAAGTTAAAAAAGTATCTTTAGAGGCAAATAACGTTCTATTTTCAACAAATATTACAATAAAATAAGGTGCTATGTAGAAAGAAGGTGCAAACACCAAATCCACATCAGTTGTCTAATAGTTCCCCCATGCATATTTCGTTTCTATATCATTCATGTATTATTGTTAATTTTAACGGTTTTATAACAAATATCTTAGCTAACTTACTCCAAGAAAAATCTTATAGGCTTTTTACATGTGTCCTCTGCCCCTCTACGGCGATGCTAGGATTTTATTTTGCTATGAATGTTTAACTTCATGAAAGGCTAAGTATAACGTTTGTAAATTTTACTTTCTCCTCATGAATATATTTCCAAAAGCACTAGTATATATTTTCTATATTATAAAATACTTGGCAATAATCCTATCTATTAAAACACAAGATTAAAAATCTTCCGGAAGAACGTGTGAGACTTCCACTGGACCGATTTACACGCGGGTAGTGTCAGATGAAAGGAAATAACCCCTATATTTGCACATTTTACCTTAAATGTTGGTATCTGGTCGATAACTATTTAAAAAACGAGATTACAAGTTTTCTTATGGCAATTTAACATGGGGTAAAATTTCAACTTTGCACTCTTTTGGTCAGTTCAATCGAGGTTTCCACTGAACCGTTTTACACGCGGTTTGTTTTAAATGAAAGATCAATCTCTCTATATTTGCACAATCTACTTACATTTTTGAAATAATTTAATTTAGAATACACAAAATTATATTTTAAAACCTATTTTATCATTATTTTAACTTTCTCTAGCTGATTATTAAAACACCTATATTGTGTATCTAAGAACAGACAAAAGAGAATCAGCTGACTTAGAGAAAACCATAGTATCTTTCAACGATGCACCGCATATATTGCAATTGCCGAAGTCGATTCAGGCTGAACCGAAGAAGAAGGTAATATTTTGTCTCATATGTTGCAAATATTCTGGTATTAATTAACACAATCTATAATGTAAACATAACCCTTTAAGTAGTGATATCCAATACATTTAGTTTCGTTCCTTGACCTCAGAGTAAACATTAGCGCTGACGTCAATAGGCCTGTTATTTCTCCATGGATGCACAAGGGCCGCTTAATTAAACCCATCAAATGTCAAAACAGCGTTTGTTTTGTAAACAGTAGAGTACAGGTTATGACTGTCATCTGTCATGAAAACCAAATCCCGCAATTTGCAAATGTTTTAGACCAGCCGACTGAATTTAATATGTCCATAAACGCAATAAAACGAGTAGAATTAAGTGTAATTTATTTATCTCGGTTGCATTTTTAAACAAAAGTTGATCAAAGTATGTAAGCAGTTAAACAATGTTTATTAGTGAATCTCCTATGGAAAGTGAACTATTAGCATGACCCGCACGGTGAAACTTAAGCCCGGGACCACCATAGAAGTTCCTAACGTGACCCCCTGAACACGTTTTGGGGGTCCGTTCAAAATTATATATATATATATATATATGTGTGTGTGTGTGTATGCACTCTAGCGGTAGCATTTTTTGTCCGATTTACTTCACATTTGGTAGGGACATTCCTTTCTATAATCAGTTGGACAAGTTCGTTGGGCAAAACAATTGGAAAACTCTAAACCCCTTTTTTGGGGGATTAATCTTTCAAAATTTGAGTTTTTGGGCCCAAAAAGGATCAGAAAAGCCCCGGTTGTAAAATTAATCCATGTAGAAAGATGGAAATTAGTGAGGCGAAACTTTTAAGCCCTCTACCGCCATTTTAGCATAACTATTTACCAAGTTATAGAAGAAAATGTGTATTGACCAAACACAGTACGTTGTCTTATGGGGGTTTTACATTAGAAAAGCTTGTTATTCATTTGCTGGTGTACTTTTATCACTCCCAGCAACCCCACGCCTACTTTCAAGCCTGACTGGACCTTCTCCTAACCTTATAATGCGCAAAATTGTATTCTCAGCATTGCAGGTAAATGAAACCAGGAGCATCAGAACAGCCAAAAAATCAATGTTTTCAGAATTCAATAAAAATTGAAATTAATGTATGTTTTACATTTATTTTGAGTTTTAAAAGTTTTTTATGTGGAAATTCACTTCCCTCACGTCAGCGTGCTGCGTGCGAACTGGTTTTAATTACAATGACGATGAAAATATGGTAAGCGTACGATAACTATCGTGTTTCCACAATACTGCAGATTGGATTGGTGATCGTGTGACCTTACAGCGGTTTTTACGAGGTTAGCTTGAAAAGCTTAAAGATAGTGACTGCGCAGACCTTTACGAAGTATATTCTATTCGGACCTTTGAATATGATAATTATCTGCGGTCATGGCTCTGTATACGTTGTAGGGGCGGCGTTCCCTTTATAAAATACCTTTCCATAAGGCTGTCACTATCTAATTCATTAAGAGTTTTCTCTGTTACATCCTTTTTTCACCCGTCCTACTTAACATATTTTTACGATTGATGTGTCATTTTAAAGCTTTTGATCTAGCGCACCGGCGAATGGTAATTAAAAAGGTCATTACGTTTAGGGCTTCGCCCCCCTAGGTTTTTATTTATTTCAGAGGGCGCTTTCAACGGTTCAGTGCTGACCAACTCATTATAACAATTTTAAATGTGAATTGTAATTTAACAGCTGATTACCTTCAGATGAATTGTTAACCAAAGTCAGATTATAAAAAAATAGATCGTCTGCAACTGTAAACAAGAGAGGAAACAGCTTATGAAAATTAATTTTGAAATAGGCAACTTTTATTGATAATTGTAGCCTAATTCAGGTGGGTAAATCACTCCTTATGTTACAGATCTACAATCGACATATTATGCATAATGTACATTCGTATTTTTATTTATCTAAACATTTTCTTGAAGAAACATTCATATTATTTTTATTTTCATATGATGATGTTTTCCTTGAATTTTTAATGTGTTTTTCAGCTACGAAGTAACCTTTAAAAGGTAAAAAAGTATTTCATTATTCGTTATGCCTCGGAGACGAGTTTTGAACCCCGAAACAGAAAGAAGAAGGCAAAGAGAAAATCGAGTAGACGAGATTAGGGAAAACGTGCGTAACCTTTGGCAAGAACAGAGAACTGCCGAGAGACAAAGACTGATGGAACAGCAGAGGGACATTGTAACACCTACATACTTGCAGCGACTTAAAGATGACGTTAGGACCAGAATACGTGAAGAAAACCTTCCGGTATCCTGTTGTGCGAGGTTATCTCCAGAAGACAATCAAACTCAAATATATAGTGTTGGGGCGATGGACATGTGTGTGTGTGTGTGTGTGTGTTTTGCTCAGCTAAGCTTTATTTAGGTAAGGTCCATGACAGATCTTCTATTTGTTGTCACAAAGGGAAGGTCAGCTTGGAGCTTATTGATATTTGCGATGAGCTAAGGCAGTTAATTGAGAGGAATCACCAAGATACCAAACATTATTTAGACAATATCCGCCGTTTTAACAATGCTTTTGCGTTTGCATCAGTTCAGGTAAATGTCGTACAAATTCCTGGAAGAGGGCCCTTTTGCAAAATAAATGTTAACTTTATAATAACTGTGAGTAATAATTTCTTCGAATTGTAGGTAATTTTCTCACAAACATAAAAAAATATTAAAATGTGCAATTTGCCCCCTAGTATTACATTATTCTCACAAACGCGATGCGTCAGGCTAAGAATAAATTGAGGCTCCAGTGACGTCACTGCACCATTACTCTCTCTTGGCTATGAATATCCAGGTAAACCATGACGTCATAGCACTCATCATAATTCTCCTGGCCGCTGGTGCTTTGACCGACCGTTGAGTGAAGATAGTAAATTAGTTGACGGATTCAGATAACTGACACATACTTTCTCCCATTAAAAATCCGTATATAGAACCTTGGAGTTGTATTCACAGGGTACAAATTGGACAGATTTCGCTCCTCATAACTTCTGACCCCGTTTTCATTAAAGACTGAGGTAGCTATTATTAGTGAATTTCCTGTGGAAATTGAACTATTAGCATGACCCGCACGGTGAAACTTAAGCCCGAGACCACCATAGAAGTTCCTAACGTGACCCCCTGAACATATACTTATGTGTATGCACTCTAGCGGTCGTGTTTTTGTCCGATTTACTTCAAATTTGGTAGGGACGTTCCTTTATATAATCTGTTCCTTTCAATTTCGTTGGGCAAAACAATCGGAAAACTCTAAACCGCTTTTTTGGGGATTAATCTTTCAAATTTCGCCCAAAAAGGGTCAGAAAAGCCCCGGATGTAACATTAATGCATGTAAAAAGATGAGAATTAGTGAGGCGAAAGTTTTAAGCCATCTCTCGTCATTCTAGCATAAACATTACCGAGTTATTAAAGAAAATATGTATCGGCTAAACACAGTACGTTGTATAATTGACTAATTAATGTAGTCAATGGCTGTATTAAGGGGGTTTTACATTAGAAAAGCCTGTTATTAATTTGTTGGTGTAATTTTATCATTTCCAGCAACCTCACGCCTACTTTCAAGCCTGACTGGACCTTCTAACCTTATAATGCGCAAAATTTTATTCCCAGAATTGCAGGTAAATGAAACCAGGAGCATCAGAACAGCCAAAAATTTTTTTTTTCAGATTTCAATAAAATTTCTATAAATGTATTTTTTACACTGGTTTTGAGTTTTAGAAGTTCTGTATGTGGAAATTCACTTCCCTCACGTCAGCGTGCTGCGTTCGAACTCGTTTTAGATCAAACTCATTATAAACCATCTAGTTCTACTTATAACCGTTAGGAATTTTTTTAAAGATTTGATTTTTTTAATTGCTGCTGTTTTTGGGGATACAGTGGACCTTGGATGATTCAAACTTCTATAACTCGAAATCTTATTTAATTCTAATTTTTTGCTTGGTCCCTAGTAGTAAATAACAAATATTTAAAAAAGCTGTGTAAGTTTGGCATATTTATACCGATCCCTTTTGATTCTACTTATTCATGTTCCACTGTATTTACCTTTCAAAATAAAAATATCAAACAATTGATGAGATCAAAATGATTTCAAAGATATTGAGGGATTAGACTTGCATACCGGATTTCATTAAAGTCAGTCAGGCAGACTGTTTGAAAGTGGTTTGGTCTTCAGGCCTTCAAATGTACAAATACCACTAAAGCAAATGATACGCCCACAAACAATTAAAACTTTATTTTTCTTTCACAATAGTACAATACAAGTCGGGCGTGCAGTTAGAGTAAAAAATTAACATTGCGTAGTTAAGAATAATTTTCATACTGATTAAGTAGCCAGTGCCAGCACTAAATTAAATGCCAGTATAAACACACTTTATCAACAACTTGGTTGGTATATTGTTCAATGGGAACTTCTAAATAAAACAATCCGATGTGTACTTAGGTTATTATATTTTCTTATTCAAATTTAAAACTAAACACATTATTTTATTTTACTTCATTTAACACTTAATTTGTACTTGAAGTATGTTGTTTTAGTTTAGTTACATTAGTTATTCTTAATTCGACAGCCCAACCTTGATATTACGTTTGCTACTGCTGATGTTCTGTCAGAGATATGACTGGATAATCAAACCTCATAATTGCTGTTAAAAGGCACTTAAAGAACGCAGAACTGTCGGATAACACCGTCTTCTCGAGCACTTTACACTTGTACTAATTTATTTGGTTGTGTAACCCAATGATAGTAAACAATAATTTGCACTCACTGTCACTAGAGAAAAGATGAATCAACAAATCTAAATTTTTCTAAACGCTGTCGTTCCAGTTTATGACAGAACTTGCATAATCCTATGTTGGACTAAGCAAGATGACAGAATATTGTAAAAGGACAGACACCCTATATTAATTAAGCTGTTAATTAATATTAAGCTGTTATAAATAGTAATTCATATATAACTTCCATTACAGTATTATTTGTCACATGAATAATTTACAGAATACAGGTGGCAAAACAACAATCTTTCATAAAAATGAAATATTGATGTTTGATGTTTGATAAATGTGTGTATATATATATATATATATAAATATATGTGCGACCGTTAACGCAATAACTTTTAAAATAAACGTGTGATTTTTATGAGATTTTGGCACAAACATGTAAAGTGACATTTATGACTTGGAGTTCAAAAATTAGGAAGATCGGACTACGGGAAGAGGGTTTTATGGGGGTTTAAAATTTATCAAAAATCAAATATTTTTATTTTTTACCCTACAATTTTAAAACTATTTAATTTTGGTTTTTACCATTTGATAGAGCTTAACAATACACAGTTCACAAAACTAAACTAAAATGTGGCTGTGTATCGCAATACGACACGTGACTACACAAATATCGTATCGATGAATTGATACGAGTTACGTACCGAAAACATTCAAAGCGACAGGAATTGCGTCATGTTACCTTGAACGACGTATTCAAGATTCAAAACGTTTATTAATGGTCCAAGCATATTTGATACATTTTTTTATTGTTTTTTCTGGCTTTTTATCCCCAGATACGGTCTGTCCGAATAAGTCGGATTTGTACTAGACCTTGTCGGATATCGATAAAACCTTCCTAAACGAACCGACTTTTTGGATACCCGCACACCTCTACAAGTATTAAGTATTAAGTATTTTTAATCATTAACAAAGCAGAACGGAGAAAATAAAACATAAACAATGCTCCATGTTAATCTTATAGGAACAATTTTGATTGGTTTTTCACTGTTGGGGTAGCTAAAAAACTCACTTTTGTTTTTACCAATTAATTCAGCCCTAATAAACAATTATTTTGTCTCTCTATCAATCCGGTGCAAATATATTTGGCGTGCAAAACATAGTACGTTGTCTAATTTTATTCTTATAGAGGATAGTTAAAATTATATATATCGCTTAATTATGATCATAAATTGATAAAACTTATAGTAGGCACAAGGGAGACACATCAAAATGGATTGGAAATTCACTGAGTATGCAGGTTTGCTGCGACAGAGTATTCAAGAGTTATAGCTAAATTTTATTTGGCTGAAAGATAAACATTTTACACTTTTTAAATTTTTTTTGTTATATAACTAACCAATTAAAGCAATTACTTAATGTAATCTAAGTTTTTTGGCAATAAGATTTATTTTCTAAATTATTTTATTTTATTCGTGCGATTTGCTAGTAACAAAACTACAAATTATCGTTAGTATTAATTTGTTACTGATCAGCGATATCTTATAAAAGTAATTGTCATAATTTAAACAAATTGTTTTACATAGTTATCTAATTGTAAAAAGCGTAATTTCCCGATATAAGATGTTTAACGCAACGCCAAAATAAGGCAAACCTATATGACTAGCGGCTTTAAAAGGGGCCATAGCCCCTAACCTTGCCCCAATACTCTTTCTCTTCTGATTTTGCTTACTATTTACATGTCAGTTCGCAAACAAAGTAGACACTTAATCGAATGTTTTAATGTAAACAAATCAGACGTTTTTAAATCCCTATTTTTTTCTTAGGGAAGATATTTTACGTTGTTTCTCGTTTTAAGATATTTTTTTAGAAATACTAATATTTTTCCCAAGTCCCTGGGGAAAATACTTTTAATTTAAGCCACCTCCCATCATCCTGTGATTTGCCAAACTTCCACAATTTCGACTTTAAAATGTTGCTTATAGAATTATATAAAGACTAGTGGCTTGAAAGGGTCATAGCCTAACCTTGCTCTAATACTCTGCCTGCTCTGCCTCATCTGATTGTTTACTATTTACATGCTGGAGAAAATTCGTAAGCAAAGGAAACACGTAATCACATGTTTTAATGTAAACAAAGCAGACGATTTGTAATCCCCATGCTTTTCTTATGGTGAAGTTTTTTGCGTTATTTCTCATTTGATGGTAACTTTTTAGAAATACTGATATTTTTCCCGAGTCCCTGAGATCGAGACCTTTAATTTGATCCGTCTTCCATCATTCTGCAATTTTCCAAACGCCCACAATTTTTACTTAAAAATTTCGCTTACAGAATTATATATATTAGATTAGATAAGTAAAATGGCAGTAATATAACGTAAGCATTCACGTAATGAAATAGTCACACCCAAATAAATGTTGAATCGTGACATCAAGAGACATTAACTAACGACTGATTTTATTTCTGGGAAAAATTACTGAGTAGCTAAATATTTATGTATAATTCTGTAAGCGAAATGTTTAAGTCAAAATTGTGGCAGTTTGGCAAATCGCAGGATGATGGGAGACGGCTCAAATTAAAGGTCTCGATCCCAGGGACTCGGGATGGATACCAGTATTTCCAAAAGGTTACCAGCAAACGATAAATAACGTAAAACATGCCCCATAAGAAAAGCATAGGGATTTAAAAACGTTTGCTTTGTTTACATTAAAACATGTGATTAAGAGTCCACTTTGTTTACGAAATGTCGTATGTGTTCAAATCAGATAAGGCAGAGTATTGGAGCAAAGTTAGGGGCTTTGGCCCCTTCAAGCCACTAGTATTATACTTTTTTTTAACAGCTGCTACTATATAAACAATATTGCTTATTAATATAGAACCATTTCTTGACACAACCTTGCTCTTAAACTATGCAAATTATAGAAACGTTTCAAATATTTCTAAAGTGAATTAAAAAACCATGGACACCCACAGTTAAGAATCAGCCTAGCTGAGAATGCAGACCTTCTGAGCTAAACGAAGAAACAGTACGCTGAGAAGACGCCAGGAAAGAAAAATGGGTGCTGACTAGGCAACTAGCACTGCCTCGCCCCTTACACCCTCTGGGCGTTAAACCTTATGACTTTCTGGAACTGATCATTGTATAAGTTGTCCTCCTCTCCGAAATCTTTGGAACCATTCTAAATTGTCTTGCAATAAAGTATATTGAAATTGGGGAGGAAAGTTGGCCCGTTTTCAGAAACAACCTTTAAAATATTTTATTTTCACCATCACCCGTTTTCTCAATTATTGATTTATTTTGTTAATACATCTAGTAATATAATCCAGCTGCTCAAATTCGGGCGATACATTTTTATTACTCAGCTCAGATAAGGTTTTGTTAATTTATATTGTGAGGTAATTCCAGAAGTTAGCTTTTAACAGATATTCTTGCTTCTTTACTGTGTTTTGTTAGTATAAACAGCTGTTAAATGACCAATTTAATTAATTTCTTCCATAAGATTAATAATGGAATTTTTGAAGCCCAGGGAAGGTGGATATTTTCAAAACCCCCAAAAGGCAAATATAGACGTTAATGGCTTTAAAATATCAGGTAAACCATGATTTAAGACCTAATAGTTCACCTGAAGCCTGCTCACAAAATTTGGCTTATTCTTTCAGTAAATAAACTAGTGAATCCAGCTGCAGCTGATAAGTTATAATTTTATCAGTTTATATAATTAATTCATCCCTAAACCTTTTTTAGCGAATTTCCCCTATAGGGAAGAAGCTATTACCGTAGGTCTCATGGTAAGACTTAAGCCCGAGACCATGATAACTTTTCATTTTGAGGTCCCCAGATGCCAAAAACACCATTCGTTCAAATTTTTATATATGTATATATATATATATATATTTATATATATATATTTATATATATATGTGTCCGTAAGCACGATAACTCTCGTAAAAAAGGTCCGATCTTAATGAAATTTGGTACAAATGTGTAAAGTACTATTTATTTGAACAAGTTCGAAAACCAGATGAATCGCACCATCCGAAGGGGGTTTTTTGGGGGGTTTTGTACCCCAAAAATGTGTTTTTTGGGGTTTTCACATGTAATTTTAATTTAAATCAAATTTTAATTTATACCATTGAATTTAGCTTAGAAAGACAAACAATTTGGTATTTTGATCATTGCTCTACGTCAATTTGATACCGAGATATTGAAAGTGCTAAACACAGTACGTTGTCTAATGTTATTCTTATGGAGAAAAAGAAAAATTGTATATCTCGCTTATTTATGAACATAAACTGGCAAAATTTGGTATATGGTTATGGTTTATTGTTTTTTGCACAAAAAAACAATTTTTCGCCTATGGTTCCTGTAGCAGCAAACCTAGGTACTTGGTTCCCATGTTATTCTTATGGAAAATACTTAAAATGTTATATATCGCTTATTTATGAATGTATATGGATGAAACTTGGTATGTGACTTCACTAAGATGAGTTCTATTGATATTTGCATAAAAACCCATTATTTTGCGTGCCTTGTTGCAGCAAACCTGCGTACTCCACCCCAATGTTATTCTTATGGAGAATAATTAATATTTTAAATATCGCTTGTTTGTGAATACATTTCTTATGAATCCTGTTAAGTGTTATGTTATATATTCATTGGAAATTCGCTGAGTATGCAGGTTTGCTGCGACGGGTGTATTTCATTAGTACATAGTATTAAATAAAAGTAAAACTCACAGTGTTACGTGAACTCTGACACAGGGAAAGTTGATGATGATCGCCCGGCTAAGTATAGTGGTCACACTTGCAGGTTCTCTGCGTCATCACTCCAAGATAAACTCTATGCATCACAACTCCCCCTTCCCAACACTGAGCGAACCCACTAAAACGTGATAACATAAAGGACACGAAAGTTCACAGAACACAGTAGTCATAAACAAATATTATCAGTTGGTTTGTCTTGTTATCAAGTCACGTGGCAATATTTCCCTCTCCCCCCTCTTACTTCAACTTCCTCCTCACTTCGGTAAATTGATATGAGTGGCGTATCTTGTATCGTATTTCCCTTCATGCTTGTGCGGCAAAACCTGCATATGTTGTTTATTAACATTGTAATAGATTCCTTAGTATACTTTGCACAAAAATGGAATTAGTGTTAAAAATCAACGAAACTTTTATTTCATTCACTTTATTAATGAGCAAAAGATTGATTCCAAATTTGTATCAGTTAGCTAGTTGTTTCTCGGAAAACCCATAATCGCTCGGGGTATTTCAATATAATCTGCTTATCGCGAAATGTTTCAAAAAAGTACAATTAGTTTTGGTGGGGGGACGTATCTACAAAAACTCATTAAACAGGATAAATCAACTATGTCTCACAAAACTACAAAATATATTTACACTTTATGCTGTACTTACATACACGACGGTAAATATGCATAAAAGATTACACACGTCGATCGATTACAACCATGTACACTGGCACATCAGGCCCAATCCAGAATCCCTTATCTATTTTTGACGTATTGTACTAAATATACATTATAAAGTGTGAATATATATTGTAGCGTTGTTAGACGTAGTTAATTTATCCTGTTCAATTGTAACAACACGTATCATTCTACTCAAGAAATTTAAAAACCCTTTCAAACACGGAAAGTTTCCCCTCGTTTCATTTATGACCCAATTGTTTTTTCCTACTTAGGTTTTCTTCATGTTAAAACGGAACCCAAACCAAAGGAATACTGCATTAAAACATAGCTACATATAATAGCCATTGGTTTTGATTATGGAGCCGGCATCAGCCTAGCGGAACAATCACGCACTTATAACACTACTTCTGACCGTTTTCAAGCTTGTAATAAAAATAACTGGAAGAAAACTACGTTTTTTGCGGTTAAACCCCTGTTGAAATGCATATCCCTTTTAACATTTTCAGAATTACCTAATTATTATTATACATATTTTCAACATATTCTGCATTAGTTTTGGACGGTTTCCAACCAGAACTGCGAGATTGCATCTATGTAATTTCACCATTCCTTCTATTAAACAGGTCTATTTGGAACGGTTCAAACTGTGAGCTATATTAGTAAACAGAAGTTAATTTCGAGCCACTGTGCTCTAACTATACCATGGAGGCAGCACTGATTAACGAAATTGCGTTTCGCCGCCGCCATTTGTGGTGAAGATAATGAACAATTCGCTCACATATAACGAGACGAGGAAGTAAATCAAACTAATCATAATTAAACGTTTATATATTAATCAAGTTGTTTTTGTTTATTCGTTTATACGTGAACAATTTATAATGAAAGTTACGAATAGATACAAAAATTTAACAACAAACAAAATTAATTGCTTAGTATTTGATTTATTTTTAAAGTGTGGTTCAAATGGGCCGGTTCACCTAGTAGTTCCGTTATTTGACTGCAACAAAAATAACGCAAATTTATCCTTACTAGTGCATCTACCTTAAAAAACCAACGACACTGCTTTTTAATGCAAATGGTTAGCAGTGTTTCTTAGTATTATATAGTTGGAGGACAGTGTCCCGAGCTCAGTATAGAACAAAAAACAATCAGCCTAAATGGTTCTTTCGAAAGCGATATCCATAAATTTTAGTTTTTCCTCAAAATAATTAACACTCTTCAAATAATATTCACTAGAATTAGCGATATTATTTTACAATTTGGTGAGTACTACATGGTTTTTGTATAAGAACAAACAATTATAATCACCAATTTTAAAGACCATGCTGTTTTTGGGAAATTATTTAAATCAAATGAATTTACATAAGATGAATTTTGGTTATAAAACCGATTGATGTTCAATGAAAATTATAACTAGATAAACAAATATACTTGCCCCGGCGGTATGCAAAATTCCCTCGGTTTTATTTTAGGGTAAAGCCCACTTTATATGAACTTGACTTTCCCTTTAAAAACACATGCATGAGCTACTGAGGGCTTAGCTGAAGGCATTTTGACACGTTGTGCTGGGGGGGAGGCCAGTGCCTTAGTGTCTTATGAGATAGTAGAATAGCGCAGATTTCAACTGACTTTTACCTAATCTACGCTTCGGCTCAACCAAGGTTAAACCTTTTTTTTATTGAAAATTATAAATTATTTTCTATTTTTGTTAGGAACAACAAATATTAATCCGCAAAAGTATCTTTCTAAGAATCTCATTATTTTAACATGTTTTCTTTCTAAAAACTGGTGATCGTATTTTATATTTACACAATGTTTGGAAACAATTATAAGTTTGAAAAAGTAAACTTGATTAATTAATTAAAATTTAATCGAGGTTTAATAAACCAAACCTTAATGCTTTTATAAAACGCAACAGTTATTTTATGAATTTCATTTGCGCTTTAAACGTTTTACCTAGCAGGTGAAGCTCCCTTATTGATATAGTTCCTTTTAGTTTTATTTCCCTTGCTGTTATAGTTCCCATAAATATTGTAACCGGTGTGACCTACGCGTGTCACTGTGAGCTATTACTAACTATACAGTTTATTAAAAAATAGGGCCTCCCACCCAATTTTCTCGTTCAATACAAACCATTCAAAGTCGGATTTAAGAGGAAATTTGTAAAACCTAGATTAAATCTGAAATTACAACTGGAACTTTTTTAAATTTCAAGAAACCTCCGCAAACAGTTTTACAGTATTTGGTAAAAGAGGAGAAAATAACCGGAACCATAAATGGAAAAGTTTTTGTGTGAAAAGGATATTTTATTAAGAGATCTCAGATAACATCAGAAATTTATGGTTGAAAGGGGAGAGCTGTCGAAAAATTAGATACTCTTTCGAGGCCAACAGCGAAATGTTCAGAAACAATCTTGCTCAACAACAATTTGGTATTCGTGTTATTCCTTTACAATCAAACACATACTTATTTTTAAACAGCAATAGTTAATAACTTTCAAGCACTCGGAAACTGATATGATAAAACCTATTTGATTCGTGATGCTGAAACTAATATGCTCATAAAACTCTGTTAAAACTTATGTTTCTATTTTTGTGGTTTTGAGTGCTTTATTTTCACACGGCTAGTAACCTCTTGATCGAATTTATCAGTTTTGTTAATGTATTATTTTGAGTTTCACAATTACAAAGCAAGAGAAACTAATCTTATCTCGGCGTCTAAACTTTATTGTATATAATGTCACAAGGTATGTTTTTAACCTTGGGAGCTTTTGACTTACTGTTTCAGAAAACCCGCAACACAATTCATCAATTATTTTTGTATTTCCAAGTTAATTCAGAAATTATGAGTAGTAAATTCGAGTCTAATTTTTGAATGATTTTTGTTCATTCAACTATATAAAACTTAGAAAAATAGCATTCAAGCTATTCTCAAAATGGCCCACGTCTCCCCATTTATTTATCTACAGTGGTATTTTATGTATAAGTGGATAGTGATATAAAGTTACTCTCTAAATAATTAAACTTATATTATTTTGTACTCTAATATGAGTAAGGTTTGCTTGGTTGTTTGCAACTCTGATCTCAAAAATGCTCGAACGATCCCGTTCAAATTCTGGAATTGTCTTATTTCTGAACTGAAAACTTGTTATAGACAGGTCCCATCCTCAGGAACAATCTAATTTTGTAGAAAAACATTGACCTTATGGAGTTCAAAAAAAAAACAAAGGAATCATGACAGCTATTTATAATTAGTCAGTGAACTGTCAAAATAATACTCATCTTCTTTATATATAATTCTGTAAGCGAAATTTGTAAGCACAAATTGTCGGAATTTGGCAAACCGCAGGATAATGGGAGACGGCTCAAATTAAAGTTCTCGATCCCAGGGACCCGGGCTTCTAAAAATTTACCATCAAATGAGAAATAACGTAAAACATCCCCTATAAGAAAAGCATGGGGATTTAAAAACGTCTGCTTTGTTTTCATTAAAATATGTGATACGAAATCTACTTTGTTTACATTGTTTACGAAATTTCCCCAGCATGTAAAAACGGTAAAACGATCAGATGATGCAGAGTATTAGAGCAAGGTTAGGGGCCATGGCCCTTTCAAGCCACTAGTTATATATAATTCTGTAAGCGAAATTTTATAGTCAAAATTGTGGGAGTTTGGCAACCCGCGTCTTGGTTTCAGGGACTCGGGTTCGTATTTCTAAAAAGTTACCAGCAAACGAGAAATAACGTAAAACATCCCCCATAAGAAAAGCATGGGGATTTAAAAACGTCTGCTTTGTTTACATTAAAACGTGTTTAAGAATCTACTGTGTTTACAAACTGATATGTGTTCCTACTTATTTTCCTCAGCATGTAAAAAGTAAAAATATCAGAATTGGAGCAAGGTTAGGAGCCACCGCCCCTTCAAGCCACTTGTTTATAGTATAGTTGAAGTATGTGATTTCTGAGAGCAGTGACTAAAACCACTGAACCATATAGAATGGTCATATCCAATATAAATCAAATGTGCATATAATCAAAATATTACCTGAAAGGAGATTGAGCTGCAATAACAGCTGAAGTAGCCTTAAACATGCGGAAGAGGTAAATGAGGTCAGGAAATCTGCCCGTCAGTAGGCGGCTGTGGTAAAAAATTACTCCAAGTAACCTACACCAACAGACCTTCCGAGAGCAAAGCTTGATCTCCCAGGTACTTATTATTAACACAAAATATAACCATAACAAATAAATATACTTAGTTTTAAATTACAATATTAGAAAACTTGTAATCAACTCAAGCGTGAATAACAAGCTCTATAGAATTTGTTTGAGAGCTTTCTGGTAAATAAAACGCTAATATTACTGTCCAATTTCGCACATTCGGTACTATTTCGAACCTTATATTTGTTTAATTTATTTTAATACATATATAATTTTGTATTTGTTTATTTTTGCTTGTATATTTTTTTATAATATTTGGCTTTGATAGTAGGCCTAAGCAAGTAAATGGCACGACAAACACTACTTAATGATAACTCTACTATAGGCGGCTGCTGTCATCTAGCAAATCAGGCGTTTAAATTAACCATTATTGAAATGAGACACGCCGAGTATTAGGTAGGCTACAACGCACGATGTGGTGTGTTATTATCGATCAGCTGCAGGTGGTGATTATCTGACCTTCAGGGTCGGACCAAGGTCTTCCTTGATAGGATAAATTAACGGAGGAATTCAGATACGAAGACCTGGTCCAAAATACTTCCATGTAAGGATAACATTCCCTCGATGAGTTTCTATGACGTTCACACAACTCGCGCATTCTCTTAGGCTCGAGTGGTGACTATTGTTTAAAGTATTCTTTAAAATTGTCCGTGAACTCTAGTTACGGCTTGCAAAACTCTAGAGTGGGGTACCTACGCCCGGCCCATGACGGGGAGCTTTATCCGAAGGTAACCATGGCAACCGTCAACAGTAGGGGGCCATAGCCGATTCAAAACCAGCAAAGGCGTGGTGAGGACGCGAGGACGCGAGGACGCCCCCCCCATGACGTCACCCCCCCCCCATGACGTCATCCCCCCATGACGTCATCCCCCCCCATGACGTCACCCCCCCCGACCTTCCCCATAGCCAAGCTCGGACCCCCCCCCATGACATCCCCCCCCCCATGACGTCACCCCCCCCCCCGACCTTCCCCATAGCCAAGCTCGGACCCCTCCCCCCCTCCCCCCCCGTTTGCAACATTTTTCATGATGAGGAAAAACTTTCAAAAATTAATAACTAGCCTATTTACTCACCGATTCCCACGGGACTTTTTCCAGAATGTAGGCCTATCCCAGAGGAAGCGAATGACGTAAGAACCCCATAGATCCGCCATTAAACAAGGCCGCTATTAATTTTTAAACGCGTTTTCCTTATGGGATCTCAGCTGTTTACCGACCGATTTTGATGAAATTTCACCACATGTAGGGCGGCGGCCTAAGTAAATCATCCCTTAAAGAAAATTGAGAATCCACCGTTAAACAGGCCCGCTATTAATTTTTAAACGCGTTTTCCTCATGAGATCTTGGCTGTTTACTCATCAGCGGTCTTCCAGACCCATCATGATGGTTCAAAACCAGCAAAGACGCGGTGAGGATGCAAGCCCCCCCCCCTCCGTGAGCGACTCCGCGGAGTCACGTGTCAAGGCGCATGCTAGGGCCTACGTGACCGCCCGGGGTTGTTTACTCATTAGCGACTTTCCCTCACTCCTCCGGCGAGGCCTCCTCCCGACCGGAGTGTTATTTATAAGCGCGTCCTCGAAGGTTTCATCAGTTTGTCTTTGGAGCTCTTACTGCGCGGACGAAGTATTGCCGTCTCCGAGATACACTTTACAACCTGTGCTTGTGCGACTGTGTGGAGTTTTCTCTTTGGATATCTTAAAATGTAAGTAACATTTAATTTATCTTTTCATCAGCCGATTTACCAATGCTCTTAATCCCAATTAGCTAAAATTAATATTTAATATTTTATATATCACAGTGAAAAATAAAATTTGGTTTTGCTTAGTAGAATTATAGACGAGATTAAAATCGCCATGTGCGAGCGAAACAAAGATAAAGACGTGTAACAGTGTTAGGAATGTCATAGGAGCTATTCTTGTAATTTATTTCTGTCTACTATTAGAAGAGTACTGTTACCAAGCCCCGATGTACTGTATAGATACCCGATGTTGCAGATGGCTGTTCCTCGTATGTGTGAGGTCTGCGGTCGCTTCTTCGCTGGAACCCTGGCTCGTCACACGGCAGCCGCTCACAGGGACCGCCATTTCGACTGCAACGTCTGCGGGCGACGCTTCGGGCGAAGCGACAACCTGCGACGCTACCTCGCAGCAGTTCATCCTCCCACTCCTCACGATCAAGCGCCAGGTATGGTTTTAGGTTAAATAGGAAACCACCAGTAGATTTGTTAAGCACTTCTCCAATATCCTCATACACAGTTCCTCACCCTTGTATTACTGGACTCAAACTGGTGATTGAGATGAGGAAGAGGTCGCCAGTCCTCTATGCAGTTCCTCACGATCAAGCGTTAGGCACGGCTTTTACGTTAAACAAGAAACCAGTACTAATGACTTGTTTTCGAGAGTAAACGGCTTTAGCCGAGTAAACAGATTCAAGTAGTAAACAAGGGGCTGCCAGCCTCTGTTCAGTTCCTCACCCTTGTATTACTGGGCTCAAACTGACGATCGAGATGAGGAAGAGGTCGCCAGGCCTCTATGCAATTCCTCACCCTTGTATTTACTAGGCTCAAACTGGCGAACGAGATGAGGAACGTCAGACACGGTTTTTACGTTAAACAAGAAACCGTCAGTACTAATGACTTGTTTTCGAGAGAGTAAACGGCTTTAGCCGAGTAAACAGATTCAAGTAGTAAACAAGGGGCTGTCAGCCTCCGTTCAGTTCCTCACCCTTGTATTACTGGGCTCAAACTGACGTTCGAGAGGAGGAAGAGGTCGCCAGGCCTCTATGCAATTCCTCACCCTTGTATATATTGGGCTCAAACTGGCGAACGAGGTGAGGAAGAGGTTGCCAGTTCCTCACCCTCATGTTTATCGAGGTAACTAATAGAACTTGTTTTTCCTGTTCGCAGGCCATCCATGCCCGTTATGCTCCGTCGCCCTGGCGAGCCCCGAGGATCTTCACCACCACATGGAAGCGGTCCACGGTGCGACCCCGTCAGCTTCGACCTCCTCCTCCTCCACCGCAACACCACCCCTCAGAGACCCACGGCCCGAGTGCGACGCGTGTGGGCGGCGATTCGCCCGCGAGGATCTGCTCCGGCGTCATGTGCAGCTGGTACACGCCAACGGGGTCCGCTGTCCCGAGTGCGGCGCCCTTTTCCGCAGGGCCGCTTATCTCCAGCAGCACGTGGCAAGCGCTCACCGCGGCATGAGGTTCGCGTGCGCCTACTGCGACCGAGGCTTCACCCGGCGCTACAACCGGGACCAGCACGAGGCCCACAACTGCCCCATCGTGAGGAACCTCGTTGTTGACGAGATGCCATGCCTACCCGTCCTGTCACCCGAGCCTCAGCCCAGCCGCGAGCCCCAGCCTGGACCCAGCCGCGAGCCCCAGCCCGGACCCAGCCGCGAGCCCCAGCCCGGACCCAGCCGCGAGCCCCAGCCCGGACCCAGTCGCGAGCCCCAGCCCGGACCAAGCACGGCACCCGACGGGATGGTGGGTGGCGGCGGACTACCCACGTTCCGCCCCATCCAACGGGCGTTCCGCGGTCGCCTCCTGACCTTCGGCCTGTCCCGGCCCATGGAGGACTTCTTGGCCGTGGAGGACGCGCTGGTGCTGCTGTTCGACAGCGTCCTGGAACTGTTGGCTGACGTCAGGACCCGACACCCGAACATCAAGGTGAACATGTTCCTAGAGTGCGAATTCGCCAACGTTCACGGAGCCACCTGTCTGCGGGCCTTCAAGACAAAGAACGTGCCTCTCACCGCCGCGTCCAACTTGGAGGACTTCCTGTCAGCGTCCTTCCACAAGCTGGAGGAAGAGAAGGAGCAGTGCCTGCTAGTGGGCAGCGGGTGGAGCTATCTCCGAATACGCGACCTGGAGATCCGCGTCAACCTCTACACCCCGTTGGGAGAACGCGGAGCCCGGTTCGTCCAGCTTCCCAGGACCATCTGCGAGACGCGTGCCGTTATCAACGTGCACAACCTCGATGACATGTGCTTCGCGTACGCCATCCTAGCCAAGTTCGTCGCGCAACACCCGGAGAGGCCCGCATCGTACACACCGGACGTCATGGCACGCTACGACTGGGTCGGCCTACGCTTCCCCGTGGCCGTGAAGGACATCAAAGTCTTTGAGAGGAGGAACCCCATCAGCGTCAATGTGTACGGGATCGAGCGCGCCATGGTGGGGAGACGTCCCGACGGATCGCCAAAGTTCCAGGACCGCGTGTTCCCGCTGAAGATCTGCAAGCGGGAGTTGGAGGATCACCGGGACCTGCTGTACGTGACCACCGGCGGGGACAGTCACTACGCCTACATCGCAAACATGAGTAGGCTAGTGCGTCCTCAGCTGACGTCTCACGGCCACACCATCCACGTGTGTAAGCGATGCTTCGCCTACTTTGACAACCAGCCCAACAAGCTGCAACTGTCCGGTGCCGAGCGTCTGGAGGAGCACATGCGATACTGCACCGCCAAGGCTCCCCTTCGCCTGGACTTGTCGAAGAAGCAGCAGATCCGCTTCGCCCACCCCGAGTACACTAGGCGGGAGAGGTTCTGCATCTACGCGGACTTTGAGTGTGCTCTGCAGCCCGTCGCTGTTGACCCAGCGGAAGCGCCGCCCGGCACGAGGCCCCTGCAACTGCACGTCCCGTACGCCTTCGCCTACCAGATCGTGGACTCGCTCGGCCTGGAGGAGTTTGAGCCTCGCGTCTACTTCGGGGCTGACGCGTCCAAGGTCTTCATGAAGAGGTTGAAGATGGACGTGCTGGCGCTGTGGGAGTTCCTATTCAGCATGAGAGCTCTGCACCCTTCTCTGACCCGGCAGGAGATGGACGAGTACCTGGTGGCGACTCACTGCTACCTCTGCGGGAAGGAGTTCACGGACCAGGACGTTAAGGTGCGGGACCACAATCACGCCCCACCCTACGAGTTCCGAGGAGCCGCCCACCGCTCGTGCAACCTCAGGTACCGGGAGCAGCGACACATCAACTGCTACTTCCACAACCTGTCCAACTACGACGCCCACTTCGTAGTGCGCGAGCTGGCCATCGACCCTGGCGACGTGGACGTGTTGGCCCACACGGAGGAGCGGTACATCGCTTTTACCAAGCGATTTCACTTTGGTCAGCCCGGGGACAACCAACGACAGAGCAGTTTCGCGGTGCGCTTCCTGGACACCTACAGGTTCCTGTCCATGAGCCTGGCCAACCTGGCGGCGGGACTTCCCACGGACAGGATGCGCGAGACGAGGAAGCGCTTCCCCGACGACCGGCTGTTCGACCTGGTGCGTAGGAAGGGCGTGTTCCCCTACGACTTTGTCACATCGTACGACACACTGTACAGGACCAGGGAGTTGCCGCCCAAGGAGGCGTTCAGGAACTCCATGACCCTGGAGGACATCAAGGACGAGGAGTACGAGCACGCCCTCAACGTGTGGCGAGCCTTTGAGTGTCACAACCTCAAGGACTATGCCGACAAGTACCTGCGGTGCGACATCGCCCTGCTCACCGATGTCTTTGAGCAGTTCCGCGACACCTCGCTGGCAGAGTACGGGCTGGACCCCGCCCACTATTACACCCTACCGTCCTACGCCTGGGACGTAATGCTCAAGACCTGCGGTGTGGAGCTGGACACGCTGCAGGACTTTGACATGTACCTGTTCGTGGAGCAGGGGATCCGGGGAGGCATCTCTCAGGCCATCACCCGCTACGCCAAGGCCAACCACGACAGGTGCCCGGACTACCACCCGGACGAGCCCACGCGCTTCCTCCTGTACCTGGACGCAAACAACCTGTACGGCTGGGCCATGTCCCAGTGCCTGCCGACCGGAGACTTCGAGTGGCTCAGCCGTGAAGAAATACAGGCGTTGGACATTGAGGCGCTGGACGCAGAGGCTGATCGAGGCTACATCTTGGAGGTGGACCTCCACTACCCCGCGCGCCTACACGACCTGCACAAGGACCTTCCCTACTGCTGCGAGACGAAGCGTCCGCCAACAGGGAAGTTCCCCAAACTGTTGACGACCCTGGACGACAAGACGCACTACATCTGTCACTACAGGGTCTTGCAGCAGGCGCTGCAAAACGGATTGGAGCTGGTCGCGGTGCATCGGGCGATCTCGTTTCGCCAGTCGCGGTGGTTGGAACCGTACATCCTGATGAACACGGAGCTGCGGAAGAGGGCCAAGACCAAGTTCGAACAGGACTTCTTCAAGCTCATGAATAACGCGGTCTTCGGCAAGACCATCGAGAATGTACGGAAGCGCCTCAACGTGAAGCTGGTGTGCACCCCGGAGAGGTTTTCCAAGTACGTCGCCAGATCCAACTTCCTGGACCGGACGTACTACACGGAGGACGTGGCCCTGGTGCATCTGTCCAAGGTCAACATCGTGTTGGACAAGCCCGTCTACGTAGGCATGACAGTCCTGGAGCTGAGCAAGTGGCTCATGTACGAGTTCCTGCGCAAGATGAAGGAGCGCTACGGTGACCGCCTCACCGTGGACTACATGGACACGGACAGCTACGTCTTTGACATCGTGTCCCAGGACGTCTACGCCGAGATGAAGGAACACCTGGACGACTTCGACACCAGCGGCTATCCGAGGTCCCACCCCTGCTACAGCCCCGTCAACGCCAAGGTCATTGGAAAGTTTAAGGACGAGTGTAACGGTCTGTCCTTATTCGAGTACCTCAGCCTGCGGTCCAAGCTGTACTTTATGGACATCGAGGACGCAGCGACAGGCAGCAGCAAGGCTCTCAAGCGGGCCAAGGGGGTGGCGAAGGGCGTTGTCAAGAACGTCCTCACCCCCGACGACTACAGAGAGTGCCTGTTTGAGGGGGTCCAAAAGCGCACCACCAACGTCCGCTTCCAGTCCCACTTACACCGGGTCTACACCGTGGAAGTGGACAAGCTGAGCCTCAGCCCGACTGATGACAAGCGGTGTGTCCTCCCCGACGGCATCCACACTCTGCCGTGGGGACACAAAGACGTCCCGCCGCTACCAGCCAGGAGAGGAGATCGACGGATGGAGGTGGATGGTGAGGAGGAGGAGGGGCAGCCCCAGGATGAAGACGAGGAAGAGGAATTCCCAGTTTAGTTTTAATATTAATTTTAAGAAAAATTTGTAAATAGTATTTGTAAGAAAATATAATAGCTTTATGTACAGCACGAACCTGAGTTGTTTATTTCCTCCCCTTTGCTCACTCAAAAGCCGGTAGGCTCAGAAAAACTAAAGTGAAAGGCGTTATGGGCCGTTTGGCCCGAGCCGTGCAGCTTAAAAAGCCCCCGCCAACCGGGAGCGATTGGCGGCGCGTGTCGGGGGACGGTCCTGAAGGAGTTGCCCAGGAAGGAATTACTCAGCGGTTTGCTGACGCTCAAGGTTGCACCCTCGAATTGCTCAGCGGTTTGCTGATGTCCGAGGGGTCTCGTGACGCGCCCTCTTTGGCGACCTTCACTGCCGCTTGGCGGGGGCTCAGCCAGTGACACGCGCCGCTGGTATATAAACCTGAGGTCCAGCCCCGCTGCCTCAGTTTTGCTAATTTTTATAAATTAGTAAGGAGAAAGGAGAAATGAAAACACAAGCTTTATCATTATGAGGCATGTATTGTACAGTAATAAGGTTACATACACATACTACAAAAACCTTACAAATTAGTTTTAAGCGAATATGGAGTGGAAGAGTCTGCGGACGAGAGCGTCATTGGCGGCGGGAGCGGCAGGGTCGAAGAGCTGGACGTAGTCGCTGAGTGACGTGCGGAGAACAGCCCGGCAGTACAGGTAAGTGAGGCAGTAGTAGCCGCAAACAGAAGTATCGTAGCCCTGGAGCCGATACCTGTTGTAGACGTAGTGGCGGTGATGAGGATTGCGCCTCAGGAACATTTGAAAGTCGGCCTGGTATGGCGGCCTTCCGTAGCTGTCCAGGTACTCGAGTCTGTCCTCTTCCGAGCAGTAAAACGCCACCCAGTGTTCGCCTCCCTCGGTGTGTGCTACCGTGTTGGACACGATGGCGGTGAGAGGCTTGACCGGCACGTCCGGTAGTTGGTCAGAGGCGTAGACCGCAACGTTCCTCAGTCCGGGGATCTTCGCCAGGCATTCTCTGATCTGGACGGTATTCATCGTGGGCGGAAGCAGCACAGGCAGCTCGAGGTGGACGAGTCCAGTGTGTCGTTAGCCACGAGCCAGTCCCGCAATACTATGCAGTTATGAAGGGCGCAACGGTTGTGGGAGCTCTTATGGTGGCGACAGCGCAGGGTCCGGTAGGTGGGCGCACCGTTGAGCGACCCGCAGCCCAGATCCTCCATGTCCTGAGCGGTGGTGGCGGCGGGCTCGGTTATGAGGTGGCGTTGTACAAAGTCCCTCTTCTGCGATCCTTTGACGTATACCAGGGGACGGTGGATGAGGCAGGAGCGCAGCTTGTCCAGCAGGGCGACGTACGCGATGTCCCCCTGGTCCCACTCCAAGCCGTGGCAGTGGCGAGTGACCCAGACGCTCTCGCGCTGTTTCTCGGAAGTCAGGAGGTCCTTACTGAAGGGCGGGCGGGCGATGTGATGTAGGAGCAGCGTGCCGGTAGTCACGTCCACCACGCAAACCTCTTTCAGTAGAAAGTCATTATCACTGTCTTTAAAACACTGCATATCCATCACCACGCTTCCGTGATGACAGCGCGCTGGCGGCGGCTCGATTTAGATCGGTGGCGGCACGTCCATCCCGTACGGTTGACTGAACTCGACTGAGCGCTGGCGGGAGCGCGCCTAGCGGGTTAACCTTGAGTGCGCGCGCCGCCATCACCTAACGGTCCACGGTGACCTTGAGCGCGCGGCAACTCGTTTACCCGCCAAAGTCGACTGTGACGTTGCGATGACGGTCCACCTCCACGACGTTGTCCAACTCGGCGTACACTATGCAGTTGAACGCCTCCGCCAAGGCTTCGGAGAACCCAATCTCTATGCGCAGGTTACCGTTGCGCACCAGGTTCCAGTGGCTGGATTGAGAGGCCGCCATATCGGGCGTCAGATCAAACGCCATCAGGCAGTATCCGTAGGGGTATTCGTTGCGACTGACTTCGTTACCGCAGTCTGAGAAATTGATGCCGGTGCCGGTGTACAACGTGTGGTAGGCGAGCACGCACAACTCCTGACCGAACGTGTAATCCGGTTGAAGCGGCTTACATGGCACTTGCTCACCATCTATGTACAGCGCGAAGAAGTTCACGTGGCTGTGGGTGAAGTTGAACGGATTCTTCTTGTAGTCCCCGTTGAACGCCTGATTGCTGACCAGGCCAACTATAATGCGTTTCGGCAGTTGACCCAGAAACACACTGTCCAGAGTCTTGCTGCTGATACCGGAGGGTAGCGTGAAGGATTTCACTTCCACGCGCGTAATGGGATATTTGGCTGTGCCCGACTCCAGCGTCCTGCTGTGAGCCAACAGCACGCTCGGGTTGATCTTACAGCGGCGCATGAACATGTTGACTTCGGCGATGTCCACTTTGTAGTCTGTCACGGTTTTGGACATGATGGAGAATGAGTTCTTTGACCTGATCAGGCGAAAGCGCATCTCCACGCCGTTTAACATGAACTTCTCCTGGTTGCACAGGTCGACGTGCAGATGTCCGACCATGTCCGCGTACCGGCTGCCCTTGACAAACTCCCTCCGGTTCTTGAGCCCGGCATTATCCTCCTCAGTATTGTCCATGTACCCGGCATAGTCCTCGTAGAACAACTCCGCGGTGAGGTGCGATGTCTTGGCATCACCGCCATAGGACAACAGGTTCTCCAGGTAGGCGCGATAGGCGTACGTGTTGTTCTGAGGAGACACCAGTTTGTTGTTCAGGTACAGGTCCACTTGACTGAACAGTGAGTGCAGCCAGTTGTTAATCGGACCCACCTCTTTTATCGCTTGATCACCCGTTACAGCGCCTCCGCTAGCCGTTCTAATGGTAGCCTTCACATGCAGTAGCGTCTGTGACAGATCCGTGTACTCGTCCCCGTGACCCGGAACTATGAACTCCACGGGCGAGTCGTCTGTCAGGGAGGAGATGGGCTTGTACTGCACCCATTTACCGCTCTCTATACTGGTCTGCGTGGGCGGTAGCGAGAACAGGTCCAACTCGGTCTTGACACACTCGCACGACTTCTGATGTAGAAACGCCATTATCCAAAAATGTCCTTCACGGTACTCTTGCTCTTCTTGCTTCTCCTCTTCTTAGCGACACGTTTTGCGGGCTTCCTCTTGGGCGCAGCGCTCTTCTTCCTCGCTCCGAGGAGTTTCGCCAGAGACTGAGGAGTAACCCGCTGTACACGCCTCTTCTTATAGGCACCACCACCGCTCAGCACGCGATCCAGTTTTTCATCGGCCTTACGTTTCAGCGACCCGGTAAACTGTCTGAGCCGGGCGTTGGCTGCGACTCGGGGGTCGGCTGTGCCCGCCGCCACGTCGCCCAAGAAGCCCACACCGGACCTCAGCGCCTCCTTGCCCAGCGCCGATGCGCCGGATCTGATCAAAGGGACCACTGTACGCATCAGCCCGCCTAGGAAACTGCCGATGCCGTGTCCGCGTTGGAAAGCGGCTCCTCTGAATACGGAGGATACGCCATGGCCCGCCTGCTGGTGGCGGTAATACGCCAGATAGGGATCGCTCGGATTCATTGCCGCTGCCTCTCTTTCCTGAAATGAAGCTTCATGCACGTAGTCCCGAAGTGGAATGGCAAGTGTCGCCCTTGGTTGTCCCTTAAATCGATTTCCACGCTCTCGAATGAGGTTTTAATCACCGGCACGTAGTGCGGGTCTATTATATACACTGTCGTGTTGGCACCGTACGTGTAATTCCTGATGTCGATGTTGAGGATCTTCAGTAGTGGCGCCACAGCGTCGCCCACCAGTTGGGGTTCCACCAGGTCGCAATACACGTACATGTGTGATGGCAGACCGGCGAAGAGGTTAGCCGGCCTCACGGACCTGTGACGCTTGACGATATCCGTATCCACCTCGTAGCCAAACTGTAGCGCCAAACTGGGGCTCAGTTTGAGGCTCTGAACGGCTGAAGACGTCGACATCAATTCCACCCTGGAGGACTTCTCGTCATACGAGAAGGCGCACAGGTTACTCTTCATTTGAGGGTAGTTGTTGATTGCGTGCACGAGTTCCTCGGTACTACTGTAATTGCCCGGCTCCACTTTGATTAACAACTTGTCCACCACGGCCAACCCGCCTTTCGAGTCCCTCATTCCCAGCACTAGTTTGATGTAGGTTCCCTCACCGACGGTCAGAAAAGAGAAGGGGTAGTGCGCCTCCGCCAGAGCGACCTCCCACTCGCCGTCTGACAGATCAACGGTCGAGGGTAGATGGGTCGTGCAGTTTGTCACCATGTTGTTGGGATAGTAATTCATTGAACTGTTACTGGGCAACGTCAGGTAAAACTGGTCGTGCCTCGTCATCGCAGCTGTTGCACTTCAGATGCAGGTACCCACGAGTTGAAGTCCTCTCCGTAACCGGCCCACTTGACTAGGTAGCGCTTACTGGAGCCTCGCCCTTTAGTGTCCAGTATTTTATCTATTTGATACAGGCGATCCGGGGCGATCGTCACCTTTTGCATCTCGTGCTCGTAGAAGCGCCCTTCCAGCGGCGTCCCGTTCAGGTCGCGCAACACGTACAATGGTAGAGGATGCGACCCGTATACGTGGTCCACCACGAACAGCTCCTTACTCCAGTTGGTCTCATAACCTTTGGCGAACGTGCCCTTCTCCTTGGCTATGCGCACCGTGTCACCAGGCTCGAACCTGGGCTTGTGTCGCCGGATCGCCTTTCCATACATGTGACGCCACACCTTGTACACCGTTTGACCATCGCCGCTGTCCGCGTCCACGGGTCGTAGGCCACCCAGGCTCTTGTGCGGGCTGCGGTTGTAGGCGTCCACAAGCCTGTCCAACACGTCCACGTAGCGATACGTGTTTTGTAGGTCAGGTAGCGCCACATGCGGTTCTTGAGCGTGCGGTTGACTCGCTCCACCACCGCCGCCTTCACGTCGGGGTTCTGCGTGGTGAAGTAGTTTACACCGTGACTCTTGAACACTCGCTTGGTCGCGGCCCCGGTGAACTCCGTCCCCTTGTCGGTCTGTAGGCAGCGGGGAGTCGCCTCAGCGAATATCCTCTCGAACGCAGCAGCCACCTCAGGCCCGCTTTTCCTCTTCAGTGGTACCGCGAACAGCCGCTTACTGAATACGTCTATCACAGTCAGCAGGTAGTTGACTCCGTCGTTGTACCGGCTCAGGCCGCGCATGTCGTTCAGGTCCGCCTGCCACAGCTCCCGGGGCCCGAACACGGCGTAGCGGTTGCGGGGAAACCGCTTGCGCGCAGGCTTGTGCAGCGTGTAGGTGTCCTGGGCGCGTAGCCAGTCGGCTACCCGACGTTTCGGTAGGCGCGCGGCTCTGGCCAGGGCGGCCACCCCGCCGAGGGAACCGGGCTGGCTCGGGTCGTAGTACAGCTTCTCCATTACGGTGAGAACTGCTCCCAGTTGTCCAATGACGATTCCCGGTCGGGTTCCTCGGTTATTATCCTTCTTCGGGCCGCTGGGGGTCGTGGTCTCAAGCGGTCCAGTATCGGCGTCAACCTCGGTGAGAGGGGTGTCGACGAGGCTGTCGTCGTGTCTCCCCAGGGGCTCGATGCCGAGTCCAGTCCCACGCCTAAGTAACGCAACGCCGTGGGATTGCTCACGTATTCTTTGGGCACGTTCATGTCCTTCAAGGCGGCCATCACTTGATGCCAGCCGGTAGGCAATCGGTCCGCCCTTCGCGCTCTCACTATGCTGTGCGCGATGTCCACTATATTGGAATCGGGGATCTTCACCTTGTCCACGTACACCGCCCCACTGGCGTCCCAGGAGATGGGGCTGCCTTGACGGGTCATGAATCGCAACAAGTTGCGCGCCACCGACCTGTAAATTTTTGAGAACGATTCCACAATGTCCTCCTCCGCCGAGGCGCTAGACTCGCGCTTCATCTGACTCGGACCTCCCGTCGCTTCCTCCTCCCTCTCCTCACCCTCGATGATTGACAGACCTATGGGTTGACGTTTAGCCGCGGAAAAGTGCAGGAACCGCTGTAACACCTGCTGATATTGTTTCCATTTCTCCGTATCGTCCAGCCGCTTGTCGCTCAATATGCGATGCATCTCAGCATCTAGGCTGGCTGGCTTATTGGCGCTACCTGCTCCTCTTGGTCCTGGTCCCGGTCCTTCTCGCAATCTCTCGATGAGCTCCTGCGGTACAACCACCATTTTCCTAGCGTACTCCATGTCCGATTAGCTTCTGCGCTAGAACGGGCAGAACAGCGTTCAACAGCAGAGGTAGGAAGATCCCTCCGCCCCGTTGGACGAGGTAGTGTCGTTTCTTGGTCCAACCCTCGCCGCGTTTCACCAGCCGTCTGAGCGCCTGTTTGTGTTTGCTCAATTTGCGTTTGAGGCAGGGAGAAAGCGGTACGTTTCCGCGTAGCACGTTATACGCGCACTCGCACAATGACTTGATGCGACTCTTGTCGCACGCTTTTAACAGGGCCTTGCGTTCTTTGGGCGTAGCGTGTATTAGGGCCCTCAGCAGCGCCGCGTCCTTCTTCACGCGGTGTGACATGATGACTGACGCTGGCGCGCGCTCGGCCTATTTATCACTTCTTCTTGGGCAGGTACACGTAGTTCACCGGGTCGTCTGGGAAAATGGCTGAACGTATGCGCATCTCCTCGGGCGTGGACTGTTTCAAGTCTATGAGTAGATAGGCGTGCGGATCACGCGTAGCGTCCGCGTAAGCCTCCTCCACAAATTTGGGGTTCTCCGGGTATACTTGACGGGCGAGGTGTTTGATCTGAGCGCGGTCCCTGGGATTCTTGAAACACACTATGTAGTGGGCGTTCAGCGATATGTCGCGCTGGCCCCTGCCCTGGTGAAAAAGGTTTTGCGTGATGAAGAACACGCTCAGGTTGCGGTGGTGTGAGCCCTTGGTGAACAAGTCCGCGGTCCAACTCAGTGTAGGGGAATCGCCAGGCACTTCTTTATTCGCGGTCCACCCGCCATTGGACTTCCTCTTTTTAGCTGTCGTCCGTTGTTGCTGCGGTGGTATGGGGGTGGTGGCGTTGGCGTTCTCTTCGTTGATCGCGTTCCACTCCTCCATAAAACAGCGGATCGTTCGATCCACTTCAGCCGCGTTGCTCATGCCGCTGCTGTGACCGCTCGTGAAGAAGTCTCGGACGAAACTGAGACCGTGCGCCACCGGACCTAGGGTCTATTATACTCCTCCAGAGGCGCCCTCTCAAACCAGGTGATGTCGGGGGGGGGAGGGGGGGGAGGGGGGGGGGATCCTCACGCCAGGCTATGTCGCGAGGCAGGTATATCCTCACACCAGTTGATGTCGGGGGGGGGGGACCTGATCTGTTTTGAGGAAATTTCCGACTGTTGTTGTTTATCTAGGGAAAATTCCGACTGTTGTTGTTTATCTAGGGAAAATTCCTACTGTTTATTTGTGCAATCGTCCCGCCGCCACCGTCGTCAGTCTCTCCGCAACCGCCTGACACTATGTACCCCTGCCCCTACTGTTCAACACGCTGCAGCCGCACAGACAACCTGCTCCGACACGCGCGGAGATTTCACGGTCATGCGCCGCTGTATGACTGTTCCGTCTGCGGATCGGCCTTTCAAAGTCTGGCTGAGGCGAGGAGACACACACGAACGCACGAGGTGGCTGAGGTACGGGCGATTCTACCCACCTCGACTCCGCCTGAGCCGCAGCGACCCCCGCCGCCGCCTTACCCCTTTGCGGACGCCGCTCCCGTCGAGGACGCCACCGCCCTTCCCCGGTACCCTGAGGAGGACCTCTTGACGTTGCTCCAGGACGTGGAGGACATGTCTGGGATGCCGGACGTCGCTCCCGTCGTGGACACCGCCGCTCCCGTCGGGGACACCGCCGCAGCCGCGCAGATGGATGAGGAAATGCGGAGGCTGGAGGAGCAAAGCGAACTCCTACTAGCGCAATTAGAAAATGTAATTGCGGAAAAATTCGATAATAAATAAATATACCTTTAAACCCTTTCCTTAATTACCTCTTCTATGGTAAAATACACATTATAAAACTAAAAGAAATAATAGAAACGAAAGCGAGGTTTACAGATGCAGGCTAAACGGGGGGGGGATGACGTCATGGGGGGGGGTCCGAGCTTGGCTATGGGGAAGGTCGGGGGGGATGACGTCATGGGGGGGGATGACGTCATGGGGGGGATGACGTCATGGGGGGGGACGTCATGGGGGGGGGGGCGTCCTCGCGTCCTCGCGTCCTCACCACGCCTTTGCTGGTTTTGAATCGGCTATGGCCCCCTACTGTCAACTCCCCGCATCAAGCGTCTGCTTCCAGTAAATGTAAACACGTTTGTTACCAACTTCCGGGTTCATTAATACAAAGAGCCACCGTCTTCCTTTTAAACTCGACATCTCTGCAATACGCTAAGCTAATTTGGCCCCTGTTTTATCTGAACCGATTCTAAGAATTAAGGTTTACGATATTACCTCATACCGTAGTTCTACGAAATGGTTTTCAAATTTCAATATTTGCATCTGAAGGACACAGCCAGCCCTCCAAGTTAGTTTTTTCGCTGATACTGATTACAAGGGAGTAAATTTTATTAATTTTCTTTCTAAAGCAGTGATGCAATATACCACAGCTTTACAGATTTGTTTGAGAAGGATATAAATATCAAATTACTGAAAAGACAAAACAGTCTTTTAATGCTAATGAGTTTCTTTAATAAGTTACAAGATAGAACAACTAGAACTGAGCAACGTGTCCACTAGTAGAATATTGTGATATTTGGTTCACATAAATTCATCTTTGCAATCCATCTATTGCATCAACATCAACACACAGACGCTCAAGCCAAAATGATAAGTAGGGCATTATGAACCACGAGGCCTATTTCATATTCTTCTTCTTATCCATTGCATCCATTAAATTTGCCTCAAAAAGCGTGAAACTCAGTAACTAGTATCAAAATATAGTAACTATGTAAATTGTAAAGCAGTAAGCCGTTTTTCCTGTGCCTTGAAGAAATTGAACGGGCTAAAAAGAAGTTACAAAGATAAGTTCAACATTTAATTAGACGCAGATGAGGGAAGGTCGCGGAGACAGGTTTACAACTGAGGTGATAAGATGTTCTAAATCAGACTTACACTGACAACATGACCTCGCCTCATGTAGCCGAGTTGCGGAGTAACTCCGTGAGAAATTACACTTTCTCTCTTCACTTCAAAATTATTTCCTTATTATTTATAGATTACCTCACAAACAGTAGGTGAACTCTTAGACAAAAATTCGATCAACTTCAAAGTAAAGTTTAAAATCTCTTTATTAATTAAGCAAATATCACGTTCATAGGTTAAGAGTGTATATTGATGTAAGAAAGCTACAAATTATGTTACATGAACCTCTTTAGTTTATAGTTGTTCTTTACGATAGCATGCACAGCGGGAATAGAAACTATTGTTTCTAAGTTAGAAATTAAGTTAGAAATTTGAACAATCTATTTTAAATTATAAACCAACACTCTAGCCTCCTGATATACGCCTAAGGTAGTTTTACTTCAAAGTTAATATTGTATATAAATTACTTATATATAAATTTCAAATAAGAGCAGAACTACCCCTTACTCATAGTGTAATAAAAGGTACTTTTTCAGTGTTTTAATCACACTGTAATTTATGTTGTATTTGTTGTTTCTCTTTTAAGCTCGTTACCGATCACGGCGACAGTCACCGCAAGACATGATACGACCTTAGTATTTCACTTGCTGAGAATACTTCTGTATGACTTATTTACCAGTAAATCACTCAGTTGGATATTGTTGGTAATAGTGTAGTGAATGAAAAAAGTTGGGTATAGCACAATATTGTACATTTTTAGCAGTGTAAACCCATAGTCCGTCTTTGAAGTGAACTCCTAAATTATACCGTTGTTATATTTAACCGGCCCATTGAACAAGTTTCTAAATATTTTACAGTAAAATTGTTTTAACTGTGTGCCCGGCGTCATACAAGCTAATTTAGCATACAGTTAAACGGCGCGGCAGGCTCAATGTTTACAGAATTCCGCAGCAACCGAGGAACAATACTATGCGTATTGGAATAATACTACTTAGTCCATACTTAGTCTACATTATTATTATAATTTCTTCATTTTTATTTCGGAAATTTTCTACCTCTTAAACTATTATTTTGTACACGTGTTTGGTATAATTCAAAAAAACTCTTACTCTCTAGATGTGCCTTTTGAAATGTTTACCTTCAGGGTTCACCCCAGAGGCTTTGAAAGTTTCAATATTAATCTTATGGAGCTATTTTGATATGTGAAATGTACAAAACAACTTTTTCCGAGTGGCTGGCTTTACTGCCGTGAATGCTGCGTCAACGCATGAGACGGCCATCCCCTCCTCACCGCTCCTTCGATATTATTTAAACAGTTTTGACATAAATTAAACAAAATGCAAAACTTAACTGTTAAATTATGTTATTACTACCTTTTTATAAATAAGTATGACCTCCGTGATTACACTTTGACGTGTTTATACATAATTTGCATTACTTTAAATTAATAATTAGGACATCGGCTAACTTATATTCAGTATTTATATATGGACTAGGTGGTATCCCGATTTTTAATAAATCTTCGAGTAAAATAAATCTTTTTTAGAAATTCATATCAGAAATTATATATGAAAGGCAGACAAATAAATTGAGTTTGACCTAGTGATTTGTGTTTGGCACTGCGCCTGCATTTTCCCTAACGCCCAGCTATTGTGTCCATGCATTTACCGGACAAATGTCTACATTTCTCTAAAACCATTAAGATTAAAATTCGTACTACAATATATGTTATTAATCAAATTTTAAATTTGTAAATTTTCCCGGCATAATACATTTTATTATATTTTGTAACGTATGTGTAAATATTCCTCATACATCAAACTATTGTTATAGTCATCATTGATTTGGTATTAATTTTATTATTTTCGTTTAATGTGACTGAACACGTTTTGAACAATCAACTATTGTGTACGATATTAAATGTAGTACAATTTTTTAGCTGCTCCTATTGCACAGCTTGAGAATGAGTTATAAGTAGTATCTTCAACCATTAAGATGCGATCAGACTGGAAAACTTTTCTGTAGCTGCCGTAATTTTGTTCAGTGCTAATGTTATAGTTTTGCGCAATAAGAAAAAGTCAGTAATATCCTTAGTATTTCACTTGCTGAGAATACTTCTGTATGACTCATTTACCAGAAAATCACTCAGTTGGATATTGTTGGTAATAGTGTAGTGAATGAAAAAGTTGGGTGTGTATACATTGGTGACAGTCTGTGAGGGTGACCATTTTGGGAAAATGGCCGCCATCTTTGATGTTAAAAAAAGTAAATGCAATGCGTATAGGCACGTGAGGTTTCATTTTCATGGGTTTTTAGGGTTCGGAGCACGTTAAAGACATTACAAAGTCATTTTAACGAACTTTTGAATATATAGAATTGGAACTACAACAATTTTACTATGTTAAATATTAAAATACTATTAATAGTTCCACTGATTAAACCTTTGAGGACCAATAGATGATTTACCGGACCACTTAGTATACGAAGACGACCAAGTAGTGACAAAATGTTTGGTGTATTTATCATTGCTCTACGTCAATTGGCTACAAAGATATTGAAAGTGTCAAACTCAGTACAATGTTATTCTTATGGAGAATAGGTAAAATTGTATATCTCAATTATTTATCAACCTCTCATATTGCAACTTGGTATATTGCTTCATATCGTTGTGGTCTATTGATAATTGCACAAAAACGATTTTTTGCCAATAGTTCCTGTAGCAGCAAATCTACGTACTCAGCCCCCATGATATTCTTATGTAGAATAAGTCAAATGTCATAAATCGTTTATTTATGAATGTATAGTGATGAAACTTGGTTTGTGGCTTTATGTGGTATTAAAATAAATATATATGAATTAGAAATTCGCTGAGTCCGCAGTTTTGCTCCTACGGGGGTATTTATTTTTAGGAAATAAATCACAAAAAGTTTGCCTTTTCACATAACCCGTGCCAATCAAGATAACAACAAAAAAATGCTGATACAAACATTTATTAATTTTTTTCTTGGTCCTGAAAGGGTCAATGTTGCTTTTTTCAAGTTCAGAAAATTAGAAATGTTATAATATGAAAGCAGAAGGTAAACAAGTAGACCACTTCCAGTTGATTCTGAACTATGTGTTACATATCAGAAAGTTGCCGAAGTTGAGCCAGTATCAACATAAAATGGTCGGAAACGAATCTGGGAAGCAGGTGCTATTCGTCAAGATAGAACTTTCAACAGACTCATTCAAATTGGTGAAGATAGCACCTTTAAGTACCATGTACCATGATGATAGTAACAGGATTTATTAACGAACGAGTTGGTCGTACTTGGCTTGTACCTGCGGCACCGTCCATTTCATTATCACGTTTTCTACGCTTAGCGACGAACCTCTCGAGCTGAACCTTGTTAGTGTAGTTTTTATAACATGTATTACTTACATGGTACTTAAAGGTGCTATTTTGAACAATTTGAGTGATATGTTGAAAGTTTCATATTGACGAATAGCACCCGCCTCCCAGATTCGTTTCAGACCGTTTTCCGGCTCAACTTTGGCAACTTTCTGACATGTAACACATAGTTAAAGATCAACTGGCAACCGCCATCTTGTTTACCTTAAGGTTGCCATATTATAACCGCTTGACCACTCTAATTTTCTGTACTTGAAAAAAAACTTGATCCCTTTCAGGACCAAAAAAGGGCCGAAAAATAATGATCAAAAACTTCAAAATAACACACACTATACGAGATCACTGAAAAAAGTTAGAGCAGACATCAACTAATAACAATAAGGTACAGCTCAGCAATAAAAATAAAACTAACATCTTATAAAAAGATCAAAAGAGGTTAGCAACCATCTAAATAGCCATTTAGAGGCCATAGAGTAAACGATTTTGCCCGGCAACTAACATTTAAGACAAATACCCCCGTCGCAGCAAAACTGCGTACTCAGTGAATTTCCAGTGCGTGCATATGTTTCTCACCACCACATAAGGCCACTTACCAAGTTTCATAAAAATACATAAATAAATACCCCCGTTGCAGCAAACCTGCATACTCAGCAAATTTCCAATGAATATATAACATAACACATTAAAACACTTAACAGGATTCATAAGAAAAATATTCACAAACAAGCAATATTTAACATATTAATTATCCTCCATAAGAATAACATTGGTGATGATTACGCAGGTTTGCTGCAACAAGGGACACAAAATAATGAGCTTTTATGCAAATGTCAATAGAACTCATCTTAGTGAAGTCGCATACCAAGTTTTATCCATATACATTCATAAATAAGCGATATATAACATTTGAATTATTTTCCATAAGAATAACATGGGGACCAAGTACCTAGGTTTGCTGCTACAGGAACCATAGGCAAAAAATTGTGTTTTTGTGCAAACAACAATAAACCACAACCAGATGAAGCCATATACCAAATTTTGTCAGTTTATGTTCATAAATAAACGAGATATACAATTATTCTTTTTCTCCATAAGAATGACATTAGACAACGTACTGTGTTTAGCACTTTCAATATCTCAGTAACCAATTGACGTAGAACAATGACCAAAATACCAAATTGTTTGTTTTTTATGCTGAATTCAATGGTGAAAATTAAAATTTTATTTAAATACAAAATCAACGGAATTTGATCATCGCATTTTATTCGGTGATATATATAAATTTGAACGAATAGTGCTTTTGGCATCTGGGGACCTAAAAACAAAAGGTTTTGGATTTGGTTTGGAATTTGATCAACGTAATTTTATTTGGTGATATATATAAATTTGAAAGAATAGTGTTTTTGGCATCTGGGGACCTAAAAACAAAAAGTTTTGGATTTTTATATTTTACATGTGGAAACCCCAAAAAATCATTTTTGGGTACAAAACCCCGAAAAACCTCGCTTCGGATGGTGCGATTCGTCTGGTTTTTGAACTCGTTCCAATAAATAGCACTTAACACATTTGTAAAAAATGTCATTGAGATCGGACCTTCATTACGAGAGTTATCGTGCTTACGGACATGTGTATATATATATGCACATAAACAAACAATAAAACAATTTGATAAACTATTTAGTATTTTGATCATTGTTCTACGTCAATTGGTTACTGAGGTATTGAAAGTGCTAAACACAGTACGTTGTCTAATGTTATTCTTATGGAGAAAAAGAAAAATTGTATATCACGCTTATTTAGGAACATAAACTGATACACACACACACACACATATATATATAACAATTTGAACGAATGGTGTTATTGGCATCTGGGGACCTCAAAATGAAAAGTTATTATCTTTAATAGGGCTTAAGTAGGTCTAGTAGGTCTACTAGGTCTAGGCTCTAGTAGGTCTCGGGCTTAAGATCTACGGTAATAGCTTCTTCCCTATAGGGGAAATTCGCTAAAAAGTGATTTATAGCATTTTATTTATTTTCCATAAGAATAACATTAGGGCTGAGTACGAAGGTTTGCTGCAAAAATAAAGAGAAGAAATATTTGTTTGTGCAATTATCAATATAACTCAATCAGGTGAAGCTACATACTAAGATTTATTAGTTTATGTTCATAATTAAGGGAGATATAAAACTTTACTTATTCCCCATAAGAATAACATTAGGGCTGAATATGCAAGTTTGCTGCTACTGGGATAATCAACAAAACATCAATATACTATGTGTATACTATGTATATGTATACTATGTACTATGTGAAGCCACACACCAAGTTTTATCAATATACATTCATAAATAATCGAGATATGTCCATAAGGATAACATTGGACAAAGTACTGTGTTTAGCACTTTGAATATCTGTGCAACGGATGGACGTAGAATCACATTTTAAACACCAAAATGATTTTTTTGTGGAGCTGCACTGAGTGGTAAAAGCAAATGTCAGGTTTACATTAAAATTAACTGAGGAAAAGCCAAAAATCTTTTTCGCATAATATTAACATGGGAGATGTTATGAGCAGGTTTTTTTGGATTTTCTCCGCAACCACTTAACCAAGGTTAACAATTCAAAATACGATATTATTTTTTTTTTAAGCTCTATAACATGGTCAAAACCAAAACTAAGTGTTCTAAAATTCTTAGGGTGAAAAACACAAAAAACGGATTTTTGGAAAATTTAAAACCCCCATAAATTCCCCTTCCCATGGTCCGATTTTTCTGGTTTTCGAACTTAAAGTCATAAATGCCACTTTACACTTTTGAACCAAATTTTATGGAAATCGGACGTTTTTTACTCGATTTATCGCATTCACGGACACATATACATATATACACATGTATATAAATTTGAACGAATAGTGTTTTTGGCATCTGGGGACCTCAAAACAAAAAGTTGTCATAGTCTCGGGCTTAAGCCTTACCATGAGACCTACGGTAATAGCTTCTTCCCTATAGAGGAAATTCACTAAAAAAGAGAGGTCCGGTAAATCATCATCTGGTCTTTATTACGGTGATATGAAGTGGCTATAAACCGGACTACTTGGTATTCTTCGTATACTAAGTGGTTCGGTAAATCGTTAACCTCAAAGGTTTAATCAGTGGAGCGATTAATATTTTTATAATATTTAACATAGTAAAACGGTTATAGTTACAATTCTATATAATTAAAGGTTTGCTGAAATGCTTTTTTAATGTCTTTAACGTGTCCAGCACCCTAAAAAGTTATGAAAATGAAACCACACGTGCCTATATCCATTGCATTTACTATTTTTTTAAACATCAAAGATGGCGGCCGTTTTCAAAAATGGCCGTCCTCACAGACTATCACCCAACATTTTTTCATTCACTACACTGTTACCAACAATATCCAACTGAGTGATTCTCTGGTAAATGAATGACTTACAGAAGTATTCTCAGCAACTGTATTATAGCAACTTTTAGTGTATACTTCCCCTCTGAGTTACATTAGACCATACACAATATCTTTTAAATTATATAGAAAACTAAAAAAATATTAGTTGCACAAATTTAAATTTAATAAAGTGATTTCCGCTTGCATATGTAGCTTTGGGGTTCCGGCTTACTCTGTGGGAGCTTCCTCAAAGATGTTGAGAATTTGTTATTTGGATATACTTTATCATTGGTGTATTATTGCACAACTATCAAGGCGAAGGTTTCCCAGTGTCATTTTTGTTTTCAAGTTACTTCGTATACTTATAGCTTGCCCTGAACTTCTCAGGCAAATTTGTTCCGCATCCCTGGAACTTCTAGATCGAAGGAGCCGTTCGTCAGGGGACATTCAATTGACTATTCACCAGTGCTCCGTACCCCTTCTGATGCGGCTTGGATACCATGTCTCGGCTGGTGGACTGCCACAATTATCAGTGTTCATAAGAGAGATTAGATAATTCATGTATTTTCCTAGTGAGCATTACAAATTATTAAATTAAAATTAAAATGTTTATTTTTTAATTTATGTCAGTTTATTAAAGGAGAATTATTTTCGAGTTTTTCGTTTTGTGATTAATTATTATTTTGCCTGTCTTATTGTTATTGAAATTATTTATTTGTATATATTTCTTAAGTTATTCTTGTATTTTCACTTGTTATTACACAATTTGTTATTTTTGACTTTATTTATTCATCGAAAAGGCATTCCCGTATTACAAAATTTTTATTTTTGACTTTATTTATTCAACGGAAAGGCATTCCCGTTGGTTTGTTGGTAAATAATAAGAGAATTAAAACCATAGCCTGATATAAACCTAAAAATGCGAACCATAAGAAGCCACTACGATAAAATAACAGATCCTCAATATCACATGTTTACTGTAATAACGAAAATGTATATGATTTCTTTACAAAAATTGTGGACACATTTATTCTTAATTATATGTTCACTAGGAAACATTTGTATCTCGAATTCAGGGCACGGCATGAAATTGTTAAAACAACTGAACACAAATGTATTTCGTTGGTTTACCTTATCAATGCGGCACAGGCAGGCGTTGCGCAGCGCTGTCCAATAAGAAAAAGTTGTCATTCAAATGAGTTTCTGCTAAACCATGATTATGATAATTCCATTTTATTCGTTTTTATATAATTGGGGAAGGGGATAAGAAAAGCCGGTACTTTTGAAATTAAAACCTTTCCACTCTACCTAACTAATTTACCACTTTAGTTTGTGGAAAATAAATTGTACTGTATTGGTTTTATAAACTAACCTAAATTCACTTTTCGCAAGGTGAGTTTTAGGGTACTTATGCCCATAAAATAACGCTTTCTATTTTACTATTTGTAAAATAATTTCTATAGTTAGCATATTATTGGAATCAGTTGACAAACTATTTAGGATTGAATTTACCCCACGCTAACTTTTCCCGGATAAACAAAACTAGTGATGAAGGGCACTGTTTCAATTCTGCTCTTATGAAGGAAAAACTTATAAATAAATAGATTATTTTATTTGTTCAGAAATACTTTTTTCCTGTAAATATTTTTACTGTTTCAATCTAGTGACTTTTCTTACTTCAACCATTTTTGTTAGATTAAGTATATACTATTAAATACGCTCACCCATTTAAGCAACATTAGACCGTATTTGAAGTAATCAAACAGTTTTTTTTTATTTGATTTTATTTACTACATAAAGTTGTATATTTTGGGAGCAGCTTCCTAATCAATACGGGGACGTAGAAGAATAAACAATGTGCTAGAGCACCGTCATAAAATGTCCAATCCAGTGTTTGTTGAAAGCTGTTACAAGATCAAAGATACAGAATCGAACAAGCAAACGAGGATAGAGCAACAAACAAACAAACATCCCGAATGTTTGCAAACCGGTTTATTGCGTGTTTATAACTCCATCGCAGCGAAACTTTTGTTGGACGTGACGAAAAAGCTTCGTTTGTTCTTACTGGGTGAAAAATAATATTCTGTCAACTTTCTATAGATGTTGTGATGTAGAAGTTTCAGCAACATCACCCTTATTTCAGGGCGAAACTATTATCACAAACACTGGGTATTATTTCAAGGGTTAATACTAAAATAATAAAACAATTGTTCATTAAGTGTTACTATTACTAAAATTGTTTGATTAAATATGATTAAAAGCAAATTATCAACATATTCAATAGTCATTTTTATAGCCATATATGAAGTCAAACCATAAGACACTTTTTAAGGAAAACATAAATCGTACACCCGTTAATCACACACTTGAAATAAATACGGGATGTAATAAAAGACGTCTTACAACACTTAAGATATATTTACACTTATACTGATTCACATACAGACGGTAAACATATACATATGTTTACCGTCTGTATGTGAATCAGTATAAGTGTAAATATATCTTAATTGTTGTAAGACGTCTTTTATTACATCCCGTAAGTAATAACAATACGTAATATGCTAATAAAAAAGTTTTTTTTGAAATAAATGTCTCAATAAGAAAGTTGGACGAAAGATATTAGGTTTTAGAAAAATAACAACCAAAATCAGGTGATCAAGCAAAGGTGTTTGGGCAAAGCTAGCTAATCGAACAAGAGAAATGAAGTGTTCAGTAGTATACAAGAACGCTTTGGTTCTTTTCGGGTCAAAAAGATACATTGAGAGGGGAGACCAGATGACGGAACGTTGATCGTTGACCAGATAACGAACGGATCAACGAATGACCAGGTGACGGAACGTTGATCGTTGGCCAGATAACGAACGGATCACCGAATGACCAGGTGACAGAACGTTGATCGCTGACGAGATAACGAACGGATTAACGAATGACTAGGTGACGGAACGTTGATCGTTGGCCAGATAACGAACGGATCACCGAATGACCAGGTGACAGAACGTTGGTCGCTGACGAGATAACGAACGGATTAACGAATGACCAGGTGACGGAACGTTAATCTTTGACCAGATAACGAACGGATCACCGAAAAATTAGGTGACAGAACGTTGATCGCTGACGAGATAACGAACGGATTAACGAATGACCAGGTGACGGAACGTTAATCGTTGACCAGATAACGAACGGATCACCGAATGATTAGGTGACAGAAGGTTGATCGCTGACGAGATAACAAACGGATTAACGAATGACCAGGTGACGGAACGTTGATCTTTGACCAGATAACGAACGGATCACCGAATGATTAGGTGACAGAACGTTGATCACTGACGAGATAACGAACGGATTAACGAATGACTAGGTGACGGAACGTTGATCGTTGACCAGATAACGAACGGATCACCGAATGACCAGGTGACAGAACGTTGATCGCTGACGAGATAACGAACGGATTAACGAATGACCAGGTGACGGAACGTTCACCGTTGACCAATGGGTAATTTTAAAACTAATTTTTACAAACACGCATGTAACAGGAGTATGCAGAACTAGGACCGATAGAGGTTGTATCGAGTTGTGAAAGAAATTAAAATACAGATCTATAGCCGTTAGCTTGGCACTACTGTGGTTAGGTTGGTGATACGGTGAGGCGGGACTTGGAATCCCGTGACGTCACGGGGCGAAGGTTGAACTGCAGTCAGGGGTGGGCCATAGTAGTGTAGAAGATAATATTTGGTTTTTGTGTATGTAGATGTTTTATTGAACTGATTGCATGCTAGGGAAATAAATCATTAAACAAGTATTATTACTCGTTAAGACGTAAACAAAGCATAAGATCATTTTAAAGTTTTGACTTTTTGTCTTTACTTTAATAACCTCAATGGCATTATTAATGAGAAATAAGAGCAAACCAAAATAATAAGGCTCCGTTGGGCTCTTCCTTCTTCTTCTTATGAATTATCATCCTTCTAGGTCATATGATAGCTTCAGAAACTTGCCCAAAACTTACAATTTTGACCTTACACAATTTATATATTAGGATAAATACTATATGCTGCAAGTGTACAATTGTTTAAATTTGTATAAGAAATCTTGTTGTCCGGAATTTATTGTGATTAAGAGGTGGATAAGTTACCTCCTCCGTCGTTCTCTCACTGCTGCCAACGCATCAAACTAGGGAACTACCAAACAAACTTGATGATGTATCAACTGTGTGAAAAGGTTGAAATTCATTTTCAATAATGATATTAATCTCAAAAGCAAGTCACTTCATGCTTCACCCAATGGAAAATTAAACGAGTGCTGGAATTAACTTCCCTTATATTTATTTTTCCCCTCACTTGCAAACACTCATCTCGTATTTTGTTGTTGCAATTTTTATTCCACCATGTTATCCTTGGATACCATGCGTCTTAGTTGGAAAAGAAATTATCTTTGCAAGTTTTCCTACAGGAACTTTTACCAAATTGAAAACGCAAGTGCGACAAAGTTTCCACATCTCATGACTTGGTGCTGTTCCACAAGCCATCAATATCTCAACGGGATTCAACGCCGGAGAGATTGTACATTCGCTCTGCACTCCACTTCTTCAGTGTTGATATCTACTTGAAACTTCCGAACACTGATCACCCAAAGTCGATCTCAGTCGGAGAATATAGTAACAGGCATAATATAATTTACACCTATACAAATTACTGTTGTTATTCCCCACAAGGGATTTGTATATCTTCTTATTTAAAAATGAATGTTTCTTTGTTTAAATCTTTAATCAAATTTAGTTCTCAGGTACAATTCTCCCGAATTCCCCAACGTTATTTTTTTCTTTTATAGGAACCACCATACAAATTTAAAAATAATAGAACAATCCTAATGTCTTAACATTGGTTGTGACTCATCAATATGTGCTGTATATCATTATGTCGTTATGATTAACGAAATAAGTTAAAATAAGATTAGTACTGCTTGAGGTCCCAAAAACAACGTTTTTTGAATACTTTTTTGGATGTTCTCTGCAAGTTCTTTACTTAAATTAAAATACTAAATTATTTGTTTGTTAGCTTTATAAAATGCTGAAAACAAAATTGTGTGTTTTTTAGTGAATTTCCTATGGAAAATTAAGCTATTAGCATGACCCGCACGGTGAAACTTAAGCCCGGGACCACCATAGAAGTTCCTAACGTGACCCCCTGAACACGTTTTGGGGGGTTACTAAAAACTTTATATATATTTATATATGTGTGTGTGTGTGTGTGTGTGTGTGTGTGTGTGTGTGTGTGTGTGTGTGTGTGTGTGTGTGTGTGTGTCTGTGTGGATGTGTACAGAGCTAGAGCCCTAACCAATATAAAAAAACCAACATAAAACTCCTTTCCCATGGTCCGATCATTCTGGTTTTTGAACTTGGTCACTTTACACAGTTGTACCAAATTTCATCCAAATTGGAGATTAAATGTTACCGTGTTAACGGATAGACTCACACGCACATATATATATATATTTGAACGAATTGTATTTTTGGCATCTGGGGACCTCAAAACGAAAATTTATCATGGTCTCGGGTCTAGGTCTTACCATTTTCGGAATAGGCTGCGTTTTATAAAAAATTGTATTTCTCTAGTGTTGAGGTTTGTTTTCCTTATTTTCGTTTGATGCACTCCCACAGATACTTCTAAATTACCGCTGTCATTAATACATGTGTTGAGTGTAAGATTGGGCATTTAAATATTATTCGTTTTTCAACCTAACTAAAAAGGGCGAAACAAATTATTTGCAGTATTTTTAAATTTGAAGAGCACACGAACAAATGAATGTAAATTTGTTTAGTGCGTTCTGGATTTGTACCAGCATCTGATAAAATTACGTTTTAACAATATAATCAAAATTTATATATTTTTCAACTATTTTCCAAGTTGATCCACGAAAGGTTTTACACAAATGTATTAAAGTGGTTTTACACCAATTCTTCTTGAGGAAAATCCATAGAAATAACCAAATTTAAGTGCGTCTCATGGATCGGCTGTTTTCTAATTTATAAGTTAATGTCTTTGTCGATCTACTCAAACGATGTATTTGTTCTCTCTGTACATTATCTTGTACAACTTATTTATCATGCTTAAATATAAGCTCAATTGTCACAATTTATTTTACCAAGCGATATTTTATACTGCAGTTTCATGGAAAACTGTCACAATAATTATTTTAAATGTAAAACCAAAGATTACCAATATATAACATTATATGTTTTGGAAAAACTGAAACTTACAATTCCATTTTATTTTGCAGGTATACCACTTGATTCTCACATCAACTTTCAACTTGCATGTTGAAGCATACAAAATATTTAACTTTGTTCAGGGATTCCTTATTATTAAATATACAAACAACAATTTTGTTAATTTTCCTATGTTAACTTTTTATTAAAGGTATTAATCGAATCCAGCTTCACATTCACTCAAAACACTTAAAATTAGCTCTATCGTTTTGTGAAAATAACAAGTGGCCATCCTGTACAATTAGTTCGGCTGAAACTGGTCTGAAAATGTAACTAAACATGCCAATTGTCCCGTAATTGCTCAATGAACTAATTGTCTCCGTGTTACTCGTCTGTTTTGAAAAGTAAAGCCATTTGGCTAACTTGCAACCTAAATTTATAAACCTCCAAAGAAATCTATGTTTTATTTCAAGTTATTACTAAACATAATAATGTCTAACAGTACGGACCGTTTGAATGCAATATTTGCCTCGGATATTACGGCGCCACTCAGTTAACTACTCTAAAAAATATAAAGATGCGTTTGTTATCTATATTAAATAATATCTTGATTTTTTCAGAGATTTGTCGATCTCTAAAACTTCGACATTGTGGACGAGTTTGCTATGGATAAAAAGCCACTTAGATACCTTTTGGGGGTTTTAAAAACGTCCACACTAAGGACTCCAGCCCACAGTATTTTAAAAGTTCGAGCGATAATCTTATGGAACTGTTCTATTCAGAGAGTGAGACGATTAATTAAACACACTTTTTTACTCGTTGTTGTTATTATATTCTAATCGCGTTATTACAGGTTTGCTAGTGGTCTAGCAAGTTTTCTGATATACTTGTTCTTTCAAGGTTAGTTGAGTATATCAGAATATGGAATAACATTTTTATATATTTGTCTAAAATAATTTTAAGCTCATTTGGAACCAAGCTAAGTTCATTTTAAAAACAACAAAAACTAAATTTAATCTTCTTATTTATAATACGCTAAGGCGATTTTTGTGAACAGATCCATTCCGTTATTCCTGAACCGATTTTGACGTTTGAGGTATCAAATAAATTTCCCTGTTTCGTAGTTGTGCAAAGTGGTTTTCAATTTTTGATAATAGCCCAATTCTGAACGGCACAGGCTACCCTCAAAGTTAGTTTCGTTGCTCTTAAGGATAATATTGAGATCAATTTAATTTAACTGCGTTCTAAAACAGCTGACAATACAATATACTCAGTTTTTCAGTACCAACATATTATGAGCTGAGATCACATACTGATGTGGCAAGACAAATTATTTTAAATCAGACACAAGATAGAACAACTTTGCTCGGACTCAAGCAACAGGCCCACTAATTCCCTTTGTTTTTTGTATAATTTATTCCAATTTCCTCTCTAATAATATCGAGAAATTTATCGAGCCTCCTCTATCAGCTTCAACTGGAAGTAAATCCTCTCAAAACTTATATAAAGCTAGATCTGCTGTGTGTTTACTTCTATGTTTTGGTCTTCAAGACGTGTTGACCCTCCTCTATAGCATGAACAAGTGTTATTCATAGCGTGTTGATTAGCAGCATGACGGCAGGTGTGTTAACAGACGCGTCGAATGACATGTTTCATGTTAAGGGCCAAGTTTCTTGACCTAGAAAAGTAACTCAAATATATATTTATCCTATCCTAAACCTATTTATATATATCCTAAACTTTTGGATTTGTGTTAAAAATGGATGTTTTTTTACGATGCATAAGTTTGGAAAATATATCTGAGTTAAAACAATACTAAGTTAAGAAAACACAGCGTTTGTACTTAATTTACTTACCAAATTTTGGGAAATGTAGTCCATGCCCCGATGTAGACCGGACGACGCCGTAACACACACTGGACGAACAGCGTCGCGCGGCGTCGCGTGCACGGCAGCCATTGTTGAGGCATCAGCTGACGCATTGTTGCGATCAGCTGATTTTGGCAGTCACCACATCCCTCTTCCCCCTCCACTAGACAAAGTTACCAACTCTTCTTACATTTTGTTCCAAAGTGGAATCTATTTAAACCGCTAATTTAGGAATACATCATCTTATCTAACGGGAAATTTGCGGCGCTGCATTATATTGCGTTATCGTGGTAAGATCCATCTTTTTGTGTATAAATATTTGTAAAATTCTCAAAATATTCGGAAATCAGACTTTTCATCCCATTGGGCTATCTATTATTGCAGAAGACTTGTTTTCGTTTTGGTCAGGAACTTATCTAAACACATTCCGGCTGGAGTTCTGCTATGAATTCCATGTCAATATTACATTTATACTAGTAATAAATTTGTTTAAAATTGTTTTTATGTAAAATCAAAGTTTTGCTTCTTTAATACTTTTTATTTCTACTATACTAATCGGCAATTCACTAAACTCGTTTTATAATATAATGATTTTAAGTTAAGAAGTTATTATTAAATTTAAAAATTGACAATGCATATAAGCATTGTCAATTTGATAGATAGATATCTGTATTTAAAACGCGTTGGTTATAACCATGTTATAACGTTAAAACTGGACTTCAAATATTGAATTGTACAATAAACCACGACGTTTCCCTCACTCCCTCGACTCTAGTATAATGGAGTGAAACAGTCTGGGAAGCCGGACAAACGCCTCAGAATGGTTGATTGGAAATTTCAACTCTTTAACGGCCAGACCACTTTTCAAGGACTTATCGTATGGACCGGACTATTATTCAAATCAGACCCCTGGACTAAACCAGGAGAGGTCTAGATTGGCACCCCTGAGCAGTATAAAACCATGGAGGTAAAACATACTCTATGGTTATTTTTGATGAATTCTCCGTTAAGACAAGTTTTAATTTCTGTACCTATTTCGGCACTCGAACAAAAAGTTCATTGTTTTCAGTACCGTAAAAGAAACCAAACTCAATCATAAAAAAGTAAATATTTAAGTATTGCACTAAAAACATTACTTACAGGGATATTACGAGTGATATAAGTTAAAATATTATCAACACATGCGATATTTTTCTAACACTTCGAACTGGATATTCTACATTCTTAGCTTTATATCAGACAACAATCATTCGTTTATTTATAAAATATATTGTACATCCTGATGAAATTGATTTCTTCTTCTAGGGCCACTCATCATTAGATCGCTTAAGGATCTTTGATATTTTTTCTACTGACGTAAGCATTTACTGCTAATTTTCACGTAAAATCACAGAATCCCAGTATTCAAGAGAACACTACATTCAACTGAAAATACGAGGCTAAGGTTTCGTTTTATTTGATTTACTTATTTAAAGTTACAAGTCAGTAAGGTAGGATAGTAATTTAGCTATTGCATATTCAACACATTTCATAAATCGCACCAGTGTGCCTTTGCAACGGCAATGTTAAAATAAAATATTAACTATACAAAATAAGAATTGCAATTGACTATACTTTATTATCAAGCTGAACAAATTACTTGAATACAAATTTAACTTTAAAATCTTACGACACTTAAGAGTTATTAACTGAAATAAAGTGTTAAAAAATACAATTAATTGCCCCTAAAGAATCTTTGAAAATCCACAAGTCTTAAAACTTAGAACCAAGGTTCTGCCTCCTGCCTCTCTGGGTTTAAAAGAGGCTGATCAAAAATGTATCACTCGATCTAAGATATAACGTAAGATCTCCATTTGCAACAACATCCTAAAAATGTAGACTCTGTTTAGTTAAGTATTTTTTGAACTGTCACGGGAAACACAGATTGGAGAAAGTGATTTGAATATATAGATATAATAATCTCATACATAGATTTAATGAGTTCATTAGCTCATGAATTACACGTTTCCGGTAGGTTTATGTTCAACTATACCATTACAGAATATTTTGGAGGGTTAGCAATTATTCTCCAATCGAAAATGGAGGCGGTTCAATTCAGAAAAACTTTAAATTATTTGAAAAAATTTAATAAAAGTGTGTCAACCAATTAACTAACCAGGGGAAATTTTACCATTGATTTGTGCTCGACATTTCTTCACTAAAATCCACATATTGTTTTTATAATATAAAAATTTTTTAAGAGATGTTATTTGAATCTTGATAATATTTTTTAAATTTGTTTGTGAATTATTTCACCATGAGCTCTGAAAACTGAAGTTTTATAGTTTTTAATGTCCTATAAGTCTGCTAGAAAAACGCCACAAATAAGGAGTTTTCCTCCGTAATTGACCGCTGTCTCCAACGTCCTCTTCAATTGAAGTTATAGTATATAAAGTAGGAGATGTTATTTTTAAAAGTAACAAAGTGATACTGGGCTAAAAGTCTTGTCTATATTTAAACCGCTTATTTTGAAATAGGCTACATAAAAGTAAAATGGGAAAACCGACGTTCCAAAAGTGTAAAGTTTTTATAACCATAAAAACCCTATCGTATTGCATACCCAAATTTGCGTTATTATTATGTCTAAAAATGCATAAAACTGCTAAAAATAATCGCCTTAGTGTTTTCCCCATTGTCATTTAAGTTGTAATGTTTATCCTAATTTATTCCTGACGATAATTTAATCGGTTCGTCAACATATAAACTATGTCCCATTGAAACTAAAGTTTTCAGGCCTACACAGTACTTTTAGCGAATTTCCCCTATAGGGAAGAAGCTATTACCGTGGTCGGCATGGTAAGACCTAGGCCCGGAACCATGATAACTTTTTGTTTTGAGGTCCCCAGACCCCAAAAACACCATTCGTTCGATACTGTATATATATATATATATATATATATATATATATGTGTGTCTGTGAGCACGATAACTCTCGTAAAAATGATCCGATTTTGACGAAATTTGGTATAAACATGTAAAGCAGCATTTATGACTTTAAGTTCGAAAACCAGACAGATCGACCTATCCGAAGGGGTATTTTGGGGGGGTTTTGTACCCCAAAAATGGGTTGTTTGAATTTTTTACATATAATTTTTGAAAAAGTCAAATTTTAGTTTTGACCATTCAATTCAGCTTAAAAAAACACACAATTTGGTATTTCGATCATTCCTCTACGTCAATTGGTTACCGAGATATTGAAAGTGCTAAACACAGTACGTTGTCTAATGTTATTCTTATGGAGGAAAAGAAAATTTTTGTATCTCTCTTATTTATGAACGTATACTGACGAAACTTGGTATACGGCTTCATCTGGTTGTGGACCATTGATATTTGCTCAAAAAGACACTTTTTTACCCAAGGCTCCCGTAGCAGCATATTTTGACTTTTATATTGACTTTGAAAATGGCATCATTGCCGAAACATGTCAGTCAAAAAATAATAAAATAATAAAGATCTTAAAAAAAAGGGTGTTTGTTTTTTAAAATGTTAATATTATTATTATTATCAGCAGCCCTAATCAATCAGAAATATTCAATATATATATATATATATATATATATATATATATATATAGATATATATATATATATATACAGTTTCGAACGAATGGTGTTTTTGGGGTCTGGGGACCTCAAAACGAAAAGTTATCATGGTCCCGGGCCTAGGTCTTACCATGCCGACTACGGTAATAGCTTCTTCCCTATAGGGAAAATTCGCTAAAAACTGGTATACGACTTCACCTAGTTGAGTTATATTGATATTAGCATAAAAACCCATTTTTTGTGTTCCTTGTTGCAGCAAACCTGCGTACTCAGCCCCAATGTTATTCTTATGGAGAACAATTAAAATTGTATATATCGCTTATTTGTGAATATATTTTTATGAAACTTGGTAAGTGGCTTTATGTAGTATTAAGACATTTATATCTCCATTGGAAATTCGCTGAGTATGCAGGTTTGCTGCGACGGGGGTATTTATTTATATTTATTTCTGTTATAGAAACGCGTTGGACAATCACATTATTCCATTGAGTTACATTGTTATTGAGAGACAATGAAACAGCAGGTTTAAATTCCAGGCTTTTAATTCAATAATTAATTACTGTCTCTAATTATATTTCTGGAAATGGAGATGGCCAACAAGATTAGATATAATAATTTATTTAATGAAGAACTAGCAAACCATATGTTTGTATCTTTAATCCCAGCTGTTCTTCTTCTTTTGTTTTGATTTGCTGTCCAATGTTATTTAAATGGGCCAAAACCGTACTTTGAGGGCTTACCAAGGGTTTCTGGTTCCACGCACTGACTTGAGACCCCCAAAAGACACAGCTAGACGTTAAGGGCTTTCAAACGACACGTAAATCATCAAAATCGACCCAGTAGTTTGGCCATAATCTTCTGCTCAAAAATCGCCTTATTCTTTTAATATAATGATGATACATCGTTCCTAATACCTGGGAGTTCTGTAAAACAAATAAAAACTAATTTTAATTATTTGGGAGTAAATTTATGTGTACCTTAATTACTACTACTATACAAATGGTTACGTAAAGTTTGGTACCTACTTTAAGTATTTTCACTTTCGGTATTTTTATTACTGTTTAAATTGGTCACAGTCTACATGAAATATGTTTCTAATAAACAGTTTTCCAAAGATAACGTACTCTTCATTGATAGATAAATATATAACCTTTCAATCGTTTGTGACCAAAGCGGTGTTTTTATAATTCTGAAGGCAAAACTGACCAACAAAATTGAGCGCCGCCACCGTCATTTTGTGGCTCAAATTGAACGACTAGACAAAATGTATCAAACGAATATCGCGATTACCTACATTAGTTGGTGGAGTAAGTTTTCTATAACAGTTGCCTATAATAGCGGACAATTAAATTGACAATTGAGGGCGTGGTTTGCCGGGTTATCAACCAATATCAGCCAATAGTAGACGTGCTGCATCGCCAAAACTTCATACCAGCTAATCGTGGGAATAACTTTCGAGTGATATTTTTCTATGGCAAAATGTCAATAGTAACAACGTACAACCAAGCTATTGGCTACAGCCCAATTGTCAACGTCCGCTATTATAGTTTGTGAACTGCAAAACATTTAAAAATACCCCCGTCGCAGCAAACCTGCATACTCAGCGAATTTCCAATGAATATATAACATAACACATTAAAACACTTAACAGGATTCAAAAGAAATGTATTCACAAGCAAGCGATATTTAAAATATTAATTATTCTCCGTAAGAATAACATTGGGGATGAGTACGCAGGTTTGCTGCAACAAGGCACACCAAATATTGGGTTTTTATGCAAATTTCAATAGAACTCATCTTACTGAAGCCACATACCAAGTTTCATCCATATACATTCACAAATAAGCGATATATAACATTTTAAGTATTTTCCATAAGAATAACATGAGGACCAAGAACCTAGGTATGCTGCTACAGGAACCATAGGCAAAAAATTGTTTTTTTTTGTGCAAACAACAATAAACCACAACCAGATCAAGCCTTATACCAAATTTTGTCAGTTTATGTTCATAAATAAGCGAGATATACAATTTTTCTTTTTCTCCATAAGAATAACATTAGACAACGTACTGTGTTTAGAACTTTCAATATCTCGGTAACCAATTGACGTAGAGCAATGATCAAAATACCAAATTGTTTGTTTTTATAAGCTGAATTCAATGGTATAAATTAAAATTTGATTTAAATAAAAATCACATGTGAAAACCCCAAAAAACATATTTTTGGTTTTGGGGTACAAAACCCCCCAAAAACCCCCCTTTGGATAGTGCGATTCGTCTGGTTTTCGAACTCGTTCAAATAAATGGTACTTTACACATTTGTACCAAATTTCATTAAGATCGGACCTTTTTTACGAGAGTTATCGTGCTTACGGACACATATATATATATATATAAAACTAGGGGCTTGTAGGGGCAAAAGCCCCTAAAAAACCAAAATACATAAATTTTTTATCAACCTTCATTGGTCATTTATAAATAAGCACTGATTTTCTAGCTAATAAAATGTCCATTCCTAAACAACTATACATTGCTGTAGTTTAAAAGTAAACAAACTGAATAAGTACAGCTGGTATCAATATCAAAGGCTAATTTAACTCTGTGGCACAGCTGTTTTAATTTCAAAAGATGTAAACAAATTAAACCCCATGTTGTTTTAATGGGAAAAGTTTTATTCTGTTGCGAATTTATGGTAAAAAAATAAGAAAAATGAATAGTTTTCCCTCAAAATTCACGTCAAGACCTTTAAAATGATACCCCTCCCATCCTTCTACGGCCATCCAGTCACTCACAATTTCTTTACAAAAATTTGACTTACGGAATTATATATATAAAATATATAATATATATATATATATATATATATATATATATATATATATATATATATATATATATACATATATAAAAATTTGAACAAATGGTGTTTTTGGCATCTGGGGACCTCAAAATGAAAAGTTATCATGGTCTTGGGCTTAAGTCTTACCATGAGACCTACGGTAATAGCTTCTTCCCTATAGGGGAAATTCGCTAAAACATATATTTTCCATGTTTGTTCATTTTGATCGTGTTTTCAATGACCAGCTGTTGTTGCAGTTGCACCTTCACTGTAAGTTGCGGCAATTTTAAAGGCAATTGCTTGAAACTAAGTTACTTGCATTCAAACTGTAGCAATTTGTGTTGCAGATAAATGCAACCTTATAAACCTTACAACCGTATAAATTATTTTTCTGTGTGATTGTTTTTGTTTCATCAATTTGTCTGTGTAATGTTAGTTTTATATGTACTGTAAGTTATTTTATTAATAAAGTATACAGTTTTTACTTCATAAGTTTGGCTATTTCAAAATCTAATCTTTTGAATTTCACAAACAGACAAAAAACATTGACCATCTTATTTGTCAAACACCATTTGACAAGGTGAGCAGCGGCAGATGTGGTGCAACCAATAAGATCTACTGGTAATACTGGAGACAACACTCTGGTCAACAAATCTGCGAGCCGTTCATGGTCATTTAGTGGCGAGGCAAATAACTACTCGAAGAAATCGAACTATAGTCAACAAAGTGAATCAAATGCAAACAATTATTCATAATTTTAAAATTGAAAAACTTGTATTTATTAATTTGTTCGTAATTGTTTCACTTTTCACGACAATAATAGATACATGAATAAAACGAACCAAATACATTTTTTCCAACTTGTATTATTTTTATTTCAGTGATTTGCATGAGTATATTCACTTAGAATAATAAAGCAACCAATTAGGACGGTTCAATGGACGATAAATTTGCCTCTCCTGATAAAATCACTGGCTCGTTTTTTCAGTGAAAATCGTTAAACAGTTTTATATCCAGAATTACCATAGACTAACTACAGTAGTTAGTCTATTGTATTACCAATGGACCTCCTTGGGTCCAACATTGTTTGTAATGTGACTAGTGTACCAGAAAATTAGGATGTTAAGCAAAAATAAATATATGTTATGGTATTATATAAGGGTTAGTAGAGTAGCAAAAAGAATCGTTTTGTTTAGTTGGCACACGTTTCGGTGGCGATGTCAGACGTTGATTTTGTAACGAATTTAGTACTGAACTGGCACTCACCGCATTGGCAATACCCGTGAAAATGTAAGTCTTGATTCGATTATAATTACCTTGTTACAAATTCTGATAAATATTTATAAACTATTGTAAATGCAAGAACAACAAAACATTGATTGTACAAACCTGTTTATTGACGCATGAGACTCAACCATGAAATCTACAGTAAATTTCTCAAGCTGATTGTAAAAACAACTAAACATGTCATGACAAAGTTAATTCATGTAATACTAATTTTAAACATCATTATTTCTTAATTATTACCTTATACTATTAATGTCCGTCAATTGTTTTCAGACGGGTTTTCCTTGCCTGCCATCGGCGTTGCCTAGTTCACGGTAGCATATTCGGAACAAGTAAGACCTTTCCTTATATAAATCTTTGAGGAATTAAATTGTAATATAAGGTGTGGGAGTTGTAGATCTGAGATCATATTATTTTGATTATGATGAGGATGTATACTGCTGAGCCGAATTAATTAATAAACTGTATCATTTGTTGATATAAATTGAACTTTCATTCACTGTTACCCATTACCAAGATGCAGTTTTAATCATCTAATTTTACACCTATGTTCTGTACTTATTGGCTCAAAATGGTACAGATATTTTGCGCCACTCTGCTTTTTTAAAATACATCTATGGCATTGTTGGGGTAATCAGTCAAGTCAACTCCATAACCACATTATGATTAAAGGGCAACTATTTTAGGTCAGGCAAGATTAAAAAGCATACCTGAAGATAAGTATAGTTTGAAGACTATTTACTTGAAGGTAAGTAAATGGCAAACGTAAATATTAATTATCTGAATAAAGATGAGTTAATTTATGAGTTGGTAAGTCGAAATCAAACATTCACTAGCAACAATGTTGACGCCTTAAGGAGACAATTAAGGAGATTATATACTGTAACTCCTGAGTTGAAAACTTAGTAGGTCAAGTAAACGTAAAGACTGAATTTGAAAACTTGCAAACCAAATTAGACGTATTTCAATTGCAAATCGAGGAAAGTAAGAATAATGAAAATAACTTACTAATAGCCAAAATAAACGCTAGGTTAATTCATCTACAATTGAGGCTTAGTATGCTAAGTCAATCAAAATTAGATGCAACTCACCAGACGGCTTAGAAAGTATTATCACAACGTCACGAAGAGTTAACTGTAATATTTGATGGGGTTAAAACCAAATTGACCCCAACCAAATTAGCCACCTTTGAAGCCAAGTTAGACCACTCCATAAGGGAAGAATAAGATGAAAATATAAGAGTCGAAGAAAGAATATTAAATTCGGGAATCAGAACATCCACCCCACTGAAGGAAACCGAAAAAGTCGCTGCGGGAAACCCTCCAGATAATGAAGATAAGGAAGGGAAAATATACCTTAGGCAACCCCGTGTCAACACCTGCCATAACACCCCTAAACGTCTCAGCTCCAGTAAACAGCAATATCTTCAGCAAATTACATAATCCGGTAGAAAAATTTCTGGAGAACCTTCCAACGTGTAACGAACAAGAAATCAACCCTTTGTTGAAATTTGTGCAAAACTTAATACGATTAAGGAAGGAAACCAACCTAACGCCTACTCAAATTTTTGAAATCCTGCCTGGTTATGCCACCCCTCTACTGCTCGTTAAAATTCTGGAATTTAAAACCACATTAAAAATTTGGAAAAATTACATGCATAAATCCTAAACACATTCATCCCCTTCACTCTTCGAGAAAATTTAAAACAATACTTTGTATACAGACCTCAATTTCTACATGAGCCTTTGTCGATTTATGTCCAAGATATTCAAATGCATCATGAAACGTTAAAAACAGGACTAACAGAAAAAGACTTAGTTAACTTCATCCGAAAAGGCATAAATCCACAAATGAGAAATAAACTAGTTTTTGAACGTGTCCCCGCTACATTCCGAGATTTGGAACAGCTTTGCATCGAATCAAACCAGGTCCAATACAATGATTACCTTAGAGAAAATATCCGTGGACAACCACCTATATTTCTAAGTTTAATTTACAATCAAATCTGCACATCGGAAATCACACGCAATATAAAGAAAATCAGGGAAGACATGCAACAAATCAACAAACACAACACGTGCAAAATAGTTGGAAACTCATACTACCGAAGATTCGACACCATGTAAGCCAAATCAGATTACTAGAAATATCCCGATCAACCAAAACCAGGAAATACAATACGAACTATCGCACACCCGGGAATTCAAAGGAGGATATCGGAAGATAACGAAACAATAATTGAACAAGATAAACCGACCCGAGCTAAATAAAGTGAGAGGGAAAACTATGGAATATTTACCTTGTATACCTATGACATTAAATAATGATTTATCTGTAAATGGATTAATCGATTCGGGAGCTAGTAAAAATTGTATTAGCCTAGCTTTATTTAACCAATTACAACGTTTGAAATTAATCAAGAATAAAAAGCATTGGGATGGAACTATTATAGCGGCTAACGACAATAAGATGGAAGTTTTAGGTGAAATAAAAATTCGCATAATAGTTGATAAATAATACTCGTTGTATGAGAAATGTTTAGTAATTGAATCAAATCATTATCACCTGATACTTGGAACTCCATTCTTTTATAAAAAAGGTCTAACACTAAATTTCGAGGATAAAGTATGCCACTTCAGATTTAATCCACATAGAAAAATTAAGTTATGCTCAGACGAAAACCACCCTACCCACGCTCGGCGATAAGGATTTTTTACACCTTCCGGTTCGTGTACATGATTATGAACTTGTCCACATACAAAACTACGTTACGCGAGTGTCTCTTAAATAGGCCACTAAACAGCTTTGAAGAACTAAGCAAGGAGCCGCTCATGACTTTGTGATCGAAATATTCACGTGCCATTTTTATTAGTGTAAATGTAGGTACCTAGCATTATTTTTTGTATGTATGTAGTAAATTCTGCCACAATCTATCCGGCAACGCCGATCATCAATGAGTATTCATAATTTATCATATTTCACGGTAGGAGTAGATACATAAATCAAACGAAGCAATTCATTTGTTCCAATATTTATTACTTTTATTCCAGTGATTTACATGAGTAGATTCAATTATAGGAGTAAAACAACCAATCGGTGAGCACTTTTTCGCCTACGCTGACGTGCGGTTATCGAAAAATATTACCAAACGGTTGCTTGTTCTTGTTATCGAATGAACTTTCGATTACGATAGTTGTTTTGTGATAGAAAAGTATAAATGGTGATTCGGTTGAAAGTCAATCAGATAATATATAAGTTAAATCAAACTTTGTGGATACAGTGTTAAATTAGATCAGCAAATGGATTTGCGTGAACAAAATAACCATCAATTAGGTCGCAGTTCACGACAAAATATAGTAACCTAAGCTAACCTAACTCCACAGAGCGCTGCATGGTGGCTGTTCGTTGTGCAACATAATTACAAATAAATGAATTAGTATAAATAAATTAGAGTAAAATTAATCAGGAATTTCAGACCTGAAAAAGTAAACAACAAAAGTAACATTTAACACCGAACAAATGAAAGCAAAATTTAAAAGACAACTTCAGATCTAAAAAAGTAAACATCAAAAGTGATATTTGAGTTTTCCAGTTTCAAGAACTGTAAATAAGATATCTGTTTACCTTTTTTTAGCCAAGAGTTCTTGATGATTAATTTTTACCGATGCGCATTTCGCCGCAGGGGTGCGGCACATTCAGGGTAATTTTCTTATAGCGATTTTCACAATTACTAAACGCTTCTATATACACGGTTTGTTTATGTTTCATTGTCTCTGTTGTTGCGGGACGGCGGGGACGCAGACGCGACGGAGACGCTCCGGGGTTTGAGCGGTGATGGAGGCACGCACTTGCCATTGTGTTTATGTTGACTGGACAGTGGATGTCGACATGAGGAACGTGTCGGAGTTGTGTAGGGTGGGGGATTCCTGTACTGAATGGGGTGATTTTACTTTTACAATGTTATACAATGTTCACTACCGCGACACGTTCCTCATGTCGATACCCACTGTCCAGTCAACATAAACATAATTGCAAGTGCGTGTTCTGTCACCGCATAAAACCCGGAGCGTCTCTGTCGCGTCCGCGTCCGCACCGTCCCGCAACAGCAGAGACAATGAAACATCAACAAACCGTGTATATAGAAGTGTAATGTTAGGAGTGTGTATATTAGTAATAGTGAAAATAGTGATAAGAAATTTCCCTTGAAGATGCCGCACCCCCGCAGTGAAATGCGCATCGGAAAAACCTAATCATCAAGAACTCAAGGCTAAAAAAAAGGTAATCAAAAGTGAGATTTGAACATGGGACTGCCCGATCGTGGATCTAACATCATAAAAATCCACTGCGCCACCGAGGTCTGTCGATTACCCTGAAAGTTACAATTCATCAAGCAGTGAGCAACGATGATAAATTAATTCGATAAAACAAACAAACAATTTGTTGGTAAAATTGTTCGATATCGTATCAAACGATATTAGCGATAACAGCACGTCTATGTAGGCGGAAACGTGCTCACCCAAGGAGTTCTATTGGTAATACTGGAGACAAAACTGATGAACAAAATTGCGAGCCGTTCCTTGCCAAATTTTGGTGAGGCAAAGAACTACTCGCTGAAATCGAACGAGTCTACAAAGTGACTCAGACAAATACCTACTCATGATTTAAACATTACTAAATTTGCATTTGTTTATTTGCTCATAATTTATCATATTTAACGACAAGAGTAGATCCATAAATCAAACGAAAAAATTAATTTTTTCCAATTTGTATTACTTTTTTCCAGTGATATGAATGATTAGATTCACTTATAGGAATAAAACAACCAATTTGGATGGTTCAAAGAACGAGAAATTTGCCTCGCCAGTGTACCAACCTGATAAAATCACTGGCTCGCTTTTTTGACAAAATAGTGAAGCAGTGATACCTCCAGTTATACAATATAAACCTCCTTGTGCTCACCCAACCAATTAAGATAATTCAAAGAACGAAAAATTTCCTTAACCAGTGTGCCAACCTAACAAAATCACCGGCTCACTTTTTCAACAAAAATCGTTGAGAGCAGTGTTACCTCCAGTATTACTAATTAATCTCCTTGGTTAGTACTGACTGGCAGCATAGACTAACTACAGCTCTGTTTCTTCAACTTCCACACCCGCCGCTTCACCCGCACCAAGAGAGACCGAAACAACGTCCGTCTCCCCCTCAAAACATCCTGCACCTACATAGGCGTCACCCTGGACTCCAGACTGTCCTTCGTCCGCCACCTCCGTTAATCCAAGAAGAGAGCGACCACCCGTCTTCGTGCCCTCCGGATCCTAAACCATCGCAGCAGTGGCTGCTCCACATCTACTCTCAACCCACCTGTACTCCTCAGTCATCCGCCCCGTTTTGGACCTACGCCCACCCGCTCCTTCTACCAGCCTCAAACAGCTTCCTTTCTAGCTTCGAGGCTACTGAGAGACGCGCCTTTCGCCTTGCCTCCCATCTCCCACCCTGGGCCCGTAACCAAACGATTTACGAAGCCCACACCGTGATTTCCTTCTCCTCCTCAACACCATGTATCTCGATCGAGCCTGCATCTCCGACATCCTCCAACCTTTCTTCCAACCATATTTCACAGACCGCCCCAGCCAATGCCCCACCCTCACAATCCACCACCCTGCAAACCTCGACCAATAGCCCCCCACCACTACCCCCACCCCTAAACCCCATGTAAGCCCCCCTAGCTCCCACTCCTGGCCACTGTGACAGGCACTCGTTATAAGCAAAAAAAGTCCTGTTGCAGTGTGTCCCTCTTCCCCCCCCAAACCATCTCCTCCCAAGGGAATTAAAGCTCCAATTCCTGGCCAGTGTGGCAGGCAAAGAGTCCTGTTACAGTGTGTCCCTCTCTCCACACCCCTCCACACCCTTCCCCCCATTCCTGTCCACTGTAACAAAAACTCGTTAAAAAAAACAGTACAAAAAAGTCCTGTTGCAGTGTGTTCCTTTTTCCACCCTCCACCAAAACCTCCCAAAGTGCCAAACCCAACCCATAAACACTATCCGACGGCTGAAGAGAGCCCAAGCGCCCTAAAACAGCCGCAATGGGCCAGGGACTTTCCCGCTCACTGGAATTTCTCGAACGAAAGATCGAAGAATGGCTTGCAATTTTGTTCAACAGTGTTGTCTCCAGTATTATCAATATAACTCCTTGGTACTTGGTACCATAGACCAACTACAGTATAGTTAGTCTATGTTGGTACTAACCGTCACTGTCGTCTGCTAAGTATTGGTATAAGTTTTAAGTTATAAGGTTATGTTCAGTTCAGTAGCCACTAGCCAGTACCCTGATTTTTAATTAATTTACTCCTGACCTGAGTTTTTCTGAACCACTGAATTTCATAATCAACTATATTTTTGATTTATTGTAACGTGTTAATAGTTAATGTCTATGATACCAACAGACTAAATTTATTCCCCCTATTCAGGTAGGTTCTTCTTTTAATGGTTTTTTTAAAGGTTAGATCCTACTTAGATTGAATCTTACTTTAATGTTAGCAATACCATAAACAATAAAGCTGCACACACTTGCGTTGGACATTATGCCTACTCTTCTTGTATATAATTGTTATTACAACTCATTCCCTTTCTCAGAGCAGCTTTCACAAGCCCTCTACCAGGTCTATTGAATGGCCTTTTTGGTCCACCTTTGACCAAGTTACACAACTATACTTGAATACTTCATTGATGATCAGCGTTGCCGGATATATTGTGGCAGAATTTACTACATACATACAAAAAATAATCCTAGGTAACTTACCTACATTTACACTAATAAAAATGGCACGTGGATATTTCGATCACAAAGTCATGAGCAGCTCATGACTTTGTGATCGAAATATTCACGTGCCATTTTTATTAGTGTAAATGTAGGTAAGTTACCTAGGATTATTTTTTGTATGTATGTAGTAAATTTTGTCACAATATATCCGGCAACGCTTAGTTCTTAGTTCTTTTGCTTAGTTCTTCAAAGCTGTTTAGTGGCTTATTTAAGTCACTCGCGTAACGTAGTTTTGTATGTGGACAAGTTCATAATCATGTACGTACGAACCGGAAGGGTGTTAAAAATCCTTATTGCCGAGCGTGGGTATACCTGAAGTATGTTAGAGCCTAGGGGTACAGTTTCATAAGCGGCCACCAACTAATCGGATGCAATATATCGATCTTAAACATTCAATATATCGATTCGGAAAATTTGATATTTTGAATCACATTTTAACAGTACATTTATCGAAAATTATTTACTCAATATTTATCAATATCAATAATAATATGCGATGCCAGTTACAAATATATTTTAATGAACAAATAACAAACGAAAACTACAATAAAAAAACAACAAATAATATAGAAACGTATACTACAGTAAGCTAAAACTTAAGTTATCTTTGTCAGGGTAAACTTTATGGGCTGCTTTCATTAATTGAATGAACGTAACCATGGCAAAGATAACTAAGTTGTAGCTTTGTTATACGTCTCTTTATTATTTGTTATATTTTTAAATTTTAGTTTTCGTTTGTTTGTTACTTGTCAAATGTTTCATTAAAATATATTTGTAACTTACATCATCGCTCTTAATCCCAGTTTTCAGAGACCAGTTCAACACACTCCATGAGAAATAGTATGTTTGGGTGTTTGTGTTATTTAGGTTAAAGCTCGATTTAAAATTCAATTCGATGTATCGAATGTTTAAGATCGATATATTGCATCCGATTAGTTGGTGGCCGCTTATAAAACTGTACCCAGGCCTAGTTCGTGGGTAAATATTAATATGAGTTACTCGGCAGACTCAATCGAATGTTGGCTGTTTGGTCTTCAAAATTCACCTAAAGGCCTGTTCCTCTGAACATCACTCATTTATATGCCATTCAATTTATTGTCAGATCAGTGTGAAGGTTACATTACAGTATACCATGTTATTTTTAGCGTAGGCCTATCAAACTTTGTATTTAACTTGGAGCATCTCTTGATCATTTCTGAGCAGCAGCACGTTAAGATAGCGATGATCACAAGTTGTTTTCCTATTGTTTAGATTCATTTTCAGACTTTTCGTTGGCTTTTGCTGTTGTCTGGCTCGTCTCTACAAAATCATCATCAGTCGTCCTACTTTTTAGTTAATGTGTTTGGCCATGGTAAAGTAAAGTAGGCTAAAGTTTGTGTAACGTTCTGACCAAGGTCTATTGTCAGAGTTTTTAGATCGGACTAGTGCCTCTGACATGACCTATTAATGAGTTTAGGTCTTCTATCACAAATTATATTTGTCACTATCTTTATTTGATATTGTTCACTCACAAACTTTACACATGGCTTAAGGGCCCAACTTTCTGCCCAGGGCTTCAACAACATAAGTTATGAGGAAACTCAGTTTTGCCAATAGCCCCTGCAGAAAAATCACCTAATAATTGTAACCAATACCATTTGATAAATTCCGCTGCAGGAAACTGTCATAAACTGTAAATAAAATATTTTCTCTTGACATTTGATGTAGCCTACACACGTACTCTATTTAACTTACTGTTGCATTGGCTTGCATTAAGCTTTTAACTTTCCATAAGTTAAATATGAGAATACTTTTAACATATTATACGTTTATTAAATCTTATGCCTTAAGCTGTCTCATCAGAAAATCTGCATAGCCTACACCCTTTTATACAGAGATGCTTTGTTCTGAAAGAGAACTGAGCAATTAAGTTAACTGTAGGAAAATAAAGTATTGATATTAAATCAAAATCATTCATTTCCAGATTATGAGCCAACCCGCTGTAAAAGAAGTTTTAAATCTTTACAGAAGCCTCATACGATACTCCAAGAACTTGAAGTACACAGACAAAGAATACTTTTTGGTTAGAGTCCAGGAAGAATTTAGGAAAAATCAATATGAAGAAAACCCAGAAACTATAAAATTTTGTTATAAGGTAAAGTATCGGGGTCAAAAGTTAAAACATTTTCTAACTCAGTTTCTGAAACCCACATCCTCCATTGTCTGTTTGATATTAATGTGTGGTTGAAAGACATATTTAAATTCCCCGTTTTCTGCCATTTATCCCGCTGCCAAACAGTTACTAGCACTAACAGTTGATTTAACTTATATTCAGTAGTTGATTTTATATTAGATGTAAACAAGGCTATAGCTATGGCGTGTGTATTATTGCCGTTATAGGTTTGGTCTCATACTTTATATATTTAGTTGGTTTGCCGTTTTTCAATTAGTTTATGTTCAAAACAAATAAATTAAATGAGCTACGGAAACAATATATATACGCAAACTGTGCCTATCTTTACTTGCCCATTAGCACAAGTTTTTTATTAAAACCCCTTAAAAGCATGTAACAATAAACTGCCTGCTCGCCTTAGCAGCTGACGTGGGAAATGTAGAGAAAATTAGGGGAATTCAGGGCAGTACTCATGGTTTTGTATATAGCTATACAAAATGAAGAGAGGGGTGAGGAGATTTTACCTGTTCCACTGATCGAACACAACCTTTATTGAGAAAAACTTGGTGATGGGGATTTTTCTTCTATGACAATAATAACCATTATTACAACTTAAATTATTCTATCTCACACAATTTATCATTTAAATGGTTGATTGGTCCAGGTGAAGCTTTTGTCATCAGCCTAATACTGAATGCTTAGCATTGAGTGAAAGGAAGGGATGGAAGGCGGAGTATTAATATAGATAAGCAGTTAATAAATATACCAAATGTTTTTTTTTTTCAAAATTATACCAAACAAACTGTGTAGAGTGATAGTCTGTTTAAAATTGTCTGTATTGGGAGCTTTCCTGAATATTTATCACGGTTTGTATTGCAGAAGGGACGAGCACTTTTGCAGAATAGTCGAGTGGTGTGATGCTCCGATGCTGCGCTCTAGTGAGGCGTCTGGCCACCACTGCTGTTGCACAGATCAACAGAAAGAAACTTGACTTTTCGCTGGTTCCTAAGGTCAGTTTATCTTTTCTTTATTATCTTTTTACCTTAAATATAGTTATATTCTCAAATATGGTGGGTGGCCACCATAAATATTTATATCTTAAATATTTATTCTTAAATATTTAGCCAAACAAAATCTTAATATATAAATACCAAACCGATATTTACACACAAAAAATGACTGTGCCGATAATAAAAGTGAAACATCCTCTCATGAAACTGATTATAAGAATTAACTATTAATACCGTATGTGATTTCATACAATTTTATTTTTTCCAGGTGGCGGAAAAAGACGTCGAAGAGCAGTTTGTCCGAGGATCAGGACCTGGTGGACAAGCAACCAACAAAACGAGCAACTGTGTCGTTCTCTTACACAAGCCTTCAGGTGAGTTACGGCTTAAAAAGTTCAAAATTGAATCAACAGAACAACTTTTTCTTCATTCATCGTTATTTAACAGAATAAAGTTGTAGAGTTACTACAATAAAGTTGTAGACTTCACAAGACCCCTGGGATATGTATCCCACCCCACCCTCAGACTGGATCCAAAGGGCAGCAGGGGCTCAGGGGAGTGATTGTTCCTGAACACTTTCCCTCAGCTCAGGGGCATTGTCTCCCCGAGAACATAATATTGATTTATTTATTCAAATTCAGTAACATCATGCATTTAAACATTTCAGATGCTATGGTATAGCATGTTTAGCAAATCCATCTTAGTATGTGGCACAGCAAAATAGAAACAAATTTAAACACATATTTAATATCTCAGCTTTTTTAAAACCATCCTCGAGTCTCCACCAACATTGTAAAACTAATTTCAGCAATAAGCTCAGAGACAAAGCCAAATCAGTAATCGTTAAGGTACATAAGTATAGTTTTGTGCATATTATATTTGGACCTATTTTAAGCAAATTGATATTGCAAGCTGAGTTTGTATGATTTTCAGCAAAGCTTTTTATTTAATAAGTAGGGGTGTGCGAGTAGTGATTTTTTTAATTGAGTCGAGTCGAGTAGTGCCAATTATTTTCGAGTTTCGAGTATTTTTGAGCGAGTATTTGTCATCACTTGGTAGTTTAAAATAGTACAATAGAATTTGGATACCACCCTAGATTTGATAATCTAAACATGGTTTCTAACTAATACATGAGTAGCAATACAAAGTTTTGGCCAGTACAATCAAACTGGATTACGTATTGACAAGCAAAACACGGTTTGACATTAGTTTCCGTCCGATGAAACAGGGCCCGGTTGTCATTTGGCCAATTTCACCTGGTCCAGACATCGCTTATAATCAATATTAAATGACGAAATCGTTAGTCACGACCGAAATTACGTGGTCTGACTGTCATTTTTGGCCGATTTTACGTGATTCGATCGCCTTTTGCGGCCGTTAATACGCGTTTTGGCCGGACGCAATCGTTCGCGGTCGTCATATTTGGCTGATTTTACGTGATATGATTGCCTTTTGCGGCCGTTACTACTCGTTTTGGCCAGTACCAATCGTTCGCGGTCGTCATTTTCGGCCGATTTTTCGTGATGCGATCGCCTTTTGCGGCCGTTACTACGCGTTTTGGCAGGTCACAATCGTTAGCGATCGTCCGGAAATCGGCGGGAAATATTCGCTCGAACTTTCGAGTAGTTTTCAAAATTTCGAGTCGAGTTCAAGTATTAAAATACTCGACCGAAACCTCTAAGTTTCGAGTACTCGCACACCCCTATAATAAGGCAGTAAATCGTATACAGTTTGTAAAATCGAGGAAGAGTATTTGGAGGTGTGTGTTGGGTATGACATTACCAATATTTGTGTTAAGTTTGTGTTTTTGTTGCGAAAGGTAAGAGAGGAGGAGACGACAAATGTGACCTTTGGCCTAGGGCGGTAAAAGTGTTTACACCTTTTTGGGAGAAATACAACCTAAGAGCCAAATGACAACACAAATATCAGACACTAAATGTATTATTCAATTCAATTCAAAAATATGACTATGATCCAGTGGCAGATGATTTGTGGCTGATTATTTGAATAACCAGGCAGCAGAGAGTTCTGATCTTAGCTTTACTCTTATAAGTTTGTAAGCTTTTAATGTCATGAAAAATATTTTGGTATAAAAAAATATAAACAGAAAACTGTTCTTTAGTAAGGTGTTATCTTTACTTGACGAAATAGCTCTTGAACATGTTTTTACGAGAAAATAACTTTGTGTTGTTAAATGTTTTAGTCATTGTTAATACCTACATAAGAATATAAGATTTCTAGAAATATTTGTTATTGGAAGACTTGGCAGTATAATGTAAGTTTTTTGTTTTATTGAAATTGAGTTTGAAACATTTCCGGTTGAGAGGAACCTCAGATTCTTATCACCTGTTCTGATGTCTGTCTTGTCCTCTTTTCCATAAATTCTTAATGTTTTCTTAAACTGATCCTCTCCGTCTTTCTGCCACATATATTTTTAGTTCAATGTTATCAATGCTCTTCTCCCTTCCACATTCAAAGTTAACAGCTGTTTCTAATATTTCAGGAATCGTAGTAAAATGTCACCAATCGAGATCTCAGGACCAAAACCGCAAACTTGCCAGGCAAATTTTAGTTTCCAAGTTGGACAACCTGATTAACGGAGAGAAGTCTATTGAGTCCCAAACTAAAGCTTTGGAAAGGAAAAATAGCCTCAGAGCTGATCAAAAGAGGAGGAAGTTGACCAAGTTAAAGGAGCAATGGAAGCAACAAGAGGGAGTTACTTGATATTCCTCATGAATCAGTTTTGTAAAGACACATAGATTAATTTTTCAACTATGCTATTTTATTAAATTTCCCAATGATAAATTTCAATTTTCCTGTAATTTGTGTTTATATATTTGGATTACTCGTATAGCTTTGTTCTATCTTCTGCCTGACTGGAATGAAAAATAATATTGTGATTAGAATCACTCAACAATTACATTTCAGATATCCTGTAATGATTAAGGTGCTCTTATTATGTAGGGGATTGATCTTGTCTTTAATATGCAATTTTATTTCTGTAGATTTGTCATATTTCCTCTGCTTGCCTGCAATTTGACACAAAAAACTGAGTTTCTTTCTAGTCAACTTAGACTTTAAAAGAAATTAGGATTAACTTAAATTAATTTTTATTTAAATTTTTAACGGTATCTCCCCCCTTTAAAAATTCCAGAATAACCTTGATATTACCTTGAACAAAATTTAAAAATTTTGAGAAGGTTTGATGCAGGATCTTGCTGCCATTTTGTCATTGGGCTTATTAATTAATTAATTAATTATGCTTTCAAACATAGGTCAACACAACAATACCAGGGTTTGGAAAACTGGGGTAGGAGTGTATTGTATTGTATGGTATTGAGGGTTAAAACAAGGCAGAATAGGTTTGCCTTATAGGATAAGGATATTATGGCAAAACATTCAATACAAATTAAAAGAATTGAAGCAGAAATGATTTTGCTGCATAAATAATATTATCTGAGATACCACGATTCAAAAACTAAGTTTTATACTTTGAGTGAAATTATTTGTCACTGCCGTATGGGATTTCTCTAAGAAATATGCATTATTAACTTATGAAATTGTCATAAATATTACAGTTTTTATCCACTTGTAAACAGATTTAGAACAGCTGGAAGTGGATATCAGCATAATACTCGAGTTCATACTTTCTCCAATAATTTATTATACATGTTGGAGATTCCCAAGCGTAACATGAACACTATTATCTACTATTTGTGTCCAACTCAGTGATGATCAGGTGTGAAGCGTTAGTTGCCTCAACCTTGCTTGGTCAGTCAGCTCCAATGTACTCTAGAAGATTCTGAACTTGTGGCTCCGGTTCCTGTTGGTCTGGCAAGGAGGGTAGACACAGTCTGTGTGCGCCACCCTCCTCATGTCGTCCATGGTCATGTTGTTGTGTGCGAGCGCTCGGTGCAGCCACTCCACTGTGTGGACAGACATGGATGGGCTGCGAGATAGGAACCACACGTCCATCTCTGCATCTGGATCTGTAAACCGTCGCTTATTACAGTAATCATCAATGTTGGAATTGTGCATTTTTACTTTACTACACCGTTTTATGATGTGAGGACTTTTTATGCTGTTGATATACTTATTTTTAGTGTATCAGAATCCACTTATTATTCTTGCTGTACACACAGCCTCATAGACTTCAGACATACTAATGAAACCATTATGCGCGCACTCATCTATTTTACAAAACAAAATGTTAAAAGAGTTCCTCCAGAAACAGAAATATGTTGTTACTGTATCCAGAAACCAAAAACTAAAACTATGTCTCCCAAGCAAGGCCGAGAAAACGGTCCATACATCAGCGATCTCCCTTAACTAAAAGCCATGCAAAATGGATATCTGTTACATGAACCATACCGCAGGAACTTGTGGAATAGCTGTAAATTAACACCCGTCAACCACATAATTGAGTGAAAGGTGAAAATATTAGTTTTCAATCAAACATTTCGTAAGGGCATCTACACTCTTAATAAATTAATTGTAAGTGTTATTCAGCTATGGAATCAATAACATTTACATGAGTTCTCGTAATCGTTGAAAGATTTTCAACCTCTAAAACAATCTCTATATATATAACTAGCTGTTACCCGCATCTTCGCTCGTGACAAATTAAAAAGAGTAACCTCACCAGCTTTGTTAGTTTGACCATATGACTTCATTTGCCCTAACTGACAAATAACTACAGCTGGTAATTTTATAAATTATATTTTCCTTTAAGATTTGCATTGAAACTTCCAGGACCCGTGGGGTGGAGCCGTAAAGTTGGATGTGGACATTACTAGGTCTACATGTTAATGTGATGTAAGCTATGTTCATTCAAAATTTTAGCTTAATCGGTCCAGTAGTTTTTACGTGATGGAACTCGAAATAACCATACATACATCCAAATTAGTAGGATTCTGTGAATAAAATTTAGTCAAAATTGTGGGAGTTTGGCTAATCGCAGGATGATGCGAGATGACTCAAATTTAACCCATTGGCTTACAACCCCGAGTATACTCGTGGCCGCCGAAAGTAGCCCGGACGTGCAACCCCGAGTATACTCAGGATAGCACTTTTTATTTTTTTATTTATTTTTTTTTATTTAATTTGTTTTCATTTTTTGTTTGTATGTATTTTTCATGCGTATGCCCTTACTTAGGGAAACAATCAAATTTCGGAAAAATATGATTTTGGAAAATATGTTATATCTAGGTCAAATATAAATGTATCACTAACATTTTTATTCTCATGTAAAAAAATAAATAACCTACAAGTACATAATAGTTGTTGGGCTGAAACATTATTTTTTTGTTTTTTACATGTAACTCCTTTTAAAATTAATGTTTTTTATAAACTATATATATATAATATTTACCATACATAAATGCTGACAAAAGTATTTTCTTCTTGTAGATAATTTATTTCTCTAAAGATTAGTGCAAAAATTAAGTAAATTGAGCAATAATTGTTGCTATAGTGACAGTTTTAGTAAAAGTCTACATTTATGAAATTTTCTTAGGAAACTGAACGGTTTGTCAGGTGGCAAATTTCAGGTAAGCCAATGGGTTAAGGTTGTGATCTTGACTCGGGAAAAATATCAGTATATCTAAAAAGTTACCAGCAAACAAGAAATCCTATACTCTAATATGAGTAAGGTTTGCTTGCTTGCTTGCGACACTGATCTCAAAAATGGCTCCAATGATTTCTTTCAAATATTCGAAATAACTAATTTCTGGGATAAAAATAAGTTCTAGACAGGCCTCATCCCTAGGAAAAATAAAATAATGTAAAAAAACTAAAATGAAAATTTAAAAAAATTAACATTGGGCTTATGGAGTTTCAAATCAAAACAAAATAATTGTAACAGCTGTTCATAATCAACCAGGGAACTGTCAAAGTAATACCCATGTTGTTTATGATTATTAACATGTGGTTTCCTGACAGGAGAGATTAAAACATTTCAGTGAAGATTACATATAGCACCTGGTGGCCGAGCTTTGCTCGGGGGAAGACCAGTCAGTTTGTTTTGATGGCATGGAGAAATATTGCACCACTTCCCCCTACTGATAATCAGATTTTTATAACTCATTTGCCTCTTTTCTACATTTTTAAGGTCACTCCAGTTGTTATTTATAGCTCAATGTCCCTTTGATTTACTTTACTACTCTATATATGTAATCTTCACTCAAATAGTTTAATCTCTGCTCTCAGGAAACCACATGTTAATAATCATAAACAACATAGGGGTATTACTTTGACAGTTCCCTGGTTGATTATGAACAGCTGTTAAAATTCTTTTGTTTTGATTTGAAACTCCATAAGCCCAATGTTAATTTTTTTACCTTTTCATTTTAGTTTTTTTTACATTATTTGATTTTTCCTGGGGATGAGGCCTGTTTAAACTTATTTTTATCCCAGAAATTACTTATTTCGAACATTTGAAGGAAATCGTTGGAGCCGTTTTTGAGATCAGTGTCGCAAGCAAGCAAGCAAACCTTACTCATATTAGAGTATAGTACCTGGGGCCGAGCTTTGCTCGGGGGAAGGCCAGTCAGTTTTTTATATGACTTGGAGTATATTTCACCACTTCCCCTACTGATAATCAGATTTGTATAACTCATTTGCCTCTTTTCTACATGTTTAAGGTCACTCCAGTTGTTATTTATAGCTCAATGTCCCTTTGATTTATTTTGCTACTCTATATATGTAGTCTTAACTCAAATCTTTTAATCTCTGCTCTCAGGAAACCACTTCATAAGGCCACTTACCAAGTTTTATAAAAATATATTCACAAATAAGCGATATATACAATTTCAGTTATTCTCCATAAGAATAACATTGGGGCTGAGTATGCAGGTTTGCTGCATCAAGGAACACAAATAATGGGTTTTTATGCTAATATCAATATAACTCAACTAGGTCAAGTCATATACCAGTTTTTATTCATTTATGTTTATAATTAAGGGGGACATAGCATTTAGTTATTATCAATAAGAATAACATGGGGCTGAGTATGCAGGTTTGTTGCTACGGGAGCCTTTGGCAAAAAATTATTATTTTGAACAAATATCAATAGAACACAACCAGATGAAGCCGTATACTAAGTTTCGTCAATATACGTTCATAAATAGGCGAGATACAAAATTTTTCTTTTCCTCCGTAAGAATAACATTAGACAACGTACTGTGTTTAGCACTTTCAATATCTCGGGAACCAATTGACGTAGAGGAATGATCAAAATACCAAATTGTGTGTTTTTTTAAGCTGAATACAATGGTGAAAACTAAAATTTGACAGTTTCAAAAATTATATGTAAAAAATTCAAAAACCCATTTTTGGGGTACAAAACCCCCCCCAAAATACCCCTTCGGATAGAGCGATCTGGCTGGTTTTCGAACTTTAAGTCATAAATGTTGCTTTACACGTTTATACCAAATTTCATCAAAATCAGATAATTTTTACGAGAGTTATCGTGCTCACGGACACACACATATATATATATATATAGTATATATATATACAGTATCGAACGAATGGTGTTTTGGGGGTCTGGGGACCTCAAAACGAAAAGTTATCATGGTCCCGGGCCTAGGTCTTACCATGCCGACTACGGTAATAGCTTCTTCCCTATAGGGGAAGTTCGCTAAAAGAGGCAAATGAGTTATACAAATCTGATTATCAGTAGGGGGAAGTGGTGAAATATTACTCATTCATTGAAGTGGTGAGTTATCTAAACAAACTGACTGGCCTTCCCCCGAGCAAAGCTCGGCCCCCGGGTACTTGTAATTTGATATGATTTATTTAGTAAGAACTGTGGTATATCCTTGCCTGATCTCCATATGGAGAAAAGGTACGCCAGCTAATGAAATAATGTTTTAAAACTGAAATCAGTTGAACAAGCAAAACTCTTGGGCCCAGATAGATTTTGCACATTTTGTCTTTACATAAAACAGCACAGCAGAAAGAACATCATATAAATAGTGACTCCTAGAATTACAACACAGTATTCATAAGTCAATAGTACCACTATATGGGGGGGTAATGTCTTTCAGAAGCATGAGAAGAATGTTTGCTCAAGTTCGAGCAGCAGGTCCTACTAGTCAGTAGGTTCAGCTCTTCAAACTAAGCATTAATTTACTCAACCATTCTTTTACCTTCCCCCATACAGATATGTAGGAGCATAAAACTCCGATGGTCATCAGTGGCAAGGCCTCTAACAGTCATCCTGTTCATGTCCATACTTTCTGCACCTGAAAAATGTCAGTTACATTTACATGTTTACAGAGAACACTATACATTATATTGGTTTAGGTTTTCATGTTGTTGGTAAGTCAGTGTCGATAGAACACTTTATTTTTAACTAAAAATGTCAGCACACAATCAAATTCAAGGACGTAGCCAGGGAGTGTGCTGAAGGTGATCCAGCACCCCCAAAATTTTCATCAAATTACTTTTTTAACCCTAGGACTGCCATTGCCTGATTAATACTAAATTGCTCGGTGCCCTAGCAATTTTTGCCATTTTGCAGAGGTTTTTTTAACAATTTGCAGTGCCTAAACTACTTTTGATAACCTAGTCATATTTATACTCGTTTTGTTCAGAAAAAGAAGAAGATTATGAATAAAATAAAACGAATACCTATTGGCAAAATTTTAAAAACCAACATTTTACTAACTTTTTTGAAAAAGTAAGAGTCCCAGCATTTTTACACTATTTTTTTACAGATAATCTAAGATATACAAAATATAGGCAATTTATTTCTCTACATGGAAATGGGTTTGATTTATTTGAAAGATATTTTTTACCTGAACAACAGAAAGAAGTACGGAAACTGGGGAAAATTGACAAACTTATGCTGGACATTTGAAAAATAAAATAAAAAGTATACAAGTAATATACTAAAACTGTTATATTACTAAAGGTAACAATACAATTACTGGAAATAATGCACTTTTGTACAAAGTAATAACGGTTTTTATGACTATATATGAGTTCAAAAATAAAATTTGAGTTTCGCCGAAATCCAAAATTAGTTATTCGTAGCTATATATAATTTGTGTACTTTACTATAGTACATATAATTATAGTAAATATATTTATAAAAAATAATGTGTATACCTATAGAGAGAATTATGAGCACGTGTTTTATGAGATTTCGCCGCTCGCAAGTCAAAAATGTTTTGCAGTTAAATTGTTGACGTTTCTGGATAATTTCCAATGCGTTGTAAGCAGTTGAAAATAAATTACCCAATTGGCAGGCCTCCTGCCATAGGCCATCCAGCGCACACATGCATTGGCAGGATATCCTTCCAACAAGAGTAGTCCTAGGGTTTTAACAATGATTAACAGAGGCTTCTTTAACCTCCTTAATAAACCTTGGTGTTGCTGCCTTGCTGGTTAGTTTATCAAAGGAGTGAGGTATTGCGTGTTTTTTTATCATAAGGAATTTGAATTTAGTTGCTATCTGTTACATCCTTATAAACATTCCCCCCTGGTTCAGCACCCCCCAAAATAAAATCTTGGCTAGCCCTTGATCAAATTATGAGTAATATATGGTGTGCTACTAACTGTAAGACCATAGTAACTGATCCTTTAGCCTTCAGAATCCATAATTTATTTTTCAGACGATGTGACCGCTAAAGCCATGTTCTTCCAAACCAAGGTTCGTAGAGCTTTCAGACCAGGTGTGCTGAGTCGATCTATTTAAGGTTTTCTACTTGACCAGAAGACAGCTCGTAAAAACAGCTGTAAGGTCACCTGATCACCAATACATACAATCTGCAGTGTTGCTGGAAACACGATATTTATCGTACGAGTACCATATTTTCCTCATCAGTGTAATTATAGAATTAACATTGTTTAACTGCATACATTCTATGATAAGCTATTATTTTATGAAACTAATATATTGTTTTAATTTATTTGTATTATTAGATTAAGGATTTAAATTTTCTTTCTGCATGTCCAGTGAAATTTAAAAATAGCTGTACCATTATTATACCCTTAAGGTTGGCAACACTTTATGGTATGTTGTTGATTTATGAATCAGCTAGACGCCCTCGTAAGAGATCTTTGCTGCGAACATTACTCTTATTTAAATAAGCAAGCCTGGTCTGAAAGCTCTACGAACCTTGCTTCCAAACCTTCCCATCAATTTTTCATTTTCCTCAGAATTGTGTGCGAAACTCAGGTTGTGGGGTGAGCTCTGAGACCACTACCGTTATCAAAAAGATATACCGGTAATTAATTTTATATGAGCCAGGGTCAATTAATTTACCAATAGGCTAAGTAGGCTGCAGTCTAGGGCGTCAACCAGCCAAGGTTTAATGGGTTTAATGGGGAGCTGAGCAAAAGATTTTTCATTAATTCTATTGATGGGAGACAGGCGTAAACTTGAAATTATTGCAAGCGTTGACTGATGATTCAGCTGGTATTAATAATATTGTTATAATAAATCTGAAATAAACCCAAAGGCACAGAAAAATGTACAACATATTTACTTTAAAGCTTACATTTTAGAGTAAATGTTGAGACTTATTAGATTAGTTATCCTGCTACATGAACGCTATCTATGTAGACTTACTTGTATATAATCAGCATTAAGTCTTTAGTCAGTCTAAAACTTTTAAACTTTGAAAGGTTTGGACCGTTCATCTCTAACAACATTAAATACAAAATGTCAAGGGCGTAAACAAGCAAACAAAATCCGACCATATTTTAAACCCTCTCATAACCAGTTTATATGAAATCTTTAGTTAATGGTAGAAAATTGTTAAATAAAGTCACCACCTGATCCTGATCGCGCTGTCAGTTTTTATTGTTTCTGTGGCATCTGGTAATACTTATTATGTCTCATCCCTGACGGGCACCACGCTTACGAAGACAGACGGAAATACACGAGTGCACGAGGAGCCCGAAGATTTTGCGCCACCCGCTTAAAAACGAGGTCTGCTCTGGCGATTTATTTTAACAGGATAATAATTAAATAGCCTGTGTTTGTAGTAGCGAAACTATTTTGAGAGGTTAAGTGAATGAGGTTTTGAGGTCTGTAATTAGCTCTGAGTCAATGTAATGCCTGGTTTGGGGATATCTCTTCTTATAACTTTGCTTGTAAAACAAACTAACAATAACAATTAAAACTTTAGTGTACTAATAATACTAATTTCCCGATATATAACAAACAATTTGCAATACTGAACTGATTATTTGCTTGCTGTCCACTTATCATGAAAAAAATTAATTAATTGGATCCCTTTATTTTGTGATTACCCATTAGTCTGCATTTTGCAAATTTAGATGTAGTTTAAATGCATTGAATTTAAAAACATAAATTTTCACATAGTTAACTGATTTGCCTATTTAATACGGTAGCGACCTGGTTTTTAAAATCTCATGATTTGTTTGATTACCAATGGTAAGATCAATGCCAATGTTAGTGTGTAAATTATTTAAGTAAATAATAAATATAATCCCCTTACTTAATATAAATATGTTGGCACGGATTGGGAATGAGTGGCTTAATGTGGTTGAAAAATGTTTTATATTGTTAGTTAAATGTATTAACTTCCAGTGGATACTCACTTTAATAAAATATAAATATACAAATTAAATATGTTTGACAAACTAGTTAATTTATGAAGAATTCAATTTATGTTTTTTGCCTCCGTTAGTAGAAAAAGCCTGAAAACATTCCCACTGAGCCTTCGTAAAATATAGTGAAATGTAAAACAGTTTTAAGACAAGCAAATAAATAATTGTGGAGCTAATTTCACAACTAACAGGGAGATTAAAAGTTATCTATTATTCTGTTTGACTCGTTTCTCTTCGGCCATCTCCGAGAACGTTCGTTCGGAATGGCAGCGCGGCCTTCGGAATCATTCGTTTATCTTCGGCTATTCGTAAGCGCGGTGCCCGTCAGGGACGAGACATTAGTCCTGGTAATTGTTATTGTTATTGTTGCAGTCGCCGTTGGCTTCATTGGCAGATGTCTTACTGTCGTGGACTGTGGTGTCAATAATTAATAATTGTGATAGGTTTTGACGTTGTGGTAAGTTAACCATATTTCGTATAAAGTTCGTGAATCTTTCATAAATTATAAAAGTAGGAGATAGATTTTCTTAATTATAAATTTAGATAGGTTATGTTTATTCTTTTATCACATTTAAAAGTTTTGGTTCTGCATATTATGCTTACCTGGGGAAATGACTTCAAATATTGCCATATTGGTTGAGTTGTCAAATAATTTAATTTGAAGGTTTTGTACATCATATTTTTCAGACCTAGAAAGAAGACAAAAACAGGTCATCTTTATCATTTATCAAACTGAATTACCTACCTTGTTGTTTTAACTTTAGGTGCAAATCAGATTTCTTAACATAGAACAAAATGGGAAGTAACATGTTTAAACACATTTGCCACATCCAACATGATAAGAAATTAGTTTATGACTAGAATTGTCCATGCGCAGCTTGCGCAAAGAAACACCTGTATTGTTTGAGCTTGTCACTGTAAGATAATGCCACCATTGCAAACAACTGAGAACCACCTATTAAATCGTCATTTATATAGTTTTGAAGTAGCCTATATTTTCTTATTTTTCAAATTTAGCTGTGATCATATCGTAATCTTCAGAATATGGCTCCATTATTAGTTTTGATGCAGTAGGCCTATGAGAGATATGGCCTACCGAAAAAAACAACCTCTAGAAATAATATATAAATCCATATGGTTCTTTGTTTAGTTTTATTTTAGTTACATAGAATAAACAGCTGTAACATGATGTAAGAATACTCTTTATTCATCCCCAATCCATTAACATTTTCTTATTTTTTATTTTTAAGCCTTTGACTGGTGCAAAGGCATCTGCAGTCATAAAAGCACCGTCCGACGACGGACAGGAGGGGTTAGTTTATGCGTTATATCGTTATTTAGGGTGTCCGGGTCAAAAAAATTAGAGATTGACCCGGACACTTTTATTTATTTATTATTTTGGCTATAATAACATCCAACATACATAAAGGTAAAGGGATATAGTAAATGATATACACACTTTACAATGGTTTTATTAGAGACATCGTTGATGGGAAAGTATATACCTAAAAATAGTAAAAAGTGTCCGGGTCAAGCCTGTTTTGCGGTAGCCTATGAGGCCGGAATGACTTTTATTCAAGAAAATTTGTAGACCCGGACAATTTTATTTATTTATTATTTTGGTTATAATAACATCCAATATATATAAAGGTAAAGGGATATAGTAAATGATATACACATTTTACGATGGTTTTATTAGGGACATCGTTAATGGGAAAGTATATACATAAAAATAATAAAAAAGTGTCCGGGTCAAGCCTGTTTTACGGTAGCCTAAGAGGCTGGAATGACTTTTATATCTAAATAATAAGGTTGTATTAGGCCTAAATTAATCCCGTTTATAAGATTTTTAAGTTTCTCAAGTTGTACTTTTGCATACTCATCAATAAATTCTATAGATACCGGTATTAAAAATTAACTTACATCATGTTGTATGAATATGCAGTGATGTTGTACTCTGGTATAAACGGTTCTGGAATTGCAGAGTTGAAGTCAAAAATAGTACACGAACAGGGAGGCTCACTGTCTGTAAAAAGTATTAAGCTTATATTACTTATATTAAAAGTATTTGTTATATTGAAATTTATATTAGGTATATACAAATATTTCAGCTAAAAAACTTGCTTAGGCCTACATTTTTGGTAGATGGGCTATGGGTACGGTACAAAAATATTAGTTAAACAAAGATTAAATTTATCACCAAGGTCAGCATATCCAAATGACATGACAAAAATTAATTCTCACACAGTTTCCTAAAGAAGTCGAAGACCAGCCTGAAATCATGGTTGTTAGATTGGCCATTCTACAGTGTTAACGAGTTCCCACAAAATTGACTTATGAAGCCAAGGCGAATTTTGTTAGCGAATTTCCTCTATAGAGAAGAAGCTATTACCGTAGTCGGCATGGTAAGACCTAGGCCCGGGACCATGATAACTTTTCGTTTTGAGGTCCCCAGACCCCAAAAACACCATTCGTTCGATACTGTATATATATATATATATATATATATATATATATACCGGGTGTCCAGCCTAAAGTGTTACAATAGCTAACTTTTTTATTTTATGTCTGACAGTAAACTTCTTATAGAGGACCCCCTTTATTTTTTTATGCTGTTTCTAAGTATGTATTTCAATTATCGAAATTTCCCGCCATTTTTCCAATATGGCGGACAACTTTGTTTTTTCTTATGGAATACCCTGTATTTTATTATGATTTTAGATAGCAAACGATATTTTAAAAAGTTTTTATTCTTGGTATTTTTTTCCTAAACCTAATCAATGAGGCTCTAGAGAATTTTTAAGGTTTAATTTCTCTGTAACTTCAAGAATCATACGGTCGAAAGTCACAGCTGTGCAACAATGGTAATTACACATGTTCAAGTAAATCAAAAGTATACAGGGTGAGTCAGACCACCCGTCCAGCATGTATAACGAGAGAGCGGTTTGATCTAAAGTCGTCAAACAAAAATCTTCCCAACTAAAACGCATATGGGCTATCTATTAAAAATATTTTCATCAAAATATACATACAAGATGTTCCAAAACTGAAGGTCACGGGTTTGAATCTCAAAATGTTCTAATGTAAACATAGAGAATATTATACATCATTTTAAAGGTCTTGTTAAAATAAACATTTTGGCGAAAACAGAATTCACTTATCTTTATTCGTTTCAAAATGGCGGCCATTTTAATGTAAAATATTGACATTTACCGAATACCCTGTATTTTCTAAACCACTACTCGTACCTTTTTCCCGACTTAAATTTCTTACTCGTGATAAACTCAGCTTTACTCTGGTATGCTACATGACAGGCTTTTTTCAGAAAATCCATATTTCAAAAAAATATTTATTTTGAAAATACCCATATGCCCAAAATTCAAAAAAGTCAAATGGTAGCGTATATAAAAAAGCATACCATTGAAAAGGTCTTGTAAATCCTAGCAACTTTCTAATTTACCCCAACCTTGTATCTCTTTTCGTTTTTCTACAATCAGCAAAAACCATTATTTTTCCACATGAAATGCATGTTAATTGTACATAACACATAAAACGAATGTGGACAGAGAATACATGCATGTGTTATGCAAATTAACATGCATTTCATATGGGAAAATAATGTTTTTTTTGTGATTGTAGAAAAACTAAAAGAGATACAAGGTTGGTGTAAATTATAAAGTTGCTAGGATTTACAAGACCTTTTCAATGGTATGCTTTTTTTATATACGCTACCATTTGACTTTTTTGAATTTTGGGCATATGGGTATTTTCAAAATAAATATTTTTTTGAAATATAGATTTTCTCAAAAAAGCCTGTCATGTAGCATACCAGAGTAAAGCTGAGTTTATCACTAGTAAGAAATTTAAGTCGGGAAAAAGGTACGAGTAGTGGTTTAGAAAATACAGGGTATTCCGTAAATGTCAATATTTTACATTAAAATGGCCGCCATTTTGAAACGAATAAAGATAAGTGAATTCTGTTTTCGCCAAAATGTTTATTTTAACAAGACCTTTAAAATGATGTATAATATTCCCTATGTTTACATTAGAACATTTTGAGATTCAAACCCGTGACCTTCAGTTTTGGAACATTCTGTATGTATATTTTGATCAAAATATTTTTAATAGATAGCCCATATGCGTTTTAGTTGGGAAGATTTTTGATTGACGACTTTAGATCAAACCGTTCTCTCGTTATACATGCTGGACGGGTGGTCTGACTCACCCTGTATACTTTTGATTTACTTGAACATGTGTAATTACCATTGTTGCACAGCTGTGACTTTTGACCGTATGATTCTTGAAGTTACAGAGAAATTAAACCTTAAAAATTCTCTAGAGCCTCATTGATTGGGTTTAGGAAAAAAATACCAAGAATAAAAACTTTTTAAAATATCGTTTGCTATCTAAAATCATAATAAAATACAGGGTATTCCATAAGAAAAACAAAGTTGTCCGCCATATTGGAAAAATGGCGGGAAATTTTGATAATCGAAATACATACTTAGAAGCAGCATAAAAAAATAAAGGGGGTCCTCCATAAGAAGTTTACTGTCAGACATAAAATAAAAAAGTTAGCTATTGTAACACTTTAGGCTGGACACCCGGTATATATATATATATATATATATGTGTCCGTGAGCACGATAACTCTCGTAAAAATTATCCGGTTTTGATGAAATTTGGTATAAACGTGTAAAGCAACATTTATGACTTTAAGTTTGAAAACCAGCCAGATCGCTCTATCGGAAGGGGTATTTTGGGGGGGTTTTGTACCCCAAAAATGGGTTTTTCGAATTTGTTGTATATAATTTTGGAAATAATCAAATTTTAGTTTTTCCCATTGGATTCAGCTTAAAAAAACACACAATTTGGTATTTTGATCATTTCTCTACGTCAGTTGGTTACCGAGATATTGAAAGTGCTAAACACAGTACGTTGTCTAATGTTATTCTTATGGAGGAAAATACAAATTTTATATCTCGCTTATTTATGAACGTATACTGACGAAACTTGGTATACGGCTTCATCTGGTTGTGAACCATTGATATTTGCTCAAAAAAACAATTTTTTACCCAAGGCTCCCGTAGCAGCAAACCTGCATACTCAGCCCCATGCTATTCTTATGGAGAATAAGTAACGTGTTATCTGCCTTCATTATGAAAATAAATTAATGAAATTTGGTATGTGGCTTTACCTACATGAGTTATATTGATATTTGTATAAAACCCCATTTTTTGTGTTTCTTGCTTCAGCAAACCTGCATACTCAGCCGCCATGTTATTCTTATGGAGAATAATTAAAATGCCATAAATCGTTTATTTATGAATGTATATTGATGAAACTTGGTATGTGGCTTTATGTGGTATTAAGATACATATATATGCATTGGAAATTCGCTGAGTACGCAGGTTTGCTGCTACGGGGGTATTTATTTTGCATTGGTATTATATGGATGCCATTTTCAATCTCGATTGTTTAAATAAAGCTTGCTGTATCTGTAAAAGGTAGCAGAAAAGAAAAATATACATCACTGAAAGCCCTAAAAGATAGCCTACATCATTGGTAAAAATACCAAATTGGTTTCGTTAACTTAATTTCCTTGTTGTATAATGAAAATTATAGGATTTTGTAGAAATTGTTATCGTTTACTTACTAAATCCACTGCATTCAGCTTGTTTTGTCTGTTTATTCTTTTCGTTCATAGTTTCCCCATTCTTCACTGCCATCAGGTACCATCTTCCACTAGCCTGAATGATAATAATACAACTCGTAATTATTATAAAATAACCTCTTTAATAATAAATTAACGATGTGTCTCTTTTCACATTTTCCTAGAGGTGATAACAGATTCTTTGATGCATTTGTATAAGGCTTTTACTTTCCCCCTTGGTGTTATTGATCTTTAAAATCCCTCTAAAGTGTTCAAGCACATTTTACACCTGCTCTATTAAAAATTATCATAGCTATTCAAGAGTAATTTATTTGCAATTAACAAGATTATATAGCTTCATGTATACCGTAACGTCTTAGATCTAGCTTTATACGCTACAGTAAAAAAAAATAGAACCTAGAAAAGTAAAAATAGACCTTGGGTCATTATTTCTTAAAGGGGTTGACAAATGCATAAAGTAAATATTACAAGTTTTCAAGTAAAAATTTATTAACACAGTAGAGGGGAAAGATATTATTAAACTTAGTGCTTGTAATTGATAAAGGCCAACTTTTGTGAAACAATACATTTATTTCATTAGTGTGTATATAGGGGAGAGAGATGGAGGATTTCAATTTAAGTTTACTTACAAATCATCACAATCAACACTGTATAAAATCAAACATTTAAATTGGTATTTGTAGAGAGAATATATAAAATCTAGTAGCCCGTCGCGGCTTCGCTCGCGATCACAGTACAATGTTATGTTTGAGAAGTTAGTTACATTTGTTGAAGCACCTGGGGGACCGAGCTTTGCTTGAAAAGCCAGCCAGTTTGTTCAAAATGCCTAGAGTACTGAAATTCATGGTCTCTCTCCATATTTGCTTTGCTTATTTGCTCGTTTCCTTTTATTTTGTACATGTCCGCATTATATCCAATGTTAAATTTTAGTGATTCTTGCAATTTATACATAACATAATCATGTATATTTAAAGTTATGAATATATTGGTTCTAATTACTATTATCACAAAGATCACATGATACTTTACCAAGTGGTTGTTATTTTTACAATTGAATGATTACTTTTGAACAGCTGTTATGATTCTTTTGTTTTTATTTACTTAAGCATAAAACCCCAATTTTAGTTTTTTTGAATCATTTTCAATATAAAAAACTATTTACCAGGGATGAGGCCTGCTTAGTACACATTTATTAACCTATAAATTCTATAGCCTAGTTCCACATTTGGAGAGCCCTATAAGTTAATCATTTTTGGAGCAGGAGTAGGCAAAGGATGTATTTACTATCCTCCTAACAAATGTATGCTCAATCGGTCCAGTTAACCCTTTCAGTGCTATGGACCAATATATCGGCTTTTGAATCTGTTGTCAGTAAACACTGTTATGGCTTATTGTGTAAGCGATTGTGATTGTACCGTTAGGCGCTCAGTCTGCAGTCTGAGTCTGACGTGTAGTGAAACCTGGTATACACAAACTGAACTACCTCGTCCAGTGCCTAGGCTCTAATACCGCCTGCTCCACTACAGCTGCTAGTTTGATCAGTGGCTGTGCGGTCTAAGGCGTTACCTTCCGGCCGGGGGTAACCCTTGGATCGAGGGTTCGAATCCCGTCACAGTCGGTGGTTTTTATTCAATTCAATTCAAAATATCTTTATTCAAAGACTAAACGAATTGGAGAGTGGGGCTTTTACCGAATTAGCAAACCTAAACTCATATTTTAATTCTAATAATATGTTTTTAAACACGAATAAAACAAAATTTATTACTTTTACACCTAGACAGAACCGATTCAATTTCAATTTTAAACATTTTCAAATCCAATTGAACCGATTATAAAAATCAATTTTAATAGAGTACAAGAGGTTTGTGAGACCAATTTTTGGGTATGAAAATTAACAAATTTTTAAGTTGGGATGCACATGTAAATTTTATTTTGTGAAAATTAAGTTCAGGTCTTTATGCCTTAAAGCAAATGTCATATTTGTGTAGTACCCCATTTCAGTTTTAAAAACCATTTATCATTCTTACATTCAATCTCATATTTCATTTGGAATAACAATTTATGGATCAACAAGCAAGAAAAACATGGACAAAATATTAAAAATGTAGAAAAAAGCAATAAGAATTATGTTAAAATTGAAAAGTGAAATCAGTGTTAAAGATTAATTTAGTAATTTGGGAATATTAACAGTATATGGGTTATATATTTATGAGCTAATTTTGTATGTAAAGACCAATGTTAGTGAAGACAAAAAACTGAGCCTCATGTCTATAATACTAGAAGAAAATTTGAAATTATTAGAAATCACCACAGATTAGAATTATATAAACAAAAATCATCTTATATGGGAAATAAGTTTCTGGGTAAACTACTAAGCTTATTAAAGAATGAACCGAACCAGACCACCTTTAAAATAAAGTTAAAACAATACATTGTGGGATTGAGGCTGTACTCCATTGAGGAATATTTAAATATGTAAATACTCTGGAATAATGGAGTGGAATTGGAATTGGTGTATTTGCTATGTATTGTGTTATTTTATTTTAAACAATACTTGTTATAGGACCTACATAATATACTGTACTGACACTATTCAATGTATTTATGTACATAAAAGATGAATAAAGATAATTTGAATTGAATTGAATTTGATGTGCAACTCATGGAGAGTTCACCTGTCTGTGGCAGAGTTGAAGGGGAGGGCGGACCTTAAGCAAACAGTGGATGGCTCGGGTCCAAGCTGACGGGATGGGTGGATTCTTTGTGAGTTGCACATATGATCAGGTGTTTTGCTACTTTTACCTATCCTATACTGTGTGTCCAGCGGAAGTACATTTTTATTAATTTTGACTGTTCAGGCGTTCAAGACATTTAAAAAATTAACAAAACATCACAGATTGAACTACTTCTTTCAGAAACTTAGCACTGAAAGGGTTAACTAATAAAGTTAGTGATGATTAAATTAAGATTTTACATGCCGATAGAGCAGATAAGTCCCCAAGGGCATGCGGGATGGAAAGTGTAGGCCTGTTTCTGATTATAGTGCATTGACTGCTGCCTTTCTAAAACATTTTTGCTCAATTGGTCTAGTAAGTTAACATAGAAATGTTGAAGGTCGTTAGGACCGAGCCTCACTGGAACGGGAATAAGTCCATAACTGGTTTTTTGGATGGACCCATCTTCTTTAAAATATCTGTTCAATAACTTCTGTGGTTTGCTGGATTTATTGATGGTGGACTTAAATCATATAACATATTCAGTATTATAATCACAATGACTACCTAGACGAACTGAGCTTTATATACTATGCTGCAAGGGCATGTGTTCCGTACCGTACCCAGTGTTTCATTGTCAATTCTTTATCTTAATCGGTTTAGTATAAATACTTTGTAGAGTAGTAAATCAGACGTGTTTCCTCCATTCTGTGATAAAAGATAATTAGCTGACTAAATTCTCATTAAAACAAATTGTGCATTGTGCGTAGGTTTGGTGCATTCTTGAGTAACTTGTACCCTTTAGATCTACTGTGGAGCAGTGTAGAACAAAAGGGCATAAACAGCCAAAATGTTTCCTCCTCCACACAAAATTGGGCAAACTATTTTATTTTATTCAGTAGAGTCTTAATTTTTTGAAACGGGAAACAAATCTGGCTCATAAAATTTGTGTATCCGTCTGCCTACAGACGGATACACAAATTTAAACAACAATTTAAATTCTCCGTTGCATACAACATTTCACTGTTCAAAGCGAAGTAGAAAATAAACGTATCTGATTTATATAGATAAGTACATTCCTTACCTGTAACATCTGGTATTGATAATAACCTGTCCATGATGTATCAACAGCTGCAATTCAAATCAAATTATTCCCCCTGTTAATCTTATGGGGAAAAAACTAACTTTGAGGGCGGCCAGTGTCCTTCAGACTGAAAATATCGAAAAATGAAAACCTTTATGCACAACTATGAATCAGGACGAATATTTTGGTACTTCAATCATTAAAATCGGTTCAGAAATAGCGGAGGAGTTCTCTTAGCAAAAATCGGCTTAGCGTATTAATAGATAAGAAATGAGATTAAGGACTACTGAACTTGATTTGATATCCATGTTGTATAAAAACTTGTGACTTTACTTAATTTTTGGTATTTTATATTTGTTACAGTTCATTTATGTGACATTATTTAACATTTCAACTGGTTTTCCTGAGCCTATCCATCTCTTTGAATGTCTGCATAGTATCCAGTTTGTTCAGCTCCCCAGTAATTTTAAAATTTGAAATTCTGTCATCCGTAATCCATCAAACTACTAGTTGGATGATTTCTTGTGATCTGGCATACTCATCTTCAAATAATAAAACACTTAAAATTACTACCAATATATTTGGAATTAAACCTCAATTCCTCTACAGTTGTGAAAATTTGAACTTTTTAATTTTAAAATTACTGATTATTTGGAGACGAGTGTGTCAGATATGACAAGGAATTACTACCATCTTCAGGAAATATAATATTCAGAATCAAATCTTGGTTAAATTATTATAGTATTCAATATATTGAATAACATTTCCTTGTTAAATTGTCTCTCCATGTTGGTATCATTAGTTAAGGATTAAAACTAGGTATGTATCCAAATCCAAATGGATTCAACAAAAGACTTTGTTTGCCTTAGCATTAATTATATAGGTACGGCTTTTTCTTGAATAAACGTGGCATGATTGTAAAATGGAATCATTCAACAACAAATCAGTATTGAGTAAATGTATGTTTAAATAAGTTATCATGTGTCGTGTTAACCATGTGTCTAATCTGTTTGTGGAACACCTGTTTGTTTTGCGTTGATTTGTTGCCAGTCACATAGGTAATATTAAGGGTTGTGTTTCAATATGGGTGGTCCACCAGTTGATCGATATGATAGTTGGTCGCATTGTCACTTGGTGGACCTTAAAAAAAAAATTAAATAAAGCCACTGATTGACATGGTAGTTACTCACAGTGTCAGTTGGTCAACTTAAAAAAATTATTAAAATAAATAAATAAATAAAGAGCTCGAACTAGTTAGTCGACTTGATATTAGTCGCTGTGACATTTGGTAGACTTTCAAACGAATAATTAATACCCCCGTCGCAGCAAACCTACGTACTCAGTGAATTTCCAATGCATAATATATGTATTAATATCACATAAAGCCGCATACCAAGTTTCATAAAAATATATTCACATAGAAGCAAATTTAATTATTCTCCATAAGAATAACATTGGTAATGAGTACGAAGGTTTGCTGAAACAAGCCACACAAACAATTGGTTTTTATGCAAATATAAATAGAATTTAACTAGAAGAAGCCACATACCAAGTTCCATCAATATTCAATCATAAATAAGCGCTTTTAGCGAATTTCCCCTATAGGGAAGAAGCTATTACCGTAGTCGGCATGGTAAGACCTAGGCCCGGGACCATGATAACTTTTCGTTTTGAGGTCCCCAGACCCCAAAAACACCATTCGTTCGAAACTGTATATATATATATATATATAGATATGTGTCCGTGAGCACGATAACTCTCGTAAAAATTATCCGATTTTGATGAAATTTGGTACAAACGTGTAAAGCGACATTTATGACTTTAAGTTCGAAAACCAGCCAGATCGCTTTATCCGAAGGGGTATTTTGGGGGGGTTTTGTACCCCAAAAATGGGTTTTTTGAACTTTTTAGATATAATTTTGGAAATAGTCAAATTTTAGTTTTTTCCATTGGATTCAGCTTAAAAAAACACACAATTTGGTATTTTGATCATTTCTCTACGCCAATTGGTTACCGAGATATTGAAAGTGCTAAACACAGTACGTTGTCTAATGTTATTCTTATGGAGGAAAATAAAAATGTTATATCTCGCTTATTTATGAACATATACTGACGAAACTTGGTATGTGGCTTCATCTGGTTGTGGACCATTGATATTTGCTCAAAAAAAATTTTTTTGTCAAAGGCTCCCGTAGCAGCAAACCTGCGTACTCAGCCCCATGTTATTCTTATGGAGAATAAGTAACGTGTTATCTCCCTTAATTATGAAAATAAATTAATGAAATTTGGTATGCGACTTCACCTAGTTGGGTTATATTGATATTAGCATAAAACCCCATTTTTTGTGTTCCTTGCTTCAGCAAACCTGCATACTCAGCAGCCATGTTATTCTTATGGAGAATAATTAAAATGTCATAAATCGTTTATTTATGAATGTATATTAATGAAACTTGGTATGTAGCTTTATGTGGTATTAAGATAAATATATATGCATTGGAAATTCGCTGAGTATGCAGGTTTGCTGCTACGGGGGTATATATATATATATATATATATATATATGTGTCCGTGAGCACGATAACTCTCGTAAAAATGATCCGATTTTGACGAAATTTGGTATAAATATGTAAAGCAGCATTTATGACTTTAAGTTCGAAAACCAGACAGATCGACCTATCGGAAGGGGTATTTTGGGGGGGTTTTGTACCCCAAAAATGATTTTTTTGAATTTTTTACATATAATTTTTGAAAAAGTCAAATTTTAATTTTGACCATTCGATTCAGCTTAAAAAAACACACAATTTGGTATTTCGATCATTCCTCTACGTCAATTGGTTACCGAGATATTGAAAGTGCTAAACACAGTACGTTGTCTAATGTTATTCTTATGGAGGAAAAGAAATTTTTTTTATCTTGCTTATTTATGAACGTATACTGACGGAATTTGGTATACAGCTTCATCTCGTTGAGGTCTATTGATATTTGCTCCAAAAAATTGTTTTTGCATAATTCTCCCGTAGCAGCAAACCTGCGTACTCAGCCCCCATGTTATTCTTATGGATAATAATTAAATGCTCTGTCTCCCTTAATTATGTACATAAGTGAATAAAAACTGGTATACGACTTCACCTAGTTGAGTTATATTGACATTAGCATAAAAACCCATTTTTTGTGTTCCTTGTTGCAGCAAACCTATGTACTCAGCCCCAATGTTATTCTTATGGAGAATAATTAAAATTGTATATATCGCTTATTTGTGAATATATTTTTATGAAACTTGGTAAGTGGCTTTATGTAGTATTAAGACATTTATATTTACATTGGAAATTCGCTGAGTATGCAGGTTTGCTGCGACGGGGGTATATAACATTCTAGTGATTCTCCATAAGAATAATATGGGGGCTGAGAAAGCAGGTTTGCTGCAACAAGGAACAAAAAAATGGCTTTTTATATAATTATCAATATAACTCAACCTAGTGAAGCTACATACCAAGATTTATTAATTTATATTCATAATTAAGGGAGTCATTACATTTTACTTATTCTCCATAAGAATAACATGGGGGTTGAGTACGCAGGTTTGCTGCTACGGAAATAATCAACATAAATAAATTTTTGTGCAAATATCAGTATACCAGTTCTACGTGAAGCCACATACCAAATTTCATTAACATACATTCATAAATAATCGAGATATCAAATTTTATTTATTTTCCATAAGGATAACATTGGACAACGTACTGTGTTTAGCACTTTGAATATCTCTGCAACGGTTGGGCGTAGAATCACAATTTAAACATCAAAATGATTGTTTTGTGGAAATGAACAGATTGGTAAAAGCAAATATGAAGTTAACATTAAAATAAACTGAGGAAAAGCCAAAAACCTTTTTCCCATAAGATTAACATGGGAGATTTTATGAGTAGGTTTTTTTGGATTTTCTCCGCAACCACTTAACCTAGGATAATAATTCAAAATACTATATTATTTGTTTTTTCAAGCTCTATAACATGGTCAAAACCAAAATTAAGTTTTTTAAAAATTTCTGGGTAAAAAATGAAAAAACCTGATTTTTGGAAAATTTAAAACCCCCATAAACCCATAGTCCGATTTTTCTGGTTTTCGAACTTAAAGTCATGAATGTCATTTTACACGTTTGAACCAAATTTAATCAAAATCGGTTGTTTTTTACTCAAGTTATCGTGTTAACGGACACATATATAGATATATATATATACAGGGTGAATCTCGTAAGTTGTCCAGTATTGATTTCAGACAAACCGTTGGTCCTACGATGATGAAATAAAATTATTTCCCACTAAACCAACCCCAAGGAATAACGTAAAAATATTTGTAACGATTTTTAAATACAGGGTGTACCAGAAACTGAGGGTCACTAGTCCGAATCTACGAAATATCAAATACAAACGTATATCATGATATACATCAAATTAAAGCTCTTTTCAATCCAAACCATTTGGCGGAATCGGATTTTGATTATTATTGATTCATTTCAAAATGGCGGCTGTTTTTGTGAAAAAATTAGTATTTTTTTGAATACCCTGTATTTTTCTTAAAAATTCAGATATCTTGATTCTGATTCAAATATCGCATTCCTTATGAGCTAAGCTTTATTTTGATATGCAACACTTCAATATTATCTCAAAAACAAAAAGTTTCAAAAATATCAGTTTTTGAAAATACTCAAAAACTCAAAAATTTCAAATAGCACCATATGTCAAATAGCATATCATTTTAAAGGTATTGCAATTCTAAGAAACTCAAAAATTTCAAATAGCACCATATGTCAAATAGCATATCATTTTAAAGGTATTGCAATTCTAAGAAACTTTCAAATTTAAACCTTATGCGTATCTATTTTGGTTTTCGAGTTATCAACAAAAAATATGTTTTTCCACATTAAAACGCATGTTATTTGTTAAACATGGTGGTAATAGAACTATGGTCCAGCCTTTACCACCATGTTTAACAAATAACATGTGTTTTAATGTGGGAAAACATGTTTTTTGTTGATAACTCGAAAACCAAAATAGATACGCATAAGGTTTAAATTTGAAAGTTTCTTAGAATTGCAATACCTTTAAAATGATATGCTATTTGACATATGGTGCTATTTGAAATTTTTGAGTTTTGGCTATGTACATATTTTCAAAAACTGATATTTTTGAAACTTTTTGTTTTTGAGATAATATTGAAGTGTTGCATATCAAAATAAAGTTTAGCTCATAAGGAATGCGATATTTGAATCAGAATCAAGATATCTGCATTTTTAAGAAAAATACAGTGTATTCAAAAAAATACTAATTTTTTCACAAAAACAGCCGCCATTTTGAAATGAATCAATAATAATCAAAATCCGATTCCGCAAAATGGTTTGGATTGAAAAGAGCTTTAATTTGATGTATATCATGATATACGTTTGTATTTGATATTTCGTAGATTCGGACTAGTGACCCTCAGTTTCTGGTACACCCTGTATTTAAAAATCGTTAAAAATATTTTTACGTTATTCCTTGGGGTTGGTTTAGTGGGAAATAATTTTATTTCATCATCGTAGGACCAACGGTTTGTCTGAAATCAATACTGGACAACTTACGAGATTCACCCTGTATATGTATAGATATATACCGGGTGTCCCACGTAAGGTGTCTCAAATTGATTACGGAAAAACGGCTTAATGTACAAGGATGAAATAAAATTATTTCCTGCTAAATCGACCCCAAGGAATAACGTAAAAATATTTTTAACTTTTTTCCGATACAGGGTGTACCAAAAACTGAGGGTCACTAGTTCGAATCTCGGAATTTTCAAATGTAAACATATGTCATGTTATACATCATTTTAAAGTTATTTAATAGACAAACATTTTGGCGAAAACAGAAATTAATTATCTTTTTCCGTTTCAAAATGGCGGCAGTTTTTTTGGGAAAAATCAATATGTTTTTAATACTCTGTTTCCTATACCAATGCACATAGCCCTTCTCCGGTTGAATTTTCTTACTCGTTATGAAATTAGCTTTACTGTGATATGCTACAAGTAACGGTTTTTTGAAATAATAAAAATTTAAAAAAAATTGATTTTTGAAAATTTGCAAATGCCCATTGTTCAAAATTTCCAAATAGCAACATATGTCAAGTGGCACATCATTTTATAGGTTTTTTAATTCTTAACAACTTTCTAATTTACACTTACTTCGTAAATCTTTTAGGTTTTGTGTAAATAACAAAAAACCTAATTTTCCTATATCAAATGCATGTTACTTGGGTTTAACACTAAATGAAATGGGGCCATGATCAGGTTTAGTGTTAAACCCAAATAACACGCATTTGATATAGGAAAATTAGGTTTTTTGTTATTTACACAAAAACTAAAAGAGATACGAAGTAAGTGTAAATTAGAAAGTTGTTAAGAATTAAAAGACCTATAAAATGATGTGCCACTTGACATATGTTGCTATTTGGAAATTTTGAACAATGGGCATTTGCAAATTTTCAAAAATCAATTTTTTTTTAATTTTTATTATTTCAAAAGACCGTTACTTGTAGCATATCACAGTAAAGCTAATTTCATAACGAGTAAGAAAATTCAACCGGAGAAGGGCTATGTGCATTGGTATAGGAAACTCAGAGTATTAAAAACATATTGATTTTTCCCAAAAAAACTGCCGCCATTTTGAAACGGAAAAAATAATTAATTTCTGTTTTCGTCAAAATGTTTGTCTATTAAATACCTTTAAAATGATGTATAACATGACATATGTTTACATTTGAAAATTCCGAGATTCGAACTAGTGACCCTCAGTTTTTGGCACACCCTGTATCGGAAAAAAGTTAAAAATATTTTTACGTTATTTCTTGGGGTCGATTTAGCAGGAAATAATTTTATTTCATCCTTGTACGTTAAGCCATTTTTCTGTAATCAATTTGAGACACCTTACGTGGGACACCCGGTATATATACATATATATATAAATTTGAACGAATAGTGTTTTTGGCAACTGGGGACCTCAAAACAAAAAGTTATCATGGTCTCGGGCTTAAGTCTTACCATGAGACCTACGGTAATAGCTTCTTCCCTATAGGGGAAATTCGCTAAAACAGCTGCAACACTTGCTCGACAGTGACAGTTTGCGCCCCCCACTTCCCTGTTTAAAAAAAGTAGATTCAGAGCAACTGAAAAAGGAAGTGCTATAACCATTTCTCGACGAACACCCTTTCCACCTTCTGAGGAAAAGGGAGGTGAAGCAGGCCCCTGGCTCATCAGCGTCACTACAGCTGAGGGTCCTTATATGACTGGACTGTCTGTTGACGACTTGGTAAAAAGCAGTATTGGATGATAATGGGAATGAAATTGCTCCTTATTTGCTTGTTTTCAAAGAATTTGCTAAAGAAAGAGATCTGTCGAAGATCAGGAAGCTACACATGTAGCATCATCATCAGGAAGCAATATTTTCAAGATAAACGTATTTAATTTGAAAACCAAAAGGCGATAATCAGAGTTGGTCGTGCATTCATGAACCTGATGGAAAATACATTAAGATTTCAAGCTGCAGCCTCGAGAGCAAGCATTTTTATGTATTTGTTTGACTACAGAGAAAAACATAGCTTCTCACCCCTTCTCTCTAAGACAGATTCAAATCTTGGCGTGTGTCACACTCATGACTTGATTCAGATTATGGAAATGTAAAATTTTGATTGTAACAGTGAAGATTTATATATACATGTGAAGATTTGGAGCAGTTTTGTAAAAAACGGGATCCCTGATATGGGTACTATTGTTCACTGCTGTAGCCAGGAGAGTCACTTACGTTGGCAGTATTGACTACATCCTGATTGTTAATGAAGCACCGAAGGTAAAGTCCAAAGCTGACATCAGTGAAATATTTATTGGATCTTTACAATGAACTCTATGATCTGGGGATTTGTTTGTTCCAAAGTATATCCCAGATCTCCAGAGAAAAAGTTGGTGTCCAAGCAGGGTCGAGCTTTAAGTTAATGTAAATAGCGCTAGGCTTCAGCGGAAGAACCTTTTAGCATATTTGTTGAAAAAGAGAGTCTTACAGAAAGATAACCAACTAGGGAAAAACGGTTTCCAGTGAAATGTGTTTGGTTGGAATTAATAAATTTAAATAATTTCATGAGCAGTTTTTTTGAGAAATTTAAGTATACAAATTTGTGAACTAAACCAATCTCTCTTCTTTTGTTATTGTTTTACTATTCTTCTACTATCTGTTAATGCTATCAAATTGAACAGCAACTGTAATTAATAAGAGCAACACAGGGATAGAGATAAGGTTAGATTTTTCCTAATCCCAAAAAAATCTCTTCAATCTGAAAGGGGCTTTCTGCATAACAAACCTAGAGTTAGAAATCACCATACAAAAATAAATCAAAAATCCTTTTACAATATAGTCCACAATATTTTCTGCAGAAAATTTGTGTGAATTTAAATATGAAAACTCTGGCAATAAAAGAGTGCTGTGTATTACATCTAATTATTTATCTCAGTTAACAATTAAAAGTAAAATTTATCCCACAGTACTAATAATGTAAATGTGAAAGTTCGGATCTATGTAAGTATGGATGGATGGATGTTATACTTCCATCACGCAAAAACTGCTGGACCGGTTAAGCTTAATATTATTTGATACCATAATTAAAATATGTTCTCAATCTGAAAGTAGCGTAGAACCACAATTCATGTTTTGTTGTATTTGACTAATCAAAAGAAAACTATTAGCTGAGGTTTGTAATGTTTTAATCGTTGGCTTCTTTAGGGAGAGAATAAAACTTTAACAATTTTAGGACAATGAGAGTAGATTCCCATAGTTCAGCCAATTGTTTACATTAAAATGGAGTTGTTTGGAAAACTTACGATTGGAAGGGAGGGGCTACCTGCGAGACTTTTCATCTATACATATAACATTAAATCGTACCAGGAACTTTCCTGTTGTATCTCCTGTTAACCGATTTCTAGAATGAAATATCTCAGGGAAATTATTAATTTGTCAATTAATCTCGTAGTGTGCACTCTTCTAAGTGTGCAAAAATAAAATGAAGCGTCAAAATTAAACATAAACCTATTTTATAACTGTCTAGTTTTATTAGCTGATCTATTTGCTTTGATAAAATAACTGAAATCAGATCTCACCGAGGAAGCTACTCTCTGGATTGCTTCGACTTTAGAACAAGAAGTTGGGTCGCTTGCGGGTGCCATTGGTACAAGAAAGAGTGGGAACAACCACAAAACTTCCATCCTGCAATAACATTAGTATATATTTACAAACAGTGACATTGCAGGATAAATTTGAAGGTGTTATAAAACATAATTATTCCAAGAAGGGGGTTTTGGGACCCTTGTTCTTCGATATATTCATAGATGATTTGCCTAAAAAGATGCTATGCAAGACTGCACTTTACCCAGACAACACTTGTTTTATTGAATGCAGCAAACATTTTATTGACTGGAAGCTGATGCAGAAGGATGATAACACAGTGTTATAGTTTGAGGCAAATTGCTTAAGATTAAGCTTGAATAAAACCAAAATCATCCCTTTTACCTAAAGGGATCTACCAAATTCTCTTTGTCTGCTGGGTGTGTCTTAACTCAGGACCGTCATGGAAATTTCTACCAGTTCTCAAACTTCAAAATTGTCTAAAGTTAGAAAAAATATTGTTAGATAGAAAAAATTTCTGTTGGTTTCTCAAACAAATTTTATTATGGCCTACTTCAGCTTCGTCCATTGTCACCTGTTGAATAGAATAGTTTTTTAGAAAATTTATCTTGTGCTTCACAGGTTCTTTTTTTAAAGAAGGCCTCCTATAGTAGTGTTTCAGATAGAGTTTTAAACCTTGTTCCAAAAATGTTAATATTTGTACGGTTCCAGGGGTAGCCTACAAGTATTTCCCCTTAAATATGAGGTATATTCTCCTTCTATAAGTTGAAAATAATAATGACAAATTTTCATACAGAAGTAAATGTCATTCAGAACCAAACAATCTGAAAACTTTAACATATCTCAACCTTTAACAACTTGTATTTTACCAACCAGACCAAATGAGGTCATGAGGTATATTCTCCTTCTATAAGTTGAAAATAATAATGACAAATTTTCATACAGAAGTAAATGCCATTCAGAACCAAACAATCTGAAAACTTTAACATATCTCAACCTTTAACAACTTGTATTTTACCAACCAGACCAAATGAGGTCAGTAAATAAACTAAGTAATTTAATGATGTGTGTAATTCTCTGCCTGATTAATATACACATTTTTGAAGAGAAAAAACTTACCCTGAGCAGATGTAGTCAACTTCAAATGTTAAAATGTCTTTTTCGAAGTTTCCTTTCATTTAAATATCCTCTGTGCCATTGTAGCCCTTTAGCAACAAATAACTCTCTTCCTGTTATCATTGTATATTATGCAAAATTGGCATATCAGGTTACCTTGGGACTATTTCAGGATATATGTGGTTTGTAATCCCATAGATTATGTAGGTTTAACAATAAACGGATGCCATCATAATTCAAGGACATAGCTAGAGAGGGCAACCTGATCATCCATATTTCATAAAGTTTGAACTTTATCGGCGGTGGAGCTACCTGCTTATAATCCAACTTTGATGGTCTAATTCAAAAGTGAAATCATGTATGTAAACTTTAAGAATGTTTCAGCCTGAATTCTATAGCCATGTGCCATTTGGCTATTATTTAATGACACTCTCTTGACACTAGCCTTTCAGGAGACCAGTGCTTATAGCTAAAAATTACAAAAATACCTCATGGGTGAAATAAGGGACAGAACCCAAGGAATGTCATAAAAAACCTGTTTGTTTAGGTTCAGTGCTTTCGCTTCATTTCTAATAAATTTAATGAAGCTGATGTGGTAAAATGAGTCAGTGGTTAAGACGTGAGTTTGATATATAAGTCTAAAAGCAAATTTGATAAACTGCAATAAACTGCTAAACTTGGGTGGGGGAAGTCCCTGATGTTGTTGAACCTGTGTCACTTGGGCTCTTCAGTTTTTTATAAATTTCAATAGTTGATTTTACATCTTTTAATAATTTTTTTTTATACCTAAATATTGAGTTAAATTTGGTTTACAAAAGTGTGAAATCAGTGTTTAGTTTTGAATTCTCAGTTATAACTTGTTTTTAATTTTTCAATTGTATTTCAAGATTTTCCTGTGTTAAGTGGTTCGATGGGATTAGCGATAAGGCTCCAGTGGGTGAGCGAGCGAGGGAGTTGACCTTTAACCAAGCTGCTGATAACAAACTCTTGGCTGACCCAGATAATCTTGTTGTATAATAATTTCAGTGACACTAATAAATCAATCTGAGATATAAATATTTTGCTCAGCCCTAGTCTGCTTTAAAATTAAAATTAAAGTTATTAATAAACTACTGAGATATATTAATTTATATATTTTTATTTTTAAACGGGTTTTGACAGGAAAACTAACGAGCAACTTTTATTTTACTGAAGAAAATACAAATTGTATAGTAAATATTGACAGTTTATTATCCTAGACAACTGTTTATATTTAACTGATTATGAATGCTGGAAACAATGGTGGTGAAATACCGAAAGGTTGGTTGAGAGAGGAAGTAATTCGGAAAAAAGGAGTAAATAAGGGCAAGGTGGACATTTACATAAAATCTCCAAGGGGGAAAATATTTAGATCCAGGAAGGAGCTAGCTTCATATATAGAACAAAATAAATTGCCTTATAGGATTGGCGACTTTAATTTTTCTACAAAGAGAAAATCAAATTTGACCCTCGAGGAAACATTGGAGTCACACACAACTGACAATGACAATAGCTCAGATTTGACTCAGTCAGACAACTCCGATTGTGACTCTGAACCGACAACCTACATGTTCATTAGAAAAAACTGATACAAATTGTGTAAAATCTGGGTCATACAGTGGACCTTTAGAAGAAGCTTCAATAACAGTAATTACAGAGATGGAACAAAATTAAAAACAACCACAGATAATAAATGGCTTAACAATGTGCTTATCACTTTTGGATGGGAAGTGGTTAACAGACGATACTATCCAGGTCTACTTTGATCTATTGAATTCTGTTGTGGACAAGAGACATGCAGTACATGTTATGAACCCAGTCATTGGACTAGCAGTAAAATGCCTCGAGGATAGTTCTAGTATTTTGGAGCCACTGAAATTGAGTAGACAATCTTTCATATTCATACCTGTTAATGATGCAGACTCACTAAGCAATGAAGATTTATCCAAACAGGGAGATTTTAGCTCTGGTTCTCATTGGAGCTTGCTAATGTATAATAAATATGAGAGTAAGTTTTACTATTTTGATTCATTTCACACTTATAACCAAACATCAGCAAACAAAATAATGAATGAAATATCCAAGTACCTGGAGTTGGACAAAGAGGCACATATGGAAGTCTGCAAAACACCGCAGCAACACAATTCATCTGACTGTGGTATTTATATAATACTAATGGTGGAATACCTTATAGGTAATATTATTAAGGGAAACTCTGAAATAATGCCATTAAATAAGTTTATGATTGGAGAGCTTGAGGCTTGGACTAAGAGGGCACAGCTGGCAGCAATTATGCGAAGAAGGAAAATGGATTATTTTAATATAAATCAAATGGTGTCTCAGATAATAGCCTCAATTAAACCTGAGAGTAATACTAGTAAATTAGAGACAAACAAGGGAGTGCCTGGAAGAGTAAATGAAGTACAGCATAATAATACTCAGTCTGCCAAAGTAGATATAACTGATTTGAGCAGAAGAACACAAAACACAAAACCCTTTGTCGGGAAGAAAGTACAAGAAGTAAGAAGAAAAGAAAACATGCAACAGTATAACCAAGACTGCATTCTGCTTCAAAACAAATATGATTGCCTGAGTCAAACAGAGGACGAAATAAATAAAAATAATAACCAAGAGGTAGAAGTTAAAATAAAAGTAAAACTGAATAGTAACACCAATCACAATTTGCATGGTGAGAGGACAGCTAAATACTTATGGAGAAATTCTAATACAAAACTTCACCATGAAATTGTTAATGTACGACCAACGCTTGTTATCGGAGACTCCATTATAAAATACATCTCTCTCCCCAAAACTGAAATCAAATGCTTTAGAGGAGCAGGTGCTGCCCACTTAGCTGCAAAAATAGAAGATGTTTCCAAGAAAGTAGACACGCCTAATGTGGTTTTTATTCATGTGGGAACAAACAACCTTGACAAAACACGAGATCCAGAAGAAGTGATGGGCTCAATAACCAATGTTATTAAAAAGGCTAAGACTTTGTTTCCAAATTCACACATCATTGTAAATGGGATCATCCACAGAAGAAATATACCTTATAGATTGAGAATACGTGCAAATCAAAATATAAGATGGCTGTGTAGAGATGTTGAAGCCATTTTTCTAGACCTTGATAAATATATTAATAATTCTTGTCTGGGAAGAGATGGAGTTCATCTGAATAGAAAGGGAAATACAATTTTAAACCAGCTTATTAACAGAGTAGTAACTATTTGTGAAAATAATAGTCAGCATGTACAAAGCAAAACTATGAAAAACATTGAAACTGTGTCTAATGACAAACCCGTAAAATTAAAACGACCGGACATTAAAATTACTGAAATTCACATGAAGGCAATGTTTGAAGAATATCAGAATGACACTGGCATTGCTTTTGCTCACTGCGCATCTACTGATTTTGATGATGACAAAAATATGAGCGCTGGGGTTGCAACTGTGTTCAGGAGCCACTTCGGTAAGCCACAGGCATCACAGTGCTTAAATGAACATCTGGCTTGTCAAGAAATTAACAGTGGGCCTGTTGTGTATACATTGTTGACAAAGGATAAATATTACAAAAAACCAGAGAAGAAAGATTATGATTTCGCCTTTCAAAGGTTGGCAATCGACTTTCGTGAAAGAGGACTTAAGTATTTATTCTGCTCCCCAATGGGCTGTGTGCGTGACAGAATCCCTCTAGATCACTTTATTGACAACTTAATCTCTTTTCAGAAGTATACAGAAGCCAAAATTAGTGTAATCATGCATAATGGAAAATCAAATAGGGTTTTGGAAAATGGTTTAACTGGTAGAATGTTCCTGAAACGACTCCAAGAAGTTCTCATCATAAAAATATCAGACTATGAAAAAGACACATTGAAGTATGAAAATCCATCACAAGAAACAACATCCATTAAATCACTGGCCGATTTTCCTCCCCTGCTGGCACCTTCTTCGCTTAGGAACCAGAAGACAGCTGGCTCAGTAGACCTACCTGACTCGGAGCAGTCAACACATCCTCCATCTTCCCGGTGGCAGCCCTCCAGCCCAGTGAGTCCAACTATCAGAGGTCATCCTACCCACAGTGCAGTGCTCAGTGATGTGAATAAAAAAGTCTCTGTTTCTGTAGTTGAGTCAGTGCTCCAATCAGAAAAGAACTCCAGTTCATCAAACCTATGTATAAATAATAGTTTTGTTTCTCAGCCTCCTGCTTCTTTAAACTCAATAGTCAATACAACACCTCCAATAAGGTAGTTAAAAAAATTAATTCAATTAAAATATTTCATCAAAATATTCAACACCTAAGTTCAAGAGTAAATTCATTAGAAGCCATTTTAAATGAGCTTAATCCGCACATAATTATTCTTTCAGAACATTACATGAAAGGAGATGAAATATCTAGATTTAATTTAAATAATTATAAAGTTAATGCTTCCTTTTATAGGAAAAAAAAATTTAAAGGAGGGTTTATGATATTGTCAGAGGAAAACACTGAATGGAAGCAGGTGGCTATGCCCAGTTTCTTTAATGATAAGTACTTAGAGGAAATGCAGTTTGAGTTTTGTGCCTCTAGTTATATTAAAGGTAGATTTAGGTTTCTGGTGATAGGTATTTACCATAGAACTCTATTAATACACCTGGAACGCTCGGGCTGTGTCAAGAAATCGGTCTTTACCCCCACCCCTTCTTAGGCACTCACGGCCGCTCAGTGGATTTCAGCATTGTGCGCCCTATCGTTTACACGCTTTTGCGCCTCGCCATATTCATGTAATTACAATAAAGTGTATATATTATTGATCTGCATGAACTACAGAATCTAACGGTATAAACTTCTTGTAGTTTGGTAATTTAATTTATTTGTAGTAATGAAAACTATTTAGTGTTTTAAAAGAGTGACACGAAAAAGTCTGTAAGCGTAAACTTTTTTTGTTTTGGGGTTGAAAAGAAAATTCCAGCGGAAAACTTGTAGATAATTAGTTGATCCACAATTTTTATCCCAAACGTTTTTTCATAAGTTGATTTATTTGTTCTGAAAAGAAGGTATTAACGTTTCCCGCGCTCAAACCGATTCGCACCGCACTCATCCCAGCTAACTGACGTGACACTTTGCTATACAACACGATTTTGATTGTATTAACAAGCTGAACTATGACTTATTATTTTACAGGCAGTAAGTGCTATGGTAGCCACTCTTGTTTTTATTTTGGAAATAGATATTTGTTTCACGACCGCTGTTTTGTATTAAATAAACTGAATCACAAGTGGAACCAACATATACGGTAGCATGTAAAATGACACAGGGAACAGGTTAATATTCAAAATTAATTTGAAACCCAATTTTAAACGATATTTTATTACAATATAAGACTATACAGTTGCTCTTAGAGATCTTAGTGTGATTAAATAAAATTAACTTGTTCAGTTTCTGCCTTAGGCCCATTGCTTTATTTTCTTCCATGGATCGAGTCCAAGCTAAATCATGGCATCGTACTTTGAAAAACAAATAGCAAATCTTTTTTACAACCTGTAACTCATGCCGATCATCGTCAGGGGAGGTGATCGGATAGGAACAAAAAATGTTGCCACCAAAGTAATTTATTGCACTGTTTACAAATGCATGAATTCCGCACAATTTACTTACATTGGAAATTACACTTTAAAATTAAGTGATTATATTTTTAATATGTAAGTCTACGAACTGGAAATAATATACGTTAGTTGTAAAATAGTTGACTTAACCCCGCTCCCTTTCTTCGCACGATTGCTGCAGTTGAATGCTACACAGCTTGTTGGCATGATGAAATAACAGCATCACTTATAAATACATAGTCGTCAACCACCTTCGAGAGTTTAAGACATACTGAGATATAAGCAAAAAATATTCCTCAACTTAAAAACATGGGAACGGATATCATGGAGTAAAGGATGTTTCCGGCGCGGGACAGTGACACGACGCGACGGCGGCGGCGGCGATGTTGAAAGCGCGCGTTTAGCCTTTAAATGTAAGAAAACTACAGACTGTATAAACAAATGTTTCAAATAAAAGTTGTTATTCAACTCATTTTGGTACTTTGGTATTATAGGGATGCCACTATTTTTGGAGGTTAATTTTTACCGAATACAAAGGATAACTACATAATTCGAAAAAACGTACTTTTATTGACTTACTGTAAAAATTTTACATCATTCTGATGAGCGGTCTTTGTGTTGTGCCTCCCAAAAGCCAGCGATGTCCGCTAGGATCGTGTTGAATGCGTCGCCGCCGCTAGCAGCCACACCCGATCGCCACATGTACTCCGCAAAATATACAGCGTGCTGCGGCAGTTATGTTAGGATGGGTTATCATAAAAATACATACGGTTTCCTCTTCATTTCGAGGTAAATCCCACACCAAAAGAACGTCACTCATTATGAAAACAAATGTAACGTAGTGCACGGCAATGAATCACTCATGACACTGACCCAGATACAGGCGGTGACAGCTGATGCGCGCGCTCCGGTCAACGACCTGACCTTGGCCTATTTGGAGGGGGTTTGGCGGCCGGAAGTATGACTCATCAGGTATCATTCGATTTTTAACGAAACAAGGAAAGTCCTACAATCATTTTTATGATAACCCATAACTGCCGCAGCGCGCTGTATAAGGGTGGCATCCGTATAATACCAAAGTACCCTCATTTTCAACATTTTTCTCGCTTGAAGTTTGTTTCTACCCCAAAAATAAAAAAAGTTTACGCTTACTAACTTTTTTATGTTCCAATTTGTTTAGCTAATTATATTTTGTATTTTTATAATTCTGTTAACCGACTTATCTGTAAGTTGTTTACTCCGTTAGAATCCTCAGTTCTTCCAGATAATAAATATACAAGTTTCATTAGAATCGGATGATCCCTGTGCGATGGAGGAGCGTGTTAATGAGTGTGCGCATTAAAATATTTGCCGGCAGAAATCGCTCAGTTGACGAAGTTGCCTAAGAAGTGGAGGGGGAAGGACCGTTTTTCGCATCAAAAACTCCACTGCTCTAGCATTCCAGGTGTATTTAATAGAGTTCTATGGTATTTACAGATCACCAAGTTCTGATGTAAAAATATTTTTAGACAGATTAAGTAATTTGATTGATTTTTTAGCAAAAGGTTTACTAACATAATAATAGGGGGAGATATTAACATTGATGTCTTAAAAAAGGATCATAAACACAAATTACTGAATGACACATTAAAAAGCCATAACATGAAATACCTAGTTGACTTTCCAACAAGGATAACTGAAAACTCAAAAACAGCCATAGACAACTTTCTGATCAAAAATATAGAAGCATAATAGAAGGCATAATAACATGCTTGTCAGGCCATGATGGACAGATTTTAAAAATTAATCCTATGAATTTAAAAGATCAATACAAACAGTCTGTAAAACAAGAAATACGTAAGTTTTCTTGCGAAAATATTGAACATTTTTGTATGCTTTTAAAAAATGAAAATTGGGAGGATGTGTATTTTTCCCCTATAGAAAAGAAATATGACACTTTCCATGATAAATTTATTTTTTACTTTAATCTGGCTTTTCAAAAAACTCTAATAACCAAAAATGATAGAAACAGTCACTGGCTTACTGAAGAACTGAAAGCCAAACAATACAGAATAGTACAAATGACAAAAGAATTCAGAAAATGCAAGCAATATAAGATTAAAAATATGTTAAAAAAGGAAAAGATTGAATTTAGGGCAGAACTAAATCAAGCTAAAACCAAATATTTTGAGACAAAAATCAATAGATCTTCTAATATCCAAAAAACTGTCTGGGGTATTATAAATTCTGAAGTTGGATAAAAAAATAATAAAAAATGTAACAATATCACATTAACTAAAGGAAAACATACTGTTGATGATCTTAAAACTATTTCAAATGTGTTCAATGACTACTTCATAAATATGGTAGAGGACATTGACCCTAACAGCAATAAGCATGTACTGTGTATGGACTCAGAGACTGGCTCGATCCAAGATTTGTTTTTAAAGCCTAAGTTTAGTTTCAAGCCAGTCGATGAGAGGGAGGTGGAACGTATAATAAGTTTCTTAAAAAATACAAATTCCAGCTGCCATGATGAAGTGCCTGTTACGCTTCTCAAAAATATAAAATATGAGATAAGTAAAATTTTAGCTCATTTAATTAATTCTTCTTTCATCTCCGGCTCATTTCCAGATCAATTAAAGAAGGCAAAAATTGTTCCGATACATAAGAAAGATGACTCTGCAAATATTGTTAATTATCGACCTGTGTCTCTACTACCAACCGTATCTAAAATTTATGAAAAAATAGTACAGTTTCAGCTAACATCATATCTTGAAAAATTTAATTTAATAGATATCATTCAACATGGGTTTAGATCTGGAAGATCAGTTATTACAGCAGCAGTATCGTTTTTAGAGTCAGTAATAGAGTCTGTTGATAGAGGTGGAAACACAATAGGCATATTCATGGACTTATCCAAGGCTTTTTATAGTGTAAAACATCCTATCCTTTTACAAAAATTACAATCACTTGGATTATCAAAAAAATCATTACAGTGGTTTGATTCTTATCTAACCAATATAACACAGCATGTTGAAGTAACTCACTTAATAAATCATAAAATAATTAGGACAGCATCAGAAATAAAACCAGTCAAATATGGAGTTTCGCAGAGGTCTATTCTGGGACCTTTACTTTTTTTATGCTATTTAAAGGGCATAGGTAATGCACTGTCATGTAAACCTAGCAGTGAACTATGCCTCTATGCTGATGATTCCAACTTAATGATATCATCCCCAACATTAGAACAAACAGAAGTGACCGCTTTTGTGAAGCTCGGAAATTTGGGCAGCTAGTTGCTAAACAAAAATTTAATATTAAATCATAAAAAAACAAATTTTATTAAATTTAAAACAGCACAAAATAAAGTTCACCCTGAACCAATAATAATGTATGACTCACAACTAATTGAACAAAAAACTAGTACAAATGTCCTGGGTCTAACAATAGATCAGCACTTAGATTGGAATGAGCATGTCAGCAGAATATTAACAAAAATTAATTCTGGAATTTATGCCCTTACAAAAATGTCCTTTTATTGTAATGTTACAACACTAAGGGACATTTATTTTGCTTATATCCATTCTTTCATTTCATTCGGTATTTGTCTATTTGGAGCAACCAAAAAAGTTAATTTGGATAATATATTAAAACAACAGAAGAGAGCAGTAAGAATAATGCTTAAACTAAACCATGATGATTCAGCTAAAGAACACTTTAAACAATTAAAAATACTTACTGTATATGGGCAATACATTTTCGATTCTATTTTATTGGTCAAAAATAAAATGGCAAATGAAGTTTCTAACCAACCTGTGCATCATTATAATACAAGAAAAAAGAATGCGGTTATGCAGAATCATCATAGATTAAAATTGTATGAGAAAAGGCCCTCATATGCTGGGGAAAATTTCTAAAAAGTATCCCAGAACAAATAAGAAATGAAAAAAAAATCACATTAAATTTAAAAAAAACAACTGAAAAATATTTAATTGAAGCAGCCATTTACTCGTTAGAGGAATTCTTCCATCTCCCTCTAAAGGGATTTAGTCTACATTAAGTCACGTATAAAATACAATTGTTTAAAGTGGAAGTTGAAATCCTAGATTAGCTCCTGCTGTACTTAATTAAGATGGTGATGTGATTGTTTATTAATTTACCATTTTTGACCCTGTTCAAATGTTGTACTCTGTACTTCTTCATGAATAAAGATGATTGACTATTGACTATTGACAATATGTAGTCGGAAAACCACATGTTGTAGTGGGGCTATGTTTCAGACTTATCTGGGTTTTACATTACCAATCATAAAATTCTTTCAGGTACGTTATATTCTCTTCATTAAGAGCAGAAGGAAAAGTTTGTTAAATTTTGAAAAAGCAGAACTCTTTTACCGTTGAGGGATTTACAAACTGGTTTCTACTTTCAACCCATTATTGCATTACAGGTCAGCCATGAAGGATGACAAGGCAGTGTACCTGGATTATAACTCGACGACGCCCGTCGCTCCGGAGGTGGTGTCTGCCATCAGCGAGAGCCTCCAGCGCGACTGGGCCAACCCCAGCTCGGACTCAGCCGCGGGCCGTCGCGCTAGAGAGACCATCCATCACGCCAGAGTAGCCGTCGCACGCGCGGTCAACGCCGCCGATGCTGCTGACATTGTCTTCACCTCTGGAGGGACTGAGGTACAGTATAGGGTGACGTATATCATGGGGAATGCGCTTTGCTGAGAGAAAGTCATTAATAAATTGCCATGTGAGTGATACAGCGTTCACCTTTGGTTTTAAGTTTTAAGCAGCGGTTATGATTATTTTGTTTTGATTTGAAACTCCACAACTCGGGTTATCAGACCAAGAACAGCAGATTTGGGTATTTTTACCCTAACCTAGGAGTTATGATATGTTTAATATTTATTTGACTTCTGGAGTCTTAGGAGTAATGAAACAACTTTGTTTTTATATTAAACAAAATAGATCTAGGAGTTATGAACCTACCCAATAAGTTTAGTTGAATTGCAGCTGTTAATACAATAAGTAATCGTTATACACAGTAACATGTTTGTAACAATTTTTCAGTACCGTAGGTGATTTTAAGTTTTTATATTTTACGTATTTTGCCCTATGAAAGCATTCACCATTGGTGGAGACATTCCTGTCTCCAACCTTATATCAGTTAATCACTGTTTAAAACACTATCACAACTATGGCATAGTTTACATAAATATATCATAAGATCTTGATTAGAATGTTAATCATGCAGACAGATGTAAGCAGCTTGTACTGTTTGGTGTTGTTGTAGATGTTTTACACCAGTGATGGATGGCAGGTATGATAACATCCCTGCTCACAAAAATAATTCACCTTGCTCAACGTCTGGGTGAAATTCCAGGAACTAGTTTGAGTATGAAACTGTTCATAATCCCCTTAAAATACGCCCTAGTTACGTCAACATTTTATACAGTGATTAAGTATTGAAAATAAAATTGTCACTTTGCAGCATTTTGAGCTATTGTATTTGTTGACACTAAACAGCTTTTTGGAAACATATAAAAATTTAGCCTTTGAGTAAAAATAGTTCTTATATCTAATAAACTCAGCTTTAAAAATATTGTAACCACATAGTAAGTATATCGATTTGTAATTTTAAATTTTATTCATTCACTTAGAGGAAGAATCGCCTAGGCATGGTTTTAGTGGATTGGTGTTCCTAGTATAAATACATTAAAACACAAACTGTTTTTATATGAAATTTAACCAGAAACACTTTACAGTGTATGTGTAATTCCAGATAATTATTCCTCAAGAGTCAGCATCTGCAATGTTGAGCCACAGAACAACAACACGGCGATACTGAGTGCCGTGGAGTGGGGGAAACAATTCACCGCCGCCCCTCACGTGATCCTCTCCAGTGTTGATCACAGTCGTTTGTTCACAGAGCAACAATATGGCGATACTGAGTGCCGTGGAGTGGGCAAGACAGTTCACCGCCGCCCCTCACGTGATCTTCTCCAATGTTGACCACAGTCGTTTGTTCACAGAGCAACAACATGGCGATACTGAGTGCTGTGGAGTGGGGGAGACAGTTCACCGCCGCCCCTCACGTGATCCTCTCCAGTGTTGGCCACAGTCGTTTGTTCACAGAGCAACAACAAGGCGATACTGAGTGCTGTGGAGTGGGGGAGACAGTTCACCGCCGCCCCTCACGTGATCCTCTCCAATGTTGACCACAGTCGTTTGTTCACAGAGCAACAACATGGCGATACTGAGTGCTGTGGAGTGGGGGAGACAGTTCACCGCCGCCCCTCACGTGATCCTCTCCAATGTTGACCACAGTCGTTTGTTCACAGAGCAACAACATGGCGATACTGAGTGCTGTGGAGTGGGGGAAACAATTCACCGCCGCCCCTCACGTGATCCTCTCCAATGTTGACCACAGTCGTTTGTTCACAGAGCAACAACATGGCGATACTGAGTGCCGTGGAGTGGGGGAGACAGTTCACCGCCGCCCCTCACGTGATCCTCTCCAATGTTGACCACAGTCGTTTGTTCACAGAGCAATAACATGGCGATACTGAGTGCTGTGGAGTGGGGGAGACAGTTCACCGCCGCCCCTCACGTGATCCTCTCCAATGTTGACCACAGTCGTTTGTTCACAGAGCAACAACATGGCGATACTGAGTGCTGTGGAGTGGGGGAGACAGTTCACCGCCGCCCCTCACGTGATCCTCTCCAATGTTGACCACAGTCGTTTGTTCACAGAGCAACAACATGGCGATACTGAGTGCTGTGGAGTGGGGGAGACAGTTCACCGCCACCCCTCACGTGATCCTCTCTAACGTGGAGCACGTGGCAACGACTGCGCCTGTCAGACGACTGGCTGATAAAGGGCTCATCGGTGAGTACTTGGACCTACATGTAGCTTCTGGCCTCTTTTTAGTGGTGAATACTACACACGTTGCATTACACAAGTTGTGAAGTGAGAAGCAAAGATTTTAAATCCTCTATGAATTACCATATGTAGTGTTATGTGGGGGTAATTATTTATAACTTTTACCTGCCAAAAATATGTATACCTTTCAGTTGAGCTCTCTTCTGACACCTTATAAAAGTGAGTCGATAAATCGGCAATGTAAGCATTACAAGAAATGTGGTGATGTATCACCTTTCAATTCTGCAATCAGAATTATTAGTTACATTCATGAACTACGTTGCGCACCATGTTATTGGAAGCCCCAGTGTCAAAACTCTCCGAATCCCTCGTTTTGCAGCATGGGCAATATGGTCTTATAGCCTTGTCTCTTAAGTATTTTCATTTTTTTTTTCCTGATAGTGTATTATATTGACAAATACTATGCCGTCACCTCTAATTGAGACCTTAGTTTGGCCTTTTAGCTTCCAATGATATTGCATGTAGTCAAGTTAATTTATATAGAAGAGACATGATTGTACAGATCGTTGTAGTTATGCCAAAGTATTTTCAAACTAACTAAAGAAGGATTTCTTAACACATTCAATGCAGCTGAGTAGGATTCCACTCGCCAATTAACACTTTTACCGAAACCCTCTGTCTGGTAATGCCAACCGAAACCCTGGGTCTGCGAGACCCCTGTGTAATCTTTTGGCTGTTATAGGCAGAATGTAACCTCTATACCTTATTTATTTTATTTTACTTATTAATTATTTAATTAATCTCTTTTTTCTTTAATTAATTATTATTTTTTAATTTTAATTAATATTTCAAACAACAAAAATCAATGATATTCAATTAAGCTATCTCAGGGTTCCATTTAATTTATCTCAGGGTTCATTGATTTATTAATTACTAACTCAGCCGGCAAAACATAATATTCTTAACGACAGGGTGGACCCATGTTGAATCTTATCCACATGTGAAATCCTGTGAGTTCGTGTGGAGCTTGTTAGAAATTAGGCCTTGATAATAAAAGAGTATATGATTCTGAACACACATCTATTTATTTATAAACATCTTAACTTAACAAAGGTTGTAAAAAAGTTCAATTAGTCCTTAAATACAGATAAAACTAATACACCCTAATCACATCAGACAATTTAATAACTATCTTGTACCTGTGAATTTATTTGTGAAACAAATAAATGTCACTGAGAATAAAACAATTTATTTATAAAAGTTCTTGTAGAGTTTTGTTTATGTTTTTACTGTTGTTTAAGTTCCATTAAATATTATGCCGTTGTCTAGATAATATTTGTTTTCAGTTAGATATGGACTAACTGGATTTTGATTATAGTCCTTCTTTTAGTAGGGATAGGCTATGCCTCTCTGTATTAATCAGCCCTAGCATGGTCCTGACCGAGCCCTAGCCTCTGATAATTTCAGTGTTCAGAATAGGTTATACTATTTCCAAATAGTTTCAGTTAACACAACGAGATAGGCTATGTCTTTTTATAACCCAAACTAGGTTATCCTCAGCCCTAGGTTTCAATTAATTTAAGTAAATTTGTCAGAAGTATCAACAATAAATCATTTTGATTAAGTTAAATACTTATCAATTCGATGTTTTTTCCACAAGGCCTAGACACTAATTACACTGTCACAGATAATACACCGTTCACAAATGCCCTTTTTAACGGATTTCACAACACACCGGAGACGCCATCTTAGCGTCTATCAGCTAGATTCAGAGTACATCTTCCAGCACCTTCCCGCACCGATGAAACTGACAAAAGACCAAGAATTGCGCGTTCTCCTTCTATTTATGTGAGAGGATGACTCACTCGTACCAAGCAATCTGATTGGCTGTCTAGATCACGCCACCAGGTTTTGGGCTAAACTGCCCCGCGTTTCTGCGCGGTAGACCTCGCCAATATGGCCGGTTTCCCTCTTTATTAATTTTGACATATTTACTCATTAAAAGATCGACTTTTCTATTTTCTAACCGAATTTGATAATTTTCTCAGGGCTGCTAGGGAATCTCATATGGTTTATTCCTATGTAGGTTTAATTTTAATTGAACGCTTAGTTTCAAAGATATTCCCGTTTTACTAAGAAGTTAATTATTACACAATAGTTAAACTGTTGGTCTCAACTGTTAAAAATTGACTTTTTTATTTCTTGATAGAATTTTATAGTTTTTTCACACAAGCTAGAGAATTTCATATAGTTTGTTCCTGTATGATTTTTATTTCAGTTGGACTCATAATTTTTAAGATATTTCATTTTTACTAACTCAAAAGTTTGTGGCATGTAATTTTGTCATTTATTGTTATTAAAATGTATTTAATTTAGCAATGAACTGAGTCACCTGTTACAAAACCCCCTTGATTTTTGCTACCCGATTGCATCGTGTTGCAAAATTCACCACCTAATGGCACAGTGAATGCTATTGTATAGGCCTACTATTTACTTTTGTGACTTTTATGAAATAAAACTTTTAATACCCTAATTTGTTCAAATTATTATAAAACCTTACGTTTTAAATGTGTTCAAGTTATTACAAAATCTTAAATCTAACAATTCTTATACATATCATCACTGAAATAAAAGACACACTTTAAATTGATATCTTAAAATCTAAAAATTACATCATGGTAAAAGTTCATGTACAAAATGTTCTTTATAGTTCATATATCACTGATGATTCCACATACCTTCCAAGATGTTTGTAGTTTACCTCTGTAAATTACTGGATTCCTCTTCTTAAACATCTTTTTGAATACAGTATTTATTTGGATATGGTATTTTTAACTTCTTCCTTCTCATCTTAAGTACATTGTTGGATTCCGGTTTGTTTATTACTGTGTTGCACTATGCTGTTCCTTCATCCATGCACACACACGTTTCACTAACACCATTTAAACCACAGGTACAAGATATACTGTTCGAAGGGGACTAATGTTTTTCATGATGTGATATTAAGACATTTTTAGACATTATTACAATTAATTAATATTTAAACATCACTAAAAAAATTTTAACACAATCAATATCCTTACTTACATCTTTTACAATACAATGCACTAATTATTCAATGTTAACAAACCATAAATCTTAAAATTACTACAAATTTAGAATGCACTCACTAAATGTCTGTTGGAACAGTCGTTTTTACTAATTACAACAACAAGACTTATATCAGATATGAATTGGGATGAGACTCCTCTATCGACTTTTGATAAAAATGGAACTCAAGTTTCCTATATGAACTACTACAAAGAGAGATATAACATAACAATAACTACTCCGAGAAATCAACCTCTCCTTGTTTCCAAAAATAAACCAAGGGACAAGAGAGCAGCTGAGCAAGAAACAGCAACATTACCCCATATTCATTATACCTTTTATTTATAACATTTTATTTTTATTTATTATTTTCTATTACTTTGTATTTTTTATATATTTTATTATTATTTTATTTTTATCAAACATACTGCGTCAAATGTGATACCTAGTTTCTTATGTACACCTACCTTCAAACGAGTGGTACAACCGCATTGATGCTTTTATATTCTAATAAACAAATACCTACCTTAAAATGAGTGGTACAACCGCATTGATGCCTTTATATTCTAATATAAACAACTTATTTATTTTGAACACATTTAAAATATAAATACATGATAATGAATGGATGATAATTAATATTAGTGGCTAGAACCTTAACATGTGCTGCCACACAAGCACAGAGGTAGTGGAAAGAATGAAGAGTTTCCTATGGCTGAAAATTGTTAACATGTGCACCATAGACACAGAGGTTATATTGGTGAATTTAATTGTTAGTCAGTTTTTACACTGACTACTATGCTCCATTTTTAGAAAAAGTTTGGGACGGGTTACAGAGCATATTTTATTTTTGGGGACTGACTGATCACTCCACGCCGTAGGCAATAGGTTACCTTTTCTTCAAAGGCCCTACGCCAATCGTTACCTAACGGCACGTTCGCTTCACTGTTCAATATGGTCAAAAAAGTTCAAAAACATTATCGTCGATTCAGCTAGGTATTCTGCCTAGACTGAATCAACCCACCGTTACATATCCTTAACCCTAAAATATAAAAACACATACATACTCGGCCTTCCGTTGAGTGATCAGCGCATTCTTCTTTTCTCATTCATCAACTGTGTTTTCCTTGTCACTGTGATCTATAGGTATACTATAATACTTATTTAAATGTACTAAGTTAAGCTTCTTTTCTCTGAAATCTATTATTGCATTGTGTTTTGTTAAGAAATCACACCCTAACAACAAGTCAATATGAATTCCCTTTACTACTAAACATTCGATGTTAACTGTCAACGCACCGACGGCTATTTCAATTTGTATCTGTTTTTCAACCCTTTTACTCCTAGCTCCAGTTACTCCTACTATAGTGGTATTTGATACTGGTAATTCAGGTATCCTATAATCAACACTGTTTTTGATTTTGCTATAAAACTCCTCTGACACTATGGTCGCTTGTGACCCAGAATCCACAATACATTTGTTCTTTATACTCCCTATAGAAACTTCTACTACAGGCAAGAAATTATTTACTGTCTCAATCGGTATTTCATTGTAATTACTTTCATTTAAAAGTTCGTTGCTCAGATCATCATAACAGAAAATGTCATTAACCTTCTTTAGGCCTATCAAACTATCAATTAACTTCTCATTTCCCATTACTTTGTCTATTTGACCTTTAGGCCTATCTGATTTTATCTGATCTGTCCTATTGACTTGGGTATAACTATCTATAACGCTCTTAATTTCAAAAAATCCTTTCTTATTTAAATGTACCAGGTCTAAAACTTGTTTATTGCCTAGAAAAATCACTTCCTCATATAGGCTTCTCTTACACCTGGATTCATCTCTACTATCAATTAATGGGTTTGTTACATCTATGATTTTGATTTTGTTTATGTAGGCTAGGCTATGAATAAAAGCATTTACTTGTTCTAATTTTTTAAAATGGTCAACATCACTCAAAGCTAACTTAGGAATAGGCGGGATAGTTAACACTATTATGTTTTTGTTTGCCCTCACTAATGTTTCAATGAGTAATTTATAATCACTTATTATTTCGTTAGTTGACCTACATTTCAAAAAATCATTCGTCCCTATTAATACCATTACCTGTTCATTTATTTTTTTAATATTTTGGTTCACTAGTCCATTTAATTCTTTAATCGTTTGTCCACCCCTACATAAGCCTGCTGTCCATTTTCCACATATTAACTGGGATTGAAAATTCATACATTGTCTTGAAAATCTAACTAATTGAGAATCCCCCAATAGTTCATAACCATTATAGACTGGTTTTGTTATTACTTCTGGCTTATCCAAAGTAATACAGTTAACATGTGGTTCAACTAGTCAATCTTTATTTATTCCACCCCTATAGTTACCCCTGTTATTACCTCTGTAACTTCCCCTATAGTTGCTTCTATTGTTCTCAACATACCTACCAGACCCTCCATTATCACCATCATTGTTGTCATCTAATCTAGCTCCACCCCCCACATTATCTGCATTGTTTCTAACCTCCGAGTTCTCATTGTGTTGGCCTACATTTGCCCTAGGACTATTTTGTCTGAATCCCAAGTTACCTCTGTTCCTGTTATTATAGTTACCGTAGCTTATCGGTAAACTTTCCCTATCATGTATCGTTCCCAGGTTTCTACACATATTTTCTAGTTCACCCTCCGTCGTAATCTCTTTTACTGTCATTATCATTTGAACAGCTGCGGCTGAACTTTCTGGTAAGTGCCTACAAATATGTTTTAAGAACATTTCCATACTGATAGGTTTGTCTAATACTTTATTGATTTCATAGTAATTCATTACATAGGTCTGCAAATCCATCTTACCAATTTTAAAATTACCACTGCTCATTAAGTCACATTCAAATTCCCGCTGCCTAGTGTTACCCCAGTATTTCCTCTTAAACTCAGTTTCAAAATATTGAAAATTATCAAATTTATCTACCTGTTGTCTAGCCCAAGTCTCTGGTTCACCCTTCAAGTATTTAATCAAATGTAATAACTGCACTTCCTAGTTATCACCTGATACTTGTACAAACTTCCTTGCAAACTTTAAATAAATCATAGGATGTACCGAGTTAGGCTCATTACTAAATTTTGTTAAAAACAACTCTGCATTAGCACTTATGGTGCTAGGCTTAGTTGATTTGACTTCCTGGCTTACTACATATGTAGGCTGAGTTTTTTGTCTAAGGTCATTTACCTCACATTCCATATCATTTAACTTAACCTCAACTGACTTTATTCTATTTGTTACAACAACAGCCTCATTATCATATCTTTCTTCAAATCTGTCTTGCTTTTTAACGCACTCCTCAACTCTAATTTTACTATCTGACTCACCTTCATTAAATTGTCGTTCAATTTTCCTTAACTCTCCATCATTAGTGTTAACTCTATGTTCCAACGCAACAGTGCGTTCACTTACCTGTTGAAATGTACCATCAGATTCTACGATTTTGGACTGCATTTTATTAACCCTATCTTCTACCTCACTTAACTCTTTACTCATTTTACACTCAAGCTTTTTACATTCCGCACCTATTCTAATGTCAATCTCGTCCAGTCTGTTACTATGTTCGTTTAGTTTTACCTCAATGCTCTCGAACTTACGGTCCATACTGTCAAACCTAGCACTAAACTTCTGATCCATACTGTCAAACCTAGCGTTAAAATTAGCCTCAACTTTTTCAAACCTATCATTAATACCATCACTCATTGTTTGTAATTTAGTATTCATATTGTCACTCATTGATTGCAACATTTTAATTAACTGGCTTTGAAATTCTTTATTTTGGTCTGGGATAGGGTCTACATTACTTTGGCTTGGTACCGGGCCTACTTCATTTTGCATTGTTACGGGGCCTACAACATTTTGTTTTGTTACTGAGCCTACACCTAGTCCATTTAAATCCCAACCAGGCCAATCTTCTCCAGACATTGAAGACACATTAGATGGGCTCTGATTATTATTTTCTAGTACATTGTGATCTGCTACCTCCTCCATTTTACTCAAATCTTCAGATGACATTTTTTAATCAAGTTATAAACTAACACCCGCTTAATAATAAAATTCACAATAACTAGTTCATACTCTTTCAATCACCATTAGCCATCTTCAACAACAAGCCCCACTACTTGGCGCGCCACTTTGTAACCTCTATACCTTATTTATTTTATTTTACTTATTAATTATTTAATTAATCTCTTTTTTCTTTAATTAATTATTATTTTTTAATTTTAATTAATATTTCAAACAACAAAAATCAATGATATTCAATTAAGCTATCTCAGGGTTCCATTTAATTTATCTCAGGGTTCATTGATTTATTAATTACTAACTCAGCCGGCAAAACATAATATTCTTAACGACAGGGTGGACCCATGTTGAATCTTATCCACATGTGAAATCCTGTGAGTTCGTGTGGAGCTTGTTAGAAATTAGGCCTTGATAATAAAAGAGTATATGATTCTGAACACACATCTATTTATTTATAAACATCTTAACTTAACAAAGGTTGTAAAAAAGTTCAATTAGTCCTTAAATACAGATAAAACTAATACACCCTAATCACATCAGACAATTTAATAACTATCTTGTACCTGTGAATTTATTTGTGAAACAAATAAATGTCACTGAGAATAAAACAATTTATTTATAAAAGTTCTTGTAGAGTTTTGTTTATGTTTTTACTGTTGTTTAAGTTCCATTAAATATTATGCCGTTGTCTAGATAATATTTGTTTTCAGTTAGATATGGACTAACTGGATTTTGATTATAGTCCTTCTTTTAGTAGGGATAGGCTATGCCTCTCTGTATTAATCAGCCCTAGCATGGTCCTGACCGAGCCCTAGCCTCTGATAATTTCAGTGTTCAGAATAGGTTATACTATTTCCAAATAGTTTCAGTTAACACAACGAGATAGGCTATGTCTTTTTATAACCCAAACTAGGTTATCCTCAGCCCTAGGTTTCAATTAATTTAAGTAAATTTGTCAGAAGTATCAACAATAAATCATTTTGATTAAGTTAAATACTTATCAATTCGATGTTTTTTCCACAAGGCCTAGACACTAATTACACTGTCACAGATAATACACCGTTCACAAATGCCCTTTTTAACGGATTTCACAACACACCGGAGACGCCATCTTAGCGTCTATCAGCTAGATTCAGAGTACATCTTCCAGCACCTTCCCGCACCGATGAAACTGACAAAAGACCAAGAATTGCGCGTTCTCCTTCTATTTATGTGAGAGGATGACTCACTCGTACCAAGCAATCTGATTGGCTGTCTAGATCACGCCACCAGGTTTTGGGCTAAACTGCCCCGCGTTTCTGCGCGGTAGACCTCGCCAATATGGCCGGTTTCCCTCTTTATTAATTTTGACATATTTACTCATTAAAAGATCGACTTTTCTATTTTCTAACCGAATTTGATAATTTTCTCAGGGCTGCTAGGGAATCTCATATGGTTTATTCCTATGTAGGTTTAATTTTAATTGAACGCTTAGTTTCAAAGATATTCCCGTTTTACTAAGAAGTTAATTATTACACAATAGTTAAACTGTTGGTCTCAACTGTTAAAAATTAACTTTTTTATTTCTTGATAGAATTTTATAGTTTTTTCACACAAGCTAGAGAATTTCATATAGTTTGTTCCTGTATGATTTTTATTTCAGTTGGACTCATAATTTTTAAGATATTTCATTTTTACTAACTCAAAAGTTTGTGGCATGTAATTTTGTCATTTATTGTTATTAAAATGTATTTAATTTAGCAATGAACTGAGTCACCTGTTACAAGAATAAATATTATAAAAATTTAAATTAATTTAAAATGTATTATTTAAAGGTTCTTTAAATAAAATATCTTTTTTGAAACAATAAAACTTTATTATAACCATATAAAAACATACACAAATGAAATAAAAATGGCAATTTTCTAAATTTGAAGGTATAATGGTATAAAATATTCCAAACAATGGTAACTGAATAAGGTTTACCTTTAAAAGTCTATGATTTGAAACTATCATAAAATGACAGACGTAAAAATAAAATTAAAAATCATATACAAATGAAATATATACAATAGAAACCTGTTATATGAAAGTTATATAATACCCCCGTAGCAGCAAACCTGCGTACTTAGCGAATTTCCAATGCATATATATTTATCTTAATGCCACATAGAGCTACATACCAAGTTTCATCAATATACATTCATAAATAAACAATTTATGACATTTTAATTATTCTCCATAAGAATAACATGGCGGCTGAGTATGCAGGTTTGCTGAAGCAAGGAACACAAAAAAATGGGGTTTTATGCTAATATCAATATAACTCAACTAGGTGAAGTCACTTACCAAATTTCATTAATTTATTTTCATAATTAAGGGAGATAACACGTTACTTATTCTCCATAAGAATAACATGGGGCTGAGTACGCAGGTTTGCTGCTACGGGAGCCTTTGTCAAAAAATTGTTTTTTGAGGAAATATCAATGGTCCACAACCAGATAAAGCCGTATACCAAGTTTCGTCAGTATATGTTCATAAATAAGCGAGATATAAAATTTTTATTTTCCTCCATAAGAATAACATTAGACAACGTACTGTGTTTAGCACTTTCAATATCTCGGTAACCAATTGACGTAGAGAAATGATCAAAATACCAAATTGTGTGTTTTTTTAAGCTGAATCCAATGGGAAGAAATAAAATTTGACTATTTCCAAAATTATATGTAAAAAATTCAAAAAACCCATTTTTGGGGTACAAAACCCCCCCAAAATACCCCTTCGGATAGAGCGATCTGGCTGGTTTTCGAACTTAAAGTCATAAATGTTGCTTTACACGTTTATACCAAATTTCATCGAAATCGGATAAATTTTACGAGAGTTATCGTGCTCACGGACACATATATATATATATATATATATATATATATACAGTTTCGAACGAATGGTGTTTTTGGGGTCTGGGGATCTCAAAACGAAAAGTTATCATGGTCCCGGGCCTAGGTCTTACCATGCCGACTACGGTAATAGCTTCTTCCCTATAGGGGAAATTCGCTAATAGGAATAACAATGAATGCATTTTGAAAAAATAAAAATATATTGTTCATTCTTGTTAGTAAAAAGCAAAAGAAAACTGTTACATGTATGAAATTTGTATAAAATCAGTACCTGGTAATGTAGACCCTACCTAACAGAAATAAAATACCTTGTTCATTCCTCTTTGAGAAATAACAAAAGAAAACTTATATTAATGTTTTATAATATGAATAACAGGAATGCATTTCAAAATAAAATATAACTTGTTCATTCCTGTTAGTAAACAACAAAAGAAAACTGTTACATGAAAGTTATACAATATCAATTACAGGATATGTATCGAATTGAAATAAAATATACCTTGTTCATTCCTCTTGAGAAATAACCTCTCTCACTACTATCACTTTTTACTTCACTACGTCTTTGATGCATTCGGCACAGATTTTCTTGCTACACTGGAAGTCTAAGCAGATAGGTTTTTGGCAACTGATACATGTGTATGTTGTTTTCCTTCGTAATGCAGACGGACATGATGCGCAGGTTTTCCGCTTGTTCAGTCTGCCGCTTGGCCCTGCTACTCCCACTTCAGCAGCAGCTTCTTCATGCACAGGTGGCACCTTATCTCCGAGGGTTTTCTTGATGAGTTCTTTGAGATCTTGTTGAAGACAAGGATTTGAAAGTCTCTTCTGCAGATGTGGAACGATAAGTTCCTCAGCCAGTTCTCTGATGAACTTGAAACGTGTCATTATCGGCGAGTTTCTGAATGACATGAATAGAATGAACGCATTCACAGTGCCGATATTCAGCATTCTGTAAAAAATGGCAAGGAGCCAACGCCTGGTACGCCGATTTGAGGTGTAGATGGCACATCTCATATCTAAGACATCAACACCACATTTGGTTTTGTTATAGTCAACGATGATTTCCGGTTTCCTTTTTTCTTGATTCGTAGCTACAGAGTGGTGCATGGAAGAGATGAGTACCACAGCTTTGTTATGCTTAGGTACAAAGCTAACCAAAGTGAAATGGCCTCTAAATCCATAAAGTGCAGACATTACTGGTCGATCTGGGCTTTGGAGAAACTCATTTGGAATCATTTTCTTATCTTTCCTGACAGTCCCAACGTATGTAAGCTGCCTTCTTTCTAACTCATCCACAACTTCAATCGAAGTGAACCATTTACCAGCAGTAACATTCCTATTACTACCGACAATTGGTCTACAGACTCTAACTACTGCCTGGGTCGGAATGCTCAGTTTCCTTTTTTGTTCACTGAGAGTCACAGAATCACTACCTTTCCCAGTATAAATGTAGGCATTCGATAGATATGACGTCTTGGCATCACAGAGACAAATTATTTTTATGCCGTACTTTTTTGGTTCGTTTGGCATGAAAACCCTGAAACTACACCTACCACGAAATGGCGCCAACATTTCGTCTACTGTTACTTCCGAAGAAACTGAATACACCGATTGGCTATTCGAAATGAATTTTTCGAATATTTCAGACACTGGAGCTGCTTTGTCACTCTCTTTTCTTTGCATTCGTGTTGTACTATCATCAAACCTCAAACACATCAAAAGAATTTCGAATCTCTTCTCAGACATTGTCGCTGAGTATATCGGTCGGCTGTACGCATCTTTAGTAAACAAGGATGTAATTTTTTCATCATTTGAACTTAGGATCGATGATGCTAACAAGAGGCCTATAAGGGCATTTATTTCTTCTATATCCGTGTTTCTGTAGTTAGTTTTCTTAGTATTATTAGACAAGCTTTCTCGTACCTTTTGCAATTTTATATTCGTTTGTGTCACAATTGTGTTTACAATGGTTTGGTCAAAGAGTAAATCCCATACCTGTTTCTTTGTGGGCTGGTTCCCTAGGTTTCTAGCTTGGCCTTTCAATCCTGGCAAAGCTCTAATAATATTCCTTGCAGGAGTCCTGACTCTCCTAGGAAGTGCCTTACTGCTCCAAGCATTAGGGCAACTTTTTCAGATTTTTTTGTTCTTTCCACATAAAATATTTCTTCACGACTAACATTGTTTGCAATTTCATAGTCTTCATCCCCTCCCAGTTCCAACGGATAGTCATCTTCATCACCTGAACTGCTTATTCCACTTGCATTGCTTCTTTCACCGTCTGATGGCACAAAATCTGGGTCAGCGTCCGAATCATCCACAACTGAGCTGTCACTGCTAGGATCATCAACTTCTTCTTCGTCCATAAGTCCCCGAATTCTGTCACTAAAGTCTGGATCTGTAGGATCCATTTTAAGTATAGTTTTGTATTAACTATTCACTAACCGAAACCTTAGGTCTATCAGGCTACGCAGCAAAATAACGTAAACCGAAACCCTTGGTCTGCTAGACCACGTCACTAATCACGCAAAGCGAAACCCCGGGTCCGCGAGACCGGTAAACTTTTCACGAAAGGGCTGTCAAGGTCAAGTGACAAAACCAAACTAAACAAAAACCGGTGGGTCTAGGAGAGGGTGAGGAGGGATGAAGGTACTGGAGGGGCGGGCCACACCGCTCACACAGTGTTGCCAATGTATGGTCATGAAAATTCCCCGTGGTCTGTGAGACCGGGGTTTCGGTAAAAGTGTTAACATGAAATCACATGCCTTTTTCATGTTTAAACATGTCAGCACAGTGAACTTGTTGTTAGGAATATAGGACTTGAACCTCCGACTTTCTCTCTCAATCTCTGAGGGGAGATAGTGGAGGTTCTTGATTGGTTCCGATTGCTATTGTGGTCCTCAAATCAGATCTATATAGGTTGCACAGAGGTGCCAGTCAACAGTGACGGCTGTTTGGAAGCTGAGGATGTGATGGCAGCCATCAGACCAGAGACTGTCCTCGTCACCGTCATGATGGCCAATAACGAGACCGGAGTTGTGTTCCCCATCAGAGAAATTGCACGGTGAGAGAACTCTGATAAAATTATCAAAGTGTTGTAGAATTTTACTGTTTATGCTTGGTGTCCAACTTTGTTGGAGGGTTAATACTTTTAACCTGTTGAATCCCATCAACGCGGCCGCGCTTCCGTGCACTAGCCCCGCTACCAGCCCAGCGACATGGCGCCGCGTCCGTAGTACAGTTTGAATTTGCCACGCTTTCTAAATCGATGTAAGAAGAAGAAATATGCAGTGTTTGTTACCCTTCTGTTCGGGAAAATCTGTCCTTTCGATTGGTATATTTCGTTTTGCACTAGCTGGAACTGCATCACTGCAGCGATCGATAAACTTCAGCTGTTGTCGTCGTATTATTTACAGATCACCTGTTGCATAGTATTTGATGTTTGTTTACTAACAATGGCGAGTCATGTGGGTCCGTCGCGAACCCTTCGTGACAATGAAATAAGTGAATATTTAGACATTGATGGTCTAAGTGATGTGTCGGGAGTGGACTATGACATTGGTGTAGAAGATTTGAGGTTTAGTGACGAGGAAGGCGTATCGGTGCAGGACGTATTTGTTTCGTCTCGAGCAGATTCGCCAGTGAGTACCACTGCTGAAACCACTACTACCGATCCTCCAGACAATGAATCAACATCAATTGTACTTCCTGGGCCTAGTGGTGATGCCCCCAACATTATTGTTGATGAAAATAATGACAGTAGGCCTAGTAAAAGGAGGAAGTTCAAAAACCTAAAATAACCTATCCTTGGGTTCATAATAAATATTTTTCCCCTCAGCTGTTAGAGTTTGATGATTGCAATTGTGGAATAAATCCTAATGTTGATTTGGAGGAAACCTCAAGTAATTTGAAGTTTTTCTTGGAATGTTTCCACTTGATCTTGTTTCACATATTGTGGAAAAAACAAATTTGTATTTTACAGAAGTTGTTTCCCATCTAGAAAATGTATCCCTAAATGAACTGAACACCTGGAAACCCGTTGATGAGAATGAAATGCTTTGTTTTTTTGCATTGTCCATCCTAATGTCCCATATTAGGAAAAATGAAATTAGAGACTATTGGTCAACAGACAAACTAATAGAAACGAAAATCTTCAGGGAAGTCATAAGCAGAAACAGATTTCAAGCTATACTTCGCATATACTTCAACAATTCGGTTGTCCCGAACCATCAGCTTCTTGGCAGACTGCATAAAATAAATCCTGTTCTATGCTCCTTGAATAAACAAATGTCTTGACAAAATCACGCCATTGAAAAGCTTGCCATTGACGAGACTTTGTTTTTATACAAAGGGAAATTAGCGTTCAGGCAGTATATACCGAAAAAAAGGGCAAGGTTTGGTATAAAACTATTTGTTTTATCCGACTGTGACACAAGCTTGGTGCTCCATATTTTGCCATATGTTGGGGCAGAGACAAATCTAGAGTTCTCAAGCTTAGCTGGAATAGGGGTCACAGGGCCACTAGTCCTAACGCTTTTGGAACCCTACTTTGGCTTAAGCCACAAGTCTACCTAGACAACTGGTATGTTGTAAGTCTGTGTCTAGCGATGGAACTATTAAAACATAACGTAAACATGTGTGGAACAGATCAGCCAGACAGGCAAGGTTTGCCCAAAAAGCTACCCAAGATAACCCAGGTAGGTGATGTTGATGTTCACCAAAATGAAATAATGATGTATGAAAGATGGCAGGACAAGAGGGAGGTAAGAATGTTACGACAATGCATGATTCTGAAGTGACGGAAAGTGGCAAGACTAACTGGGAAACACGAGATGAAAAAAAAACCGAAGAGTGTTCTAGACTACAATGCTAACATGGGAGCAGTGGACATAGGCGATATGGAGTTATTGTTCAATGTGACAGCCAGAAAATCGATAAAATGGTAAAAGAAGCTTTTTTTCATCTTCTCGATGTAGCCATTAGGAATGCCCATATTCTCAAGAAAATGAAGACTGGAAGCAATTCCCACCTGTCAGATTTCAGAAAAGAATTGGTAAGGGACATTTCGGAAATGTACTGCCCTGCGAGAACCCATCCACTAGGCGGTCGACCTTCTCCCGGGGAAACACCTCTGCACCTGACTCAGCGACATTTTCTAGAGCCGATTCCTGCCATCCCGAGCAACCCACGGCCCCGGAGGAAATGCCATGTGTGTCGTTACACAAAGACGAGGCCTTCGAAGCGGACAGACACATATTACATGTGCGTTCCATGCGGTGATGTACCCCTATGCATCAGCCCCTGCATGAAAGACTCATACTCTTCGTCAATTCTGACTTGTAAATAGATTTTAATTTTTTATTTTTACTATTTAGCCTGTGTTGTTTACTCTATGAAAATAGATATGTATTTTCAGTAAAATGAAATGATTTTTAAAAATTTATTTTTTCATATTTTATACAATTTGTTTATGTATGTAGTATAAATATATAATACATATGCTAATAAAGAAATTATGTATTATATGTATATACATACATGCATATTTTTTTAATGTTGGTATTTAAAGATACATTGATATAGTACTGAATTAAACTAAAAGTTGGCCTCTAAAATATGCTATTGTATATTTCAGCAATGTTACAGGACGGCACTAAAATCTGAATTATACCTTTTACAGCGAACTGCATTTTTGACATAATCAGGGTGTCTACTGGCCCGGAAAATCACGGATGTCACGGAAAAGTCCCAGATTTCAGTGAAGGGGCACGGATGTCATGGAAAAGTCCCGTATTTTTAATATCAAGCATGGATTTTAATGCGTTTATGACCGTGCCACTATGACTGAAACCAAAAAGACAAATTAATTATCGTCATACCGGTACTTGGTAGTAACGGACAAAAGCTTGTACAAATACATAAAGCCCAACTATTTTCCATTTCATTCGCATCCCCGTCTCTGGCACTGTTCAGGGTCAGGGAACCACACAGGCTCATTACATGGCATGAAATAGTCATAGGACTCGTAGGTGATGATGAGCAGTTTGATTCATCTTGGCGAATCGATTCATATGAATCACTCAAATCAAATAAATCGTATCTTCAACTGACTCATTTGATTCACGTTTCCTGCTCGCCGTAGAATGCCAAAAAGTCTGTTGTTATCGATTGTTTGGCTTCCGCTTATGCGATTTATACCTTGATACGCGAATGAAACTATAACGGTTGTCAACTCGACTCTTTCAATAACTGAAATGGACTCACACTACGAATCAGCTCTTTCAGAAATTAAGTTAATTTGATTCGCCTTGTGATTTGTTGAATTTGAACAGTTTGTTCGCGAATCGCCCATCACTTTGAGGCAACGAGTCACTCACTGATCGTCTAAAATGGGGGTGTGTTGACTAAACAGTGTTTAGTATTTTTGTTTACCTTCTTTTGTATTTTCCCTCTCAATCAGATTGTTTGTTAACTATTAAATTGAAGTTTAGTTTAGTGTTTTAAGTATTTTCCTTGGAGCTAAATACCACATGCCTAATGGGAAAGTGCCGATTTAATGAAGTGTGGATTGATGAACATGATTGGAGATTATGGCTACGGCCCGGGAAAGATCCTTATACAGCGTTTTGTACATTATGTAAACAATTTATTGACGTTTACCATCCATTTAGGTGATGTTTTTTTAAAAAGCCATTCTAAAGGGGAAAAACAAACACATGGAAACCAACCTATCAAGTGACAAACAGTTGTCACTGCATGCTTTTAACAAAGCAACTGAGCCTGTAACATCAACTCACACTCTGAAATGTGATTTATATTTTTCTTGGTTCGGATAGTCAAATTAATTATTATTCAAATGTTTTTTTGGTTGTTACCGATAGCCGATTGGTTTTAAAAATCATCAAAGATAAAAACTTACTTATGCCCTGTTTTACCTTTTATTTTTAGCTTACAAATTATAAATAAATAAGCAACAAGCTCTAGGCCTAGTAAACTTATATTTTTTTAAATTTATATATTTAATAATGGAATTGCAGTTTGTATCATTGAAGAGTTTGCATTGGTTATAGAACATTACTTGTAAATATACTTTTCATTGATTTATTGATCTAATAAAACATAACTTATTTAGCCTAAGACCGATTACAACGCTTAAATTTATCTAGGCTGACTTCTGTAGCCGTAAAGAAAACCCTTTACAAAAAAGTCACGGATTTTTTAAATTTTTCTTCCGTGAAAGTCCCTGAAAAGTCACGGGTTTTCAAATTTTTAAACCATTAGACACCCTGATAATTCATGTAGGTGATAAGATTTTTTTATTTTATAACATTTCTATGTAGGGAATTGAATTTCCTACAAAATGTATATGTTGGATTTTCAAAAAAATTTTGTTTATTTTACTGTAACTTTGCTTTTGAAATTTCTGGTAAAAATTTTGAACTATTTTGATTTTTTAGGGATACATTTTAGATTAAAACAAAAACAAAAAAAATGTGTATATTAGTTTCAGCTTCTCCTGTTCTTTCTGAACAAAATACATACATATATTATTATGTTTACTTCATTTTTAGATTTTATAAAAATTTTTAAAAAAGATTCTGCAAATTAGCATAAAAAACTCAGGCTGGGGGGAATGCCTGGCTCTGCTAAACCTGGGATTCAAGAGGTTAATCAAATACAGATAGAAAATGTCATTGATTACAAATGACATACAATCATCTCAAGTTTCATTAAATATCATCTTTTATAGTAAAATCTTAACATAGTTTTCGTAATTGGCAAAAATATAGGTGATTTGGTTATCCAACTCTGACCACTCTCTGTGACTCATTTATTCAATAATATGGCGAAGGCCATGTTAATTCTTAATCTTAGTTCTTGAATATTGAGGCTTAGACTTTAATAATCCAAGACAAAATAATTTGTATGCAAAACAACTGTATGTGACACATGTTCCAGGCAGCTAAAGGTGGCCAATGAGAGGCGCAGACATCGAGTGTGGCTGCACGTGGACGCGGCTCAGGCGGTGGGGAAGGTGGCGGTGGATGTGCAACACCTGCAGGTGGACTACCTCACCATCGTCGGCCACAAGGTGCGTCAACGCAACACTACAGTCAGGTTTGGAAGTCCAGTTGGTAGCTAGCGAGAAATGAAGCTTATTATTAATTTGTTAGTGAGCCGCTAAAATAATTGTAATTTGTATCTGCAAAAATAATATTTGAATCGATACTAGTAACTTGTTAGTACTAGTTGAGCTAGGAAGTGTATTTTTTCTTCTTTTTGGCCAGTGTCGCCACCCCCAGGCTTTTTTCCCCAGGCTTATGGATTCCTCTGGATTACAGAAACAAATTAAAAAGATAGTAAAATATGGGTCTGTGGAGCCTCCCACAGAATTTTTGTTCCAGGGCCCCAGTCACCACAAACCAACACTGTTTTTGATGTTAGTAAAATCATAAGCCTTTTCTGAGTTTGCATGGAATTCGCTTTGCTTATTAGCCTTTCCCTAATTTTAATTTGCATAATATGCTGCTTCACTATCTAAACTTAAGGAACTCGCTCAGGTTATTATCCAATCAATAAAAATCCTCATGTTCATAATTGTAACATTAGAAGTATGGAGCACTATTTTTTTCTGAATTTTGATAATTATAGATGTTACATTATACGTTTTGATATATTTTTTAACTAGAACATTTTTGTCATAAAAGCATCTCAAAGTCATTGTATTAAAATAATATACATTTAAAATAATGATTCATTTTCCCTCCTGATCATCACCTGGCTATGGTTTGCTGGCAGTTCTACGGTCCTCGTATCGGAGCGCTGTATGCACGTCGCACGTTAGACACCCGTGTGGTCACTCCCGTGGTGTGGGGAGGAGGTCAGGAGTCTGGCCTAAGGCCTGGCACGGAGAACACGCCCATGATTGCCGGCCTAGGCCAGGCTGCGACCTTGGTTGCTGATAACCTCCACGCTTATGCGGAAACAATGAAGACAACCAGGGACTACCTTGTGAAACAACTTCAGGTGGGTTGATTTTATAACTGTTGACTTTAGTAAAAAAACAACATTTAAATAAACATGGTATTTAGTGATTTGGAAGATCTGTAAAGTTAGGAAATTTTAACACATTTTCTCTACAGTAATGTTATTTATTTTGCTACAGTGAACAAGTGAGACATATGTTCTGGCAGTGTGAGGAAGTTGGGTACAATTACACATTTTTTCACTGATTTTTTATTACTGTTTCCATTTAAATCATTAGGGATCTCTTTTAGAATATTTTAATCCTATGAATAGTAATCATACAGGGATGGCTAGGGGTGAATTAATTAATCTGGGGAATAAGTCCAAATCACTGGATGCCTTTTTTAGGATTTATTCCATTTTCTACAACTCTTCCTGAATCTGTAGCTAGATCCTGGCCTTTTTACTTTAGACTGATGAGTCTGTTAGTGTAAAATTCTCTCTTAGGATCAAAAAAGTATTGTTCTTCATTTAGTGGTAAACACGAATATTGGATGATGTGGATATAAAAAATAGCATTTGACATAATCAAAGTGTTATGCAGTGCTGTTGCATACTGGCTGTATTGAAATTGGAAGGAGCAAATACTCTGGGCCTGTGTGGTGGCGGGCAGTGGCACTAATCCTTACCGCAGTGAACGTGTTAATTTTTTTCTAGACAACTAAATTACAAAATGGACAGTTGTGATTGCACCACAGCTTCTTGCCATGACAGTATGAGTGATTGCAGGAGCAGACAGGCTGTGTGGTGAACTGCTGCCAGTCTCCACGGCTACCCAACACAGCCAGTGTGGCGTGGCCCCACTGCAGACTGAGTGGCAGTGAGCTCCTGGCTCAGTGTCCCTCTCTAGTGGCCAGCACGACGGCTGCTTGTCATGACCAGACCCAGCTCTCAGGTACAGGCAACCAGTCCTTTAAAATTTGGAAGGTTTAACTGTATAGGGATGTTTATGAATTTACTAAGGGTTTGTAAATTACTTACCACAGTAATAAAAATTCTTGACTAAATGATAAATCAAAAACATTACAACCTTCTTGGCCTTACTGGAGCTTTCAGTTAGTGCAAATAATTATGACAAATGTATACTGCATGATATCGTTTGACTACATTACAAACATTGTAAAATATCTACTGGTTATAAATTTGATTCTTGTTCCAAGTGTTTTTTGTGTGTTAAAACAGTAGAGTAAATCATTTTACAAGTCACATTGTCAAAATTACCCTATACCTACCAGAACAATGGGAAGGGAGTTTCCCTACACCAAAGGGAACGAGGAGTAAGGACAATTATCCATATATCGTCGTTTAAATCCTCTTTGAATCTGCACAAAAGTATGGAATAGGCTTTACTCGTTTCAGTTCCCTGGCCAGTTTTCTTATTATGAGGTACATCTTATATCCTAAATGTTATTCATGTCCATCCTTAAATTGCCTGTCAAATTTGTTAACTTTAATGATGAGTAATATTTTAAAAAGATTGGTTTTATTTTTAGTAAAATTTTATAAGTGAGTTGCAACTAGGTGAAAAAAGTAAAGTTTATTTATTATTATGTTATTTCGGATAAAAGTGTTTGGTAAATTTGCTTTCTGTCTATTTTACAGAGGTGCTCCTTGCTTCGGGGGTTCCAAAGAATTTGGCTTACTCGACAATGAGGCTCAGCGTTGGAAGGGGGACGACTTGTGCGGGAATTGATTTTGCTGTTGAAGAACTTGTAAAGGCCGTCAAAAACGCCACTGAACCCTCCATATCTGCATAACTAACTACCTTTTTGGAACCTCTTCAACTTATACCTATGAAACATTTTACTTTTAGAATGTTTATGCTGAAACCAAAATATATATAGTATAACTTAAGCAATCAATATATATAAAGCAAGATGATAAATGCAACTTGAAATTTAGCTTTGAGCCAATAATTTTGTCCTCTGTTTGGAAAGCAGGGAACCCCATGGCCCTTAGTCATCTTTGACAAGGACTTAATTAATCATTTAACTGAACAGGAACTGCTTAGTCTGAACCTAATAACAGGTAAATGTACATTTCAGAATTTTCTTTGCCTTCAACATCTTTGATGTGATTGTGCAACTTAGTTTATTTTAATTCATTGTAAATTTTGAATTTCGAAACGTTAAGCCAATTAAGAAAGCAATTAACCATAAATAAACCTGCAATTATAACCCCCAAAAAATTCACTTGACATTACATATTCGTAATTTACCAATGTAGAAGAGATGTTCACCCAACCAGGTTGTAGACCCAACACGATGTCTTCCCAGTTCGCCTTACCTTGTCCGCTGCTCATATAGTAGGGTCAATTCCTTGGGCGACGACGTTACTATGGTAACCGTACCTGTTTACCATTTTCCCTGTAAGGTGGTTCTCACATAGGCTATTTAATATGTTACAACTCTTTTACTACACTGCATTTATAACTTATTAAGATCAATTTTTTTAGAACGATAAGATGTTGTAGGTCTGAAAGAGACATGTGTATCACCATTATATAATACCTAAGATAAACAAGCATTTTTTAAGTATTTTTCAACCAGAATATCACGTTGAACTTCACTGCCAAAAAATGTAAATGTGCATTGAATAAAGCTATCAATAATGCATTTGACTTCCTTCATTTGTCAGTAGTAATGGTCAAAATATCCATGTGCCTTCTTGCAAGACATTACATTATTTGGTAATGCATTTATCCATTCTGGCATATTTAATTTGTTTCTAAGTTTCAGGGGGCATAATTAAATAATTTGTTCAGAGTTTAAAATTCTCAGTTTACATTTTAAGAAATTTAGCCTTTATTTGGCCTCAAAATAAATATTACTGTTACTTTGAATTACTGGACTTTGTTTGAAAGAGGCAGCCCCGACTATTAGGAAAGTGTCATTCTAAAAATGTATTATGATAAAATACCCCCCTTGGAGCAAACCTGTGTACTCAGCGAATTTCCAATGCATATATATGTGACTCACTACTATATAGAGCTATTTACCAAGTTTCACAAAAATTCATCCATAAATAAGTGATATATAGCATTTTATTTATTCTCCATAAGAATAACATTAGGGTTGAGGATGCAGGTTTGCTGCAACGAGGAAGATAAGTAATGGGTTTTTTTTGCAATTATCAATACAACTGGACCAGGTGAAGCTACATACCAAGTTCTCTTAATGTAGGTTCATAATTAAGGGAGATATACAACTTTACTTAATCTCCATATGAATAACATGGGGGCCGAGTATGCAGGTTTGCTGCTACGGGGACTATCAACAAAAAACTTGTTTTTTGTGCTAATATTAATATACCACAACTAGTTGAAGCCACATACCAAGTTTCATCAATATACATTCATAAATAATCGAGATATAGAATTTTATTTATTCTCCATAAGGATAACATTGGACAACATACTGTGTTTAGCACTTTGAATATCTCTGCAACGGTTGGACGTAGAACGATTAAAACACCAAAATGTTTGTTTTGTTGAGCTAAACACATTAATAAACAGAAATGTGAAGTTTTTAGTAAAACTATCTGAGAAAAATCTGAAAACCTTTTTCCCATAACATTAACATGGGAAACGTTTTTTTGGATTTTCTCCATAACCACTTAACCTAGGTTAATGATTCAGAATACTAAATTATTTGTTTTTTTAAGCTCTATAAAATGGATATAATCAAAATTGAGTGTTTTAACATTTTGGGGTCAAATTTTCAAAAAACCGATTTTTGGAAAATTGTAAACCCCTATAAAACCCCCTTCCCATAGTGCGATCGATCTGGTTTTCGAACTTAAAGTCATAAATGCTACTCTCCACATTTGTGCCACATTTCATCAATATCGGGTGTTTCAAAAGTTATCGCGGTAACGGACACATATATATATATATAAATTTGAACGAAGTGTTTTTGGCATCTGGGGACCTCAAAACGAAAAGTTATCATGGTCTCGGGCTTAAGTCTTACCATGCCACCTACGGTAATAGCTTCCTCCCTATAGGGGAAATTCGCTAAAAATGAGTACCGGTATAGCAATCCTAAATTTATTAACAGAAACTGACTGTCAATACCATATTCAGGTAATCTATACAATACTTTATTTGTTCAAAACTTTAAATCTCTTTATTAGTGAATTTCCTATGTAAAAGTGAACTATTAACATGGCACGGTGAAACTTAAGCCCGGGACCACCATAGAAGTTCCTAATGTGACCCCCTGAACACGTTTTTGGGGTTCGCTAAAAACTTTATATACATATATATGTGTTCGCACACTAGCGGTCACAATTTTTGTCCGATTTACTTTTGATTTGGTGGGAACCTTCCTTTCCTTCTGTAAATGGTTGGGCAAGTTCGTTGGGCAAAACAATCGGACAACTCTAACCCCCTTTTTGGGATTTTAATTTTTCAAATTTTGAGTTTTTGGGCCCAAAAACGGTCAGAAAAGCCCCGAATTTAACATTATTGCATATTAAATTATTGTAGGTAAAATTCCAAAAATGTTAAGCCCACCCTCATCATTCTAGCATAAATATTTACGGTTATTAAAGAAAATGTTAATTGTCTTAACACAGTATGTTGTCTTATGGCGATTTTATACTGCAAAAGACTGTTTTTCATATATTGATGTAGCTTTATCACCCCCAATACCCCTTATACCAACTTATTATCCTGACTATGTCTCCTAACCTTATAATGTACAACATTGCCATCCTAATAGTCAATTTACATATAACCAGAAGCATCAGAACAGCAAAAAAATAACATTTTTCAATTTTACGAAAAAAATATTACCAGTGTTGTTTTAAACCCTTTATTAGATTTTTTCAAAGGTTATAATGCAAAAATTCACTTCCCTCATGTCAGCGTGCTGCGTGCGATCTCGTTTAAATTTATACCCTAACTAGATTTCATTAGGTTTAATTCTTGTTCCCTTGCTTTATTTTACTAGCCAATTTTTGTTCCCCTTTTAGCGAATTTCCCCTACAGGAAAGAAGTTATTACCGTAGGTTTCATGGTAAGACTTAAGCCTGAGACCATGATAAATATATATATATATATATATATATGTCCGTTAACTCGATAACTTTGAGTAAAAATCGTCCGATTTTGATGAAATTTGGCTCAAATGTGTAAAGTGACATTCATGACTTTAAGTTCAAAAACTAGAAAGATCAGACCATGGGAAAGGGGTTTTATGGGGTTTCAAAATTTTCCAAAAATCAGTTTTAGAGAATTTCCCCTTTAGGGAAGAAGCTATTACCGTAGGTCTCATGGTAAGACTTAAGCCAGAGACCATTATAACTTTTTGTTTTGAGGTCCCCAGATGCCAAAAACACTATTCGTTCAAATTTATATATATCTGTATATATATATATATATATATATATATATATATATATATATATATATATATGTGTGTCCGTTAACACGATAACTTGAGTAAAAAACGTCCGATTTTGATGAAATTTGGCTCAAATGTGTAAAATGACATTCATGACTGTAAGTTCGAAAACCAGAAAAATCGGACCATGGTAAGGGGGGTTTATGGGGGTTTTAAATTTTACAAAAATCAGTTTTTTGCATTTTTCACCCTACAATTTTTAAAAAACTTAATTTTGGTTTTGACCATGTTATAGAGCTTAAAAAAACAAATAATTTTGTATCTTGAATTATTAACCTAGGTCAAGTGGTTGCGGAGAAAATCCAAAAAAACCTGCTCATAAAATCTCCCATGTAAATCTTATGGGAAAAAGGTTTTTTGCTTTTCCTCAGTTTATTTTAATGTAAACTTCACATTTGATTTTACCAATCTGTTCAGTTCCACAAAACAATCATTTTGGTGTTTAAATTGTGATTCTACGCCCAACCGTTGCAGAGATATTCAAAGTGCTAAACACAGTACGTTGTCCAATGTTATCCTTATGGAGAATAAATAAAATGTGATATCTCGATTATTTATGAATGTATGTTGATGAAACTTGGTATGTGGCTTCACGTAGTACTGGTATATTGATATTTGCACAAAAAATTGATTTTTTGTTGATTATTCCCGTAGCAGCAAACCTGCGTACTCAGCCCCCATGTTATTCTTATGGAGAATAAGTAAAATGTAATGACTCCATTAATTAGGAACATAAATTAATAAAACTTAGTATGTAGCTTCACTTGGTTGAGTTATATTTGATAATTATATAAAAACCCATTTTTCTGTTCCTTGTTGCAGCAAACCTGCTTTCTCAGCCCCCATGTTATTCTTATGGAGAATAACTAGAATGTCATATAGCACTTATTTATGATTGAATATTGATGAAACTTAGTATGTGGCTTCGCCTACTTAAATTTTATTTATATTTGCATAAAAACCAATTGTTTCTGTTCCTTGTTTCAGCAAACCTACGTACTCATTACCAATGTTATTCTTATAGAGAATAATTAAAATCGCTTATATGTGAATATATTTTTATGAAACCTTGCAGCTTTATGTGGTATTAAGACATATATTATGCATAGGAAATTCGCTTAGTACGCAGGTTTGCTGCGACGGGGGTATTTTGCATTTTTCATCCTAAAATGTTTAAAACACTCAATTTAGTTTTGATCATTTTGTAGAGATAAAAAAAACAAATAATATGGTATTTTGAATCATTAACCTAGGTTAAGTGGTTGCGGATAAAATCAAAAAAAAACTTGTTCATAAAATTTTCTATGTTAATCTTATAGGAAAAAGGTTTTTAGGTTTTCCTCAGTTAAATTTATTGCAACTACACATTATTTTTACCAATAGGTTCAGCTCTACTAAACAATCATTTTGGAGTTTAAGTTGTGATTCTACGCCCAACCGTTGCAGAGATATTCAAACACAGTTCGTTGTCCAATGTTATCCTTATGGACAATAAGTAAAATTTGATACCTCGATTATTTATGAATTTATATTGATGAAACTTGGTATGTGGCTTCAACTAGTACTAATATATTGATATTTGCACAACAAATTATTTTTTGTTGATTATCCCTGTAGCAGCAAACCTACATACCAGTGGCGTAGATAGACCTTTGTCAATGGGGGAGGGATATCTCATTAGGGAATACAAAACAAAAAAATTTTGTTCATGAATATATCTGATACTGGTACATAACATTGAAGACATCATTGATGTGTCCCTTACATTCATAATTATTGATTGGCCTACACACCCAAGACATAAACCATTGACACAAAGTAATCAGTATTTGTACCAGGACTAAAAAAGTACTTGTATCAGTTGTAATCAGTACTGGAAAGTAATCGTTAAGCTAGGGTTGCCAATTCACCGGATTTCCCCGAAGTTTTAAGGTCAAAATATAGCTCCGGGGAATTTCGTAAAAAATTATAAATCTCCCCTTTTTGAATTTTTTTCCAAAAATGTGTTGAATAGTGCAAATGTTGTATTGAAATCGTATCTGTGAACGGAAATGTATTTACATTTGCAACTTGATTGTCATGCAACGATTGCCAAATAAGCTAAACCCTGTTTCCCTGTTCATTCTGACCTCTATTAATTGTTACTCTTTATTTTGTTGGGAATTTTTGATGACTTACATATATTTGCCGTTATAGAACTCTGAAAATCAGGATGAAGATTTATGGCTCTCTGCAGTTTATTAAATTACAAACCTCATATGGCAACCGTAAGTTAAGCACATCACTAAGACCGTCTGGACGTCAAGGTCAGGTGCGCTAGTTGACAGAACTGACCGCTACGGGTGAGGGTAGACTGTTCGGTGACCCACGTCCCACTTGTGACGTGCAAATACCATGCTGCGTGTTGGTGCAGTTCATCTGCTACTTTATTGTACGCGAACAATATTCTTAATATATAAATAAGATATTTTGGAGATATTGCATATATATTTTTTGTATTTCAGTAGGCCTAACAGCATTTCTTTTTAATCAAAAGGCATAAGCTTGATTTCAGGAGGATATAAATTTTAATTTTTCCAAGTTACTAGGGGGGGGATATATCCCCCTGATCCCCCCCCGTATCTACCCCACTGCTACATACTCAGCCCTAATGTTATTCTTATGGATAATAAGTAAAGTTTTTTATCTCCCTTAATTATGAACATAAATTATTAAAAACTAGTATGTAGCTTCACCTGGTTGAGTTATATTGATAATTGCATAAAAACACATTTCTTAAATCTTGTTGCAGCAAACCTGCGTACTCAGCCCTAATGTTATTCTTACGGAGAATAAATAAATTGCTATTTATCACTTATTTGTAAATGTATTTTTATGAAACTTGGTAAGTGGCTTTATGTGGTAGAGAGAAACATATACATGCATTGGAAATTCGCTGAGTTTGCAGGGTTGCGGCGACAGGGGTATTTTTATTTTTATATCCTAAAGCTTGTCCCACACTACTCGTGAATATACCCGAATATTCAACCAAACCCCGAATGTTTTGTGTATTTGCTTAGTATGGGAGCTGCACCAACACCGATTTTTTTACATCCTTCTAAAAGATGATAAATTATCAGTGAACTTTCGGGAGAATATTTGGCCGAAGATTCGGGTGTTATAAGCGAGTAGTGTGGAACAGGCTGCACTAGATTTTGTTGGATTAATTGTTGTTTCTTTGCTATAATCTATCTTTTTCCTTTTCTACATTTAAATCATAACTAGATTTCATTTTTGGACCTTTGCTATACTTTATTAGGCCCAACTTTTGTTCCTTTTGTTTTTTTTAGATTTAATTTGGTCTAATTCTTGTTCCTTTGCTTTATTGTACCCATATTTTGTTCCTTTCTTTTGTTTATGATGGGCCCGACGTTTGTCCCTTTCTTTATGTTTATATTGGGCGCAACTTTTGTTCCTTTCTTTATGTTTGTACTGGGCCCAACCTTTGTTCCTTTCTTTACACTCATATCCTACTAGATTTAATTACCTGTAATTCTTGTTCCTTTGCTATACTTTATTATACCCAACTTTTGTTGTTTCCGTACAATTTACTTTTATATCCTTACTAGATTTTATTGAGTCTAATTTGTCTTCCTTCTCTATACTTTATTAGACATACTACTTGTTCCTTTGAGTGCATAATAATGCCAAACGAATCTGCTATTTAATCTTATTTGCTAGGTGTTTTATTTTTTTCTGTTGAACTATTTATGTTTTGTATTCTTTGATTTTTTTAGTTTAACACACTTTTGAATTTACTTATGTTTTACCTTACGTTGCCAAACACTGCAGTATTAATATTTTTATCTGTAGCTATTTGAGTTCCTGATGGTTTATGTCATTTTGTAATTTAAAAACCAAACACTGAACCATCAGTTTTCAAGCCTTTATAACTGATGAGTATGCTGTGATCGGTGTGTGCATGTTTGATTGTTGTTTTAGTATTCCATTTACCATTCTGTATACGTTTTTAACTTGATGTCAATATAGACAGTACAAAATATAATTCTGTTAATTTGTACATTTTTTATAGTTTTTTCCGTGGTTTTGTTTAATTTTCTGACTTACTTAGATAAACTTGAGCAGTGTATAATTTATAAGACATGCACCATGCTTATAAAGTTTTTATTTTGAAGAATTTATGCACTTTGCTCTAGTATAATGTATATTTATGTTGTATTGTCATTTCTTCATTTATTTTTAAATAAATGATTTAAAAGTGTATTGCTCTAAATTTATTACCTACATCTGCCCTTATATCACTCATCATGAGTTTTCAGTAATATTTAAAAACCTGTTAAAAGCGTTTTAGTTTCTCTTGTGTTCCTTAACCCTTTGAGGTCGATTAAATTAAATCACCCAGACACCCTGAGACAGAATTAATTTTGGCTATTTTGTATAGATTTTACTATTGTTACATTTAATTACCCAAATTAATTTTTAAATGCATTTATGAGGGTTTATTTTTAAGGCACTTTGATTACATACTGTATATTGATGAAATAAAAATAAAAATGTATACCTGTTTTATTTTTTCTTCCATATATTTTTAGTACATATGTACTATATGTGGCAGATTACGAGAGTAAAAACCCATTTATATTTATTTGTAAGTCAAATGAACACACAAAAAACATTCAAAAATATCTTCATCACTAATTTTATTAGTCATAATTATAACTAAACAAAAGAGTAAACATAACCAAAACACCACAGACAACAATCGGAGCTGGAACTATCAGACGCTTGCAGATGACACAAGACACGGCGAATTGTGAAGTATAGTTCATGGAGTAATAACATTTATTTCAGAACAAAATAATCCATGGAGTAGATAAAATAAACGTTAAAAGTAATAAGGAATGTATAAGAAGCAAATAGACATAAAATCATTACATTATATTTAGTTTTAGCGCACTTCATACGGGCTAAACGTCACGGCAAGTATAGGTCGCCATTCGAGCGTTCAGGAAAATGGCGCGCGGCGACCTATACTCACCATTCGACCGCAAAGGCATAGCATTCGACTATCATAGCATTAAATTTAGTAAGGCACAAAATAAAAAAGGCAGGGGATTTAACCTTATACCTTTTTGCATTATTCTTCCAATAACAGCAAATTTTATTCAACTTGACTGTCACTGCCTACTCTGGACCCTATCCTTCATTGTCTACTGGGTCTTTGGCTGTTTAAGGATGAATATTGCCTAAAATAAGCATGTTACACTGTCTAACATTAATTTGTTCTAAAAGATGCATTAATATCAGATTAATTGAGACTGATATTGAAATAAAAATTTGGAAATTGTAAATAATATACTCCAGTATAGTAAGTATTGTTATTTTATGGTGGGGATGTGTAAAAGACTTGTATTAACTGAAGTATTTGTCAAGTTAGTTGTTTTTTAACTGATTTAGTGTAATTCAATTGTTATTTACGGCCGATGTTACATGGTTCAGTAGTCAATACACCAATATTAACAATAGTTAGAATAAAGTACATTCTTATCACTCTTGATAAAACTTGACTTTTATAATGCTAATCACAACACGAGGTAATTTTTACTGTTAATTGCACCACATTGGCTATATTAACCAAAACATTCAGTCATTCTGACTGTCTTATGGCAACACAACACATCACACCTGTTACATTAGCCGAAAGACACAGTCATTCTCATAGACATTTCTTAAATGAAAAATTGACTGCTACAAAATGCTTTAGTGGAACGTTGTAACATAATAATTAGTGGTTTTAAAGTGAAGAATGAGATGGTAGTAAGGTGTGAAGGGGCAGATAATATGGTTAACCCTTTAAGTGCTAAGCTTCTGAAAGGAGTAGTGGAATCTGTGATGTTTTATTGATTTTTTAAATGACTTGAACGCCTGAACAGTTAAAATTAATAAAAACATACTTCCGCTGGACACACACAGTAAAAGATAGGTAAAAAGTAGCAAAACACCTGATCAGATGTGCGGGTTGACAATTAAAACAGAAATACCCGGGTTACTTTTTTTGTGTTGTTCAAGATTAAGAGTTTACGGCCTTATAGTTTGTATAAAATAACTATAGAAGAAATCAAAAACACCACAAAAGAAAATACTCATGATCAGTCAAAATAATAGATTTTTAAAAGATTGTTCATCAATTTGTATATCTTTAAAATTGCACAGTAGGTCCAATTGGATCGACAAGGTTTTTTGTTGTTTTTTTTAGATTATTTGATAAGGTAAATTTAGGATGGAGACAATAACTAACATAAAACCACATAAAGTTGAAAAATATATTTTTTAAGACACATATATCCAACATACATAAACAATATAGAAAAATATTCATTTATGCTCTATAAACAAACTAAATCATATTTAATATTTACAAAATATTATCACAAATTAAAAATTGTATAGTAAAATTATTTTCAGTATATGATTAATCAAAAACTTCTCAACTATGATATAAAAAAATATCCTCATGCTTGATTATACAAAATAAAAGGTTAAAGGTTATCTCCAACTCTAGAAGAAAATGAGCTTCTTTAAAAAACTGTACATTTTTATGCTTTCCTTCAGCATTAATGAAGGAAAGCAAAGCCATGAACACTATAAGATGCACTAATTTCATAATAAATACCATTACAATTCCAATTTTGAACTTGGCATGTAAGGTTAGACATGTACTCAAAACTCATATCATTGTTATAATATATACATGTTATAATACTATAAATTATATGCATAGATTCATAACACACATTCTTTAGAACAAAAACCTGTTATTCACATGAGATTCTCAACATACGTGAGTTTAAAAAATTGGTAAACTAATGATCTACTTAACAAAGATTCTTATCTGGTTGTAAATACGAGAATCCTATGAATACAACTTACATTAATAAATGCATACATATACTAGTTTACTGAAAAATAACATTGTTAATTGATTAACAGTGGATTGATTAATTGGCTTGTTCATGTTATATAATCAGATACAAATATGTTTTTGATTTTATTTTGATCTTAAAAAAAAATTGCTCATGAAATCTGCAGTTCAAAAAGATGTTAGTCCTTATTTTGAGGAGGTTGGATTTGGTAGTGAAGTTATGGTACTCTGAGATGTATCCATGTATTATATTAATATTATATTTACAGAATAATTTACGATTTTATAATTAATATATCAGATTAAATTTTGTAACCAATTGCAATAACATTCCTCTTTACATAATGAATAATGAATATTTTATTGTCATCAACACAATACATGTTACAAACAATGTCAAGTTATACCATTCTTCTAATCATATCAAATTACAATATCTCTACTATTTAGCTCTAAAAATTCATCAACAGAATAAAATGGGGTTGAAAGTAGCCATTCAGTTTTTTCTTAAATGAATTAAATGAAATGTCAAGAGCAGATTTTGGTAATTTGTTGTACAGTTTAATTCCTATAATGACATTGCTAGACTGAGTTTTGGACATTCTTCGATAAGGTACTTCAATTTTTGACTTATTTCGTGTGGAGTAGGAGTGAATATTATTTCTTGAATTAAAACTACTCAGATTTTTAAATATATATAAAATTAAATCAAAAACGTATAAGTTGTAGACAGTCAGAATCTTCAGATCTTTAAAGAGAGGTTTGCAGTGAGCTTTCCATGATGAGTTTGTGAGTATTCTAACAACTTTTTTCTGATATAGGCTAAACGGCTAATGAGCTTAAAACTACCATCGATTAAAATCACACACCATCAGTACATATTAAGCGACAGTTTCAGGTCAGCAAATAATGTCTTTACAAACCTATCAAAAACCCCCAAAATAAGTTTATTGTATAAAAGCATATATAAATAAGGACAAGACATGAAAACAATATGAAAAACTTGGTCGAATATCAGCCTTTTAGTAAAAATTAAAAACCCAATTGATGTCACTGTCTCTCTATGATTTAGGGTGAACTCAAGGAACACAATTTAATTTAGTACATGGTATTAGGCCTCATGAAACATAATGTAATTTGGTATGATATTAGGCTATCTCCATCAATAGAGATAGTTCTGGCAAAAATAAACAAGTTTTTAATAAAGCCAAACAATTGTTTATCAAAATGGGTTCTACAACTTTTTTCGTGCTGTGCAGATGCAAACCTTTAAACGATTTAAAATGAATAAAAAGATAGAACAATTTATGGTTGTTAAAAATGTACAAATGGAAAATGCCCATTAAATAAATAACTGTGTATACATTTTTAGATCACACTGAAGTGATTGATCACTTTTGTAAGAAACATAGGTCAATGTAGTAAAAAATTATGAGATATAAAATGAGTAAATTTCTAAATTTCTTAAGATATATATGTATCATCTGCAAATCTTAGAACTTTTAATATTTCAGTCCAGTTTTTAGTTAACAAAAATATATAAGTGTGGCTGCCATATAAACTAGCATTTATTTATATGATCAATCTTCAGTTCAAAATTTGTTCCACATTTTCTTCATGTGGTAAATACTGAAAATTAAAACATAACAAACAAATTTCCAAGTGTTCCTTCCCTGCCATTTCTCCCAGAGAGACAGTGGCACAGATTAATCTAAGCAGGTTAAACCCTCGTCTTCCCAGGTTTGACCTCAAACAACCGCCTCACAAAGTGAACCTGCAGCACAGTCGTTCCTATGATGACCAGTATCTGGGCTATCGACCAGTTCAGCACGTAGCTGTTGTTGTCCGATATCAGATTGAAGTCTCGAGCCTCCGAGCCGCGCAGGTGGTTCTGGTGCTGCAGCATCTCGTTGATGTTCTTCTCCACCGTCATGATGGACGACTGCAACACACCCAACGCGGTCACTCAGAGTTCATGCAAAACGGGAACCAGGTCAGTTTCCTGGAGCGCCTCCAGAAAAGGTTAGGAAAGGTGGCTCTTATGTATTAACCCTTCAACATGGAGTGGTTGACTCTTGTGTTATTTTATTGGTTTTGTAAATATACTGGACCCCTGAACATGTAAAATAAAATAAAAATGTTCTTCCGGTGGACACACAGTTAGAATGGATAGGTAAAAAGTACTAAAATAAATATGTGATCAGATGTGCAACTCACAAAGAATCCCCCCATACCTTTGCTTGGACCTTTGCTGTCCACCATTTGCTTAAGGTCCACCCTCTTCTTTAACTCTGGCACAGGCAGGTGAACTCTCCATGAGTTGCACATAAGTCTGGATTGAATAAAAACTACCAGCTGATACGGGTTTCGAACCCTAGATCCAAGCACTACCCGCTGGCCAGAGATAGCGCTTTAGACCGCTGATCGGCTATCAGTTGTATTGGTTTGAATGGTATTAAAGCTTCCCACAGGTTGAGGTAGTTCCATTTACGTCTTCCAGGCTACACAAAATGTCAATGACCCAGACCACAGACAATTCACATAACGATACAGTTGCTTATGTAAAAACTAACCACTCAATGTGTTTTAACGGCGTATCATGTATAGCAAACCACGTTTAAGGGTTAAAGGACTATAAATTTATGCAACTGATTTAGTTGGATTTGGACACTTGAAGTTTTTAAATTTTACCTGTATAGCAAGTGGCAATGTATGAAAAGTTAAAATAAACATACCTCGACCACCATAACATGCGGTACAAGCTGGTGGTCTAAATACTAAAGTAAATACTATTCTATGAGGATGTTGAAACAAACCGTTGACTTTAACCATTAAATCCAATGGTTTTCATTTGGATGACTCATTGGATGGTCTCTCATTGGTAGTGGGGGAGTTGCCAAGCTACCTTCTGTGGTTCAGAGGATTGACCTGTTCAATGGTTCTTATAGACGAAACGTAGATACACAGGGTTTAGATGTTTTGCCTAAATGAATAGTTTCAAAAGTTATTTGGTGGATTCAGCTTATTGAATCTATTCCCAGCTAAACTCTTTTAATTCCTCACTTTAAATTTAATACACCATTAACATGTCAACAATTATTATTAATTCACAATAAGCGCACAATATATATGGTATTGTAATGTCAAGTGAAATACAATAAAGAATAGAGGAGATGAAGATGGTTCAATTAATCTGGGCTTGAGTTGGGACGGATGGTTCACCTGCACATAGAAGATGATCCATTCACATGAAAAATATAGTTCCCAACAGAACTAAGTCCTGTGGCTTTGTTTTTCCACAGCATTTTACTGTATAGAATTCGGGTGATAATTTAAAAATAAAAGACAATAAGGGTGGTTCAATAAAAGACTGTAAGGTTTTTAACAAACTCAAATAGTGGTGAACATTGTAAGCCCCTGTTCAAAGAGGTAAAAATCTTGCCCGTAGTCAATGTGTTCATTGAAGCCTAGTTTGCGTTCATATCAATCTAGATAAGCTTGTATTGTTAAATCAATTCCATGACATTTTATGAGATCCAACCATCATCTGTTCACAGAACGTAGAAGATTAAGTAAAACAAAATCATTTGAGGTACCGTACTAAGTGAGTCTCAAACTAACAATATGCCGCTTGCAACAAAAAATGTAAACAAAGTGCAAACATTATTTATGATTGGTTGACAGAAAACACACTCAACGATGTAAGTGAGAATTAATATATGTCTTTTGATGACAATAATTTATGTTCTTAGCAATTAGGCTAGGAAACCTATCCAACCTTTTTAAACTAGTTCTAAGAATTCTTGACGCAGTTATTACTTGTCAATGTTTAACGACAATAAATTATTCTATTCTTTGAGAAACTCCACTCAAGTGCAAATACTTTGAATTTAAGTTTAAATAAGTTAATTTCTTGAGTAGCATAATACGTGTTCTTACAATTAACAGGATAAAATAAACTACGTCTCATAACATCATAACACTACAAATATATTTACACTTATATACTTACATACAATATGGTAATTGTACAATACAAAAAGAGGATAAAGGCGATCGATTTCAACCAGTCACACTGGTCATCATCAGGTCCAATCATAGAATTCTTGAATGAACATTCTGATTGGACCTGATGATGAAGACCAGTGTGACTGGTTGAAATCAATCCCCTTATACCATATTTGTGTATATTTACCATATTGAATGTAAGCACAGTATAAATGTAAATATATTTTTTAGTGTTGTGAGACATATTTTATTTTATCCTGTTTAAGTTTAAACATTACTAAGACAAATTGATCAATTTAAATTCAAATTGTATGAAAACAAAGAATAGGGTTAGAGGCATCGATTCCAGTTATCAGTAAGGGTACACATTTACCAAGAGCTACAAGAACAACAGAGGAAATAAAGCTTACACAATACCTTATTTTATATTAAATTCATTCCTTAAGTTTAAGAGCAGGATTGTTGTTTAAACTTACAGTGAAATTTTCAACACTGACATTCAAATCAGTCATCTCCTTGGTGTACTGGTCCCACTGATCATACCTAAAAAATAAACAAAGAAAATTTTGTTTTTAATAGCCTAATTAAGATTTTTATAAAATTACTAACGTTTTAATAATAATCTATGTTAAAGAGACCCCGACAATTCATACTCATTTTATAAAATAATACGATAATTTGCCTATCATCTAATAGATTTTTGTTATTTTTCACAAAAGAATCAAGTCTTTTTACACAGTTTGTGATATTACTACATGTACTAGATGAACAACTGTCAGTAATAAACCAAACTTAAAAACCAATAAACTCTCCCAGTGCTCTTTTTTTGTCCAGTGCAGTAGGAAAAAGACACATGACTTTGATATACCTCTAAAGACCACTAGAGACCATTTTGAACAATTTCCTAGTCTAATGGCTTTTCCAGATGAACAACATTTTTCTGCAGCAAATTTGTTCCACATACATTTCTTGTGTTGTACAACTGCCAAGCCAGTTTTTGTGTGCATAGGTTTGCATGGGCCAAGCACAAGCAGTACTTCAATGGGCAGTTTGAATGGAGATTAAGACAACTATGTAATATATGTAGGCTATAGCTGAATGATATTGCTTTATACTCTTTGTGATACAAGTAGTCTTGCTTAGTTGGTTATAACATTCTGCAAGATGTTTAGTTTGTTGTTTATCTTCATCTAACTTATGAGTTATACTCACCAAACTGTTATAGTAAGTTTATCTATAATATTATAAAGAAGAGGTGGTTTCTGTCTGTCTGTCTGATGTTCCGGGTGAACGCAAAAACCACTTAACCGACTGGGCTGAAACTTTACACAAACGTAGATCTTGAACCCATGCAACACATAGGACTATTCACTTCCTTAAAATCCCCTCGGGCTACGCCCCGTGAACGTTCTAAGTTTCAATGTTTACATTTCATAAGAAAGTAAACATTCGAAAACTGTAATGTGAACAGCTGAGGGCACTTACATTTGACAGCTTAAAGAGCAGAAGCAAGAACAACAGCTGTTTCAAGCTAACTAAAATGCAATTTGCATTGACTATAGAACGGGTAAGGAAAACCCCTGTGTGAAGAACGTGTCAATATACCATATAATTAATCTATATAAATAAAATTAGAGTTTTGTCTGTACATTGCTTGGGATCATGAAATTTTTGCATATTTTCACGTTTTACACCCTAGGGAAACCAAAACAAATCTCAATTTGTCTGTCTGTCTGTCTGACGGTAACACTCAAGGACGGGTTTTTGTTCGCTTTTCACTGGAAAACGGGTGTACTGACATTAATGAAACTTTGTTTCTTTGTTGTATATGCGTGAGAAGGTTGTAGGGCATTATAAACTGGCATACGCCTTTTAAACAAATAATGGCGGCCGCTCAAAAACGTGATTTTGTGCGGTTTTGGTCATGTTTTGTTCGTTTTTCACAGGAAAACGGGTGCACCGATTTTTATGCAACTTTTTTCTATGTTCTATATGTGCGTTACAAGGTTTTAGGCTAATTGGATTGTTTTAAATTACCTTAGGACACTGCCCCATAGGGTTTTAAAGATCCTATGCTATTCTTACGGACAAAGCATTTATTTATATTGAACCAGATGATGGCATAGTTATTCTATAAATAGGTGTTGTAGTTCTTTTTTTTAAACGTTGAGTGAAGATTGGTAATAAATAACATAAGTGTATATATGATCTAAATCTATATTTGTCAGACTCATGCACTCACTGACATAGTGATCACTTTATAAGAAACGACAATGTCTATTGAAGATAACATTTTGGATGGTGGTTCCCCTTATGCTGCAGATTCACAATAAGAATAATTTAAAAAAAGTCCTATAGGTCTCTTCGCTAATTTACTTTTATGACAAATTTATGAGTATCAGTATTTCTTTGTAAGTTACATTTCGGTAGGAACATAACTAATTCATCAGAACAAAACGCAAGCCTATTCCTGTTACGAAAATGTTTAAGGGCTTCGCCTCCCGGAATTTCAAAATACAATATTTTAACAATCTTGCACATACTCTTGGACTGATGGATCTGAAATTCGGTAGGAATGTAGCTGATAGCTCAGTGCAGACATTTACCTACTCCAGACACAAATATAGTACAGGACTCTGGCCCAATGTCCTTTAATATAAGCGTGTTAGTCATAACACACCAACTACTCAAACAGTAGAGCTGAAATTTGATACCTTAAAGGAAATAAGAAACAACATCATGGCGAGTCACGGTGTTGTTCTCTGGAGATTTCACACAGACCCTTTGTCGTAAGTGAGACATGAGTGGACGAGTCTACGCCTCTCTAAAAATATATTTTATGTAGCCGGCCACTGAGCGTCTGAACTTAACAGTAAATATGAAAATGTATTTTTGAGAAGATTAAGGGGTTGAGCAGTTTTTTTATGCGCTTTTAAAAGTTGAGATTGGGACATTGAAAAACAAATTAAGTCTCAGAAACATCTATCCTTCACTCGGCACTATCGATGAGTCACAGGATTTATTGATTGACAGTTTGTTACACCGAGGTTCATAAACAGTTTAATCTGGAAAGTGCCTGGCTCTGTGATTGTGCCATCCCCACGTCCAACAACAACGGAGCAAGCAATGACCAATGAACAAGCAACGGAGATCAACACAAATGCAGGTCTATTCCAATGGGAGGAACGAACATATACAATATTTAATACCGTTCATTTAACCATGACCACTGTTAGAACAGTTCGTATATTTTGATTTACATTTATTTAAATAAAACCCAGTAGTCATATGTTTTTAAAATATATGATTTTTCCAAGTTTAAATTGTTTATTTACAATTATAATGAAAACAGGACCTGTCAAGAATGGTTATTTTAAAAGTGGTTTGTCAATGTTTTCAAAGTTTAATGTTTCGTTACATTACTATTAATTTATTGGAATGTAAAGATTAATGTATCAAAGTATTTAAAATGTTAAATTAAACAGGGTTAATATTTTGTTGGACTTGAGTTCTTTTATTTCTAAAATCGAATCCAAAGTGTTACGTGTACCGATTTGAAGTCGCAAAAACTACACCGTTCACTACCCGACAGAGTTCCTCGCCTTGGCAACTGTACCCGAACTATCTGCCATAGTATATTTCGTTAACTTTAATTTAATTCTACTTTAAAAGTGTAAAATGTAGTTTTAATATTGTAAAATTATGTGGGTTGTTAATTTTTTTAGTTAATCTACCATTTATATACAACCCGTACGAAGGACGGGTACACAGCTAGTAACTTTCTAAAATAAAGTAAAATTACAAATAACTTACCTGATAACTGTAATGTAAAGATTGACTAATTTGTCAGCAAATCTGCTAAACTGGTTATCGATACAGACACTGTAGTACCCTCCAGTAGACTGGTGATCTTGGTAATCGGAGTGGGCCCGCCACTGATACGGGTGCACTATTTGGCCATTAGGGTGCCTCACCGCAAACCCAGCCATGCCGTCTCCTCCTCTCAAAACCTGAGATATATCAAACTGGTAAGTTACAGTGTTTAGCCTAAAGAGAATTAAAAACCAATCAGTGAAGCTTTTTTAACTAGGGAGAGGGTGTGATCAGTTGCCTAAGACTACCAACAATTAGCTTAAATTCGGCCTCCTCTCTCCCGCCATACGACTACCAACCCAGGTGAAGTGGTGAACGTACATTCTGCATTTCACATCTAATAAAATAGTAATCAAAATTATGGTGAAATCAGTGGCTCACACTGTGTTACTATGAGTAGTTACGGAATGTGTTTTAATGTTACTTTATTTAAACACACAAATTATCGTCGTCACAAAAGGAGGTTTATTGTATAAATGGAGGTAACACTGCTTCACTATTTTTGTCGAAAAAGCAAGCCGGTGATTTTGTCAGGTTGGTACACTGGTAAGGCAAATTTTCCGTTCTTTGAACTATCCTAATTGGCTGTTTTATTCCTTTAAGGGAATCTACTCATGCAAATCACTGGAATAAAAGTAATACAAGATTAAACAAATTAATTTTTCTATTTGATTTGTGCAGCTAATCTTGTCATGAAATATGATAAATTTTGAGCAAATAAACAAATACAACTTTATTAATGTTAAAATCATGAGTAGGTATTTGTTAGAGTCGTTTTGTTGACTCGTTCAATTTCAGCAAGTAGTTCAGAATCAGAATCAGTTATTGTCATTAAACATACAGATGCAATAGAGTCAGGTTTCTTAAAAATAGTTACAATGAGCTAATAGGCTACCTGTCCTAATACTAATCAGTCTGTCATGTCCTCAAGAGACATCTCCAAAAATTCACTTACACTAAACAAAGGGAGGGATTAACTATCAGCCAGTTATAAATGTACTTTGAAAATGTTGTTTCGTTTAAATCCTATGTTGTAGGAGGCAGTCTGTTAAACAATTTTATGTTAAATACCACTATTTAAAAGTTGTACTTAGCCTACAACGTTCTACGTACACATGGTGACTAGATCAGATCTAGTAAAATGGTCATGGATCTGGTTTGACAGAATACAGGTTTTTTATACATAAACTAAACTAACAAATATATACACATTAACAATAGTCCAGATTTTAATTTCTTTGAACAAGGGTTTACAATGCTCATTCCAACTGGAATTTGTTAAAATCCTCACAGCCTTTTTTTCGTACAACTACTACTGTAAGGGGAAAAAAGAAGTGCCCTCGAGTTTGAACCCATATATCTCTGGAATGGATTTACCGATTTTAATGAAATAAATGTTAAACTGAAGCTTTACTAAATATATTTTGTGTGATAATAATAAAAATAAACGGTATCAGGAAACTGACACATACTTTCTCCCTTTTAGCCCAACTGTAATGAATAAATTACTTTTTATTTACTAAATATAGAATACAAAGCACGGTCGAATGTACAGAATCTTGTAAACAAGTTGTTTTACAAAACATCCACCCAAATCCCTTGTTTGGAGGCCCTACAGAATTCATTGCTACACTCGTGGTTTTAAGAGGGGAAATGCCCCCTTTCCCCCCCCCAGGGTTATTAAGGGGCAACATATTTCGAATTTCCTCTGTTGGTCAATGCTAACTTGACAAGCATATCAAGTTTGAATGATACTGATCATTAAATAAGAGAGAAATAGTAATTTTTGTATTCCCCATAAGAATAACATTGGACAACGTTTACCGCAAAATTAAAATTTAAATTTTCTCCGCAACCAACAATCGTAGAATAGTAATTAAAAATACTAAATTATTTAGTTTGTTGAGCTTTTTTTAATGGTGAATATTAACATTTTTTAAATTTATGTTTTTCTATGAAAAATCCGCACTAAAAGTTAAGTTTAACATTTATTGTACAAAAACCCCTTGAGCAATCGTTATACAATTTTTGTGAAGTAATATCTGGTTTATTTTAAATATATTCCTAAGGTTTCGTAATTTTATCATTAACATTTTTAATCCTATTGTTAATTTTGTAAACGTTTACTAAAACCGCTGTTTACATGCCAACAATTTCGTTAAAAACACCAGTGTGCTTGTTATTACATAGGTACGAATAATAACACAACATTGGTATGATCTGATAAAATCTGTATGTACAACGAGTTTTTATTTGTTAGCATTTTTTTCTCCCGTGCTCCGCAAGGGATCGATACAACAATTCCCTACCGAGAGGAAGCGCGCCGCGCGCCGGCCACAGTTCGTTGCCCTTTCTTTTTCGGGTTTTACTGGAATGTTCGGAGGCAAGGGGTTGGCGGTGACTCTTAGAGTTCATATTAGTCACGTCACTAGAGGTTTCTAGAAATATGCGTAATCTTGGGACAACAACGTCGGCCATCAGTGCATCAGTTCACTTCGTTTGGATTTTTTAGCACTGAACATCTACTCAAAAATGCCTCCGCGACAAGTTTTTTCAGAAGGTGAAATACAGATGGTAATAAGTGCGATTTGTTTTTTCCGAGCGGAAAAAGAAAAGTGCGGCACAAACGTTACCCGGTGTATAAATACGTAGCCAAGTGTTTAAATATTGGATTAAGAACTGTGAAGAAGAATGCATCGGACTACAGCGAGAACGTAGCGACCGGATCACAACCAATGAAGAATGCACGAGTCTCTCTAGGACGCACAAAAATTAAAGTAGACCAGTTTACTGTAGGTGCTATACGCAGGTACATATATGATTTTTATATAACCAAGATGTTTCCGACAATCGAGAAATTAAAACATAAACTTGAAGACACATCCCGGATTTTTCTGCTATGACAACCAGAACATTGCGAAACCTTGTGAAGGAAATTGGATTTTGTTTTAAAAACTAAATCGGAAACCAATTTTGATGGAGTCAGTTTCCGTCGCAGCGTCCAGGTATGAATATTTGAGGAAGATTCGGTCTTTGCGTTCAGAAGGCTATAAAATATTTTATACAATACCTGAAACCTGGTGCGGACAGAACCACACTATGCACTACGGATGGCAAGAACAAATTGTTGAAGCTTTGAATACTACAAACTATGACCAGTACCGAAGAGTCCTTCAAGAAGTAAATGGTTGGCGAGGAGGTTTTAAAACTCCAACAGGGGCGGGAAAACGCGTCATCATACTCCATATCGGCAGCGAGGACGGATTTCTCCCAGAAGGCGAGCTTTGTTTCATTGGGAAGAAGGGTACTTCCGATTACCACAACGAAATGAATGCTAAACATTTCCATGAGTGGTTTCGACGTATTTTATGAATACACAACAACAAAATCAGCGATAGTTATCGATCAAGCTCCCTATCATAAACAACTGGACCCTGAAACAAAAAATCCTACGATCGTGGTCGAAGAAGGATATTTTAGAATGGATTCAGAAGAGGAATATTGCTTTACCACAACACGCAACAGAATTCTTACAACTCACAAAAGCTGCATTAATTGAACATGCCAAACCTCATTTCGGTGTTACAAAGAAGATGCTGGACAATATAATTGAAGAGACGAACCCAGATGTTAAACTGATATGGCTCCCAGTAGTAGCACACTGCGAATTAAATGCTATTGAGTTGATCTGGGCATTTGTCAAAAACAGCATTGCAAAAATCAACAGAAGAAATGCTGCCGAAAAGGGTGGTAGCATAACAGTGGCGAGGGATTTGTGTAGTGAAATATTACAAACTGTTACGCCGGAGCTATGGAAAAAGTGTGTAAAACACGCTCAGAATACTGAAGATCAATATTGGGAAAAAGACAATTTGTCTGACGAAGTTCCACTTGCCCAACCGGTTGTTGTTAATCTACAAGAAGATTCGGACTCGGGCTCGGAATATGAATTTGAAGTGAACATGGAGGGAGACCTTTCTGAGATGGAAGACGACTAGTAGAAAAAAATATAGCGTATCATAGAAAAACAAAATAATAAAATGTAAAAAAATATAAAATAGCAAAACACCAAAAATATATAAAACAGTAAAACCTCAAAAAAGTATAAAATATTAAAACAAAAAAAAAACATTAACAAAAACCATTTTTAAATCTGCCGTTGGAGGTCCAAAGCCCTCATGAAAAAACTGATGGGAATCGGTCATACTGAACGGCTAATATATAAAAGTATACAATGAAAATAAACCTAATCACAGTAACGCTAATTTATATGAGCGTGCGGATTTAAAAACTATTGCCATGGTGCCTTTGTACAGCGGGGCTGGCGCGCGGCGCGCTTCCGCTTGGTAGGGAACTGTCGTATTGATCCCTTGCGGGGCACGGGAGAAAAAAATGCTAACAAATAAAAACTCGTTGTACATACAGATCTTATCAGATCATACCAATGTTGTGTTATTATTCGTACCTATGTAATAACAAGCACACTGGTGTTTTTAACGAAATTGTTGGCATGTAAACAGCGGTTTTAGTAAAGGTTTACAAAATTAACAACAGGATTAAAAATGTTAATGATAAAATTACGAAACCTTAGGAATATATTTACAATAAACCAGATATTACTCCACAAAAACTTTAGAACGATTGCTCAAGCGGATTTTGTACAATAAATGTTTAAACTTAACTTTTAGTGCGGACCTTCGGAAAACCACCGGGTAAATCCATTCCAGAGATATATGGGTTCAAACTCGAGGGCACATCTTTTTTCCCCTTACAGTAGTAGTTGTACGAAAAAAAGGCTGTGAGGATTTTAACAAATTCCAGTTGGAATGAGTATTGTAAACCCTTGTTCAAAGAAATTAAAATCTGGACTATTGTTAATGTGTATATATTTGTTAGTTTAGTTTATGTATAAAAAACCTGTATTCTGTCAAACCAGATCCATGACCATTTCACTAGATCTGATCTAATCACCATGTGTATGTAGATCGTTGTAGGCTAAGTACAAAATGTAAAGAAGTTCACAATCATGCTGGCACTTGGGTATTCGTATGAGGTTTTTTCTTTATAGTTGGTGGAAATCATCATCAACGTAATAGACGGAGTTTTCAAGCAAAATGTTTTTTAATTTATTTAAATCTTTTCTTAATTCCATTGCTAATTTGTATTTTTTTTGTATGTGATTAATCGATTTTCCAGATGTATATATATATATATAATTGATCTTTCGTACAAAGTCATTCTATGAATATGATGTATTATTAAAGAATTTTTTTCTTGTATTATATTTGTTTGCAGTACTTGTTGAGATTCAGTAAATTAGCTTTTATTTTTTAAGACATATTTTGCTAAATAAAATATATACAGGCCGAATACAGTTAATATTTTTGAATTATTTAAAATAGTTGGGACATGATTCCGTCCGTGGTATATTTTAAATAATTCGGATTGCCTGTTTTTGAATTTTGAAAATTTTTATTTTGTTCTCTGATGAAGTGCCAAACCAAATTATTAAACAATAGGAAAGTTTGTTTTGAAAATATGTTATTCATAAAATTTCTCTACTTAGAGACTTAGACAAAACTCTTAAACAGTAACACCATGAACTTAGTTTTTTAGATGTTTTTTAAATATTACTGCTCCAATTTAATTGACTGTCAATTAAAACAACCAGAACTGATATTTCTTCTACAGTAGGAATTGTTGTAACATTATTTTTTCGTTTTGTTCTTTTTTGAATTTCATGCTCAGAATATGAGTCTTAGGTTTCTTCAGTGCCAATCCATTTGCATTAAACCACTGGTCTATATCAAGCAGAGACTCGTTTATTCTATTCTGCAGATCTTTGAAGCTTTCTGATGATACCACTAAGCTGGTGTCATCAGCAAATTGGACAATTTGGCTGGCTTTAACATTAAATAGCATATCAGCAACATATATAATAAATAATAGTGGCCCCATAATAGATCCTTGTGGCACGCCAAATTTTAAAGTTTTAAATTCTGGTTCGGATGATTTATTTTTTAATTTAATTTTTACTAATTGTTTCCTATTGCTTAGGTATGAATGGAAAAAATCTCCTGCTACGCCTCTTATACCATAAAATTGTAACTTTTCAAGTAGTGATTTGTGAAAAGCTTTTGACATATCACATATAATTGATGCTGTGAATTGATTTTGTTCAATATTTTCAATATTTTATTACCAATATTTTTTTAATTTTAATAATTATTAATTTTATTTTCAGATTAGTATATTTCATTAATGTGTTTAAAGTAGACGTATTTCTTCGAAAACCATATTGTTCGGTATATTTAATATATTATATTTATCTATAAAATTAATAAGTCTCTCATATGCCAATTTTTCTAAGATTTTTGAGAATGATGGCAGGATGGATATTGGCCTAGAGTTTTCCAAAGTATTCGTCCCATTCTTCTTTTTAATTGGAATAACAACTGATAGTTTTAACACTTTCACTGCTGCAAACATGTTTACACATGAAATTTTCATAGGTTTCTATGTTGAGAAAAAACCCCGATCGGGATCCGCTGCAGCCAACGCGTTAAAAGATCAGGAAATACAGCAAATTGTAAACATACATTAAAGATATAAAAAAGGTGTGGGACTATTGAATATATGCATTGATTGATTAGATGAACAGATATACCATCCCAGCCTGCAGTATGTTTATCTTCTAAATCCTTAACGATTTGAATGATTTCATTATTGTTTGCAGGTGATAAATAGATTGTATTTTTGTTGCATTTATTGTATTTTGAAAAATATGTTTTTGCCTGATCGCAATTAGGATTAGGATTTAAAAAACTTGTTATGTTTTAAAAGAATTCATACAACTCATTTGCTAAATTTGGATTTGAATCATCTGCAGGTATGGTAGTTGTCTTTATTCTTATCAGTCCCCAATTCAGCCTCGACAACATTCCACATAGCCTTACTTTTGTTTTTAAAATTCATAATATAATTTTCATTTGCATTAACTTTGCACTTTTTCACCATATTTTGTAGTAATGATTTATATTTTTTTTAAATACAGTTATGCCTGATGGGTCTTTTGGTGCTCTTTGCTGAAAAAAATAAATGCCTTTTAATTTTATTCAGTAATTTGATCTCTTCATTTATCCATCGTTGGTATGCTTTTGTTCTTTTTTTCTTCACCTTTTTTATGGGTATTGTTTCATCCAGGGCCGAAATAAAATGTCCAAAAATGTTTTATAGCAATCATTTATGTATTTTTGTTTGTCTTCGTCTGTACTTCTAAGAGAATATAATTTTGGTCAATCCTCACTTTCTAGTTTTTTTATAAACAATTCAATATTTTTTGGGGAAAATATTCTTTTTTCCTCATATGACGGCGAAAAAGCCTTTTTAAATTCTTCAATTCCAATAAACTGTGATCCATGATCTGAAAAACTAGAATTAGCAATAAAAGAAATTACAAATTGAAGATTTTTAAATATGTTGTCGATGCACGTCTTTGAATCAGAAGTAATCCGTGTTGGTTTACTTATATTAGGAATCAAACCATAACTTTTTAACAAAGCAATAAATCTTGAAGAATATTTGGAGTTCCTAAGTAAATCAACATCAAAGTCACCACCAATAATAACTTTACAGTTAAATTTACAGTTTGATCTAAATATTTTAATTAATACGTCTTCCAGTTTTAAAATAAATTCTTCAAAATTATTTTGATATGGTGTCCAGTACAAACACAAAATTAATAAATTGAGTTTCAAACTTTCTGCTGCAGAGATTTCACAAATATTTTTGACTGGCAGTGAAGTTAGGTCTGTTCTTTCAAAAAAAGTTCAAAAATACTATCATTTAAAAGAATACAGCTGCCACCTCTTTCATGATATTCCTTATAAAAACCAGATATGGATTTAAAGTTATCTAATTTATTCAGTACAAAATGATTAGTTTTAGGTACCCAGTGTTCGGTGAGCATGATAATAGTTAAGTGCCTGGAAACAGATTTCAAAAATAATTCCAGTTCTTCATATTTGTTATATTGATTTTTACAAATTCCTTGAATGTTCAAATGCATTATATACTCACATTTATATATGCCTCATTATAACATTTATTTGTTTTCATACTAGAATCTTCTATGTTTGATTGGTAACTGCTTTCTAAGTTAAATTTAGATAATTTGTGCAAGTCTGATTTTTGTTATTCAAGATGTTAAACTCTGGTTCTTCAGTTATTTTAATTAGATTATAACTGAAATGAGTTGAAGGCACTTTCCTAATTTTTATTTTCTCCACGCCGTCTGCTACCCTTATTGGTTTCCTGCTTCAATTTTGATGATAGTGCTAACGTTTTAGTTAGCGCTCATCCTGCAATATAGGATCCTTTCCTATTCAAGCGTAATCCATCTCTACTTATTCATTTTTAATTAAATTGTTTAGGTTACAAAAAATTGCATTGACGTCAGTGCACATCCATCTTAAATTTCTGTTTATTCTTATGATTAAACTGGGATGTAAATCTCTTTGGTAAAGCAGACTATTAACTATTATCAATGAATTTGGGAAATAGGTTTTCATATCTCTAACCAACGTGTAGAGTTCCACCATAACATCTTCAGGATTACCGTAGGTAGGATAGATTATTGGTACCTACGTTTAGCATTATTAAGTTAGGCTTAAATGCAAGTTCCTCCTTCATTGTTTTAAGTTAATGCTTCAGTCCGCCGGCTTTAATTCCTTTATATATCTTCAGGACCGCATTCGGAATTTTTGCATGTTTGAGAATTGAGTTCCCAAGAATTAAAATGCCATCTTTCTCCAAATTTGTTTGTTTTATAGAACTCCTTGCCGTCACATGAAGCTCAGCTGTTACAAGGAGCTTCAGTACATACATAGGCTTAGGAGTTCATACAATAACCAATAGGCTAAAAGCAATAGACTTTGTCTATAACTGTAAGAGGATATTGGGTAAGATCTTCAGAAAAGTTGTAGGATTTATTTTATAATTTAAATTTACCAAATTTTCGCCACATATGAATATGTTCTACTGACCTGAAAACTAACGTAAAATGTTGCACCAGGATTAACGTACTGAAAATAGCAATCTTCTTTTCCGGGATCTATGTGGACTTTGTAATCCATTGCAACTGCCGGTAAGTTTTCAAACCAATTGACAGCATTCTCTTGTTCAGTAGTATCAAAAATTGAGAACAACAAGAGTATGATAAAATACAAACATGAGAATCCGCTACTTAATCCCATTGTACCATATGCGTAAACAAGACCAACACGGGCAACGGGGCAACAACAACAATTTTATGGTTATGAAAAAGAGAAAGTTCCGTCGTCTGCAACTTGTTGTATTTGTGGCATCTGCATCACTGGCAACACAGACCAAGGCCAATTTGATCCTCAGTATAGCCAAATTTAAATTTCAGTGCTGCATACTATCACTGTGCTCAGAGGTCACGCAATTTTTCCGTAAAATTATGAAAAGCTAATGATATACTTACGAAATGGGAGGAAAATGGTCAGTTGGCATTTTCATGGTTGGGCCAACGAACTTATCGTTGGGTAGGCCGCGTTGGCAAATCCAACCATAGTAGATGTTGGGCCGACAAACTTATCGTTTGGTAGCCCACGTTGGTAAATCCAACCATAGCAGACGTTGGACCATCAAAAGCTATTGTTTGCAAATATCCTACCTCCGGTGGTATTTGAACAATCCGTTTTCCATTTACCACACCTCTTCGCCACGGTCGTTAAGATCCAAGGTTCGTAGAGCTTTCAGCCCAGGTATGATCATTTGCATAAAAGTAATGTTTGCAAAGGAAAGATGTCTTACGAGGGCGTCCAGCTAGCTGATGCATAAATCGACAACATAGTAAAAGTATTGCCAACCTTACAGGGGATAAGAATAAGAATGGTACAGCTATTTTTAAATTGTTACTGGACATGCAAAACGAAAGTTTAAACCCATAATCCATTAATACAAATAAATCAAAACAATTATTAGTTTCATGAAATAGAAGCTGATAAAATTATGTAATTAGTTAAACAATGTTTATTTTAATTACAATGATGAGGAAAATATGGTACGCGTACGATAAATATCGTGTTTCCAGCAACACTGCAGATTGGATTAGTGATCACGTGACCTTCCAGCTGTTTTACGAGGTCTCTTCCGGTTAAGTAGAAAACCTTAAATAGATGACTCAGCACACCTGGTCTGAAAGCTCTACGAACCTTGGGTTAAGATCGGGGAATCGTCAAGATGTTGGTGCTGCTCGGTGAATGGTGATATTGTTGGTAGTATGGGTGCCACTGTGAGCAATCTTTGGGGTCTTGTCAAGTAACTGTGTTCTTCAATGAATTCATTTAAATTATAGTAAGGTTTATTTAGCAGGTATTTTTTTTAAAGAATGGTTTTTTTGTATTGATTTTAAGTGTTTAGGGAAGAGATTAAAGAGTTTTGTTCCCATGTATTGTGGGGTTGAGCTTGTTTTATGGAGCCTATGTTGTTATAAGTTTATATTTAATTTATTTCTCAAGTTATGTTGGTGGCAATCTTGTATAATATATATTCCCATGTAACAACCGTTGTTGGTGTTACATTATGTTAACTTTATTATTATTATATAAATAAATATATTAAATAATAATTAATTTAAAAGGCTTTTTTTACTAGCCTTTACCGTCAATGTCATTCTCCTCTCGTTGGTTTATAACTATCTACACTTAACTTTCCTTATTGATACTTCCATACTAGGTTCTTGTTTGGTTAATATGGTTATGTTTATGTTTGTGTTTTCAATTTTAACTGTAATCTGTAGAGCCGGTTCACGGCAAGCTATGTTGTTTGTTTAGTCTATATTAGTTGAAATTCTGATTTTATCACCTCTTTTGTTTTACAATGCCAACTTGGAACCAGATTCAATCTCAGTTAAGGAATCCCAACAACCCAGTTGTGTTTTTTGACATAAGTGTCGGAGCAACGGTATGTAGGCTATGATTACTGTTTTTGAATACCTAACTTAGTTCTTTTTAACCCATTCAATATGCCAAAAATGTGCTAAGCCCTACCTCAGTAGCTTATAATATTATATAGAACTATAGTAGTAATTGTTATAATAAATGTTCAATTATTATAAATTATCTAACGATGAATTAACTTGTCTATATGTCTATGGAGAAGCCTGGCGGGAAATTTTTATCGGACTTCACAGACTACTTTTGTGCAGTATTAACTTGAGCTCTACTGAAATTAAGTACCACCGATAGAAACAAACTATACCAACGTAGGTAAACTAAACCAGGCACGTAGGTACCTGGCACAAAACGTAGACTGCTCCTTTTTCGTTATCGCTGTTTTACGTTGACTTGGTGACACTTGGACTTTGGATAGGCCTTTGTTATATTTGGATATACTTACTGGCATTGGCATATTGCTTGTTATATTTACAACAGGAACAGAACGGGAATAGATGCCGATGTGGTCCAGATCGTGTCCTACATAGGCTCATGAGAGGGGTAATAATGAGCGGAACTGAGCACCCTAGTCCTAATTAAATCAAATCAAATAATTCTTTATTCAGTCATAATAACACATTACATGTATTTGAATAACGTCACAGAAGTATGCACATTAGTTACAAATTAAAACTAAAACTGAAGGTTTACACTCACAAGTATAGTAAAACAAAACACTTTGCAAAGTAAAGGTCAGTGCTGAAAAATATTTTATCGCAAAATCAAATATTTGATTTTGTATTGTAGTCTATCAGATACAATACAAATATTTGGAGTTTGAATGAATGTTTAAAGTTTTAAATTTATAAATTATTTTAACAAATAAGTTAACAGGGATATTTAATTAAAACATCTTTTAGTAATCTTTTAAATTGATTAAAGTTACTCTCCAGTCTTACGGGTACCGGTAAGTGTTGAAAGAACTTCAGTCCTGCATAAGATTTTTTTGTTTGTATAAAATTCTAAGTTGTGGCGAGGTAGATTAATTTTAAATCTGGTATTATAACTGAGTATTCTGTTTGAAGTGGATGATATTTGAAGTTGCTTTGGTACTTTGGTATTATACGGATGCCACCCTTATGCAGCGCGCTGCGGCAGTTATGTTAAGATGGGTTATCATAAAAATGATTGTAGGACTTTCCTTGTTTTGTTACGAATCGAATGATACCTGATGAGTCATACTTCCGGCCGCCAAACCCCCTCCAAATAGGCCAAGGTCAGGTCGTTGACCGGAGCACGCGCATCACCTGTCACCGGCTGTATCTGGGTCAGTGTCATGAGTGATTTATTGCCGTGCACTACGTTACATTTGTTTTCATAATGAGTGACATTCTTTTGGTGTGGGATTTACCTCAAAATGAAGAGGAAACCGTACGTATTTTTATGATAACCCATCCTAACATAACTGCAGCAGCGCGTTGTATATTTGGCGGAGTACCTGTGGCGATCGGGTCTGGCTGCTAGCGGCGGCGACGCATTCAACACGATCCTAGCGGACATCGCTGCCTTTTGGGAGGCACAACACAAAGACCGCTCATCAGAATGATGTAAAATTTGTACAGTAAGTAAATAAAAGTACGTTTTTTCGAATTATGTAGTTATCCTTTGTATCCGGTAAAAATTTAACCTCCAAAAATAGTGGCATCCGTATAATACCAAAGTACCGTTGCTTTATGTAAATAGTTGTTTCATAAATATATAAATTGTATACTGTTAAAATTCCCAAATCACAAAAAAAATTTCTCAACTTAATCTGTTCTTTTAAGCTTCATGATTACACGAATAGCTCTCTTTTGTTGAATTAGGATTTTATCAAGATTGTTTTTTCATAAATAGCGATTCCAAAAGATATGTTACAGTGAAGAACAGAATAATAGATGATTTTTAGAGTTTCCAAATTGCAAATCCTGGACATCTGTCGCAGAGCATCAATACCAGAAGTTAATTTTTAACTACATGACTAATATGATCATCCCAAGAGAGATTTTTATCAATAATTAGACCAAGAAACTTTGTTCGGTCTACTTGTACTATTCTTGATCTCTTTTTATAAAAATATTAGATTCAAATTTTGTTCTTGATTGTTTGGTCGAAAAGGATATAAAACAAATTAGACTTATTTACATTTATGAGAAGATTTTTGTATCTAGAAAGTCTTTAGTGGACAAAAGGCTTTTAGATGAAGACTGTTCAATGTGTGATTGTGATTTTCCTGTAAATATAAGATATTAGAATCATCAGCATTATAGACACATAGAACCATCACTCCCAGTAATCGTCTCTGGCATACCCCTGATGTAACAAAGAAAGAGTAAGGGGCCTAAGATCGATCCCTGGAGCACTCCGTATGGCAGTGTTTGATGATGAGATCTAAATTGTTCAATGTATCCTGTGTTATTACGTTCTACAATATAATCACTTCCACAAACTGCTGTCTATTTTCTAGGTAAGAAGTAAACCATCTAAGATCTTTTCCACAAATTCCAAGTTAATTTATAGTTGTTAATAGCTTACCTACTATGTGAGACACTGTCAGATGCTCTACTAAAATCTAAAAATACTCCTACAACTTTTTCACCTTTATCTACTGCACTAATGATTGATTCTATAAATTCTATGCCAACAGTTGTTGTGGACTTTCCTGATCGAAACCCGTGTTGCTCTTTATCCAATATTTTATTGGTTTCAAGGTATAGGGATAGCTGGATGTAAACAATGCGCTCAAATATTTTTGAAAAAAAAAACAGGTAAAAGGGAGACAGGACGATAGCACGAGGGATCTGTAATACTACCCTTTTACTTTCTCCCCTTATACATAGTACAGGGTGTTTCAAAAAGAATCATCTAATTTAGAAAAATCATAGCTATTCATCTGTGAATCCGATGTGCTCGAACAATGTACTGTTAGAAAGAGGAAGCTCTGGAGTTTAACGTCGTTTCCGCCAGGTAGCAGTAGCGCGCTTCTGTCAACGCCCAGCTCAGTAGTTGTCAAAATGGCGTCTGCACAACGGAAAGCGTTTTGTGTTATACGGTTTGCTAGATGCGAGTCTGTGATTTCCGTGCAACGTGATTTTCGTACCACATATGGTGTTGATCCTCCTACAGCCCAGAGCATAAGAAGATGGTATAAGCAATTTAGTGATACAGGCTGTCTCTGTAAAGGCAAATCATCAGGTCGTCCCCGTGTGTCCAATGAAGACGTGGAGCGCATCCGCCAGAGTTTCACCCGTAGCCCGCAAAAATCCACTCGCCGTGCTGGTAGGGAACTTAACATTCCTTCGACATCTGTATGGCGTGTTTTGCGCCGCCGTTTGCGTTTTAAACCGTACAGGATTCAATTACTACAAGCTTTGCATGAAGGTGACAAAGTACGACGTGTTCAGTTTTGTGAGTTTATCCAAAGCCAGATGGCAGTAGATGATGAGGAAAATGATGATCGAGATTTGGTATCACGCATAGTGTTTAGTGACGAGGCAACTTTCCATTTGAGTGGAAAAGTTAACCGCCACAATGTGAGAATATGGGGGACCGAGCAACCACACCAAATTGTACAGCATGAGCGAGATTCCCCAAAAGTTAATGTTTTTTGTGCAATCTCACGGAATAAAGTGTATGGTCCCTTTTTCTTTGCTGAGAACACTGTTACGGGAATAACATATCTCGATATGTTAGAAAACTATCTCTTCCCTCAATTGGAAACAGATTCTGATGACTTCATATACCAACAGGACGGTGCCCCACCACACTGGAATCTTCATGTGAGAGAGTTTTTAAGTGGTAGGCTTCCTCAAAGATGGATCGGCCGTACTGGACCTAATGATTCCGCGTTAAGTCACTGGCCTCCAAGGTCACCGGACCTTACTGTTTGTGATTTCTTTTTGTGGGGGTTTGTAAAAGACAATGTTTATATCCCTCCCCTTCCAACAACATTGGTTGAACTGAAGAACCGCATTAGAGCAGCCATCGAATCCATCACTCAAGATATGCTAGCTAAGGTGTGGGACGAATTTGAATATCGTATAGACATATGCTGTGCATCTAAAGGGGGCCATATTGAGCACCTGTAAATGGTATGTAAAAAAACTTTATTAGTTGTCCTTTAATATGAAATTAACCTCATGTCCATATGATCATTAGTTTTGAAATTATAAACCTTTAAAATCGGATGATTCTTTTTGAAACACCCTGTATATGGAGAAAGTATTGTTTTCGTAAAAATTTTCGAATTTGAGTTGTTAGTGGAAATATTCGTTTTGGTGCTCCCTGAACCCAAAAAAGTGTTTTTTACGTGATGTATGTCTGTGTGTGTGTGTGTCCGTGTGTGTGTGTGTGTGTGTGTGTGTGTGTGTGTGTGTGTGTGTGTGTGTGTGTGTGTGTGTCTGTGTGGATGTGTACAGAGCTAGAGCCTTAACCAATGGGCCGATTTTTATGAAATTTGGCATGTAGGTACTAATCCACGATATCTCCAGGCGTTTTTTTCATTTTTTTGAATTTTTGATTTTTAAGGGTAATTATCCCCCAAAAATCACCAAAAAACATGAAAAATCCAAATTTCTCAAAAACGGCTCTAACGATTTTAATTAAACTTTAGTCGTTTGTATAACTTTAGTTTTCCAACAAAATGGCACCACCCGCATTCCTGTGAAAATTCGGGTTCAGAAATTACAGGACTTAAAACATCAAAAATTCAGTTTTTTGATTTTCCATAAAAAGACATAAATATAAAAAAATATTACTATTCACCATTAAAAAGAGCTCAAAAAACTAAATAATTTAGTATTTTGAATTACTATTCTACGATTGCTGGTTTCGGAGAAAATTGAGATTTTCATTTTGCGGTAAACGCAGTACGTTGTACCCATGTTATTCTTATGGGGAATAAAAAAAAATACTATTTCTCTCTTATTTACTGATCAATTTCATTCAAACTTGATATGCTTGTCAAGTTAGTATTGACCAACAGAGGAAATTCGAAATATGTTGCCCCTTAATAACCCTGGGGGGGGAATAGGGGGCATTTCCCCTCTTAAAACCACGAGTGCAGCAATGGATTCTGTAGTGCCTCCAAAGCAGGGATTTGGGTGGATGTTTTTTAAAACAACTTGTTTACAAGATTTTCTGTACATTCGACCGTGCTTTGTATTCTATATTTAGTAAATAAAAAGTAATTGTTGGGCTAAAAGGGAGAAAGTATGTGTCAGTTTCCTGATACCGTTTATTTACTTTCTCCCCCTATACATAGTATATGGAGAAAGTATTGTTTTCGTAAAAATTTTTGAATTTGAGTTGTTAGTGGAAATATTCATTTTGGTGCTCCCTGAACCCAAAAAAGTGGTTTTTACGTGATGTCTGTCTGTGTGTGTGTGTGTGTGTGTGTGTGTGTGTGTGTGTGTGTGTGTGTGTGTGTGTGTGTGTGTGTGTGTGTGTCTGTGTGGATGTGTACAGAGCTAGAGCCCTAACCTATAGGCCGATTTTTATGAAATTTGGTATGTAGGTACTAATCCACGATATCTCCAGGCGTTTTTTTCATTTTTTTGAATTTTTGATTTTTTAAGGGTAATTATCCCCCAAAAACCGCCAAAAAACATGAAAAATCCAAATTTCTCGAAAACGGCTCTAACGATTTTGATTAAACTTGACTGGTTTGTAGGACTTTAGGTTTCCAACAAAATGACACCACCCGCATTTCTGGAAAAATTCGGGTTCAGAAATTACAGGACTTAAAACATCCAAAATTCAGTTTTTTGGATTTTTCAGAAAAAATCATAAATTTATGTTAAAAAAGATTACTATTCACCATTAAAAAGAGCTCAAAAAACTAAATAAATTAGTATCTTAAATTACTATTCTACGATTGCTAGTTGCGGAGAAAATTGAAATTTTCATTTAGCAGTAAACGCAGTACGTTGTCCAATGTTATTCTTATGAGGAATACAAATACCCCCGTAGCAGCAAACCTGCGTACTCAGCGAATTTCCAATGTATCTTAATACCACATAAAGCCACATACCAAGTTTCATCAATATACATTCATAAATAAACGATTTATGACATTTTAATTATTCTCCATAAGAATAACATGGCGGCTGAGTATGCAGGTTTGCTGAAGCAAGGAGCACAAAAAAGGGGTTTTATACAAATATCAATATAACTCATGTAGGTAAAGCCATATACCAAATTTCATTAATTTATTTTCATAATGAAGGGAGATAACACGTTACTTATTCTCCATAAGAATAACATGGGGCTGAGTACGCAGGTTTGCTGCTACGAGAGCCATTCGTAAAAAATTGTTTTTTTGAGCAAATATCAATGGTCCACAACCAGATGAAGTCGTATACCAAGTTTCATCAGTATACGTTCATAAATAAGCGAGATATAAAATTTTTATTTTCCTCCATAAGAATAACATTAGACAACGTACTGTGTTTAGCACTTTCAATATCTCGGTAACCAATTGACGTAGAGAAATGATCAAAATACCAAATTGTGTGTTTTTTTAAGCTGAATCCAATGGTAAAAACTAAAATTTGACTATTTCCAAAATTGTATGTAAAAAATTCAAAAAACCCATTTTTGGGGTACAAAACCCCCCCCCAACCCCCCAAAATACCCCTTCGGATAGAGCGATCTGGCTGGTTTTTGAACTTAAAGTCATAAATGTTGCTTTACACGTTTATACCAAATTTCATCAATATCGGATAATTTTTACGAGAGTTATCGTGCTCACGGACACACATATATATATATATATATATATATATATATATATATATATATATATATATACAGTTTCGAACGAATGGTGTTTTTGGGACCTCAAAACGAAAAAAGTTATCATGGTCCCGGGCCTAGGTCTTACCATGCCGACTACGGTAATAGCTTCTTCCCTATAGGGGAAATTCGCTAAATACCCCCGTAGCAGCAAACCTGCGTACTCAGCGAATTTCCAATGCATATATATGTATCTTAATACCACATAAAGGCACATACCAAGTTTCATCAGTATACATTCATAAATAAACGATTTATGACATTTTAATTATTCTCCATAAGAATAACATGGCAGCTGAGTATGCAGGTTTGCTGAAGCAAGGAAGACAACAAATTGGGTTTTATACAAATATCAATATAACTCATGTAGGTAAAGCCACATACCAAATTTAATTAATTTATTTTCATAATGAAGGCAGATAACACGTTACTTATTCTCCATAAGAATAACATGGGGCTGAGTATGCAGGTTTGCTGCTACGGGAGCCTTGGGTAAAATATTGTTTTTTTGAGCAAATATCAATGGTCCACAACTAGATGAAGCCGTATACCAAGTTTCGTCAGTATACGTTCATAAATAAGCGAGATATAAAATTTGTATTTTCCTCCGTAAGAATAACATTAGACAACGTACTGTGTTTAGCACTTTCAATATCTCGCAATATCTCGGTAACCAATTGACGTAGAGAAATGATCAAAATACCAAATTGTTTGTTTTTTTAAGCTGAATCAAATGGGAAAAATAAAATTTGACTATTTCCAAAATTGTATGTAAAAAATTCGAAAAACCCATTTTTGGGGCACAAAACCCCCCCAAAATACCCCTTCGGATAGAGCGATCTGGCTGATTTTCGAACTTAAAGTCATAAATGTTGCTTTACACGTTTATACCAAATTTCATCAAAATCGGATAATTTTTACGAGAGTTATCGTGCTCACGGACACACATATATATATATATATATATATATATATATATATATATATATATATATAGATATATATATATATATATATACAGTTTCGAACGAATGGTGTTTTTGGGGTCTGGGGACCTCAAAACGAAAAGTTATCATGGTCCCGGGCCTAGGTCTTACCATGCCGACTACGGTAATAGCTTCTTCCCTATAGGGGAAATTCGCTAAAATAACTATTTCTCTCTTATTTACTGATCAATTTCATTAAAATTTGATATGCAGGTCAAGTTAGCATTGACCAACAGAGGATGTTCGAAATGTGTTGCTATTTAACCCTGGGGGGGCAAGGGGGCATTTCCCCTCTCTAAACCACTGTGTGTAGCAACGGACTCTATAGTGCCTCCCAAAAAGGGATTTGGGTGGATATTTCTGAAAACAACTATTTTAGACAATTGTCTGTACATTTATCTATACTTCATATTCTATATTCAGTAAATAACAAATATTTTTGTCATTAAAGTTTGGCTAAAAGGGAGAAAGTATGTGTCAGTTTCCTGATACCGTTTATTAAAAATGGGAATAACTTTTGCCAGTTTTAATTTGAATGGGAAATACCCGAGATGAGCGAAGAATTTATTAAGTGTGTCAATGGTTTCAAAATAAAAAGTAATGATTTCTTTATTAGAGTATTAGGTATTTCATCATACCCTGAAGAATACCTACTGTTGTCACTGCCTATTTCCTGTATAGTTTTGGCCTCATCAAATTTGAGCTTATCACAATTTTAGTTGGCAATAGTAGCTTTTACATATTATAATGTTTACATATAATATATGGAAATGATTTCAGGAGATTGGGAGGATGGTAATGGAATTATTTGCTGATGTTGTGCCGAAAACCAGTGAGAACTTCAGACAGTTTTGTACAGGGGAGTATCGCAGGGATGGTGTCCCTCTGGGGTACAAAGGAGCTACTTTTCATAGAGTCATAAAGGATTTCATGATTCAAGGTGGAGATTTCGTAAATGTAAGTTATTTTTGTGATAAAGTTTTATTGTTATGACTTACAAATTATCAGCAATTGGCTTTATTTTATTGATAACACTTATTATAGCTTTTTCGGAGGGTAAGTTACTTCACTCTCCACTGCCATCTCAGCGGGTGACCACGGATATACTGCTACTAGTGTCTAGGTAGGTGGGAAATCAAACAAATTACAGGGCTAGTTACTGGATATGGGCACCTGAGGAAGGAAATGGGCATTTTTATTGGGGACCCAGCGTGCAGGAATGTGGACAGTCTGAAGTGCCTGTGGATTGTCTGCTCTTTGACTGCAATAAGCTGTTTCAGGTAAGAGATTCACTTAGCACTGTGGTGAGGGGTGTCTGCCCCTGAGGTGGGATGTCTATCTGCCTCAGGAGGAGCTCATCGGCTGTCTACAGCAGTTCATCAGGCTCATGCATATCGTTAGATTCTGAAACTACATTTACTGGGGGCGCAAGAAGCCCAAGTATCTAACGTGCCTAGTGACCATGTTCACCCTACTCTGAAATTAAATGAAATAGCTATATTTGACACCGGGAAGGAATGGGATTGTTCAATCCTTGGTCAATACTTAATTAATAAAAGGTAAGGATATTTTCATGTGTTTGTAACAGTGGAATAATCAACACATCTGTTTCGCAAAGTTTTCTTACGTCAATGACGCAAACTCAATAGTAACTTACTTATGTAGAAGGTCATATTGGCATGTTACTAGCAGCTGAAAAAAGGCTGCTCCACTGGAAGTGGAGACATTTCCTATATGAGCGCTGCCAGTGGAAAACTCTGAAATCACACCGAGCGCTACCCGTGGCAAATTTTAAAATCACAGCGCTGTATACTGCTTGTTGAATTGTAGGTTTTACTTAGTTCGATACGCTATGGTAGTCTAATGGATATGGCACTGGATTCACGATCATGCGGTCCCAGGTTCAGTTCTATCTCTTCGTGTTTACTTTTTGAGGTACCATTTTTTGTTATATTTTACACAAACCCATTTTTGTAATATGTTACAAAGAAAAGAGCCACCATACACCGCTTTGCGGAGTTAGGTTAGGTTAGTTTACTATAATTTTTTCGTAAATGTGCCTAATTTTATAGAAGATAAGTAGGTTTCTTCTGTTTGCATTTGAAAATATTACATTTCACTGGTAATTTAAGACACATTGTTTTCTCATAATAAAGGCATCTGTTGCGGTTAGTTCGTTTGTCATCAGATGAGTTCGGCTTCCTTCAGATGACAAAAGTCTCCATTTCCGGTGGAGCAGCCATTTTTTAGCTGCTAGTTTGGCATTTTGTGTAGCCTTTGTACAGTGGTGAGGGTTAAGTAAAGTGATTCATGGACTAAAATTATCCTCTCTATTTAGGTTCTCTTATTTGTAATCAATATTTTGTTGTTATTTTATGAAATAGTACTACACATAAAACAAATAAATATAATAGTCAGTCAGTTATCGCCCACAACATGGCAAATGTCCCTATCTTGAGAGGTAAGTAATGAGCTTTGTTACAGACCAGGGAGGTAATGACACATAGCGATACGATTACACTCCCGGTAGAGCTCAATCAGCTGTTCCAATAGCATCAGCTGTTGCATTTACAATTAAAGTTTTCACAAGATGCAATTATTGTTTGTTTTGATGCTGATATAAACTGAACCTGCAGTGCCGGTTCTTAAACTACTATTTTTTATATATTTACGTTGCCTATATTGTGAGGGGGGGCAATCAAATATTGTACGCGCCTCGAGTAGTAACGCCTTCTAGTGTTTAATCCACTCATGCTTTCAAGCACCGCCCTCACACTGTAATATGCTCTGACTACCCGAGGTGGGTAAATATCTATAATTGGGCAATCTATTTGTCGAGAAATTTTAAGTGCTCACTGTTTTGTGGGAAAATGTATGGTACTTTGGTATTATACGGATGCCACTATTTTTGGAGGTTAAATTTTTACCGGATACAAAGGATAACTACATAAATCGAAAAAACGTACTTTCATTGACTTACTGTACAAATTTTACATCAGTCTGATGAGCGGTCTTTGTGTTGTGCCTCCCAAAAGGCAGCGATGTCCGCTAGGATCGTGTTGAATGCGTCGTCGCCGCTAGCAGCCACACCCGATCGCCACATGTACTCCGCCAAACATACAGCGCGCTGCGGCAGTTATGTTAGGATGGGTTATCATAAAAATACGTACGGTTTCCTCTTCATTTTGAGGTAAATCCCACACCAAAAGAACGTCACTCATTATGAAAACAAATGTAACGTAGCGCACGGCAATAAATCACTCATGACACTGACCCAGATACAGGCGGTGACAGGTGATGCGCGCGCTCCAGTCAACGACCTGACCTTGGCCTATTTGGAGGGGGTTTGGCGGCCGGAAGTATGACTCATCAGGTATCATTCGATTCGTAATGAAACAAGAAAAGTCCTACAATCATTTTTATGATAACCCATCCTAACATAACTGCCGCAGCGCGCTGTATAAGGGTGGCATCCGTATAATACCAAAGTACCCAATATATTTAAGCTTGATGTAGGCTACAACAATGATGATTAATTTCTTACCTTTAGTCATGAGCCAAATAATGATTTCTTTGCAGGGAGACGGAACTGGAGTCATGAGCATGTATGGGGGCGGAACATTCACAGACGAGAACTTCATCATGAAGCATGATGCTCCGGGGCTGCTATCCATGGTAAGTCTTCTTTCTCTGTATTTGTGTATTTAATATTATTATAAACATAACCTTTAATATAATAACATCACCTAATATAATGCTACTGCATGTGCTTCACAGACTTAGTGGGTAGTAACACGTTTACAATCACCACCAAATTTACCCTTGAAATGTTGACATATATTTATGATAGAATTTGATTAACTTGGTTTTCATGTATAGGTGTATTTCTGATGAAAACCCCCTTACCGTACTTTAGTTACTGAACTAATTTGCAATGTTCAGATAATCTTTGGCATATCTGTCAATTTAACTTATTTTAACTGGCAGTAACATCTGTCTAGAGCGATATAGGTAGCCTAAGTGTAGTACTAAACAAATTAAAAAAGATACAAATACAAATCTATACAGGGTGTCTTGCAACCATTTGAAAAAAAACGTAGCTGTGTTATTCAGCAGGTGAAAACAAACAAATAATGTAGGTAGTATAACATGTGTCCTATCTTGTCATGTTTTCTCTCTTCCATCAGTATGTATTTTCTACATAAACCCTAATATATTTGAAACGGTTTAAGATGCAATCATGAAACTTGGTTTGAGTGTTACTGTAGGCAGTAACACTCATGTCATTTTACTTCGTTCTTTATTTCCTGTTTTATTTCCGTTTTACTTTTATCAATTTTATTACTAAGGAGTTCTATTAGGGAAATTAGATTGGAACTTTTCGGTAGCGAGCGGCGATTGAATTGCCGAGCGGTGATCGGGAGACGAGTGTCGTCATAGCGCCGGGGAGGCAAATCGTCGGTCAGCTGTTTGCTCGGGGATGGAGAAGGAGGGGATACGTTTTCGGCCGTGTTCGGGTAGTGTCGGGGTAACGTCATTTGGGATCCAAGATGGCGATTTTTGGTGTCTACTGCTCGGACTGTCATGGCGGCGTCGACCGTTTCACTTTCACTAAAGCCCGTAAAAATTTTGTTACTGCTATATCCCGATAAGTTGTTCAGTTCGTCGATTTCACTTTGTGTGATTACATTGTCTATCGGTGTAGGGTTAGTGTGTGAACTGTGTTGTGTAGTGGATTCATTATCGCTTAGGGGGGTCTGAGAATTGGTGTTGTCAGTCATGTTTACGTCTAGGACTTGATTGTTTTTAGTGGATCTTAGGTTGTATTGATAGGACATGGGCTTGTACAAGGGGAATGGATATTATTTACAATTGAGGTATATTAATAAATATCTCAAATCAAGTTGTGAGGCATTATTTCCCAGTCTTAACCCTAGCCGTGGCCAAAGGTCGCCCGGCGACCATCGAAATCGTACCCTTGAAATGGCCATGGTCGCCGGGCGACCATTAAGGTCCACAAATTTTCCAATGCTAAAAAGTAATTTATAATTAACTCGAAAGTGGACAAGTTATATACCATTTGAAAGATGACATTCTGAACTATCATTTTATTATATAAATGAACCGTATAGCAGTTGTATAAGAACGTAACGACTATATAAAGTGAATGGTTTTTTAGTGCAAATCAATACCTGCAACTGACACGTCGAAATTCGTCAAACATGGCCTGGGACAAGATAACATAACTGGGGTAAATTTCGGGGTATGGAGTAGCGGGTGGTACCACTTGACAGCAGACGAGTTGTTGTACATTATCGTATTTATTATTTGAACGATACATTGATAACAAAGAGCATATGATTTTTATAAAACAGGTGTTTTTGCCAAAACTAACGAATGGCCAATGGTCGCCCGGCGACCATTATGAAACGCTGTAAATATATATATAGGAAGTTTTATAACTAGTCAATAGTTATGTCAAATTGTAGCAGAAGAAACGTAGAATAATTTTGTTTTAATTTTGTTTTGACAAATGGCAGCACTGGTCACTCTCACAACCTTCAGCAACGCAAGTAAATATCAGTTAGGCAGGTGTTTGGCCGATTCTTGCTGTTGTCAGATGAACCTCAAGTATAACCTACATCTTTGTAAGTGAATTTTTATCCGCGATTATTTCAGAAATTGTTCTAAATTCGGAGTTTATAGTGACAGTGTAGTGGTTGTGTGTTTATAACAGTAATCTTTATGCATAAATATTACTGGAAAGGGATACATTAGTCAATTGGTGAAGTGAAAGTGAGTAATGTTTTTGTGTGTTGTAGCATAATGTTAGACGATTGTTAGGCCTATCATTCATAGTATCGCGTGTATATTTGTTTATATACATAAGACATATAAATAAAAATGTTTTTCCCATGTGTTATACTTTACTGTGTAGGGAATTGAATGTACTACAACATGTTTATAATATTTTTGGCCTAAGAAAATCTGTACAAGATTTTTGTACTTCAGTGGCTCGGAAATGTTTTTACGTAAATGCTAATTTTCTAGTTATTTTATAGTAAACGGGTAATAATATTTTTTTACTCCCCACAATATTACAGATTTGTTTTCCTTAGTTCATAACCTAAAGAAATATATGTACAATATTATTATAAATATTTACCTTACATGAGTTATCTCCAATTCACTAATTATTCGTCTTACTCGACAAAAGTTGCGATTTTTCGAATTTTATTACATAACACATGTACAAAAAAATATTTTCCCCATGTGTTATACATTTCTATGTAGGGAATTGAATGTACTACAACATTTTTATAATATATTTGGCCTAAAAAAATCTTGACAAGATTTTTGTACTTCAATGTGTCGGAAATTTTTTTTACGTAAATGCTAATTTTCTAGTTATTTGTATAGTAAACGGGTAATAATAATTTTTTTACTCCCCACAATATTACATATTTGTTTTCCTTAGTTCATAACCTAAAAAGATTTATGTACAATATTAATATAAAAAATTACCTTACATGAGTTATCTCCGATTCACTAATTATTCGTCTTACTCGACGAAAGTTGCGATTTTTCGTATTTTATTACATAACACATGTACAAAAAATATTTTCCCCATGTGTTATACATTTCTATGTAGGTAATTGAATGTACTACAACATGTTTATAATATATTTGGCCTAAAAAAATCTTGACAAGATTTTTGTACTTCAATGTGTCGGAAATTTTTTTTTACGTAAATGCTAATTTTCTAGTTATTTGTATAGTAAACGGGTAATAATAATTTTTTTACTCCCCACAATATTACATATTTGTTTTCCTTAGTTCATAACCTAAAGAAATATATATACAATATTATTATAAATAATTACCTTACATGAGTTATCTCCGATTCACTAATTATTCGTCTTACTCGACAAAAGTTGCGATTTTTCGTATTTTATTACATAACACATGTACAAAAAAATATTTTCCCCATGCGTTATACATTTCTATGTAGGGAATTGGATTTACTACAAAATGTATATAATGGTTTTTACCTACAAAATCTAATGTACAAATTACAAAACTTTACTTTTGAAATTTCAATCGAAAATTTTTGAATTTTTTATTTTTTTTTATTTTATAAAAAAGATAAATTTCCAGATTCATTTGTTTTATATATATTCAGATTCCCCTGGTCTTTCTGAATAAAATGAGTATGCATATTGATAGGTTTACTCCAAAATTGTAATTTATACGTATTTTTAAAAAAAGGTCTGCAAAATCGCCAAATCTGCTGGCCATTTCCCACTTCAACATTAGGCCACTGCTAGGGTTAACCCTCTAGAGCGACACAAAACACATCCGCTGGGGTGTTTACTGTCGCTGCGTTGACAGTCAAACAGCGTTTACGGAATAGGCTCTGGGGCGCATTGAATCTTAATGGACCAGATCGAAATTGGTATCGCCGTTTACGGCAGATTCTAAGCTTTCTCCCGATGTCTGTCTGCAGACGCTTTTTATGTTCGTGCCAATCGTACTTCAGCAGACAGCTGAAGTGTGAAGGTTTGTTGTGTGTCGTTAACCAAACTTCAGGAATGGTGTTGTTTTGCGATGTTTTTCGTTGTTTTTATTTGTAAAAATGGACAGTATTGACGTGTGTGGGGCTTTAGAAGAAAAGTTTAGTGATGATGAATGGTTGGTTGATGTTCCTGGAGAAATAGGCGGCAGTGATATCGAGGTAAATGATCCTTCCGACTGTAACGTCGCCAAGGCCATTTTGCTCATTTGCTATAGCACACAACAACAGATTATTATCTACAACTTTTTTATTTGTTGCTTTACCTGATTATTTGTTCATATATTTAGTATCCTTATAAAATTTCAAGCAAATTGGCTATTTTGAAAATTGTATATTCTATAACCGTTTATAATTTGATGTAGCGCAAACTTTAAAATTTTTGTATTTATTTTTACTTTTAATTATTTTAACATCACATAATTTTTCTATTATGATTTTTATGAGGTGTTATATTGATAATATTGAAGCCCATGATTTTCTGAACAAGAAAAACTATACAATAATGCAGTTTGGAGTGTTTTTGAGTTTTTTACATTTATTTGAAGAAAGCATTGCAAAATCACCAAAAATAGGCAAACATTAAGACCATTATTAAAGACACTTGGAGGGTTAAATGCTAAATTTATAAACTTATTCTAATATTCAAAATTGCTATATGTTATAGAATATACATTTAGAATATATTCTATTGTCAGTACGTTGGTGCGCCATTTTTTATAATAAACTTTAACTTTGATATTTTTAACTATCTGCTTATTGATTATTTTATTTTGATAATAATAACTTCTTTCTTTCTTTCTTACTTAACACGTTGGCTGCGGAGAGCGCCATGTGGCGCTCGGTAGAACTACGCCACGATCTGAGAGCGCCACATGGCTCTCTGTTTCGATGCAAGTTTCATTTGGTCTCGTGCTGGCAGCACTGTGGTAAGGACTGGTATTTTATGTCAGCGTTTAGCGAGGAATGCGAGCTTTATTCTGGTGTAGGTTGGTAGTAAATTTCCCCAATATCCCAGCCGTTACGGGACTTCCCCGCATTCATTTTTGTCCAACTTGGTCCCTCTAGATGACAACCCTGGTTGACTACTCCTATCTGGATTGTGCTGCTACCTGTTGGCGTTTTGTGGAACTACGTCCAGTTGTGTTGCAACATAGTACATCACCGTACAGTGTTTTTGTCATTCGTTAGCCGGAAATTCAAAATGTGACCGCACCTATCACATCGGTTGCCGCACCGGGGGTTCAATTGACCTTGCGCCGCCGCAGCCAACGTGTTAACCTACTTGAATGTTTATAAACAAAACTCAGATGTTATTGCCTTCTGCTAGCTAGGGGTTATGGGTAATGTTACTTCAACTGTCTATGCGTTCTTCTTCACTGCTTACAATTACACTAAAACAATGGCGTTTCTGCCTACAGTTAAAACTCATGGGTACAGAACAAACCTATTATTTATTTTACAAACATACAAAATAGATATTCTTTAAAAGAAAAAGGTACTAACAATATATTTACAAACTTAGACAAACTCTAATATTTACTGTGACAATTATTAAATATACAAAAATGTCTTTGATTGTCTCAGGGTTCACATGAAATTCATATCTCAGGTTGGGGTATCGAGCAGTGTTATAATTTATTCTTATGATCGTTTGCACTTAATAAACTGTTGGTAAATAAACATAATATTAAATAAAGTTCTGAATAAATTAATTATGATTTGGATTCTGAATAATTAGATGTTGCTCAATAGCAGGTGAAAAAGTTACAGTTCACTGAAAAATTTATAATGTCCAACAATCAGGTGACGCTCTCAAGAATACCTAGTAGGCTATTGTTCAATTAGAATGATATTAAAAGTCTCAAAATTAGATGGGATGGAATAAATTTACTTTAAAATTCTTCTTGATAAAATTGATTGAAAAGATCTGATAGATAATAACTTTGTATGCTGATTTCAGTTAGTCAATAAATTGATAAAAGTTTGTAGCCTAAACTGTAATTCAATGGCTTCCTTGGTACCGTACAAGAAAAAGGATGGATCTCACCACTGTTTAAAAATTCTTCGCTACAGATAAATAAATCTTCTCGGCCTTGCAAAAGGGTCAAATACGGCCTGTAGCTCTTCTTTCTAATTAAAATTTAGACTTTTAGTATCCAAATACTAATTTAATGGGATTTATTAGGCTGGGAAAAGTGTCCCATTTATTTAAAACATGTTAACACTGGGCCATCATCAAAGAGAAGGGAAGGTTCTGGTATTGTAAGAAATCTCACATATCACTCTAGATCACTGTTGGCTTTTGGTGCCCACTTTTACACATACACTATATAAAAACTGCTAATGAGCTAAATTTGTAATTTGGAAAATTATTAAAATAGATTGATATTGATTATGAAGCAATTTTGCTACATGGTAATATAGGCTATTATATATTTATTGACTAGGCTATTTAATATTTTTCCTCTCTATAAAATAATAACTAAATTACCTAATAGGCCTATCTAAAACATTCCTAATATGGGGTTTTTAAGGGTGGCTGGTATTTACAATTACATATACATTAAATATTAGAACATGGAATTAAAATTACTGGTTTTTAGGGGCAAAATTATATATTAATTGTTGCAATGTGAACGTTTATAAGTTTGTTTGTGTGATTAGATATTTGTGGCTCAATCACCCTCTAACCACTGGACTGATAGAGCTGAAATTTGGCAGAGAGGTACTTGATAGTCCGGAGTAACATATAGGCATATTAAAGTTGGGAAAATGCTTTGCCCTACTGGGGTTCAAAGTTCCCATGTATTCCTTATGGACATTCATTTTTGTTTGAGCTGGTGAAAATATAAACAGCTGATCTTCATTCGTAGTAGTTCCACGAGTTAACCACAGAATGCAGCATACACAATTGTCATAGTTTTTATAAATTATTTGCAGGGTGAAGCCTGCGGGTAACAGCTAGTATCTAATAAACTAAAAATTGTATTCAAAAATGTTGAGATTGAAAATGATTGGATTCTTTCAAGCAAAATCAAACTGTAACTTATGTCACATAAAAAGCTCAATTGATGGATAACGGATAAAACTCAAATTTAGTGTTCAAAAGTAGGGAGATGACCGTATTCAGCAGCAAAAAGGTCAACTTTTGACAAGTAAGTTAAATTTGAGTTTTCTCCGTTAATCATCAGTCATATATATATGTGATTGCCAAAACGTTTTATTTGGCTTTAAATTGCTTACATAGGCCTAATTGGTTTCTTGTCACCTTTTTGTACATCTTTCAGTTCTTTTGATTTTTAACATTGAACATTTTAATCTGCCGCCATTTTTAAACAGGAAATTGTTGGAAAATAAAATTTGTATGGAATTCTTATCTTACATAGATAACAATCTGTAACAAGTTTCATTATTGTATTTTAAACCGTTTCAAAGATATTAAAGTTTTTGTAACAAGTACACACATACCACAAAAATGCACACAACCACATATGGAATCCGTTTTAACTCCACATTAAAAAATACCCAGGGGTGTGGGTGGGGGAGGAAGAGGGAGAGAGAGAGAGATGAGCGCAACAGAACCCACTAATGAGGGTAAAACTAAATGAGGTATTAAAATATTTTTTTTTTTCAAATATTCGTTGACTATATAAATAAATAAGGTCTTTAATTAGCGATTTTCAAACAACTATGTTTGTTTTACAAAATAACTGACATGTTTATATATACCTTACTAGAATTCTTTATAGTTCTGCAACAATGAGGTTGTCTCGAACTTGTCTTCTTAACGTTTTATTACTGAACAATTTGATTCCCTTTGGAAGAGCATTGTACTGTTTTGGCCCAAATTATCCAAATCCCCTTCTTCCTACTTCTAGCTTGATGCATGACACTTGGCTCCGATTGGTGCTGCATTCTAGTAGCAAAATTTTTAACTAATGACTGCAGGCAACCACGGTTCTCTCAGGTGATACTGATACTAATAGTGATAACGTGGGGGAAGAATGCCTTGTGACCTAACAATCTTTTGTGCCCCCGCTTCTGAGCTCTCAGTTCCTTTCTAGAGCTCCTCCTTCAGCCCTAACTCCTTGATGAAGTTTAGGAGCTGGCGGTGGTTCTAAAAGGGGAGCATCCCTAATGCTTATCCGGTATGATCCCAAACTCCTGGCCCTTTTTAGCCAACCGCATCACATTCAGCCAATAGATGCCTCGGGGTTTCTTCCTGCTCCTGGCAGAATCTACAGCCATTATCTTCTACCATACCCATCTTCTTAAGGTGGCCCTTGAGAAACCCTGTTAGAATTCTTAGGATGTTCTTGTTAAGCCTCATCGATTTTCAGATCTCCTATGACTAAAGTTACCAAACATTCTTAATCAAATGGCGGAGTCTCCGCCATGGGTAGGATTTATTTTCATGCCTATTTTCTCCATCCTAAGTAGGCCTCCTTTGCCGACTTCTCCACAACCAAATGCAGAGGTGTCAGGTCCAGGATTACTTCTAAGGCTGCTGTAGGACAGGGTCTCATGGCTCCTGTCATGGTAACACAAGCCATTCTTTGTACCTTCTCCAGTGATTTCCTCGTGTTCTTAAACTTGGTCCCATCCGTCCAAGCTACCAACCCATTTGTGATTATTGGTCTCACCATCATTGTATTGGTCTTACCCACCACACATGGGTTGCAACCCCACGATTTCCCTGCTTAGCTCCTGCAGGTCAAAAGGGCAGGTGTAGCTTTTTTGGTTACCTCTTCTACATGTTTATTTCACAATAGTTTCTTATCTAGTGTTACCCCAAGATACTTAACCTCCGACTTCCATTCCAGTTCCACCCCACCAAACTGGATGTTCCTCAATAGTGGTAGCCTTCTTTTCATATTAAAGGGTACAAGTGAGATTCTCTCAGCTAGGCGGGATCTATTAGGCTATCCTCTAGGCTATTGGTGGGGATTAGCCGTGTGGGCTCAATCGTAGAAATAACTTGGCCAGGTTGGAAGTTAACGGCTTTGATTCCTGCTGACGACCAAAACTGACCAGTCGTGCAACCTTCAATGAGCTAACGAATCTGTGGCAATGTTGGTGGGAGGGCACAAGTAAAATAAATGGTGCAGGCTGGCTTGGAAGTTTATGGGATTGATTACATTTTTGTTAGTTGCACATGGTTAACACTGATTTTGCTACTTTTACTCACGTTTATTGTGTGTGTGCCACTATAACATTTTAAACTGAAAGAAAATAATATTTTAATTAAAATATGCCATTAAAAGCAAAATTTTTGTATTCCAATTTATAGTTTTAAAAAGTGAAAAGTTAGGAATAGAACTAGCACGTCATTATAAGTCAATGGATTAATTGTATTTTGTTAAATTGACTTACATCTTTGTGTCAATTTCTTACAATCATATCCTAGCAAGTAGGATTGCGGATGGGAGCCAGGCAGGGCCACACAAACGTGCAGACCACACTCACATAAGCGGAGAGGATCTGGACCAGTCGTATTTCCGCTCCCTTAAGTTACCCAATGGACTAGGTTTCCATGAGATGCTGCCGTAATTCGCTTGGGATACAGTATAAACTTTAACTTCATTCTTTTGAGGCTGTACATTTTGTATCAAGCTTTATCTAGCTGTAGCTTCAGTACTTAATTTTACTAAATACAATTCTAGCGTATGCTCAGCAAAGATCTTATGTTTTCCTTTTTTACAGGCTAACAGTGGCAAAGACACTAATGGTTGCCAATTTTTCATAACCTGTGCCAAGTGTAATTTCCTGGATGGCAAACATGTGGTTTTTGGACGTGTAATCGATGGACTTCTTGTTATGCGAAAGATTGAAAATGTTCCAACAGGACCAAACAACAAACCGAAGATACCTGTAGTTATATCTCAGTGTGGTCAAATGTAATATAGTATTTTTAAATTTTAAGTAGTTTTTATTTACCCGGGCATACATTCCAGGATCTATTTCTATTAAACTTGTATATACATGTTCGTCCCAATTTAAATGCTGGTCTATTTTTAACCCCAAAAAGTTAGTGCTATTAGCTAATTTCCCCTATAGGGAAGAAGCTATTACCGTAGGTCTCATGGTAAGACTTAAGCCCGAGACCATGACAATTTTTTGTTTTGAGGTCCCCAGATGACAAAAACACTGTTCGTTCAAATTTATATATATGTATATATCTATATATGTGTCCGTGAATGCGATAACTTGAGTAAAAAACGTCCGATGAAATTTGGCACAAATGTGTAAAATGACATTCATGACTTTTAATTTCGAAAACCAGAAAAATCGGACCATGGGAAAGGGGATTTATGGGGGTTTTAAATTTTCCAAAAATCAGTTTTTTGCATTTTTCACCCTAAAATTTTTTAAAAGCTTAATTTTGGTTTTGACCATGTTGGAGAGCTTAAAAAAACACATAATATAGTATTTTGAATTATTAACCTAGGTTAAGTGGTTGCGGAGAAAATCCAAAAAACCTACTCATAAAATCTTCCATGTTAATCTTATGGGAAAAAGGTTTTTGGCTTAAGGTTATTTTAATGTAAACTCCACATTTTCTGTCACTAATCTGTTCAGTTCCACAAAACAATCATTTTGGATTTCAAATTGTGATTCTACGCCCAACCGTTGCTGAGATATTCAAAGTGCTAAACACAGTACGTTGTCCAATGTTATCCTTATGGAGAATAAATAAAATTTGATATCTCGATTATTTATGAATGTATGTTGATGAAACTTGGTATGTGGCTTCAAATAGTACTGGTATATTGATATTTGCACAAAAAATTGATTTTTTGTTGGTTATTCCTGTAGCAGCATACCTGCGTACTCAGCCCCCATGTTATTCTTATGGAGAATAACTAAAATGTTATATAGCGCTTATTTATGATTGAATATTGATGAAACTTGGTATGTGGCTTCGCCTAGTTAAATTATATTTATATTAGCATAAAAAACAATTGTTTGTGTTCCTTGTTTCAGCAAACCTACGTACTCATTACCAATGTCATTCTTATGGAGAATAATTAAAATCGCTTATATGTGAATATATTTTTATGAAACTTGGTACGCGGCTTTATGTGGAATTCAGACAAATATTATGCATTGGAAATTCGCTGAGTACGCAGGTTTGCTGCGACGGGGGTATTTTATTATTGAAACACAATTTTTCTAATCTTGAGGAATAACAACATGACGCAGTTTGCTACTAGATCTACGCAACGCAGATCTCATGAGTAATCTAGTATATAGTAGTGTATGGATGCTGATGATGGCCTAGCGCCGAAACGCGTTCATCACAAACAATAAACTTTTGGATTGACGACGTGAGTAAAATAACAACTAGCTTGAGGAATAAATTGTAACTTTAATTATTTATTTTCAAACTAAACTAAAATTCTCGGTTTGGCTTAAAAAAACTTGTTTAAATAGAATAGATATACAACTGGATTTTTTTTACTAAAGCTACTCTGGAAATCCGAAAAAGGTAGGAAATTTTAGGCAGAAAAGGGTTAGCTATAGTAGACACCCTGTAATTAAGTAAGATATGAAAATTTACATTTTCTTCATAAGAATAACTTTGGACAACGTACTGTGTTTTGCACTTTGAATTTATTTGCAATGGGTCAGATTTCGTCAAAATCGGATGTTTCTTATAAAAGTTTTCATACAGAGACAGATCTTTATTGTTTAAACATTTTACAATGTGTACATTATATAAGAAAAACGTGTTGGTATAAAAATGTAGAATAAAATGTAAAGAAGTTCACAATCATGGTTCATGGTTCACAATCATGGAGGTTCTTTTGTTTATAGTTGGTGGAAAACATCATCAACGTAATAGACTTCATCATCAAGCAAATTTGTTTAAAATTTATTTAAATCTTTTCTTGATTCCATTGATAATTTCCTCATATGGTTCTTACTTCCTGGAAAGTAGGAGGGAATTTGAAAAACGTCAGGGAAAATGCTAAAAGTCAAGGGAAATGCTTGAAATGTTCTAAAAGTTAGTGAATGTTTTTAATTTAATTGGAAATGCAAACCAAAAGTTTTTGGTAAATCGTTTTTTATGGTGCAACGAAGAGGAAGTGAACCATAACTATTAAGGTAAATAATGTATGTTGTCCATAAGATAAAAATAAAAAAATAAACAGGAGAGCTTTGGATAACTGTGGCTGGTTACAAAACGTTAAAAACATTACCTATTGTAAATAAATTGTGCATTCCAAGTCAAAAGTCGGGAAAAACAATTTTTCTTTTTTTTGTCAGGGAAATCATATCCAAATAAAAGTGTGTATATATACAGAAATTGGAATGCATAGTGTGTTTTGAGGGCCTCAAAACCAAAAAGTCATCATGGTCTTGGGCTGATACGTCTTATTCTACGGTAATAGCTTCATTCCTAAAAGGAAAAATTCGCTATAAAACAGAAACCCTGTTCAGTTAATACGACCGTCAATTGAGAATGTTTTTCGCACACCCCCGATCCTGTGGGGGTAGTGTGGGACTACAAGAGAAGGCTACCCACTAAACCCACCATCTCCATCCAAAATGGATGAGATAGGGCGACCACAGCATGGACGGATCATCCGCCGTGACTGCCGCTTCTTCAGAAAAACATGGCTGTTAGTTAGAAATTACGTGACAGACTCCCGTCAACCGATCGGCTGCTCACTGTCGAAGTCCTTCTACAGTGGGTCATCCAGGATATAATGGCGACTGGGCAGGGCCTCCAGTCTTCTGCGATTCATCCGAATCGCCTGCAGAGAGCGTTATTAACAGGGTGCGACTCATCCGCTCTCTGAAAAAGGTGGCAAGTTTTTGCTTTTGTGAAATCCTTGAGGGTCGGGACTCCAGTCCAGTTCCAGATGGTAGCATTCCGGACGGAACCATGGCTGGCGGGTGATCCTTCTGAGCGTCATCGATTGGATGACTTCCAGGCGTTTCCTGTTTGTCTTGCTGGCCAGGATCCATCATGCTTCTGAAGCATACATCATGCAAGAGTGACGTTCTGATTGAGCCATCCTTTATGAGAAGTTTCCTGAGAAAAAATCTAAAGATATCATACTCTTACGGAAAAGAGAGAAAAAGATAGATATGCGTTATTTACAATCTTAAAGATTGAGATGGTGTCCACAATGCAATATGATGGCAAAATTTAACATTTCAATCAAGGGATGGAAAGCCTTATTTGCTTCACAAATTGCGAAAGTTCATAAACTCATTCACTCTGTAGAAAGAATGTTGCATCAGCCAATCTTTGAGTGTCATCATCTCCAGTTTCTCTGGACTGGACCTCGTTCTTAGACAGCACCGGCAGCAGATTAAAAAATGTTGCTCCAGAATATGACGGTTTATGTTCAAATGCTCTGCCATGGTGGGATGGAGCTTTGAAATCATGGGCTCGGTGGGTGTTGTAATGGTGAAAGTCCTCGGTACACGGGGGTCTTATTGAGCAGGCCATGGTGACAACCTCAAGGAAATGGGCGTTTATTACAGTAAAACCAGTAGTGTCTCCTAAACAGGGATTTGGGTGGATATTTTTGAAAACAACTTTAAAAGATTTTCTGTACATTTGACCGTGCTTTGTACAATCGCAATGTTTGTATTCTATATAGTAAATAAAAAGTAATTTATTCATTAAAGTTGGGCTAAAATGGAGAAAGTATGTGTCAGTTTCCTGATACCATTTATTGTAATATTAGATAAGGTCACTTTCAACTTAAGGCTGGCAGCACTCGTGCTTGGAGGGGGAAGTACCCGTTGGGACCACTGAGGTCTATGTTATATTTGGAGTCACTACTACCTGCCTAAATATTTTCCAAATACCACCGTCGCAGCAAACCTGCATACTCAGCGAATTTCCAATGGAGATATAAATGTCTTAATACTATATAAAGCCACTTTTACCAAGTTTCATTAAAATATATTCACAAATAAGCAATATATACAGTTTTAAATATTCTCCATAAGAATAACATTATTGGGGCTGAGTACGCAGGTTTGCTGCATCAACGAACACAAAAAATAGGTTTTTAATTTTATGCTAATATTAATATAACTCAACTAGATGAAGTCATTTACCAGTGTTTATTGAACACAAAATAGGTTTTTATGCTAATATTAATATAACTTAACTAGGTGAAGTCATGTACCAGTGTTTTTTAATTTATGTTCATTATTAAGGGACACATAGAATTTAATTATTATCCATAAGAATAACATGGGGCTGAGTATGCAGGTTTGCTGCTACGGGAGCCATTGGCAAAAATTTTTTTAGCAAATATCAATAGATCACAACCAGGTGAAGCCTATACCAAGTTTTGTCAGTATACGTTCATAAATAAGCGAGATTTTTTTTTCTTTTCCTCCATAAGAATAACATTAGACAACGTACTGTGTTTAGCACTTTCAATATCTCGGTAACCAATTGACATAGAGTAATGATCAAAATACCAAATTGTGTGTTTTTTAAAGCTGAATTTAATGGTAAAAACCAAAATTTGACAATTTTAAAAATTATATGTACAAAATTCAAAATCCATTTCTGGGGTACAAACCCCCCCCCCAAAATACCCCAGCGATCTGGCTGGTTATCGAACTTAAAGTCATAAATGTAGCTTTACACGTTTACACTAAATTTCATCAAAATCGGATCATTTTTACGAAATATCGTGCTGACGGACACACACTCACACACACACACACACACACACACACACATATATATATATATATATATATATATATATATATATACAGTTTCGAACGAATGGTGTTTTTGGGGTCTGGGGACCTAAATACGAAAAGTTATCATGGTCCCGGACCTAGGTCTTACCATGCCGACTACGGTAATAGCTTCTTCCCTATAGGGGAAATTCGCTAAAACGTGCCGTCAACACTGACTTTTTGATCTATTATTGTGTTGTCACCTTACCGTTAACTGGACCAATAAAAATGCATTGGTTGGACGATGTCAAAATTTCAACCAATAGGAAATGAAACGATTTCGCACGCAGCGGTGAGCACTTTTTCGCCTACAAAATTTAGAGGTTGTTTGGTCGATATCGAACAATTTTACCAACCGGTTGTTTTATCGATTGAATGTTGACTACGATAGTAGATAGATGTTTTCGAAGTTGGAAGGAAAATGGTGGTTGTTGGAATACAAAATGAGTAGCGCTAGTAGATTTTATGAAGCTGAAACGTTCGAAGATTTTATAGGAGTTTAAGAGTTTATAGGTACTTTAAATTATGGATATGGAAAGTTAATATAACTCATAATAACTGAGCCTTTCAAGTCCTTAGCTATAATTAAGCCTATTACTTGGGCAAGGAATGGGTTTTATTTCATACTACAGTAGAAATCCAATTATCCGAACCCCAATTATCCGAATATCCAATTATCCGAATCGATTTTGAGTGAAATAATAGAAATATAAAAATCAAGAAAATAACAGCGGGAGCGCGTGTAGCGATAATGCGCCGTGAGCGCTAAAATAAAAGCCTGCGCTGTTACCTTCCGGACGATATTTTCGCAGGGAACAATGAGTCATACCCCCTTCCCGCCCTGCTCATCATCAGTCGCTACTGTTCTTTCACCGAGATTATCGTTCGAAATGAGTACAAAACGTAAACGTGTTGTCCTTTCGCTAAGTGATAAACTCACTTTGCTTGAGATGTTCAAGTGAAATAACCAACATTGAACAGTGAAATACGTACAGTATGTAGGCCTATTGATAAGAGCAACTGTATACAGTAGACGCTCTTTTATCCGGCATGTTCGGGACCACGCCCATGCCGGTAAATCGATTTTTCCGGATAATAGAACTTATTAGTTATTAATGGGAATACTGTAATCTGAGAGTCTCGCTACAGTAATGAGCGGTGGTTGCGTGCATTGGTTGACCTTGGCACTGCTCCGGAACACCTGCATTTGTGGACGGATAGACAGACAGACAGACAGACGGGCGGACGGACAGACAGCCGGGCGGAAGTTGGCGTCTAAAAATAGGTTGAATACAGTAGTGTACTGAGCAAAGGTTACGAACATCACTGAACGTTACTGCTTGAGACGTAAACAAACAACAGGTGACTAAGAAAAAGGCGGGAACAGTCCAGCACAGTCGCAGTACGAAACGGAAACGACCGAAAATACCTGGAAAAACCCGGGTCGCCTGGTGCCGGTTAATAGAATGTGCCGGTTCATAGAATGCCGGATAAAAGAGCGTCTACTGTATACTGTATTCAATTTAACTCGTGTAATTTAATTTTTATGACGTATATTCTTGATACAGTTCGCTCACTTTCTGTTCACTACATTTATAATAACTTTGTCGATAAAATTCTGATTTTTTATGTATGGTGATGTTTTTTGCTTAATTCCCGAGGTATACCTGATTATCCGAATTTCTGCATATCCGAATTGGCCCGATCCCCAATTAATTTGGATAATTGGAGTTCTACTGTAGTTTAATTTATGAATAATTTTTCTCTTCACAAGTAATTTAGAGAGACCGATTAATTATCTTAACCCTACCTCGGGGTCTTTGTATTTATGATTGCAACCAATTTGTAAATTTAAAGGCATCTTATCTGTTTAAGACCTGTATACATTACTTAATTAACTTAGCATTACAAAGTTTATTTAAATTGGGTATATCTTTTGCCATATTAAGTGGATGTAAGGTATTTCAATTTCAAATTGTCCAATGGCCAAACTTATACTACTTCAACAGGCCTTAGTCGAGTCAGCTTAGAACTTCCACAGTGGTTTCTATTTCCAAGTTTAACTTCTCGGCAGTCGGCAATCTCAAATCATCCAGTAGAATGAACGAACAATCAGTTGATGAAACGTTGCGGTATCAACGCATGGTTTGGATAGTAAGTTTGGCTCATTTTTGTCCACAATCAGCTATTTCTTTGATTTGGCTTTTCTTTTTAAAAAAACAAAAATTCAGAAAAAGAAATCCTTCACCAAACTAAAGTTTGATTCAGAACTGTTAGATCTAAGGGAACAATTGCTTCATCTTCATTTTTTCACCAAGGATCTGCATTCAGGCAATCCATTGAGGAAGACCTATCTCGACTTAAAAAAAAGTTTAGGGCAGCAGTAAAGTCAGCTAAAGCTAAAAGTGTACTTTTCCACTTAAATAAATCCGATAATAGATCTAAAGCAGCATGGAATATTATTAATGAAATGATTCCAAATAAGACACCTGAAATTCACAAAGATATTCAGATAATGCAAGATGGTCATCTGACAAGCAATTCTATCATCATAGCTGATCTGTTCAATGTATTTTTTACCAGTATAGGGAACATAAACGTTGCAAGTGATCCCATTGCACTTAGTCATTGCAGTAAGATACCAGGTAGTTGTTCCTCTCTGTATTTACACCCTACTACTTGTGAAGAGGTCATCAGTGTCATTAACTCACTTAGAATGAGTAATTCGGCTGGAAGAGATGGTATCTCTTCCAAAATTGTAAAGGAGATATCTGAGTCTGTTGCTTATCCACTGACATATCTTTCAAATCTAACCTTTGAGGAAGGTTTATTTCCTTCATGTCTTAAATCATCAGTTGTCAAACCTTTGCTTAAAAAAGGAAATCCTAGTATTCTAAATAACTATAGACCAATTTCTCTTACCTCAACATTTTCAAAGATTCTTGAAAAACTTTATTTGAACCGCCTTTATCCATTTTTAATTTCCAACAATGTTCTTTTTGATAAACAATTTGGGTTCAGGAAACATTTCTCAACAGTTGATGCTATGTTTAGTTTTATATTTAATGTTTCCAAGGCTCTGGATGGCAGGGAAAGTGTTTTTGGTGTATTTCTCGATCTTAGTAAAGCGTTTGATATGGTGAACCATAAACTGCTCATAGAGAAACTTAACCATCTTGGCATTAGAGGAAGAGCAATTGATTGGGTGTCTTCGTTTCTCATTGGAAGATCACAGACTGTGGAGATCTCTTACATTGATAAGGGTGGTTGTCTTAGTAAACACCAGTCAGAGGAAATTATTGTCAGCTCCGGGGTTCCGCAAGGATCGGTCCTTGGACCAATCCTTTTTTTATGTTTCATTAATGATATTGCCAGCAGTGTTCCTGGCGTTGATTTATGTTTGTTCGCTGACGACACTTCCCTTAGTATTTCTAACAAATGTAGAAGCTTTCTTGAGGTCGATTCTTTCATTAAGTGTAGTCAACTGTTACGCAGTGGTTCAGCGAAAATAACCTTCTTGTAAATACTGATAAAACACAGTTTATTGATTTTAAATTTAAAGACCTTCATGGAATATTTACTAAATCCACTGTGACGATTGGTGATATTGAAATTGAGTCAAGTCAGCAAACAAACTTTTTGGGGCTTGTCATTGACTCCCGTCTTAATTTTTCTTTTCACATTGCTAAGGTTTGTAGTAAGCTGAGCAGTTGTTTGTTTATCCTCCGTCGTTTGGCCTTTTTTCAAATAGAGAAGTTCTGTTGTCACTTTATTATGGTTGTTTTCTCCCCCATATGGCCTACGGGGTGGCTATTTGGGGATTTGAAACGGTGAAGCATAAGCAAGTGTTTCGTTGTCAAAAGAAGGCGCTTCGGTTGATTTTTGAAATGAAAATGTCTGAATCATGCAGGGGAGTTTTTTCTTATAACAATATGCTGACTTTCCCTTGCTGGTATATCTTGGAATGTGTAACATTTTTGGTAAAAAACAAGGAGTTATTTCAGTCTTGTAATCAAAATACTCGTTATAGCTTCAGAAACAATCTTTCCCTTTCCATTCCATGCCATAACACAGCTCATTTTGAAAAACAAACATACTTCTCATCTATAAAACTGTTCAACTCTTTGCCCATATACCTAAAACAGGAATCAGATACCTAAATATACCTAAATTTAGGCGTCAGACAAAGATTTTTCTCATAAATAAGGAATATTACAGTGTCCATGATTTTTTCAATGACAATTCTGTAATTTAATTTAAAATGTTGTTAGTTATTATTTCTGTTTGGTTATTGATTGTATTTTAAGCTGTTACTGTTTAAGCTTACTGTTTAAGCAAATTGTGACTTGTTGTCTATGCTATGTATATAGTCTAATACATACTAGCCGCGTCGGGGCTGGACGCGGCGGGAGTTAGTGTGGCTGCGGGCGGGGGTCGGTGCGAGTGGCACTGCGGGAGCGAATGATGTTGAGAACAATGGGGAGGAGGAACCAGATAGGCCAAAAAACTTGTCATGCGGGGGCGGGCCGGGAGGGGGAAGTGTAGCTTAGGCTTCATAACAAACAAATCAAAAATAGTCCATCTCAATGTTAGGGGTTTAGTTAGTAAGATAGAAATGCTTGAAATTTTTCTTGATGAAGAAACTCCAGATATTCTTATCCTCAGTGAACATGGGCTAGACTCAAATAAAATTGGCAATATAAATTTAAATGGGTATTTTTTAGTTCATAGTTATTGTAGGCAAGACAACAGGATGGGAGGTGTAGCCATTTTTGCCAACATTAATTCAAATTTGAGTGATATCAAAATAATCAATAATTGTGATAGTATTGGACAAGATTTTGTTTTTGAACTTGCCCAAATTAAAATTAATTTAAATGGGGTGACCTATTTTGTTGCGGGGCTTTATAGGACACCTGATGATCAAAACTTGAACGAATTTTTTGAAAAGTTAAACTTGTTTTTGGACTCAGCTTGTAAATCTTGTGAGAAAGTCTTGATTGCTGGAGATTATAAGATTGACAATCTAAAACTAGATTATAGGTGTAAAAGATTCAAAAATATTCTAAAAAGCTATGGCCTGAAATTAGTTTTAAATATACCAACTAGAGTTACTGAGACATCATTTTCATGCATTGACAATTTTGTCACCAATATTAATTATGTAAAAGCTTTTGTTGTATCCCCTCTCATTTCAGATCATGATGCCATAGCTATTCTTGTTCCATCTTTAAACAGCAATAAAGTAAAGTCCACTTGGTCTTGGGATAGGGAAATCAAGGATCACAATCTTTTTGAATTGAAACAAAGGCTTAAATCTGAGCAATGGGAAAGTGTTTACAGCTCTTCTGATCTCAATACAATGTATAACAACTTTTTAGAAACTTTTCTATTTTATTTTAATTTAGCTTGCCCGATAAAAATAAAAAAAATAAAACCCTCCTTGCAACAAAAGTGGGTCACCCCTGAGGTTTCTGCCTTAAAATCTGAAATGTTTGAGTTTTTTAGAAAATTTAAGAATTCAAGATTACCTGTAGATAAAGTAACTTACAATAACTGTAGATTAAATTACATTAATGCCATCAAGGTGGCTAAAGCTCAATGGATTGAAAATGCCTTGTCTAATGCTAGTAATAAGTCAAAACAAACTTGGAAAATAATAGATAAGTTTAGACAAACAGGCCCCACATTAGTAAAAAATGTAGTTTTGGAAGTAGATGGGGAAATAATTAAGAATCCCATTGCAACTTGTGAAATCTTTAATAACTTCTTTGTCAATATTGCCGATAGCCTGAAAACTGATAATCATGTAACAACAGTAAACACCCCTCTGCACCCGGTAAATTATTGCTCCTTTTTCAACTTTAAAAAAATCACTGAGACCGATCTTTCCAAATTTATTTCTAAATTTTCACCCAAAACTTCCACAGGGTATGATGACATAAGTATGAAAACAATTAAAATCTGTCAGCTTGAAATTATTAAGCCACTCACCCACATTATAAATACCTCACTAATCAGTGGGGTATTTCCACGACAATGCAAACTGGCAAAAGTCAAACCTCTTTTCAAGAAGGGGGATGAGTCGGACATGGGGAACTATCGTCCAATCTCGCTCCTACCTTCCATTTCCAAACTCTTCGAGCGAGTGGTGAGTGAGCAGCTGACTCACTACTTAGAGGAGAATGAGCTCATATGCAAAAAGCAATACGGGTTCAGAAAAAACAAATCAACCAAATTGGCACTTATTGATTTTGTAAATCAGTGTATCGATGCAATGGAGGCTGGAGAATCTGTTATTAGCTGCTTTGCAGACTTGTCCAAAGCTTTCGATTGTGTCGACCACCAAATTTTGCTTGGGAAGTTGGCGGGGCTTGGGGTGGGAGGATGTGTCCATCGCTGGCTACATTCCTTCCTCTCCGACCGCTACCAGTTCGCTGAGCTGAAGCATCAATCAAATTTCAAAATTCAAAAATTTCAGTCGAGCAAACAATTGGTCAAAAATGGAGTGCCTCAGGGTTCGATTCTTGGCCCGATACTGTTCCTGACGTATATTAATGATATGAAAGGGATGGTGTCGGACGAGAGTCTATTTGTTTTTGCAGATGATACCACTCTTTTTACCAAGAACAATAACGTCCATGACCTTGAAATTGACACTTTTTCAAAAATCAATACACTTGCTCAATATTTCTCCAGCAACGCCTTGAAATTAAACACCGAAAAGACAGGGTATCTCTGCATAAGTACACATCAATTGAGGAGGTTTAACGAAATTGATGATCTGAATGTCTTTATTGGGGAGGACATGCTGGATCCTTCCAACTCTTCTGATTTCCTAGGGGTTAGGCTGGACGATGGTTTATCATGGGCCGACCAAATCGATAAAATAGAAAAAAAGCTTGCCTCAGGGCTGTTTGTGTTGAGAAGAGTATGTAAATTCTGCAATTTAAACGTTTCTAGAATTGTGTACTTCAGTCTTTTGGAGTCCCACATCATGTACTCCATCGCCTTGTGGGGAGGGTACAAGACTCACATAGGGAAAGTTTTTACCTGGCAAAAAAAGGCCATCAGGGTCATCTTTGGGCTCGCTCCTTGGGAGCATTGTGAGAGTTACTTCATAAGATTAGGTATTTTGACTGTTCCTGCCTTATATTTTTATGAGTTAGTAATATACATTAGGAATCAAAAATTAATGAATCTATGTCAAAGAAATCATACTCACAATACTCGGTTCAAATCAAAATTTTCCACCTTTCACAGACTGTCGGTCTTTGAAAAAAAACCTCTTTACGCCGGTTTAAAATTTTATCAAATGTTGCCTAACTTCATTTCATCCATTGCTGATGACAACAAATTTAAAGTAACACTTAAGAATTATTTGATTGTGCACTGTTTTTATTCTGTGGAAAGTATTATTGAACACCTCAGGCAATGTAACCCCCTGTGTGACTCTCTGACCCCTCCTCTCCCTACCAATCACATTCTGTAGTGGCTGAAACTTATTCAGCACTTGGACCTGTTCAACGCCTTCGGCCTATGAACGGAAACAACAAGTAACAAGTAATGGCAATAAAATGATTTTGATTTGATTTGATTTGATTTGATCGTCTGTTCGATATCGACCAAACAACCTCTAAATTTTGTAGGCGAAAAAGTGCTCACCGCACGCAGCACGCTGACGTGAGGGAAGTGAATTTCCAAATAAAAACTTGTAAAACTCAAAATAAGTGTGAAAACATACATTTATCCAATTTTTATTGAAATCTGAAAACATTGATTTTTTGGCTGTACTGATACTCCTGGTTTCATTTACTTGCAAAGCTGGGAATACAATTTTACGCATTATAAGGTTAGGAGAAGGTCCAGACAGGCTTGAAAGTAGGCATGAGGTTGCTGGGGATGATAAAAGTACTATAACAAAGGAATAACAGGTTTTTCTAGTGTAAAACCCCCATAAGACAACGTACTGTGTTTAGTCGATACACATTTTCTTTAATAACTCGGTAAATATTTATGCTAGAATGACGAGAGAAGGCTTAACACTTTCGCCTCACTAATTCCCATCTTTTTACATGCATTGGTTTTACATCTGGGGCTTTTATGACCCTTTTTGGGCCCAACAACTCGAAATCTGAAAGATCAATGCCCAAAAAAAGGGGTTTAGAGTTTTCCGATTGTTTTGCCCAACGAACTTATCCAACTGATTACAGAAAGAAATGTCCCTACCAAATTTGAAGTAAATCGGACAAAAAATGCGACCGCTAGAGTGCAAACACACACACACACACACACACATATATATATATATATATATATATGTCTACATATATATATATATATATATATATATATATATATAAAATTTTGAACGACCCCCCTAAACGTGTTCAGGGGGTCACGTTAGGAACTTCTATGGTGGTCCCGGGCTTAAGTTTCACCGTGCGGGTCATGCTAATAGTTCACTTTCCAAAGGAAATTCACTAATAACTATACTGTACCACCAAAACATAAAAAACACAACTGGCCAACATAGGCCTAACCAAGGTTCCTAGAGCTTTCAGACCTTGGTACTCATACGATAAATATCGTGTTTCCAGCAACACTGCAGATTGGATTGGTGATCACGTGACCTTCCAGCTATTTTTACGAGGTCTCTTCCAGTAAAGTAAAAAACCTTAAATAGATCGACACCTGGTCTGAAAGCTCTACGAACCTTAAGGCCTAACGACCATAACCACAGCGGTACGCTTTTTCACCACGGAGTGGTGACTCCAGATATAACATAGAACTCAGTGGTTGGGACCGATCCCCGTCTATAAGTTGTGGCCGTTCTGGACCTGTGGCAGTTTCCAGCACTGAGCTCTATGATAAAACCATAGATTAAGCAATGCTTAATCTATGATATAACTTAGAGCTCAGTGGTTACCAGTACCTGTACCCGCTAAAAGTACCTGTAACGGGTATTTTTGATTTTGAGTAACGGGTAGGGACGTTCCGATACTGGCTTGGACCCGATATTTGGTATCGATACCTTCAGTATCGCTTGGGCTAGGGCTTGGATCCAAAGTATCGATACCTTCAGTATTGTATCGAATGGTATCGAAAATTAAAATCATTGATTATAAATGCTGAAACAACCATTACAGACAGTAATAATCAAGGAAAATATTAATTAAAGATTATGACCAATATTTATTAATAGGTTGTTAAAAAAACTAAATAATAAATGGAGAGTAGTGTAGGGAATTCCAATGACTGTCTGTTTGTTGGCCCTTCGGTATCACAGCTTATTAAAATGGGTGACCATGATACCATCGAAACGATTGTACAATCACCTTTGTATCAAACTAGCAAATTTGTTTTTGTTTGTGTGAACAATAGCACAAATGTCACCATAGGAGGTTCTGGCTCACACTGGTCTCTTTTGTTTGTGAATAGAAGTTCAATGCATGCTTTTCATCTGGACACTTTGGCTGGTTTTAATAATGTTGCCGCACTTAATATAGCCAGTAAACTGGGTATTATCGCTGAAAACTGCACTCATGTTAATTGTGTTCAGCAAAAAAATGGTTTTGAATGTGGCCTAAATGTTTTATTGCATGCAAAGTTTATTCTTAATTTTTACTGTATTCCTAATGTAAACAAATCATTTGTTGAATGGTTTTCTGTTGTATCAAAGCCTCAACCCCTGAATGATGCTGATGAGAAGGTTGGAGCACATGTGTCTGATCAATCACATGAATCTCCTATTGGTAAGGATTGCGATGGTATAGATGTTAATTCTGGACCAAAGGTTGATACTTTGAAGCTGGTTAGAGCCAGCGATGCTGATGATTGGAAAATCATAGGGTCAAATCGTAGGACAAAAAAGTGTAAATATACTCTAAGCAAAACAGTAGTCCCATGCAGTAATGTGTTTTCTGTGTTAGAGCACGAGTCATCAGGCAGGTGATGACCCTAGATTTGTAAAAACTGTTTCTGGTGTATGGGAAAAGTCTGATATGAGGGGTCGTGTTGAGTCCCGTAGAGCTGTAAAACAAAAGCAGCAAAACATTGTAAATTCTAAAGACAGCAGTGACTCTGTGAGTCTTAGTGTTTCAGATATTCAAAGCCATGCTGTTGATGAAAGGAAGGCTATTGAAAGTAGGGATGGTAGCACTAGTAAACGTTCTGATATTTTGTCAGACTGCTTGATTATTGGTGACTCAATGCTTAGATATTCGGGTGGACAGTGTGAGGGTAACGGTGCTACCATTGATTGTAATCCTGGGGCTAAAATTGTTCATATAAAAGAGAAACTTCTTGGGTATGTTGACAGAAATCCGCAAGTAATATATCTTCATGTAGGAACAAACACTTTGGTTCAAGGTTTCTGTGGTGGTAAAGGTTATAATGGAGGTTGGGGGAAGCGGGAAATGCTCAATGACATGGCAGACCTGCTTTCCACAGCAAGACAAACCTTTCCAGGGTCAAAGATATTTGTAAATAGTATTTTGTACCGGGCTGACATCAGTGATGTAGCACTGATAGATTTAAATGACCAACTTCAGTTAATGTGCTGGAACTTTGGTGTATCTTTTGTAAAGACCTGGCACTTAATTTCTAGACGTCACTTGGCAAGAGATGGTCGCCATCTCAGCAGGTATGGGAATCGTTGCCTAGGCTATCTTATGCTTCGAACATTGAGGAGGGCTTACTGAGGGAAATCTGAATCACCTTCCATAGATCAACTACCCAAGGAACCCTCTCTTGATAACTCCCAGAGTGTGTTTCCTCTTCGGTCAACGATAAACTTGGATAGTTTTTTAAACCTATCCCCCAATCCTTCATTACCAACATAGAGCGTACTACTCTAAAAATACTCCACCAAAATGCCCAAGGACTTGAAAATAAGCTTGATGTTTTTCAATCTGTTATTGATATTGAGGCTCCTGACGTGATTTGTATATCCGAGCACCACCTGAAACAGTTTGAATTTGATGTTTTAAGATTGCTTGGGTACGTTGGAGTTTCAGCCTTTTGCCGTAGTAACCTAAGTAAGGGTGGAGTTTGTATCTTTGCAAAGGAAGGGTTAAATATTGAAAAGCTTGATGTTTTGGGGTTTTGTTTGGAGGGTAAGTGTGAACTGGCGGCTGTAAAAGTTAGCTTTGGTGGTAGAGTTTTTCTTATTGTTGTCGTTTATAAGCCGACTCCATTTTCTGCCTCTCTTGAGGAACACATGTTTTTCTACAATCATTTATCATTCTTCCTTGATAAAGTGATGTCACCGAATAATAGTACACTTGTGGTAGGTGACTTCAATGTAGACCTATCTGTTTCGGACCTGAAGGTTGATGTGCTAATGAATACTATGGAATGTCATGGATTGAGGAACATAGTTTGGTCATTTACAAGAGAGTTTAAAAACTCTAGGTCACTTATTGATCATGCATACACTGATCTTCCCAAGGATTATGTTGCTGCTTCTGTTCTTGTGACTGCCTTAGCAGATCACCACGCTCAAATGACTACAGTCAAGCTGCTTCCACAAAGAGAGGCTTCCCCAAAATTTCGTTTGTGCCGATCATTTAGAGATGAAAACATGTGGATATTCAACAATTGCCTTGCTCATGAGCAGTGGGCAGAGGTTTTTAGTGCAGATTCTGTTGAATCAAAAATGAAGAACTTCACCTCTACTATTTCATTTAATATAGACCAGGCTTTCCCACAGAAGAAAGTAAGGTGCAAGAAAAAAAGGTTTCATAGCAATATTTCTTTAAGCAAAGAACAGGCTGATCTTCGGGATTTAGTCAGATCGTGGTACTCTATTACCAAGGATTTAGAGAGATCCAATCCACTGAGGCAACACTTCTTAAGATTGAAAGCTCAATATCGCCAGAGTATTAAATATTCTAAGTCTCTCAAGGTATCCAAACAAATAAATAACTCTTCTAACAAGTCAAAGACTATGTGGAACATCATAAATGAAAATAGGGTCACTTCAAAGTCTCATCATGATTTTATTTTTGCTGTAAAAAATAGCAAAGGAGAGTTAGTTACTCATCCAAAGGAGGTTTCCAACATTTTCAATGATTTCTTCATAAATATATCACAGTGTAACACTTTTAATAGCAAGAATGTGAGTTCCTCTTCAAATGAAAGCTCTACTTTAAAGTCCTTCTTTTTAAAACCAGTAAACGCAGCAGAAGTTATCGATTTGATACATTCATTACAGCCCAAAACTGCATCTGGAATTGATAATGTGTCATCCAAACTCCTAAAATACTGCTCTAATTCCCTAGCAAATCCTCTCGTACATCTAATCAATAGCTCTTTTGAAACTGGAGTATTCCCTGACTTTCTGAAACTTTCAGTTGTAAGCCCAATTTTTAAAAAAGGAAAAAAAGAAATGCTCGACAATTATAGACCTATTGCGATAACATCTTCATTCTCCAAGATTTTTGAGAAAGCAGTTTTAAATAGGTTGATTTCTTTTATTGACAAACATAGTATTTTATTTTCTGGTCAATTTGGCTTTTTAAAGGGCAAGTCTACTGTTGATGCCATGTTTTCCCTCATAAACTTTATTGTAAAAGAGCTAGATCTAAAGAAATCCGTAGCGGGTGTCTTCTTTGATCTCCGAAAGGCATTTGACATGGTAAATCATGGTCTGCTTCTTGAGAAACTTGAGAGCATTGGAATACGGGGCACTGCTTTAAAATGGTTTTCCTCCTTCCTTACTGGACGTAGACAAATAGTAAAGATACCTTCTATAGATAAAGATTGTATGACATACTCATACTCAGATGAGAAGCTTGTCATCTCCGGAGTTCCTCAGGGTTCAATCCTGGGCCCGTTGTTGTTCATTTTATACATCAATGACTTAAAATCATGCGTTATTAATGTTAATTTGTGTCTTTTCGCAGATGACACCTCACTTGCCATATCGCATCAGGCAAGAACAGATTTGGAAATTGACTCTTATGTTAAATCAAATAGTATTGTGCAATGGTTCCATGAAAATATGTTGTGTGTCAATTCTGATAAGACCAAACTGCTTGATTTCTCCATTGTCCATAAAGAAACATCTCTTCTAAAATTGTCCATAGGTGAAAGTGTCGTTACTGCAGCAGATGACGTAACATTTTTGGGGCTTCACCTAGACTCAAATTTAAAATTTTTTCTCACATAGAGCATGTCGCTAGCCGTTTGTCTTCAGGTGTTTTTGTGTTAAGACGTCTATCTACCTTCTCTAGTACTGAAGTTCTTCTCTCAGCATATTATGCCCTCATTTATCCATTTCTTTCATACGCAGTTGTGATTTGGGGGTCTGAGAGCTCATATACGAAGACTCTTTTCATTCTTCAAAAAAAAGCTGTGAGAATAATTGCAGGAATCGATGAAGCAGTATCATGTGCTTCCTACTTCAAGGATTTTGATCTGCTCACCTTTCCATCTATTTATATCTTTGAATCACTTATTTTTTTAAAAAAGAACCAGCACATTTTTCAAGAATTTTGCCATCGTCAAATAGTAAAACCAGAAACAAGCACAATTATAATATACCACCGCACAAATCAACATTTTTCAAAAACCATGCAGTTTATAATTGTATAAAAATGTTCAATAGCCTTCCGACCACTCTTAAACAAGAATGTAATCTAGTGACCTTCAAAAGAAATGTAAAAAGGTTTTTACTTAAAAGTAGTTTTTATAGTGTTAAGGATTATTTTGACAACAAATATGTTTAGTTTTAGAAAAATGTTTGTAATGACGTATGCTAATGCAATTTATTTTGTTTTGTGGCAATAAATATATTTGATTTGATTTGATTTGAGAGAATTAATTGTTTGATAAGGAATCACGATCTGGAACCTCCGGAATAAGGGCGGTATTGCGGAATAAACAGACCTATGTAATTCTATGATAATATTTACCTTATAGTTGATTCTGTCCATCAAAAGTTACAAGAACTATCTTTTAAGTTATTATCAGTGTTTATATTGCCAGCACTGAAATTTATCTATGTTTTAACAACGTAAAAAATAACTATTTTTCCGATACCGATACACCAACATTTCTTTCGATACCACGATAATATTGGTTAATCGATACCGATACCGATACCCTAAGTATCGGAAAGAAAGTATCGATACCTACTAGTATCGGAAATATCGGAACGTCCCTAGTAACGGGTACTTTTGCTCGAGGCCAGACCCGTTACAAAGTACCCGTTACAGTTACTTCACTTGGACCCACCTCTACTGTGAGTGTATTTCTTTATTATCACGTCAACTCAAAAACGTCATCAAAAAAATACACATACACAACGTCATGCAATAAAAGAATGGGTTTTTGGATTAGTTAAATTTTCACAGTAAACTAAGGTATATTTTTCCCTTTCTGTCATCAGTCATCATAACAGTATTATCAGATTGGTTTAGTGTTGTGTGGTTAAAATCTTGTATGACATTTTCGTTGAAGTATAACCATGCGAATTATTGTTGAAGTAGGAAAACAATCTACTAGGCCTAGATCGTGGGCTTAATTACTTATATTTTACAGCCTTGTTATTGATCCTAGGTAAGTATAGTTTTCAATTATTTACTATCAACTATGGTAGGATTGGCCTGCATAACTTATTCTCTGATGGAATGCAAAAAATATCTGATTTTCAAGGGGCCAAGTAGAGATGTCAGAAGCCAGTGACAAGTTGTTGGCAGGTTGTAATTAACTTAGCTTTACCTTTTCCTTGCTTGAGACCAGATTAGACTGGATTAGCTGTGTCATGATGTACATCTTCTTGGGTGATACTTGAAAACTTGATACTTAAACTAATATTTACATGGGTAACGTACAAGTAGGCCTAGTTGTGGTGGTTGTGTAGTGACCAGCTGACCACCCAACGAAGCGAAGTGTATAACTGGCTACTGACATTACTCCTCAACACAGACCAATATATTACTAACTTTCAGGCAACTGGCATTTATTTTTAGTAAGCACCGGCGGGTGCAGTTCCTTATCTGGGCTACCATACTATCAAATGAAAATATCGAAGTTTTAACAATCGATAAATATATCAAAAAATTAAACTGTATTTGATTTTTAATAATCAGATGTTTTTAAACATTATTAATTAAAATTGTTTATTTACATTTTACAATAAAGTAAATAAAAATAGAAGTAGAACTTGATAGAGATTTTGTGAATTTTTCATATTTGTGTAAACATGCGTTTAATCCAATAGAAAAATGTGTTAGTTTTCTTCAAGACAAAGAACTAATACCTAATAATCCAAATTGTGATGTGAGTGGAGGCAAAACAAAAAACGGTACTTTGGTATTATACGGATGCCACTATTTTTGGAGGTTAATTTTTACCGGATACAAAGGATAACTACATAATTCGAAAAAACGTACTTTTATTGACTTACTGTAAAAATGTTACATCATTCTGATGAGCGGTCTTTGTGTTGTGCCTCCCAAAAGGCAGCGATGTCCGCTAGGATCGTGTTGAATGCGTCGCCGCCACTAGCAGCCACACCCGATCGCCACATGTACTCCGCAAAATATACAGCGCGCTGCGGCAGTTATGTTAGGATGGGTTATCATAAAAATACGTACGGTTTCCTCTTCATTTCGAGGTAAATCCCACACCAAAAGAACGTCACTCATTATGAAAACAAATGTAACGTAGTGCACGGCAATAAATCACTCATGACACTGACCCAGATACAGGCGGTGACAGGTGATGCGCACGCTCCGGTCAACGACCTGACCTTGGCCTATTTGGAGGGGGTTTGGCGGCCGGAAGTATGACTCATCAGGTATCATTCGATTTGTAACGAAACAAGGAAAGTCCTACAATCATTTTTATGATAACCCATCCTAACATAACTGCCGCAGCCCGCTGTATAAGGGTGGCATCCGTATAATACCAAAGTACCCAAAAAACACTAATACGTGGTAAAAATTCGGTCAAATTTTGATGCCAAAAAAAGGTCAATGGTGAACACGATGTAAGAAAGAACGCTTTAGAAAACACTTTTTTCGGAAATGCCAAGTTTGGATTGATTAACATTCTAACTTTAGTTTAATTTTTTGTATAAATGTTGTAAATTATGATTTTTTAATAAGAGAAACAAGCACATCAACATCTAAAACCAGCAGGAAAATTATCGCTGATTGGATGTCGTTTTGTAGAGAGGTCTGCTTTTGCTACATTGACAGACAATTTTAAGAATAAGAGTAATCGATATATCGATTTTTAAAACTTCGATATTTTCATTCGATAGTATGGTAGCCCAGATACGGAACTGCACCCGTTAGTTGTTGTAATTGCATGGTTTGAGAAATATCAAACGTTTACTGATGGGTACAGTTTCATAAGAGGCCACCAACTAATCGGATGTGATATATCGATCTTAAACATTCTTTTCTATCGAATCTCATTTTAAATCGATCTTTAACACTTATACCGAAAAATCGGTCAAGTTGACCGATTGGGATTTTCACGGCCTTAACTTATATTGGCAACACTGCTTGACCGCGGAGTTTGCCGCGCGAGGTACCTTCCTCCCCTCTCCCTCCCTGCCACCTGCCTGAACTGGTTAGTTCTGCTGAGAGCTTCTACCCTAGCGCACGTGCTTCTCAGATTACAGCCGGTCAGATTTACTGTGTGTTTCAGTTACTGTCATTTATCGAGTTGGTCAATTTTACTGTGTGTTACGGATAAGTACTTGTTTTGTGTGTATATAGTTTTGATTGTGTATATAGTAATGGTGTAGAAGAAGTGTATTTAGCGTATATTTTCATTCATACTTAGTTACTTTTAGTATGAATATGGATCAACCAAGATGTAGCCGATCTCTAAGAATAAATGATCCAGATTTTAGTGACAGGATTCGTGGAATGTTGAACTCTGAGGACGAAGGAAATGAAACTGACAGTGATTAACCCGTGGATGACTCGGACGCCGATCCGGAGATGACTCGACGCCGATCCGGATTATGTTTTACCTGATGAACGAGCTGAAGAAAATGAAGAAATTCCAGGAACCAGTTCTGACGAAAATGAAGATGACGATGTCATGATGGAAGAAGATTGTAGGCAGGTAGATATTGTAAATTCACTTGGGGAAAACATGCCTATTCCTCCTTTTTTTCTTGAAAGACTGCCTAAAAAACAAATCGGACCTCCTAATGCTTGGAAAAGTGACCCACCAGTACGAAATATCAGGACTCCAGCCAGAAACATTGTAAGGGGTGGATTGCCAGGAATCATGGGTCCAGCTCTGGCTCTGGGAAATGCTCCCAGTAAAGAGGAGTTATGGTCTTTGTTTTTTTACGAGGAAATTATTTCCCAAATTGTGACAAATACTAACATAAAATTGTCATCTGTTCGTCAAAATCTTGCCCCTGAAACTAAAAGTACGGTAATTACAGGCCAACAAATGATGTTGAGATAAATGCCCTCATCAGCCTATTGCTGGTGGAATCTGTCCTCACGTGTAATGGAGAGAAAATAACATCTTTGTTTTGTAAGGACGAGTATAGTCGCCCGATATTCCAAGCTAGTATGTCTTTGAAAAGGTATGAAGTCCTAATAATGTGCCTAAGATTCGATGAGTCAGAAACCCGTAAACAAAGAAAACAAAACGAGCTGGTGCCATTTCCGAGATTTTTGAAAAAAATAATCTCAGTCTATCGTCCATCTGCTTACCTCACTATGGATGAAATGTTGGTGGCCTTTAGGGGTCGCTGCGGCTTCAGAATGTATATGCCTAAGAAACCAAAGAAGTATGGCATCAAAGTCATGTGCTTGGCTGATGCCAAAACATCTTATCTCCTAGATGCTTACATATATACGGGACGGGAAAGTGATGGTTTGGGCTTGACTGTGGATGAAAAAAAACTCAGTGTTCCAACGCAATCACTAATTCGACTGTGTAGAACTGTGCAAGGGAGCAACAAAAACGTAACAGCCGACAATTGGTTTTCTTCCACTAAAGGTGTAGCTGAGCTGCGTAAGAGGAAATTGACCTACGTAGGAACAATGAAAAAATATAAAAAAGCCATACGGTACCAGAAGAATTCCTGCCCAACAAAACGAGACCAGTTGTTTCTACCCTTTATGGTTTCAGAGATGATATGACTCTTATGTCATTTGTTCCAAAAAAGAACATGGCAGTGTTACTAATTTCTTCTATGCACAACAAAATCGAAACCAACCAAGAGAAAAACAAACCAGAAAGCATCAGCTTCTACAACAGCACCAAGGCAGGAGTGGACTTGCTGGACATGAAATGCGCCATATTTTTTTCAAACAGGAAGACAAGACGTTGGCCCCTGGCTATTTTCTGTAGACTGGTAAGGATCGCTAGCGTGAATGCATTTATAGTGTATATGAGTTTCAGAGAAAATGGCTTAATGAATCGTTTTAATTTCATCAAGGAACTGGCTCATGACTTGATTGTTCCTCATCTAAGGATGAGACTAGAAAATGTGCCAAACCTTCCAAGGGGTCTGAAAATAGGCATCCAAAGTATCCTCGGAAACGACGTGCCTACCGATGTTGCTGAAGGAGTGCCTGATGACCGCCTTCAAAAGAGGAAAACATGCCAAAAGTGTCCTTCAGGCAGTGACCGGAAAACCGCAAATGCATAAAGTGCAGTTATGCAATTTGTGGACAGTGCCAGAGAAGAGTCTGCATGGACTGTGCAAAGGATTCTGTTTGACTCATCCAAGCCGTAAGAACAAGCAACACGAAGACTGATACTTTTTTGGACTTTTTGGTAAAGTAAACACTTGTTTTCTGGGAAAATGGTATTGAAAATATAAAAAAAGTTCAAATAAATTTTTCCCAGCTAAAATGTTGCATCTATAATTTAGACCACAATATTCATATAATATAAGATTAACAATAGAATACCAGTAAATATGTAGAAAACAATCAATTTGACCCTGTGTTTCGTTTTGTGAAAAACTGAATAGTTTCTAGAGTATCATATATGTTTTTTCAGAAAAATTATTAAAATATAACCATTATTTAAGAACTACCGGTATGTTTAAATCAATTTTGTTGTCATCTTAAATGTTACATCTATGTTTTTAGGTCTTATTATTAACGTTTGTGCATAAAACATTGAAAAAAAAAAGAAAAAATTATAAGAACAGTCAATTTGACCTCGTTTTACGAAAAAAGTGTATGTTTCGGTATAAGTGTTAACCTAAATAACACAAACACCTAAACATTCGAGTCCTCATGGAGTGCGTTGAAACTCAATTCATAAATTCAGACTGTAGAGTTTTTTCTGGCAAAAATAACTAAGTTTTACCTTAGTTAAATACACTTATTTATTATTTGTTGTTGTATTTTTTCATTTTGGTTTTTGTTTGTTTGTTATTTGTTAAATGTTTTATTAAAATATATTTGTTACTGACATTGCATATTATTGACCAACCTATATACAAATAGTTGATTTTAGATATAACATAAATATAAATATCGAGTGAATAATTTTTGATATAGGCTTAATTTAGCTGTTAAAATGTGATTCAAAATATATAGGGTTTCGATTCTATATATCGACTGTTTAGGATCGATAAATCGCATCTGATTAGTTGGTGGCCTCTTATGAAACTGTACCCTTACTGATCTCCAAAGCTAAGAGTCCAGGACCATGTTTCTTTAACTTATCGTAATTATCATAACTTTTAATATAGGCTATATTGTTATTATATACTGGTACTCTCTTCACCACCCCCCTTGACACCCTAAAAACTACACCTTTGGTGTACAACTGTTTTTTCTAGCTTTTTGTCTTTTGCCACTATCACAACACATATACAGTATCCTGTTGTCCTCAATAAGCCTTTTTACCTCACTTTTTCAGTACCATGGTCTGGGGAACTGAATGTGGGTTCGGTAGGGCCTAAGTGCCCATTATGTATCAGAATCTTTTGAGACCAAGTTATCAATATTAGGCCTTGAAATATGAAGAACTTCAACGACATTCCATATTTAGTTTTGACATTTAATAAAAGGAAGAAAACGCACATGACTACTACGAGTTAGAACTGTGAAGGCTAGAAAAACTAGTGGAAAACATATAGCTTAGTTAGGCCTACTTAATGAATACCCCCTGTTTCAGCAATCCTGTGTACTCAGCTAAGTTAATTTCCAATGAAAATATATACACATCCCTAACACATTAACCAGATTACCGTACCTAGTTTCATCAAAATGTATTGACAAATTACTGACTTATATAATTTTACTTATCTGCCATAAGAATAAAATTGAACAGATTAATGTGTGTTTGCTGTGACAAGGATAGCTAAAACTGGGAATTTTATGCAAATATAAATAGCTATACCTCAACCACATGAAGGCACATAGGCTCTATGTTTCACCAAATTATATTCTTAAGTAAGGGAGATATAAGTTAACCACTCAAAGACATTAGTTGTTCCGTTCACAAGGAACTAGAGTCTCTTTCCCGTCTGAGACTTGGACCAACACGGCTTGAAGTATCAGTTACAGTCAGATACCTAGGGCTGACAATTGACTCTAAGCTTACTTGGAATGTTCATTTGAATAATACACTTTATAAGGCGAAATGGGCGCTCATGACGTCCAGGAGATTTGCAGGCTCCACGTGGGGGATCAAGCCTCATATAGCGCTGTGGCTGTATAAGGCAGTAATAAGGCCTCAAGTCACATATGGATCACTAGTCTGGTTGACAAAGGTGAACCAGAATAAAGCCATAGCCAAACTCGCAAGTTTACAAAGGCTGGGCACACTTCCAGTCACTGGAGCTTTCAGGAGCAGCCCCTCAGCAACTTTCAAAGTTTTGGATATCTTCAAGGCAGAAGCACAAAAATCAGCCTATCGATTAAAAGTCGCAGGCCATTGGAGGGAAGACCTGTCTGGAACAGGTCATTGCACCATCACCAAAGCCGTTGCTCACAGCCCTGTGCTTGAAATGACTTCAGATGTCATGAGTACGGAGATGGTTTTCACTAAACCTTTTTCTGTTGAATTCTGCTCCAGAGAAGAGCGGAAATCTGAGGAAGGGCCCTATTTCAGAAAAGGCAGCCTTGTCTGGTACACGGACGGCTCTCTCATTGAAGGAAAATCTGGCTACGGGTCACCCAGAACAGAACTCTGCGCAATTCTGGGACAACACTGTACTATTTTTCAAGCAGAAATTTGTGGCATCATGGTTTGTGCCAGTCTAGGCCTTGTCAGACGCTAATGCAACAAGCATATAGTAATTTTGTCAGATTGTCAGGCTACCCTCAAGGCTCTTGACTCCCAACGAAATCAAGTCAAAATTAGTGTAAGAGTGTTACAACACACTCAGCGAACTCGCAACATGCAACTCGGTGCATCTTGGTTGGGTACCTGGCCATGTAGGCATAGGTGGCAATGAGTGTGCAGATAGCTTGCTAAAAGAGGTTCCGGTATGTCATTCTTTGGTCCAGAGCCAAGCTGCGGCATAAGCAAAACAACTGCTTTTCACACGATCAACAAATGGTCCAGGGACTTACATTGCCAGCAATGGCAGGGTTACTCTGGTCAATCACTTGGCAAAAGGCTGCTAGCAGACACTAGCTCTTACTTCACTAACTGGTTGGTGAGGTTGGGCAGAGGTCAGGTTAAGCAGGTGATTGCGTTGATAACTGGACATGGCCACTTCCGGAAACATCTTCACACTCTTGGACTTAGAAATGAAAGTCAGGTGTTTAGGCTTTGCAATCAGTCAGAAGAGACTGCCAAGCACATCATACTGAATTGCGAGAGACTCGGGCGAGGATAAGGGCTCTGTTTGGTTGCAAGCAACCAGGGGATGAATGGGACGTTAGTATTGGGGAAAAACTCCTGGATCTCGTAAAGGGTACGGGCATTGGTTTGACCAACTAACGTACTAGGGACACACAATAAGATTCGGTTGACGTGTGAGGATCTATGAATCTTTGGATCTCTGAATCCGTCCCTTCAACACATAAACATAAGGGAGATATAGAATTGTATAGGTACTTGTTTATAAGAATAATATGGGATAACACAATGTCCATCCCATGTTTATGTAAGACTGTGTACCTCTGCAGGTTTGCTGCTTTAACACGTTGAGTGCTACACGCGGGAATTCCCGCACGCCCGATCACCGCGCGGCAGCTGCGCGCGGGTTTTCCTGCGATTTGTAACACACAACCATATTGCATCAGTCTGCCCGTAGCACTGAGACGGGAACTTCAACTGAGGTGTAGCATTGTGTATCAAAGTGAGATTAGTTTTTGTGCAGTTTTAGTTTTGACGTGGCGTCCTCTGTTTTGGCTATGCGTGTGTGTAATGTTATGTAGGCTGATGTCAGCTTCTGGACAAATTCTGTTATTTTCCTTTAACAGTGTTAAGGGTATTTTAAATGGAATCTAAAAATTTACTAGAAACTGTGGCACTTACTGTATTAAGCTAAAAATTGATTTAATCATATTACAAATAACTTGTAACCTTCCTACTCTCCTAAGTTCTCTTGTAGTAGCCACAACAAATTGGATGTGTCCATCTTGTACAAATTTTAACTTGTTTCCTTTTATTATAAACAATGTTTCTGACAAAAATTGTTGTATACCTAATTCAGTTTAACACTCTTAGAAAGAAAAAAAACTTAGCAAACTTAGCACTCTTTCTTAGGTAGGCTACCAGTAAGTGAAAACTAAGACTGTTTGAAATAAGCTAAGACAACTGACCTTTGACTAAATTACATTAAACTTTAATCTTTTTTAATTGGGCCTAGGCTACTTGTTTTATATAGCCTGTATACTGTAAACAGTTTACAAAGATATAACAAAGTTTAGTAACCTATGTGATCAAGAGAATACTGTTCATACTCAAGTTTTTTTAGGTTAGACGAGATGCTGCTGACCGAAGTGCAGACCTACTCATTAACGCATTTGGCCAACGCACCTTTCTCATCATCCGTGTCTGTTGACCATTGCTTTGCCTTTATGACGGAGAAAGGGATTGATATTTTGGTGAGTAATAATAATAGATTTATTACTCGTGTTCTACAAAAAACATGAAAATTTAATTATACTAAAAGCTTGTAAAAGTAATGGATCAAAAGCAGAAAAATCAATCACTACCATTATAAAAATGAGGTGGTGTCTGTCTGTCTATTGTTCCATCACGCCAAAACCACTGGACCAATTCTGCTGAAATTTTGTACAAATGTAGTCTATGTACCGAGGAGTGTCATAGACCTATTGCCGTTTAGAATGTCCTCAGGGCTCTGCCCCACGGGACTTCCAAGTTCCCATGTTATTCATATGGAGGAGAGTTTTATTTAGTTTATGTCACGTGTTTTACTAATTCAATTAATTTAAATAAACAGCTGTTACATGGAGTATATCTAACTACAGGCTGTCCTAATTTTGTTTAAAATTTTTCTACTCTGAATTTTCACTCCGTTGCAAAGCTCAGGCATTGCAGCTAGTACTTAATACAAAGATTCAAGAATGTGAATCAAATAATTATTATTTTCAAGTTGCCTGATTTTTATTGTTTTAGTAGTAAGCTTAGGTTATTTGTTAATAACATTGTAAAACAAAAACTAACATTACAGGATAAAGTCAGAATTATTTTATTTCCACATAAACATATCTGTATATGCTACATTACAAACGGTAATCTCAAAGAGGCGCATCATCCAAATAAAAAATGTCTATGGGCCTATACTAAGGTAGGCTTAGAAGTTAAATTAAATATAAGAGTTATATGCTCGGAAAAGGTGCTTAATTTCTAAAATTTAAGGTGCCAGAACTCTTTATCAACACGTTTTGCGTCTTTTTAAACCATACTCCCCTATAATAGTCACAATAAAATTATATATTTTTTATAGCTTGTGATAAAACTTAAATAACAAATAAATTTACACAAAATAACTTTCTCAAAAAACCTCTATATTTTTTGTTTTTATTTACCAGCAAAGACAATCACTCAAAATCAAAAAGTCTTTGTCTGAATTGAATTAAGAAATACCCCGTAGCAGCAAACCTGCATACTCAGCGAATTTCCAATGCATATACATGTATCTTAATGCCACATAAAGCCACATACCAAGTTTCATCAATATACAGTACATTCGTAAATAAACTATTTATCATATTTTTAATTTAACAAAAATTTTATACTCAAAACTTATTTATTGCTGCGGGACAATACATATATTGCATAGCACGCGTCAGTAGTAGACAGAGTTCAATTTCAATCAAACAAACAATGCACTAGTTGCAAAAACATAAATAAAGCAAAGCCAGTTAAAATATATATATTTCCACAGCAAAAATATATATTTCTACAACAGTAACAAATGAGTTGAAGCCTCAAGCTGATGCCTGTTGCATAAGCTATTTACACTAAAGTATAATTCCATTGTCATTGGTCAAGTCAAATAATAGACTACAGCTATTTTCCAGTGTTAAATACTCCAAATAATGTTGATGGTATCGTGGTTACATTAGAAAACTAACTGTGGTGTTTGTTTACCTCAAAAGTCAATTGACGAACGACCTTATATTTTGTCTCATTCATAATGGCTGGTCTCTATTGTTCAGCATCCGGTTCAGGTTCACGGTAATTTATTCAAGAGAGGTGTTCCCCTACTGCAAAATGCTAAAATTGAAACTAATTATAGAAAGACAAATTATGGCTTATTTTATTCGTCTAACTACCACAAACCAAACGAGTTCGCACGCAGCACGCTGACGTGAGGGAAGTGAATTTCCAAATAAAAACCTATAAAAACTCAAAATCAGTTAAAAACATACAATTATTCCAATTTTTATTCAAATCTGAAAATATTGATTTCTTGGCTGTTCTGATGCTCCTGGTTCTATTACAATGCTCCTGGTTGCAATGCTGTAAATACAATTTTGCGCATTATAAGGTTAGGAGAAGGTCCAGTCAGGCTTTAAAGTAGGCGTGAGGTTGTTGGGGATGATAAAAGTACACCAATAAATGAATAACAGGCTTTTCTAATGTAAACCCTCTAAAAGACAACGTACTGTGTTTTGTCAATATACATTTTCTTTAATAACTCGGTAAATATATATGCTAGAATGACGAGAGAGGGCTTAAAAGTTTCGCCACACTAATTCCCACCTTTTTACATTCGTTAATTTCACATCCGGGGCTTTTCTGACCATTTTTGGGCCTGAAAACTTGAGAGATTAATCCCTCAAAAAGGGGTTTAGAGTTTTCCGATTGTCCTGCCCAACGAACTTGTCCAACTGATTACAGAAAGGAACGTCCGTACCAAATTTGAAGTAAATCGGACAAAAAATGTAGATTGCATGCACACACACACACACACACACACACACACACACACACACACACACACACATATATATACAGGGTGAGTTTCTACTGACGCCCATAACTTCGCCAGGGGATTCTAATGATAAAAAGGAACAAAAAAGTTCCAGTAAACGATTCCGAACCGTTTGGTCATAATTGGGAAATTTGTTTTTTCTATTAAATATTGGACTTTGTCCAACTATTTACTTTATAAAAATGAAACCAATTAACCTAGCGATTGATATTTAAAATAATTAGAAAGCGCATTAAATTTGCTATAAAACCAAGGTTACATGTAAAAATTTCATTTCATACATCGGTTCCTAGCCAAGTTGAAATTAAAAATATGCTATAATTAATTATTTAGGCTAAGTTTAAAGACCCTTTTACTTTCTCCCCTTATACATAGTATATGGAGAAAGTATTGTTTTCGTAGGAAGTATTGTTTTCGTCAAAATTTTCGAATTTGAGTTGTTAGTGGAAATATTCGTTTTGGTGCTCCCTGAACCCAAAAAAGTGGTTTTTACGTGATGTCTGTGTGTGTGTGTGTGTGTGTGTGTGTGTGTGTGTGTGTGTGTGTGTGTGTGTGTGTGTGTGTGTGTGTGTGTCCAGGCGTTTTTCATTTTTTTGAATTTTTGATTTTTAAGGGTAATTATTCCCCAAAAACTGCCAAAAAACATGAAAAATCAATATTTCTCAAAAACTGCTCTAACGATTTTGATTAAACTTTAGTCGTTTGTAGAACTTTAGTTTTCCAACAAAATGACACCACCCGCATTCCTGTAAAAATTCGGGTTCAGAAATTACAGGACTTAAAACATCCAAAATTCAGTTTTTTTGATTTTTCATAAAAAGACATAAATATAAAAAAATATTACTATTCACCATTAAAAAGAGCTCAAAAAACAAATAGTTTAGTATTTTTAATTACTATTCTACGATTGCTGGTTTCGGAGAAAATTGAAATTTTCATTTAGCGGTAAACGCAGTACGTTGTCCAATGTTAGTCTTATGGGGAAAACAAAAATTACTATTTCTCTCTTATGTACTGATCAATTTCATTCAAACTTGATATGCTTGTCAATTTAGCATTGACCAACAGAGTTAATTCAAAATATGTTGCCCCTTAATAACCCTGGGGGGGGGATAGGGGGCATTCCCCCTCTTAAAACCACGAGTGTAGCAATGGATTCTGTAGTGCCTCCAAAGCAGGGATTTGGGTGGATGTTTTTTAAAACAACTTGTTTACAAGAATTTCTGTACTTTCGACCGTGCTTTGTATTGTATATTTAGTAAATAAAAAGTAATTTATTCATTAAAGTTGTGATAAAAGGGAGAAAGTATGTGTCAGTTTCCTGATACCGTTTATTTTGTTACTTTAAGCTAGTGCAACGCGATGTCCAACTAGATAAAAAACTTCCTCATTTAATAAGCTTTAAATTGATATGCTATTTTAAACTGTTGTAGGTGGGAATGACAGAAAAACTACCACCAAACTAAATTAAAACACTGTTTACTGATTTGGTTTTAGCAAGGTAACAAACCTACTAATAATAATCTACTCACTGATTTACTGTGAGAGAGCTGAGAAAACGTGTCCGCATCTGCATCAGACAAAATGGTGGTCATTTTGAAAACTTACTCATGTAGCAATCAACATTGTTCATTCTGAAGGCTTGTAATTAATTTGTTAATGCAAAGTAAACATTGAGTTACCGTATTACAATTTTGTGGTCATTTGCCTTGTATTATTAATAAGAATACCCTCACTCGTAAACCGTGTTTTTATTTAGGTTGATAGCAGTTTTTCTGTCATTCCCACCTACAACAGTTTAAAATAGCATATCAATTTAAAGCTTATTAAATGAGTAAGTTTTTTATCTAGTTGGACATCGCGTTGCACCAGATTAAAGTAACAAAAAAGGGTCTTTAAACTTAGCCTAAATAATTAATTATAGCATATTTTTCTTTTCAATTTGACTAGGAACCGATGTATGAAATGATATTTGTACATGTAACCTTGGTTTTATTGTAAATTTAATGCCCTTTCTAATTATTTTAAATATCAATCGCTAGGTTAACTGGTTTCATTTTTATAAAGTAAATAGTGTGACAAAGTCCAATATTTTGTAGAAAACACAAATTTCTCAATTATGACCAAACGGTTCGGAATCGGACTAGCGTTTACTGGAACTTTTTTGTTCCTTTTAGCGAATTTCCCCTATAGGGAAGAAGCTATTACCGTAGGTCTCATGGTAAGATTTAAGTCCGAGACCATGACAAATTTTTTTTTTTAGGTCCTCAGATGACTAAAACACTATTCGTTCAAATTTATATATATGTATATATATATATATATATATATATATATATATATATATCTATATATGTGTCCGTGAATGCGATAACTTGAGTAAAAAACGTCCGATTTCGATGAAATTTAGCTCAAATGTGTAAAGTGACATTTATGACTTTAAGTTCGAAAACCAGAAAAATCGGGCCATGGGAAGGGGGGTTTATGGGGGTTTTAAATTTTCCAAAAATCAGTTTTTTGCATTTTTTACCCTAAAATTTTTGAAACACTTAATTTTGGTTTAGACCATGTTATAGAGCTTAAAAAAACAAATAATATGGTATTTTGAATTATTAAGCTAGGTTAAGTGGTTGCGGAGAAAATCCAAAAAAACCTGCTCATAAAATCTCCTATGTTAATCTTATGGGAAAAAGGTTTTTGGCTTTTCCTAAGTTAATTTTAATGTAAACTTCACTTTTGCTTTTACCAATCAATTCAGCTCCACAAAACAATCATTTTGGTGTTTAAATTGTGATTCTACGTCCAACCGTTGCAGAGATATTCAAAGTGCTAAACACAGTACGTTGTCCAATGTTATCCTTATGGAGAATAAATAAAATGTTATATCTCGATTATTTATGAATGTATATTGATGAAACTTGGTATGTGGCTTCAAGTAGTTCTGGTATATTGATATTTGCACAAAAAATTGATTTTTTGTTGATTATTCCCGTAGTAGCAAACCTGCATACTCAGCCCCATGTTATTCTTATGGAGAATAAGTAAAATGTAATGACTCCCTTAATTATGAACATAAATTAATAAAACTTGGTATCTAGCTTCACTTAGTTAAGTTATATTGATAATTGCATAAAAACCCAATTTTTTGGTTCCTTGTTGCAGCAAACCTGCTTACTCAGCCCCCATGATATTCTTATGGAGAATACCTAAAATGTTATATAGCGCTTATTCATGATTGAATATTGATGAATCTTGGTATGTGACTTTGCCTAGTTAAATTCTATGGTACTTTGGTATTATACGGATGCCACTATTTTTGGAGGTTAATTTTTACCGGATACAAAGGTTAACTACATAATTCGAAAAAACGTACTTTTATTGACTTACTGTACAAATTTTACATCATTCTGATGAGCGGTCTTTGTGTTGTGCCTCCCAAAAGACAGCGATGTCCGCTAGGATCGTGTTGAATGCGTCGCCGCCGCTAGCAGCCACACCCGATCGCCACATGTACTCCGCCAAATATACAGCGCCCTGCGGCAGTTATGTTAGGATGGGTTATCATAAAAATACGTACGGTTTCCTCTTCATTTCGAGATAAATATCACACCAAAAGAACGTCACTCATTATGAAAACAAATGTAACGTAGTGGACGGCAATAAATCACTCATGACACTGGCCCAGATACAGGCGGTGACAGGTGATGCGCGCGCTCCGGTCAACGACCTGACCTTGGCCTATTTGGAGGGGGTTTGGCGGCCTGAAGTATGACTCATCAGGTATCATTCGATTCGCAACAAAACAAGGAAAGTCCTACTATCATTTTTATGATAACCCATCCTAACATAACTGCCGCAGCGCGCTGTATAAGGGTGGCATCCGTATAATACCAAAGTACCAATTCTATTTATATTTGCATGATAACCATTCGTTGGTATTCCTTGTTTCAGCAAACCTATGTACTCATTACCAGTGTTATTCTTATAGAGAATAATTAAAAATCGCTTATATTTGAATATATTTGTATGAAACTTGGTATGTGGCTTTATGTGGTATTAAGACATATATTATGCAATGGAAATTCGCTGAGTACGCAGGTTTGCTGCGACGGGGGTATTTATCATTATAATCCCCTGGCGAAGTTATGGGCGTCAGTAGAAACTCACCCTGTATACAAGGTGTACATAAAGTCCCGCACGGGTTTAATATTTTCTGAACGCTAACAGATAAATCAATAAGATTTGGTACATCAATACTACACCTAAAAATCTACTTTTTGAAGGAACTATCAGTTTTCTGTAATATCATGGGGACGTCCCGCAAGGAGTCAGAACGAAATCTTAAATAGGAGTATAGGTCAATATGCACATCACTTTAAAGGGCTTATCTAGCAGAGTTGAATGGCGCAAACCGCACTAAAAAAAGTTGATCCAGTACGAAATGGCGGCTGTTCAAAGGTTTTATTAAAAAAAGATAAGATCTTTCTAATAATTAATTTCTAACAATTATTGTTACTGTTACAAGTTGTTCCCCGTTTTCAATAGATTAGGACCAAATTTGTAACCCTTGAGGATAACTAACGTCATAATTCACTTCTGTATTGCCAGGCATAATGTAGTATTTAGCTGCAGTATTTAGCTACAGTATTCATTTAGTTGCAGTTTTGCTTTAATGGGGTTGTGACTACTAATAAAATGTAACCAAGTAAAACCTTTGAACAGCCGCCAATTTTTACTGGATCAACCTTTTTTATTGCGGTTTGCGGCATTCAACTCTGCTAGATAAGCCCTTTAAAGTGATGTGCATATTGACCTATGCTCCTATTTAAAATTTCCTTCTGACTCCTTGCGGGACGTCCCCATGATATGACAGAAAACTGATAGTTCCTTCAAAAAGGAGATTTTTAGGTGTAGTGTTGATGTACCAAATCTTATTGATTTATCTCTTATCATTCAAAAAATATTAAACCCGTGCGGGACTTTATGTACACCTTGTATATATATAAAACATTTTGAACGAACCCCCAAAACGTGTTCAGGGGGTCACGTTAGGAACTTCTATGGTGGTCCCGGGCTTAAGTTTCACCGTGCGGGTCATGCTAATAGTTCACTTTCCATAGGAAATTCACTAATAAAGTGTCAATCTAAGTTGTGTGACGTTTGTTTCAAGAGATACAAATAATACCATCACCGTTTATCGGTTTTATCAGTTTATCAAAATTGTGTATGTTGTTCCTCTTTTCCCGATATGTTATAATTTCTATTCAAATTCCCGAGTTTCTCAACTACTAGACACCTCAAAATTTATTTTCATTTAGTTTCCTTGAATAAAAAAGTTACATTAAGTTATAGTATATTTTAAAACGATTTATAATGGATTAAAATTATTATTTTAAGAACAAATATTTAATTGACTATAAGAGTACACCTTTATAGTGCTAACATATTTCATTCAGTAGCTAAAATTTGGTTGTTTCCGGTTAACTTATTTTTAGCAGACTTTTTAAATCAGTGTCTCATTTATTGATATTTATATATTAAATCTGACTAGGCCTACATTCTCCATAAATTATATAATTATTATTATTATTTATTATTATTATTAATTATCATCATTATTATTATTATTAATTATTATTATTATTATTATTTATTATTATTATTTATTATTATTAATTATTATCATTATTTATTATTATTAATTATTATTAATTATTTTATTACAATGTTAGAGGTAATTTTATAAGTGAAATATGATTCTGTGAAATTTAACCTTCATAAATCAAAGTAAAAACATATAGCCCACTTGCTTATTATTGATTTGCCTTTTGAAAAGTTGGTAAATTTTAATTTAAAAATATATGTTGCGAATTTTGGGGAAAATGGTTGGTTCGTATGTTTGTCGTAGGATCGGGGGAAATTTCAGGGCTCTAAACATTTTCTGCACCCCTTGTATATTGCTGAAGAGACCTTCTTACAAACACTGTCAATGTGATCAGTCCACGTAAGCTCATCGTCACCGAGCATTCCGAAAAATTTAGTGTAGCCGAATTCTTCGATGACAGTGTCATCTATCATTGCAGTCAGACGGCATGACGTATTCAGAGCAGGGCTACCTCCAAATATCATGCAGTTAGATTTTGATGGATTTACTTTAAGATTTTTGTTTTCAAAGTACTGAATGCAGGAACTAATTTCTTCAAAAGAAAGAAGAAATGTTTTTTGTACACACTGTAACGCTTGAAGGTTGTGGCAACATCGCACACTCAAAATCTCAGTTCAACTAGCTTGAAGTAGTGGTGCTATAAATAATCTATTGAAGGTCCGAAACTATACTGCTATTGGTCATCAGGTTTTTAAAAATTAACATACAATTGTGAACCATGAGAAACAGTAAGTCCTCGGGTTCGGAAATAGTAAGTTTCGAGACTACAATGACATCTTACCCATGCCAACCTCATCTTTTAATGCGGTTCGCATTACAATAAGGAAAGTGAAATCAGGAGTAAGAGAACACTGCTTTTCTTTGCTTGATGTGTTATACATACGCAGACCTGAGGCTTTTATGGGGACAATTAAATATAGAACAAAAGAGATCGCCAAAATCTTTTTTATTATCATAAATTATAACGCCGTGACATTCAACTTTTTAATAGCACAGTGTAACTAGGCCTTTTGCACTAACAAAAATTCATCTTCTTTGCTGAGTGCACTGACCAAAATAATTTTTTTGAACTAAATTACCAGAGTAATTATAGTCATTTTTGTTGTGTATTAATTAATTTGTTTATTAATTTAATTAAATATTACATTCAGCTAAACAAAACAGAAATAATTGCAGTATTCTCTTTTTGGACATCACAAAGGCATATGATAATGTGGGTCATCTCTGCATTTAGTATCAGTATTAAAATCGTTGCCTATTCCATCAAAGATAGCCAAATCAGTACTTCAACTACAAACCCATAACGTGACGCCAATTGAAACTTCTAAAATTAAAACAAAGCCTATAACAATCTTACAAGGATCACCATCATCACCGTCAGATTTTTTTATAGTTTTTCAAAATTCAAACGAATGGGACTGTCAAAATCAAGGTGGGAAGAAGTGATACAACACATTATACCAATGTTTGTCCAGAAAGTTTGGAGAAAATTTAACCTTATACTAAACAGAATAGCATTATCAGCTATTAAACAGTCGGTTTAGATATTAAAAACCATTTATATATAACAACCAGCGCTGAGTACCCATTTTTGTAACTAGTATTCTTTGTCAATTTTTGTAATTAGTATTCTTTGTTATTTGACATTATGAAAACGATGATAATTTTGTTTTAATAAATTATCTTTTTATATAAAGAAAGTGTGGCGTTTGGTTACAAAATGAATTCATCCATCCTTCTACAATCTGTCAAAATAGTGTATAACCTTAAGGGAGGCAAGAGTTAACAGTCTGTGGAAATGGCTCGAGTGGCTCATATATGGGATGCCAGTACAGTAGAGTCCCGCTAATCTGAACTCGAGTTTGGAAATTATTTACAATGACTTAAAAACAGGAAAAATTAAGAAGACACTAGTTTTTCCATGAAAAGACGTATACTTATTGTTACACAAAGAAGTTGAAAATAAATGCTGTTAGAGGATTTGCTGTTTTCAAATTCCTCATTTATTATACATAAACATGCGCATAAAATTTCATGCACTTATCTCAAAAAACCAGAAAGTGAAAGGATAAAGTCGGTGATTAAAAAATCCTTCGTCAGAAGAAGTGTTACTTTCACTCATTTTAGCGAATTTCCCCTATAGGGAAGAAGCTATTACTGTAGGTCTCATGGTAAGATTTAAGCCCGAGACCATGATAACTTTTCATTTTGAGGTCTCCAGATGCCAAAAACACCATTCGTTCAAATTTGTATATATGTATATGTATACATATATAAAAATTATTTTGAATATGTGTCCGTAAGCACGATAACTCTCGTAAAAAAGGTCCGATCTTAATGAAATTTGGTACAAATGCGTTAAGTACCATTTATTTGAACAAGTTCAAAAACTAGACGAATCGCACCATTCAAAGGGGGGTTTTGTACCCTAAAAATGCGTTTTTTGGGGTTTTCACATGTAATTTTTATTTAAATCAAATTTTAATTTTCACCATTGAATTCAGCATAAAAAACAAACAATTTGGTATTTTGATCATTGCTCTACGTCAATTGGTTACTGAGATATTGAAAGTGCTAAACACAGTACGGCGTCTAATGTTATTCTTATGGAGAAAAAGAAAAATTGTATATCTCGCTTATTTATGAACATAAACTGATGAAATTTGGTATATGGCTTCATCTGGTTGTGGTTTATCGTTGTTTGTACAAACAAAAATTTTTCGCCTATGGTTCCCGTTGCAGCAAACCTAGGTACTTGGTCCCCATGTTATTCTTATAGAAAATAATTCAAATCTTATATATATATATATATATATATATCGCTTATTTATGAATGCATATGGATGGAACTTGGTATGTGACTTCACTAAGAAGAGTTCTATTGATATTTTCATAAAAACCCATTATTTTGTGTTCCTTGTTGCAGCAAACCTACGTACTCATCCCCAATGTTATTCTTATGGAGAATAATTAATATTTTAAATATCGCTTGTTTGTGAATATATTTCTTATGAATCCTGTTAAGTGCTTTAATGTGTGATGTTCATGATGTGATATTCATTGGAAATACGTTGAGTATGCAGGTTTGCTGCGACGGGGTTATATTAGAAAATATATAACTGAATATACTCACACAAACTTAACCTACAACTTGAAATAGTAACAAAATGTCCCCGTGTAAACCAACGAGATATATTTCACTTTTCGGTGTAAACAACAAAATTATCAGATCATCTGATTCTTACAGACACCAAAACACATGATGCGTATAACCTCAACAAAACAACTAATCACGCAGAAAAACGGCATAGACTATATCAATACTGACTACAAACTGATACTCCACAACTATCTGGCTACCATATATCACAAAGAATACTGCATGTGGATAGTTTATAAAGCCAGTAAGATTATTTCGTTGACGTCCAAAATATTGGACGTCGGAGGTTTTTGCACATTTTTCAAACGTCCGGTAAGTTTAACCGCGGAGGTTTTGGCAAAAACAGCGATGTCTGATATATCGGACGTTGGAGTGCTAAGGGATATCAAGTCAGTACGTTAAAATTATTCATGAAATCAACCTATTCCGAATTCCCGCTAAACCGAAGTCAATAGAAAACATGCTAACTTAAATTAAGAGGAACCAAAGTAAACATAATCATGTTACACCCATAATAAATACATACAATACTAATCACATGAAATTACAGCTATTTTTAGAATTTTTACAAAGTGTTATCTGTTTAATTATTAAAACCTTTGATACCAAATAAATAAATAAATATAGGCAGCACTGTCTGCTTTTGCTCTCTTGACCTTGTTTATACTCATGACGTTTTGAGAAAACTGATTACACCCATATTCATGAAAAACACAATCAAAATTTGACTTTTCTTTCTAGCTCACATTCTTATGGCACTAAATATAAATATATTCTGGTATATCCTCAACACGAAACAACCTCATTTGAAAAAAATACCCTATTACACTGGGATGCGCTTAACAAATAAACTCACCAATGAATTAAAAAGTAAAATATCTTTAAATAGTTTCAAAAATAAATTAAAATAATTTATTTTAATAAATTATTTTTATTTGATTGAATAATATTTAAACTGTTCAGAAATTTGATTTATAATTTTAAAAAGTACCTATGTTAGAGTTTTTATAATGGTAATTAACTGTAGGAAAAATTGTATTATAATTGTATTTACCTTTACTTTACATGTCATATATTATTAATTTGAATTATTATTTAGTATTTGTTTATATTAAGACCAAATTTATGTAATACCTACTTACCATTACCTGTCATATAAACATGATGTTATGTAACGGAATGAATAAACAAACAAATTAATCATATACTTAGAATGTAATATTATGTCTTGTTGGGAACCCTTACAGGATAGAATAAATACCCCCGTTGCAGCAAACCTGCATACTCAGCGAATTTCAAATGGTACTTCACTACATCATGAAGCCACTTACCAACTTTCATCAAAGCATATTAATAAATAAGCGAGATATGACATTTGATTTATTCTCCATAAGAAAAACATTAGGACTGAGTATGCAGATTTGCTGCATCAAGGACCATAAAAATCAGGGTTTTATTTAAATACCAATGGACCATCATTAGATCAAGCAACATTCCAAGTTTTACCAATAATTTATATTCATAAACAAGCAAGATATCACATGTTTCTTATTCTCCATAAGAATAACATTATAGCTGCTGAGTATGCAGGTTTGCTGCCATGGGCATCTAAAACATGGGTTTTGTATGCAAATAACAGTAATGGTGTAAACCAAAATTTGGGTTTAAAAAAATTATATATAAAAGTTCAAAAACCCCATTTTTGGGGTTCAAAATAGAGCGACATGTCTAGTTCTCGAACTCATGAAAAGTAGATGCTGCCTTACACGTAAATACCAAATTTCATCAAGATCAAAAAGTTGTTATGAAATTTATCGTGCCTATAGACACATATACGTATATACTAGTGGCTTGAAGGGGCAATTGCCCCTAACCTTGCTCCAATACACATGCCAGATTGTTAACATCGTAAACAATTATAATCACATGTTTTAATGTAAACAATACAGACGTGTTTAAATAACCATGCTTTTCTTATTGGGGTTGATTAACGTTATTTCTCGTTTGCTGGAAACATTTTGGAAATATGCTGTTTTTCCCGAGTCCCTGGGATCGAGACCTTTAATTTGAGATGTCACTCATCATCCTGCGATTTGCCAAACTCCCACAATTTTGACTTAACAATTTCGCCTACAGAATTATATATAAAGATATATGAATTTGAACGAATAGTGTTTTTGGCATCTGGGGGCCTCAAAACAAAAAGTTATCATGGTCCCGGGCCTAGGTCTTACCATGCCGACTATGGTAATAGCTTCTTCCCTATAATTGAAATTCGCTAAAACACATATAGAAGCGGCGCCTGAATAAAAAAATGTTTCTGTATAGGCAATGATAGCTGTTTTTTATGTAAAAATTCTTCTAGCTGAAAACAAAATGTTATACAGCTGTTAGATTTGTGTGTTGTGATCAACGAGGTATAAATAAATATAGAGCTCTCGTCTCGTGTTAAAAAAGTGAAGCCTCACTGGAGGATATTTTTGTAAACAAAACATCTGACCAAAAAGTAATAAAGACTGACATATATTGTGAAGAGGGGATTTGATTGGTTAACGGTATTGATGTCATGTAGGGGCAGTTTTTTACCCCAGACGAGACCTCTATAGAAATATACCTCGTTGATTGTAATTTGTTGAGCTGTTAATGAACTGCTGAGAAAAATCTGTTACATCTTGCATACAAAATGGTTTCAAATAACTGGCTGACATTCAGCTTCTATTTCTAGGGATTATGAATTGTCTTTTTATAATATTTAAATTCAAATAAGTATGTACATTAGTAATAAATTAAAATGAATACATGTACGTTAGGAATACATGTTCAAAACTAATGTAGCCTTTTTTTAATATACTGCGGCCTTACATACGATAAATTTGACTTCCTTTTTTTGTATGAGTAAGGCTCCGAATCACTGATCACTGATATGTGAACTGGTTTAAATTGCCTCATCGTCAAGTGATCCTATTTTCCTCGAAAGGAAACTGGTTTCAATCCTCTATTGGGATCTTCATCAGGCGAACATCAAACTTCGAGTCCTTCTCGAACATGTCAGTTGTTTAAAACCCACTGAGAAATTAAACATAAAAAATACATAAACAAACACAAAAACATGTAAATTCATTTTTGGACAAAACAGCGGGTGGATAGATGGACGGTGCGGTACAAAAGTTGAGTCTAGACGTACCGAACTGTCTATCCATCCGCCCGATGTTTGGTCCAAAAATGAATTGACGAGTTTTTGTGATTGTTTATGTATTTTTTACATTTAATTTCTCAGTGGGTTTTAAAAAACTGACATGTTCGAGAAGGACTCAAAGTTTGATGTTCGCCTGATCCCAATATTGGACTGAAACCGGTTGTCTTTCAAGGAAAATAGGATCACTTGACGATTTCCGATAAGGTAATTTAAACCAGTACACATATAATCAATTTGAGTTAACTTATTTGAATCATCAGTGCACAGTTACACATTTTTACCACTTGCTCTGCCCTATCTGCCCACAAATCGCACAACTTTTTCTAAAATAGAGGGCAATGGCAACAGTCCTTTTTGATCAACCATCATCTGTTCTATAAAAGTCATTTTATTAGTATTGCTTTTCATCTGATGAAAATTTTCACTCTTGGAAATGTTTTAATGAGTACCTATTCTGGTTTGTTGGCAGAGGAGGGCTGGCAAGGCGGGGTTATTGCGATGGGTCATCTGCCTCTGGCTGGTTTCGACCTTGGTTCCTGTTTCCGCTGATGATTCAACTCATCAGATGTTTGGCGATCGCACTGACGGACTGCCTGCGGCGTTTGGGGATTTCAACTCTGATGAAATCACTGATCTTTTCGTTATCCGGGATAATGGCAGAACTGTCGAAGTTCTGTTAGGACAAGACAAAGAACCTGTGATGCACTCGGCTGGAATTAAGTGCAAATTCCCGTCCAATTCGTTGATCACGAGTGTCGTTCCTGGAGATTTTAATGGAGACGCTTTGATGGATGTAATGGTTACTCTGCTTGTTGATGGTGATAAGGCTTTCAACCAGATCGTTGTGTTGTGGGGAGAAATGACTCGTTTGAACTGTACACAAAAAATGTTATTCAAAACAAAGGGCCATCCACTCGCAATAGATTATGATAAAAATATGGTGATTGATTTGTTTGGAGTAGATGAGAATAATAATAGGGCGTTTTGGTTGTTTGATAGAAATAGCTCGTCTCCAAAAAAATATCCAATGAACAATGAAACTGACCATTTCAAAGGGAAAATAAGAAAACCGCATTCTAATGCTTTTCTTGACTTGAATGATGATGATTTGGCAGATCTTTACATCACTACAGAAGATAAGTTTGAAATTTGGACCGGAAATAAGGATATCTCAAATGGGTTTACACCTTGGCTAACTATCGATATGCCACCAGGTCTCAACAAAAACAAACAAGATGTTATTGGGCAAACGGTGTTTTTAGATATGGAACTCGAAGGCAAGCTCGATCATATTATACCTGTTTGTGACAATATGAAATGTGATACCAGCAAAATCTATGCTTACACTCAGTCTGATAGGCAGTGGCATGATTTACACGTCAATTTCCATGAAGACGGAACAGCCAACAAGTGGAATTTTGCTGTCAACACAGTACCTCAGAAACCATACACTGAAACAATAACTTTACGAGCGGGTGATTTCAACATGGACGGCTACCCAGATGTGATGGTCACTCTCAATAGAGCAAACTCGCAAGAATACAAATCTTTTTTCTTAAAAAATGTTCCCTGTAAGACTGCATGCTCCGGGTTTTCTCGAACATTCGAAGTCCAATGGAATATTTTAACCCCTTACAATAACAACACTGTTCTAGGCGTTTTCTTTGATTTTCTACAAGACGGTGTTCTCGATTTGATTTTCGTTCACTCTCAGGGCACCATGTTCAATGTATCAGCCTACAGGAACACATTGGACTACGATGCCAACTTCGTCAAAGTTATGGTAGTCACCGGCCTGACCAATGCCGAACATCCGCTGAACCCTGGACCTCTAAGGAAGTCTGCAGGAGTGTACGGTACCAATCTTCCAGGGCCTAAAGTCATGTACCAAACGACGACACAAGAAGGAGACCCTCGCTCAGCAGTTGCCACTCAGATTCCTCAGTCCGCTCACTTCACGCTCAACCTTCCCTACACCATATTCGGTCTTGGCCGAACACCAAACTTCATTGACACCCTGACTGTCCAGATGTATGGGAAATCCCGCCAATGGACCCAACTAATTCCCAACTCCCAGATGGTTGTTATTCCTTGGCCGATCGAAGAACCGTATAGCTGGAAAGTCCAGTTGTTTGTTACTCCGAGCAAACTTATTTTCCAAAGTGTTCTGGCTCTCTTGGCTACTTGTGTCCTTATTTCGCTGATAATTGCTGGTCTTTACTGGAAAGAACGGAAGGAAGATCATTTGGAGAGGTTGCAAGAAGCTCATAGGTTCCATTTTGATGCAATGTAAACGTCAGAACAGGTTGCTATATAGTTGTTAAACAAATTATTGTAAATATTGTGAAGTATTTTAAGGGTAAATTAACTATTCCGTTGGATAGAATTAACTTATCAAAACGTAGTTTGTTTAAATTTGAATTGGTTATCAAATACAAGCACCATAGTGAGCTCTACTGCTTTGGTAAAGATGTAACACCTATCCTTTTCAGTAACCATTGATTTTACTGCATCTCTTGCTAATCATATTTTTCATTTGTGCTATTTATTACTTTTAATACTTTTAATCTTGTAATTTTTTAATAGAATTTTCTTTGATATTACTAAAACTAGCAATTTTTTTACCGTTTAATTTTCTTAAAATAAATTTATTAGTATCTACTGTTGTGGTTATGTGTAAATATTTGAAGGTTTTTAATAATTGTATAATTTTTGTATAGGTGTATCGCTGTATCACTTTTACAGTCTGACAGAACTTAATTGTGATTTGTTATTTAAGCTAAAATTGTTCACTCAATCTATTGTTTTAATAAGTTGTAATTACTTTTTCCAGAGTGACCTTTAAAGACGAGAGAGAGTAAAATTCAGTGTAGTTTGGATTAACACTGAACTGAGACAAATTGAGAGGTCAATTTATGTTTCAATTTGATATAATATTCAAATTTTGATTCCTAAAATATGCCGTATTACTCGCAGATGTGAATTTTTATACAAGTTTAAATGCTTAGGTTCATTAGTAAACTAGATTAGAAGAAGTTGTTTCTGTTGCAGAATAAACCAAAGAATTTAAGTGAGAGTGTTTTGATAAAGATGTAAATATAAAGTCAAGTTTTGTAAAATCCCTTTAGCTTTTCAGTTTTATAATTTAAGTTATAAAAATGTAAGTGTTATATAAGATTAGATCTAAGAAAAGTATAAATTTAAATTAATTAATATATCTTACATGAGAATTTATTTAATTTTGCACTCTTTCTTATCAACTGAATATATTTTGAAAAATGTATTGGATCGCTGTTTGTCAACTCATATCTCAAGGTTAATTTTTAACGAGGTTTTAATATTATTTTATATCTTGTTTCGTCTCATTAATTTTGCAAATATGTTTATTGTGATGTAATGATAAGTGCTATAGTTACTTTAGATATTTCTAGCTATTTATTGATGTGTTGTGATATCTCTGAAATTGCAATGAAATAATAATATTTCTTATAATCATGAGTTTCTTTTTTTATTCATCCTAAGTTCTCCTTTTTTTAAGTTGGCCTACTAGTAATGTAGGCCAACTAGTAATGTAGGGTTGTTTTTCTATCAACCTCTGATAGGTCATAAATAAAATACAAGTCTATATAAAAAATAATGCTAACTTTTTGATATAGTCACTGCAATGATTGCAGCATTTGTTGTACCTGTGTACCAGCTTTTCAATACTGTCTTTAAATAATATTGCTGTGAATGAATTCAAATGTGTCAGGACATTGTGTATATGATCGCACAGCGTAAACGCTGGACAAGCCAAGCAGTAGGTGGGTAATGTTTACATGATAGAACTTGTGTCATAAAAAATGACGTTGCATTGAATGACACAGAAACAAAACCCTGAAACAATTCTAGATATTTCAAGATGTCTGCATAGATCATGTTTATCTTACTTCAATCAACAACGGGAAATATTCCTCAGCTCTCCTTTAAACACTGATCATCAAATACATTTTGGCCTTTACATATTCTGTAATATGCACACTACTCCCCGATGATTCCCAGTGTAAGAGAATTTAACTTTCAACTGAACTTTGTTCCATGATGAAATTCCAACTCCAGCAATTTATGTTGTTTTTCAGTTACACGCTTAAAATTAAGCAAATTTCAGCATGAAATTGTTACTAGTATGCTCAAGCGACACGGGGGGGAGGAGGTATTTCTCTCATTTTGAAACAATGGTCCTAAAAGTTGCCCCTTTCAGCATGCTCTAGTACTTCAATCTTTTATCATAAAAGAAGTAATCTGCTTCTTGTTATATAAAAGTTGTTATATAAAACACCTTGGCAGGTGTTTTAGTCAAATAGTTTTCCACAGCAATCTCGCGAAAACCACCTGCTTTGTGTAAAGGCCGCCATATGCACGGGTGAGCATTTATCCTACGCGATCAATCACACGAATGTTACCCCGTCTATGGTGGATTTTTTCCTCGTCTATGGAAGGAATCGTCGGCGTCCGGCAATGTTCGACCGTGCATGGATGGCTGTAAACCCAAAGTATTAAGACAAATTTATAGATATTTTATATTATTATATTAATAGACCTATTGTATATTTGTTATATTATTTATTATATACAAATGTTAAAACATTGGCAATAACACTTGTTGTTTGATAGTTTAAATCATTATTTATAATCCCAGCTAACTGTCGTCTTTTAACTGGCGTTTTATCAACCACTTGAAACTGTTCACATGATGGTCCAGACTTAATTTGGTCAGACTCCACGTAGCACCCAACAGTATAATTTACAAATCACACAAGGAAAAATATTAAAAAAATAATTAAAATAAAAAACAGTAAACAGTTTTTTATTATTATAAAAATAATTTATACAAACAAGGAAAAAAAGAATCAGAGAATCACATATGAAACAAAGGATTGAATATAAAACATTTACTAGCACAATATTACAGTTGTAGCAAGTTATAATAATTATATTTTAAAATAATTATCACAGTTATAAACTTCAATATTTACTTATTATCAAAACAAAACTATAAACAAAGACAAAAACAAATGATTTTATAAATTTAAACGTATGCATGGCCAAACTACAAACGCAAGATGGCATCATTGGTCTCTCAGCGTTGCCAGTTCATGCCCCAAAACTCATGATTTTCGACCTAGACATATTATGCCATAACCACATATGGCAACAACGCAAAATCCCCCACCCGCCTAATTTGACGCTCCTGACTTAAGGGGTTAAAAAAAGTCCATAGATTCTTTCCATGGATTTGTCACTCTACAAACCCAGATTTGAAACATTATTCATATCTACAAAGTACTCTTGAACACTGTAATATTCCTTCAACAATTCAAATGATTTTAAACTAGATCTAAACTTGCGCACATCTAATTCTAATTTTAAATAAGAAGGAGGTGCATTAACAAGTTTTGACTATTGAAAAGAATTTGTGTTTTTTAAATTAATTGTGTTATGAGGAGGAATGGATAATGTCTCGGTGTTCCTGAAATTGTAGTGGGTGGTATCACGGAATTGAAAAATTCGGGTCATGACGCAGCGATGACACCAAGCAGTCCTAAAGGTTTGGTGAGGGGATTAAAGGAATTCACACCGCCTGCCACCACCATTACTGTACCAAAATACCATGCCCTCTGACCAAGGTTGCTCTCTCCCCGTCAGTGGTGCGAACAGACATAAACAACAGAATTGTCGTATACTCCTAAAATATGAAAATTTTAAACCTCGAATCTTATTGTCATTGTTAGTACATTGTGAATATAATTTGATACCAGTAATAAATAAATTCCCTGAGAGAGTACGTTCAAATTGTTTTCATTAACTTGTAAACTGTAAAGTATTGATTGAATAAAAGTTGTAACTTTGTATTATTTTTATTGGATTTTTTTGGAAGAGTAACCTAACCTAACCGCTGCAGCGCGCTGTGTAAGTTTTTAGTCCTGTATAAAACTCTATCTACTTTTCATATATTTGTATATGCACGTTGATTAACAGGAGAAAATAATATGAGAAATAGCTCGTCTCCAAAAAAATATCCAATGAACAATGAAACTGACCATTTCAAAGGGAAAATAAGAAAACCACATTCTAATGCTTTTCTTGACTTGAATGATGATGATCTGACAGATCTTTACATCACTACAGAAGATAAGTTTGAAATTTGGATCGGAAATAAGGATATCTCGAATGGGTTTACACCTTGGCAAACAATCGATCTGCCAAGTTAACAGTGGCTGTCAGATAACAACCTTTTTGTAAGCACTGACAAAACTAAGTTTATTGATTTTAACTTACTAAGTTTATTGATTTTAAGTAATTGTAAATCTCAGCCAATTCGAGGTAACTTGTAGGTGAAATTGAAATACTCTCATAACATCAAACAAACTTCCTTCGGAAACAAGAGTTTCCGTACACAACACGATAGTTTCCGAGTGTCTCATAATTTTACACTGGATGCTGGAAGTTGGCAGTACTGCTGTTGTTATGTATGGATTGGGAACGAGGGCGTGGCTCCCTGGTGTAGTACTTGCAGCTGCGGTTTGGGGGGCTGCGCTAGTTCCCTGCCAAAAATGTAAACTACGCATAGTCAATTGCTGCTACAGCTTCTGACTGTTCATTTTCCATCATCTCGCATTGAAAAGTCAGCTTTTTTTAATGAACAAACACAGACTTTCATATATGTAAAGAGAAAAAAGGTGAGGATATTCCTACTCGAAAACATACCTCTGCAGGATTCTGATTCACGCATTACAAAGATTAATCTGATTGCCTTTTTTTGTAGCCGAAAAATGTCCTTTGTTTCGGTTGATTCCACTCCCCAAACGGCAACTGCTTAATTAATGTGTGGGTAAAAGCAAACATAATATGCTGCCATGAGGATATTTGAGTCAGAAAATTGAGGCAGTCTACGGATAATAAATATAACACCATTTAGTTCTTAGAAACTTTGACAATATTTTGAGAAAAATTAAGCTGTGGGTCGATGATTAACCGAAGGAAGTTTGTTTGATGTCATGAGAGTATTTCAGTTTCACCTACAAGTTGCCTCGAATTGGCTGAGATTTACAATTACTTTTTAAGTTAAAATCAATAAACTTAGTTTTGTCAGTGTTTTCAAAAAGGATGTTATCTGACAGCCACTGTTAACAACAAACTGCCTTGAATGAAGGTTTCAATCTTAAGATCATTGCGAGAACATTTGTTAACGCTAAGAGAGGTATCATCCGCAAAAAGGCAAAGCTCGGCAGAGGTCACACTACTGTGGATGTCATTTACAAAGAGCAAAAATAGGATCGGTTCAAGGACCGACCCCTGAGGTACGATTCTACGATCAATTTTCCAGATTCCAGATGTGACACCCACCCGTTCGCATCAATGAACAGAACTTCTACATTCTGTATTCTGCCCACTAAGAAAGATGAAACCCAACTGAGAGAACTACCTCGGGTACCAGCAATCTCCAATTTGTGAAGTAACAACTTGTGGTTACCCGTAACAAAAGGCTTTACTTAATTTAAAATCTAGGCTTTACTTAGGTCAAAGAACAAACCAAAAGTGTGCCTGCGTTCATCAAGTGCTTTAGATACATTGTAAATAAAACTCAACATGGCATCAACAGTAGAAGTATTTTTTGGAATCCAAACTGCTTCTTGGAAAGCACATTATTATAAACAAGAAACGGATAAAACCTAGCTAGAAACAACTTTTTCAAATATTTTCTGACAGCCAACCGATATATTTATTTGAGTGTTCGATATAATTGTTTCAATAGGTGTGATGCATACAGATCTTTGGCGAGATAAACCATTTCAAGGATGTTTTGCCTCACCTGTTTTTTATGTCTTGCGAGTCCTGTGCCTCTGATGTGTTTACAGGGGCGCTTGGCGAAGTGTGAGAGGGACAAAGTAAAGAGTCAAAAGACTGCTCTCAAAACAATTTAAGTTATATTAAATAAAAATGTGAATTTAAGAAGTAAATAACAATAAGTCAAAAATAAATTGAAATACAAATCTAATCTACAGTTACAAATTAAAAGCAGTTCAAATCATAGACTACAGTTTGCCCCTTTTCAAAGAAATGAACAAAACAATAAGATTAAATATTAAATTTACTGATATTTAAATGTTACGTAAATGGTAAACAAAATCGGCTTGAAATGACATACTGAAAAGAATTGATCAAATGAAAACTAAATTAAAATTATAATAAACCTTTACATAATTAATTAATTATTATATTACAAGTTAAAATACACTTTGGAAACCCTTACTTTTTTACATGAATATCCAATCACTGAAGCACACAGCACACACACACACACAGTCCCTCGTCCAAACCTCTTCTCCCCGTGTTCCTCGATGATCCCAGACTCCCTTCCTCGGTCCTCTTCTTCCCCTCCATCACCTTCTCATTGGCTTATATCCACCCAATGACATGTCTGAGCGCACCCTACCAGTCATTGCCTAGATCACATCAGCCGGGAAAGTTCATTTGAAAGACAAAGCGATACTCGAGATCCTGAGATTGACGGACTAGCGAAGGCGGCAGAGCACGGCCAAGGAGATTAAATTTGAAATAATAATGTTAAATATTTTAGGTTCATACTTTACTTACAGCATAAAAATCCTTTCTCAAAGAAGCAAAAATAAAATTTCATAAAAGTGTCATAAGACTTTCATGAGATTTTGTTATTCCTGACTCTTTTGAGCACTATTTGACAAAACTGGCACTTACTAGCTGATAATGGCAGCCAACAGCTTTATTATACTCACATAAAAGATGGAACATTAACATGTTTTGTTAACAGTATCAGAACACTGCCTCATACTTTCTTCCTTTTAATACTTTTTTTTAACTCAACTGCCCGTCACCATAGGCTATTGACCTGTGCGGCGAACTAAAGACAGCGAGATATCGTAAAGGCATTAGGCACATGAGCAAGCCGGAGGTGACCGCTCATGATCTTACAGGATGAGACGGCCGGGACCGGGATCGAACTGGCCACCTCTGACTTGCTAGTCAGGCACTTAACCTCTGAACTACCGTGTCTGTGTCCTTTTGAATCAATACATTTTTTTAACTGATAGTAAATGTAATATAAATGTATTGTAAATGTAATATAATTGTAAGCAAATAAAACATTCTTCTTGTTTTTTATTAAGAGTGTTAGCTCAATGTGTGGACAAAACTAGATCCCTTAAAAGTTGCATTATATTTTCAAAGTACAATAACATAATATTCGTCCCCAATTTGGTTTGTAACATTAATGGAAAACAAAGAAAAGGTTTTTCGCCTCAAAAAAACGAGCCAATCGAATAATAAACAATCTGTCATATGAGGAATCATGCTTTGAATAATAAAAAAAAAAAAACTAGAAATATCCTTATATACAAGGTGTACATAAAGTCCCGCACGGGTTTAATATTTTTTGAATGATAAGAGATAAATCAATAAGATTTGGTCCATCAACACTACACCTAAAAATCTCCTTTTTGAAGGAACTATCAGTTTTCTGTCATGTCATGGGGACGTCCCGCAAGGAGTCAGAAGGAAATTTTAAATAGGAGCACAGGTCAATATGCACATCACTTTAAAGGGCTTATCTAGCAGAGTTTAATGCTGCAAACCGCACTAAAAAAGGTTGATCCAGTAAAAAATGGCGGCTGTTCAAAGGTTACATTTTATTAGTAGCCACAACCCCATTAAAGCAAAACTGCAACTAAATGAATACTGCAGCTAAATACTACATTATGCCTGTCAATACAGAAGTGAATTATGACGTTAGTTATCCTCAAGGGTTACAAATTTGGTCAAAATCTATTGATAACGGGGAAAAACTGGTAACAGTAACTGTTAGAAAGATCTTATCTTTTTTTAATAAAACCTTTGAACAGTCGCCATTTTTTACTGGATCAACCTTTTTTAGTGCAGTTTGCGGCATTCAACTCTGCTAGATAAGCCCTTTAATGTGATGTGCATATTGACCTATGCTCCTATTTAAGATTTCTTTCTGACTCCTTGCGGGACGTCCCCATGATATTACAGAAAACTGATGGTTCCTTCAAAAAGTAGATTTTTAGGTGTAGTGTTGATGTACCAAATCTTATTGATTTATCTGTTATCGTTCAGAAAATATTAAACCCGTGCGGGACTTTATGTACACCTTGTATAATACGTGAAGCCGTTTCTAGCGAATTTCCCCTATAGGGAAGAAGCTATTACCGTAGGTCTCATGGTAAGACTTAAGCGCGAGACCATGATAACTTTTCATTTTGAGGTCCCCAGATGCCAAAAACACCATTCGTTCAAATTTTTATATATGTATATATATATTAGCCAATTTCCCCTATAGGGAAGAAGCTATTACCGTAGGTCTCATGGTAAGACTTAAGCCCGAGACCATGATAACTTTTCATTTTGAGGTCCCCAGATGCTAAAAACACCATTCGTTCAAATTTTTATATATGTGTATAATATATATATATATATATATATATATATATATATATTTATATATATATATGTGTCCGTAAGCACGATAACTCTCGTAAAAAAGGTCCGATCTTAATGAAATTTGGTACAAATGTGTAAAGTACCATTTTTTTGAACGAGTTCGAAAACCAGATGAATCGCACCATCCGAAGGGGGGTTTTTGGGGGGTTTTGTACCCCAAAAATGTGTTTTTTGGGGTTTTCACATGTAATTTTAATTTAAATCAAATTTTAATTTATACCATTAAATTCAGCTTAAAAAAACAAACAATTTGGTATTTTGATCATTGCTCTACGTCAATTGGTTACCGAGATATTGAAAGTGCTAAACACAGTACGTTGTCTAATATTATTCTTATGGAGAAAAAGAAAAATTGTATATCTCGCTTATTTATGAACGTAAACTGGCAAAATTTGATATATGGCTTTATTTGGTCGTGGTCTATTGATATTTGCACAAAAATCCATTTTTTGCCCGATAGTTCCCGTAGCAGCAAACCTGCATACTCAGCCCCATGTTATTCTTATAGAGAATAATTAACGTGTTATCTCCTTTAATTATGAACATAAATTAATAGAACTTGGTATGTGGCTTTACCTAGTTGAGTTATAATGATATTTGTATAAAAGCCCATTTTTAGTGTTCCTTATTTCAGCAAACCTGCATACTCAGCCGCCATGTTATTCTTATGGAGAATAATTAAAATGTCATAAATCGTTTATTTATGAATGTATATTGATGAAACTTGGTATGTGGCTTTATGTGGTATTAATATAAATTAATATGCATTGGAAATTCGCTGAGTATGCAGGTTTGCTGCTACGGGGGTATATATATATATATATATATATATATATATATATATTATATATATATGTGTCCGTAAGCACGATAACTCTCGTAAAAAAGGTCCGATCTTAACGAAATTTGGTACAAATGTGTAAAGTACCATTTATTTGAACGAGTTCGAAAACCAGATGAATCGCACCATCCGAAGGGGGGTTTTTGGGGGATTTTGTACCCCAAAAATGTGTTTTTTGGGGTTTTCACATTTAATTTTTAATTAAATCAAATTTTAATTTATACCATTGAATTCAGATTAAAAAAACAAACAATTTGGTATTTTGATCATTGCTCTACGTCAATTGGTTACCAAGATATTGAAAGTGCTAAACACAGTACATTGTCTAATGTTATTCTTATGGAGAAAAAGAAAAATTGTATATCTCGCTTATTTATGAACATAAACTGGCGAAATTTGGTATATGGCTTGATCTGGTTATGGTTTATTGTTGTTTGCACAAAAAAACAATTTTTCGCCTATGGCTCCTGTAGCAGCAAACCTAGGTACTTGGTCCCCATGTAATTCTTATGGAAAATACTTAAAATGTTATATATCGCTTATTTATGAATGTATATGGATGAAACTTGGTATGTGACTTCACTAAGATGAGTTCTATTGATATTTGCATAAAAACCCATTATTTTGTGTGCCTGGTTGCAGCAAACCTGCGTACTCATCCCCAATGTTATTCTTATGGAGGATAATTAATATTTTTAATATCGCTTGTTTGTGAATACATTTCTTATGAATCCTGTTAAGTGTTATAATGTGTTATGTTATATATTCATTGGAAATTCGCTGAGTATGCAGGTTTGCTGCAACGGGGGTATTTGTTAACACAACTCCTCCTTTATTTCTTGACCAATTTTAATTTTTGAAGTGTCAAAAAATTTGTCTCAGTTTGTAGTTTTGCAATAAGGTTTATATTGCATTTTTATTCTCAAGGGCACGGGCTGCCCTTAAAGTTTGTCTTTTGCTCATAAGATAAACATGGGGAATAATTTTATTTGAATTGCAGCTGTTAACACATTATGAACAGGATATTAGCAATACCAGGTGTAACAAGTAAGGATTTATCTATATAAATAAATAAATAAGTTTTGTTTCTACACAGCTTTGAGCAGTGAAATGTTGTATGCAGCGGAGATATTTAAATTTTGTTTATCTGTCTGTTTGTTTATGAACTAGGTTTGTTCCAAAATACTGAACCGAATGAAACAAAATTTTGTTCATTTTCGTGTGAGGCAGGAAACTGTTGAGCTTCTGCAAATCATTACATACGTCATTAGGATTATGCTCGCTGCTCCAAATAAAATCTTATGGGTATAGGTTACTCAACTTTTCACTGTAGAATGCACTATATTTGTTGTAATGAGCATTTACCCAGCTCAGAGTAATTTATCTTTTACTACAGAATGGAGGAAACATGTGCTTTAGTAACTACTCCACAATGGTATATTAAACAGAATAAAATAACGGCACGGCAATGAAACATTGGGTAGGGAACACATAAGCCCTTGCAACATGGTATTTAAAGCTCAGTTTGTCTAGGTCGTCATTGTGATTATAATGCTGAGTTTGTTATGTGTTTATGTGGAATGTACCAAGAGCAGAAATAGGCATATATACTTTCCGTCCCTTATGTCCTTAGCTCCGTTGGCCTGTAAAATTTTAATTTAAACAACACTAACCGTTATTAGTTAACTGGACCGATTGAACATGCATTTGTTAGGGAGATAGTTAATACATCACAATAAAACCACGACTTTGGTCTACCCCTGTTCCAAAACTGCTTTAGGGCCCTCCAAATGTTGGAGCTAACAAATTTGTGGGTAAATAAATAAGTTCTAATTAGGTCTCAACTCCGGAAAAATATAGTTCTGTATAAAAAGTTGTTTGAAATAAACAACATTGGGGCTAGGGTTAAGGTTTTTAAATCAAAACAAAAGAATCTTAACAGCTGTTCAAAAACAACCGGTCAATTGTAAAAAAAAACTCACTTGGTAAAGTAAATAAATACCCCCGTCGCAGCAAACCTGCGTACTCAGCGAATTTCCAATGCACCACTACATAGAGCTACTTACCAAGTTTCACAAAAATACATCCATAAATAAGTGATATATAGCATTTTATTTATTCTCCATAAGAATAACATTAGGGTTGAGGACACAGGTTTGCTGCAACGAGGAAGATAAGTAATATTTTTTTGCAATTATCAATATAACTGAACCAGGTGAAGCTATATACCAAGTTATATTAATTTAGGTTCATAATTAAGGGAGATATACAACTTTACTTATTCTCCATATGAATAACATGGGGGCCGAGTATGCAGGTTTGCTGCTACGGGGACTATCAACAAAAAACTTGTTTTTTGTGCTAATATCAATATGCCACAATTAGTTGAAGCCACATACCAAGTTTCATCATTATACATTCAAAAATAATCGAGATATAGAATTTTATTTATTCTCCATAAGGATAACATTGGACAACGTACTGTGTTTAGCACTATGAATATCTCTGCAACGGTTGGACGTAGAACAACGATTAAAACACCAAAATGTTTGTTTTGCTGAGCTAAACACATTAATAAACAGAAATGTGAAGTTTTTAGTAAAATTATCTGAGAAAAATCTAAAAACCTTTTTCCCATAAGATTAACATGGGACACGTTTTTTTTGGATTTTCTCCGCAACCACTTAACCTAGGTTAATGATTCAAAATACCAAATTATTTGTTTTTTAAGCTCTATAAAATGGCTATAACCAAAATTGAGTGTTTTTAACATTTTGGGGTCAAATTTGCAAAAAACCGATTTTTGGAAAATTGTAAACCCCCATAAGACCCCCTTCCCATAGTGCGATCGATCTGGTTATCAAACTTAAAGTCATAAATGCTACTCTCCACATTTGTGCCAAATTTCATCAAAGTCGGGTGTTTCTTTCAAAAGTTATCGCGGTAACGAACACATATATATATATATATATACATATATATATAAATTTGAACGAATAGTGTTTTTGGCATCTGGGGACCTCAAAACAAAAAGTTATCATGGTCTGGGGCTTAAGTCTTACCATGAGACCCACGGTAATAGCTTCTTCCCTATAGGGGAAATTCGCTAAAACTAGCTGATTACCTGTGCTTCGCACAAAGAATTCAGGAAAGAACAGCTGATTAAAATTCCTACTGCAACTACATGTGTTTCTGATCCATTAAACCTATTGCCCATAAGAATAACATGGAAACAATGGGGCGAAGCACATTGAACTGAGGGAGACAAAAATTATTCCATGACTTCTACAGAGAAATCCCTTTAATTTGACACCTCAATCATCAAAATCGGTTCATAAATAAAAATGTTTTGCTGTACACGAGAAATTTTAGGGAATTAGTATAATTGATACGTGAAGATAGGCATTTGAATAAACTGACTGGCTTTTCAAGCAAAGTTCGGTCCCTCAGGTGATGAAGTGCTTAACAAATGTTTCTAACTTTTCAAATATAATATTGCACTATGATGGCGAGCGAAGCCACGACGAGCAACTAGTTTCGGGTACCTATATTTTGATTATATATTGTAGGGTTACTAAAATACTACTTAAAAAACAATGAAAAATTTACTCGTCTGCAGGCCAAAGCCAATATAACAGAAGATCAAAATATATCCAACACCCAATACATTTAAGTGTGTATGAAAAAACTTGTCACTATGCAAATGACAAATTATTATATAAGCTAAATGAAAAACACCGTATTTCAATTAATTCAACCAGAGACACCAAGTAAAACTATACTGTCACGAAGATCCTTTATATAGTCTAATCATGACTTCAATCAAATATAGATGATGACAACAAATCTACCATTTATCTCTTTCTAGTTTTGCACATATTTTTATAATGTTATTTGCAATAAATTGGTTATTATTATGCTTAAAAACTAAAATTAAATAAATATTTTCTAACTAAACTAATCTCCATAATACTTGTGCACTGTGAAGGAGCTGGCCCCTGACCCGCGGAGTGGTTCGCCCAGTCTTGGCTGTCGTCGGTACTTCATCAAGCCCCCGACTAGTCTGCCGACAGCGGCCCTCGGCATCGACCCCAGCGACCTGCTCCCCCACCTCGACAAGGAGGACGCCTACGCTCTCATCAGCGATGTGACCCTGAGTCCCAAGCTGGTGCGAACAATAACACCGACTCCAGCCCCTCGCGCCGTCCAGTGGTCTCCTCGAGGTATTCTTCGCAATCATCGGTGAGCAACTATTCAAAATAAACCTTTCTTACGGTAAGACAATAATTTTGTACATCATTTTGACTTATCATATATTTGTATGTTTTATATACAATACTCATAAAATGAGAACTAATGTGATCTTTCATTCCATTTATTCTACTTTTTTCATAACGGACTATTTTGCCAAGCTTTAGGAATGTTTTTACTAAAAACTGTCCTCTTTCTGTGAGAAAATTATTATTACAGTAAGTATTTTTTCTTTTTAATGTATTGTGTCGGTGAATAACTGATAACTCTTAAAATGCTGATCTGACATTTCTTGTAGCAGGAACAGATCTTTCTGAGAAAACAGGGGTAGCTCCACATTCATAGAACGACTGTTCTATTGTCTTTTTCTCTTGACTGACTGATGTCAATAAAAAAATTGCACCTAAGGGTACGGCGATTTTGGATTTATTCCTTAAAAAAACATGTTATATTCAAATTTGATATGCCTTAACCCATTGAGGTAGTAATTTTATTCTATTTGTAGTAGCCTATAACGGGAATTGATTGGTGCTGCACTCTAGTAGCAAAATATGTAACTAATGACCGCAGGCGTCTACGGTTCTATCCGCTAGGGGCGCGGACTGACTGAAAACCCTTAATATCGCCGCCAGGCCTTTGGTCGTGTTAGCTGAGTTGGCTACGTCGTGGAAACACCTTGGCCAGGTGGCGATACGATGTTCGTGGGTTCGATTCCCGCACACGACCAAAACTGACCAGTTGTGCAACTCTCAATGAGTTAACCGGTCTGTGGCAACGTTGGTGGGAGGGCCCAAGTAAAATAAACGGTGGCAGGCTTGCTTGGAAGTTGACGGGATCGGTTAATTCTTTGAGACTTGCACATGGTCAACACTGATTTTGCTAATTTTTACTTATGTCTACTGTGTGTGTGCCAATGCGACTCTCTAAACTGAAATAAAACAATATTTTAATTAAAATATGCCATTAATCCATTTAAAAACACCAATTTTATACTCCAATTCACACGTTAATAAAATTACAAGTAAGGAACGAGACCTGCTCGTATGTCTACGCCAATGGGTTAATTTAAAACTATATTTTATATTACTGTTTGGTCAAATTTGAACAGTGGTAACACTGTGCTTCACATTTGGTAGGTCTTAGGTTCTAATCTAGGTCTTTGGGTTTCTCATCTCACCTAGGTAAATGTCAGAATAAAACATTGTAACAAGTCTGTCAAAAATATTTTCCAGTTTGGTTTGAATCATAAAAACACTTAAAATTTTTGATGTTAGTTTTTTCCAAGAAAAATATTTAAACATGTATACAATAATGTATAGTTTTATTTCTATTATTTTTGAAAATTTATTAATTTTACAACAAAAATTATATCCAGTCAGTTTTTTTCTCTGTCGGATACCTCTAATTTGAGGTACAGTTATTAGTTTTCATAACAGAAATCTATATGAATTTGTGCTTTTAGTTTAACATTGTTCTTGTGGAGGAACAAGTCAGACGCATCTCTATTTAATGTACACCAAGTGTACAAATGCTTGATTACAGAACCGCTTGCATAAAGTTATCCTAACAGATCCGAGTCACAGGTGTATTTTGTCGGTGCTGACGGACATGGGAGGCCTGGCGCTACACACGGTCGGCACCGCAGTTGCGAACGTCAGCACGCTCTGGCTGAGACACTGTCAGGCCTCGTGGACCAAACCTCGCGCCTCGAACTCCGTCACAGAGCTGCTGCAAGAGTTACGCTCCAGGGCCGAGATGGTCAAGATCACAGGTTGGTTAAACTTATGCTGAATTACTCAAACCGAGAGCTAGCTTACTTTTAATGTTTGAAAGAATGAGTTGAGTTGGTGAGAGCCTACCAGCAAAACTGTTGTGTATTTGAAAACTGTTAACGTCTAGATGTGCGTCGTATAAAGAATAAAACCTTTTGGAAACATTATGCTTTAGTTGACAAACTCAAAGTTAGAGTAAAAATAAAGCTTTGACTGAACTAACATCAACAAGAAATAAATGTTTACAATATCCAAAATATAATCAGCTGATAAATTATATAAGTATTAATTTTAGGTTTGCAAAGGAAAAGCACTTGGTTTGGGAGTTTCATTGAGAAAAGGTGGGATACACAGCTAACTCATCTGAAGAAACTGGTTCAGATGAGCACAGCAACAAAGAAAGTATTTTTACACACATATTACATAATATTTTGTCTCCATTTGAAACTTCTTCAGATGTAGAGAGAGAGAGAGACTGTCAGTTAAAATACTGTTTGAATATGAGCTTGTTCAGTTTTGCCAACACTAAAAACACCAACACTAATTTATTGGAACTATATACATATAATACACACTATTGCATGAAATGTTTCAGTTAGCTGTGTAAGGAAGGGTAGGTATGGAAAGGTGTTAACTGGGATCTTTTATCTAATATAATATAAGTTTTATCTAATATAATATACTTTTATCTAATATAATATATATATATATATATCTATGATATATAAATTATACATCTAATATAATATAAGTGTTAATTTGTTAGATTAATCACTCAGTCAAATTACACTTCGTAGTCCTTTAAATGCTGAGGAGATTTTCTGTTCCTGGTTGAACACCTTGGTATGAAGTCATGTTTTAGATGATTAACTTCACTCTCACAATCATCAGAATTTGTATCTTGTTTATCTTTTGTTTCTTCGTTGTTTATTAGCTTGTCATTATCCTGCTGCACAAATATATTTTCTTCTAGATGGACATTATATTACCTCGTGGAACCAAATGTTTTAAAGATACGTTTGTTTCTTGACCGTTTTGTTTTCTGACAAAAGCATATTCTGGATTGGCTTCTATCAAATGAGCCTCTTCAACTAGTGGTTCATATTTACTTGAGCGTACTGACCTTTTAATCAATACTGGTCCTGGATAAGTTGACCAGGAAGGTAAAGCTGTCCCATTAGATGATTGTCGTGGATGTATGAAGAATCTCTCGTGTGGTGTCACCTTGGTAGTAGTACATAGTAGATACCTGATTGAATGCAAAGCATCATCCAGGACGACTTCCCATTGATTTACGTTCAAATTTCTTGATTTTAAAGCCAACATTATCGATCTCCATATAGTTCCGTTGTACCTTTCAGCCTGTCCGTTACCTTCTGGATTGTACGGAGTTGTCCTGCTGGTAGCAATACCTCTCAAATACAGAAAAGAAGTTAGTTAGTTATAAGACCTTCTTTAGTTATGATACTGTCTAAGACTCTTTGGAAACAAGCCACTCTGTTCGTTACACCAAACGGAATCCTGGTAAATTGATAAAGCTTACTGGCGGCTTCAAAAGCGGTGAATTCCTTTTCTTCTTTAAGTATAGGTCTCTGGTGGTACTTTGGAGATCTATTGTACTGAATAAAGAGTATTTAGATACTTTTGATACTATGTCATCAATGTTTGGAAGGGGATACCATCTAATAGTGTAAACTTATTGATGGCTTCTGAGTTATCTACAACTAAGAGTTTCTTGTGATTTTCATTGTGTGTGATTAAAACCTGAGCACGCCAAAGGAGATGAACTCTCTTCTATAATACCTTTAGAAATCATGTCATTTACTTCACTCTCGATAAATGTAGTGTCTGGCTCAGAAAATCTACGTGATTTTGTTGCAATAGGATTACACCCCGGATTCAAATTTCCAAACAACCGTGGTAACTCAACACAAGCTGGGACTAATATAAGCTACAAACAGAAAGTGGAGGTTTAGTCCCCCCGAAATTAACATCGACGTGTGAGTGCTGTTTCATTAGATCATGTCCAATCAGACCGTCAGAACAAAGTTTTGGAAGTATCGATAGTTTGACAGAATTATACTTATGTCTTATGTCCCAACATCTCTATGTTAACTACCACGTAACCTTGTACCTTTGACAACAATTCTGAAAATGCCATAGAAACACGGCCCCCTCCAGGAAGGATTTTAAGTCCATTATTTAGTACAAATTCATGTAACTATCTGAACTGCCAGTATTCATAAGTATGTTCGCAGTTCACATTTATGTTGTTGTTTATTAGAGCAATTACAACAGCTTTAGAAAGACTACTACCTGGAGCAGCAGCAGAGACAGATAAGTTATTATGAGCGTCTGAAGCTTATACAATGTGCCTTTTGGGGTTTTGGACAACATCCTACTATAGGGATTCACTCCCTGGACTTTCAGATTGCCATTGCTAATCTTGTAGAAGAATATAAAACAATTGAAATTGAAATGTATATTTAAAAGCAGCTGCATAACACTGGACAGAAGCAAGAACAACTATTTTGCGCTAACTTCTGGAATGGTACTATAATTCAATCTAAAAGAACCGTAGGTGAGCTGAAAAATAAACAAAAGTTTTTGCTGGAATTTAAGCAACTTAATTTTTAAAAAATGTAAAGAATTTCATTTGGGTATGTTATTTGAGTGTCATAGTTATAGTCATCTTTATTGTCACAAAAACATGTTTACATTATTCTGGTAATTCCAGACTTAAAGCGGTGACATTAACATATACAATTTGCTAGGTGTTATTTAGTGTACCCCCCAGGTTGAGTGGAAGCATTGATTTTGAATACAGAATAGATGAACCAAGCCTATGGCCCGAAAAATCTGTAACCCGAAAAATACACCATGAAACTAGTGCTACACCATCTCAAAGGAGGCGCTGGCAACCAGTGTTTCAATTTGTGGGATTATCATCCCGTTTCCAGGATTTTAGAACCCTCCGAGGGATTAAAACAGGATGCGTGATAAAAACACCAATATTACCTTCCTCGTTCGTCCCACATCACAGGTTAGAATAATTTCTATATTTAAGAATATAACCATAAACAATTAAAAGAGACCAGCTGGTAAAAGTGAATAGAAAACTATTTGATTCTGCAATCTAGCGGGACACATATTAATGAATCTCAGATTAAAAGCAGGATAAAAAGGGTTTTTTTGATGTGATATAAATGGTTAAAACGGGATTTCATTTGTATGTAAAACGGGTTTGTTATTTTTCTTTCGGACGCAGCTGATATAGTTGTTCCAGCTGGTCCAATTTCCTGGATTCAAAAATTATCCAGTCTTGGGATGTCTATTCTGTATTCAAAATCAATGGTGGAAGGTAGAAATCTGTCTAATTAAATAAACAGCCCTCAAAATCATATTACCTTTAACCATTACTGTTAAATTACCACATATTACTTAAAATGTTAGAGCAGTAAAGGTAGGCCTAATTATTTTGATAGACAAAAATCGACATACTATTTGTTCTCTTTTCTCGATCAACAAATTAACCTCTTTATTTATTAATGCATTCCTGATTAAGTGGTGGAGCTAGATGGCTCAAGTGGCATGAACAACTTTAGGCGTACATGATTTCTTCACACTCACTTGATTGTCGTGAGGTTGTGTGAGGCCTTACTCAACCTTCAACCAATGATAATGATGGATTTGTATGCAATGTGTTATCAATGTTAATCTTCTATTTCAAGTGAGACCTTTGTTCATTACTGTGTGTAGATGACATGATGGCAAGTGAGGTTGTATAAGTGTAGGAAAGTTTCCCCCTCTACTAAGCAGATATACAACTACTACCAGTAAAATTTTGAGATGTTGGTGTTTAATAATTGGCTGTGATAAATAGTATGTGATATGTGTGATATGTGTGTGATATGAGTATGTGAAGTATGTGTGTGAATTTAATACATTGGCAAAAGTAAGTAAGTACTTACAGGGGAAACTTCCCATCAGTTCCTGCTTTTTCTCCTACATTGCCAAGTCATTTACAAAGAATACTACAGGTAAATTGGTACTGAACTGTATTTATTTATCTTAATTTTGTCATGATTTAAAATTGTATGTCTCTCAGAACACTTTAATACGAGAGCCTCTACAAGGACATGCCTTAGTTGTATATACTTTAATGTCCAGATATTGATTTATAATGTTGGTAGCAATGTGCTGGCTGGGTGAGGGAGAAGAGTTAGTCACTATCTCCAAGAGTGGGTTGGTAGCAGTGTGGAAGGTCAGATCTAAAGATGCCAATACTCAAGAACTCAAGGTAACTCTGGCTGCCAAGTTTGACTGTGGTCTCCGAAATGTCACTGTGCTCCACTGGACCGCTCTGACAACAGAATCAAGTAAGTTAATAGTGTTGAGAAATGAAATCGTAATTAATTTAATCCTTTTTACTTTTCATCATTTTTGCATTTAGTAACATATTTAATACAACTCAGCCCCATTAATCAAAACCTCTCCTATCAGAAAGTTTGCTATATTAATCCGAACCGAATTTTCAGAAAAATATTGTTTTTGCTTTAGTTTATGGGATTTTTGAATCAGAAGAAATTTATACTGTTGTGCAGGAAATCAGTTTAAATTTATTCAAACTGTATTTCACCTATGATCAAGTTATTTGTAGTAAATGGTTTTTAAGAAGTAAAATGTTATTTATATTTTTGTTTGTAGATATGCTGGTAGCAGGGAGCCAAGATGGGCGGATACAAGGTTTTACTTTCCCCCCTATCAAATCTTCCTCCGATCCACAAAGCTGGATCACAATAACTCCCACACAACTTAACACATGGAAGGAGGAAGACAAGATTGCCCCCACTCACCTAACAAGCTGGCCATGGCGCGATGGACTTTTGTTGTGTGCTGTGAAGGGGGCCTTTCTCTTGGCATTCTACCTCGACAAGCAAGGAAACCAACAGTCCTTCTGTGCTTATCGGTGCTCAGACATCTCTGTCAATGGTAAGACCCATGTTGGTTTTACTTACTTTAGAATACTGTGTAAACAATTTTACTCGCAGTCATAGTTAAAATTAAAATAAAGAGTGCTAAGAAAGGGTTACTTATAAAACAGGTTGTCATGTTTTTTGATGATTATTTCAAACACAATTTGATTTAAACTAGACTTCTGAAACTTGAGATTTTCTCGAAAAGGTCACCTTCTCACAAAAATGCATTGAACTATTTATATTCAAACTTCAAACTAAAGTTATAACAGAAATTTGTCTCTGTGACCTTATAACCCTTTTAGTGTCATTATCCAAGTAGGCCTATTCAAGATAAAATTATAACTGAAATTTGTTTCTGTTCAAAGTAACCTTTATCTTTTAACCCTTTTAGTGTCATTATTCAAGTAAACGGATGTCACAAGTTACAGTATGAATGTAAGCTAAAATGTGTCAATTTTCCGTTAACCTTTGAGCACCATTATAAACACTATCTGTGGTCTGTGTCTGACGTGTGGGCATAGTGGACAACGATGGAAATGACTTGCCTAGGGTGTGATCTTTTACGCGTTGGCTGCTGAAGACCCCGATCGGGGTTTTTTCTCAACATAGAAACTTATGCAAATTTCATGTTTAAACATGTTTGCAGCAGTGAGAGTGTTAAAAACCATATATTTTGACTGATCTAATCAGTTGCTGAGTGTTTAGTGCTCTATCGTCCTGGCTAGGGGATAGCACTTGGACCAAGGGTTAGATCCTGTGTTCATGTGAAAGTCCTGGAGAAATAAACCTATCTGGAGAAATAAACCTATCTGAGGTAGAGTGAGGGAAAGGGAAGTGCTCAACTAACTTAAAATACCCCCGTCGCAGCAAACCTGCGTACTCAGCAAATTTCCAATGCATTTAAATGTTTCTCACTCCTACATAAAGCCACTTACCAAGTTTGACAAAAATACATTTATAAATAAGTGATTTATAACATTTTATTTATTCCCCGTAAGAATAACATTAGGACTGAGTATGCAAGTTTGCTGCAACGAGGAACATAAGAAATGAGTTTTTAGGCAATTATCAATATAAATGAACCAGGTGAAGCTACTTACCAAGTTTTATTCATTTATGTTCATAATTAAGGGATAAGCCTATACAAAACTTAACTTATTCTTAACTTATTCATAAGAATAACATTAGGGCTGAGTATGCAGGTTAGCTGCTACGGGGACAACCAACAAAACTCTTTTTTTGTGCACATATCAATATACAAGTACAACGTGAAGCCACATACCAAGTTTCATCAATATACATTCATAAATAATCGAGATATGAAATTTTATTTATTATCCATAAGGATAACATTGGACAACGTACTGTGTTTAGCACTTTGAATATCTCTGCAACGGTTGGAGGTAGAATCACAATTTAAACACCAAAAAGATTGTTTTTTGGAGCTGAAGTGATTGATAAAAGCAAATGTGAAGTTTAAAGTAAAATTAACTGAGGAAAAGCCAAAAACCTTTTTCCCATAAGATTAATATGGGAGATTTTATGAGCATGTTTTTTGGATTTTTTCCGCAACCACTTAACCTAGATTAATAATTCAAAATACCACATTATTTGTTTTTTTAAGCTCTATAACATGGTCAAAAGCAAAATTAAGTGTTTTAAAAATTTTAGGGTGGAAAATGCAAAAAACAGATTTTTGGAAAATTTAAATCCCCCATAAACCCCCCTTCTCATGGTCCGATTTTTCTGGTTTTCGAACTTAAAGTCATAAATGTCACTTTACACATTTGAGCCAAATTTCATCAAAATCGGACGATTTTTACTCAAGTTATATATATGTGTCCGTGAATGCGATAACTTGAGTAAAAATCGTCCGATTTTGATGAAATTTGGCTATTATTTGGCTATATAGATGCCAAAAACACTATATACACATATATATATAAATTTGAACGAATAGTGTTTTTGGCATCTGGGGACATCAAAACATAAATTTATCATGGTCTCGGGCTTAAGTCTTACCATGAGACCTACGGTAATAGCTTCTTCCCTATAGGGGAAATTCGCAAAAATGGACAGCACAGGTGAAAGCTGACAGGGCGGTGCATTGTTTGTGAGTTGCACAAGTTGATCAGCTGTTTTGCTACTTTTAACATCTTCTTGCTGTTTGTGTATGTGTGTCCACCAGGTTACGTTTTTTAGAGTTTTAAAATTTAAAAACAACACAAATGGAAACATATTAACACATTTCGCCATCCAATTTTATGCTTGGCACTCAAAGGGTTAAAGTGATCCTCGATATCCACTAATAATGAGGTAAATTTTGCAGGTTTAACACAGGTGTCCGAGAGTGAGATGTTGATCGTTACCCGAAGTGCTCGGATGACTCAAGTCTCCGTGACTCTCACCAGCAATGGAGCTTTAAACATCTCCACCAATCCCGTGGAAAGCTATATCAACGTTTCTCACATGGGCTGTTACGGCCTCAACATGACGCTCAATAAAGTTATTTGCTTCATTTTACTCAGGTTGGGATTAAAAAAACTCACCCTTTTGTGACTTGACAGTGACTTGGTGGTTATAGAATGCAGCATTCACAGTTTGATAAAATATTTTAACCCTAGCAGTGGCCAATGGTGTAACTGGGAAATGGCAGGCTACATTTGGCGATTTTGCAGACCTTTTTTTGAAAATTCGTATAAGTTCAACCGTACAAGTAAACCTAGCCAACCTTATACTCATTTTGATTGGAAACAACAGTAGAATCTGAAAATATCAAAATAACAACGTTTTAGATAGGTAAATTGTTCAGTAAAATGAAAAGAATAAAATAAATAAATTTCAAAAGCAGCCTCAGTAAAATTATTTCTACAGATTTTTTATGGAACATTCATTATATACATTTTGTAGACAATTCAATTCCCTACATGAAAATATATAACATGTTGGGGAAAGAATTTTGTTTATAAGTGTTAGGGGCATAATATTATAATAAACGGAAAACCGAAAAAAATGTAAACTGTACAGTGTTAGTTTGTTTTGTAAATAAGTAACGTAATATATGTTTTTGCTAATAATGATATATACATATTAGTAAAGCTAATGAAGTAAGGAATCCCAAAAAGTCATAATGTTGATGATAACAAATTATTATGTGTTATAAGTAAATGTATATAATAGAATGTTTTGCTATTTTTGCGTATTTGGAAAAAAAAAATTTCACAATATTTAGTCTATAACTTTTTTACCAAATTTTTTACCCCCAAACCAATATAAATATGTTGTAGTACATTCAATTACCTACATAAAAATTTATAACACCGAGACTAAATTTTGTTTTTATATGTGTTATGTAGCACTAAACAAATAGTCCCGGACTTGGCAAATTTCACTCGGCCTATGTAGATGTAAACACAACACTTTATAAACTCTATTTGTCACACTTCAGTAATATTTATGCATAATATAATGCATAAAGATTACTGTTATATACACACAAATACTTCTCTAACTCTACAACTCCGAAATAATACTTAATTTACTGATACTTCACGGAAATACATTATCTAACGCGTTCAAAGGAATAACCCAAGATAAGATAGCCTATGATATGCGAGAGTCACGAAACAATATCACGAAATATATCGCAGCTGTTACACATTATGTTAGGAGCAGTGCTTCCAATGACAAAACTAAATTCTTCTACTTTTCTTTCTCTTCAAAATAGCATATTATTTGACTAGTAACTATAACTTATACTGGATATAAATCCGATTTTTCCTGAAGGACAGGAGCCGTCCTTTGGCCATTCCACAAAGAAACACAAAACACCTGTTTTTATAAAATCATATTATCAGTCCAATCAATATGTCGATCTAAAAATTAATACCAAAATGAATAACAACTCTTTAGGGGTGCAACAAAAATTACCCGAGCTGGGTAATTTCAAAAAAGTCATGTTTTGACATTTTCCTAGCGTCGGCTGCAGGAATCTCGTCGTGCCAAAAATTAATTTGATTTCTAATCGTCGTGACATTGTTATATAGCTGCTACAGGGTTCGTTTATGTAATAAAATGAAAGTTCAGAATATTATCTTTCGAATGATATATATATATATTGTTCACTTTTGAGTTGATTATTAGTGGTTTTTTTACGTTACAAAATTTTCGATCCCTGAAGAACGGCTCCCGTCCTCTACCACTTTAAGGCGACACAGCCGAAGTACGGGAGCCGTCCTTTGGCCACTGCTAGGGTTAAAAGTCTTTGACAACTTTTTAATAAAGGTAAAGCTTGAAGATTAGCATGGCAAGACTACTTTCTGCTCTAAAACATGCCAACCCCACATGCATGCCTCCACATGCTCATTTTTGTGGTTTGTTTGCCTAAGGCTTACAGACAAGCATGTAATATCTAAAAAAATCTTGTTTCACGTTTGTTTATTTGGAACTCAAACGTTTATATTTCAGTCAAGCAGTCTCAGCTCTGAAATTCTATCTTAACGATTAATACTTGAGTGATTCGTTGGCGTAATGGCCAAGGCGAGGGATTCCGAAACTATGGCAATGGTCCTGTTTGAATCCCAGTCCTGGCAAGTAAATTTATCAGTACTTTTCAATCGTATTGTAATGGGTCACCCCTTGCTTTGGTTCCATGTTCCACACATAGATCTGTGGTATATGAGGACAAGAAAAGTAAGGCAAAAAAAATAGGCATCCAACTTGTTGACAATTAATTAGAGTGGCACACCACCATATCCATCCAAAGAATTATTATTCATCTACAGTAAACATCACTTTATCCAGACCGTTCTATCTGGATTGTTCTGTCGAATGATCTGGTGGATGTAAGAAAGCTTTCTAGAGTGTTTACAAACATAGTTCCACATTCATGCACAGTGCCTGCAAAGTCTCTGAAATTACCTCGGTATTGTCTTGTCTCTGTACAGTATCATACTATAGATAGTACCGGGTGTCCACAAAAGAACTGAAACATTTTAAAGGCAAATACTGATACCAAATAAGAGACTTTGTTTAATGTTTTATATATGTATTTAAAGTTAAAATTCTCAAGTTTTATTAGAAACTTAGTATAACTCGATATGAGCACCATTAGTGGCCCGGCATAAATCTAAGCGAAATTTGACTTCTTCCCAGGTTTTGGTCAGTACTTCAGGGGATATTGCACCAACACTTGCGACTATTCTCTGTTGGAGGTGATTAAGATCCCGAATCTGCACCGAGTAGACGTCATTCTTTACTGCCCCCCAAAGGAAAAAGTCCAGAGGAGTCAGATCTGGACTCCTAGGAGGCCATTGGATGGGCCCTTCCCTGCCAATCCACCAATCGTCGAATTGAGTATCTAGCGCTTCTCGCACACGCAAATTGTAGTGTGGTGGCGCTCCATCCTGTTGAAAATAGACAGGGCCATTCTCCATCTCAATCTGATCCAACTGTGGGAAAACGTACTGCTCTAACGTGTAACAATAAATGTCACCGTTTATAGAATTCTCAACAAAAATGAAAGGTCCTAGAACTTTATCGTGCATGAGGCCACACCAAACATTCAATTTGGGAGAGTCACGTTGATATTCAATGAACTCATGAGGCGGTTGTGCAATCCTACAATTGTGACGGTTTACAATACCACTGACATGAAAAGTTGCTTCATCAGAGAAGACTACATTGTTCAAAAAAGTATCGTCTTCTTCAATCTTGTGTAGCATGCTAACAGCAAATTGAAGCCTGATATCTTTGTCTCTTGGTTTGCTTTCATGTAACAACTGGATTTTGTAAGCTTTTAGGTGAAGTCTTTTCTTCATCACCTTATGAACAGTTGATTTTGGTATCCCCAACTGAAGACCACGCCTTCTCAACGACTTTTTGGGGCTTTGCTGACAAGAAGCACGAATTTTGTCTACATTTTCTTCTGAAACACGAGGTCTCCCAGTCGACTTAGCTTTCTGCACACTACCCGTCTCTTTAAAGGAACTCACCCAGTGGTGGATAGTGTTGTATGCAGGCGCTTGACCACCATATTGACGTCGAAAGTTCCGTTGGACTGTAACAATAGAGCCACTTTCCACAAACCATATAACGCACTGGGCCTTTTGCTGTGGAGTTGCCATTGCACTACATAAACATGTCTAGTTGTCTATTTGAACTCATAATAACAGCTGATTTATGTTCAACAATTAACACACAGAACGACAATGAAGCCTGTGCAAACATTAACGAGGGATGCCAACAGTTCAGTAATTTATAATAAAATATCATCCAAAATTTGAAAAAAATGTAAAAAAATTAAACAATGGATGTTAATGCCCTAATGGTGCTCATATCGAGTTATACTAAGTTTATAATGAAACTTGAAAATTTTAGCTTTAAATACATATATAAAACATTAAACATAGTCTCTTATTTGGTATCAGTATTTGCTTTTAAAATGTTTCAGTTCTTTTGTGGACACCCAGTATTTGTAGGCATACTCTAAGTTTGGGTTTATTTTAATTTCTTCTAGACCAATATGTTATTTTTTCAAATTTATATGAGGTTGCATTATTATAAAACCATAGTACGATCGTTTTTTTTTCAATTTTAAAATTATATTTCAGAATGTTTCTTTCATACTTTGGGTTTTATTGTTGTTAATTTTTGCAGTATTTATTACACATTTCACAAACCACTGCAATAAAACCAAAGATTTGTTGAGGGTTTTTATCTACTTTAATACTATTCATTCAGCGACAAAACCTAAATTGCATTTGTTTGATTTTTCGGATATGATGAGGTTTATTGTATATCTCAAAGTTACCACCAATAGATTCAAAGCCTTCAATGTCAGGTTATACACTTCTAGTTTGAAAAATTACTAGTTTGAAGGGGTCTCATTGGTTGTTAGATAAACATTTGTGATTGGTTGCAGTGTGAACCAGTCGTACGACCACCTCAGGCTGAGGGAGCCGAGCCAAGTTGTGATTTGTTCCGTCTCCGGACTGGTGGAGTTACAGAACATGCTTCAAGCACCTTGCAAGCCCGTGGCCGAGCTGTGGGACTGTCTGGAACTCCTCAGGTTGCTCGTCAGAGTCTTAATTGAAACGATGAAGCAAATTATCACTTAGAAAAGTCAACGGGAGTTTTGCGATTTGAATGTTAAACGATTTTGCACACAAGCTGACGTGAGAGAAGGAAATTTCCGCATTAAATACTTTTAAAAATCAAATAAGGTGTTGAAACAAACACTTATGTAATTTTTTGGAAATTGGAAAAAATAATTTTTTTAGTAGCATGATTTGTACAACTAAACAGGATAAATAAATTACATCTCACAACACTACAAAGTATATTACTCTTATACTGTACTTACATATAGACGATAAATATGTACAAAAGATGGTACAAGACAAGGCAGAAATTGGAAACAATTCAATTTTTTAGTTGTTCTGATACTTCTGGTACTTATCTGCAATGTTGGGATGGTAATTTTATCTATTATAAGATTAGGATGTGGTCCAGTCTGGAGTAAAATTAGGTATGGGGACAGTAGGTATGATAAAACTACGTTCTAGGTGCAAGTAGATCGGTGACAACAATATCCTAACCTTGAGGTAACAACGAAAGTGTTTCCAGGGTGCAGATCCTCCAGAAGACGGTGGTGTCGGAGGTGACGTACCCTCGGGCGGTCCTGGACACCATGACGGTTGATCAGCTGACCGTCACCCTCTGGTGGACAACCTTCGCGGCGGCGGCCGAGGATGACGACACCAAACATCAGACCCTGGTAGTTAAAACAAAACAATATGCAGAAGATGTATTTGAATTAGAGTAGGACACTTTCGGATATTCAAGAAAGCTAAATATAAATGTTTTAAAATACAAAAAGTGTCACTTGAGGAAAACGACTTTCTATTTGCAATAAATATGTATTGATTCTACCGTAATATGTATTTATAAATACAACATCTGTTAACGCTGTATGTCTGTTATTGCATGCAGACTAGCGAAGAGTTTGACATAGGTAGTTGTTTTCTAATTAAAAGCTTTAATGCAGGGAAGTATTATAAAACGTGTTGTAAATTGTAATGTACATAAAGCAGACATTTTACTATCTGCACAAAATTCCTATGTTACAATTTTAGCTTATTTTTTTGCAAATTATCGTTTTTCTACAACATTTCAGTCCTGTTGTGCATAACAAATATTTTATCTAAGCCCTCTACTATTATTTTGGTAGTCTCTACCTTTCACAATATCTCTCAAAATGTTTCCTACAGAATTGTAAGGTAATACAAATATTGTGTCCCTGTTAGTTTAAGCAATGATTTTCAATACAGAATAGTTGAACCGAGCTTATGGTCCATCTGTAACCCAACAAATACACCATGAAACTAGTGCTACACCATCTCAAAGGAGGCGCTGGCAACCAATGTTTCAATTTGCGCGGTTTTTATCCTATTTCCAGGATTTTCAACCCCACCACGGGATTAAAACGGGATGCGGGAAAAACACAAATATTACCTTCCTCGTTCGTCCCGCATCACAGGTTAGAAAAATGTCCTATATGTAGAAATATAAACATATATGGTACAATTAAAAGAGAGCAGCTGGTAAGAGTAAATATAAAACTGATTCTGCAATCTAGCGGAAAACATATGAATGAACTCAGATTAAAAGCCGGATGAAAAGGGATTTTTTAAGGGATAAAACGGGATTATTTTTGTATGAAAAACGGGTTTGTTAATTTTGTTGGAAAAATTAACCAGTCTATTCTGTATTCAAAATCAATGGTTTGGGTATCTATTGAGGAAGGTCCAATCTGAGCCAATGTTGCAGCTGAGTGTGCGTGGTGAGGTGGAGACTCTCGTGGTGTCGTGTCACTTCTTCAAACGCATTGCCTCGCTGCTGAGCTGCCCCGTGGACTCCTTGACACCCTTCCAGCTACAAAGCCTCGGTAAATCAAACCTCTAATTTGTGTTGGTGTTAGTTATCAACCTTTGCTGTTTCAGTCTTTGAGATTAATTTTTTTTACACATATTTTTAGATTATTATACAAGTCTCATGCAAGACATCAAAATTGGAAAAGGTGTGACAGAAAAAGCTTTCCTGGAAACAAACCCTGTTAGGTATACCCAAAGGAGTAAACCAAATACATTTGCTTTTTGTAAACAGTGACCTTCATAACTTCATTTTCTCCCAGATACTATTCTGTTCACCCTAAATGATGAATTTCCCTTTGTAATTAATTGTTTTTGTGGTGACTCTAAATAACTGTATGATAGTCAGCAGATGACCATTTCTAATATTCATATAATCATATGGTTATTGTTTACATTGTGTTATTCCTGTAATTATAGTTGTGTAGTTTTCAAATGTATTATTCTGTTCAGTTAATTCTCAGTTTACAATTGCAACGAAGTGTACATGCAAAATCAAATGTGTGCATTACTCATTACTTATTTATATATATTAAAATTCCACTCCAGGCCACCACTTCACAATAATTAATTAGTGACCATAACAAAACGAAATTTTGCATGCTACTTCAATACATCTCAAGTTTAAAAGTTCACAGGCAACACTTCTAACAAAATTTACGTTCAATCGAATTATTTTCCAGTTCATTATATCTATCTATATTATCAAGTTATCTTACATTGTTCAAACATGAATGAAGATCAGTTTAGGCAGTTCATACACATATTTCAAGAACAACAGAACCATCTTATTAAAGTTCTTCAAGCTGTACGAACTCATGGTGAACAAACAATAGAAATGAAACCTGCAGTTAATTATTCAAGCATTGACCCTTTCGAAAACTACGATCCTCGACGTGAAAAGTTTACGTCTTATCTAGAATGTTTTGAAAACTATTATACCGTGAAAGGATTATCGGACACAACTTAAATCGGTCAACTTTTGTGCGTTTCAATTGGGAGTGACCATTACAACAGTTTAGCTTCATTCGTAGGCCCTGAAAAACAGTTGAAAAATCACAACTATGAAGAAATTACCAAGGCTTTCAAACAGTTGTTGATTCCAAAGAAGAACGTGGTCGAATCTTAGCATTATTTTTTTAATGTTTTCAGAAAGAACGCCAGTCCATATATGAATTTGTGGCTTCCCTCCAACACAATCTTGCTGAATGTGAATTCTCGATCAAATGTTCATGTGAACAATCAGTTTCGATCGCCAATGTGTTTTTGAGTTCGAGGTTTGCGAGATGATTGGCTTCAAGAACAAATTCTACAGTCAAATGAAACTACTTTCGATGGAATCCTTACAAAGGCTATTGCCCTCGAAGCCTCAAAGATTGAATTCAGGGAGCTTTCTCAACGGTCTTATTCTAATAAAAACTTTAACAAAAGTGATGATGTGAACAAAGTAACTAACTCTTCCACGCGTTCTCACTCACGTAATCGCCCTTGCCGCAGTGTCAACACTCTTCTCGTTCTTGTACTCGTCGTCCAGCTTTGAAGTCTCGGAATCGATAATCTTTGCTTCCAATGTGGAAAAGACAACCATCAAGCATCTGAATGTTGGATTGACAAATCAAAACTGAAGTGGAATAAATGTAACAAACAAGGTCACCTATCCAGAGTATGTATTTCAGCGCTGATGACAGAACGGAAGAAAACAAACCCTCCTAGTTCAACAAACTACGTCCAGACCTTCCCTGTTGATTTTATAACAACTTCACCTGACTACGGCCACAAGAAAATCTTAACTGTGAATCAACATCCAAATGTGGTTGAATTATTTGAAGTTAAACAGGATTCTGACAAATACACGATTACTGTAATGCTTAGTGGAAAACCACAAAGTTTCGAAGTAGATACAGGCGCAAAGTTCTCCCTACTTTCTAAAAACGACTTCGTCCGCCTTAAATTTAGGCATACCCACGGAAACCACGACCATTGCCTTCAGATCTTATTCTGGCGACATAATCAATCCTGAAAGAAAAGTGAATGTCAGTGTTTCCTACTGTGAGAAACAAATTGAAGGGTAACTTCACATTGTTCCATCTGGTCACGATGCGCTCTTGGGACATCAATGGATCGGAGCCCTAGGAATTGATTTTAACCAATTGGATGCTGACATGAAGCAACCAACTCAAACCCTCCAGACCCAGCCGATTAACTCTACAGATGAACTTTTCAACGTGTTTTCAAACCTCTTCGAAGAGAAAATTGAATGTGTTCCGGATTTCAAAGTAACACTACAACTTCGAAATGGTGCAAAACCATGTCATTGAAGGATTTGAGAAGCCCATTGCATATGCTTCCCGCTCACTAACTGTTTCCAAAATAAATTATAGTCAACTAGACCGTGAGAGCCTTGCAATCATCTTTGGCGTATCACATTTTAGCGAATTTCCCCTATAGGGAAGAAGCTATTACCGTAGGTCTCATGGTAAGACTTAAGCCCGAGACCATGATAACTTTTCATTTTGAGGTCCCCAGATGCCAAAAACACCATTCGTTCAAATTTATATATATATATATATATATATATATATATATATATATATATATATATATATATATATATATATATGTCCGTAAGCACGATAACTCTCGTAAAAAAGGTCCGATCTTATGAAATTTGGTACAAATGTGTAAAGCACCATTTATTTGAACGAGTTCGAAAACCAGACAAATCGCACCATCCAAAGGGGGGTTTTTGGGGGGTTTTGTACCTCAAAAATGGTTTTTTTGTAGTTTTCACATATAATTGTTATTTAAATCCAATTTTATTTTATACCATTGAATTCAGCTTAAAAAACAAACAATTTGGTATTTTGATCATTGCTCTACGTCAGTTGGTTACTGAAATATTACAAGTGCTAAACACAGTACGTTGTCCAATGTTATTCTTATGGAGAAAAATAAAAATTTTATATCTCGGTTATTTATGAACATAAACTGACGAAACTTGGTATATCGCTTCATCTGGTTGTGGTTTATTGTTGTTTGAACCAAAAACCAATTTTTCGCCTATGGTTCCCGAAGCAGCAAACCTAGGTACTCGGTCCCCATGTTATTCTTATGGAGAATGATAAAAATGTTATATATCGCTTATTTATGAATGTATATGGATCAAACTTGGTATGTGACTTCACTTAGATGAGTTCTATTGATATTTATAAAAAACCCATTATTTTATGTTCCTTGTTGCAGTAAACCTGCGTACTCATCCCTAATGTTATTCTTATGGAGAATAATGAATATTTTAAATATCGCTTATTTATGGATATATTTTTATGAATTCTGGTAAGAGGCATAATGTAATATTAAGACATATATATTCATTGGAAATTCGCTGAGTACCCAGGTTTGCTGCGACGGGGGTATTTACTTGGTATATGGCTTCATCTGGTTGTGGTCTATTGATATTTACTCAAAAAAATAATATCTCTTCAGGACATTTTTCACATTTGTTACTGATAATGCATCCATTTAGAGTATTTTCCAGCACAACAAAGCTCTCCCGCAAATGACATCAGGATGTCTTCTTCGATATGCCTCGTATTTATCTGGGTTCAACTACACTCTGAAATTCAAACCCGGAAAGGAAAATGAAAACGTTGACTGCCTTTCAAGAGCTCCACTCAAACAAATAAACACAACTGTGGATGAAATGATTGGTTATGAAGTTAATCAGATATATGAGCAAATTATCTTCGAGATATCTGATGAACAAATAACTGCTTCAAAAATAAGGAGTGAAACAGAAAAAGATCCAGATTTATCAAAAGTAGTACAAGATTTCAAAAACAAGCCTGATAATACCAAATTCACATTAGTTGATGGAATTCTGTTTAGGAAGGATCGTGTAATCATCCCAAAGAGTTTGAGGTCAACAGTTTTAAATTAACTACATGAAACCCATCTAGGCATAACCAAGATGAAACAGCTAGCTCGCTGTTACGTGTACTGGCCCAATATCGACAAGGACATCGAGCATCTTGTTAAAGGATGTGAAAAATGTGTGGTTACATGTCACAGCCCTCCAAAAGCTCCAGTTCATCCATGGGACCCTCCACAAAATAATTGGGAAAGAGTCCACATCGACTATGCAGGTCCCTTTGAAAACGCATACTTCCTGATATGTGTCGATGAAAAATCTAAATGGGCTGAGGTGAAGATTATCAGAGACTATACATCTCCTTGAAGAGATTTTCTCAGTCCACGGATATCCAAAAGTACTTGTGTCAGATAACGCAACAATCTTTAAAAGTGGCATTTTTCAATCATATTACAAAACAAAAGGTGTTTTCCAGAAGTTCATTGCCCAAGGACACCTGGCTACGAATGGTCTGGCAGAAAGATCTATCCAAACTCTTTAAAACCGACTTAAAGCAGTCTCTACTGATCCGACTCCAATTCAGACAAAAGTCCAAAATATTCTGTTGAAGTACCGAGCAACGCCACTTGCTTGTGGTCAGTCACCAGCTGAACTTTATTTTCAACGAAAGCTACAAATAAGACTGGATGCAATTTTCCCATATAGACCACAAACTTCGAAAACTGTTTCTGCCTGCACGTTCACTTCAAGTGGAGGAGAGAGTCCAGGTTCGATTCTTCAATAATAGCAAACATATCTGGAAATTTGGACATATAAAGAAGAAGCTCGGAAGAAGATATTACCTTGTGATCCTTGATTCATCTAATATAGAGAATTAAAGAGACACATTAATCAACTTCGCTCGACTTTTGTTTCAAAGTCAGAGAGAGCCGACTCATTTGGACCAACATAATAATTTGTTGTTCCAAGACTTCCATTGCCTCTGATTCCAAGAAGATCTGAGAGATATTGAGCCCAACAAGAAAATCCAATGGCAGCCTCTGTGTCAATTCCAGATACAAGACAACAGCAAGTAGTTCAGCCTACGCCTAAGAATGCAAGACCACATCATGAACGGCACATGCCGTCAAGGTTTGGGAATTATATCATGTGAACAAATAAATTAAAGTCTAGCAGATCCTCACTGACAAGGGACTTATAGCTCAGTATTAATAATTTCAATTTGCATAATCTGTTTCAGATTGTTATCCGTAATTACTGTGGTGACTCTAAATAACTGTATGATAGTTAGCAGGTGACTATTTCTAATTGAGCGAAGCTCTATTTCTAATTGAGCGAAGCTCTCTTTCCCTCACTTTCTCACTTCTTTGTAACGGCATCACAGTGTAATAGCTTTACCGATTGATATGAAATTTGGCCAGTAGCTAGGTGATACCGAGGAGAAGGTTTTTCTTTAGAGAGATTTGCAAAATTCGTCCTAGGTTACGCCCCACTGGGTCTTAAAGTTCACATGTAATTGTAATGGAAGAAATATTTTATTGGCTTTATGTCACATGTTTTAACTGACTTCATTTAAATTAAATAAACAGCTGTTAAAAACTGTCACTGTTTTGTTTACATTATTTTAAGTTTGTTTACTAAATGTTGCGTTCTTCCCCGTAGATCTTCTTTGTTCGCGCTTTAACGTTGTAACTATTGCTTCGCTCATTTATGCATCTAAAGTGTAACGGTAGACCATCCTAGTATTTATATAATCATATGGTTATTGTTTACATTGTGTTATTCCTGTGATTACAGTTGTAGTTTTCAAATGCATTATGTTCTGTTCAGTTAATTCACAGTTTGCAATTCAATAAACAAAGTGTACATGTGAAATCAAATGCGTGCATTACTCATTACTTATTTATAATATTCAAAATCCACTCCAGGCCACCACTTCACAATAGTTTTCATGTTTTCTTATAACACATTTCCAGAATAAATTATCGTCTCCAAGACCTTGTACAAGGACACTAAACTACCACTCATCACATACATTCAAAGTTTTATAAACACTCAGTTCGTTTTGCTTACAAAAACAAACATAAAACAAGAATGAAACATGAACTGTCAACTTGACATCAATAGAACCGTGTTTGCACATCACAAAAGTTGTCTGTGTTCATGTCAAGTGTTCATAAATACCTTGGCGTCCTCTCATAAGTAATCTTTTAGCTTTCTTGTGCAAGGATTTGATAATAAGGATTCATCTAAGCTGTATCATCCAAAATAATTCGGTGAAGCACTCAAGCAGACTTAGGTCAACTTATACCTCTCAAAAGTAGGTTATCTTACCTCCGTCAGTAGTCTCATGTGGACTATTAAATTTTGAACTATGAATTTTGCTTATACATTTAACATCTAACATGAATTTGTACAAAAATATTCTGCCAAATATGTTGATGTCCACGTTGTGTGTAGGGTTGGTGACCAAGTGGCTGAGTTGGTTGCAGTCGCTGCCGCCAGAGTTCGCCACCACCCTCATCACTGCCCGGACGCTGCTGCAGCAACTGGAGGCTCTCCAACAACACTTCCCCGCGGAGGAGCTCTGCACTATCTGCGGCTCTGATATCCTTCTGTGCTCATCCATGTTGTACATTACTATCGATAATTGTCTGGTTGTCTTAGGCCCATTCTACACGAGCGGGATTCCTGCGTGACCGCGCCATCATTTTGTGCAAATCACACGTGGCGGGATTCCCGTCGAGCCATTCTACACGAAGCAGTTCAGACGCGTCAGTAACATGAACTTTATTATGATTTGTATTCCCCTAAAAACTTAAGAAATTGTATATCAAATATTATACACGTGGACATTTTTTTCTTGTAGCATTTGCATTTTTACTTTCTCTCCCTTATACATAGTAGCCTATATGGAGAAAGTATTGTTTTCGTCAACATTTTAGAATTTGAGTTATTAGTGGAAATATAATTTTTGGTTCCTGATTCTAAATGATGGTTTTCAGAGTGATGTCTGTTTGTCTGTCTGTTTGACTGTCTGTGTGTGTACAGAGTTAGAGACTGCACCTGTGGTCATATTTTTATGAAATTTGGTATGTAGGTACTAATTCACGATATCTCCAGGCATTTTATTAATTTTTTTAAGTTTTTTATTGTAAAAGGTAATTATTCTCTAAAAAACGCTAAAAAAAATCAAAATTTCTCAAAAAATGTTCTAACGATTTTGATTAAAATTGAGTGGTTTAGGATCCCAACAACCCGCATGTCTGTACAAATTTGGGTTCAGAAATTATAGAGCTTAAAATGTTCAAAATTCAGTTTGTTTTTTTTCATAACAGTTTTTAAGTGCTAAATAGAATTTACTTATCATTATTAAGGAAAGCTCAAAAAACTAAACAATTTAGTATCTTGCATTATTATCCTACAATTACTGGTTGCGGAGAAAATTGAAACTTTCATTTAGCGGTAAACGCAGGACGTTGTCCAATCTTATTATTATGGAGAATACAAAAATTACAATTTCTCTCTGATTTGATATGCAGATCAAGTTAGTATTAACCAACAAAGGATATTCAAAATATGAATCCCCCTAATCCTGGGGGGAGAAGGGGGCGATTCCCCGCTTAAAACCACTGTATGTAGCAAAGGATTTTGTAGTGACTCCAATAATGGAATTTGGGTGAACATTTCTGAAAACATTTTGTAGAAGATTTTCTGTGCATTATACCGTACTTCATATTCTATAGTTAGTAAATACAAAATAAATTAGTCATTAAAGTTGGGCTAAAAGGGAGAAAGTATGTTTCAGTTTCCTGATACAATTTATTTTACACGTAATAACTTTTACAAAATAAAACTATATGTATTTTTAAACTAAACTTAATTTAGGATAACATGACTATCTTGGAATATACAATTCTTACCTATGACATTGTTTCCTAGGGGCGGGGCGGAACCACCCCTTTTCGAATTTTTTCACAAATTACCAAACTTCAACTCACCACAAAAAAAATCTGTTGAAATTAATTTTATTCAACTTTATACATTGATTTATTGTGAACATAGCAATACTCAATACAAGTAGAATTATAATAAATAACAATGTTTTTGGTATTTAACAGAACATTTCTGCAAGTCACCTAGAAACAACCTGACATTTGGAGGGTTATAAAGATCTTCATAATTTACCCTAGCTTAGCACCTTGTTGAACCCAACTTGACAATAGATACGAAGTGAACTGCCGCTTATGGTGAAAACGCTATGTGTAGAATGGCTGGGCGGGATTCCCATCGCGGGATTGACGCCGACGACCGCATCAGCTCCGCGCTTCCGCCTCCTAACGCATCCTCCCGCGACGGGAATCCCGTTCGTGTAGACACGCCAATCCAACTCAATGGTTCCTGTCGAGCGCGCGGCCCCGAAGCGGGAATCCCGTCGCGGGTTTCACGCTTGTGTAGAATGGGCCTTAGAAATCATCAATTCTCGATACCGTGACTTTGTGTAGGAGCGAAAGAATAATCAGAGGTGGATTTCTTGAGAAAGGATGTCACATGTAAGAGACAGACAACAGGAAAGTAGGAAAATAAGGATAACGTTGATGTGCAGACCTAAAAACCTGCAGTTAGCCACTCACATTCACGGTGACGTAACTATGTTCCCTCTGGCTCTTACCACTGTGGGCGTTGGGTTCAATACCCATTGCAATTGGCACTTTTTCAAACATATTTTTACAATCTAATCTATATTGTTTAACTATATCATTTAGCTATTTATTTAGTCTTATTAGCTTACCCAATATAAGTTTCCACAACTAAAGACGGTTTTAGATTCCAAATCCCAAAACCTAGATAAATTGGTTTTAGCAAGTTTCTCCTAGTGGAATATGGTATTTTTCTGCAACAGTGATAGAAAATGTATGCATCTATTAGTGTCAATAAAGTGTCAATTTAGTAAATCAAATTTTCTCTCATTATTAAAGATATAAATTGAAACAAATAGAGTTGATCCAATCACCTTTCAGCCGAAGTTATTTCAATCTCCCCATAAGTTATTTCTTACTTTATCTACCCATTCTATTGTAAATCAAATTGGCCCTAACATATTCTTGTGACTAAATAAGTAATCATTCTTTAAAATGTTTTATAATTAGCTGTTTACATGAAAAGCACGAAAAACCTGAATAAAATCCACAAAAATATATTTTCATTGATTGTGTATTTTTTTACAGAAATTGTTGTTATTATTGTTATTTTCCTTAACAAATTATCACATGTTACTATGTTGGCATCAGCCAAGCTATTCATGGCTGAGTGTACGAATAAACACAGGCTGCCTCGGTGCTCCCTCAGTCTAGCACAGTGTTGCCAATTACCGTACTACGTCTGCGCCCAGTGTGGCGCCCTCGGACATCCCCAAGCAGGTACGCCAACAACACACAGTGTACAGTTGTGTAGTCAAATTAACATGAAATTTTTCTGCATGATTCTATTTTTTCTATTTATTTATCATCCTTCAGTCTTATCGGCCTACTTGAACAGTTTCTCCCTCATCATACATGGACTGTCACACGCACAACAAAGGGTCTGTGTGAAATCTCCATAAAATAACATCATTACTCCCTATGATATTGTCATGAGGTTGTTTCTTATTTCCTTTGAGGTACCAAATTTCAGCTCTATTGGTTGAGAAGTTGGTGTGTGATGATTAACACGCTTATATTAACCCATTGGCGTAGATATACGAGCTGGTCTCGTTTCTTATTTGTAATTTTTTAAACCGAGAATTGGAATAGAAATTTGTGTTTTTAAATGGATTAATGGTTTATTTTCATTAAAATACTGTTTTCATTCAGATTTTAGAGTCACATTGGCACACACACAGTAGACATAAGTAAAAAGTAGCAAAATCAGTGTTGACCATGTGCAACTCACAAAGAATTAACCGATCCCGTCAACTTCCAAGCAAGCCTGCCACCGTTTGTTTTACTTGGGTCCTCCCACCAACATTGCCACAGACCGGTTAACTAATTTTTTGCCGCTATTTGACTGCCTTTGAGGTTCAGCGGAAATCAAACATTATACTTCAGAAATACATATTCCAAGATATCGATGTTTGAAGACATTGTGATGTCTTTAACAAGTTCAAATTTACGTCACAATGGACTGAAATTTTGTCACCCCGAACGGGGTAACGTAATTATTTTCACCAACTTTACGTAATATATTTTGTAATACCATCATCAAATGTAAAATTTATACAGTTGACCTTATTTAGTATTTTCATTTTATACGTTTTGTTTTTTAATATATGACTGAAATTATTTCTAAATCAATAAGACAATTATACAATTTTAATAATAAATACCCCCGTCGCAGCGAACCTGCATACTCAGCGAATTTCTAATGCATGCATATGTTTCTCACTACCACATAAGACCACTTACCAAGTTTCATAAAAATACATAAATAAAAAAGTGATCTATAGCATTTTATTTATTCTTCATAAGAATAACATTAGGGCTGAGTACGCAGGTTTGCTGCAAAAAGAAAGAGAATAAATATTTGTTTGTGCAATTATCAATACAACTCAACCAGGTGAAGCTACATACTAAGTTTTATTAATTTATGGTCATAACTAAGGGAGATATAAAACTTTACTTATTCTCCATAAGAATAATATTAGGGCTGAGTATGCAGGTTTGCTGCTACGGGGATAATCAACAAAAAATCAATTTGTTGTGCAAATATCAATATACCAGTACTAGGTGAAGCCACATATCAAGTTTCATCGATATACATTCATAAATAATCGAGATATCAAATTTGATTTATTCTCTACAAGGATAACATTGGACAACGTACTGTGTTTAGCACTTTGAATATCTCTGCAACGGATGGACGTAGAATCACAATTTAAACACCAAAATGATTGATTTGTTGAGCTGAACTGATTGGTAAAAGCAAATGTGAACTTTCAATTAATATGAACTGACAATTTTTTGATTACAATTTTTTTTAACAAATTAATCAAGATCAAATTTTATTATCATTATTCAAATCAATTTCAATAGAAGCAAGCTATTTATCATAGTAAGTCAAGAGTAATTTTTAAAGAACAATTTTTTTGTCTGGCCTAGATTACTAGACCAAGAATCAATTGGACTTTAACCTAAATTAACTTCATTCAGAGATCCATATTGGTAAAGCTTTAATCAGCACAAAATCTTAAATAATTGGTATTCATTGTCATGTATTTTAATTTTATCAAATGTTCGATAACCTTTGAGCCAGCCCGATCAACCACCCCTGAGATTTAAGAGAAATTCATAGCCGCCATTTTAATTGTATTCATTTTTAACAATTTAAATTTCCCATCTGCCTGTACTATTCATTGTTTGCCCCAAAACTCGTATCATCTGTATTTATGTTACTTTTAAATAAATATTGTTTGTGAGATAAACACCTTAACGTTAAATATAATTATTCTTTAATAATAGAAAGGGTTCTTTAATAATAATTTACAAGTTTCATCAAAGTCAGTGCACCCGTTTTCCCGTGAAAAGCAAACAAAAACCCGTCCTTGAGCATTACCGACAGACAGACACACATAAATTTAGATAAGACTCATTTTGTCTTCCCTAGGGTGTAAAACGTGAAAATATGCAACAATTTCATAATTCCAAGCAGTGTACAGACAAAACTAATTTTTAGCGAATTTCCCCTATAGGGAAGAAGCTATTACCGTTGTCGGCATGGTAAGACCTAGGCCCGGGACCATGATAACTTGGTGTTTTGAGGTCCCCAGACCCCAAAAACACCATTCGTTCGAAACTGTATCTATATATATATGTGTCCGTGGGTGCGATAACTCTCATAAAAATGGTCCGATTTTGATGAAATTTATAAATGTATACTAACGAAACTTGGTATACGGCTTCATCTGCTTGTGGTCTATTGTTATTTGCATAGAAAAATCAATTTTTACCGATAATTCCCGTAGCAGCAAACCTGCGTCTTCAGCCCCATGTTATTCTTGTGTAGAACAACCAAAATGGTATATATCGCTTATTTATGAATTTATATTGATGAAACTTGGTCTGTGACTTCACCTAGTTGAGTAATATTAATATTTACATGAAACCCAATATTTGTTGTTCCTTGTTGCAGCAAACCTGCTTACTCATCCCCAATGTTATTCTTATGGAGAATAATTCAAATTGTATATATATATCGCTTATTTGTGAATATATGTTTATAAAACTTGGTATGCGGCTTTATGTGGTATTAAGACATATATTATGCATTGGAAATTTGCTGAGAACGCAGGTTTGCTGCAACGGGGGTATATTTATATAGATAAATTAGGGTTTTGTTACAATAATACCTTTAATAACCCATTGGCCTTGTATCACGGAACAGTTCCGTGATGGCTCTATTGGTCTCAAATTTCGTATCATGGAACATTTCCGTCTTGAGTACAATGCCTCTGAAATTTATTATTTTGTCTTCGTTTTCCACTCGAAAATATTCTTAAATATGATTAAAACAATGTATAAAGACATAAATGAAAGTAAAAACAAAGGTTCAGTGTAAAAAAAACAAAAACCAATTAATTACATTTTATGGGCTTGTTCTTTTAGCGAATTTCCCCTATAGGGAAGAAGCTATTACCGTAGGTGGCATGGTAAGACTTAAGCCCAAGACCATGATAACTTTTTGTTTTGAGGTCCCCAGATGCCACAAACACAATTCGTTCAAATTTATATATATTTATATATCTATACATATATATCTCTATATATATATATATATATATATATATATATATATATATATATGTGTGTGTGTGTGTGTCCGTTACCGCGATAACTTTTGAAAGAAATGCTCGATTTTGATGAAATTTGGCACAGATGTGTAGAGTAAAATTTATGACTTTAAGTTTGAAAACCAGATTGATCGGACTATGGGAAGGGGGTTTTATGGGGGTTTTAAATTGTTCAAAAATCAGTTTTTTGAATTTTTCCCCCTACAATTTAAAAAACACTCAATTTTAGTTTTAGCCATTTTATAGAGCTTAAAAAAACAAATAATTTGGTATTTTGAATCATTAACCTAGGTTAAGTGATTGCGGAGAAAATCCAAAATCGTGTTCATAAAATCTCCCATGTTAATCTTATGGGAAAATGGTTTTTTACTTTTCCTCAATTAATTTTACTGTAAACTTCACATTTACTTTTACTAATCAGTTAGCTCTACAAAACAATCATTTTGGTGTTTAAATTGTGATTCTACGTCCAACCGTTGCCGAGTAATTCAAAGTGCTAAACACAGTACGTTGTCCAATGTTATCCTTATGGAGAATATTTAAAATTGTATATCTCTATTATTAATGAATTAATATTGATGAAACTTGGTATGTGGCTTCACCTAGTACTGGTATATTGATATTTGCACAAAAATTGATTTTTTGTTGATTATCCTCTTAGCAGCAAAACCTGCATCCTCATCCCTAATGTTATTCTTATGGAGAATACGTAAAGCTTTATATCTCCCTTAATAATTATGTTCATAATTATTATGAACATAAATCATTAAAACTTGGTATGTAGCTTCACCTGATTGAGTTATATTGATAATTGCAAAAAAAACATATTTTCATCTTCCTTGTTTGTTGCAGCAAACCTGCGTTCTCAGCCCTAATGTTATTCTTATGGAGAATAAATAAAATGCTATATATCACTTAGTTATTTATGTATTTTTATGAAACTTTGTAAGTGGCTTTATGTGGTAGTAAGAAATATATTCATGCATAGGAAATTCTCTGAGTACGCAGGTTTGCTGCGACGGGGGTATTTGGCCATATTACATTGTCATGGAAATATGAATACATAGTGTTGTGTTATTACTAGCATTAGTAAAGTTTTTGTTTATACTACTTCTAATGGTCTGTATTCTTTCATGCTTTAGAACAACACATAAATACTGTCTCTGTCGAAAAAAAAAACAGCTGATTGTCAGCGGGAAGTATTATTGACGCGAAATATAGTTTGCAAGCAATATTACAGCGTGCGCAACAAAAAAATTTTACTATGTATTCAGTTTGTTTATAAATAAATATATGGAAACTGTAAAATATTAAATAAAAACCCATTGTTGTAGGGCCTACATAATCCAGCTAAGAATAATTATTGTTTTTCCGCTTCCCTTTAAAAAAAATTAGGGCTTTCAAATTTGTAGGGTTTTACAAAAACAACTTTAACATTTTTATTTATTTATATATTTTTATTTGTTTAGTAGTTTTACGTAGGAAATTACATTCTGTTGGGTGTAAAGAAAAATATATATTAGCTTTTTAGACATATAAAATTGTCATACTTTAAAAAAAATATATATTTTTTTTAGGCCAACAATATTTTTTGGATATTGATTATTATATTTAAAAATGCAAATTATTAAAGGCAATTTTATTTCAATTAAAAAAAATAACTTGCTGTCTTGTAATGTAAAAAATGAATTTGTTATGAATTTATAAAGAAAACCCTGCATTTTGGCTAATTTTAATAGGATAACTAAGTTAGAGCGGGACACATAACTATGCATAGGTCAATGGGTTAAATTTGTATGGCGGATTTCCGACTTAATTACATGTATTTCAAAAGTAGTGTTTCAAATATAGTTTTGTTTCATTATTTAGCTACAGAAAAAATAATATCTTATTTAGAGTGGCCATAAAATGAAGTGGTTAGAAACAGGACAAGAAGTTTATTTGTAGGCCTGAGGGCCCACACCTAGTGCTGAGTGCTCCTGACGTTTGAGTTAAAGCTGATATTGTCTGTAATGATGGGGAGGAAAGAGTCTTTAAATCAAATGGCTTAAAATTAATGACTTTTTGCCTAGTTTGGATTTGTTGCTAACAAAATGGAGATTTCGTAAACCACCTGTTGTGTGCTTAAAATTATAAATTATTACTCATTTAGGAAGTTTAAAGTGTTCTAGTATACTTTTAATAATCTCAAAAGTAAACAAGATTATAAATAATTATGACATTTGAATTCAAACCAGATTTCAGGATACCGGTGGGATGCCCACAAAAGCTTGAAATATCTGAACTGTCCCTTTCAAAACGGGATGAATGGTCACCCTAATTTTATTTGTACTATTGGCTAAAAAAGTAAAATAATAACAAATTAATATTATTTTGAGTATTTTCTTAGCCTTAAGTATTGGTTGTAAATTTTGAAATATCAGTTTTGATGCATGATTGTGAACTAGTGAAACAGATAAACGTCTTAATAATATAGCTTCATAGTGAGTCACGTTGAAAATTGTAATTTTGAGGAAATTGAATGAATTACTTTGGAGTTAGAAGAATAAGCTATGGGGAAGGTTTGAAAATGTCCTACAGCCAGCAGGGCCTGAATCATCACCAGTAATAAAATGAGTTAAATTGTTGTGCTTCTTTAATTGTGTCTAATTTAAAGCTGATTTCTATTCTAGTGGAAGATTGTGGAGCGAGCTGTTATCTCTGTGGAGGTGTTCTACGGATAGATGAGGACATCTTGCCTCTTACGTGAAATAAATATAACTATAATTTTATTTTTGTATAATAAAACATCTTATTTATATAATGTTTACTTTCTTAACCCTACTTTTTAGCTAAACCATAGATTAAACACTCCTTCGTAGATTGTTCACCGGCATGCTAAAGATGAAGGCAGATGAACAGGGAGTATGCTTAATCTGTGGCTAAACACAGTTTTTGTAATTATTTGTGTTTCATGGACAATACGAAAATGTGATGATTTTTGTAAGCTTATTATTTCTTATTTATATCTTGTATCTTTGTTTCTTGCTTGTATAATGAAGTTGAACTCTAAATTTATCAAAAGAAATGTTATTAGCGAATTTCCCCTATAGGGAAGAAGCTATTACTGTAGTCGGCATGGTAAGACCTAGGCCCGGGACCATGATAACTTTTCGTTTTGAGGTCCCCAGACCCCAAAAACACCATTCGTTCTAAACTGTATATATATATATTATATGTATATATATATGTGTCCGTGAGCACGATAACTCTCGTAAAAATGATCCGATTTTGATGAAATTTGGTATAAATGTGTAAAGCAACATTTATTTTAAGTTTGAAAACCAGCCAAATCGCTGTAGCCAAAAGGGTATTTTGGGGGTTTTTACCCCAAAAATGGGTTTTTTGAATTTTTTATATATAAATTTTTGAAATGGCAAATTGTAGATTTACCATTATATTCTGCTTAAAAAAACACACAATTTTGTATTTTTATCATTCCTCTACGTCAATTGGTTCCCTAGATATTGAAAGTGTTAAACACAGTACGTTGTCTAATATTATTCTTATGGAGGAAAAACAAAATTTATATCTCGCCTATTTATCAACTTATCCTGATAAAACTTGATATATTGCTTCATATCGTTGTGGTCTATTTATATTTAAACTAAAAAACATTTTTTGGCTGATAGTTCCCATAGCAGCAAACCTGCATACTCAGCCCCATATTATTCTTATGGATAATAACTAGATGCTATGTTTCCCTTAATTATAAACATAAATGAATAAAAACTGGTATATGACTTCACCTAGTTGAGTTATATTGATATTAGCATAAAAACCTATTTTTTGTGTTCCTTGATGCAGCAAACCTGCGTACTCAGCCCCAATGTTATTCTCATGGAGAATAATTAAAATTGTATGTATCGCTTATTTGTGAATATATTTTTATGAAACTTGGTAAGTGGCTTTATGAAGTATTAAGACATTTATATCTACATTGGAAATTCGCTGAGTATGCAGGTTTGCTGCGACGGGGGTAATTTTTCTTTAAATGTCTATTGAAACTGATAGTATTAAAATGTATTACTGAGAGTCGATAACAGGTTTCAATGTGGGGTTCACAATGTGTAATGCCACTGTCACTGTTACTCCTAGATATGTTGCTATGCCGACTTCCTCAGGTTAGGTAGTCTCCCAGTAGTCTCTTGATGCTCTCCTTCGCCTAGAATTAGTTGTTTGGTTTTCCCATAATTTATGAACAGTTCATTGCTTTGGTAGTATTATGCAAACCTCTGTGTAGGCATCTATTTCAAGTTGTTCAAGATCTTTTCTCCCAAGCAGCAGGACCATGTCGTCAATATACATTAGGACAGTACCTGGGGGCCGAGCTTTGCTCGGGGGAAGGCCAGTCAATTTGTTTATTTGTAGTAATATTTCACCACTTCCCCCTACTGATAATCAGATTTGTATAACTCATTTGCCTCTTTTCTACAATTTTAAGGTCACTCCAGTTGTTATTTATAGCTCAATTGAGTCCTGTCTAGAATATATTTTTATACCAGAACTTAGTTATTTCCAAAATTTGAAGGAAATCCTCGGAGCCATTTTCGAGATAATTGTGCAACCAACCAACCAATCAAGCAAACATTGCTCATATAAGAGTACAGGATTTTAATAATATTCATTAATATAGCCTGGGAAGTTGGTTGTAAAAAAAGATAAAGTAAAAAAGTAATACCCCCGTCGCAGCAAACCTGCGTATATAATCAGTAAATTTCTAATGTATAGATATGTGTCTCACTATAACATAAAAAAACTTACAAAGTTTCATTAAAATACATTCATAAATAAGCAATATTTAACATTTTATTTATTCTCAATAAGAAAAACAATGGGTCTGAGTATGCAGGATTGTTGCAAAAATTTTTTGTTATGCAAATATCAATAGAACTCAATTGGGTGAAGCCACATACCAAGTTTTATTAAATTATGTTCATAATTAAGGGAAATATCACAGTTTATTTATTCTCCATAAGAATGACAAGTGGGCTGAGTACTCAGATTTGCTGCCATACTAAAAATTGGGAAGAAACTGGGTTTTTTACAACTAGATGAAGCCATATACCAAGTTCTGACAGTACATGTTCATAAATAAGCAAGATATAAAATTATTCCTATTCCCCATAAGAATAACATTGGACAACATACTGTGTCTAGCACTTTCAATATCTCGGTAACCAATTGACATAGAGAAATGATGAAAACACCAAATTGTATATTTTTTAAAGCTGAATCCAATGGTGAAAACTAAAATTTGATTTACTAAAATATTATATGTAACTAAAAAAAAACCCTTTTTGGGTTACAAAATCCTCCCGAAATACCCCTTCATGTGGGTCAATCTGTCTGGTTTTCGAATTTAGTCATGAATGTTGCTTTACACGTTTCCATCAAATTTAATCAAAATCAGACCTTTTTTACAAGAGTTATCACACCCACGGACACACACACACACACACACACACACACACACACACACACACACACAAAACACACACACACACACACACACACACACATAAATAAATAAATAGAAATATATATACAGTTTTGAGTGAATGGTTTTTTTGGCATCTGGGGACCTCAAAATGAAAACTTATCATAGTCCCGGGCCTAGGTATTACCATTCTGACTACGGTAATAGCTTCTTCCCTATTGGGGAAATTTGCTAAAAAGGATAAAGGAATGAGGTCCTAGGATGGATCCTTGAGACATTCACTCCTTGGGTAATGTTCGTTGGTTTATCACAGAGCATGTTCTGTCTTTCTTCTACTGATGGTGTATCTTTCTCTACAATTAATTTGACTTTGACTTGTGGTTTAGCTCGTAAACCATTTCTTATAGCTGTGTCTTGACTTCCCAGGGACAACAGCTTTTTACTAGATGTTTATTATTAATACAGTCAAAGGTTTTACACGGTCAAGAAGCTGTTTTGCTGTTAGTAAAATGCTTTCTTCTTCATTCTGTTCAATTAGGGAGCACTTGATTAAGCTAATAGAAGTTGAAATTGCAAATTTTCCTATTAGGAATAAGAACTGTTAAATATTGTGTTAAGAGTTTGTTTATGGCCAGGTGTTCAAAAAAGTCAGGTCAGCATATTTTTTCAATTATTTTTTAAATGGCTGGGATTAGTGAATATCCATAGTGATATCAGCCCAGCCTATAGTAAGCTGCTTGATTGGTGGCTCCTTCTCCTCGTTTAAACTCGGGGTATACTTTCACTATACCTTTGCAGCTGATGGGAAAACTCCAAAGCAAAAAAGACAACACAAAAAAATAGGTCGCCATCAGTGCGCCTGAGGGGCCTACAGCTCATAAATCCGGTATTGCATGGATTTATGAACAGGAAGGATTGTGACGCTGAAGTATAAGTGTTTATATTGTCTCTAGTCCATGGCGTTAGGCTCCAAAATCTACATAATATTTCACTTCTGGCTACCAGTCCAAAATTTTGTAAGACGGTGTTCCTCCATCTAACTGGCTCTCAAAATCCGCCGGGAGACACACTTTCAGAGCTCCCTAACCCCTGTGATGACATCATCAAGATGGCGGATTGGCCAAATTACAGTGCTTGCTTGAAACACTAATAACTCGCATACCTGTTGCTTGATTTTGACTTTTAAGGTGTTGTTTAAAAAGTAATAAACTATTAAACCAACACTGTCAGTATGAAAGTCCTATACTGTCTGTATGTTTATATGTTCAACCGCGAATTTTATAAATGCCTATTGTTTTGTTTTTTCCCTGCATATAATATGCTATTACTGTAGTCTGCATGGTAATAAATAGGCCTTGGGCCAGAATAACTTTTTGTTTTAATTTTCCTAGTTACAATAAACACCATTTGGGTATTTTTTCATGTGTTTAATTTGGTATATGTAAGTAAATTTACATTTCAAACCTTTTACACTGTAAATTTTCAAGAAAAGCACATATTTTGATTTATTTCTTTATTGGTAAACATCTTAATTGCCATAGTTAAACTATGGTTAAGACTAAATTAAATTGACAAAGTATGTAATGCTAATAATAACTGATAGAATTTTGATTATTTAAATCCTTGAATCTTACCAAAAAAAATAAAGTGATATGTTGAAAGGTTTATTGCTTATAAAGCTACAATCTCGATTTCAATCAAAGATCCAGGCAGATCCTCTCTAGCTGTAGTTACTTTATAATATACGTAATAACTAATACTAATATTATGTAACTAAATATTTTTTGACACACATTGGTACATAAAATTGTATTGTGAAAATTAAAAATAGTATTTTACAAGGATTTCACAGTTAAGTCCCAGAAAATTATTCATTACTGTAAGCCTGATGTAATGAATATTCTGAGTAAATTCTGTTGACAGTTTTGATTATGCTAATCTTACAGTTATACAACAACGGGACAGCTAAAAAATACAAACATTAAACATGGCAAAGTAGCATCTAAAAATAGAAGCAGCTACCGTATTTGTAAGTTTACTTATTTAAGTTGTACAATATTTTAAAAAATGAAATTGAATATGTACTAATAATTAAATACAAATTAAAGTGCATGCATCATAAATACTAGCAGAAAGAGTATTTATACTGTTATTTTTTCTATGAACATTTATAGACTGCAAATATTACTTAAGGTAATTAAAGCCGGCTTATAAGAGTACAAGTAATACTAAGAATGGCTAAGAAATTAATTTAAGTAAAATGGTACCGTAGCTTAATTATTTCACGTAAATCAAAAACATTAAATAATTTTAAGATAAGTTCTGCTTTGGTTATTAACCTAAAATATATTTGTTTAATACCTTGCGAAATGATTGTGAGTATTTTAGTATTAATATAGTTCTAAAACTAGTCATGTGTATACATTAATCTACATTCGCATAATGTCCTTCACAGCTACAGAGTAAGGTACACCTGAGACCTGATGTAGATAGTACACATCTACATCTAGTGCACTTAATGCTTGCATTTACATGTAATCTAATTAATAAATCAGACAATGCTACAAAAACAACCTGGAAATTATTAAATCAGGAGATTGGCATTTTCAATGACAATCAGATAAACATATGTATTTATGAAAATGATAACATTGTTATAAACCCAGTAGAAGTAGGAACTAGATTTAATGACTATTTTGCTGATGTGGTTGATAAAGAGGTAGTGCCAAAAATTGATTCTGCAAAAATTTCTCATTCAGGGGAGTATAGGGGAGAATCCTCCCCGATGGAGTTATTTCGCTTTGAACAGATAACTGAACTAGAATTAAACATTGTAGTACAGTCATTTAAAAATACTTCATCATCTGGTATGGACGAAATCCCTATTACAGTGATAAAACAAGTTAAAAATACTATCTTGAAACATTTGGTTCACATCATAAATTCCTCTCTCATAAGTAGTATATTTCCCGAGCAGCTTAAGGTCACCAAAATAAAACCAATTTTCAAAAAAGGGGACAGAAAACGTTTATCTAGCTATAGACCAATCTCTATTTTGCCAACATTTTCAAAATTATATAAAAAAGTTGTTTATAACCAGTTAACAAATTTTTTAGAAATGCAAAATTTGTTTGATGCACAACAACATGGTTTCAGGTCAGGCAAGTCTGTCATCACAGCGGGCATTGAATTTGTTCAAAGTATAATTTACACAATTGATAGGGGGGATAAAGTTATTGGCATTTTCTTGGATTCAACTAAAGCTTTTGACAGTGTTTCACATAAAAGATTGATTGAATCATTAAAGTCCCACAATATAAAAAATAAAAAATTGGCCTGGTTTGAAACATACCTACATGAAAGAAAGCAGTGTGTCAAAATAACACAAGTAAAACACAAAAATTTCAGATACATAAATAATGTATTGTCAACACTGCGGACAGTGAAATATGGAGTTCCTCAGGGGTCCATTTTGGGACCCTTATTCCTGTGATACCTAAAAGGACTCCCTGAAGTCTTATGTAGTGTTCACAGCTCAATTTGCATGTACTCAGATGATACAAACCTAATAATTTCTGGAGAGAACCAAGAATCAGTTGAAATTGCCTCATATACAAACCTTAACACTAGTGAAACAATATTTTGAAAACAAAAACCTTCTTATAAATCCAAGTAAAACAAATTTTTTATCATTCTCAACAAGACACAGTGCAGAACAAAAATTGACCCAATTATTAAAATAGATGAAGATGAAATACTACAAGAATGTAATACAAAATTGCTGGGACTGATTATAGATGAACATTTGACCTGGGATGACCACATTGAAAGTGTTTTGAATAAAATATCGTCTGGGATTTTCACACTGAAGAATGTAAAAAAATGTAGTTTAAAAACATTGAGAGTTTTGTATTTGCACTTATAGATTCCCATATATCATATGGGGCAGGCATTTATGGGGCCACCTCCACCAAAAATTTGAAAAATATTTTGAAAATACAGAAAAAAGCAATAAGGATAATACATGGTTTAAGAAATAGAGACTCAGTCAAAAAAAATTTACATAATTAGGATTTTTGACCGTTTTCTCCCAACATGTGTTATACATAGTAAAACATGTCAAGGAACACAATATACCTCTGATGGAAGTGGAAGCCAGAAGTCGTCCATACAATACCAGAAATTATTTGACTTTTGAATCCCATAGACTAGTTTTTTTTTAAGAAAAGCATAAATTATAGAGGTTTAAAAATTTTTGAAAAACTCCCAGATTCTATAAAAAAACACAAAACCTGTCAGAATTCATAACAAAACTTAACAAGTTTATGATAGATCATCCCTTATACTCCTTTGAGGAATGGAATGTAAATTTGAAAGTATAGTCGCTAGGCCTAGTTATATCAAATTTGTATATTCTTTCACATTTTTACATATAACTAAAGAGACACTATTCACTATGACAAATGACTATTTCACTATTCACTATTCATCTGTAACAATTGTACAGTTAACAAATAAAGATATTTGATTGATTGATTGAATACTAATATTATATTACTAAATATTTGCTGACACACATTGGTACATAAAATTGTATTGTGAAAATTAAAAATAGTATTTTACAAGGATTTCACAGTTAAGTCCACAGAAAATTATTCATTACTGTAAGCCTGATGTAATGAATATTCTGAGTAAATTCTGTTGACAGTTTTGATTATGCTAATCTTACAGTTATACAACAACGGGACACTAAAAAATACAAATATTAAACATGGCAAAGTAGCATTTAAAAATAGAAGCAGCTACCGTATTTGTAAGTTTACTTATTTAAGTTGTGCAATATTTTAAAAAATTAAAATGAATATGTACTAATAATCAAATAAAAATTAAAGTACATGCATCATAAATACTAGCAGAAAGAGTATTTATACTATTAATTTTTCTGTGAACATTTATAGACTGCAAATATTCCGTACTTAAGGTAATTAAAGCTGGCTTAAAAGAGTACAAGTAATACTAAGAATGGCTAAGAAATTAATTTAAGTAAAATGGTACCGTAGCTTAATTATTTCACGCAAATCAAAAACATTAAATAATTTTAAGATTACTTCTGCTTTGGTTATTAACCTAAAGTATATTTGTTTAATACCTTGCGATATCATTCTGAGTATTTTAGTATTAATATAGTTCTAAAACTAGTCATGTGAAAACATTAATCTACATTTGCATAATGTCCTTCACCGCTACAGAGTAATGTACACCTGAGACCTGCCTTTCGTTACACATCTACATCTTGTGCAATTATGATTGCATTTACGTGTAATCAGTTCTTGCAGGCTATCCTGTTAATAACCCTGATTGACTTGATTGATACCAAAATGATACCCCCGTCGCAGCAAACCTGCGTACTCAGCGAATTTCCAATGAATAATATATGTCTTAATACACCATAAAGCTGCATACTAAGTTTTATAAAATTATATTCATATATAAGCGATATACACAATTTTAATTATTCTCCACAAGAATAACATTGGTAATGAGTACCTAGGTTTGCTGTAACAAGGAACACAAGAAATGGGTTTTTATGCTAATATCAATATAACTCAACTAGGTGAAGTCATATACCAGATTTTATTTATTTATGTTCATAATCAAGGGAGACATAGCATTTAATTATTATCCATAAGAATAACATGGGGCTGAGTACGTAGGTTTGCTGCTAGGAACACAAGGAACACAAACAGTTGGTTTTTATGCAAATATAAATAGAATTTAAATAGGCGAAACCACATACCAAGTTTCATCAATATGCAATCATAAATAAGCGCTATATAACTTTTTAATTATTCTCCATAACATGGGGCTGAGTAAGCAGGTTTGCTGCAAAAAGGAACAAAATACCCCCGTAGCAGCAAACCTGCGTACTAAGCAAATTTCCAATAGATATATAAATGTCTTAATACTACATAAAGCCACTTACCAAGTTTCATAAAAATATATTCACAAATAAGCGATATATACAATTTTAATTATTCTCCATAAGAATAACATTGGGGCTGAGTACGCAGGTTTGCTGTAACAAGGAACACAAGAAATGGGTTTTTATGCTAATATCAATATAACTCAACTAGGTGAAGTCATATACCAGATTTTATTTATTTATGTTCATAATTAAGGGAGACATAGCATTTAATTATTATCCATAAGAATAACATGGGGCTGAGTACGTAGGTTTGCTGCTACGGGTGCCTTTGGCAAAAAATAACATTTTTGAGCAAATATCAATAGACCACAACCATATGAAGCCATATACCAAGTTTCGTCAGTATACGTTCATAAATAAGCGAGATATAAATTTTTTTTCCTCCATAAGAATAACATTAGACAACGGACTGTGTTTAGCACTTTCAATATCTCGGTAACCAATTGACGTAGAGAAATGATGAAAATACCAAATTGTGTGTTTTTTTTGTGGGGGTTTTGGGGTACAAAACCCCCCCAAAAGACCCCTTCGGATGGAGCGATCTGGCTGGTTTTCGAACTTGAAGTCATAAATGTTGCTTTACACGTTTATACCAAATTTCATCAAAATCGGATCATTTTTACGAGAGTTATCGTGCTCACGGACACACACACATATATATATCTATATCTATATATATATATATATATATATATATATATATATATATATATATATATATATATATATATATATACAGTTTCGAACGAATGGTGTTTTTGGGGTCTGGGGACCTCAAAACGAAAAGTTATCATGGTCCCGGGCCTAGGTCTTACCATGCCGACTACGGTAATAGCTTCTTCCCTATAGGGGAAATTCGCTTAAAATGGGTTTTTATGCAAATATCAATATAACTCAACAAGGTGAAGCCACATACCAAGTTTTATTAATTTATGTTCATAATTAAGGGAGTCATTACATTTTATTTATTCTCCATGAGAATAACATGGGGGCTGAGTATGCAGGTTTGCTGCTAAGGGGATGATCAACAAAACAATCATTTTTTGTGCAAATATCAATATACCAGTACTACATGAATCCATATACCAAGTTTCATCAATACATATTCATAAATAATCGAGATATAAAATTTTATTTATCCTCCATAAGGTTAACATTGGACAATGTACTGTGTTCAGCACTTTGAATAACTCTGCAACGGTTGGGTGTAGATTCACAAATTAAACTCGAAAATGATTGTTTTATGGATCTGAACTGATTGGTAAAAGCAAATGTGAAGTTTACGTTAAAATTAACTGAGGGGTTAACATAGGAGATTTTATGAGTACGTTTTTTGGATTTTATCCGCAACCACTTAACCTAGGTTAATAATTCAAAATACTACATTATTTGTTTTTTTTAGCTCTATAACATGGTCAAAACCAAAATTAAGTTTTTTAAAAATTTGAGTTTGAAAAATGCATAAAACTGATTTTTGGAAAATTTAAAACCCTTATAAGCCCCCTTTCCCATGGTCTGATTTTTCTGGTTTTCGAACTTAAAGTCATGAATGTCACTTTACACATTTGAGCCAAATTTCATCGAAATCGGACGTTTTTTACTCTCTGTTATCGCATTCACGGACACACAGATATTTATATGTATATATACATATAAATTGGAACGAATAGTGTTTTTGGCATCTGGGGACCTCAGAACAAAAAATTATCATGGTCTCGGGCTCAAGTCTTTACGATGAGACCTACAGTAATAGCTTCTTCCCTATAGGAGAAATTCGCTAAAACTAATTAACTTAAAATGAAGCCAAATATTAGTTTTCTCCTAAAACAGTAGGTGTGGAAATTCATATTTTTAGCGAATTTCCCCTATAGGGAAGATGTGTGCCCCCCGAAAATTTGTGTAAACTAAGAACATATTAAACAACTTTTGTTAATGCATTTTAATATAAAAAAGTAAATTATTGAATAAAATAATATGATATTGTTATGCCTATACATTTTCCAAATTTAGGGATATTCTTTAAAAAAGTTTGCAAACAAAATATATGTTTGTTCCTACATTTTATTTTAATACTAGCTGTTACCCACAGGCTTCGCCTCGCTTATAATTTATAAAATACCCCCATCGCGTCGCAGCAAACCTGCGTACTCAGCAAATTTCCAATGAATAATATATGTCTTAATAATAACACATATAAACCACTTATTACCAGAGTTCATAAGACATATTTTCACAAATAAGCGATATTTAAAAAATGAATTACTAGCTGATAGGGGTTATCTTTACCCGTTCTATAGTCAATGCAATTTGCATTTTAGTTAGCTTCAAACAGCTGTTCTTGCTTCTGCTCTTTGAGCTGTCAAATGGAAGTGTCCTCAGCTGTTCGCATGACAGTTTACTTTCTTCTGAAATAATGTAAACACTGAAACTTAGGACGTTCACGGGGTGTAGCCCGAGGTGATTTTAAGGAAGTGATTAGGTCTATGTGTTGCATGGTTTCAAGATCTACCTTTGTGTAAATAAGTTTCAGCCCAGTCTGTTCAGTAGTTTTTGCGTTTACCCGGAACATCAGAAAGACAGACAGAAACCACCTCTTCTTTATAATATTATAGATAACATGTTGAGCTATACAACACATTTTTGTGGAAAATTAAAGAAATAGGAGATTTATTTTGGAAATTCCCCGGAGCTATATTTTTATCCTTAAATGCCGGTAATCTCAGGAGAAATCCGGTTTTTTTGCAACCTTACGGCAGGCAACTCAGCATCTTACGGAGTGCAACTGAAAAAATATCTAGAAGTCTTCCTCTATAAAGATTAATTTTTAATCTTTTACTTGTAAATGAAAATCGTTTAGCAGTGTTGTCTCCAGTATTACCAAATACCTCATTGGGAAGCAATCATTATTACCATAGACTATATAACTACTGTAGTTAGTCTATATGTTATTACAAATTTCAAAATACCCCCGTAGCAGCAAACCTGCGTACTCAGCGAATTTCCAATGAATATATATTTATCTTTAATACCTTTTAAAGCCACATACCAAGTTTCATCAATATACATTCATAAATAAATGTTTCATGCCATTTTAATTAGTCTCTATAACAATAACAAGGCGTCTGAGGATGCAGGTTTGCTGAAACAAGGTACACAAAATGGGTTTTTATGCAATTTTTTTATAACTCAACTGGGTGAAGCCACATACCAAATTTTATTAATTTATGTTCATAATTAAGGGAGATAAAATTTGTCTTATTTTCCATAAGAATAACATGCAGACTGAACATGCGGGCTGAGTACGCAGGTGTGCTGCTACGGGAACTATCGGCAAGTAAATCATATTACATGCAAATATCAATAGACCACAACAGTATGAAGCAATAAACCAAGTTTCGTCAGGATAAGTTGATAAATAAGCAAGATATACAATTTTTCTTATTCTCCATATGAATAATATTGGACAACGTACTGCGTTTATCACTTTCAATATCTCGGTAACCAATTGACGTAGCCGATAACGGTAGACGGTAACCGTAGACGGTAACCAATTGGGCAATGCTCAAAACACCAAATTATTTGTTTTTAAGCTGAATTTAATGGTGAAAACTAAAATTGGATTTACTAAAATATTATATGTAAAAAGCTCAAACCCCCCCCTCCAAAAAAATACCCCTTTGGATAGAGCGATCTGGCTGGTTTTCGAACTTAAGTCATAAATGTTGCTTTACATGTTTGTACCAAATTTAAATACCCCCGTAGCAGCAAACCTGCGTACTCAGCGAATTTACAATGCATATATATTTATCTCAATACCTCATAAAGCTACATACCAAGTTTTATCAATATGCATTCATAAATAAACGATTTATGACATTTTAATTATTCTCCATAAGAATAACATGGCGGCTAAGTATGCAGGTTTGCTGAAGCAAGGAACGCAAAAAATGGGGTTTTATGCTAATATCAATATAAATCAACTAGGTGAAGTCACATACCAAATTTCATTAATTTATTTTCATAATTAAGGGAGATAACACGTTACTTATTCTCCATAAGAATAACATGGGGCTGAGTACGCAGGTTTGCTACTACGGGAGCCTTTGGCAAAAAATTGTTTTTTTGAGCAAATATCAATGGTCCACAACCAGATGAAGCCATATACCAAGTTTCGTCAGTATATTTTCATAAATAAGCGAGATATAAAATTTTTATTTTCCTCCATAAGAATAACATTAGACAACGTACTGTGTTTAGCACTTTCAATATCTCGGTAACCAATTGGCGTAGAGAAATGATCAAAATATCAAATTGTGTGTTTTTTTAAGCTGAATCCAATGGGAAAAACTAAAATTTGACTATTTCCAAAATTATATGTAAAAAGTTCAAAAAACCCATTTTTGGAGTACAAAACCCCCCAAAAATACCCCTTCGGATAAAGCGATCTGGCTGGTTTTCGAACTTAAAGTCATAAATGTTGCTTTACACGTTTATACCAAATTTCATCAAAATCGGATAATTTTTACGAGAGTTATCGTGCTCACGGACACACATATATATATATATATATATATATACAGTTTTGAACGAATGGTGTTTTTGGGGTCTGGGGACCTCAAAACGAAAAGTTATCATGGTCCCGGGCCTAGGTCTTACCATGCCGACTACGGTAATAGCTTCTTCCCTATAGGGGAAATTCGCTAAAATATCAAAATCGGATCATTTTTATGAGAGTTATTGCACCCACGGACACACACATACACACACACACACACACACACACACACACACACACACACACACACACGCACACACACACACACACACACACACACACACACACACATATATATATATATATATGTGTGTGTCCGTGGGTGCAATAACTCTCATAAAAATGATCCGATTTTGATATTTTTAAATTTGGTACAAACATGTAAAGCAACATTTATGACTTTAAGTTCGAAAACCAGCCAGATCGCTCTATCCAAAGGGGTATTTTTTTTTTGGGGGGGGGGGTTGAGCTTTTTACATATAATATTTTAGTAAATCCAATTTTAGTTTTCGCCATTAAATTCAGCTTAAAAACAAATAAATTGGTGTTTTGAGCATTGCTCTACGTCAATTGGTACCGATATATTGAAAGTGATAAATGCAGTACGTTGTCCTATATTATTCATATGGAGAATAAGAAAAATGTTATATCTTGCTTATTTATCAACTTATCCTCACGAAACTTGGTTTATTGCTTCATACTGTTGTGGTCTATTGATATTTGCATATATATACATATATATATATATATATATATATATACATATATATATATATATATATATATATATATATATATATATATATATATATATATACATATACAGTTTTGAACGAATGGTGATTTTGGCATCTGGGAACCTCAAAATGAAAAGTTATGATGGTCCTGGGCCTAGGTCTTACCATTCCGACTACGGTAATAGCTTCTTCCCTAGAGAGGAAATTCGCTAAAAAGACTACAATACTACTTATCTGTCTTTAGACAGGTATCTAATGTTTCATTACTTTCCTCATAGAGTTCAGTCTAGTTCCGACTGCGGTCTACTGAATAACGGTAAGGCAGCCTTCTGATTGGCCAAGAAATTCCTACGTCACAATCATCATACGTTTGAGGTGTTGCCTTGTTTCCATTTCGGGAGATTTTGTTGTGACTCAATGAGGGGTTATGAGTGAGTGTGCGAATGTGCGGTTTTTTGTGAGGTGAACTATCGTTTTTAGATAGTTTCATGTGTGGATAAACAAGAAAAAGGGATAAAATCTAAATGAAGGTAAACTTTTGTTTCATATTAAGATGTATGCCTACTATTTGGTCTTTGAAGTTGTTCTATTTTCAGAACTATCAGTCACTGGACCATCCCACTTTACTCAGAATGATATGATGTTAGGACTACTATATACATGTTTTAGCATTTTTAGTATTTTTCCAAATGCTCATGTTGTTTTAAAACAATTGTAGCAAATCACTTATCACCACAAAAATTAATAATACAATTTAAATCACCACAAAAATTAATAATACAATTTAAATCACCACAAAAATTAATAATACAACAGAGTTTTTGATGTTTGTATTAATTGTAAGCATTGACTGCATAATGCAGATTTCCCAAGTTTGATAATTTGAGAGTATATATATCTTGGCTCATGGTAGCCTATTTTAGGTTTATTAGGGCAGACTGAATCACAAGCCTAAAATAAATTGGGGCCTATAAGTTTAGTATATGGACGTTTTATTTGAATTCTTAACCTATATCCTCTAATAAAGTTACCGCAATCAACTCATACAGAATTTTTCATTCAAGTAGACCAGCAGTATACGCGTGCCTCCCCACAGACTGCTGATGCACATTTATGTCAGCCGTTCGCATTAAAATATACCGGCGACATATATTTCTTACAGCGACAGTGTTCCCTTGTTAGGCTTATTCAGTGGATTAAAGAATCAATGCTTTACTACCAGTTGACAAGTATTTGGTATAGCCTAACTTAGTCAAAGTTTTTTTACATGTTTGTTACAACACTAGTCAAGAACAATCACAAACGAGTATACACAAAAAAAAACAGTAGGCTTCATATTAACACTGAATAAATACAACAGAATGGGTCAAAGAGTACGGAGCAACATATTATTTATAAATAAATAAATGTAGATTAGGTATTTCTCATAAATTTCAAACCCTGATCTTTTTGTACTGGTAGACAGAAATGCCTGACACACATAATTTGTCTTGCTTGATTTTCTGTGGATCCTCCAGTAAAAGTAAAACCCTTAATAAAAAATTCTGCTAAACATATAATGGTCCTTTTTCAGGTTGAAAGTCAACAACTTATTTCCCAAATGTATTTTTACCGTCCCGAATTTCCCTAATTTGCTCTAAGTTAAATATGCATGTCAGACCGCCACCTATCTTGGTTAGCAGACATTTCTTAACTTATTTTAGGCCTAAGTTTATAAGCTTTTTTTTTAATAAAATATCTAGGTGCTAATGGTCAAGTAAAAATAGGTACAGTTTAGGGCCTATAGGTACATATTTTGTTGCTAATTTATTATTGGAAACTAAATTACTGTAACTTAATTGCGAAAGTGCAAAAAACTACAAAGTTACGATGCAAACAAAGCACCATCAGATAAACAATTAATCAGCTGTTAGTGGTACTTAATAATTGGTTGGCAACGGGAGAAAAGGGAGAAACCGGGAATTTAAATTTGTCTTTCAACCACGTATTAACATCAGACTGATTTGATTATAACAGTTGCAGGGGAGTACGGTAATGGTAGGATAACTTGCGCAGTAAACATACTATAGTTTTAAAACAAGTACCGGTAATGATGCAAATTAACTTGCACACACAAATTACTGTCATAACTTCTGTTGCAACGCAACACAAACATATGGCAATTTAAGTTATTTGTCATATGACAAGAGTACCGTACCAACCATGCGATGTTCTATGAGCATCGACAACAACTACTAATATGATGTGTGATGCAAACAATCGAATCGCCGCGTCACAATTACATCACTGTATTGCAATTGCATCGCCAATCAAATTATCAAACTGAGGAGCAGGATGTGATAAAACAGCTGTTGGTTTAACAAAACGAATTTTAACTGGCACGTTCACCTGACTACTGCGCAAACAGGTAAGCCTAATTAAATTGCTGCTAGAGAGCTCTGTAAATGAAAATAAACAGACCCCGATCAAATTATATAACTTAGGATTATTTTGCCGATTTAATAATGAAAATCATAACATTTATTTTAGCTATGATAAAACCACCCAAACTTAACTTAATTAGGGGTAAGTTATGAGGCAAAAATAAATAGTTCGGGTGGTTGGTTGGTGAGTTTGAACATGGGTAGGCCTACTTATTACATTAAGTAACATTTTGTTAAGAATTAATTCTGGACGTTTAGAGAAAAATAAGAAAATAGCTACACGTTCCCTAGACGTTTATTTGACATCACAAACACCATTCCATAAGCGTTACATTATGCCTAACATTAGCGTAACATCTGTTCTCGCTGTTGTGCTAGTATTTTATTATATCAACAGCTGTCAAATATACAATGTCATTGAATTACTGTTCTTCTATTGATTAACATTGAACCATTAAAGGCCTGTGGGACCAATGTAAATTAAAAGGGTTTTCTGGTAACCGACATAACCTTTCTACAGGCATTCCAGCTTAAAGTAAGCCTAGGGTGTAAAAAATAAAAATAAAATAAAGTATAATTCAAGAGGTTAAAATTTAAGGTAAAAGGTTGTAGTTTAATAATATATATTACATTTTTAGGAAATTTTGATATTTAAAGAGTTTTTGGTCTTTATTTGTGAGTATCAACAGCCATCCTCAAGGCATGGGGTTTTCTGTAAACTTGGCAGCACTGCAATAAATATCAAACAGATGATGTAGTTATTGAAGTTGCTACAGAAGATACCTGGAAGACTACTCTAACCAATAATGTCATAATTTAAGGTAACGTATTATTTTTTCTTTTGTAAATTGACTTTAAACATAGCTATACGGGATGTAACACCCGTTACATTTTTTAACAGAAGTTAGTATTACAAAATGAACAAACACTTTTTAAAAATATTTTTACTGTAAAAGTGAGATTATGTGTTTCCTTAATGTACTGGTATTATTGTTTTAATTTTAGTTTTATAATTTAAGGAGTAATTTGCGTAACGGGTGTTACATACAATTTAATGAAACGGGTGTTACAATCCAACACAACCCACAAACACTCAGTTTTTAGTATATTTATATTCCCTTTAACTAGAATTTGAATACATAGCCCAATTGAGAGTTTTTTAATTTTGCTAATAACACCTAAAAAGTTAACAATGATATGTTATCACTGCTATTATAGTACCGTTCTGAGAAGCAAGAGTAGTAAATAGATAAATAGTAACAAAACAATGACAGTCTGTAATTAGACATAATCTTTATAACAGCTGTTTATTTAATTGAATTTAATTTAATTTGGAAAAAACGCATGTGACATAAACCAAATAAAACTCTCCTCCATTTGAATAACATGGGGACTTAGAAGTCCCGTGGGGCAGAGCCCTAAGGCCTAAATCAAAAATCTAAAGCTAGATTTTACCCTCCTAACAAGAATCCATTTGATTGGCAGATGGCAGGGGACAAGATTTCCACATCTGCACACTTATATGCATGTTTTAGTATATAATATGTGGGGGTATCTTAAAACAAAAAACCTTATTGTTTATAATGTTTGTATGTAATACATTAATAATATATATGTACCCAGGATTGTCATACCGGTAGGCCTATTGCCGTTTATAAAAGTCCTCAGGGCTCTGTTCCATGGGACTTCCAAGTCCCCATGTTATTTATATGGAGGAGAGTTTTATTTGTTTATGTCACATGTGTTTTTTCTTAGTTCAATTAATTTAAATAAACAGCTGTTATAAGGATTATATATAACTACAGTCTGTCATTATTTTGTTTAATATTTTTCTACACTCTATTTGATAACATGTATTCCAGAATCAGACTTTAAACATATTTATTAGGGATTGAATGTTAGGTCTATACATTTTTTTATCATTAAAGGTTTAATTACCATATATTACTATTGCACCTCATAAATTCTTTTTTTTCAGCAATGACTCCAACAAAGAAAAATTATCGATTGGGACGCTATCGCGATAAAATTAAGAGTGATGTTGAAAAGTGGGAGCAGCATTTGCAAAAAGAAAGAGAGAGAGATAGATAAAATAAGAAGAGAAGATCTCAAACATAAATTAGAAGAGAACAATACACTAAAATAAGAGCAACGCGAAAGGATCCTAAGCAGAATAAAAGTAGGTAGAAAAAGAAGAAAGTACAATTTATCATCAGTGTCTGAGATATATCCTATTGGAAGTTATAAATGTATACAATCTTCCAGAAAAGCAGTTAATATGTAGATTAAAAAAGATTGTTCTCTCTAACAGTCCCTCTAAGAAAACTGCAGTTGATGTAGGCTTGAATTTGTTTGAACCAAAGCCACAAAAAATGGGTCCAAGCGTACTTCTAGAGAATGAAATACAGGATATCATGAGGCATTTTATGATAGTGATCCAATTAGCAGGCAGGCTCCAGGTAAATTGGATTCAAAGATGATAAGTGTCCTAAAACAGGGAAAAGATCTAAATTACAAGTAAGACACGCTAATGACAGTAGGTGAGGCCTAAGAAGAGTTTAAGAAAAGTCACCCTAATATTACTTTAGGTAATCCACAGTCCTCTTCCTTAGGCGTCAGCATATTCTACCTGTGTCTAAGATGCCACACAATGTGTGCATGTGCTAATACCACAGTAACTTAATGTAAATTTCCTTACTGAATGTAACCAAGGTTGATTTTACGTTCCCCAAGAATCATTTGATTTGTAGCGATTATTATAGTTTTTAGCGAATTTCCCCTATAGGGAAGAAGCTATTACCGTAGGTCTCATGGTAAGACTTAAGCCCGAGACCATGATAACTTTTCATTTTGAGGTCCCCAGATGCCAAAAACACCATTCGTTCAAATTTTTATATATGTATATATATATATATATTTATATATATATTTATATATATGTGTCCGTAAGCACGATAACTCTCGTAAAAAAGGTCCGATCTTAATGAAATTTGGTACAAATGTGTAAAGTACCATTTATTTGAACGAGTTCGAAAACCAGATGAATCGCACCATCCGAAGGGGGGTTTTTGGGGGGTTTTGTACATGTAATTTTAATTTAAATCAAATTTTAATTCATAGAATTCAGCTTAAAAAAACAAACAATTTGGTATTTTGATCATTGCTCTACGTCAATTGGTTACCGAGATATTGAAAGTGCTAAACACAGTACGTTGTCTAATGTTATTCTTATGGAGAAAAAGAAAAATTGTATATCTCGCTTATTTATGAACATAAACTGGCGAAATTTGGTATGTGGCTTGATCTGGTTATGGTTTATTGTTGTTTGCACAAAAAAACAATTTTTCGCCTATGGTTCCTGTAGCAGCAAACCTAGGTACTTGGTCCCCATGTTATTCTTATGGAAAATACTTAAAATGTTATATATCGCTTATTTATGAATGTATATGGATGAAACTTGGTATGTGACTTCACTAAGATGAGTTCTATTGATATTTGCATAAAAGCCCATTATTTTGTGTGCCTTGTTGCAGCAAACCTGCGTATTCATCCCCAATGTTATTCTTATGGAGAATAATTAATAGTTTAAATATCGCTTGTTTGTGAGTACATTTCTTATGAATCCTGTTAAGTGTTTTAGTGTGTTATGTTATATATTCATTGTAAATTCGCTGAGTATGCAGGTTTGCTGCGACGGGGGTATTTAATGATGGCACGAGCAACGGTCTAGCTTTTCCTCATAAATAAGTATTCTTTGACCAGAATTTTACCCACAAAAATTATTACAACACTAACAATTATATTTTATTATTTTAACTTTACCTTATTAGCGAATTTCCCCTATAGGGAAGAAGTTATTACCGTAGTCGGCATGGTAAGACCTAGGCCCGGGACCATGGTAACTTTTCGTTTTGAGGTCCCCAGACCCCAAAAACACCATTCGTTCGAAACTGTATATATATATATATATATATATACATATATACAGCATATATATATATATGTGTGTGTGTGTGTGTGTGTGTGTGTGTGTGTGTGTGTGTGTGTGTGTGTCCGTGGGTGCGATAACTCTCGTAAAAAAGTTCCTATTTTGATGAAATTTGGTACAAACGTGTAAAGCAGCATTTATGACTTTAAGTTCGAAAACCAGACGGATCGAGCTATCCGAAGGGGCATTTTGGGGGGGTTTTGTACCCCAGAAATGGGTTTTTTTGAGTTTTTTACATACAATTTTTGAAAAAGTAAAATTTTATTTTTTTTCATTGGAATCAGCTTAAAAAGACGCACAATTTGATGTTTTAATCATTGCTCTACGTCACTTGGTTACTGAGATATTGAAAGTGCTAAACACAGTACGTTGTCCAATGTTATTCTTATGGAGGATAAGAAAAATTGTATATCTCGCTTATTTAGCAACTTATCCTGACGGAACATGGTATATTGCTTCATTTCATTGTGGTCTATTGATATTTGCACAAAAACCCATTTTTTTGCCGATAGTTCCCGTAGCAGCAAACCTGCATACTCAGCCCCATGTTATTCTTATGGAGAATAATTAACGTGTTATCTCCTTTAATTATGAACATAAATTAATAGAACTTAGTATGTGGCTTTACCTAGTTGAATTGTATTGATATTTTACAAAAGCCCATTTTTAGTGTTCCTTATTTCAGCAAACCTGCACACTCAGCCGCCATGTTATTCTTATGGAGAATAATTGAAATGTCATAAATCGTTTATTTATGAATGTATATTGATGAAACTTGGTGTGTGGCTTTATGTGGTATTAATATAAATTAATATGCATTGGAAATTCACTGAATATGCAGGTTTTCTGCTACGAGGGTATTTTTACCTAATCATACATCACCAATGTCAATCCCATATTTTAATACAAGCAATGTCTGCAAGTAAATAGGATCTCAGAATACCACAGAAAGATTTTACGTTAAACTCTGAAAATGGGTTTCTGGGCCCCAGCAGTTAATCAATAAAATATTTAACCCCAGAAAAAATCAAATTTTCACTGGAAAACTCATTTGAAAACTGTTAACATTATTATTGGGCTACCAAAGTAACCTTCACTCGGTAAATAAGAACAAAAATGTTATTTTAAAAGATTTATTTCATTAAACAAACTATATCCCATTGGTAAACTCAAATGTCACATCGCTAGGAATTGTCCACGTGGGAGTCACATTTCCACCATGCTAGTATAGGGGTCGTGGGGCTTCTTCGCTTCTTGACGCCTTGGCTATGACTGGTTTTCAAGAATCGATTTCACTATTCTTCTGTTAGACTGCTGGATTTCGGCAGAGGGTTGCCGCATCCATTTCATCCTCTTCCAGCACCTCTATGTTTTCACTCCATACAATTTGTTTCCATTTTTTAGTATTGGGTGACAGCCACCTTCCCTTCTCTGCTGGCTTGTTATTATTTCTTCTGCTAGAGCCTGCTGGATTTCGGCAGAGGGTTGCCGCATCCATTTCATCCTCTTCCAGCACCTCTATGTTTTCACTCCATACAATTTGTTTCCATTTTTTAGTATTGGGTGACAGCCACCTCCCTTCTCTGCTGGGCTGTTATCACTTCTTTGTTTAGAGGCTGCTGGATTTCAGCAGAGGGTTGCCGCATTCACTTCGTCCTCTTCCAGCAGTTTAGTTTTCAACATGTTTTCATCTTAATAATCAAAGGCATCCACCTCCACCTCCTCCGCTGACGCGTTGTCTGACCTGTCCAACGCAGTCACCCACGACTCACTGCTCCCCGCAGACTCCACCTCCTTCACTGCCTCTCCTCCTGATGGACGCCTCCTCCACCACCATGCTCCCACAATGGCAGCTCCTCCCAGCAGAACAGCTGCTCCGAGCAGAAACTTGTTATCACTGATAACACTCATGGCTAGTAGGAGAGATGAATTATATGTCTTTACTGAAGGTAATCAACAAATTCATCAAAATCGTTTCCTAGGATTTTAAAAAACATTTCAAAATTGTTACCATGACAATTGTTTCATTGTAGTAGATTTTTAAATATTTAATTTAAGGTATCTTCTCTATATAATAACCTCATCCTTTTTTGAAGTCGATTAACAATCGATGTTTGTTTGTTTATCCTTTATGCACTTCATATATTACTCATCCGACTGTGATTAAACTTTGCACGGTCATTCAGATTAACCCTGGGAAGGTTTCTAGCCATTAATAAAAGTTCTAAGAGTTTAGGGCTTCTCCCCACTTGACTTCAAAGTTACCATGTTATTCTTATGGAGGAAAGATTCGTTATGTTTACCCTAATATCACCTACTAATGAGGTATTATCAGAGAGCACAGAATAATATAGGGGCTACTGCTATATGAGCTGCATATTGGGCTGTGAAGCAGCTGGCCGCCATGACAGTTGGGTCCAGAAACGTAAAACCACCGGTGAGCGACTAAAAAGGTAGACCGAACGCGCACTAAATAAACTGTGTTTTAAAACCCTTAGGCATTTCCAAAAAAATAGAAATTTTGTAAGACTGTAGAAGAATGTCGACAGCTGGTGATGAGACAATATTTAAAATTTACAGTTAACAATATCATATTAAATTACTAGATTTACTTTTCCAATCCCATTTAAATTTTAATTGGTGACATGAAAAAGTTAGTTGGCTACTACTTTTTAGCGAATTTCCCCTATAGGGAAGAAGCTATTACCGTAGGTCTCATAGTAAGACTTAAGCCCGAGACCATGATAACTTTTCATTTTGAGGTCCCCAGATGCCAAAAACACCATTCGTTCAAATTTATATATATATATATATATATATATGTCCGTAAGCAGGATAACTCTCGTAAAAAAGGTCCGATCTTAATGAAATTTGGTACAAATGTGTAAAGTACCATTTATTTGAACAAGTTCGAAAACCAGATGAATCACACCATCCGAAGGGGTTTTTTTGGGGTGTTTTGTACCCCAAAAATGTGTTTTTTGGGGTTTTCACATGTAATTTTAATTTAAATCAAATTTTAATTTATACCATTGAATTCAGCTTAAAAAAACAAACAATTTGGTATTTTGATCATTGCTCTACGTCAATTGGTTACCGAGATATTGAAAGTGCTAAACACAGTACGTTGTCTAATGTTATTCTTATGGAGAAAAAGAAAAATTGTATATCTCGCTTACTTGTGAACATAAACTGGCAAAATTTGGTATATGGCTTGATCTGGTTATGGTTTATTGTTGTTTGCAAAAAAAAAACAATTTTTCGCCTATGGTTCCTGTAGCAGCAAACCTAGGTACTTGGTCCCCATGTTATTCTTATGGAAAATACTTAAAATGTTATATATCGCTTATTTATGAATGTATATGGATGAAACTTGGTATGTGACTTCACTAAGATGAGTTCTATTGATATTTGCATAAAAACCCATTATTTTGCGTAACTTGTTGCAGCAAACCTGCGTACTCATCCCCAATGTTATTCTTATGGAGAATAATTAATATTTTAAATATCGCTTGTTTGTGAATACATTTCTTATGAATCCTGTTAAGTGTTACGTTATATATTCATTGGAAATTCGCTGAGTATGCAGGTTTGCTGCGACGGGTGTATTATTTTAAGTTGTAGGCATTCTCTTTTAATTATTGATATGGATGGGTCTAAGAATGATCTTTAACGGGCCTAAGCCCAATTAATTCACAATAGGCCCTAAGATATTGTATAAAAAGTATTGAACTATAATCATGTAATGTATTAGGTATATATTAGTTAAATATAAGTGGCTTTTATAAAATATAAGTTTTTATTTGTAAGTATGATTAAAAAAACCTCAATTATACTTCTTGTTATTATTTTACACCTTATTACTGTATAATATATGCTAAAAATCTTAATTTTAGCAACTGCGTAACACCCGTTACATTTCAATGTAACACCCGTTACGCATGATTTTATTTTATGTTAAAAAAAATGTAATACCAATGACAATTTTAATTACAGTTCCATTGCAAACATTTACTGGGGAATAACTCCTATTTTTGTCATAATTTTATAGTTTTAAAATTCACAGAGTTTTAAGAACATTTACACGAGGTTCAACTTCACTGTCCATTTTCAGTAACACCCGTTACGCTTCTTTTTTCTATATATTCGGCTAACTAACAAGGAACAAAAAATCTTTAGTATAAAATATAATGTTTATTGATTGGTTCTTATTAGAGTCAGTTTAATAATTCAGATTCAATCATTCTTTTTGTATGTAATTTACAATTGAAGTGTCCAAAGTGTAACACCCATTACAATGGAATCCCTGTCTAACAGTATGCGTGAATTTTTTCTATAATGCACACACGCTGGAAAAATGCAGTACCTACGTAAATCATTGTGCATGACTATTAATATAGCCTAATGATAACTGTTCTGCAATAAATTGATTCTACTATATAATAGTTGGTGTATGAAGAAAATAAAAGTTCTACAATTGATAAAATTCTGTATAAATAATGTTTTTCTGTAATCTACAGGCTAGGCCTACTTATTTATTTACCTATAAATAAGGGATTAAATACATATAACTTATTATTAACTTATTTTTATCGAATTTCCCCTATAGGGAAGAAACTATTACTGTAGGTCTCATGGTCAGAATTAAGCCTAAAACGATGATAACTGTTTGTTTTTAGGTCCCCAGATGCCAAAAACACTAATCGTTCAAATTTATTTATATGTATATATATAATATTATTATTAAGAAGAGGTGGTTTCTGTCTGTCTGTCTGTGTGTGTCTGATGTCCCGGGTAAACACAAAAACTACTGAACCGACTGGGCTGAAACTTTACACAAAGGTAGACCTTGAACCCATGCAACACATAGGCTTATTCACTTCGTTAAAATCTCCTCCGGCTACTCCCCGTGAACGTCCTAAGTTTCAATGTTTAAATTTCGGAAGAAAGTAGGCCTAAACATTCAGAAACTGTAATGCAAACAGCTGTGGACACGTCCATTTGACACCTTTAGGGCAGAAGCAAGAACAGCTGTTTCAAGCTAACTAAAATGCAAATTGCTTTGACTATAGAATGGGTAAAGAAAACACCTGTGCGGAGGATGGGTACATCAGCTAGTCTATATATATGTACAGTTTTAAAACTGTTTTCATTGAAATCGGACCAACGGTTTTCTTACTGACCTTCTCCCAACATTTGACAAAATCTCTACTTTTAAGACCCATAACTCCCTTAACTGTTTTAAAACTGTTGACTTTATAACTTTTGAAAAAACATCCCATTTCGATGAAATTTGGAACGAACGTGTAAAGCAACATTCATGACTTTAAGTTTGAAAAACAGAAAGATCATGGGAAGGGGGTTTTAAATTGTCCAAAAATCAGTTTTTTGAATTTTTTACCCTACAAATTTTAAAACACTCAATTTTGGTTTTTACCATTTTATAGAGCTTAAAAAAACAAATAATATCGTATTTTGAATTATTAACGTAGGTTAAATGGATGCAGAGAAAATCCAAAAAACATGTTCATAAAATCTGTCATGTTAATCTTATGGGAAAAAGGTTTGTAGCTTTTTCACAGTTAATTTTACTCTAAACTTCACATTAGCTTTTACCAATCGATTCAGCTTTACAAAACAATCATTTTTGGTGTTTAAATTGTGATTTTACGTCCATTCGTTGCAAAGATATTCAAAGTGCTAAACACAGTACGCTGTCCAATATTATCCTTATGGAGAATAATTCAAATTTGATATTTCGATTATTTATGATTGTATATCGATGAAACTTGGTATGTGGCTTTATCTAGTACTGGTATTTGCACAAAAAATGATTTTTTGTTGATTGTCCCCATAGCAGCAAACCTGCATACTTAGCCCTAATGTTATTCTTATGGACAATAAGTAAAGTTTTATACCTCCCTCGATTATGTACATAAATGATTAAAACTTGGTACGTAGCTTCACCTGGTTTGAGTTAAATTAATAATTGCATAAAAACACATTTCTTATATTTCTTGTTGCAGCAACCCTGCATACTCAGCCCTAATGTTATTCTTATAGAGAATAAATAAATTGCTATATCCTATACTCTAATATGTGTAAGGTTTGCTTGCTTGCTTGCTTGCGACACGGATCTCAAAAACGGCTCCAACGATTTCCTTCAAATGTTCGAAATAACTAATTTCTGGGATAAAAATAAGTTCTAGACAGGCCTCAGCCCTAGGAAAAATCAAATAATGAAAAAAAAATTAAAATGAAAAGTTAAAAAAATTAACATTTGGCTTGTGGAGTTTCAAATCAAAACAAAAGAATTGTAACAACTGTTCATAATCAACCAGGGAACTGTCAAAGTAATACTCATGTTGTTTATGATTATTAACATGTGGTTTCCTAAGATTAGAGATTAAAATATTTGAGTTAAAATTACATATATTGAGTAGTAAAATAAATCAAAGGGGCATTGAACTATAAATAACAACTGGAGGGACCTTACAAATGTAGAAAAGAGGCAAATGAATAATACAAATCTGATTATCAGTAGGGGGAAGTGGTGAAATATTACTCCGAGTCATCTAAACAAACTGACTGGCCTTCCCCCGAGCAAAGCTCGGCCCCCAGGTACTATCACTTATTTATAAATAAATATTTTTATGAAACTTGGTAAATGGCTCTATGTGGTAGTGAGAAACATATAGAATAGAATAGAATATTTTGTTCAGCCAAGCAATTTTACATAGGTACTAATACATTGGCACGTCAACAAGAAAGAACTGGATAGGTTTTAAATTTCTAAGTCCAAAGCAGCCCATTTCCCTAGTAGGTACTCTTCCAAGGTATAAAAGGCCTCTCTCTGACGGAACCCTTCAAGTTTTAACTTGAAAATCTTGTCACTTAGTTGTCTTAGGATTTGAGGAGTCTTGTTGTACATTTTGCATGCCACAATCAAAGAGCCCTTTGTTGATTTACTTAACCTAACCTGAGGCAGGTTTACATTATGGCTAAACCTGGTTTCATGGCTATGGATAGCTTCTCGGTACAGTAAAATTGGTCCTGATTCGAACGCAAAAACATGCACTGCAATATATACAATGAATACAGAGTAAAGATTTTAAGATTGATAAAAATATCCCTGCAGTGCTCGAATTTTGAAACACCAAAAATGATTTTAATTGTTTTTTTTGAAGCAAGAATAAATTATGTGAGTGATGTGGTGAATCATAAACTGCTGTTGAGGAAATTGGATTACGTCGGCATTAGAGGTAATGCACTTAATTGGATTTCATCATTCTTAGAAAGTGGAACCCAAGCAGTCAAGATTCCGCATTTAGATCAAAATAAATGTACTTATTTCTTCTCAGAAATATGGTGAAATTGAGGTCACATGTGGTGTTCACAGGGGTCGGTGTTGGGACCGATCCTGTTTTTACTCGTTATAAATGATATCCATTCAAGTGTGTCAAATGTTGATCTTCGGTTTGTCTTTTTGCCGATGACACCTCTTTGAACGTGAGTAATTCTTCCCGTAGTGATCTTTAATCCTTCATACAAAGTAGTTTGTTATTACAGTGGCTAGTTGATAATAATCTTACTGTTAATGCTGAAAAAACTCACTTTATTGATTTCAAGTTGAGGAACCCATCTGACGACTCCTCTAGTTTGTTTATTGGTGAGGATGAAATTAATTCCTGTCAACGCACAAGTTTTCTGGGTTTAATTGTAGATTCCCGCCAAAATTTTTCTGACCATATTGATAAAGTTTCTCACATAATGAATAGTGGCATTTTTATTCTTCGAGATTGTCTAAGTTTTCTGATTCATTGTCTTAAGTTTTCTGATTCCAGTGTTCTTTTAACTGCCTACTTCGGGGGTGCCTGTATCCACATCTTAGTTATGGCATCCCATTATGGGGAGCAGAGTCCACAAAATCAATAACGATTTTTCGCCTGCAAAAGAAAGCAATTAGAGTAGTTTTTTCAATGAAGAAGACTGATTCATGTCAAGGCGTGTTTTCCGGAAATAACCTGATGACACTTTTTGCATTTACTTTTATGAAAGTCTTTCTTTTTATATAAAAAACAAACACCTGTTTCATTTTCGTAAGACCAGTCATTATAATCTCAGGCATGCATCAACTACATTACTGTATCCACAACACCACTTTTTTTTAGAAACAGTCATGCTTCGCCATAGTAAAACTTTTTAACGCGTTACCCTTAGTTATTAAATTAGAGTCAGATGTGAGAAGGTTCAGAGGCAAATTAAAATCATTTTTAATATCTAAAGAGTACTACAGTGTTTAGAAGTTTTTAACTGTCAGAAGTAATGTTTTGTTGCTAACTGTTTTGTTTTTCTTTTTATGTATTAGTTTATCCTGTATTTTACCTTTTTTATTTGTAACAACAGACCATTGTCAATGCTACTTGTATAGTTACATGACAAATAAAAATTCTTGATTCTTGTGAGCAGAGCTACCCTAAGCAATCAAGCCATAAGCCAGGTGGGACTGAAACAGCCCAAAGAGCCTGCCGGGCTCCCTCCACATCGACTACCCCACTTTAGCGCTTTAGAGAAAATATACTACTGCTAAGTTTTCTTTTTAAACCAACAGCATGATCGTGCCAATTTAAGGAACACTTCAAAAGTCAAACCTAAAAATGTAGGAGACTGAACATCAGTGCCAATAGGATCCCTGTGAGACTAAAAAAAAACAGTGTTTGTCTTATCTTGATTTAAGACCAATTGGTTTGCAGTCAGCCAGTTTTCGATTTGTTTTTGGTTGCTTTTGGCATTAACTACATACATTGGAAATTCTCTTAGTATGCAGGTTTGCTGCAATGGGGGTATTTTTTGATTGTCCCCGAAGCAGCAAACCTGTACACTCAGCCCCTAATGTTATTCTTCTGGACAGTAACTAAAGTTTTTATCTCCTTAATTATGAACATAAATTATTAAAACTTAGTATGCACCTTCAGCTGGTTGAGTTATATTGATAATTGAATAAAAACACTTGTATTATATTTCTTGTACCAGCAAATCTGTGTACTCAGCCCTAATGTTATTCTTATGTAGAATAAATCAAAACCTATGTATAACTTATTTATTAATGCACTTTTATTAAACTTGGTAGGCCTAAGTGGCTTGATGTAGTAGTGACAAAAACATAAATGCATTGGAAATTCACTGAGTATGCAGTTTTGCTGCGACGGTGGTATTTAATTATTTATTAAGGCTATAATTATAATAATAGTTCTTTACTAAAGATAAATAGGGCGTTTAAAAAGAGCCTTGCTTGCTTCAATACATATTGTTTATGCAATTTTTAGATTTTATAATTTTCTTTTCCTGCTTTCTGTATTACCGGTAGTAAAACCTGAAAACTAAAGAGTTTATATAATCACTTGTCTTCATACAATTCATTTAGACATTTTCTGAATATTAAGGTTTGTTGTGAAATGATTTAATTTAAGATATATTAACAAAGTTAAAAATAATTTAATATCTGTTTGGATATGTGTAAAAATATAAGGGAACTTAAAAATAATTTGGTTCTACTTTTCGATTTTTTATTCCTTAAACATCAGGTATTGAAATTTAGTTTCTTTTACTCAATACTAGATACAATTTAAGTTTAACATTGTTTAAATCTCTTAAATTTCCTAAATAACCTTTTTTAAATTATTTATTTAGGTTGCTTCCTTTGAAATATTTTACTGTAGCCTAACTAATAATTAGTAACTTATGCAAACTGATTACAAATCAAATTATAAATTCCATTAATTCCAGTAACATATTTTAAAATTTGTGTTCAAAGTTTTAGTGCATGTAGTACTCATTCTCACCAATACAGTTTGTGACTGTTTAGCTGGTCAATGTAGGATAGTCAGACCAGACAGATGGGAGTAGGGTGTAAGGTGTAGGCCTGTGGTTGAATGGGATGTCATGCTGGGAGTGTGTGGGAGAACAGGTCCAACCCACGGGAGTCCCACACCCGGCACCCAACACCCACATGGGACACACTCTTGCAACTGCACCTCTGTCTGTATCTGGCGGTTCATCGTATCAGATGGTGGAAAAAGTGTTGGTTTTTACTTTTAATAAGAATTTTATCACCTTTGCAAAATCTTTGATGGTTAAAACATTGAAAATAAACGTTATCAGAAAACGGACACATATACTTTCTCCATTTTAGCCCAATTTAATAAATAATTTTCTTATTTAATGAATTTAGAATACAAAATAATACAGTACCAGTAGCATATAGCCTATAGCCTACCCCTATTAAAAATCTTTTAGTAGGCTTAAACTATTTTTTTTTTCAGAAATGTCCACCCAAAACCCTTTATTGGGCTCACTTCATAGTTATTTGTTGCATTGTACAGCGGTGGTTATAAGAGGGGAACTCTCCCCACCAGGGTTAGGTAGAAAATAAACCGAATATCGTGTACTGGTCAATGTTAACTTAATGTTATATGTGACTAGGGTAGGGGAGAACCCTAGGTCTTAAGGTGTCAGGATGGCAATAATAACAACATGTGGGCGTAAAAAGAGGCTTTATTAGTGACTAAGGAATTTAAAACAGTTAAACCAAATGAAGGAAACATATTATTCAATTAGTTAAATAATTTACAAACCTCGATATTCATCCCAGAACAGTTAGGGACATTCAGAATAATTAATACAGTGTTTTAGAGAAACTAGCAAATAACAATAAATATTTTTGTGTATTTGGAGACAGTTTTGCAAGTGTTGTATTAAAATACTCATGTTTGGTATTTGGTAAGATCTGTTATCAATTTCCGGTAGTAAGGGAAGTGTGGACGTAGCCACTGTATTGCTATCTTATCTTAGTTGCGGTCCTGGGAAAATGCATTGTCTTTGAGTAAACATACTTTTAATTAGGTTTGCAGTGCTATTTAAAAGACTATTTTAGAGGTGAAAAACAATTTACGATTTATTTCTTAATGGTCCTCAACTTAATGCCATAAAATAGAAATTTAGCTCTTTTGTACACCTGTCTCTAGCCCTGTTATTTTAAAAATACTTTAATATAGCTGATACTAACTGACGTAACAAACAATTCTATATTTATATATGAATGGAACAAAAGAAAAACTTAAAATTACAATATAAGAAATTCTAACATAAATGTTGGTTTTCATCAAGCAGAATTAAAAGTTTTCAACAGGATATACTCAGAATAAACTAGCGCAAGCACCCAAATCGAAGAGACTACACTTCACTGCATAGTTACAAATTAAATCATTTACATAAATCAAATCGATTAAAAAAATAAATAAAATCAAACCTAAATAGTTTATTAAGTAAGATACCAGAAGCTAAGCAGTAACTAACGTACAATAAATAATCTCTCATTTCACATGACCCTCTCTGTTATCAAGAGCATCCCTGACAATATTCTGCTAGAAATATAATACTCAGTATGCTTATGCAATGTATCCCCTCTCTTACATTCTCCCCCTTACTTAAAAACAAAACCCTCCAAATGAAGTACACGCCCAATAAAGTACATTGATTACAATTCATACTGACAAAGATCATTCAAATTTCCTAATTTAATTTATAAAAGCTTGTCTATTCAAACATTCAAAAAAAACCTAATCTTTTGACACACTTTGAATACAATCCCAGTTCTGACACCAAATTTTATATGTGACTAGGGTGGGGAGAACCCTACGTCTTAAGGTGTCAGGATGGCAATAATAACAACATGTGGGCGTAAAGAGAGGCTTTATTAGTGACTAAGGAATTTGCTACAGTTAAACCAAATGAAGGAAACATATTCAATTAGTTAAATAAAAACCTCTGTTCCTGTGTTAAATAAACCTGTGGTCTATTGATATTTGCACAAAAAACTATTTTTTCCAATGGCTCCCGTAGCAGCAAACCTGCGTACTCAGCCCCATGTTATTCTTATGGAGAATAAGTAAATGTTATCTCCTTTAATTATGAACATAAATTAATACAACTTGGTATGTGGCTTTATCTAGTTGAGTTATATTGATATTTGTATTAAACCCCATTTTTGTGTTCCTTGTTTCAGCAAACCTGCATACTCAGCTGCCATGTTATTCTTATCGAGAATAATTAAAATGTCATAAATCGTTTATTTATGAATGTACTAGCTGATGTACCCGTTCTTCGCATAGGTGTTTTCTTTACCCGTTCTTTAGTCAGTGCAATTTGCATTTTAGTTAGCTTTAAACAGCTGTTCTTGCTTCTACTCTTTAAGCTGTCAAATGGAAGTATCCACAGCTGTTCGCATTACTGTTTCTGAATGTTTACTTTCTTCTGAATTGTAAACATTGAAACTTAGGACATTCATGGGGCGTAGCCCGAGGGGATTTTAAGGAAGTGAGTAGGCCTATGTGTTGCATGAGTTCCAAGATCTACCTTTGTGTAAAGTTTCAGCCCAGTCGGTTCAGTAGTTTTTGCGTTCACCCGGAACATCAGACAGACATACAGACAGAAACCACCTATTCTTTATAATATTATAGATAATGATGAAACTTGGCATGTGGCTTTATGTGGTATTAAGATATATATATATGCATTTGAAATTCGCTGAGTACGCAGGTTTGCTGCTACGGGGGTATTTCTAAATTGTAGCATGACAATATTTTGTAGTTTAGACACAATATTCACGATTTTATTAAATCGAATTGTAAAATCTACTAAGCCATGGGTTGTAAGATTAAAAGAAATTGTTTAGCCCATGACATAAAATAATAGTGCACTTTTTTATATGTACCTAAAATATCTTTCTTAAATAATACATTTTAAAGATATTTAGCTTTAAAATATTAAAGCTTCTATTTTTATAATTGTTAAATGCTTTAAATTCCAAATTTGATTCAAAATTAGGTAGTCTTAAATATACTGTAGACTAAATCAAATCCATACCAAGTTTTAATTCAATACCCCAGTAATCCTTGAAAATAATGTTGCATTTTATAAAACAAGTCAATGCATAGGCTATACCATAAAGAATGAAAATGGCAAGACAAACGATGTTATTTTTTTCTATCCTAGGTAGGCCTGCGACCTTCTGATTTTTCCTGATAGAGTTCGGAATCACCCTTCAAAAGTATAAATTGTTGTAGGCCTGACCGTTCGCTTGACGAGCAATCATAAAAACAATGGTTTTTGTAAACCCCACAAACTTATAGGAGTTCTCCAATCCATGCTTTTTGTTGGGCAAATTAAAGTTTAGAATTACAGTCCTGTAATGATGCTTTGTGATGGTTCATGTTATGGTATAATTTGTCCTCTGTCCAGATAATTGCCACATTATTCCCAGGCAGGAAGGGTGGGTGTCTAGGGTCTACATTGTTCTGTCGCACAATAACTGGTCTAATTAACTTTTGATTGGAGCTTTGTCAGCGTTGGGATCTAATATGATTATTAACATATTTTGTTAGTAAAATAACAGACATTACCCCCGATTGAGCTTTGAATACACATACAGGATATAAGAAAATGTGTCGTGTAAAATACATTGATGAAATGGTAAATCCATGGGACAACATTTTAGGGATGCTGAAGGCGGTCCCACACTTCTTGCGATCACGCCCGAACATTCAGGCAAACTGCGAATGTTTGGAGTATTCGCGAGAAGTGTGGGAGTTACACGAACTTTTGAATACATATGGGACGGAATGTTCAGTGAACATTCGGGAGAATGTTCGGCCGAATGTTCAGGCCTGTTTGCGAGAAGTGTGGGACCACCTTTACCTAAAAATACCATTGATAAATTCAGGCATGTTATGAACCAAGGTTAAAGACTCGTGTAACGTATAATTACTATTTAAATGGGTTGTTACATATTTTGACAAATGAATCTGTGCTACTAGTTATACTGACAAATTAAGACTCGTTCATTACTACTAGCACACACCGACACGACTTATAGTGTATGCCCGCATATACCCAGACACCGTGTTCCGTTTCGTGGAATCGCGCACACATTGACAGAAATCGTATGGTACATTACTTATCGTACATTACTTATCAAAATCGTACATTACTTATAGAAATCGTACATTACTTATCGTATGGGACTCGTGGAAATTGTTTTAACAATGACCCGTGCTCCCCGCGCCTGGTCCAGCGCTTTTTATTGTGTTTGATTTGGTGAACCTTGAAAGGATTTTATAAATGGAGAGTCAATAATCCAACCTAAATGTAAATTGTAATTTTACTTGTTTTTCATTGAAGTAAAATATTAATGTTTGAAACCCAACAAAACCATATAGACTATAAAGAGTTAAAATACTAAAGATAGTAAGTTTACACAGTGCATAGATCCAGGATTTTTTTTAACCAAACCAGTTCTTTGACATTGCCAAAATATTATTTGACATAGGCTAAACAAAATTGTATAGGGCATAAGTTATACAATTGATAATATTATGTTGGAATCAAATAAAGACTACAAGACTGTGTTTTTCCCATTTAAATAGCAAATTTAGTAATTGTTTCTGCTATGCTTTACTTACAGCATTACCCTTTAAGATTAAAATGTTCATAAATTTAAATTTATTATACTTACCATATATATCACATGAAAACCATCAGTTTTCAAACTAAAAGCATAGAAAAAATTGTTCTATGCTAAAAGTCAATCATGACAGACTATAATTCGTAAAATTGGTCTAGAACCCCGTTTTCCCTCTATGGTTGCGATTAGGCCTAAATGTTATAAATAGACCTATTACCTAGAGAGTCACTATCTTATCCAGGGGTGGATCCAGGGAGTCACGTTGAGGGGGTGGGGGAATTTCAGAGGTTTTGGGGGGTATGGAATACCCCTTAGGGGTGGTGGGTCTGGGAGTCCACCCCTGGAAATTTGTTAAAAATTCCATATCAATAATTTTATCGCCCATAAAAAATAGCCGAACACGTTTTATTTACCAAAATGTGTGTTATTGGCCTAAAAATATGACTATATAAGAATTCATAGACAAAAATCAGTAATTTGACCTGTTATTTCAGATAAAAATGTCAATTTGACCGCATTTCATGGTCGCCGTAACTTTTAGACCGAAATCTACAAGTGAACGTAGTTTATAGTCCAAAAATACCGCAATTCAAAGGCCGACACGCCAGCGGAAGTATCAAAGTATGTTATCGTCGAAAACAAAGATTTTTCCGAGACTAAGATCGAAACAAATTTTATCGCCCGAGATACGGCGAATTTAAAAGACACCCGAGATACATACACGGATACTATAAGAAGTTTTTCTTATAGTATCCGTGAGAAAAACTTCTTATAGTATCCGTGAGATACATATTATCGGCCTAAAATAACAATATTTGCTCATATTGCCGTCTAAAACGTCAATCGGGCCGCATTTTTAGGCTGAAAACGGTCTAATTGTGTTTATAGACAAATTTACCGACCGGGCGTGTGTTATCAGCCAAAATCGATCATTTTACCGGCAATTTTACAGCAATATTACTAGCCAAAAACTACGACCACAAAGTTTGTTATCGGCCGAAAATTTAGCACAAAGCGTATTTTATGCTGGGAATGTACTTAATCGCTCAAAAACGGCAATCGGACCGATTTTCTCAGCAGTAAATAAAGCTGGGTCGTGTTTTATATACCAAAAGCGAATTCCAAAACGCATTTTATCGGGCAAAATCAGAGACGCATTCGAAACGCATTTATCGGTAAAACCATAAATTTTGCCGCAAATTGGTGGTAAAAATAACAAAATACCCCCGTAGCAGCAAACCTGCATACTCAGCGAATTTCCAATGCATATTAATTTATCTTAATACCACATAAAGCCGCATACCAAGTTTCATCAATATACATTCATAAATAAACGATTTATGACATTTTAATTATTCTCCATAAGAATAACATGGCGGCTGAGTACGCAGGTTTGCTGAAATAAGGAAAACTAAAAATGGGCTTTTATACAGATATCAATATAACTCAACTAGGTAAAGCCACGTACCAAGTTCTATTAATTTATGTTCATAATTAAATGAGATAACACGTTAATTATTCTCCATAAGAATAAAATGGGGCTGAGTATGCAGGTTTGCTGCTACGGGAACTATCGGGCAAAAAATGGGTTTTTGTGCAAATATCAAAAGACCACAGTGAAATGAAGCAATATACCAAGTTTCGTCAGGATAAGTTGATAAATAAGCGAGATATACAATTTTTATTATCCTCCATAAGAATAACATTGGACAACGTACTGTGTTTAGCACTTTCAATGTCTCAGTAACCAATTGACGTAGAGCAATGATTAAAACATCAAATTGTGCGTCTTTTTAAGCTGATTCAAATGTAAAAAAAATTGTAAGAAAATGTAAATTTTACTTTTTCAAAAATTGTATGTAAAAAACTCAAAAAACCCATTTTTGGGGTACAAAACCCCCCCAAAATACCCCTTCGGATAGGTCGATCCATCCGTTGGCAAAATAGGCAATTTCACTTCATTCTATTTGCCTATAACTACCGTTCCTGGCATTTTAAAGTCCGAAATCGACGGCCGCAACGTAGTTATTGACTGAAAATGACGACCGAGCCTCGATAGTCAATATATGCCAAAAATCACAATCTAACCGTGATTTATCATAAAAATTGGCAATCAGACCACATTTTTCCAGCGAAAAATAAAGCCAGATCCCGTTTTATAGGCCCGAATGACAACCGAAATGTATTTTCACGAATACAGTCGGCTTTTCGACCCCGTTCTATAGCCAAAGAACGCCTATTTTTATCGCGTCGGATGGGTCAGATACAGGAATTTAGTTGCATTTAATGCCACAAAATTACGCTCGGCAACGTTTCTTATTGGCTGAAAATGACAACCAAAACTTGTTTTATTGGCTGGAAACGACAACCGAGCTGCATGAACGAGAACGGCCGAAAAAGGAGTTTTAAACTAAATTAAAGAATTTGCCCCGAAATTCCCGTATAATTATCCGATTTTCTGGTCTGTAGACACCCTGTAGTAGTATTACAGGCATGTAAGTCTGACTGACAATGCATCAATCACGCATCAGTCGAGATGTCGCTGCTGGGCAGACGTAGCGCTGGTGTGGGGGTGCGTGCAAAACTCAACCTTTTGCCTTGTGTGGGGGGAATTTCCCCCATTTCCCCCCCCCGTGGATCCGTGCCTGATCTTATCTAGGTCTAGTTTAGTTTGTTTCGTTTGTGCCTTGTCTGTGAACACTTATTTGGGTATGGTGTGGACAACACTCATAGGCAGAAACAGTCAAATCGTATATTTATGAAACATACTTTTCTTGATTCATACAAAAGTTAACATTTTTGTTGTGGACTTGTTATTGTCTTTTGAATTGAATTACTTTATTCTTTTTAGACATTAGTACCTGGGGGGCCGAGCTTTGCTCGGGGGAAGGCCAGTCAGTTTGTTTAGATGACTCGGAGTAATATTTCACCACTTCCCCCTACTGATAATCAGATTTTTATTATTCATTTGCCTCTTTTCTACATTTTTAAGGTCCCTCCAGTTGTTATTTATAGCTCAATGTCCCTTTGATCTATTTTGCTACTCTATATGTAATCTTAACTCAAATCTTTTAATCTCTGCTCTCAGGAAACCACATGTTAATAATCATAAACATGAGTATTACTTTGACAGTTCCCTGGTTGATTATGAACAGCTGTGACAATTCTTTTGTTTTGATTTGAAACTCCATAAGCCCAGTGTTAATTTTTTAACTTTTCATTTTAGTTTTTTTTTACATTATTTGATTTTCCTGGGGATGAGGCCTGTCTAGAACTTATTTTTATCCCAGAAATTAGTTTTTTTAGAACATTTGAAGGAAATCGTTGGAGCCGTTTTTGAGATCCGTGTCGCAAGCAAGCAAGCAAACCTTACACATAATAGAGTATAGGATAAGAAGCCAAGATTATATAGTTTTAATTTCCCCTGGTTTTTAGAACTGTCTGTAGTTTCTGTTAAGCTAGTTGAGCAATAAAGCCTCATGTTGTTGAAAACATAGGTGGGCTGATAAGGCCCCTCCCAGTTTGGAATGCAGCTTGCTGTTTATCTTGAGGGGTTACTTCTTGCCTACACTGCCTACACATTACACTGCTGCCATATTCCAGGTACACCTTGGCAGGTCCTGCCATGAAGCATCAATTGTGTGTAACATAATGTTAGTAAACATTGATACCTAATAACTTTTTAGAAACATCAAAGAAGTCGAACTTGGTAAAGTGGAAATCATTTAGTTTGTTTAGACTAATTTTTCACCATGGCTGTACAAGATGAACAAATTTACTCTGTTAACAATATTTTTTTCATAAGAAATTTTTTTTGCTCATTCACCACTGTTTTATGTTAAAATGACTTGCTTTGCTTGAAGTAATCATTATTACCGTTTTGCTCCCTCACTCTTTGCCGCAGTATTCTATCACCTCTTCGCTCGGTGCTGTTAGGCACTCTAATTTAATTGTTATTTCTCAATGGCTTATCGCTATCCAGGTTGTCTGTGCTTCATAGTCTTGGACAGGGGCGGATACAGACTATCGTTTTAGGGGGTCATGAGTGAAATAAAAATCTAAACTGTAAAAATCCAATAACCTTTTACGCCGAAAAATGGGTAAAATACGTGAAGCCTGAGACGGTCAGACATGGACTGAGGTTTTGGGACGGTCATGACCCCATGACCCCCCCCCTGCATCCGCGCCTGGTCTTGAAAAACCTTTAACCTGTGAGTTAGAATTCTATATAATATACAGGGTGAGTCAGACCCGTCCGTCCAGCATGTATAATTGGAGAACGGTTTGGTCTAAAGTCGTCAAACAAAATTCTTCCCCACTAAAACGCATATGAGCTATCTATTAAAAATATTTTCATCACAATCTATGTACAGAATGTTCCAAAATTGAAGGTCACGGGTTCAAATCTGTATTTTGAACCATTTATTTATATATATTTTACCAATAATTTATTACTTAGGCCTTTATTGTTATTAACTTTTATAGTTACCATTATTGTTGGGTTTTTGAATTGTTGAAATTAACTTAATAACATCCTTTCTATTAATGTACAATTTATAACAGTAAAATTGTAGATTAATTTAGGACTTTGTCAATTGTACAAATTTGTGTTAAAAGCAATAAAAAGTTCTTGATTCTTGATCTCAAAATTTTCTAATGTAAACATAGGGAATATTATACATCATTTTAAAGGTCTCATTAAAATAAAAATTTTGGCGAAAACAGAATTCACTTATCTTTATTCGTTTCAAAATGGAGGCCATTCTTGTGTAAAATATTTACATTTACGGAATACCCTGTATTTTATAAACCACTACTCGTATCTTCTATCCGACTTAAATTTCTTACTCGTGATAAACTCAGCTTAACTCTGGTATGCTACATGAAGGCTTTTTTGAGAAAATCTATACCGTATTTCAAAAAATTATTTATTTTGAAAATAACTATGTCCCCAGAATTAAAAAAAGTCAAATGGTAGTGTATGTCAAAAAGCATACCATTTAAAAGGTCTTGTAAATCCTAGCAACTCTTTAATTTACACCAACCTTTTATCTCTTAGTTTTTCTGCAATCAGCAAAAAACATTATTTTCCCATATGAAATGCATGTTAATTGTACATAACACATAAAACGAATGTGAACACAGAATACATCCAAGTGTTATGTATATTAACATGCATTTCATATGGGAAAATAATGTTTTTTGCTGAATGAAAAAAAACGAAAAGAGATGCAAGATTGGTGTAGATTAGAAAGTTGCTAGGATTTACAAGACCTTTTCAATAGTGCGCTTTTTGACATACGCTACCGAATTTTTTGAATTTTGGGTATGTAGGTATTTTCAAAATAAATAATGTTTGAAATATAGATTTTCTCAAAAAATCCTTTCATGTAGCATACCAGAGTAAAGCTGAGTTTATCACAAGTAAGAAATTTAAGTCGGATAAAAGATAGGAGTAGTGGTTTATAAAATACAGGGTATTCCGTAAATGTCAATATTTTACACAAAAATGGCCGCCATTTTGAAACTAATAAAGATAAGTGAATTCTGTTTTCGCTAAAATGTTTATTTTAACGAGACCTTTAAAATGATGTATAATATTCCCTATGTTTACATTAGAAAATTTTGAGATCAAGAATTAAAACTTTTTATTGCTTTTAAACAAAGACGCGTAATGAGAATTTTTGCTGACATGATGTATTTTTTTAAATGTATCAACAACTGTTAAATAGACAATAAATTAATTTATGTTCTTGGTTAAGCTCTCGACGCTTCAAAAGCCCGTGGAGCAGAGGCCCAAAGACGAAAGGAAATAATATTGAGTTTCGTTGAATCCATCTCTCGACCTCTAATCAACACTTTAAGCATAAAATTCAGTTCACTAGTTCCTTAGGTCACGCCCTTATAAAAATCCAACCTTTTGGATTAACTAATAAAATTATTCCGATAAACTGTAAATAAAGATTTTACAAAAAAATATTACTTGAACATACTTTTAGTAATAAATACAGTATTGCTATGTAAACGCACAAACACCTAAGCACACAGATGTTACCCATTTATAGTATTGCATGTTTCAACCAATCCTCTCAGCACGAATCTTTTGCCCTACAAATTTTACATTTTTTTAAACCCTCCCATCATTTAATAATTTTTTTCAAGATTAGAATATACCGGTAACAAAAATTGTGTTGTTTAAAGGTTATTTTGTTGTAGGCCTAACAGTTTTTTAAATGAAGTAATAATTGTTATTAATGTTCAACTAAGTTACAAGAAAGGCAATTTTCAATTAAGTAAAGGAGAAGGCTTGGGGTGATCATATCTTTCTAAATTGGATCAATTAAAGTTGATTTGCTACATTAGCATGACGGACAGCAGAGGAATCGGACAGCAGAGGAATCGTGTGTTGAATTATGTTTCAGGGTATTTTGGCTAATTGTTTTTTTAAATAACTTCTCCATTTACAATCAAAATATAAAGCACATTTAGGATTAATTGTTTTAAGCAATGACAATATCATCTCAACAGAAAAGCAGTTTTTTTTTCTGTTTTTCCTAGTTATTTTGGTTACTGCACCTAATGAACATGTGTTTATTATTTTTATGTCATTTTTATTCTGATTAAGTTGTTTTTGAAATTTTAGAAAACATTGTGTTGTAAATTATGATAACCATTCTAATAATTATTTCTAGGGCAATTATTTCATATATGCTATTTTGTCCAGAACTTGTAAGTCCAATAAAATTGTGTAGACTGATTTGATGAGTTACAAATGCTGGAGAAGGAATGGAATGGTGAATAAATAGTAATGTGAACCAGATGGTGATAGGAGAGGAGTGGAGGGTCAGTAGAAGGGGGAATGGGAAAGAGAGAGAATGAGAGGGAGAGAGAGAGAGTGAGGGAGTGAAGGGGGGTCAATTGAAGTTGCCATGTGTCTGACTAGGGACTCATCTGGAAATCATGAATTAGACAGACTTGACTTCCGACCCCTATGTTAGAGGTTATCTTTCCACTCTAAAATCTTTGAAAAAATAGACTAGTTCAATTTATTCTTTTTAGAGTTTTTATTTTTCCCATTTAGATCTAGCTATACTATTTGAACTTTATAGTCGTCAATGGTGTTTTGTGATTATATCGTTTTCCACATAGCCTATCATATTAAGATGAGATTAAGCTTATTTTTTATGTTCTTATTACCTATTAGGCTATTGAATCATTAATACAACCAAACTAGATTCTGAGGTAAATTTATTGTGGTTTCAACATTACTTTTGCATAACATTGACTATTTGTGGATTTGTGGATTGCATTTCATGGATTAGACTGCTATTTAAGCCACAATAAAAATTACAATTCATTGACTAAAACTAATATGTGTAATGGAGAATATTAAAAGAGCCTTCTTTTACAATAAAGTAAAATATATGTTAAATTTTGCTTCATTTAGTGGAGACAATTTGTTTTATTCCTTGTAACAGTTCTGTAGGCATTCAGCTTTAAATAAACAATTTGTTATTTAAGTTTACAAATTAAAATCATAGAAAGGATATATAATTTCATGAGGTTTTGAAAAGTAAAATAATTAAGGATTTTTATCACTTTTTTACAGTCTAGGTTAATAAATATTAGGGGAAAGTACTTTTTGATGATGAAATCCCGAATTTGAAGTCCTTATGTAAAATTGATAAGGTTAAACTGTCATATGTTGTCATAATTTAAATAATGGATGTAAGGGAGGACAGAAAACAGATATACCAGTGAAACCATAGTTTTTTAAAGCATAAAATATATCGTATGAACGATGTTACTAAGTAAGATATTCCATCTTGTACCACTGATCTTGCTTTGTATTAAACTGAAAATATAATGATGTTACAACTTGGACGAACATTAGTTTTATGAATTACTACTACATCACCCCATGACTCACAATGGGAGCCAGTAACTCGAGTTTGACTCAGACCCACTATATATAGACTGGCTGATTGCGTCATGTCCTCTCACCTACTAGGCTTTATGTCAATGTTTAATAGCAAGGCTCATTCTTAATTTTTTAAAGCTTGCTCTAAACATATATAATTTGTATAATATCATGCTTTTAAATTAATTTTAAAAAATTAGAGTGTTTTGATAATAATTTTTAAGGTATTATTATTATTTTATATGCAACGATCATGTGTGTCGCTCTCCGAACGGGAATCTTGCTGGCGTAGAGCCAGATAGATGTTTTGAAAATGTAACATAATCAACTGACTACTTACCTACATCAAATAACCCCGCAAGATGCAAAAATTGAAAAGTCCATCTGCCCTAAAAGTGAATGTTTTCAAAACCCCAACGGCACATCAAGAGATTAAGATATTTTGATTGCTACCAAAAATATATACAAAATAATACTGTTTTAGATGCCAAAAATTGTCAAAAAAATTAAGAAATTCTTTTAATAATATAGATAGATTGTTGCACAGCTCTCCAGCTGAAATAAATTTGTATGTAGTTTCTAGTTAGTTAAAGGTGTACCTTTCTTTGTACCTTTAGCTTGTATGTTGTGATACTCTTTATATTTAAATAGGAATATTGTAATGTCTTAAATTAACAGCTGGAATTGGTTTATCCTAATTGAAGTTTTGTCTTTTACAGGATATGACACAATATTTTGTACTAGGTCCATTGTATTTTTCAAATTTTTTGAAGTGTCTAACTTGTACAAATTACTCTTTTAGCGAATTAAAGGGAAAAAGGTATTTAAAATTGTTAAACACAAGTTAAAGCTTAATAGGCTTACATAAGGAGTATGATATGAGGAAATTTGAGTGAGAGATTGAGGGGAAGTATAAATTGAAAATTATAGCTTACGGTACATCTTACCACACCCACTTGTATTGACTTGCTGACAGTTTACCCATCAGTAAAATACTACCTTTATGTATGTTACTAGGCTTATCGCCATTGGAGGCTTCGCCCCCAAACCCCCTTTCGGAGTTCGCTACGCTCACTTGCATTCCGCAGTCAACTCAAGTTTAAATCGAACTCGTAGTTCATGAACCAAAGAAAAACTACAACAATGACCTTTGGTGAGCACATTAACACCTACACAGGCGGTCCCATATCGGCTCGATATCGAAAACATTTTACTAACCGGCAGATTTGATCGTTTTATCAAATGAACTCCCGACTACGATGGTTGTTTGCTTCAAGGTGTATAAAAGCAAAAACTAAAGTGCTCACTCAATCAAAGTCAATCAGATATAAATAAAAACTTGTGGTTACAATGTTAAATTGTAGTTCTACAAATGGATTTACGTGTAAAAAATAACAACAAATTAGACTTCAGTTCACGACAAAATTATAGTAACCTAACCTAACCTAACTTCGCAGAGCACTGTATGGTGGCTGTTTTCTTTGTGCATAACATAACTACATAACATACAAATAAATTAATTTGTAAAAACAAAATAAAGTCAAATCAAACAGAAATTGCAGACCTCAAAAAGTAAGCATCAAAGGAAGGATTCAAACCCGTGACCACATGACCTTAAATCATCTGACAACATATCCATTGGGCTACTGGGCTAAATTCATTTGATAGAATAAACAATTGGTTGATTACATTTTCCAATATCGTAGCAAACAATATTCACTATATTGAACCTTCCGTGTAGGCGATAATGTGCTCACCTTGTATTGTAAAAGCTGATTTATATAAACCTCTTGTGAGCAAATTAGTATCGCCTACACAGGCGGTTTTTTTAAATCAGCTTATACAAACACGTGTTATTAGCCAAAGATAGTTTGCTTTCATTAAACGTATTTCCAAAACTGTACACATTTAAATCGGCCAAAATACTCAAAATTACTTCTTCTCCAATGAATAGCGGCTAAACAGATGATCGGATCCTAAATCTGATGGAAAATCGTTTGTTGGAAATTAAATTTTCTTCAACTTTTGTATTTAACAATTTTTGCCATCTCTTACCGTTTCCATACAATACACGCTCAGTGTGGAAAAATTGAAAAAGTGGAATTTTCCTCGCCCCAAAAATGCCTAAAAAAAACTCAAAAATGTTAACTTTTGGCAATTTTTCTGGCAGTTTCCCGTCAAAAGCTTTAATTCAAGTATGAGGTCGAGGGAGGTTAAATTACGGGAAGTGTCTAATAGTTTATGTCAGTGAATCAGTGAGTGAGTGAACCCGTCTAACTTTATATAAGTAGATGTACAAATTGGAAATAATCTAGTGGAATAATTAGATTCTAAATGCCCACAGTATTAACATACAATAAAAGATTCATGTTTATAAATTTCAAAATTCCCTCAGCAATTAGTGTAAGCAGAGTGTTCTAAATTTACTTTTTTGTCCATGATGCATTAAAGAGCCTATCTTAGAATAAAATCAAATTTAAAAAAATATATCTTGTCTGAACAGTAAGTACGGCCTATTCCAAAAGCCAACATAGACCATAATTTTAACATTAATTAGCACTAAACTATATTTCTTGTATTGATTAAAAATAAACTTGTTTTATTTTTAATTGCAAGATATATCTGCTTCTTCAAAATTTATAATTGTTTAGAAATTTTATAAATCAATAAAATATTTAAAACCAATAGTTATTTATTGAACCATTAAGTACATAACTACGCAGTAGGCCATGCAATATCATTATATTAATAGGAAAGCCCAAAACTGTCCCTCCTTTTTCTCAGTGTGTGTGCATTGTAGGAGAAATTCACACATATCGTTAGAAAAGTATTGTCGTGTCGATGTGCACAAACCCCTTATAATTTTCCTCGGTCCTCAGGGCTACGCCCCACAGGCCTTTAAAGTTTCAGTGTTAATCTTGTGGAAGAACATTAATCAATTGAATTGTATATTCGACAGCTGATATAATAGCAAATGCTAGCACAAGAGCAAGAACAGATGTTTCAGGACTAATTTAAATAAAAAACACTACTGACTACTGGAAAGGTAACTATCTTCTCTTATCCGTTTTAAATCCACATTAAACAAATTAAACTTGGGTGTGAGAGGGGAGGGTAATGGAGGGGGAGAGGATGAGAGAGAGAGAGAGTTGTTATTCTTGAAGTTCAACACAAGGACACTGGTTGAAATGCATTTATTTAACTTCTCAGGCGGGATGTGGCAAAACATTCACGCAAACAACCATTATTCGTACATGCCGCTTTGGGTTTACGTGGAATTATTTTCGGTCGAATTTCGACCTCCGGGCAGTGTTAAGCCTGTTCTTAAACTACTTGCAAATACGCCCAAATAGTCGGGTCCGAACACTGAAAAGTTTATTTGTATGCTCATACTCCCCTAATTATTGTGTCCATGTTGCCAAATATAATAGCTCACTTTTTTATTATGGAAATAAGATATGCATACTGTTTGGAAAAGCCATTCAGGTGTGTAATATGTTTATCAAGAGTATCAGTTACATAGTCCAGCCTGTCGCGTTAGTGACCCAGTGGGACAGGCAGACAGCAGTCAGGCAGTCAAGGTCATAACTGCCTTACATGGCTGTCCAAGGTATGGCACTCCTCGCGCTGGACTGCTGGAAGGTAACTGTGACTATGTAGTTACCAGCAGCGACCTTCAATGGAATAACTAAGCATTTCCTTATATACCTTACTTGAACATTTTTGACAAATAGTTAAGTTAAATTATTTGAATTACGGTTTTACTCACTTTTTCAAGGCATTATGTTTTGTTAGTGCCTGAAAATTTCTAAAACGCTTAATATCTCGCTAGCAATTTATGAGATTCGATTGTTAAACTGATCATAAGAAATTGACTGTGTAATAATATGATAGGACAATAAGACTATGTCATATTATTAATAAATAACTACCGTAATTGAGCAATAACCCCAGTAAAACGGATAATATTCAAACACTTAAAATGTTCTAATGAATGTATCCTTTATATGCTCGTATGTTTTAAATTGAGCAGCCTAGCGATTACATCTATCATACTTCACTCTAATAGAATAGGATTTTTTCCTCAGAAACCCTTACAAATCACAGAGTATTGTTACTATGTAATATCTTGTTTGTGAATAAGAGTTAAAATAAAGAGAACCAAATAAATCTATAATGATTGGGAGAACTGACTTCACTTTACCAGCCAATAAAAGTGTCCTAAACATATTTTAGTAATTGTATTGTTCTTTCCTTAAATTAACTGACACTACTTTAGCCTAAGCGTGAAACTTTGGCTCCCAAGTCGACTCAAAATATAATATACTTGCAAGCAGCAAGCCGCCTCAAGAAACATGATCTTAGACCAAGTACATACAGGCTGAATACAGTTATTATTTTTGTATATTATTAAAGTAGTTGTAACATGATTCTGTACATGAGGTATTTGTGAATAATTTAGCTTGATTTTGAATTTTTTTAAATTAAATCATTCAATATTTAAATCAACATAATTTTATTACAATAATTTAACAGAGAGGAAGGAAGTATTTTATAGACATTTGCTATCCAGAAATAGTTAAATAAAGTGTGTAAGTAATAAAGGTCTCTGAGGTTGTGTCTTTCACTTAAGGTAAATCTGAACCAACTTTTGGTTATAGGGTGGTGTTAATATCTGTAAGCATTATTCATTATTTAATAAGCATTCTCTTTCTGTGCCTTGGGATTCTATGACTTTTCTATATACATAGTAAATTCCTCTTGGCTCCATATAGGCTCGTTTATCACCTTGGGCTTTGCCTTTGGGATGTTAAACATGGCCTATAGCCTTGAAATTGTACATGTTATGTTGCAGTTCCAGCCGTTTTGTCACCTGTGTTCTGTTTGTAACATCTGTAAATTTGTAACAACCTGTTTTATTTTACCAACAGTTACAAATAAACTAAAGTATTCCTATTGTCAGATTGCAGATTTTTACGATAGCCCATGCCCTTTGGCCCTTCAGAATATAAGTACAGTACCGAAATCTCAGAAATCTGGACTAATGTGGCAGACGGGCGCTCCGGATTTCAACAAACTTGGATTTCTTGGAGGTGGGCTTGAGTCATGCGAGACACAAACAAGATAAACTGACATCTGCATTGACAAAGCAGACACAGTGAACTGAGACTGTCCTGCCCTCTCTCTCCCCCTCCTTGAAATAACTATCACTGCCTCGTAAATCATAAAATACCCCCGTCGCAGCAAACCTGCATACTCAGCGAATTTCCAATGAATATATAACATAACACAATAAAACACTTAACAGGATTTATAAGAAATGTATTCACAAACAAGCGATATTTAAAATATTAATTATTCTCCATAAGAATAACATTGGGGATGAGTATGCAGGTTTGCTGCAACAAGGCACACAAAATAATGGGTTTTTATGCAAATATCAATAGAACTCGTCTTAGTGAAGTCACATACCAAGTTTCATCCATATACATTCATAAACGAGTTCGCACGCAGCACGCTGACGTGAGGGAAGTGAATTTCCAAATAACAACTTTTAAAACTCAAAATCAGTGTAAAAACATACATTTGTCCAATTTTTATTGAAATCTGAAAACATTGATTTTTTGGCTGTTCTGATACTCCTGGTTTCATTTAGTTGCAAAGGTGGGAATACAATTTTGCCCAATATAAGGTTAGGAGAAGGTCCAGACAGGCTTGAAAATAGGTGTGAGGTTGCTGGGGATGATAAAAGTACTCTAACAAAGGAATAACAGGCTTTTCTCGTGTAAAACCCCCATAAGACAACGTACTGTGTTTAGTCAATACACATTTTCTTTAATAACTCGGTAAATATTTATGCTAGAATGACGAGAGAGGGCTTAAAACTTTCGCCTCTCTAATTCCCATCTTTTTACATGCATTTATTTGACATCTGGGGCTTTTATGACCATTTTTGGGCCCAAAAACTCGAAATTTGAAAGATTAATCCCCCAAAAAAGGGGTTTAGAGTTTTCCGATTGTTTTGCCCAACGAACTTGTCCAACTGATTACAGAAAGGAACGTCCCTACCAAATTTTAAGTAAATCGGACAAAAATTGCGACCGCTAGAGTGCAAACACACATATATATATATGTCTATATGTATATATATAAAATTTTGAACGACCCCCCAAAACGTGTTCAGGGGGTCACGTTAGGAACTTCTATGGTGGTCCCGGGCTTAAGTTTCACCGTGTGGGTCATGCTAATAGTTCACTTTCCATAGGAAATTCACTAATAAGTGATATATAACATTTTAATTATTTTCCATAAGAATAACATGGGGACCAAGTACCTAGGTTTGCTGCTACAGGAACCATATTGTTTTTTTGTGCAAACAACCATGAACCCCACAACCAGATGAAGCCATATACCAAATTTTGTCAGTTTATGTTCATAAATAAGCGAGATATACAATTTTTCTTTTTCTCCATAAGAATAACATTAGACAACGTACTGTGTTTAGCACTTTCAATATCTCAGTAACCAATTGACGTAGAGCAATGTTCAAAATACCAAATTGTTTGTTTTTTAAGCTAAATTCAATGGTATGGATTAAATAAAATTTGATTAAAATTAAAATTACATGTGAAAACCCCAAAAAACACATGTTTGGGGTACAAAACCCCCCAAAAACCCCCCTTTGGATGGTGCGATTCATCTGGTTTTCAAACTCGTTCAAATAAATGGTACTTTACACATTTGTACCAAATTTCATTAAGATCGGACCTTTATTACGAGAGTTATCGTGCTTACGGACACACATATATATATATATATATATATAAATAAATATATATATACGTATATACAAATTTGAACGAATGGTGTTTTTGGCATCTGGGGACCTCAAAATGAAAAGTTATCATGGTCTCGGGCTTAAGTCTTACCATGAGACCTACGGTAATAGCTTCTTCCCTATAGGGGAAATTCGCTAAAACATAAATTTTACTGAAACACAGACCGCCCGACGATAAAAATTACGTGAAATTAGTGTAAATAGTGAAAAATGAGAGCGCTAAAATGTGAAGTTTCTTTTTTTAACTTTATTTGCAACAAAAAAATAAAATTCAAAATTCTTTATTTGCAGATGACAATTTATTACAATTGTATTACAAACGTAAAAAATGTGTCCATATATATGTAGGCCCTATAAAATATTGATTTTTTTAGTTTTTTACATTTATACAGTAAACAATTTTCCCTTAAAATAAATTAATCAAACAAAAATATAACTAATATAATAAATTTTAATGTTAATTCAACCCGCCAAAAACTCACCAACAGAGTAAACTGCTCTATCTGCAAGATTTTCTTTTAACAACATTATGAAAGTTTTGGGGATATTTTGCGATTTTATTTGCTGAGGGAGTTTGTTGAATAGTTTAGGCCCAATGTTTTATGGTCGAGATGCTGCTTGTTCCAATCTGTGGGAGGTCTGTCTGTGATGTTGCCGTTTTCTGGTGTTATATGCATGAACGTCTGCTCCGGTTTTGAATTAAGCGTATTTAAATTTATAAAAAATGAGCATTTCATAGATATAATGGGACGGCAAAGTTAAAATATTTAATGATCTAAACAAACTTTCGGCAAGACGTTCGCCTATTCACTCCAACCATAATACAAATTGCTCTTTTCTGCAATCCAAAGATTCGTGTGAGTAAAGTATGGGACATAGAACCCCCAGAGCACAATGCCGTATATTAGTCTCGACTCGAAAAGTGAAGTGTGAATTAACCTTATGAGAAAAATCTACTTAATTAAATTTGTAACGATAATTTAGAACATAGCGCGTTAATGTATTGTGTCCACCAAAAATCATTCCAAGATCTTTGCTGTCGGGGGCAAATGGAAGCTCAAAATCGTTCATGAGGATCATGAATCATTCATGATCATCAGTTCGGACTACCCAGAGTCTGGACTAGGCTGATTCGGATTTCTGAGAGTCTACTGAATTGAAATTTGAAATCTTTGATTTCAGACGTATAGAAGGATTCCTCGGGACTGAACATATTAATGTACAAGATAAGAATGTTTCAACAACAGTTGTGTTTTGTTTGTGACAGATGGAGGTGAGACTATGGCTGTTGCTGGCAGTGGGCTCCGTGGCAGCCCAGCAGGCGGAGAAGCTGACCCAGAACCCGTGCACAGTGAAGCAGACGTGCCACGAGTGCATACAGACCCCCACCTGCGCCTGGTGCTCCCAGCCCACGGTAACTGCTGCTCCACTCCACCTGTTATCGGGAGCAGGAGAGATGACAGTCGGGCGCCAGCCAATAATAGAGCTCCACACTGTCGCTGTTGATATTTTGAAAAAATATCAGTCAGTGTTTATCGTCTAACCGGTGTGAAGTTTGGCGATGCAGCAAGTCTACTATTGGCTGGTCTTGGATGATGCCTCGCCAACTGTCAACTCTCGTGCTCGCGGGAATAGTGTACGGCTCTGAGTGTTGTTACGGATATTGAATGTCGGGGTAAACTAAGAATGAAATCTACAGTAGACAAATACAATAGTACACAAAAAAACCTTCCTATAATGGTATACAATTTTTAATCACTTATCTGCCAATTTTGGAAGAATAGGTGTTATAGCTGTGTTCAAAAAGTAACTAAAATTATTCTTTGCCAGTAAGCTGTGCAATGTAGCCAGGGCATTTGCCTACATTTGAATAAAACAAATTAATAGAATTTACTTTTCCCACGTTGTTACCATTGACTTAATGATTTTACCATGCTTTATTCACATCACCCACAAAATAGAAATTGAGCTCAATCACATTACCAGTATCATCAATTTATTTAACAACAATATTTACTGATTTTTGTCCTACAGGGCTTTGATGACAATCGTAAACGGTGCTTCCAACCGGGCTCCAACCTCCTGGAGCAGTGTGACGAGGCGTACGTCGTCAATCCGGATAACGAATACACATCGCTACATCAGCGAGCGCTGAGCAAGGGCAAGCACCACTCCATGTACACCAACTACAGCTCTACCAGCTACAGCTCTAGCTCCAGCTCCAGCAGCTCCAGCTCCAGCTCTCAGAGCCATCAAGAGGCTGTGCAGATCTCACCACAGAAAGTCAACCTCAAACTGAGGATAAGTGAGTTATATACTGCGTACATATTTTATGGTTCACCGACTTGCACTGTGTACTTTGGCTGTTACGTTAGATTTTTTTTTGATTTCTCATTTTTACCTTATGTCAAAGGGTAGTAAAAAATGGCTTTATAAACAAACAGTGTACCGCACTATCTGCGATAGTGCTGTTTAAAATGGTAGTATGTATAGTACGTAATTACCTCCTATTTTAGTATTCCTGAGTGTGCAAGGAATCTTTCCAATTACCTATAGTTAAAATCAAATGGAGTTAAGCATCCTGCAAGCCTAACGATTAGTGAACGTGAACTTTGGTTCTAGAATTCACGGTTTTGATTCCTTTATTATTCCACCCAAGTATCAAATCGGAAACTTTCTCTCTCAAAAAGTGTTAGTTGCTTCAAAAAAATGGTGGTATGACACACCGAAATATAAAGTGGTGTGTCCCCCTTATAGACCCCTTAACAGTTGGGCCTAATGTAACGTGTCATCTTTTTCAGATCAAGCGTACAAGTTGGAAGTGGCGTACGCCCAAGCAGAGGATTATCCCGTGGACCTGTACTACCTCATGGACCTCAGCAAGAGCATGGAGGACGACAAAGCGAAACTCTCCAGTTTGGGCGATGTGCTGGCCAGGAAGATGCAGAGCATAACCAGAAACTTCCGGTTGGGCTTTGGCAGCTTCGTGGACAAAGTCGTCATGCCCTACGTCAGCACTGTGCCCAAAAAGTAAGACCTAAATAATTGAACCTATCTCCTGCGGCGAGATTTGGCTACACACATTTGGAGTTATGTGAGATGTAGTGGTGATTTTACTTTTGATTCTTAGCGAAGAGTAGCTTTACTTGGGCCCTTTTCAAAGTGGTAGCTGTCAAAGATCCCAAATTATTTAAAACATTTGTTTTTTTCAACCCTGCAAACCTAAAGTTACACATTTTAGAAAATCATGCTTATTAGTAAATATTATTTAAAGTCTAGTTTTTTTCTGCATTAGGAAGTAACGCACATTGAAAAGTAAAAACAGCAAATTAATTATAGTTTCACTTTATCAAAAGTTGTCATCCAAATAAACAGTGACACTGAAAAAACAAAGGTGCTAATTAAAATTATATGATCATATATTTCATAGTTTTTCCCCATGATTTTTGCAGGGGAAACACGTGTAAATACCAGGTTTGATAGCTAATATAATTAAGACTGTTTAAACATTTATGTTCATCATTGGAGTAAATAGTATACACATTTGTAATAAATACAAGATTTTTAGGGTAGGTTCTTTTCTTTAAAAGACATAAAACATTTAAATCAGTTTTGTAGACCAGTATTTATTACCAAGGTCCTTTTTTAGCGAATTTCCCATATTTTAGCAAATTTCCCCTATAGGGAAGAAGCTATTACCGTAGTCGGCACGGTAAGATCTAGGCCCAGGACCATGATAACTTTTTGTTTTGAGGCCTGCAGATGCCAAAAACACCATTTGTTAACCCATTGGCTCACAACCCCGAGTATACTCGTGGCCGCCGAAAGTAGCCCAGACGTGCAACCCCGAGTATACTCGGGATAGCACTTTAAAAAAAAAAAATTTATTTTTAAATTTTTTCTTTTTTGTTTATTTGTTGTTTTAACTTGTTTTCATTTTTTGTTTGAATGTATTTTTTATGCATATGCCCATCCTTGGGGAAACTTAGTCAAATTTAGGAAAAATATGATTTTGGAAAATATGTTATATCTAAGTCAAATATAAATGTATCACTAACATATTTTATTTTCTCGTAAAAAAATAAATAACCCACAAGTACATAATAGTTGTTGGGCTGAAACACTTTTTTTTTTGTTTTTTACATGTAACTCCTTTTAAAATTTATGTTTTTTATAAACTATATATATACATATATATGATATATATATATAATATTTACCATACATAAATGCTGTATCTTCTTCTTCTAGATAATTTATTTCTCTAAAGATTAGTGCAAAAATTAAGTAAATTGAGCAATAATTGTTGCTATAGTGACAGTTTTAGTAAAAGTCTAAATTTATGTAATTTTTCTTATGAAACTGAACGGTTTGTCAGGTGGCAAATTTCAGGTAAGCCAATGGGTTAAAATTTATATAGGCCTATATATATGTGTCCGTAGGAACGATAACTTTCGTAAAAACAGTTCGATCTTGATGAAAGTTGGTATTAACGTGAAAGGTAGTATCTATTTTCATGAGTTCAAAAACCAGATAGATCGCACCATTATAAGAGGGGATTTTGTACCCAAAAAATGGGTTTTTTGAACTTTTTTCATATAATTTTTGTTAAACCAAACTTTACTTTGCACTATTTAACTAAGCTTAAAAAACCAAACAACTGGGTATTTTGATCATCGCTATATGTCAATTGGTTAGGTACCGAGATATTGAAAGTGCTAAACACAGTACGTTGTCATATCTAATCTTATGGAGGATAAGTAAAATTGTATATCTCGCTATGTAATGAACATATATTAATGAAACTTGGTAGGCTATGTGGCCACAAAGAACCATTATTATCATATGGTTGGGGTTTACTGATATTTGCATAAAAAGTCCATTTTTGTGGACCCCATGGCAGCAAACCTGCGTACTCTGCAGCTATAATGTTATTCTTATGGAGAATAAGAAACTTGTGATATCTTTCTTTTTTATGAACATAAATTGGTAAAACTTGGTATGTTGCTGCTTTATCTAGTAGTGATCCATTGGTATTTGCATAGAAACCCAATTTTTTGCCCTTGATGCAGCAAACCTGCATACTCAGTCATAATGTTTTTCTGATGGAGAGTACATAAAAGTCATATCTTGCTTATTTATGAATTTGCTTTGATGAAAGTTGGTAAGTGGCTTCATGAGGTAAATGAAGGACCATTTGATATTTGCTGAGTGTACAGGTTTGCTGCAACGGGGGTATTATGAAAATACCCCCGTCGCAGCAAACCTGCGTACTCAGCGAATTTCCAATACATGCATATGTTTCTCACTACCACATAAAGCCACTTACCAAGTTTCACAAAAATACATGAATAAATAAGTGATCTATAGGATTTTATTTATTCTTCATAAGAATCCCATTAGGGCTGAGTACGCAGGTTTGCTGCTACAAGGAACACTAAAGTTGTGTTTTTATGCAATTATTAATATTACTTAACCAGTTGAAGCTGGATACCAAGTTTTATTAATTTATCATCATAATTAAGGGAGATATAAAACTCTACTTATTCTCCATAAGAATAACATTAGGACTGACTATGTAGGTTTGCTGCTACGGCGATAATCAACAAAAAAAAAAACAATTTTTTGTGCAAATATCAATATACCACTTCTACGTGAAGCCACATACCATGTTTCATCAATATACATATAATCGAGATATCAAATTTGATTTTTCTCCATAAGGATAACATTGGACAACATACAACGTGTTTGGCACTTTAAATATCTGCAACGATTGGACGTAGAATCACAATCTAAACACCAAAGTGATTGTTTTGTAGAGTTTTGATAAAAGCAAATGTGAAGTTTACATTAAAATGAACTGAGGAAAAGCCAAAAACCTTTTTCCCATAAGATTAAAATGGAAGATTTTATGAACATGTTTTTTGGATTTTCTCTGCATCCATTTAACCTACGTTTATAATTCAAAATACTATATTATTTGTTTTTTTAAGCTCTATAAAATGGTCAAAACCAAAATTGAGTGTTTTAAAAATTTTAAGGTAAAAAATGCAAAAAAATGATTTTTTGGAAAATTTAAAACCCCCCCTTCCCATGGTCCGATTTTTTTGGTTTTCAAACTTAGTTATAAATGTCACTTTACACATTTGAGCCAAATTTTATCGAAATCGGATGTTTTTTACTCAAGTAATCACATTCATGGAGACATATATACATAAATTTGAACGAATAGTGTTTTTGGCATCTGGGGACCTCAAAACAAAAAGTTATCATGGTATCGGGCTTAAGTCTTACCATGAGAGCTACAGTAATAGCTTCTTTCGTATAGGAGAAATTTGCTTATACAAGTTACCAATTGTAAGTTTCCTTAGTTTACTTCAGTACTTATAGACTTGACTGGTTAACTGCCAAATTAAATAAAGTACAAGTTCCTTTAATTTATATGAATATGACCTGAAGTATTAGCAGAGCCTGGCACAGGTGGGGCAGGGGGGGACAACTGCCCTGGGGCCCAGGCTCTTTTGAAAGGGGGGCAGGGGAAAAGTTGTTTTTGAAGTCACCAAACGACTTTGTCTTTCCATTGCAATTTATGCCTCTTGCCATTTGTGTATATGACAGAAGCATCATATTTATTCCCCACGATTCGGCCCAAAAGGTCACAAAAAAGTAAGAGTTTCCAAGAACTTCTAAACTTGACATCCAATCTGTCAAGCAATGGAATGGAGTTTTATCATTCACGAAGTGAGAAACATATTTCTCTTAGTTTTTAGTGATTAGTATGTGCCTTATGAAAATAAATAAATGGATGTATTTTACTCTTTTGTAAACATTTGATTACTTGGGACTCACTTGGGATTACCGTTTTAAAATCTCATATTAGTTCTTTTTCACTATTTATTTCGTACTAGATGTTACCTGCAGGCTTTGCTCCGTGAATGATTTGTAAAAACTATGACAGTTGTGTGTGCTGCATTTTGTGGTTAGCCCGGGAAACTTCTAGTTTTTAAGTCAAAATTGTGGGAGTTTGGCAAATCGCAGATGATGGAAGATGGCTCAAATTAAAGGTCTCGATCCCAGGGACTCGGGAAAAATAGCAATATTTCTAAAATGTTACTAGCAAATGAGAAATAACGTAAAACATGCCCCATAAAAAGCATGATGATTTAAAAATGTCTGCTTTGTTTACATTAAAACATGTGATTACGTGTCTATTTTGTTTAAAAATTTTCCCCAGCATGTAAATATTAAACAAATCAGATAAGGCAGAGAATTAGAGCAAGGTTAGGGGCTATGACCCCTTCAAGCCACTAGTTTATAATATTAGTAGCATTATATTAAGTTTATTGTTCAATTTGTTATTAATAGTTGTTTCAAATTTATAGTAAAAAAACAATATTTATAGTGCTTAAATGAATATGGAATTTTTATCATGACAACATCTATAATTATACCACATTCTAACCCATGGTATTTGCAATTCTTATCTGGGAAATTATTTTATAGTTAATTGTACCTCCTGCAGAAGAAAAATCAGAAAATTATTGGAGGGATAACCTGAATCTGTTATTTATGATTACAATAATTATTAAACATGCCATTAAATAATGGGGTGCCTCATGAGTTATTATTTCTTATAAAATTATGATTTAAATTATAAATGCTTCAGTTGTAATCTTAAAGTGAGTCCTTTATATTTACAGGGTTGGGCTATTAATTAATGATCTTGGCTAAAGAATCAGTTAGTCGTAGTCAGTAACAAGGCTACACAAGGCATCTCACCCACTCTACACTCATCATTCATTCATATTTGTCTTAAAATACGCCCTAGTTGTTTCGGCGTCTTACACAGTGATTCAGTGATTATTTATGTACTTACCTATATTATATTCCTGAACAAGAAGAGGACCTCCAGTAATTCTACTACCAACAGACAGTACCTGTGGATCTGAAAAAAGTAAATAATCTAATTTCTAATTTATTTTTAGACTAGAGGAGCCTTGCGATCAATGCAAAAAACCTTACGGCTTTCGAAATCACATGAAGTTGACGACTGACACGGCCAGGTTCAACGTAAGTCGTGAATGAGTCTCAGAATACATGTTAGCTTGCCGAGCTGTCAAAATAACGACACCTCTCGCTTTCAATGCTGCACTACATGTTCTCGTGCAACACCACTACTCTAAACTGCACCGCTGCATGGTCCGCATTCTGACATCGATCTGTTTAATTGTTAAATGTACAAATTTGATGTAGAATAAATGTGTAACTTACTTTGAATGAAAAGTTATATGTCTAAACAAATTTGCAAAAATAGGAATGATTCTGAAGATTTGTTATAAATATTTTGTATGGTTCAATTCATAAATAATTTTGCTGTGATTTCCGAGTGTACTGTAATGTTTCTGGAAACTGCTTTGATTTCTCTGTCGAGTTAACAGAGGAATACTTTTGTTCAGGAAAGTCGAGGATCCAGTAACAATTTATAAATGTGAATAAAGGTTAATTTATTGTAAAGAACAGTATGTAATTTCTCTAAATTAAATTATAATTCAGGAAAGAAAGACATGTTAATTTTTCAACATGAAAATTTATCTGCAATGACAAAATCTTATAGAATCATCAATGTTTATTTGGAAACTGTTTTTTATTTTTTTATTTGATTACCTAAACAATCCAGAAAATCAAAGGTGTCCATGTACTTTATGTAAATACCTATAGTGTAGCAGATATCTATAGAGTTTTAAAGTTTAAAATATTATAAATATTTAAAAAGATATTTCTCGCTAGTTGTCAAAATAAATCGTAGTTTATCATTGTTTTTAAATGTATTGTTGTTGAGAGAAGAGAGGCGTTGTTGTTTTGGACAGGCCGGCAACAGCATGGGGCGGCAGGAGAACTCTGGTGTACAAATATTCTCTATCTGGTAAAGCACACTGCTGTCGACATCGGGGCGGTCAGTGTAGTAGGCAATTCAGCTGAGTCCTTATACTCTCACTTTATCCTCTCCGGATATTTCTATGCATTTTAAATTCCATATTTGATATTATGAAACAACCAAACTTTATGGAAAACACAGTGTAATATGGTTACTTGTTAAAAATACTATCTCAAACAGTTTGCTGAATAATACTATGGATATAACTAAATTCACAAAAAATAGCGAATGTTAAAAGATAATTGGTAGTGCCTTTTGATTTTACGTTGTAGTGGAGATGAAAGGTTGTAGTGGCCGATTCTCCCAATGTTTAGACAGCAGTGTGTACGGTGCCACTTTTTGTGTTGTGATGTTGGTATCTGCTATCGGTGTCAGCTGACAATTTTTCTGTTCTAGCCTGGCGGAACCTTGCACAGGCTGTGCGGCCCCTTACGGCTTTCAGAATGTCATGTCTCTAAGTACCGATACCGGTAGATTCTCTGTAAGTCTCATATTTTTACCATTACCTTGCCGTTAGAAATCTCTTGACCTACCTTTTTATGTTCTATTCTCATTTTCAATCCTTTGTTCTTTGAAATATGCATTTTTTTCAATTTTCTCATCAATTTTGTTTGTTTTTGTCACTTGTTTTTTATTTCTCTGATTTTAAATTTTTTGACTCTACTAGACCAAATCACACTAAATAAAGATATAACAGCCTTTACTTATTTCTTCTCCTAATTACTTTAAACCAATTAACGATTTGGACAAACAAGATTATTTACTTAGTAGCATAATAGCTTCAATTTTAGTTGTTTCCTCAAAATTACAAGTTATTACATTTATGTTATTTTTACTTTGACGTTAACTCATGAATGTTAGCAATACTACCTGAACGAGTGTCAGTTTTACTAAAGGATGGACAACGTACTGATGTTTTTACTTTATAGAGACTTGGACAATCATTTAGTTAAATCACCTCGGACACCTGCAATCCAACATTGAATTAATAAAACTTGTTTGAAGCGTCTCAAGTTGCAAAAGTCAAGATCCATGTTGCATTAGAAGGCATTGCCAATAAAAATTAAAATTTGTCCTGAGTTCACAAAATAAAATACAAACGTAAAGTATGTCATGTGGCCAGCAGTTAGTCTTTTTTGGGGAAACATTACAAAGTTTGTTCTTTTTATTATATTTGTTTTGATTTTTTATTATATACACATGCAATCTTTTATTTTTTAATGATACTTGTTCCAACTACTTTACATTAAACTTGAAGGTGCTACAGTGATGCCCTGAGATGGCTTGCAATACATGTTGACTGACACAGGTGGTTGAGGTAGTTTAATGCCTGGTTTTGCCACATATTTGATTTTTACTTTATATTTTTATAAAATTGATGTTCTGTTGAGAATTTTTGTTTAAGATAATCATTATACATTTATTATTTAGATAACAGTGATGATTTTATAATAATACATTGTTTGCTTGGGTGCTATATCTGGAGCTCACGTGACCGTAAAAATCATTGTCATTTTTTAGTTTTTGAGCCAGTGGTCTGGCAGGAGCCATTTTTTGTGTGCTTTAAATGTTTGGGGGTACCAGCTTGGCAAGGAAGGATTCAGTGAATGTTGCTCTGAGTTAAAAACAACTTATGTTATTTTGCCTCATTGGTTGGGAACTGAAATACACAATCAATTACAAAGATACTGTACTTTAGTAGGGAACTGTAACACCAATTCCAATACAATGAACTGTTGCTTTGGTTGGAAACTGTAACACCAATACTAGTGATAATGGCACTTTTGTAGGGAACTGACACACGTTCATTAACAGTGACAGTGACACTTTGACTCAGAGACCTGAAGCACTATTAAGTTACAGTTACAACAATGTCTCTTTCACTTTGTTAAAAGACTGATATACTTATTACTGATCATTCATGAATGGGATTGGCCGGAAGACAATAACTGTTTATCTTTGTTGGCTCATTGCCAACACACAGATTGTTCTACTTTTTACTGTGATACCGTATTCTATGTCTTTTTGTAAATGTATGTCCCCTGTGATGCTTTTATATTATAAACATTTCAAATGGAATCCTTAAAAAGGCAATGAACTATAAAAATGTAAAACAATGATTGTTTGCTACGCACTTATATATTTGTCATACTGCTTGATGTAGTTAAATTCACATTCACATTGAAGGGTTAAACTGCCAGAAGAAATTTAGTCTTTATGGGATATCCCACAAAGACTCAAATACCAAACATTCTAATTAATTGACTGCATTGATGATGAAGTTTAAAATACTGTATTTAATTTAAAAACGAAAAGGGTTTACTACATTTGGGGGAATTAAAAAAATTACACTACTTCATAACTTTCAATCTGCGAGTTTTGGTTGCTTACAATGTCTACAGGTTAATCTCATCGAACAGTGAAATTTTCAAGAACAATATAGACTCAGTTGTCATAAAAATGCTACCCTGTGAGAAAATCTTTCACTTAAAAAAGACAGAATAGAAAGAAAAACAGAGAAATCTTTTCTAACACTAAGTTTACTAACACTTCTTGTAGTCTTTGTTTTAGATTTAACTTCTTAACACATTTTCTTTTCTATCCTGCTTTTATTTCTCTCTCATCTTATTTTCAAGAGGATTCTAGTGGCAAGGAAGTGGTTGAGTCCCTTTTTCAGCACATTTTTCCTTTTTGATCAACTTTCCCAAAAATAACACATCCCATTGAACTCTTTGACATTAAGCACAATTTTTGCAGTGACTTAAGTTTGCTTTTTAGAGTGAAATTAATTTATTTCTAATTCTAATTTAAATTCAAAATCAGTTCCGTAACAGTTGAATGCAACTAGGCCAAAATAGTTACTTAAAATTTGTAATATATTTGTAAATAGTGATCAGATTTTGTGTAAATATTCTGATATTAATATTTGTTTATGCTTTGTTGCTTGTTACATTTGTAATTTAAAATATGACTATTTATTCCCTAATGCTTTGGTGTTGGAAAATGCTTGAATATTATTAAATGGGTTTGCAACTTGTACTAATGTCATAAATTGTTTATTTGTGAAAACGTTTCAAAATTTAGAATATTTATTAATATTTTTCAAGTAAGTAGATTACTTTAAATAAAAGAGGTGTTACTTAATATGAAACAAAAAAATTGTAAATTAAGTTATCTTGGTTAGAATTATTATTTTTGACTAAACAAAAGTTAAAATTACTAAGTTTAATTATCTGTTAATGGTTTGAAACTATAATTTCAGTATTTAATATTAAAGATGGTCCTCTTAAAATCATATCCTACTAATGAACAGAGCTGTAAATATTAACAAACACTTTACGTAAAAATACTAGTATTTTTATATATTAAAGATCTTGTAAATTTGCAAAACATTGTTGCATGCTTTTTTGCATGTGCATGCTATTTTTATTAAGTTTATACTTTTTTCATTGGCAGCCCACCCAAATTTTTCTTTGTTACTCAGTTTTTCTTGGATTAAATCTTCATAGCAATCTTTGTTAATTGCAACTAAGTTTTGGCAAATTGTTTAGTAGTTAGTTGATTTTAAATGTGTGTAGCTCTGTACCACCCTAATTTAAATGTGATCGGAAAATTTAATTTAACAAATTTAACTTGAGGTGTTTGTAATAAGAAAACGTTTTTCCTCAAGCCGTGTTTATATTAATTTGTTATTGCAAATTCAAATTGGCTTCTTTATGTAAAAATATAACAAATTATTAAAAACATGTTCTCATTTGCCTGTTGAACACAGTATGATATAACTTTAATCCAATTTTTGGAGACTTTTATTTGGCAGTTTTGGCATCCAGATAGTTAAAATTAGTGACAAAAATCAATGAACAGTTTTGTACTGAAATCAAAGAAGCCAAAAACCGTTTTTTTTTTTTAATGTTAATAATGCCAGTAAAAATTAAACGGAAAAATATTTGTATTATATTTTTGCTACAAGACAAAATCAACCTTGTGTTAACTAAACAAGAAAAGCAATTTCTGCTATTGTGAACCAAATCTTACGGTGAACTGTAAATCCTTAAGTACATTGTTGCTTTGTATTATCTTGTTATATTTGTACGTTTAGACTAGACGTTATATTTGTACGTTTAGACAAGACAAAACAGTCTGTTATTTGTACCTTGTTTGCTATCTTCTAGTTCAGCCCAATTAGATTCAGTTTATCTAAAATTAATTTTGTGTACATTATTTATTTAAAAAAGATATATATTTTGTGTAAACTATTTACTATCTCAAATTGGATCATTTGCAATGGCTTGAACTTTAGTTCCATATTTATTTTTTGTTAGTAAATATTTTTTAATTGAATGTAGTAATAACTTTCTGTTGTTTTGATGTTGTGTGTACATGTTAAATGTATATTTGTGTAAATATTTTGTTGTGTTCTTTACACCCTCATAATGTTGCCACTCAACTTTTATTGTCTACAAAAATGGGGGAAAATGTTACCTCTAAGTTATGTTATTTTTACTATATTAACTTCTACATAAAGACTTGTGGAATATATCATTATTTGTCTTTATAGGAGTTTATACAGGGTGTTCTGCGATGGTATGGCATATCTTCTGGATTTTATAGAACTCGGAGCCAAAAACTTGTTCTAAACTTTTTTCTAACTTGCTTTGTTTATGGTATTTTTGGTCTATTGTGATTTTACCAAATATGTTTTCCATCAACATACCTGAAGAGTTGATTGTTGTGTCGAGTAGTTTATTTAATATTAATTTCTTAGATAGATCAAAATATTCTAAAACTCAACAAACCTTCACATATATAAATATAGAAATGCATAACAAATTACCAATAGAAAATGTCAAGAAGTAAATAAAGATGCTCTCAGCAGAAAACTCTATGTATGAAACGGAAGAATTTTTCAGAACCAAAATTCTGAACTATGTATAGGCTATAAAAATGTATATTTTACTCTTATGCACTGCATATCAAATGATGCTTTATATAATACAGTTTATTTATTTGAAGAATCACATATGAGGACCGCCTGACAAAAAGTAAAAAAAAGTTAATATGAAGTTTTTTACTCCTGTTAATGAGTTCAATAAAATACTGATGTTACGCCATACTCTTGTGGGACACCCTGTAGGTTTAAAAATTATTTCAATAGCCTACGGCGTTCTAAAGGTGTTTGAGTGGCAGCAGAATAAAGAGGAAGTGTTCATAGTTGTGGAATGTTGTTGACACTGCCCATGTGCGTAGGGGGAGGTCCACAACGCGGCAGTGTCAGGTAACCTGGATGCCCCGGAGGGAGGGTTTGACGCGATCATGCAGGCGATTGTTTGCCGTGAACAGATCGGCTGGAGGGAGAAAGCTCGAAAACTCCTTGTCTTTTCTACGGATGCAGGTTTCCACTACGCCGGTGATGGAAAGGTGATTGCTAATATTCTGAATTTGTTTATACTGCTAGTTGCATAACATGGCAAAATATTGTCTTCGGCTAACTGGTTATTTATGTGATAACCTCATACTTGACCTCGATAGCCTAACTATTGGTGTCTTGGATTTTGGTGCAAGAGATCAAGGGTTTGATCCCTGGGGTGCCTGCATCACTTTAAGAGGTTTGGACAATTGTCTTCTAATAACGATAAATGCAAAATGCCATTGGTATGGACAAGAAAAAAAGAAAAGAAAAGAGTTTTCAAAAACTTTAAAATAGTATCCAGGTTACAAATTATACCTTAAAAATTAAAAATATTTTTGTCATCGAAAGAATTTACTAAAACTTATAAATCTAGTATGTACAAGTAAATATTGTTTCAATGTGTTTCCATTGGGATTCATAAAAGGGGCAATGTGACATTTCATACCGAAAGGTGTTGTAGTTCTAATGTGACCGAGTAGCATCATAACAAGCACACATACAGACTCCACCATAATGTAATGGTTGTGAATCTTAACGTACTATAGTTGCTTGAATACAAAATAAGTTTAGTTTCAAATTCAATAATATTTATTCATCAAATATACATGGTATACAATTGAGTATTATCAATACAATTTTTGTAACTTAGGCTAAGAATCTTAACAATTTTGTGAACAACTAATAAGTGCTAGAAATATACTACTAAACATTAGTATTTTTTTTTTTTATTTTACAGAGGAAAAACGTAAATTCAAACTCCAAAATTCAGAGTACATGGAAAGTACTCTTCTAAAGAGTATAAGGTTTTGTCTACCAAGAAATCTTTAAGTACTTTTTTAAACTTATTTGTGTTTGTAATATTTTTAATATTGTTTGGTAGATGTTTTAGAAATTTCATTCCCATATACGTGGGCTTTTTCTCGTAGAATTTTAAGTTATGGCGTGATTTATTCATATATTTTATGTGGCATGGTAAGACCTAGGCCCAGGACCATGATAAATTTTCGTTTTGAGGCCCCCAGATGCCAAAAACACCATTCGTTCAAATTAATATATATGTATATATATATATATATATATATATATATATATATACATACATATATATATATGTGTCCGTAGGCACAATAACTTTCGTAAAAATGGTCCGATCTTGATGAAACTTGGTACAAACGTGTAAGGTAGCATCTATTTTCATGAGTTCGAGAACCAGACAGGTCGCTCTACTTTAAGGGGGATTTTGTACCCCAAAAATGGGTTTTTTGAACTTTTTACACATAATTCTTTTTAAACCCCAATTTTGGTATACACCATTAAATTTAGCTTAAAAACAAACAATTTGGTATTATGATCATCGCTCTATGTCAATTGGCTACCGAGATATTGAGAGTGCTAAACACAGTACGTTGTCCAATGTTAATCTTATGGAGAATAAGTAAAATTGTATATCTCACTTATTAATGAACATATATTAATGAAACTTGGTATGTGGCTTTATATGGTTGGGTTTTAATGCAATTTGCATACAAAACTCATTTTTTGTGGTCCCCACGGCAGCAAACCTGCATACTCAGCAGCTATAATGTTTTTCTTATTGAGAATAAGAAACATCTGATATCTTGCTTGTTTATGAATATAAATTGATAACACTTGGTATGTTGCTTCATCTGTAGGTGATCCATTGCTATTTGCATAAAAACCAGATTTTGTGGACCTTGATGCAGCAAACCTACATACTCAGTCCTAAGGTTTTTCTTAAGGGGAATAAATAAAATGTCATATCTCGCTTATTTATTAATATGTTTGATTAAAGTTGGTAAGTGGCTTCATGACTTAGTGAAGTACCATTTGAAATTCGCTAAGTATGCAGGTTTGCTGCAACATGGGTAGATTGTTGTTTTAGAATATTATCCATGTTAATTTTTGATGTTGCACCATAAAGACATAGACCAAAAGAAATATGAGAATGAACATTTGCAAAATAAATGTTTCTTAATGTTTTTGTATTGCAAAAGAAAGACATTCTATAGAGTGAATAAATTCCAGAGCTTACTTTTGATAAAACCTTATCAATGTGAAAGTCCCATCTCAGGTGTTGGTCACCCCTAAGAATGTGTGTTGGTCCAATAATTAATTTCTTTCGAATTACATATAACTTTTGGTTCAGTCAACTGTTTATTTTGATGTGTTTTAAAACTGATAACGTTATTTTTTTGAATATTTAATGACAAGTTATGTTGTACCAGAAAATCTCCTACACTTTCCAATTGAATAAAGCTCAATATCTCTACCTGTTCTTTACAGCTTGCAGATACTTTTAGATTTTCATTATCTGCTTAGAGGCATAGATTATTTTGTGGCATGTAAGTTACCAAATTTTAAATGTCATTAATACATCATAGGAAAAGGAGAGGGCCCATAATTGATCCCTGAGGGACACCAAGTTTAGTGATGTGAGATTCTGAACAAACTTTTGAGACACGGTTGTCTTTTGATATGTGGGTAATTTCAAATTAGAGTCGTTTGTCCAAATATGATACAAACCACTTAATTGCAGTTTTTGATAAGCTTAATGACGTTAATTTTTTAACTAAAAGAGAATGATTCACGCTATCGAATGCTTTAGATAAATCCATGAAAATTCCTGTGATGTATTCACTTTTATCTACTGAATCAATGACAGTGTCATAATAAAATAAATAGCAGCTGTTATTTGCTATAAAATTGCAAATACATATAACTCAGCAAATGGAGAAAGTAGTTTTCAGAAAGAAAAAGTTGAAAAATCAAACAACTACCTTTACACAGTTTAAAATTATATTTGGCTTTATCTGGGTGGGAAATATAAAAAATATATTGACTTTTAATAAAGATTACTTGTGTAAATAGTTTAAATTTTTATTTAGCAATTCGAAAAAAGCTATTTATATTTCTACACCCGTTTCTTTGAGGTGTGTGGAAATATCACCATGTAGTTGATGAAATATATAAAATGTTTTTTCCCACGCTCTACTTGTATTTTGTTAATGGTCCTAACGATAAAAGAAGTAATGAGTGTAAATGTGTTGGTCAAGCGTTCAATATGGAACCTGTTGTTTTCAATAATGCACAGTTTTTGTTATTTCTTGCCCAATTCAAGCATATATGATAAGGATTTTTGTAAGTATATGACCCCTGGTTTTGTGAACTATCCTACTGAACTGAGTTTTAAACTGTTATGAATGTGAACTTGACAAATCCAAAGCATGCAGTATTGTTTTGTTGAGTAATCCTCATAGCAATTTTTTTAATTCAAAAAATATCATTGAAAATAAGTGTTTTCCCAGTCCCGCCTTCTACATGATTTTGCAGCTATTTAGTCACATGTAAAAGCATTGAATGTAATCCCCTTTTGTTTTGTTTTTAATGTTTACTTACCTCTGGCTGTTTTGATCAATGTTTAGTTTTTCCCTTAGAGCAATATATAAATTAACGTTTAGCATGGTCCAAAGAACTGTGTAAAAACAGTTTATAATTTTGTCTTGTATTATGTTAGACATATAGGTCATAATTGCAACGTAATCAAAGCTGATCGGAGTTTTCCCTTGCTGCACCACTCGAGGGAACCCTAATGTTTAAAGAGCTTTACCTCCTTTAATTAAAATTAAATAAAATTTAAATCTATATTTGTTTGCTATAAAAAGTAAGAAAAATGGTTATGGAGTAACTTATTCTGTTCCCCTTTCATAAAATGTTGATTGCTTCAAGTGGAATGGTAAGATTCTTTGATCAACATAGCAGCTATTTATCCGTGCCGTCCATAAATTACATCATCTGTTTTTTTGCCAATTTTTGATGCCTCCCACGCTCTAAAAATAACTCTAAAAATCATCTTTGGCCAAATTTCAAAATATTTATAAAAAATATTCAACTTTTTATCAATTAAGAACTCTGCTCTCTGGGCTGGAACTAATTTTTAGTGAATAACGTGTTTTGGATCATACAGCTCGTCAAGAGGAGACACAGAAGATCAAAGATCAGATAAAACGGATTTTTAAAAAATGTGTAAGATTAGCTAAAGTGACTGATTATAGTTTAATGATAGTTAAATCTGAAAATAGTACCAAAACAGCTTGGAAAATCATAAAAAAGGAAACTGGAATGATGACTAATAAATCTACTATCAATGAAATTTGTGATTCTGGTAAAATAGTGACTGTTAAATCTTAAATTTCTGAATTATTCAACAATTATTTTTCTAAATACTTGTAACAACCTAAATATTTCTCCGAATTTCATTGCTGCTCATGATCTTTTTCCAAGACAAGATGTGCCCATATCAATACTATTTTCACTAGGTTCCATTTTTGAAAACGATGTAATAAAATCAATAACAAAATTAAAACCTCAAAAGCTGCTGGTTATGACGAAATTCCTACATTTCTGAGTAAAGAATGTGCAACTCTTTTTTCATGGCCCTTAACTCATGTGATCAATGTTTCATTGCTTACTGGAGTTTTCCCTGACCTTTTAAAATGCAGCAATGTTTATCCTATTTTTAAAAAAAGGAGACCCTTCTTTAATGAATAATTACATACCTATTTCTATTCTCCCTGGGTTTTCAAAAATCAATTAATCAGTTCTTAATAAACGGACTGATTACATTGAAAAAAATAACTTGTTTTATGATTTACAATTTGGTTTCAGACAAGGAAAATGTACAAGTGATGCAATAAATTAATTAATTACTTCTATCTTGCATTCAATTGACAAGGCTCAACACGCTGTTGGCGTCTTTTGTGACTTGTCTAAAGCATTTGACTGTGTAAATGACAACATTCTATTACAAAAACTTAAATTTCATGGAATTCAAGATTTGCTTTTGATTGTTTTGTCTCTTACCTTACAAATGGTAAACAAAAAGTAGTTTTGGAAATGAATCCATCGTCTAATTACTATCAAAATATCTTAGGAAAAATTTTATTATAATTATATTTACCTTTACTTTACATGTCATATTGTTAATTTGAATTATTATTTTATATTTGTTTATATTAAGACCAAATTTATGTATTACCTACTTACCGTTACTTGTCATATAAATATGATGTTTTGTAACTGACTGAATAAACTGAATAACCAAGATTGTCACTATTGTAAAATTGAACTGGTAAAAACACTGTTTCTAACAATTTAACTTTTAGGCCTAATACAAATACTAAAAAATCAGATGTATATTAGTCTATGAAAAGTATTTAATTCAATTTTTCCTACATTTTTTAACAACATTATTTTTATTTTATTTTATTTGATCAAAGTTTGTTCATTATTTGTAGTGGAATTGGTTTTTAATTAATATTTTTTTAAAGATGTAATTTTCAAGGTAACCCGCTCCCCAAGTGTTACCTCATTGTCATTTTGAATCCAGTCCCTCTACCCCAATTTTAATATGACCTAGTATATGGACTGCTCCTAAGTTGTTTTGACCAGTCAATTCCCTTAGAAGACTAATATCCCTCAACTTAATTAATATTTTTATTTTCCAGCTCGGAGGAATTGTCAAGCCTAATGATGGAATGTGTCATCTAAGTAATGACGGAACTTACACCCACTCCACTCTGCAGGACTATCCTTCCATCTCACAGGTAAATAGGGCTATTGTAGAATCAAATTTGTTCTGGAAACTAATTATAATAGGCTGATCCTTTCCTGCTAAAACCTGTGTCAGTGTCTTTTCAAGGAAAAGACCCAGAATAATCTTAGTTTTATAATAATTCGTTTTAAGGTAAAATACAGTAGAGCCTAAAATAACTGAATTTCAATAAATATAATTTGTTGGAAATTCAAATGTATTTTTTCTTCTTATACTTGCATTAAGCAATTTAGTTGGAGCCCTTAACCCAACAAATACCAGGTTGGAAAAGCTAAAACCATAACCTGTTACATTTTTATGGTTTATGAGTTTGAAAAAGTATTGTTTTCGTCAAAATTTTTGAATTTGAGTTGTTAGTGGAAATATTCGTTTTGGTGCTCCCTGAACCCAAAAAAGTGTTTTTTACGTGGTGTCTGTCTGTTTGTCTGCCTGTCTGTCTGTATGGATGTGTACAGAGCTAGAGCCCTAACCAATGGTCCGATTTTTATGAAATTTGGTATGTAGGTACTAATCCACGATATCTCCAGGTATTTTTTCATTTTTTGAATTTTTGATTTTTAAGGGTAATTATCCCCCAAAAACCGCCAAAAACCATGAAAAATCAAGATTTGTCAAAAACGGCTCTAACGATTTCGATTAAACTTTAGTCGTTTGTAGATCTTTAGTTTTCCAACAAAATGACACCACCCGCATTTCTGTAAAAATTTGGATTCAGAAATTACAAGACTTAAAATATCAAAGATTCAGTTTTTTGGTTTTTCATTAAAACAACATAAATATAAAAAATATTACTATTCACCATTAAAAAGAGGTCAAAAACTAAATAATTTAGTATCTTGAATTACTATTCTACGATTACTGTTTGCGGAGAAAATTTAAATTTTCATTTTGCGGTAAACGCAGTACGTTGTCCAATGTTATTATTATTGGGAAAACAAAAATTACTATTTCTCTCTTATTTATTGATAAATTTCGTTCAATAAATTTGCTTGTTACTTGTTTGCTTGTAAATTTGTTGTTTTTCGTTCGTTACTTGATTTGCTTGTCAAGTTAGCATTGACCAACAGAGAAAATTCGAAATATGTTGCCCCTGAATAACCCTGAGGGGGGAATAGGGGGCATTTCCCCTCTTAAAACCACGTGTGTAGCGATGGATTCTGAAGTGCCTCCTAAACAGGGACTTGGGTGGATATTTTTGAAAACAACTTGTTTACACGATTTTCTGTACATTCGACCGTGCTTTGTATTCTATATTTAGTAGATAAAAAGTAATTTATTCATTAAAGTTGGGCTAAAAGGGAGAAAGTATGTGTCAGTTTCCTGATACTGTTTATTTTAATCATGTTTTCTGCATTGGAAAGAGCACTTAAAATCATTAAATGTTAAACAATTTCAAGCCATATGAAGGGTCAACTTATATTAAATGTTTTTTACCAACAGATCAACCTGAAAGTGAAGCAAAACGCGATCAACATCATCTTCGCCGTGACCCAGGAACAGTCCAGTGTTTACGACCGCCTCCACCAGCACATAGAGGGCAGCACCAGCGGGACTCTCAGCAACGACTCGAGCAACGTCGTCGAGCTGGTGCAGGAGCAGTATGACGTAAGTCACGTCCGACTCAGAATAGACATCTTTATTTGTGATAAGGCAATTACATGTAGGTTCAAATTCAAAGCAGAAGGCTACAGCCACTTTTTCCAAGTCCACGTTTACTCCCAACTAAGGTACCTTTCTGGATTAAATGTAGGCCTATTTTTATTTGTTCAGTATTATTACTTTTGTTGACATTATTTTTATCTACATTGCTGCAAGACTGTAGCAACTCAGTGCAACTGATTTCGTATTATATTATATCTTACAATTTGATGTGATTGTTTACTATCCTCCATGTCTAAAGCTATTCTTGGTTGGTTGCTAGTATTTGGGATGGCTTTATTAAGTGACCGAACCCTTAAACAATCCATATAAAACTTTTGATAATCAATTAAAACATTACTTTTTAAACCACATTTGTGACATAGGACTTGAACTTAGGACATAGGATTAACTATATTTAATAGTATATGAAGCCGACACAAAATTCTGCGAATATGAATGGGTTATGAATGTAGAATGAGTGACACGCCTTGTTGACTGATTTTTAAGCCAGGATTATTAAGTAATAGCCCAGTGAATAGTGGCAGCTGGGTCCAGTTTCAAGCCTTCACAAAACTTGTTTATTTTATTCAGGGTTGATCTGGTGAACCTCAGTTTAGGAGACAAGCACAATGATTAATGTATAATCGAGAAAAAATCCTACAATACCAGCATTTACCTAAAAACTCTTTTGCTTTTACGACTTAGTACTTGTTTATCGAACTGTAATAATTTCAGAATTAAATTCATTTGTGTTCTTTTCCAATAGAAAATCAAGTCTTCAGTAGAGATGAAGGACACGGCTTCCAGCAATGTCAAGATGACGTACTACTCTCACTGTCTCAACTCCAACGGACCCCTGGTGCAGACCAACAAGTGCGACGGACTCAAGGTAATCAAGCTATCAAAATTAGATAATGTTATATGTTGTAAATAAATAACTAAATTGGTTAAAAAACTAAATTTAATGATTATTTTACGAGAAATTGTTGAGACTCAAACAAAGCTGATGTTGTATGATTTTCTTTCTAATCATAAGTTACGGGATTGAAATTTGGGGAATCCCAGGACACTAAAAATTAGTTTTTAAAATGAAAAAGATACATCAAAATTATGACATTGTCATCAAAAATGAAATCCTGTAAATCCTTTTTTACAGAATTCAGCATTATGATTAGGGGTGTGCGAGAAGTGATTTTTTTAATCGAGTCGAGTAGTGCCAATTATTTTCGAGTTTCGAGTATTTCCGAGCGAGTATTTGCCATCAGTTGGTAGTTTAAAATAGTGTAATGGGATTTGGATACCACCCTAGATTTGATAATCTAAACATGGGTTTCTAACTAATACATGAGTAGCAGTACAAAGTTTTGGCCAGTACAATCAAACTGGATTACGTATTGACAAACAAAACACGGTTTGATATTCGTTTCCGGCCGATAAAACAGGGTCCGGTTGTCATTTGGCCAATTTCACCTGGCTTATAATCAATATTAAATGACGAAATCGTTAGTCACGGCCAAAATTATGCGGTCCAATCTCATTTTCGGCCGATTTTACATGATGCGATCGCCTTTTGCGGCCGTTACTACGCGTTTTGGCCGGTCGCAATCGTTCGCAGTCATCATTTTCGGCCGATTTTATGTGTTGTGATCGCCTTTTGCGGCCGTTACTATGCGTTTTGGTCGGTCGCAGTCGTGCGTGGTCATCATTTGCGGCCGATTTTACGTGATGCGATTGACTTTTGTGAGGCCGTTACTACGCGTTTTGGCCGGTCGCAATTGTTAGCGATCTTCCGGAAATCGGCGGGAAATACTCGCTCAAAACTTCGAATCGAGTTCGATTATTAAAATACTCGGCCAAAAACTCAAAGTTTCGAGAACTCGCACACCCCTAATTATGACAATACCCTCATTATATATTTACAGATGTCTAATTTTTGTTAACCCTCCAAGTGTCTTTAATAATGGTCTTAATGTTTGCCTATTTTTGGTGATATTGCAGTGTTTTATTCAAATAAATGTAAAAAACTCAAAAACACTCCAAACTGCATTATTGTATAGTTTTTATTATTCAGAAAATCATGGGCTTCAATATTATGTATATAACATTTCAAAAAAATTACTGTAGAAAAATTATGTGATGTTAAAATAAATCAAACAATTTTTAAGTTTGCGCTCCATCAAATTATAAACGTTTCTAGAATATACAATTTTCAAAATAGCCAATTTGTTTTAAATTTTATAAGGGTACTAAATATATAAATAAATAATCAGGTAAAGCAGCAAATAAAAAAGATTTAGATAATAATCTGGTGTTGCGTGCTATAGCAAGTGAACAAAATGGCCTTAGCGACGTTACAGTCGGAAGGATAATTTACCTCGATATCACTGCCGCCTATTTCTCTAGGAACATCAACCAACCATTCATCATCACTAAAATTTTCTTCTAAAGCCCCACTTATGTCAGTACTGTCCATTTTTACAAATAAAAACAACGAAAAACATCGCAAAACAACACTATTCCCGAAGTTAGGTTAATGACGCACAACAAACCTTCACACTTCAGCTGTCTGCTGAAGTACGATTGGCACGAACGTAAAAAACGTCTGCAGACAGACATCGGGAGAAAGCTTAGAATCTGCCGTAAACGGCGATACCAATTTCGATCCGGTCCATTAAGATTCAATGCGCCCCAGAGCCTGTTCCGTAAACGCTGTTTGACTGTCGACGCAGCGACAGTAAACACCCCAGCGGATGTGTTTTGTGTCGCTATAGCAACACGATAGGCAACTTAAAGAGTATAGTAAATTAAAATAAGTTTCAAACAGAATTTTTAAAAATTCTTCTACAAAAAGTACACTTACTCAGTGGATGAATTTTTTGGGGGAAGAATGAATTTAATTTTGAGTTCATTTCATTTTCATTTTTCATTTTCAGATCATTTTTTAATTTTCATTCTAGAGTTCATTATCATTTATTTTTAAAATGTTGTAATAGTTTACTTATTGTTAGATTATTTTGTAATAGTTTACTTATTGTTAGATTATTTTAGTCTTAGAAATTTGACAATGTGTCAATATGTCAATATTTGACTATATGTTCTGTGTTGGCCTTGTTAGCTATAGAAAAATAATTTACAGCAATAAGGATATTCTTATTCTTAACTATTGTTATTGCTGGGTTAGGAAACCCCAGCATTAGCTGCTAGGCACGTCTTCCACAAGCGGGGATTTTGCGCAGGTTACCGGAAGGATAGATAAAGCAGGAAAGCAAAGGGTAGGATGAGACAGGCAGCCAAATTGATCTTTCATAGGACCAACTCCCGTGCTCCTGTGACAGCTGTGATAAGGCTCAAACAGGCCTGCTCTCCAACTGGCCAACTCAACTGGCAGGGACCACACTCTCAGGTTGGGGCCCAGCCGCTGCAAAATGGAGGGACCAAAGGTGTAAGGGAAGCTTTTCATAATGGACAGCCAAAAGACTTAACCATACTTATTATTCCTAACTATTGAGAATGCCAAAAAACATGAATTGCGCACACCCCTAGTTAACAGATTTGTTCGTCATACCAGTACTTCATAGATTACTGATTGTTGGTCTTTGTCTTTTACAGGTCGGAGATGAGGTGAAGTTTGAGGTTCTGGTAGAAGTGAAGGCGTGCCCTGAGGACTCCAGCAAGTGGAAGGAGACTTTTGAAGTCTACCCAGTCGGGATCAACGAGAGTCTCACAGTCAATTTGGAAATGCTTTGTTCCTGTCCATGCGAACGCCCTGGAAACCCGGTAACTAATTTTTAGTAAAAATATCTGATTACATACCATTACTAATAAAAAACCATTATTAATAAGAACTAGCATTATTAAGACCTGTACCTAATAAGCTAGTATTATTTAATACAAATAATATTTTGAAAAACTTTTAATCAATAGTGTGTTAGTTTAGTGTATCGCCTATATTTAATAAATTTGTTTAACAATATGTGGTTCCAACGGGCATTTGAAATATCTAAATTAACATGTTTAACATTTGCATACTCTGTAGTCTGGGCCTTACAGATTTAATTCTTATTTGACATAGCCAGCTAAGAATCTAAGGTTTTTTAATTAAATTGAATTCATGTTGCCATGCCGGTTATATTTTTAAAACATGTTCATACTTTTTATATTGATTATTCTTATTAAATATAAAGTTTTAAACTTATAGTTGAGGATATATTACACTACTTGTTACTTCTATTACTTCTTACCAACTGAAAGAACTTAAGTAAGCCAACAGTAGTCACAAAACACAGAGCAAACAATCCAAATATTTTTACCCAAATTTTGTGTGACTATGGCTAGCAGACTCAATTGTGAGTTAAATAGGTATTCCTCTATTTACCAAGTATAAATTTGTTTTTCCCCATAATTCTATCTGATGATACATTTAATAGTTAATTCCCTTTGTATAAAAAGCAAACTATGGCTTTTGCACCTGAATGATTCAAGAGTGCTGGGAACTGACTGCGGACATGTTGTTTCGCAGGGCTACAAGGAGAAGGCAGAGGAGTGTTCCGGTGTGGGGACCTACACGTGTGGGATCTGTGAGTGCGACGTGTCTCACTTCGGCCGCACCTGCGAGTGCAGCAGTGACAACGTCAAGGGCAGTGATCAGGTAAAGTCTAGTCCTAGATGTGGTGCGAGCCTGTTTTAGACCAATACTATTAGTAGCAGTATACATTTTTTGTGAGTATAAGTGTTTTTGATCAATAAAACATGGTTTGGTAATCCTTTTTGGTCGATAAAACACAGTCTGGAAGCCATTTACCACTATTGTGTGTTATGGTGTGTTATCGTCACGTATAGTATGGCCAATATTACGTGGTCCAGTTGTCATTTGTAGCCGGTGTTATGCAGCTGATATCATTAAGGATGATGTTATGTGCTCCGGTTTTCATTTACTGACAATATTACGCGATCCAGTTATCATTTTTGGCTGATGTTATGTATCCTAAAGTTATTTACTGCCAATGTGAAGTGTTGTCATTTTGGCCGATACTTCATGATTTAGCTGTTTGTATTCTTTTGCACGGTTATTTTTTGAGTCTATTATTAATAAACTTAACCAAAAAACTTAATTTTTTCACTATTCACGAACCCCTATTTTCACACTAAACAAATTTCTTTTGGCTATTACAAGGTACCAGCACTGAACTTGCAAAGTCCTTCTACCAACTCACAGGTGCTTACCAACCAATACCCTAATTTCTGGGGGGGGGCTCACCAAGCAGCCCCCAGAAATAGAATTACCTAACTCTCTTTAGAATAAGTTTTTAAATTGAAATATACATTTAAATTAACCACTTCCATTAAGACATGATTATAAGACTTTTTTAAATTTCCTTGGCCCGTCCATATGTGTAGCTTAAATTGTCGTTTCATTGACAAATATATTTTATAATTAACTGTATGGGGGCTCTTATACAAACAGCTAATCTGGTTACTTAAGATTATGTTCTCATAAGGTGCCTTTTAAGATACAACTCATGACTATAGTTTGTAAATTTCATTCTACAAAATCTGTGCTTTACTGAATTTGTAATTGCCAACAAGTTTGGCCACTAGTTTACTAACTTGGTAAGTGGCATTTACAGTTTTACCATCACATTTAGCCTTAATTGATACGTACGAGGGCCATCCAAAAAGTAAAGAACGTTTTCTTACTGCACCTAGCGCAGCTCTCCCATCACCACGATTGCGTGTGTGGCAGTCCACTCACCTCCCCACCAAAGTATGAGCCGAGTCTCGTTGCTGTGCGGTCACACGTTTTATTTCTACAGCGATTTAAATTAGCGACGGTAACGAAAATCCCGCCAAATATGAGATACGCAGTGTTATTCTGTTTCTGAGTTAAAAAATGCCCAGACCTAGACCTTTGTTGAAAACACCAAAGAAATTGTATGGTGAAAGAGCAAAAAAACAAGATCTTAAATTGATGTAATGTGCTAAGATTTTAGCAGCTCTTTTCCTCAAATTTTCCTCAAGTCTTTCTTTCAAATCATCTTTAACGAGCAATGACCTGCCACGCCGATCCTCGTCGTTCACGATGGATTTTCTTTCACTAAACCGGTTGCATCATTGTTTCCCCTGAATATTCGACTTGAAGACTTGTTTGCACTTTCACGATAAACTTTCTTTGGTGTTTTTCTAAAAAAGTTATATATTCCCGAACATTTTTAAATTCAGAAACTGAATAATACTGCGTATTTCATATTTGGCGGGATTTTCGATTGCAGCCTCCATTTTGAATAGCTGTAGAAATAAGACAGGTGACCGCATAGCAACGAGACTCGGCTCATACTTTGGTGGGGAGGTGAGTGGACTGCCACACATGCAATGGCGGTGATAGGGGAGCTGTGCTAGGTGCAGTAAGCAAACGTTCTTTATTTTCTGGATAACCCTCGTATATTTCACTGTATTGGTCAATAGATAAGCACCACAGAAATGTTTATAACGTATTTCCCGTGATGACAGGACCTGACGGCTGGCTGTCGCCCGGACAACACCACCATGGTGGACTGCTCCGGCCGGGGCTCCTGTATATGCGGCCAGTGCTACTGCGACGCCAGGCAGAACGAGGGCGAGGTAGGTGATAGACAACCCCAGAATATAAGTGACTTTTCAGCCACATACAGATTAGGATTAGGCAATAATGTGTGATAGTGATCGTACTGTAGACTGTTTATGATGATGTAATTATTTATGCTAGCGAATTCACTCCCAAGTTAAACTTAATTGTTAATAATACTTAGGTTTTGAGGCACTACTTTCCTTTTCTCACTCCCCTGCCAATGTTTCCCCAGTATTGCCAATTGTAACCTTTTCTTTCAGAAAATCACTGGTCAGTTTTGCGAGTGCGACAACTTCTCGTGCGACCGCCACAACGGAGTGTTGTGTTCGGGGCCAGACCACGGGACGTGCGAGTGCGGCAAGTGCATCTGCAACCCGGGCTGGACGGGCAGTGCATGTGACTGTCGCGCAACCAACGACACCTGCATTCCTCCAGGTGGGCGATATCAACCACGACAGTTGTTGGGGAAAATTTTAGCTGTGCGATGGGACATTACACAACGTTAAAAAAGCTGCTATCTTATGTTAATTTGGGACTCTTAAGTGATTACATGTTTTTAAGGCTTTGAGGCAAAGAAGTTGAAGAATTTATGCTTGCTAAATTTGGAGAGGCATTCGCATAAAAAATAAGTTAAAAATCACGTGGTTTAATCAAATATGTATGTCTTTTTTAACACTCTAAGAGACAGTACTATATATATTAAGTTAGGTTTTGATAAGTCAAATATGGGAACCAGATTAATCAGTAGTTAGAAGAGAAAAGCTGAAATACAGTAGGTCAATCTTATGGAGCACATTTTTATCTGAAAGTATGCGCTGGATGTTCTTTGGTAATGTATTTTACCTTCAGAATTAAGAGTTATAATCATGCAAAAGCTAATATAATACCCCTGTCGCAGCAAACCTGCGTACTCAGCGAATTTCCAATGCACAATATATGTCTTAATACCATATAAAGCCGCATACCAAGTTTCATAAAAATTTATTCACAAATAAGCTATATATACTATTTGAATTATTCTCCATAAGTACGCAGGTTTGCTGCAACTAGGAACAAAAAATATGGGTTTTCATTTCAGTATCAATATTACTTAACTAGATGAAGTCACATACCTACCAAGTTTCATCAATACATTCATAAATAAGCGATATATACCATTTTGATTATTCTCTATTAGAATAACATGGGGGATGAGTATGCAGGTTTGATGCAACAAGGAACACAAAAACTGGGTTTTTATGCAAATATTAATATAACTCAACAAGGTGAAACCACATACCAAGTTTTATTAATTTATGTTCATAATTAAGGGGGACATTACATTTTACTTATTCTCCATTAGAATAACATGGGAGCTGAGAGTACGCAGGTTTGCTGCTACGGGAATTATCGGTAAAAATTGCTTTTTTTGTGCAATTAACAATAGACCACAACCAGATGAAGCCGTATACCAAGTTTCGTTAGTATACTTCCTTAAAAAATCAAGATATAATTTTGTTCTTCTACATAAGAATAGCATTGGACAATGTACTGTGTCTAGCACTTTCAATATCTCTGTAACAAATTGGTGTAGAGAAATTATCAAAACACCAAATTGTGTGTTTTTTAAAAGTGAATCCAATCGGAAAAACTAAAATTTGACTTTTAAAAATATTACATGTAAAAACTTCAAAAAACCCATTTTTGGGGTACAAAACCCCCTAAAATACCACTTTGGATGGGTCGATCTGTCTGGTTTTCGAACTTTCACAGGGTGTCTACCGGCCCGGAAAAGTCACGGATTTTAGTGAAGGGGCACGGATCTCACGGAAAAGTCCCGTATTTTTAATATCAAGCACGGATTTTTAATGTGAATATGACCAAACCAAACAGACAAATTAATTATCGTCATACTTGGTGGTAACGGACAGAAAAGCTTGTACAAATACGTTAATCCCAACTATTTTATTCGTATCCCCTTCTCTGACACTGTTCGGGGTCAGGGAACCACACGGGCTCATTACAGGGCATGAAATAGTCGTAGGTGATTATGGGCAGTTCAATTAATCTTGGCGAATCGATTCATATGAATCACTCGAATCAAATGAGTCGTATATTCAACCGACTCATTTGATTCACGTTTCCTGCTCACCGTAGAATGTCAAAAAGTCGGTTGTTATTCGATAGCTTGGCCTTCCGCTTATGCGCTCGCTGTATACCTTGATATGTGAACGAAACTATAATGGTTGTCAACTCAACTCTTTCAATAACTGAAATTGACTCACACTACTAATCGGCTCTTTCAAAAATTGAGTTGATTTGATTCGCCTTATGATTCATTCAATTTGAACCGTTCGTTCGCGAATCGCCCATCAACTTTGAGGCAAAATGAGTCACTGATTGTCTAAAATGGCGGTGCGGTGTTGTGTTGACTAAACAGTGTTTAGTATTTTTGTTTACCTTCTTTCGTACTTTTCCTCTCAATCAGTTTGTTGTTAACTATTAAATTGAAGTTTAGTGTTTTAAGTATTTTCCTTGGAATAAAATACCACAGGCCTAATGGGAAAGTGCCAATGTAATGGAGTGTGGATTGGTGAACATTATTGGAGGTTATGACTATGACTCGGGAAAGATTCTCATACAGCTAATAGGCTTTTTTATATAGTTCTACTATATACCTTGTATAGGCTTATGTATGTATCAAATATGAATAAATATAGATACGCTTTTAAATTAATTATGTTTCTGAAATTTTTTTACCAAAGCCTTTTTCTCAGTGCAGATAGGTTTTATATATATTGTTATTAATTAAAATAATATAATATTTATGGGAACCAAAACACACTATGTAGGCCAGTTTAAATCAGTTTTAACTGAACTAGCCTGCTGTCAGTTAAAAAAAATATTTTTCAGAGGGACTTGCATCACTGGAAGTTAATAGAAAAATGATAGTTGACTGACTTCTGTAGCCGTAAAGAAAACCATTTACAAAATAGTGACAATTTTTTTTTAATTTGTCATCCCTGAAAGTCCCTGAAAAGTCACAGATTTTCAAATTTGTAAACCAGTAGACACCATGTTACAGTCATAAATGTTGCTTTACTTGTTTGTACAAAATTTAATCAAAATCGGACCTTTTTTACTAGAGTTATTGCACCCACGGACATATATATATATATATATATATATATATATATATATATATATATATATGTCCGTGGGTGCAATAACTCTGTAATATATATACAGTTTCAAACTAATGGTGTTTTTTTGGGGTCTGGGGATCTCAAAACGAAAAGTTATCATGGTCCCGGGCCTAGGTCTTACCATGCCGACTACTGGAATACCTTCTTCCCTATAGGGGAAATTCGCTAAAAAGAAATTATTGTGTAATTTACATATATTATTTATTTTCATAAATAAATTATTAAAGAATATTTTGATTCCCTAAGGTAGTTTGAGTGTTAAGTTAAAAGTATAAGTTTACTTTGAAAACATATAATCACTTACTTCATTTTAACAGCCTGATAATTTCATAGGTGGAGGTGAGATATGCAGCGGTCACGGCACCTGTGAGTGTGGCGCCTGCAAGTGTAAGAGCGACCAGAACGGCCACTTCAGCGGACGCTACTGCGACAAGTGCCCCGTGAGTAGTGCAGTCGTAGTCTTAGCCAATAGGAATATTTGTATCAATTTTATTGGACTAACTGGATTTTGATTCAAGACTTTATTAATCACTCAATTACTTGTTTAACCCTTTCGCCGCCACATATTTTTATTGGTTGCATGTGGAAACCGCCAAGGCCATTTTTCACTCGAATTCAAGGTTTTGATTAACATGCTCTATCTCATGTTTCTTTTGGCACAAAGTAATAAATTTGTTTTTCTTTGATTAGTCATGAATTTTCCTTCAAATTAATATACAATTTATTAAGTTAAAAATTTTTTTTTATTTCCATACTTATAAAAAACATGTATCGCAATAGTAAAAAAAAACATTAAAATTAAATTCCTAAGTCAGCAGCCATACCATAAAAAATTATTTCTTATGAGTAAGTGTTAGATTTGTATTCTACATATATTTGTTAGTAAACTGGCAAAATTAGAAAGTCCTACCTTCAAAAATAAGCTCTCAGTGGTGCTTTTTTGAAAATTACTTCGAATCGTCCTTTCAGCGAGCACTTGCAAGTTCGCACACTCTTATCACCTTATCATTGTTTTTTCACATAACTAAGTTCTATTACTTTATACTTTATACCAAACAAAATAGAAATATATATCATAACACACATGGGATAAAACTTCATATTTACACACATATATATACACTTGAAAAGACACTTTTAACATTTGTGTTGTCCAAAACATACGGGATGCACCCCCTTCAGGCATCGAATGCAGATTGTCCTGGACTTCTTTCTCTTGCCTCCTGCAGCAATGCTTACAGGGCTGCATACACAACAGTTCCTTTCCTTCCTATCTGGAAGGGTTTCCATTCCAAAATTTCTTACTGGTACGCCATGCTGACCATCACCTCCTGCCAAATGAGCCGGAACGTCCCTCTGATCCAACCATTCTTTAGATAAACTTTGGATTATGGACAAAGTAAATTTCAATCTATTGAGATCTTGACCAGTATTATTTTCTTTATAAATTATGTAGAGGTTCAGTATTATCCTGGAAATAATGTTGAACACTACTTTTTTCCAGTACTTAACTGACCGTCGCTCATCCAGATAACAATAAAGCATTTGGTCTGAGTGGTCGATCCCCCCATATAGGAATTATATTGGTCAATAACTTCAGGTTTTTCCTTCATTAGTTGTTCATTATTTCTAATTTTGATTTTTTCAACAGAACTAGCAACAAATTTAGTTGATAATAAGAGTACAGGTTTCTTTTGTGATGCTTTTTCCCTGTAGGCAAGCATTAGCTTGTAATCTTTACGGTTGTAGACTTTTTGGCCAACCTCAAATTTTTCCTTCAGTGCATCCGGAATTCCTTTTCTATTCCTCCTCAAAGTACCTGTAATGAATGTATTTTGACTATAAAGGTAGTCAGCAAGAGGGATCGACATGAAGAAATTATCGACAAACAGCGAGTAGCCTTTGTTTAGGTACGGCCCTAATTGAAGAAGATGTGTAACAACTTTATAGGCGAGTCCGTGCTCAGGTCTCCCATCATCACTTTTACCCTTGTAACAAGTAAAACCTAAACAGTATTTAGTAACGCTGTCGCATAACATCCAGAGCTTGATTCCCCACCGATGATGGTGCTTATTCGGTAGATATTGGGTAAGCTTCTAACGACTTTTTGTACCAATCAGGCTCTCATCGATAGATATCTCTCTATGAGGAGTATAATGCCTTCTGAAAACTCTGTTGGCATGATTCACCAGAGGCTGAAATTTGGCTGTGGGGTCATAGTTAGGCTCTCCTGGTTTTGGTACATTGCGGTTATCAACGATGTGAAAAAACTGGAGTAACGCTTCAAATCGGTTGCGGCTGAACATTTTACGGAACCAAGGAGATGATAATGCCTAATCAGTAGACCAATATGACTCTATTGTTGGTTTCTTGGTAATGCCCATGTTAAGTATAGTAGCTATAAAAGCCTTCATTTCTACAACAGTTACTGGAGTCCATTTCCTGCACCTCGCATTTGGGGAGAGATTCTGACTGTGTGTCCTCAGATAGTTACACGCATAACGATTTGTCATCTCAACAAATGTTGTCAGTATATTCAGTGTAAAGAACATGTTGAAGTAGTCTATGGGGCTTGCATTAGAATCAGGGCAATGTTTAGGACCTGGTTCCTCAGCATAAATAAATGTATGCTCATAACCAGGATCTGAACCTTCCTCAACTGTATCCCAAATTATAGGCTCGGGAGGAGGCTGTTCTGGAGCTGCATTTGCCTCATTTACAGCTAGGCCTACCTCTAAGTTATTTTCATTATTTACAAGGGGCATAGGCCTATCATTTTCTGCATTATTAGTAACAGAATAACTGTTTTTCTTAGGCCTATCTCTGGGTCGCTTTGGAGGAAGAACAGTAGGCATAGGCTCTCTACTTGAAGTACTTGGTAGGTTAGCAAATTCTTCATCTGATGTGTGAACATCTGAAGAGGGAATGTAGTCGGGGTCATCATCGGTATTGTCTCCAAATAAAGAATAAAGAGAATCATCAGATTCGTTTTCATCAAAAGATGAAGGAGGTTCTGGGGACGACGATTCAATTTCATTGATGAAACCATCACTCAACTCGCCATCGTCTACTGCTATACCATCAGCAGTCAAAAACTCCAAAAGTGTATTTTCACTCACTGGTGATTTGTTTGGAGGACGTTTACTCATATTCAAACACAAAAACACCCGTAAAACACATTAAAAACTGTAGAGATACACTACGGATAACCTCGAACGACACTCGTATGTTTGTAAACACAGACGACGCGATGTCACTTTTTTCCAACAAACACCTACAAAAGTCGTAACTCAAAGTAAGGCAAAATGCGTTTCTACATGTAGCCCTATCCATGACGATTCGTCTAATATGTTGTTTGTGGCATTTGGACCTTCTACTAGCCAGTAAATACATATATGTCAAGCGTCCAATATATTGGACAATGGCGTGTTTCGCAAAACTGCCGCGGTCCGATATATCGGACCGTGGCGGCGAAAGGGTTAAAAGCGATTGATATTGTGCATGTACTTGCTGATTTGAGAATATTAACTGTTTTTGGTAAATACATTTTTGGAACAATAATGACCGCTGAAAGTAGACTCTTAACAATTAAAATCAGCCCACAGCACCAATACTAAAAATAAATAAACAGGCTATATATATATATATATATATATATATATATATATATATATATTGCTTGATCGATTGACTTCAAGGCAAATGTGTGAATAATGAGTAGAAGATGGGTTTATAAATTTTTTTAAATTTTAAAATAATCATCCTTTATTTTATTGGATAAAACTCCTTACTGTCCATTTCAGTTGTTCCACTCAAACAACAACCCATACTTATTCTGTAAACTGAATAATAGCGTCGGGCATCTCACTAGCCTAACGGTTAGTGTCTTGGACATCAGTTCAAGGGGTCACCGGTTCAAATCCTGGGGTGTCCACAAAGACGTTTTGAGGGGTTTGGACCGCTTTCCCTTAAAGCCATAGTGTGTTGTCATAACAAAAATACAAACAAATCACATTCGGTTTCTAAAGATCCAGTATCCACTTGACTCGGCTTACTAGCTGTTTACCCTTGTGTGCCATGGTGCTATAAGAGTGTTTGTCCCACAGACCTGCCCCGGGCGGTGTGAGGAGTTCAAGCACTGTGTCCAGTGCCAGGTGTACAAGACGGGGCCTCTCACCGAGGAAGAGTGCGCCAAAAACTGCACCTTTGTGCCCAACGTCGTCGATGTTGTGGAAGGTAAGACGTGCCTCCTGGTGTGGTAACTGCTAGGCCTACGTCAGGGTTTCTACGGTCAGTGGAGGTCAGGGAACCCAGAGATAAAGCTGATTTTGTTATGTCTCGACCCCACAAACTAAAGATATAAAAATAAATTTTGAGCTTATAGACAATATTGATTACTATTCCACGTTACTTCACAAAATACATTTTGTGATCTTTGTTAAGGCTCAAAATAGCTTATGATGGGCATTATCACAACAAGAATAACTTCATGTGAGGCATCTGTATATTAATGCGCTAGGGGTTTTTTCTTCACATTCATAACTCGATAATGGCTAGACGGATTTTAACGTTTGAAGTGTCAAATTAAAGGCATTTTTACATAGATGTGGCAATACGTCTCAGAATTTGAAGAAAGGGCATCATTTAAATATAGTCGAGGGCTGAATTTTCAGAACAGTAGCACTATCCGATGGCGGAAGTCTAATCTACGTGTTGATTGAAAGTACGTTATCATCCGTTTTAATAGGTACCAGATGTTTCGTTATGTTTGTTTACAAATGAAGTAACCCATACAAACTTACTCGGAGTCGAGCAACAGACAACTAGTCATATAAAATGTACATGACAATTTGGTGCTTTTATTATTTCATCTGATCCCTGATAATGAAAAAACTGAGGGGATGCTTAGCTCCAGGTTGTACAAAATCTGTTGTAGCAGTATTTTTTTAGGTGTAGCCCCAATGGTTGGCTGATGAGCTAAGGATTTCTAAGTAGTTTATTCCTAACATCTTGTAATCCCTAATTATTGAGTTTTTATTGAGATTAATTAATTTAATTTTGTTTTACTAAAACCACTGAACCAATTCTGCTGAAATTTTGCACAAATGTAGTCTATTTACCGAGGAGTCTCATAGGCCTATCGCCGTTTAGAAATGTCCTCAGGGCTCTGCCCCACGGGACTTCCAAGATCCCATGTTATTCTTATGGAGGTGAGTTTTATTTGGTTTTTGTCACATGTGTATTTTCCTAATTCAATTCATTTAAATAAACAGTTTTTATAAGTATCATATAACTACAGACTGTCATTTCAGTTTAAAATTCTTCTACTCTGAATTTTCACCCCGTTGCGAAGCACGGGCATAGTAGCACGGGAGATCGCACACAGCACGCTGACGTGAGGGAAGTGAATTTCCGCATTAAACCCTTTAAACAAATCTAATAAAGGGTTTAAAACAACACTGGTAACATTTTTTGGAAAATTGAAAAATGTTATTTTTTGGCTTTTCTGATGCTCCTTGTTATAGTCAAATTGACTATTTGGATGACAATGTTGTACATTATCAGGTTAGGACGAGGTATAGTCACGATAACTAGTTGGTATGGGGTATTGAGGGCGATAAAACTACATCAAGATATAGAAAACAGCCTTTTCCAGTGTAAAATCCCCATAAGACAACGTACTGTGTAAAGACAATCAACACTTTCTTTAAGACAACGTACTGTGTAAAGACAATCAACACTTTCTTTAAGACAACGTACTGTGTAAAGACAATCAACACTTTCTTTAATAACTCGGTAAATACTTGTGCTAAATTGATGAGGGAGGACTCACAATTTTTGGCATTTTACGTACAATAATTTAATATGCATTAATGTTACATTCGGGGCTTTTCTGCCCCTTTTTGGGCCCAAAAACTCAAAATTTGAAAAATTAAAATCCCAAAAAAAGGGGTTAGAGTTGTCCTATTGTTGGGGTTAGAGTTGTCCCAACGAACTTGTCCAACGTTTACAGGAGGGAAGGTTTCTACCAAATTAAAATAAATCGGACAAAAATTGCGACCGCTAGAGTGCGAACACATATATATAAAGTTTGTAGCGACCCCCCCAAAATGCTAGTCACACGTTAGGAACTTCTGTGGTAGTCCCGGGCTTAAGTTTTACCGTGCGGGTCATGCTAGTAGTTCACTTTTCCATAGGAAATTCACTAATGATTGTGCACACAACCTTTATAAAGCAAAAATGCTAAAACTTATTTCAAATTTTGGGTCAGGGGAGTTTTACAGAAGGGTCAGGGAAATAGAAAATTGAAATTCTGTAGAAACCCTGTACTTGTTTCTAGGGGTGGGCGAGTAGTGTTTTTTAAATCGAGTCGAGCATTGAACCAATCTTCTCGAGTATCGAGTCTAGTTGTTCTTTAAAAAGTAAAAAATACCCCCGTTGCAGCACACTTGCATACTCAGCGAATTTACAATGCACATATATATACATACATATATATATACTATATACAGCCACTTACGAAGTTTCATAGATACATATTAAAAAATTAAATACATATTAAATTTTAATTTTTCTCCATAAGAATAACATGGGGATTGAGTACTCAGGTTTGCTGCAGCAAGGAACAGAAAATATCAAGTTTTAATGCAAATATCAACAGACCACAACCAGGTGAAGCCACATACCAAGTTTCATCCGTATCCATTTATAAATAAGCAATTTATACAATTTTAATTATTCTCCATAAGAATAACATGGGGGCTGAGGACGCAGGTTTGCTGCAACAAGGATCAAAGAAATGGGTTTTTATGCAATTATGAATATAACTCAACCAAGTGAAGCTACAAACCAAGTTTTATTAATTTATGTTCCAAATTAAGGGAGTCATTACATTTTACTTATTCTCCAAATGGGGGCTGAGTACGCAGGTATGCTGCTACGGGAATAACCAACAAAAAATCATTTTTTTGTGCAAATATCAATATACCAGTGCTACGTGAAGCCACATACCAAGTTCCATCAACATACATTCACAAATAATCAAGATATCAAATTTTATTTATTCTCCATAAGGATAACATTGGACAACGTACTGTGTTTAGCACTTCGAATATCTCAGCATCGGTTGGGCGTAGAATCACAATTTAAACACCAAAATGATTGTTTTGTGGAACTGAACAGATTTATAAAAGCAAATGTGAAGTTTAAATTAAAATAAACTGAGGAATGCCAAAAACCTTTTTCCCATAAGATTAACATGGGAGATTTTATAAGTAGGTTTTTTTGGATTTTATCCGCAACCACTTAACCTAGGTTAATAATTCAAAATACTATATTATTTGTTTTTTTAAGCTCTATAACATGGTCAAAACCAAAATTAAGTTTTTAAAAAATTGTAGGGTGAAAAAAGCAAAAACTGATTTTTGGAAAATTTAAAACCCCCATAAACCCCTCTTCCCATGGTCAGATTTTTCTGGTTTTTGAACTTAAAGTCATGAATGTCATTTTACACATTTGAGCCAAATTTCATCGAAATCGGAAGGTTTTTTACTCAAGTTATCGCATTCACGGACACATATATATATATATATATATATATATATATATACATATATATAAATTTGAACGAATAGTGTTTTTGTCATCTGGGGACCTCAAAACAAAAAATTATCATGGTCTCGGACTTGAGTCTTACCATGAGACCTATGGTAATAGCTTCTTCCCTATAGGGGAAATTCGCTAAAACCGTTTGACAACTGTTTAACGGTCAGATAATGGTTTATTATTTCTCCGCTACTGAATAAGGCAACCTTCTGACAGAACTTGCGAAAGATATAAGCAACAAATAGTGTAAGACTATTCGTACTAGTTTTTATTGCAGCAGCCATCACCAGATGACACCAAGTGGTGTCAAGATTCAAGGCCAGTAAATATGGCTTAACTCACACCGATTGTTGCATATTTCATGAACCAGTTCTGTATGTAGGTCACATATTCAGCTCAACTATAGTTGTCAACGAGAGACAACTAACTATAGTTGTTACTATTTTTTTAGGTGTTAGGGTATTTTGTTTCACAGTTTAAAAGTAAAAATAATTTCAGACCGTGAAGACCTGGATGAGAACTACTGCACATATTACGATGAAGATGACTGCCGATTCGCTTATGTTTATTCGTACGATGAGAAGGGAAAAGAGATCATCACAGCTCAGAAGGAGAGGGAGTGTCCTCCACAAGTCTATGTTTTAGGTGAGTAACTTCCGGCTGGCTAATGGTTCAGAACAACATTTATTGCAATTTATAAATTGTTGATTCACAAAATAACACACCTAATCATATATTTTTCAACACATTTGGAAAACTTGGCCAGTTTTTCAAGCTGTTCTATCTGGTCGATTTGCATGGTCCTTTTTTAATGAGAGTTATTTAAGCCTAATTTTGTCATCACATATCAAAACTATTATCTTCTGGGGGCGCCATGTTGGTCTCCAAAGTTCACATGTTATTATGGAGAGTATTTACATATTTTAAAAAATCCCTGCTTTTTGTTCACTCACCTCCCGAAATTAATACTTGACCTATTTTGATGATTCTTTTTTTATTTAAAAGATAATTTCAAGTTCTAAGTTACTGTCGAGCCAGAATTTCGATTTAGGCCCCAGGGCTCTGCCCCACGGGACTTAAAAGTTCCCATATTATTCTATGAAGTAGAGTTTTATTTGGTTTATGTCACATGTGATTTTTCTTAATTCAGTAAACAGCTGTTATAAGGATTATATTTCTTTGCGGGGGATCAGCTCGTTTTATTTTGAATACGATTACTTGATTATATGTTCTTTAGGTTTACCTCTGAATATAGCACATTTACAACTTTGGTTCCTGGGTTGTTTGGAATTAAATTTTATGTAAAAGCAGATTTTCTGTGGGGGATTTCTTGTGCTCCAAAAATATTTTTAATATGTATAATATTTAATGTACAAACTAAAGCAATAAACAAAATAATATGTGAAAAGTTAATCGTCTAAAGTAAGGTTTACCATTTGGAGTCAAGTATAATAATATTTAGTAATATTTCTCCAACACCAAATTATTGTTAATGATTTATCTAATTTAACTTGTACTTTTTCTTTATAAAAAGCCATAATTATGTTTTCTTCGAAAATCTAAGGAAGTGTATCAGTCAACCCTGAATCTGTGTTTTGTTAAGAATATCTTCACTTTACCAATTAAACTAGGCCAATCTTGACAGACAACATGATATTGTTATTGTTTGCAGAGGCCTGCCTCAGGCCATGTTTAATGTCTTTATAATTTACCATTCGAAGAGTTGTAGTTTAAGTTTCCAGTTTTCTGTTGTAAGAAAAAACTTGTTTATTCATTTACTATTAATATATGTTCATTTCGAGTGGTAACTATTTTGTTTTTTACTTTTGTTTGTAATTCAAACCAGAATTATATTTTGTAGAATACAACATTTGTATACCAACTACCACATAAAATACCTTTAATGGCACCAAGTATTGCGTGTTTTTTTTTGTGGAACAAAGTAATGAATTACTAAGTGAATTGATCCTAAATAGTACAGAATTCAGATCCTATTGTACTCCAATTATAATAGAGACCTTCTTTTTTATACCACTGAGGGGTAGAAGAACAACTGTAGAAGGTCATCTTTGCTTCAGTGACACCAGCACTCCCTGTTATAACTATTTAAATCTTAATTTAATTTATTTTGCTTTTTGATACCTACTACTCTCTCTTTATTCACAGTTCTTGAATAAAGTCCTCTGATTCTAATGTCAGTGTTGCCACTTGCAGGGATTGTTCTGGGAGTGATAGGGGCGATCGTGTTGATCGGGTTGGCACTGCTGCTGCTGTGGAAGCTGGTCACCACCGTCCATGACCGGAGAGAGTTTGCCAAGTTTGAAAAGGAGAGATCCACGGCCAAGTGGGATACGGTGAGTTTAACCAAAAATATCTGTTTATTTCACTAATTTTAATTGGTGATCTCCGTTTTATTAGCTTGTTTTGACATCACATTGGGGAATTGCAAAATATGATATTTTGGTAGGGAGTGTGGGGTCTTTAGTTTCCCTTAACCTCAAATTTATGGACATAATTTTAATTTTTTACAACTCACATTTGACTATTCATAAGGTGATTTTATTTAGGGGTGTGTGAGTAGGGATTTTTTGGATTGAGTCGAGTCGAGTAGTGCCAACTATTTTCATGTTTTGTGTATTTTCGAGCGAGTATTTGCCGTCAGCAATATCGTTGTTGGTATGGTAGTTTTAAATAGTGTAGTGGGGTTTGGATAACATTTCAGATTTGATAGTCTAAACATGGTTTCTAACTAATATAGGTAGAACTTTTTTGGCCAGTACAATCAATCTGGATTATGTGTTGACAAACAAAACATGGTTTGACCGTAATTTTCGGCCAATAAAACACGGCCCGGTTGCCATTTGCCCATTATAACTTGGTCCTGACATCGTTTATAGTTAATATTAATCGTTATTTAAGGCCGATATTGTGTTTTCCATCGTCTTTTACAGCCTATATTACAAGGTCATCTTTGGCCGACATGTGTCGCGTCACCAATTTCGGCCGATAGTAAATGTCATAGGCGCCAATTTTTACCGATATTATCTTTACCGTTGTTATTTTCTGCCGTTATTATTATGTTTTCTGTTGTCATTTACACGCCTGTACAAGGTGTGATCGCCTTTTGTGGCTGTTACTATGCCGTTTGGCAGGTTGCGATCTTTAACGTCTGGAGATCAACAGGGAAATACTCGCTTGAACTTTCGAGTGTTTTTCAAAACTGAGTCGAATAATAAAATACTCAGCCAAAATACTCAAACTTTCAAGTACTCGTACTCCCCTAATTTTATTATAGGGCCTAAATTATCTTTTTAATTTTTTAATTGTTGTCATTACCTAAACAGTGGATGACTTGTATTAATACAGATTTTCATATCTGTGCTGCAAAATAATATATTAAGGGGCCAAAAGGTGTTAGAGACCTTGTTATTAGTCATTCAAGTTAAAAACTGCAAGTGCAATATTTCCCAACTTTCCATGTTTTTATTTTCTTACAGCTAAACAATTTTCAAATGAACAAAAAGTAACTAACCTTTAGAATGTTTTTTCCTGTTTTTAGTGTGAGGTTTAACATTTTCTATGGAGGGGGTGAGAATCTCACTTTAAATGCAGCTGGTGGCAAGTATTGACATAGCTTTTTGATCCGATTAATAAAAGGTTATGATGAGAAGAAGGAATCAGCTTAATAAATCAACAGAAAATATAGTAAAAATGTTTTATCGCGCACAAAATGTAAAATGTCCCCACCTTGAGAGGTAAGTAATGAGCTTTATGCAGACCAGGGAAGTAATGACTCATAGCCTTACGATTATACTCCCTAGGGAGGTAATAACACATAACGTTTTACGATTAAACTCCCGGCAGAGCTCAATCAGCAGTTGCATTTACAACAATCAAAGTTTTCACTACATACATTTAGCATCAGATTTTTTTCCAATCTTGCTTGTTAGTAATAAAACTTCATAATTCAACTAAACTACTATTTTATTTATATTTACATTGCCTATATTGTGGGGTGAGTGGGCGATAAAATAGTGTACGTGCCTCGGGTAGTAAGAGCCATAACGCCTTGGGGCATTTAACGCAATCGTGCTTTCAGGCATCACCCTCAGCTGTAAATGACGCTCTTACTACCCTAGGTGCGTAAATAACTATTAACCCTTTGCGGTCTCAAAGGTATTTTAGGAAAGTTCCTCTCAACTCGAATGGCCAGCACTGCTGAACGCGGCCATGTTCTATGTCAGCTCGTTGTCGTTTTTACAAGTACAATCCTCTCAGGTCGTACGGCCAGCAGTGCTGGACAATACTGATTTCCTCTTCAGCTCGTCCGGCCAGCATAGGTGGCCAGTGTACGCAATTTATTTGAAATAGTTTAGTATTCCTCCGGCAGGTTTCACCACTAAACAGAGAGCATACACCGATACAAAACACATTAAAATTTCAGCCTGCAAGGTTTTCAGCACTGTATAATGCCATTTTCGCTGTAAAATAACGTCATCTGTCAGTATGTTGTTCTTACTGAAACTGTGATGTTTGTTTACTTTTGTCAGCATGAAAGATTTAGTACCTTGGGGGCCGAGCTTTTCTCGGGGGAAGGCCAGTCAGATTGTTTAGATGACTTGGAGTAATATCTCACCACTTCCCCTCACAGTTCCCTGATTGATTATGAACAGCTGTTACAATTCTTTTGTTTTGATTTGAAACTCCATAAGCCCAATATTAATTTTTTTAACTTTTCATTTTAGTTTTTTTACATTATTTGATTTTTTATGGGAAAGAGGCCTGTCAAGAACTTATTTTTTTCCCAGAAATTAGTTATTTCCAACATTTGAAGGAAATCGTTTGAGCCGTTTTTGAGATCAGTGTCGCAAGCAAGCAAGCAATCAAGCAAATATACAAGCAAACCTTACTCATAATAGAGTATAGAATTATTGTGTAAAATCAACCGGGACTTTGTGCTGGACTGTGTTTTGAAAAATATCATACAGTGAAGGAAGGACTTTAAGGCCGTTTCATAAGGAAAAGGCAATTGTAAAAAGTATCTCTAGTAACAGTAATTATTTTGTCCATTTTTAACATTTCATATTTTATTATGTTTTATGGTACTTAGCAAACTTTAATTTTCATTGTTTTTGTCATTTTATTAGCTTTCAATAAAACCTAACAATATTGGACTTAAAATTAATTTTGGGTTTTTAATGTGTAAAACCTTAGACCTTATCACATTTACAGATCAAAACAAAAAACTTGATACAAGCTGGCGTAGCAGGGATGGCAGAATGTTGGCCGACCTGACAGAGAAACCGTCATGGCCAGCAGTGCTGGCCGTACGACCTGAGAGGCACGGCGCTGCAAAAACAATGACGAGCTAACTCAGAAACAGCTGTGGCCAGCACTGCTGGCCAATCGAGCGCAAAGGGTTAAATGCTTGTTTTTTTCAGATTTTTTTAAACTCTTACAAATATAATATCATCATGATTATATCGGTTATAGATGTTGATCGCTTCGTTGTACATCGATCAAAATTTTGAATAGATTAAAGTTATTTGACTGGATTGCGTCTATGGTTAAACATTTCTGATGTTTAATTTCCAGGGGGAGAACCCGATCTACAAACAGGCCACGATGACCTTCAAGAACCCCACATACGCTGGGAAATGATCTCCGTCCAGTGCCATTGCTTCGTTCTATCCTGTGTTCATTTTAAACTAGAACGATCGTGTAGTTTACACTTTGTCCGTTGATTTTGTGAAACATTTTTTACTTTCCCAAAAGAATTGAATGCTATCATGTCTACTTTTTGTGTTAGTCACAGAAGTCAGGTAAGACTTCTAAATAGAAGTCCAAGTGGTTTATCTGACCTTTAGCATGAACATTTATATCACAATAGTGAACCCTGGAATTCAAGAAATGTTCCACAAAATCATTTTCAATACTTTGCGTTTGAGATACCGTGGGTGTGACGGTTGGTCTGTCTCTTGTTAGTTAGCATAGTGAAGAGTAGATTTATTGCAAAACTACATAAGGATTAACCAGCTCCAGTGTATGTCACTCAGTAAATTTAGCAATAACCATTTTTGAATTTTAGATTCTTTTTAAAAACAGTGGCATTATTAATTAGGAAGCACACTTTGTTATTAACAATAATCCTGTAAAAGTCCTAGGACCAACAACCACTGAATTTAATTCTTTTAAGGAGAGTATTTGGTTAGTATTACGATAACTAACAAGATATAAAGAAAAATTGTTCAACAAAATCGTAAATGAATAAAAAAGTGGATTTTATTCTTAACCTAAACACCCTAACTTAAACCTCTAATTGTATTTAATATTTGAAATTGGCAATGTGCTATATCCTAACTGATATTTTCAGTAGTTTTGAGTCAATTATTAATTTGTACATAACACTGTAACATATTTTTAAGCGTAGTTAATTAATTGTTATCTTTAATTTACATGTATTTATTTAAGATTATATTAAGATATGTAACCGACTTGCTATTTATGAAGGCTTTTTAAAAGCCTGCCTCAGTCATTTTAGTCTTAGTTGTAAATAATCGCCTTCATTAATCGTCTTCACGCCTGCTACTAGAGAATGTTTATTTTGTTGATTGTTAGACTGTGCTTCATGTGAGATTGTTTAATTTATTTTCTTTGTAGCATTGTGAATTTTAACGTACTTACATTTTTTTACTTAATTATACTAATTCGTACAAATATGTTTAAATTCGTTTGCACTGAATATTAACTTGAATAATGTCAATAGAATATTTGCATTTTAAAATAAGAGCTTCCTTGGCAAGTATAACCTAGAAAATGGTCTTCCACAAGTACAAGCAACTAGTTAAAAAGACTATATTATTTTAATCATAAAACTGTCCGATTGCCTTAAGGATTGCCTTTTACAATTTTAGATGTGTAATTTTGGACCTAGATTATATAATATTGTTAGGAAGCATTTAATAGTACTTACAATGCCAACTTGCCTAATATTGTTGAAGAAATATAGAAACTTCTTTTTTATTAGTTTATAAGAGATAATTTACAAAACATTTTCATTGCTCTATTTAAAAACTCTGTTGACAAGAATATGTTTGTTAAAATGTTGGCTGTTTTATTTTTATCATTAACACTTTTGATGTACGTTAACCAAAAGTAAGGATGATTTTATCCTAAAATTTAAATGTTATTCTAATAGTTTTGAGATGGACATTTAGTTTTTGTCAGTTTGTATTATATAATTTTACAGATGTATGATTTCTAGTTATTTATTGCAAGATTATTATTTTCATACAAATTTTATATTATTGTTTTTATATAAATTATTATTTTTGAAGATTTTTACCTACTGTGAACACAAATTTATATTCTAAAGGACGAGTGTTGCATGATTGTTTAAGTAAGTTTTTATATTAATTTTTAAATATACATGTACTACTTTGAACCCAGATTCATCTTTTGAAGATTATGATTATTTATCTTATACAATTTGAAGTCTGACTAGATAGATTTCTTCCCCATCTGGTTTCTATTGTAAATATGTTCAGTTATATTTAGTTTGGTTGTATTAATCTGAAAATAACAAAATTTAAGTGTTGATTGGTTTTTATTTACCTGGCCAACCTCGAGACTTTAGTCAATTGAGAATCAGTTGTAATAGTGGTAATTTAAGGTTGCTCTCAGCAGTGGCAGCTGCAGAACAGATTTTTGGAGGAGAATGGAGCATTGACTGCCGGAGAATCTGGGAGGTATTGAACACCCCACAATCCAAAACAGAGGGAGGGGGTCCTGCCTAGTAAATCTTGTAGAAATAATTTGTCTAAAATGCAATTTAGGCTAGTTATAACAAGAACAATTTTAATCATTATCAAGGTGCAATATAGGATAAAAGCATATTATAACAAACTAGCTGACGTACCCGTTCTTCGCACAGGGGTTTTCTTTACCCGTTCTTTAGTCAATGCAATTTGCATTTTAGTTAGCTTGAAACAGCTGTTCTTGCTTCCGTTCTTTAAGCAGTCAAATGGAAGTGTCCTCAGCTGTTCGCATTACAGTATCTGAATGTTTACTTTCTTCTGAGATGTAAACATTGAAACTTAGGACGTTCACGGGGCGTAGCCTGAGGGGATTTTAAGGAAGTGAATAGGCCTATATGTATGTCATGGGTTCAAGATCTATCTTTGTGTAAAATTTCAGCCCAGTCGGTTCAGTAGTTTTTGCGTTCACCTGGAACATCAGACAGACAGACAGAACCACCTCTTCTTTATAATATTAAAGATAACATGTTGAGTTACACAACACATTTTTGTGGAAAATTAAAGAAAGAGGAGATTTATTTTGTAAATTCCCCGGAGCTATATTTTTATCCTTAAATGCCGGTAATCTCAGGAGAAATCCGGACAGAAACCACCTCTTCTTTAAAAATATTATAGATAATCCAAATTGAGTTAAATATTTGTTTAAACTGAGGGCATAAGAACTGAGTAACATTGTAGCTTCAAAGTGGTAAAGTTGTTAACACGTTAGCTGCCACGTTGGTCCGATCGGACCTAAACATGGGGTACGTTTCGAGTGACAATTAGGTCCGTTCGGACCTCAGAAGTTACAAATGCAAGGTTTTACTAAACTGGTTTAAATTAGTAACCAGAGCGACCTAGCGGCAAAACATTGAACTTCCAGCATACGAGATAGACCACGCCTACTGGCCGTTCATTGGTTTGGTCCGTTAATTCAACCAGGGCTGCAAACTGTCCACTCAAAATAGAAGAAAATATTTACAATTTATTAGGTTCGTTCGGACCTAATGAGTAATTATCAAAATATAAGGAATGGTGTGTAAATACTAAACACTGCAGTTATAAGTAATAATGTTATAAATGGTTTTTTGATTATAAAATTATAAAAACAGAGTATATAATTACTGGCTTAATATACATTATGAGTTAAGAATATTTAAACATACTTGTAATAGGTGAAAGTACAAAAAATTGTAAAAAAGAGAAATACATTACATATTTGAAATAAAAGAAATATAAATAATTGCAAATAAAAAAAGATTATACATAGCTAATTGGAAGGAATATTGCCTTATTTATAAAATTGATGAACAAGTCAAAGTTCCTCATATGTTCGTAACAATACTTGTGTAGATCTTCCCAAATTGATTGCAAATAAATTTCAGGATGTCTAGCAGATGAAAAAGTTGGGAAAGTAGGGAATTTGAATATAAATTAATAAAATGTCAGGAAAGGAGGAAATCAACATTAAAAATTTTGAATAGTCGGGAAAATTAATAAAACTTTAAAACAGTGACTAGTAGACCCGTGCGTAATTCCGCTCTGCGAACCAAATCTTGTCAGCTGATCAGATGTTTTTTTGTTTACATTTTCGCTCCTGTCAAAACAATCTATTCCCTATATTTATCTTTCGTATTATTCAAATTTCCGATAAGCGGTACATTTTTATACCGTGGGTCTATTTTTCATCAATCGCCGGCACGATAAGCTTTAATACCCCCGTCGCAGCAAACCTGCGTACTCAGCGAATTTCCAATGCATAATATATGTCTTAATACCACATAAAGCCACATACCATGTTTCATACAAATATATTCCAATATAAGCGATTTTAATTATTCTCTATAAGAATAACACTGGTAATGAGTACGTAGGTTTGCTGAAACAAGGAACACAAACGATTGGTTATTATGCAAATATAAATAGAATTTAACTAGGCAAAGTCACATACCAAGTTTCATCAATATTCAATCATGAATAAGCGCTATACAGCATTTTAGTTATTCTCCATAAGAATATCATGGGGGCTGAGTAAGCAGGTTTGCTGTAACAAGGAACCAAAAAATGGGTTTTTATGCAATTGTCAACATAACCTAACCAAGTGAAGCTACATACCAAGTTTTATTAATTTATGTTCATAATTAAGGGAGTCATTACATTTTACTTATTATCCATAAGAATAACATGGGGGCTGAGTACGCAGGTTTGCTGCTACGGGAATAATCAACAAAAACTCAATTTTTTGTGCAAATATCAATATAACAGTACTACGTGAAGCCACATACCAAGTTTCATCATTATACATTCATAAATAATCGAGATATCAAATTTTATTTATTCTCCCTAAGGATAACATTGGACAACGTACTGTATTTAGCACATTGAATATCTCTGCAAGGTTGGTCGTAGAATTACAATTTAAACACCAAAATGATTGTTTTGTTGAACTGAACAGATTGGTAAAAGCAAATGTGAATTTTACATTAAAATAAACTGAGGAAAAGCAAAAAACCTTTTCCCCATAAGATTAACATGGGAGATTTTATGAGCAGGTTTTTTTGGATTTTCTCCGCAACCACTTAACCTAGGTTAATAATTAAAAATACCATATTTGTTTTTTTAAGCTCTATAACATGGTCAAAACCAAAATTAAGTTTTTTTAAATTTTTAGGGAGAAAAATGGAAAAAACTGATTTTTGGAAAATTTAAAACCCCCATAAACCCCTCTTCCCATGGTCGGATTTTTCTAGTTTTCGAACTTAGTCATGAATGTCATTTTACACATTTGAGCCAAATTTCTTCAAAATCAGGCGTTTTTTACTCAAGTTATCGCATTCACGGACACATATATATATATATATATATATAAATTTGAACGAATAGTGTTTTTGGCATCTGGGGACCTCAAAACAAATAGTTATCATGGTCTCGGGCTTAAGTCTTACCATGAGATCTAAGGTAATAGCTTCTTCCCTATAGGGGAAATTCGCCAAAATGAGGGGTTGATAAAGGAATAACGAAGATCTCGCGGACTGACAGAAAAACAGGCTAGAGCAATAATATATAAGATTGTATTATTCGTATCTCTTGATCGGAACGTCACACAACTTTGATTGACATTTTATTTAATTTGTGATAGACGACAAAAATGAGCCATCATTTGTCTTTTTCCGACCATTAGTTTGTTTTAGCATTTTGTTGTGGGACGTCTCTTATCTCTTGAATAAATTACATCAACCCTCGACCGGATTCAAAACAATAGACTAGCCATCAAGAATGAGACAAAAATTTATAGGATCCCTCATCGACTGACTTTTGAAGTAAACACAGTTAGTAGTCTAATGTAACCGTGAGACCATCAAAATTATTTGGATATTTAAAACTGGATTATACCATAGATTAAACATACGCTGTAGTCTATTATTTGACTTGACCACGGTTATGGAGTTATATTTTATTGTAAATCGCTTATGCAACCCTGTTGCTGATTTGTTATCTAAGGAAAAAGTAATTATATTTACAATAATTGGCGTAAAGTACCTTCGGTCCTTACGGACCTAAGTGCAAAAATACAAGGAAAAAACACTGTAAATCTGCATTTTGGTCCGAACGGACCTAAGACTTTTTAATGATTATTTAAATATAATTTCTGTTGAAATGGTAAATATGGACTTTATTTTAAATGTTTTTGAAAATATTTTGGGAATTAGTCCATTAGTTCCGTGTGGCAGTATGGGGGGAATGTGGTATTTTGGGCTCGGCAGCTAACGTGTTAAATAAATAATACACCCGTCGCAGCAAACCTGCATACTCAGCGAATTTCCAATGAATATCTAGTGGCACGGTCGTGTCACGTCGCCAAGTCCACCACACGACCCGTGCTATACTAACACGAAGCAGAATGAGACGATTTTTCACTTCTCAAATTAGCGTATTACAGCCTTAAGTGAATCTGGCAGTGCATTTATATGCTAAACCCCTTCAATAAACACGAAAAATCACAACAGTTGGTTTAAGAAAAGTCTGAGAAGCGAGAAATTAACGTATAAAAGTAGCCTAAATCTTGTAGTTTTGGCACTTTTCACAAATTGTCCACTTCATTTTGTTCATTAAGCCTAAGAACTTTATTTCTCATCAAACTTGAACGAAATTTCGCACAGACTTCTGTTTTTACTCACATATTACACTTTTGATACTAAATTGTAAGTTTGCAAACGCAATATTTTAAAACAAATTATATTAAATTCCACTTTCAAAATTGTTACTGAATTTGATGTCTGCTTTGTTTACATTTACTACGTAAACAAAAATCCAAGTATCGCATGTATTCCAAAACAAATCTGATCAGCTGGCTTGTAAATTCAAATTAATCATTGAGTGAATTTAACCAAACAAAAGGTATAGAGGTAATGAAAATATTTTAATTCGTTTAAGCTATACATACTATAATACATCGAACATAACATAATATGCAATAAACATAATATCAAATCTAAAAACAAAGTTGGGTTAGTATGTTATTTAGTTATATAAGTTAGTTTCACCAAACAGCTGTTATATAGATAAAATATATCTAATATATATAGGCGAGTGAGTGTAGCGAACGAGCTCAACCTGGAGGCGAGTGAGCCAAGCGAATAAGTTCATCTTCAAAATGAACGAGCATATTCTCACTAAATAAAATTACTCAATAAGCACATTTTCAATAATTTAAAAGTCCATTCTAGAGGTTAGCTTTAAAACTGTGTTCTTGCTTCTTTACTGTGTTTTGTCAGTATTAACAGCTGTTATATGTTCAATTTAAATTTATTTTAATTTTGCCATAATTTTAAAATTGTAACTTTGAGAGCTTAGGAGGCTAAGACCTGAAGGAGGACGTTTTCTAAAACCACAAAAGTCACATCTAGTCGTTAAGGGGTTTCAAATAACATACAAACGATAATATAATACATAATAGTTTCGCCTAAATAGACTTGTCACCAAAATTGGCATAATTTTTAATAAATAAGTCAGGGTCTTGTTATTAATGGTTCAGTGGGTGTTGTAAAAGACTTTACTAAAGATGCTCACGATGCAATCAAAAACATTATTATAACTTTTAAAGACAGAGGTATTGAAATTCAAAGATCGTCCACAAAATTTGAAGTAATTCCTGGAGCATTCGTTTTCCGAAAGCAGTTTCCTATTGCAGTAGCATAATATGCAATTACAATTCACAAAAGTCAGGGATTAATGCTTAACAGTTGTATTGTTGATGCTGGTTATGCAGTATTTTCATGTGGCCAAACATACGTAGTCTTTATATCGCGTGACTTCACTCTCTGGTCTATTAATTCTAAACTTGACCCTCAAAATGTTAAGGCACAAGCATCAGCTATATCTGAAAATAATAGGTTCAAGGAGTGAGTACCGACCAGAATTAAAACAATTAAAAATTGGAATAAAATCTCAAGAAAAAATCCCTGGTCAAAGCTGGCAAATTCATAATACTAAATTAGGAGCCATTCAAGACATTACTAAAAATACAGACGAACTGGGAAATCTCGGTTTCAAAGAGGTTTATGGCGTGTCATGCTATGCAAATGTAGTTTTATAATGTATTTTCAACTGCCCACCAATCGTGACGTTAACAAACAATTACGACACCAATGCTCCACTAAAAAATGGTAATATCCTACCGAATGATAATTACCAGATTTTAAATTCTATAGATATTATAAATCAACTGGGACCACAATGTAATACAGTTGAACAACAAGACTGTGCGGAATTTTAAATTGCCTTATTTCGAATCATCAACCCCTGGAATTTCAATTCAGGCACTCAATACAATTAACCACAAATGTTCAAACTGCAACCACATAACAACCAGCTACGACAGTAAATTTATATTCCATATTTTCATCCTAATCATCTTAAAAGAAAAGCCAATTTCGATTAACTACTCTGCAGTCAATTTATCGCCTGGTTCCCTCTTGCTGACTCTATATGCACAACTTGTGAAAATGATCACTATCCAACACTCATTGAGTAAGGTTTGCGTGCGTGCGTCCGTGTTTGTTTGCGACACTGATCTCAATAATGGCAGCAACGATTTCCTTAAAATGTTGGAAATAAATAATTTCTGGGATAAAAATAGGTTCTAGACAGGTCTCATCTCCAGGAAAAATCAAATAATGTAAAAATACACCCGTTGCAGCAAACCTGCATACTCAGCGAATTTAAAATGTTACTTCACTAAGTCATGAACCCACTTACCAACTTTCATCAAAGCGTATTCATAAATAAGCGAGATATGACATTGTATTTATCCTCCATAAGAAAAAAATTAGGGCTGAGTATGCAGGTTTGCTGCATCAAGGACCAAGAAAATCTGTTCTTTATGCAAATACCAATGGATCACCACTAGATGAAGCAACATACCAAGTTTTACCAATTTATATTCATAAACAAGCAATATATCACATGTTTCTTATTCTTCATAAGAATAACATAGCTGCTGAGTACGCAAGTTTGCTGCCATGGGGACAAAAAAATTGATTTTGTATGCAAATATCAGTAAATCCCAACCATATGAAGCCACATACCGAGTTTCATTAATATATGCTCATTAATAAGCTATATATAAAATTGTGCTTATCCGCCATAAGATTAACATTGGACACAATATTTCGGTAACCAATTGACGTAGAGAAATAATCAAATTGTATGTTTTTTTTAAGCTGGATTCAATAGTAACAATTTAAATTTGATTAGAATGAAAATTAAATGTGAAAACCCCAAAACCCCCCTTCGGATGGTGCGATTCGTCTGGTTTTCAAACTTATTCAAATAAATGGTACCTTACACATTTGTGCCAAATTTCATTAAGATCAGACCTTTTTTACGAGTTATCGTGCTTACGGACACACGGACACACACACACACACACACACACACACACACACACACACACACACACACATACAAATTTTACAGAATGGTGTTTTTGGCATCTGGGGACCTCTAAATGAAAAGTTATCATGGTCTTGGGCTTAACTCTTACTATGCCACCTACGGTAATAGCTTTCTTCCCTATAGGATAAATTCACTAAACAAAAATAGAAATTTAAGAAAATTCTCATTGGGCTTATGGAGTTTAAAATCAAAACAAACGAATTGATATCAGCTGTTTATAATCAATCAATGAACTGTCAAAGTAATACTCACGTTGTTTATGATTATTAACATGTATTTTCCTGAGAGCAGTGATTAAAACTGTTGAGTGAAGAGTAGAATATAGAGTATATATAGAGTATTAAAATAAAACAAAGGGACATTGAGCTATAAATAACAACTGGAGGGATCTAAAAATTTAGAAAAGAGGCAAATGAGTTTTTAAAAAAATCCAATTATCAGTAGGGGATAGTGGTGAAACATTATTCCAAGTTATCTAAACAATCTGACTGGCCTTCCCCGAGCAAAGCTCGGCCCTCAGGCACTAATCAAAAACATCCATCTCAGTTACAAGTAACTTCATAATTTTTTAACTTCAACTTCGGCAAACACATGATAACAAAATTTCAAGTCTAATAATACCCAGTCTACAAATTGCAAAAATCAAAATTAATGGAGTTCTATACAAATTAAAAAATGCGGTGTTCCATTTAGGAAACAGTTCAGCATCAGTGTATTACATAGCTTACATTCAAAACAAAAATAAGTGGATAGATGCAGATGATGAGAAAGTGAACGTCAAGAAATGCCCATATGGTGCAAAAAAAATTATATTATAATGTTTAAAAAACTGCCAGAAAATTCTAAAAACTATCTAGGTAATATTAAGGTAAATTAGTCTTAATTAGTGTTCAATATATTATACTATTTTATCCTTGATATATATTTTGTTTTATTTCAACTTGAAATCTCATTTATAAAAATTTTGAATAAACAATTATATAAAAAACAAATGATATCATACCCAAAAACACAAAGTGTTGACGGGTTGCCAAGTCCTAAAATTATATGATATCAAAATGTATTCCAAGTCAAAGATAGCACCTTTGATCTGAGATTGTTTATCACCACAAATTACTTAAATATGTTAAAATAACAACGCTCGAAAGATTGTTGGTTATTTTCTATCTGTTCTTGGCCAGCAGCTTCACTGATGCAAAATCTTTATTTTGAAATTTAAAAATCTAAATAAAGTATAGTTAAATATTATAATTGAATATTATAAAAATTTATTATCTGCTGGCCAAGAACAGATAGAAAATAACCAACAATCTTTCGAGCGTTGTTATTTTAACATATTTAAGTAATTTGTGGTGATAAACAATCTCAGATCAAAGGTGCTATCTTTGACTTGGAATACATTTTGATATCATATAATTTTAGGACTTGGCAACCCGTCAACACTTTGTGTTTTTGGGTATGATATAACATAACACTTAACAGGATTCATAAGAAATGTATTCACAAACAAGCGATATTTAAAATATTAATTATTCTCCATAAGAATAACATTGGGGATGAGTACGCAGGTTTGCTGCAACAAGGCACGCAAAATAATGGGTTTTTATGCAAATATCAATAGAACTCATCTTAGTGAAGTCACATACCAAGTTTCATCCATATACATTCATAAATAAGCGATATATAACATTTGAAGTATTTTCCATAAGAATAACATGGGGACCAAGTACCTAGGTTTGCTGCTACAGGAACCATAGGCGAAAAACTGTTTTTTTGTGCAAACAACAATAAACCATAACCAGATCAAGCCATATACCAAATTTTGCCAGTTTATGTTCATAAATAAGCGAGATATAAAATTTTTCTTTTTCTCCATAAGAATAACATTAGACAACGTACTGTGTTTAGCACTTTCAATATCTCGGTAACCAATTGAGGTAGAGCAATGATCAAAATACCAAATTGTTTGTTTTTTTATGCTGAATTCAATGGTATAAATTAAAATTTGATTTAAATTAAAATTACATGTGAAAACCCCAAAAAACACATTTTTGGGGTACAAAACCCCCCAAAAACCCCCCTTCGGATGGTGCGATTCATCTGGTTTTCGAACTTGTTCAAATAAATCGTACTTTACACATTTGTACCAAATTTCATTAAGATCGGACCTTTTTTACGAGAGTTATCGTGCTTACGGACACATATATATATATATATAAATATATATATATATATACATATATAAAAATTTGAACGAATGGTATTTTTGGCATCTGGGGACCTCAAAATGAAAAGTTATCATGGTCTCGGGCTTAAGTCTTACCATGAGACCTACGGTAATAGCTTCTTCCCTATAGGGGAAATTCGCTAAAACAAAAAAGGTTAACTTTTTCTTAAATTCAGATAAACTAACAGCAAATCTAGCATCTTTTGGGAATTTGTTATAAAATGTTGAACCTATGTTGTTTTTTTTAATACTGTTCTAATCTGTGAATAATTTAAATTTCTATTCCCAACAATTTCATGTAATCTACTTCATTGTTTAATATTAGTACAGTAGAACCTCGCTACGACGACCCTCAATAAGGCAAAAACCTCGATAATGAGTCTGATAAACCCCCATCAGACTCATCCCCATAACGCCCAATGGGGGGTTTTTGGGGTCTGATCCCCGTGAATCTCCCATAACGCTCAATGTTATAAATACCTCTATAACACGACTCATTTTCAAATAAATACCTCGATAGCACGTCTTTTTAGCGAATTTCCCCTATTGGGAAGAAGCTATTACCGTAGTCGGCATGGTAAGACATAGGACCGGGACCATGATACCTTTTCGTTTTGAGGTCCCCAGACCCCAAAAACACCATTCGTTCAAAACTGTATAATATACAGTTTTATATTATATATTATATATTATATATATATATATATATATATATATATATATATATATATATATATATATATATATATGTGTCCGTGAGCACGATAACTCTCGTAAAAATTATCCGATTTTGATGAAATTTGGTATAAACGTGTAAAGCAACATTTATGATTAAGTTCGAAAACCAGCCAGATCGCTTTATCCGAAGGGGTATTTTGGGGGGGTTTTGTACCCAAAAAATGGGTTTTTTGAATTTATTACATATCATTTTTGAAATAGTCAAATTTTAGTTTTTACCATTGGATTCAGCTTAAAAAAAACACACAATTTGGTATTTTGATCATTTCTCTATGTCAATTGGTTACCGAGATATTGAAAGTGCTAAACACAGTACGTTGTCTAATGTTATTCTTATGGAGGAAAAGAAAAATTTTATATCTCGCTTATTTATGAACGTATACTGACGAAACTTGGTATACGGCTTCATCTGCTTGTGGACCATTGATATTTGCTCAAAAAAAAACCAATTTTTTTCCAAAGGCTCCCGTAGCAGCAAACCTGCGTACTCAGCCCCATGTTATTCTTATGGAGAATAAGTTAAAATAAATTAATGAAATTTGGTATGTGGCTTTACCTAAATGACTTATATTGATATTTGTATAAAACCCCATTTTTTGTTTTCCTTCCTCAGCAAACCTGCATACTCAGCCGCCATGTTATTCTTATGGAAAATAATTAAAATGTCATAAATCGTTTATTTATGAATTTATATTGATGAAACTTGGTATGTGGCTTTATGTGGTATTAAGATACATATATATGCATTGGAAATTCGCTGAGTACGCAGGTTTGCTGCTACGGGGGTATTGTAATTTCATATTACTAATAAATAAACCTCTATAGCACGTATTTTCAAATAACTGAACCTCTATACTGACCAAAATAAATTCTGGAATCTATGCTCTTTCAAAAATGTCCTTTCATTGCAATTTAATAACCCTCAAGAATATTTATTTTGCACATATTCATTCTCACATTTCTTTTAGAATTTGCCTATATGGTGCAACAAAAAAAGAAAATCTCGATAGGATATTAAAATTGCAGAAGAAAGCTATAAGAATAATCCTTAAACTAAAACATAATGATTCGGCTAGAGAATATTTTAAACAGTTAAAAATACTTACTGTATATGGGCAATATATTTTTGACTCAATTTTAGTAGCAAGAAATAAATTGGCAAATAATGTTTCTGTTCATCCCATTCATCAATATGATACAAGGAAAAAGAATGAGGCCGTTTGTAGTCACCATAGATTACAATTTTATGAGAAAAGGCCATCGTATGCGGGAGGCAAATTTTTGAAAAAGATACCGCAACATATTTTGAATGAAAAAAATCACACAAAATTTAAAAAACAACTGAAGGAGTATTTGATAGATGCAGCCATTTACACACTGGATGAATTTTTCCACCTCACTCTTCCATGCTAAGAGTAAAAGATATATATCTATGTTTAGAAAGGCTTGAATGTATTGTATCACTTGTAATATATTGACACTGTTCAAATGTTGTACACTGTACTTCTGAATGAATAAAGATATTTGACTATTGACTATTGACTATTGACTATAGCACGACACCCACCTCAATAACACGCTTCTTTGGGTAAGTGAACCTTTATTACACGACTCTAACCTCAATAGCGCGCCGTTTTGCGTTATGGAACCTTTATAGCATGACTTAACTCTCACGCATAGTTCCCACGGTTAGAACAGATGTTTTGAAGTAAACAACGTCTTGGGCTCAGGTCTCAACAGGAAAAACCCTTCCCCACCCCCTTCCCATTCCGGCCTTTCCTTGTCTATCACGGGTCAGTCGCATCATCATCGTATGCTCTCCATTATAGTGTACAGTTTCGGTTTTATTACGCAAGTCCAGTTCTGCTAAGTTCGTTTGTGCGTGCGTAGTGTGATAATGGCTGAAAAAGGAACTGTCGCAATAATAAAGAAGTTTGTTTTACTTGTACGTTTGTTCTTTTATTTATGACTGATTTATACAGTAATTTTCTACTTAAAACACAACTTATTAGAAATGTTTCATAAAAAATGTGCTTGGTATAGCAAAAAGTCTGTGACCTCGATAAAAGGTCTTGTTGTGAAAACCACCTTGATAGGACGACCCTCAATTACAAGTGCACCTCGATAAGAAGACTATTTTAGAGATCCCCTTGAGAGTCGTGTTATCGAGGTTCTACTGTATAATTGTTTAATAGACATTTTGGTTTTGTGAGTGCTGAATAAGATGTAGTTGGTCTGGTTATGATTTAGTAACAGAAGCTAGTCATGGATTTAACCCCTGGTAGCAGGAGCGGATCCAAGGGGGGGCGGTCGCCCCCCCAAACCTAAGAATTATTGTGTTTTATTTTATTATTCAGGCATACAATGAAAGTGTGAATAAATCCGAAAGAAAATGTAAGTAGCAAAAGCCTCCCGAAACCCCATTTTTGGTTCCGAGAGTCAAATTTTGCCACTCCCATCTACATTGTTACATTAAAATTAAAACTAATGCACCTAAACGTTCAATAAATGGAATAAAATACATACCATTAGACAGGTGAAATTTTAAACTTCCATTTATTATATAACACATTACTTAGATCCACTTCTTTCACCTAAATGTGTCTTACAAAAACATGGATATTCCCGAGTATCGTGAAGTTGTCGTAGTTTTGCCAGTTGGCAGACCGAAAATTCAGTGTTTTCAACACGGTCTTGGAGGTAGATTTTAGCCATACACAGCAAAGGTTGCTTACCTTTGTATTCAGTGATTATTTTCTACAGGATTTTGCCTGCCTTACGAGGCGGTCCCACATGCACTTCTTGCGAACACGCCCGAACTCGAATGTTCGGAGTATTCGCGAGAAGCATGGGAGCTGCACAAACTTTTGAATACATACAGGAATGTTCAGTGATCATTCGGGAGAATGTTCAGGCCTGTTCGCGAAAAGTGTTGGACCGCCTTCAGCTGTTTTGTTTTCAGGTTAGGTTTGATTTTTGTGTAAAACCGTGTAATCCGTTGCTAGGCAATAAATATTCAGTGGCTAGGCTAGAAGCAAAAATTGCATAGAATTATATGTAATGAAATAAGAGGAAACAAAGAGTATATTGTGTGCAAACGGAAGCTCATACACCAAGTACTTTATTTTGTAAACATTTAATATGACAGTTTAATTTTTCGAGTTGTTGACCTTGGCTGTCAGCCTCATTCCTCATTGTATCTTCGCGTAGCATATAGTTCAGTATTGCAGATTTAAAATAGGTTTTGTAAACAGTTTTTCGCGTGGGAAACTACTAAAATAAATTTTTTATTTAGGCATCTTACTTGTTCTTAGACGCCTACAGATGACGTAGAAAAAAGTGTAATGCCTAAATATTTTTGTTATTTTTATTTACGGTCAGGCGCAGTAGAACGAAAATTTGTTTTTGTTTAGCTTGTTTATAAAGTTATGATTGTTTTTTTCTTGAGTACAAATGTTATTGATATATTACGTTAATTCATTGACGTAATAACAACTATAGTTATAAAAATAATGGGGGTGCCCGGGACCACCCACGGGGAGGGGAGGTGTAACTTTCGGTGACCGCTCCGCCCCAAACATGACCTCTGGATCCGCCCCTGCCTGGTAGTGCCCAGACGTGGTTTCGAAGCCTAGCCCTAGAATGGAAATGTTACCAGTAGTGTCCAACTTGTAATACAGTGGAACCTCTCAAATCCGAACCCCGGAAATCCGAAATCCCGGCAATCCGAACACGTTCTCAGGAAAACAAAAACTAAATAAACTGGGTGGGAAATGAACTAGGCAGGTGAACGCTCACTAGATAGACGAAATAAAATAAATACAGTATCTCTTTAGAGGAAGTGGTAGGGGTGGAGTGATATATTTTTAGCACACGCTCGCCTAATAACAATGACAGAACACCGGACGCACATCTGCGAGTCAAGGTCACTGCCCTTCGTAGTACCACTGGGCTACCCTGTCTAACCTCAGCCATTGTTTACCGCTAATACAGTGACGAAATATGTACGTAAGATTATTTCCCGGGTAATCCGAACACCCCGAAATCCGAACAGGCTTCAGCCCCAATTAGTTCGGATTTGAGGGGTTCCACTGTAGCTCACGATGTATATTATGTTCACTCATAGGCCTAAGGCCATGGGGACAAGCAGCCTAGGTTAATTCACTTTCAAGTCATCAAATAACTTTATTAATAATAACTATTTACATAGTTAATTTCTGAGTAGCGGCAAGAAAAACTTAAAATAATTTAACATAGTTTCCTAGATAGTCTTAAACTAATTATCCCATTTTAACAATGCCAGATAAATTAACTCATACAAACATGCATTTTAGCAATTTTCCCCTATAGTGAAGAAGCTATTACCGTAGTCGGCATGGTAAGACCTAGGCCTAGGACCATTATAACTTTGTTTTGAGGCCCCCAGCCAAAAACACCATTTCTTCAAATTCATATATATGTATATATAATTATAAATGATATCATTATAGTAAATACCCCCGTCGCAGCAAACCTGCATACTCAGCGAATTTCCAATGAAGATATAAATGTCTTAATACAACATAAAGCCACTTACCAAGTTTCATAAAAATATATTCACAAATAAGCGATATATACAATTTTAATTATTCTCCATAAGAATAACATTCCGGCTGAGTACGCAGGTTTGCTGCAACAAGGAACACAAAAAATGGGTTTTTATGCTAATATTAATATAACTCAACTAGGTGAAGTTGTATACCAGTATTTATTCATTTATATTCATAATTAAGGGAGAGAGAGCATTTAATTATTCTCCATAAGAATAACATGGGGGCTGAGAACGCAGGTTTGCTGCTACGGGAGCCTTAAGCAAAAATTAGTTTTTTGAGCAAATATCAATAGACTACAACGAGATGAAGCTGTATACCAAGTTCCGTCACTATACGTTCATAAATAAGCGAGATATAAAATTTTTATTTTCCTCCATAAGAATAACATTAGACAACGTACTGTGTTTAGCACTTTCAATATCTCGGTAACCAATTGACGTAGAGGAATTATCAAAATACCAAATTGTGTGTTTTTTTATCCTGAATCCAATGGTGAAAAATAAAATTTGACTTTTTCAAAAATTATATGTAAAAAATCCAAAAAACCCATTTTTGGGGTACAAAACCCCCCCAAAATACCCCTTCGGATAGAGCGATCTGGCTGGTTTTCGAACTTAGTCATAAATGTTGCTTTACACGTTTATACCAAGTTTCATCAAAATCGGATCATTTTTACGAGAGTTATCGTGCTCACGGACACATATATATACATACAGTTTCGAACGAATGGTGTTTTTGGGGTCTGGGGACCTCAAAACAAAAAGTTATCATGGTCCCGGGCCTAGGTCTTACCATGCCGACTACGGTAATAGCTTCTTCCCTATAGGGGAAATTCGCTAAAAGAGTACCCTGTTTTTTACTGATAATTATATATATATATATATATATATATATATATATATGTGTGTGTGTGTGTGTGTGTTCGTAGGTAACGATATCTTTCATAAAAATGGTCCGATCTTGATGAAATTTGGTATAAACGTGTAAGGCAGCATCTGTTTTCATGAGTTCGAGAACCAGACAGGTTGCTCTATTTTAAGGGGGGGGGGGGGGTTTATACTCCAAAATGGGTTTTTTGACCTTTTTACATATAATTCTTTTTAACACGTTGACTGTTAAAGGTAAATAACAGAATTTTTCCAGAAGCTCACATTACATAACATTATACACACGCATACACAGAGGGCGCCACGTCGAGACTAAATCTGCACAAAAACTAGCCTCACTTTGATACACAATGCTACACCTCTATCGAGATGAGGTTCCCGACTCTTTACTACAGGCAGACTGATGCAATATGTTTGTGTGTGACAAAGCGCGGGAAAACCCGCGCGTAGCACTCAAAAGTGTTGAAACCAAATTTTGGTTCATACCATTAAATTCAGCTTAATAAAACAAACAAGTTGGTATTTTAATCATCGCTCTACGTCAATTGGTTACCGAGATATTGAAAGTGCTAAACACAGTACGTTGTCCATTGTTAATCTTATGGAGAATAAGTACAATTTTATATATCGCTTATTAATGAACATATATTATGACACTTGGTAGTTGGCTTTATTTGGTTGGGGTTTACTGATATTTGTGTACAAAACCCATTTTTTGTGGTTCCCATGGCAGAAAACTTGCGTATTCAGCAGCTATAATGGAGAGTAAGAAACATTGATATCTTGCTTATTTATGAATATAAATTGGTAAAACTGGAGTGTTGCTTCATCTAGTGGTGATAAATTGTTATTTAAATAAAACCCGATCGATCGTGTGGTCCTTGATCCAGCAACCTTGCATACTCAACCCTAATGTTTTACTTAAGGAGAATAAATAAAATGTCATATCTAGCTTATTTATGAATAAGCTTTGGTGAAAGTTGGCAAGTAGCTTCATGATGTTGTTTCTTTAATATTGTTTCTAAGTTATTCAAGGATCTTTACAGAGAACCAAAAGCAATATGAGACAATGTGGACAAATTTCTCTAAAGTGTTTCATCACAGAAAAAGGACACTCTTGAATAAGCAGATAACCTGATAACCTTGAATTCATTTTGTCATCAGAGTGAATAAAAAGTCAGGACCCCTCTATTTTTTTAAATTTGTTAACATAAAATAAAAACCTTTTGGGCAGTGATAGTAACTTGAGGTTAGTTAACTTTTGACATCATTCAACATTTTGAGCGCAATTAATCATTTTTAAATATAAACCCCCTTGACTACTCATTTTAAAGAAATATAAAATAGTAGATAAATGGTGAAAATTAGAGACACTATCTCTTCTCTAACCAAAATGGCAGCCAGTCAAAATTCCTAAAAAAAACTTGTATTTAAATCTGGAACGCAATGTTTTGTTGATTTACCTTTACTAAATTAAAATAAACTGATTCCATTCGCATTGTTTTAACTTCAGGTGTACTATCTTTTGACTCTGTTAAAAAATGTTAATGTCCCCTAAGATTTGCCCCCCAGGTTTAAATAGGTACAATATTTGGGAATTTTTACTGGCTGTCATTTTGGTAAGGGAAAAGAGATAGCGGTCTCTAATTTTCACAATTTATCTATTTTTTTATAGTTCTTTAACATAATGGGTCACTCAAGGGTGTTTACATTTAAATATTTTGAGTTGAACCCAAAATCCCCTATTTCTGGGGGACACTCAAAATTTTGAATGATGTCAAAAGATACTACCTATACCAGAAAAAATATTAGTTTATATTAACACACAACAAAATAAAGGGTTATTTTACTAACATATAAATAAAACATATTCCTGACTTTTTATTCACCCTGTATAAGCCCATCCCAGCTTAAATTTTTTTAATTAATAATTGTCAAGCCAAGGAATTTTTAATTAATGAGCTCAAATTAACCAATGACTTTCATTTTTTTAGCCTTGACATTTATGATTCATAAAGTTATTGTTGATTGGCTGTTCACTTAGGTTGTAAACTAAACAAAGTTACCTGTTTTTTCAAGTTCAAAATTACTTTGCTGAGAGAATGAACTACTCACAAATAAATAATTTATTAGACCTAAACAGGTTAACCCATTGGCATCTAAGACTAATGAGCCGGTTCCGTTCCTTACTTGTAATTTATTAAACCTATGAATTGGAATAGAAAATTTGTGTTTTTAAAATGGATTAATGCCATATTTGTATTAAAATATTGTTTTCTCTCAGTTTACAATAAACATAAGTAAAAAGTAGCAAAATCAGTGTTCACTATGTGCGATTATCAACCTTTAATACTGTTATTCTTATAAATGTTTGATATCAATCAAAAGCTTGTACTCTATATGTCAATTTATAATTTATATATAATACACTCACTCTTAAGGGCCAACTAGCGGGATACACCCTAGGGCATTTAAGAATCCAAAGTTAATCTTATGGAAGAATAATATTGGATAGAATTGAATATTGAACAGTAAGTAGTTCTTACATAAACAAAGCACAGCTCAACATCAATAAAAATATTGAAAGCTTAAAAATGTAACGAATTCTGGAATTCTGGTGCTTATTCTTGGTGGAGTACACAATAGTAATTAATAGGACCTTTTTCAAGCTGTATGATAAAAAAGTGCAACGAGTTTGAGCTACTGGATCCACTGATACTTATTAGCTAAATAATATCAGTCATAAGAGAATAAACTGGACATTCAATTTGATAAAAATATCTTTATTTCAGATATATTGTACATATTATACAGACAGACGTGTCACAAAGGTACTTTTTCCGTACCATAATATTAATAATATATATACAGAAAGTCTACTGATACTGAAAAAACTGGATTTTTTTAGTATATCCTGGAAGAATACTGGAATTTAATATTGTGTACTGGAATTTTATTAAAATTAGATTGATTACTGATCCGATAAACATCAAATTAAGGTTTGACATTTGATTCTAAGTTCCAAGTATGAATTTATTTGTTTTTACTTTAAAATCTAAAATAAACAGCATACACTTTATTGTTGGAGAAATATGTTAATTATATTGACAGTTTTTAAAACAATTAATTAATTATCTTCTTTTGAACCATAATAAAATATTACTGTAATTAGATCAATGTTATTCCCTTCGTATTTAAATGTAATTTTTCCGTGTAATACTGGAATTTTATCAAAAACTGTACTATAAATATACTAGAACTCCAAAATAATATGTCAGTAGACACCCTGTATAAGTAGTTGTATTAAAACCAACTATTAAATTTTAAAATATTACTCAGATACCTGATATAAAAATAATACCTAGTCTAATAGATTGGCGGGTACAAGTCAGCCGCTGCCGTATAAAATGCATGAGCATAGTTGTGGTATGAGTACCGCTCTGTGAACAGGAATCGAGTAAAGTTACCAAGCTGCTCATTTTGTTTACTGTTTTTAGGGACTACACTTTGTACATTCTGCAAGTGCCTCTCCACAATATTATTGCATGCACCTGCATGCGGATTAACCAAACTCAGTGAATGTTCCACAGTCAGATGATGAAATTTGTATTGTTTAAGTTGCTGGTATATCTTCCAGCTGTCAGTGATCACTGTGGTTCCTGGAAGAACCCAACGGTGAACGAGGCGTATTAGAGTTCTTGCAGTATTGTCAGGTACTGCTACCAAAAAGCAAAGCTTCATTTTCCTTTCAATTCCACCCAGGACCCACTTACCCTTGATGCGGCCTAAAGTGTTCCTGAATTTGTTAAATTTGGCTTCATAAAGTTTTACAATTTTACCTGGACCACCAGTTTGCTTACTGTGGCGTGTGAAATGGTCAAGCAATACATCCCGAACAAGCGACTTCCAGTCGACGACAGTTAGATTAGAGAAACCACCACTTTTAACCAAAATCTCTTGAGTCGAATCCAAAAACAAAATGTTGAGTACCAAACACCACAAGCGTTTCAGAGGCACCTTGGATCCTGCAATAAAACTACCGACTCTAGCAGAACCAACCCAGTTGCACTTGGTGGGCTTTTGTTTATTCTTGCTCACACGCTTGCAACATTGAAACCGCAACTTTTTCCGGTTTAATTTGACCACTTGTCCGCATGACTGGCAGTTAGTCGAGTCCTTCAATACACCGTGCTTGATCAAGAAATCAACAATTTCCTCATGAGAAAAGTCATGTAGTTCTTCAAAGGTGAATTCACAAGTACCGCACATGATGAGTGAATATGGAAAATTGATAATGGGGTAATAACAATGTCAAATAATATGTAATGTCCAAATAGCAGACAACTAAACAGTTCCACTCAGTAAAGGTTGAATGAATAAAATCAAATATAATCAAAGGTTTTATCTTTCACCAACAAAAGTTTCACCACCCGGCACATCATTCATCTCTCTCCTTGCTTCACTGATTTCAAGTTTTCAGTCTAGTGATTATAAATAGGTTTGAAATGTATACCTCAAGAGCAGAATTTGTATATATTTCTGCAACAATTCCTGTAAAACAAAAAATAATCCTACAAAATCTAATTGCAAACAAACACCAATTATTTGTAGCCTACTTGGGGCTTATAATGTATTCAATTACCTACTAGCCTACAATAATGTTACAGTAGGCCTTATTATTCATTCACTATAGTACAACCCTGTTCACAGTGGTTGGCACCTGGTTTGCGCATGCACACTAATGCCTTTCCCCCCCTCCATGCGTCTTTGTACAGTCAGCTTATCAATTAATACGCATCTTTCTGTCAAAACGTATGTTTTGATTATTTTGTTTACATTTGTCCTGTTGTTAAATACAAATTATGTAAATTAGCAGGCAGTATGTAAACATAGTAGAAGTCAAGTCAGTCACATATCCATGTGGCTTTTAGTTGACTGTACACAACTGTTGGAGGGGAATAGATTAGATTTATTTTCTCAGAAATAAAACATTACCGATTACAATTTCACAGAAATATTTGTTAGGGGTATTCATCATTTCCCTCTCACTACCTCTCCTATGTTTTTAATACATCTGAACATTTACAATTTTCTGAATAAGCCAACAAATTTGATCTGCCACCTTCACTCTTAAAAATTACTTCTAAATGTGTACATTTGAATTTATTTAATGATCGTTGTATAATATTAGAATAAGATTGATAAGGCGTTTAATATTAGGCATGAATAACTTAACAGTTTTAAAAAGACTAGTGTTTCGCCAATAACTCAATTAACCATTAATAAAATGTTTGTATAGTATAAAATGTTATTTTTGAAGGTTGCATGTTAAAATTGATTTAGGCTTGGAACCATAATTTGTTGTTTGGAGCTAGGCGGCAGGTTGCATTTGATAGTTTTACATGATCCAAAAGGCCACATCTACTTCCAGAAAAAGGGATAAGCAGAATTTAATACCAATTTGAGCCTTACAAGCCAGGCGAAACAGCAACACCGTCATATATAAAAAAAGTGATACGTAAAGGCACAGTTCTCCAGGTAGTTCAACCTCTCCTAATCTTTTGTTGACAAAACAGCACTTTTGTCGTGAGCGGCGGGGAGCCGCGACCTGGTGCGGCCGGCATCCCCCTTCTCTTCCAAGAAATTCCATGTCCTTACTAGAATTTGTAATACAGTAAATTGATCCATTAGGCCTACAGCAAAAAACTATAGCTAATTTTTTCTGTCTATAGTAGACGGAGAAGACAACATTTTAATCACGGCTGTACGATGGGTACTTTGGTATTATACGGATGCCACCCTTATACAGCGCGCTGCGGCAGTTATGTTAGGATAGGTTATCATAAAAATGATTGTAGGACTTTCCTTGTTTCGTTACAAATCGAATGATACCTTATGAGTCATACTTCCGGCCGCCAAACCCCCTCCAAATAGGCCAAGGTCAGGTTGTTGACCCGAGCGCGCGCATCACCTGTCACCGCCTGTATCTGGGTCAGTGTCATGAGTGATTTATTGCCGTGCACTACGTTACATTTGTTTTCATAATGAGTGACATTCTTTTGGTGTGGGATTTACCTCGAAATGAAGAGGAAACCGTACGTATTTTTATGATAACCCATCCTAACATAACTACCGCAGCGCGCTGTATATTTGGCGGAATACATGTGGCGATCGGGTGTGGCTGCTAGCGGCGGCGACGCATTCAACACGATCCTAGCGGACATCGCTGCCTTTTGGGAGGCACAACACAAAGACCGCTCATCACAATGATGTAACATTTTTACAGTAAGTCAATAAAAGTACGTTTTTTCAAATTATGTAGTTATCCTTCGTATCCGGTAAAAATTAACCTCCAAAAATAGTGGCATTCGTATAATACCAAAGCACCGTACGATGTCCCGTTATTGTCATAACAGGTTACCGAGATATGTATCCCAATATTGCGGGGCATATCACAGAAATCCCAGGAACCTGATATGTCGATAACAGGTGATCGTAGAACTGTGATTCAAATTTTGTCTTATTTGTCTACTATAGACAGGAAAACAGAGCAATCATTTTTGGCATGTAGGCCTAATGGATAAATTAACTGTACCTATTACAAATTATAGTAGGACGTGGAATTTCTTGGAAGAAATGGGGAATGCCGGCCGTGCCAGGTCGCCGCTCCCGACAAAAGCGCTGTTTTGCCAACAAAATATTAGGACAGGATGAACTACCTGGGAAACAGCGGCATGCAATTTTGAAGAGTAGTGTTGTCTCCAGTAGGCCTATTACCAATAGACTTCCTTGGAATGACTTCCAAGTTTATCCAATTTCTTGCACTTTTACTGTAATTAAATATCAGCTAGTTCAAATTAATTTTAGTGTTTGTACTTTTTTGTTATATTTGAGACGTAAATATTTACAATAGCTTGTACAGCTAGTAGATCACAATATTTGTATTTATTCGTTTATTTTGATTTTCTTAGCTGCTAGTAACTAGCGCTGGTAACCAGCCTAGTGTGACCCGGCCTTAACATGCATACATTTACAAACTCGTCTTACACTGAACCACAGAAACTTTTAACGATTTAAGCTCGTTTAGAATGTCTGCTGGAAGCTTGAATATAATCATAATTTAAGCTAGTGAATTTAAGTTACTAAACAAATGTTCAAAATCCAAAGAAGTAAGATGAAAACTGACATCAAAAACTCAAACCTAATGAAATACACGTAATAACATAACCTCAACCTCGACTTTATGTAATGTTTATGTTATTTTTTTTTTCTTTTGTTACCCTACCTGCCTATTGGCTTGCTTTAGTATTCCAGCATGAAGTTTATGCTATATGTAGATCGGTGTGCTGTCGCCGGGAAGAATGTCTTGGAGTAGATTGTCACTCTGTAGAAAACTTGGCTGGCTCGATCTAAATATTATGAATGTGCCGGAAAAAACAACAGCAGTTGAATGGCTAGAGTTGTCAGAGCTAAACAGTTTAGCCAGAAAACTGTTTTCTGAAAACGCCTGTATTCCAGCAACAGTAAACAAGAACAACAGTTCTAGACTAAAAACTAGAACTAAAAAACTAGAACTTCTAGTGGAAACAGTTTCACAGAGCCTATACCACAGTCTACTATACTACTATACTGTATAGTAGACTGTGGCCTATACACAGGACAGAACAGCGGTTCTGACTAAACAGTTGCGCTGGAGAAAAACAAGGAAAGCAGCTTTGCTCTAAACAGTAGTTTGTTTGAAGTGACTACGTGCACGTCCAATGTAAGGGCAAATTCACTTCGCTACCGCTTAGGTTAGGTTAGACTATATACAGTTTTGAACGACCCCCCCCAAACGTGTTCAGGGGGTCACGTTAGGAACTTCTATGGTGGTCCCGGGCTTAAGTTTCACCGTGCGGGTTATGCTAATAGTTCACTTTCCAAAGCAAATTCACTGAATAAATAATATATCTTACAATTAAACATCTAAGGTCAAACTGTAAATTGCACAATGATTTATAACAAATAATTATTGTTGACAGATTGTCGTAAGATGCATTAAACTATTCCCTGGTCTAAATTTAGTCTATTTATTATTATTAACTGATGAAATACTTTTATAATATCATAAGAGGACGACGAATAATGTTACAATAACGCAGAAATATTATTTATCAAACATTTTTATTAAATTAAACAAGAAGAACGGTTCGTTGCCATATAAGCAAATAGAGAGAACTAGCGCTTGAGCTTGCGAGCCGCTAGGGGCGCTCGCATCGCTCGCCGCGGCCAGGCGGACAACTTTCGCAACTGAGCTGCGCGACTGTGTATAGTAGACTGTGGCCTATACACAGGACAGAACAGCGGTTCTGACTAAACAGTTGCGCTGGAGAAAAACAAGGAAAGCAGCTTTGCTCTAAACAGTAGTTTGTTCGAAGTGACTACGTACACGTCCAATGTAAGGGCAAATTCACTTCGCTACCGCTTAGGTTAGGTTAGGTTAGTTTACATTACGTTATGTTACGTTAGGTTAGGATAGGTTAGGTTAGGTTAGAAGGGTTTCTGGCTTTCAATTTGTTTTAAAAATCACGGGAAAAGTAACGTACGGTGCATAATTTGGAACGGACGTGAACAGTAGCGGCTCACGTTGGACGTGTACGTAGCCACTGCCTTAATTAAACTCTTTAGTGCTGGTAACTGTTTTCAGCTAAACTGTTTAGCGCATCAAAAAAACAGTTTATCACACCACTACTAAATATGGCCAACTGCCGCGTCGCGGGGGAATTCACTGCTGCCTCCCGCCCCTCAATACTCTTAAATTACCCTCAGACGCTGAGGAAATTATGAACTGAATTTCCCTCTCAAAATCACTCACGGTGCGCTATTCTTCAATTGGTACGCTAATAATAATATTCCCTAGAGGGTATTTTAGTTATATTATTGTTGAATTTTTAAGATGCTACAGCTACTTTACACCCAAAAATATGTATATCATAAATAAATTGTGATATAAATGTAAGTCTATGACGGGGTGGTGCTTCTCTGGATCTTACGTTCTCCAGAGATAAATAATTGAGAACATATTGTTATGCAAACTTGGATTGTAAATAAAATAATTGTTTATACCAATGATTTTATTATTGATTTATTTGGACTACCTATTGCTTCTATTCTTTAAAACCACACTACGTTTCGGGAGGTAAGGAAACTCATCCCCCCGTTATCAAGTGAACCCTACTTACATCTAAAAAAGTTCGTATAAGTTCGTACATAAAAGTATTATATCAAGAGGTTAATTACCTTAAAACTGTCATGTGATCCACACATCGCTGTATAACTATGGAGCCATTCTCAAGCTAAGAAGGCGTAAAATTTCACTCCGAGGAGGTCGTCAAAAAGTCTTGAAACAACTATACAAAAACACACAGACGGACGAACATACACAAAAACATTAACATGGCCATCCAAAAACTTTTATCTCACGGTGTGGCAGATACGGGATGCAGGTCTAGACTGACGCCTAGAGATTAGAGATGTGTCGCTGCAGCTGGAACTGCTTTGTTTCAACGTTCCGAGAATGAAAGGAGTTCCAACCGTTCCAACGTGACCAGCAATTCGGTTCCGATCGGAACTACTTTTCAAACCAGCTGCAACCCATTTTCTGTAACTGAAACTGGATGTTAGCTGCAGCTCGTTTTCTGTAACTGAAACTGGGAGTTACCGAGAAACCAAAACAGCTGCAGCGTAACCCCAGGCCTGGGCCTACTCTTTCATGTTGAGACAGGAAATTATTTATCTGATTTCTTTCTGCACATCCCTCCTGTCCAGTCTCAATAGGATACTGATCGCGAAGACATCGCTAATGTGTTTTGAAATATTGGTTTTGTTTCCCTGCTGCATTCCACCTCTTGTACATAGTTTAATGCAACCATATTGTAATATTATTGCATATTTCTAGTGTGCATTACAATTATTTGAAAATGTTTTCTTAAACAGTAACCACAATCGTGTGTTAAATATTTTTCTAAATTCTATTTTTATTTTTTCAATTAATTTAAATACTAAGCTATTCAAACTTGTTCATATATGTTTTGTGATTTTAAGTATTTAACTCTACAAATAAATTTACATTACAAGAGGTCATTATTATCTATAAAGATTAAAACAGCTCGTTAGCAAAGTTATTAATTTTAAGAATCAGTTTTCTCTGCAAACAATATATTAAAGCAATTGAAAGTAAGTTAAGGCTGCAGCGTTTAGTTCCGAAAACAGCTGCAGCGTCTGACTGTTTTGAGACTCTAGTAACGATGGCCAAACTAGCTGCAGCTGGAACTACTTTTGGAACAAGTTCCGCGGCCGCTGTGGAACTAGCTGCAGCTGTTTCGCTCATGTAACTGCTTGGCACATCTCTACGTGACGCCACCGTCGCCGTCGTGTCCACGTGCCGTCCCCAAAGACTTAAAACTACTGGACCGCTCGCGCCCGTGGTGCAGCGAACCAAATTTCGGTCCGGCCACGTTCGAGGTCGCGCCGCAAATGGTGGGCCACCGCGGCAGTGCTTAGCGTGGGGGATATAGGGAAAAACACGACGCGCGCTCACTTGAATTGAATTTGCAGCCAGGGAAAATTTTTTATGGTTGAATGGCCTTCTGATCCGTATTCCTGAATAGTTTCTCGAATTTTTAATACCAAAAGTAACTATATTCGACAAGGGTTAGTTGCGTAAAAAGAACAGACTGTTGGGAGTTTTGTAAAATAATCTCCTCGATGGCTGATTCTTTCATATTTCCAGTCATATAAATGTATGTACAATCCACTAGGCTTTAGGTGTTGTTCAATAATGGTGTTTTGAAGTTTTTGGGGTACTGGAATGAATTTTTTATGAGCAGAAATATCGTTCTTTGGACTAGTGAAACTTTGAATTGTAGCATATAAACTTCGACGTTCGCAAAAAGTTGTAGATTGCATGATAGTTAATTGGCCTATATCATAAAATTTTGTTGATGAATGAATACCATACAAGATAAATACTTTTTAATAGCAAATGTATTCTTAATAAAAAGTAATTACCAACATGGTTCGTTCACCCGTCCACGTAGAGTAGTAAGAACGATTAAATAACGTTGCATTAGTACAACATTTCGCTATTGAATAACAACAAATTATCTTCAGTATATGATAACAATTGATTATGATTTATTTAACAGACAATACAAGTAGAGTACAAAAGTCGTATAACTATGTATTTTACAAAAAAACTAGGCCATGATGTAACACAGCATCACTGAGTTGAATTTAACAGCGCGGCGCGGGGCGTGGCACGTCTTGGATAGAGCGCGGCGAAAAGTTTATCATCTTTCCAAACGAATTGTAGGCAAACCAACAACTTTACCGAAAAATGGTTAAAATAAAAGTTTTAGAGAAACTAATTACCTACAACTTTCCCGCTGGAAGTTTGTTTCTAACCTAAAAATAAAAAACTTCCTCGCTGAGTAACTTTTTCATGTCCCTCTTTAATAACACGTAAGAGTTTTTAATTATTAAAAATATTAAAACACGGTAAAATAAAACAATATTTATACTTTCGGATTTCGTAGTTCACGTACACAAAGGATATATAAATTTCATTACAATTCAAACATGGCAGTGAAGTCCAGGAGCGTGTAAACGACAGCGCGTTCATCGCCAGAATCAGCTCTGAGCACACAGTGGCCCACCATTTCTGTTCCGCACAGTCCGACGCGGACCGTTTTTAGCTCACTTAGCGATCTCTCCAGTAGTTTTACCTCGATGGCCGTCCCTCTCCCCCTCTCGCGGTCCTTATCGGGTCCTTTTCGCCTTGTTATCATTTCCCAATGCCCACAGCTGTTTCATACAAAAGGTTCGATTCGAATGATACTTTTTAATTTAAGATATACTGGGGATGTTTCTTGCCGGCCTTGTAAATCTCGTAATGCTCTTCTATTGTGTCTAATTGTCTACCTTTTATTTTATGGAAATGTAAAATCTCTAAATTCTTCCTTATACTTGAATAGGAATGGTTATTATCTATTAGATATTCGGCGCATGCAGAGTTGTGTTTATGGACGGATTTCATTGGGAGGTGTTCTTTAAAACGTACTTTAAAGGAGCGAGCTGTTTGGCCTATATAGAAACTCGGGCAACTGTCACAATTGAATTTTTATACTCCTGTCGATTCAGTTTGATCTGTTTGGGGCTTTTTTTTATTAAAAATTGAATACATACGGGAACATACGGTACGGAATGTTCAGTGAACATTCAGGAGAATGTTCGGCCGAATGTTCAGGCCCGTTTTGCGAGAAGTGTGGGACCGCCTTAAGTACTTACAATATAACCATATACAATTTCACAGTAACTTTATTACAAGTTTTAATTATTGACTACTGATGCACCCGTTCTTCGCACGGGTTAGAAAGGTTGAGATCTTGAAACAGCTGTTCTTGCTTTTGCTCTTTGCTATAAAATGGAAGTATCCGCAGCTGTTCGCATTACAGTTTCTGTAAACATCACAATTTTTTTTTAACTTTATTTTATTTACAATCTGTTCTAAAAACTATTGAACATTAAGTAAATTTGATAAAATAACAAAACATTCGTCAGTCTTCATCCATTGAAAAAGCCAACACAAACACTGTATAATACAATACAAATTTAAACTAAAAAAGATGGGAATTAGAGAGGCGAAAATTTTAAGCCCTCTCTCGTCATTCTAGCATAAATATTTACCGAGTTATTCAAGAAAATGTGTATCGGCTAAACACAGTACGTTGTCTTATGGGGGTTTTACACTAGAAAAGCCTGTTATTCCTTTGTTAGAGTACTTTTATTATCCCCAGCAACCTCACGCCTACTTTCAAGCCTGTCTGGACCTTCTCCTAACCTTATAATGCGCAAAATTGTATTCCCAGCTTTGCGAGTAAATGAAACCAGGAGTATCAGAACAGCCAAAAAATCAATGTTTTCAGATTTCAATAAAAATTGGAAAAATGTATGTTTTTACACTGATTTTGAGTTTTAAAAGTTTTTATGTGGAAATTCACTTCCCTCACGTCAGCGTGCTGCGTGCGAACTCGTTTTTCGTCTCTTACGGTTGGAATACGACTGTCTCTGTGTAAGACTTCATTGTTTACGTACCACGGTGCTTGAAGAATGTACCTTAGAACTTTTGATTGGAACCTTTGAATGATGTTTAAATTTGAATTACTGGATGTCCCCCAAAGTTGAATACCATACGTCCAGATTTGTTTCAAGATTACTTTATGTAATAACAGTTTGTTTTCAGATGACAATTTAGAATTGTTATTTAACAGCCAATAACAGTTTCTGAATTTCAGATTCAATGAGAGTCTCTTATTCCATATATGACTTTTCCATGTCAGTTTTCTGTCAAGAATCATGCCTAATAAATACTTAACTTCATTGGTTTGAGGAATTTTAATGTTATTTAGGGAGACCGGGGGACATGTACTTAATCTTGTTGTGAATGTTGTATGCGTGGATTTATTTTCATTCACCTTTATCCTCCATTTTTGCAGCCATTCTGAGAGATCGTTCAACCCGGATTGCAACATTTGGGATGCTATTGCTGGATCCTCACTAGATGCCATTATGGCAGTATCCTCAGTGAGGGTCGCAATACTGACATTTGGATTTTCAGGAAGGTCTGCTGTATATAATATAAGGTATAGAGGACTGGGCCCAACACGCTTCCTTGAGAACGCCTGCTTGTATTTTGTGAAGTTTTGTGACTCTATCTCCAAATCTCGCTCTGAAATATCTATTGGACAAATATGATTTGATGAAACTGTAAAATGTATGAGGAAGATGAAGTTTGAGTTTATAAAGAAGACCTGTATGCCAAACTTTATCAAATGCTTGACTCACATCAATAAATACAGCTGAACAGAACTTCTTGGTCTCAAGGTCCTCTTTGATAATATTTACAACTCTATGTACCTGTTCTACTGTAGAATGTTCTTGCCGGAAACCAAACTGGTGATTTGGAATTAAGTTTGTTTCTTCTATTACAGTTCGAAGACGATTCAAAAAGAGTTTTTCAAAAATTTTGGAAGCAATCGGGAGAAGACTAATTGGTCGGTATAAGAACACACTTGATTTGGGGGTTTTCCTGGCTTGGCAATCATTATGATTTCGGATATTTTCCATTGGGCTGGAAAATGTTCAGTTCGCAAAATCGAATTAAAAATTAGAGTCAAAAATAAAACGGCCTTTTTTGGGAGTTCTTTTAGAATTTTTCCCGTGTCAAATCGTATCTAGGAGCTTTGTGTGAATTTAACGCCTTTATTATGTTCGTAGCTTCTGAGGGTGTAAAGGGTGTTATTGGTAATGATAGCTGATTTGGAGAATCAATAAATTCATGTAATGTATTTCCTGATAATCAATTGGACTTGGGTGTGGGGTGAATACTGTGGATAGATGGTCGGCAAATACCTCAGATTTCTTGTCATTACTTCTGGCCCATAAACCGTTGGGTATACAGATGGGAAGTACTGGATTAGGCTGTTTCATTGTTCTGGTAGCCTTCCACAGTGAAAAAATTACTAACTTCTGTTGGTGACAAACTAGACGTGTAGTCACTAAACCATTTATTTTTAAGATTTTTCAATGCTCGTTTTAATTCTTGAGAAGCTCTATTGAAGTTGGGTTTGTCTCTTTGGTTTCGTGACTGTTGCCAAATTCTCCTCAGCCTTCTCTTCTCCGATATTCTACGTTTTATATCAACTGGATAGTTAAAGCTAGTACTGTTTGTTTGGTGGCCATTGGGAGTTGCTTGCCAGCAGGATGTTTGAATCACGGAATTAAACAGCTCGACTGCATCATCTATATCATCGGCTGACTTCAAAGGTATTTTCAGCGAGAGGTTTTCATTTACAAGTGTGCGGAAGACATTCCAGTCAGTAAATTTATTAGAAAGGGTTGGTGGGCGTTCTTTAATAATAATGGACGAGCTTATAGTGGCAATAATTGGAGAATGATCTGATGACAGGTCCAGACTCGATTTAATATCAATGTAATTTTGCGCAATTCCTTTTGTCACAAAGAAATCTAGTAGGTTTGGAATCTTTTGAGGATCTGTTGGCTAGTACGTAGGTTCACCTGTAGATAAATATTGGAAATTGTTATTACTAAGTGATGTTACAAGTTGTCGACCTCTTGGGTTAGCGAGTCTCGATGCCCACATCGGATGTTTTGCGTTATAATCGCCTCCTGCCACGAACCTAGGGCCAAGAGTACTGCAAAAATCAGTGAAGTTTTGATGAGTAACATTGTGCCGAGGAGGGCTATAAATTGCAGATACAGTAAACGGCCCAGCCCAGTCCTCTACAACAATACTTATAGCTTGAATGTGATCAAACTGATACTTTGGCAATTCATAATGTTTAATTTGGTTTTTAATCAAAATAGCACTTCCGCCATGTGCAGTATTGTCTGGATGGTTTGTGTGATAAAATAAAAAAATTGTGATTTTGAAGTAACTAAGGTCTGTGAAGTGAGTTTCTGAGATGAGCATCAAATCAATTTTGTTTTGTGAAATAAAAAGTTGAAGATCTTGGTTATGATTAGCCAAACCTTTAGCATTCCAGAGACCTAATCGAAAAAACTGATTCATTTCAATTTAGAACGGTGGTCAATAGGTTCAAAAGGGTTCCTATTTGTTGGGCCTGCTGAAGCATAAGTTTTTCAAACCTGTCGAAGAAAGATTGTAAAGTTTTATTTACATCGATGTGGTTAGCAGTTTCGTAACAAACGGGAACATTTCTGGAGGACTCGGCTTGAGCATAAGAAAGGTAAGGGGACTTTGTGGGAGATTGTTCTGGCAAAAAATAATAAAACCCCAAACTATATGAGGGTTAAAATGTTTAACCTACTATCGCAAAATCTTAAAAAGACAAAAGAAACAAAAACCTTTAAAAAATAAAACAATATTTGATTAATCGACTTTACTACAAACTTGCAGAATTTATCGAAGAACATAAATCTAACACTAACATAAATAATTAAATACTCACTGCACTACACACACACAACACAAAAATTACATGGATCATGAACCAGAGGCATTGACGATTCCCCGATCTTCAAGGACTGCGGAGAAGACAGTGAGATGGTAAATGGTAATGCAATGATTCACTTTTTATGTAAACATTTTCATCACATTTTCATACATTTGTAAATAATTAATAATCATATTTTGCATATGTGCCCTGTCCAATTATTCAATATGTTAAGATAACTGTTCGTCCCCATGCGTTACTTTTCCCAATGATGTATTAATATAGTTTAATATAATAATTATGTATTGTTTTAATTTTCCATCCCTCTGAATATTTCACTTTAGTTATTAACCATTTAATCCCATGAATAGATATTTCATTATAATTCACAATAGCCTACTTAACATTTAATTAATTTAAAGACTCATCCTGTACAATTATCTCAGATCACATTTCATATATAGCCTAAGTATTTAAAATTCAAAATTGATCCCATTTTATAACCAGAAGTGAACATGTGTTTCCTCCAGAGAAAGTAACTTTGGGCTCAAGATTAGTGTTTTGTGTTTAGTTTTGTTAACCCTATAACAATCAACAGAGAAAGCACCTGGTGATGAAGACTCCTGGAGAAGACATGGCCTGTGTTAGATGTTTGGAGGACACTGTCCCAAATTTCATTTAAATTTCCCATTTAAAATAGTATTTAGACATCAACAGTCTAATATTTTTATAGTCACCGGAGCCCAGATCAGTTACTTCCCTTATTTGGCCACCTCAAGAATAATTAATAATATCTGGGCGAAGAAATATGTTGCTGAAGTGGTGAGATTGTTTCATTTAGTAGGCCTAACTACAAACTTAAAGACTTCACCAATATAAATTACTTCAAGAATTACTAAAATGTTTAGACATAAACTTTGAATCCGAAATAGGCTATTACTTTTACAGCACATCAAAATTACCATATATAAACTTTGAAAGAATATCAGGACTTTAAATATAGCCTAGAGAACTTTTTTCTATTGGCAACCATTTTGAATTCATAGCATCTCAAAGACTATACCAACAGTGACTTTCATTAGTTTCATTAGAGATCACTATAATTAGACTTTTATTAATATTAAATTCGTTTTTCATTGGCTTGTAGATTAATACTAATTTATTTTATAATATTTATTTACTCAATTATCAAGAGTTTTATGGAATTTTGCCGGCACGATCAACTACACCCTGAGACAGAACCCCTTGTGCATACCAATTGAGCTAAGCCACCATTATTGCAATTCAATTATTAATTCAAATTTTAGAAAGTTCCTATGATTGTAATATATAATTGTTAGTCCCTTTCACATAATTAATAGTCCAAACATATGTAAATTCCTTTAATAAACAATCTATCTACCCATTGTTAACAGCTGTTTCCTTTACCTAAGTTAAGTAGTTGTATAACAGCGAACAGAACATAAGAGGAAAAGGTATTTGAGTAACACAGTCAGTTGTCTCACACCCCCTTTGTTGTTGTATAGTATATTTATTATTTCAGTAAATGAATGTTTGCTTCCTTCCGAAACATTGAAACATTGTATACATTGAAACTTAGGTCGTTCGTGGGGCGTAGCCCGGGGGGGGGTTAAGGAAGTGAATAGGCCTATGTGTTACACGGGTTCAAGATCTAGGTTTTTGTAAAGTTTCAGCCCAGTCAGTTCAGTAGTTTTTGCGTTTACCCGGAACAGCAGGCAGACAGATACACCGACAGACACAAACCCATCATCTTTATAATATTACTACCGTAGTTGTAATTCGATATAAAATATAGAATGAGAACTATCGAATGAAACCCGTGCAAATTAGTGGTTTTAAATTTTATTTTTCCTTTATTTTATTTTATTTACAATACTTTTTGTGTGTATTTTTAGAATTTTCACCCAATGGTTTATGCGCAGAGCCCTTTTGTTGTTTGCTGTGTCTTGTGTATAACTTAAAAGATAGAGCACAATATCTGGATCGGATGTTTCCAGTTTTATTTTACAAGTTAGTGAAACAGCTTAGTAGATATAATAGCTAATTCTCTTCACCTTTAATGTATCCTTCCATGTTTGTTTAATGAAATGTACAATAGTCAAAACCTATCAAGGATAACATAACTGCTTACACATCATAAGATGTTGTGGTAGAAACTTATGTACTTGAATTTGATCAGTCGTATTTTCAGTACAAGTGTCAGCTTGTTCAATATTGTAAGAAGATGGGGAAGAAACAGTAATGTTTTGAATTTGAGGGTCCATGCTGTGTACTAGGTAAGAGTCGGAAGTATAGTGATGTAGCGCTAGCGTGTAGGATAGTTACCTGCCCTTCCCCCACCACACTAGTACCCCCACCACAGCAGTTCCCCCACCACAACGTCCCCCCAACAAGTTATTACATCGCACAAAAACCACTGTACATTCGTTAGTTAATTAGGGGTTGGTTCTTTTACTGTCAAGACCGTAGCTTCGTAACTCAACACTCAAATAAAATTGCGTGTTTGATACAATATTAAAATGTGTAAGTTTAAATATTTTCACCTTCAATGATGTTTGCTCAACACTGTTTGCGTATAATTACTACAGTTACTATGATTTAAACTAGAGCAAGTATACATGTGATGCTCCTTGCGTAGCAGACAACTGGCTAAGAGTGTTTCAGCCTCGATTATTCTACGTCGGAACCGCTCACAGTCCACTATAAAAGCGTAGATATTCTGTCTTCATATTCAGAGAAGTAGAAGGTGGTGGCCAGTGGACTACTGAAGGACACCTACATCATCTTCCTGTAAAACTGTGACATGTTCAGACTTTTATACAAACTCCATAGGTAGATGTTCATTCGACAAGAGCTGAAAGCTGGAAGTACAGTGAAGTAACGCTAGCGTGTTGGAGAGGCACCTGCCCTTCTCCCACCACAACGTTCAACCCACCAATGTATAGTTACCAAAGTGATGTAATGCTAGCTTGTAGGATAGGTACCTGCCCCCACCACATCAGTTTAAATATTGTAAACTGTAATCATCTCTGCTCAGCAGCAGGTTTGTCTTTAAAATAGCTGTTTTTTTGCTACGGCTGCTGTACTCTTGGTCGGATCTGAGTTCTGATTGCTCCTTCTTGTCGACTTGCCAAGCCGCTTAAGTTGAGTACCCACTCGGTATACCAAAATCAATATTATAAGAAGATTTTGAAGAAATAGTATTGTATTTAATTTGAGAGTCCATATGTGTACTAGACAAGAGTCGAAAGTATAGAGATGTAGCGCTAGCGTGTAGGATAGGTACCTGCCCCTCCTCCACGACACCAGTCCAACACCACACCAGTCCCCCACCACAACGTTCCCCACCAAGTTATTACATCGCTCAATAACCACTGTACATGCATTAGTTATGTTGGCTCTTCTACTGTCAAGACCGTAGCTCCTTAACTGAAAACTCAAAAGAAAATTGCGTGTTTGATACAATAGTTCTAAAGTGTTTTCCCGTATGTATTCAAAAGTTCGTGCAAGCTCCTATACACTTCTAGCGAATACTCCGAACATTCGGAGTTCGGCCGATTGTTCAGGCGTGGTCGTGAGATTATGTGTGGGACCGCCTGTAAAGCTTTCGTGATATCTGGGATATTGACACACCGCCTTCATTTCATTACCAGCTTTTAGCTCCAGCTGTTGAAGGTCAGGTGCTCCAACAGCCAACGAGGTATCGTCCGCAAACAGACAAAGTAGAGAATGGCGAACATCCAATGGTATACTATTTACAAAAATAGTAAACAAAAGGAATGAACCCAATACATATCCTTGGGGTACACCAACATCCGAATATGAAAATGACTATGCTACTTCTCTGACACATCCATCTGTTCCGACAAAAGGTAGCTGAACGACTACACTCTTCTGTCTCTGAGAAAAGAAGAAATGCACCAATATATATGCAGGACCCATCTGACTCTTAGAAGGAAGCGTTTTTTAAGCAACCTGTTATGATTTGTCAGATCAAAAAGACCTTTTGGTAAGGTCAATGAAAATGCCCAGTCTTAAATTTGTTGAATCAAGATCCTGCACTATTGCATTTAATAAAGAATGAACCGCATCTATAGTTAATCTATTTTTCATGAACCCAAATTGCTGTGGAGGTAATATGTTGTTTTATGGACAAAACCCAAAAGTCGTTTTGCAAATCTTTTCTATAACCTTTGAGAAAGTGGAAAGCAAATATATTGGTCTGTTCTGGTTGCAGTCTCACTTACTGCCTTTCTTATGAACTGGCCAAATGATGATATGTTTAAGTACTTTGGAAAATTTACCATATTTAAAAGGTTGCTCAGATAGAACTAAACCGGAGCTACTGTTAAATTTGTTTCAGTAATTTGTCTGAAATGATGTCGGTCCTGATGATTGTGTACACTTATAAGCTCTTTAACAGTGTTAATAACCTCCCGCAATGATACTTTGAGGCATCAGGAACAGAGTATGAAGACAAGTCAGATGATTAAACATGTCTGAAGTGGTGGGGTTGGCTAAATCTAGACTAGTACATGAAAACCACCTAAATGTATTTACCATTAGTTTAGCATCACTGATGAAGTTCCCGTCATTATAAACTAGAAAAAAATATTTGTTTCTCGGCTCAGTGATAAGGCAAAATCTTTTTTAACGCCTAAAGAGCTTCGGGTTTATTTGAATGATTTTCGACTCTGCTAGGGATTTTTTTGCATTTTTAGACGTAACCTTCGATATATTCATTCTGTAACCTATTATAAAAAACTCGATTAGGATGGGTTGCGTTCAAATTTTTAGTTCTATACTATAGAACTCCCGAAGATCTCCTTTCATTCTCAGAACATCTAGATTGGGTCTAGAAAAGGCGCTTCTCTTGTAAGTTTTTACCTTACGAAGAGGAAAAGCAAAATCGAAACAATACTACAAAGTTGTCATAAAATACTTAAACTCTAAGTCAACATCCTCGGATTCAAAAACATCACTCCTTGATTATTATTTTAGAAATTGGCTGAAAGTGCCAATGTTTGCGTCTCAAAATTCCATAGTCAACTTAAACAGTGAGGTAGGTTTGAAAGTGGTTTCTGGGTACTCAACTTTTGCTTTTTGGCCATGGTGATCAGATTATAGCTGTCAAAATCATTTCCCTACGCAATAGATGTTCCATGATATTGGTAAAATGTTATAAATCCATATATAATAAAACATGATAACATATCATAAATGTTACAAAATATGTGGTCAATTGCCATATTTTTGGTTGGCCCTGGTCAGGACCGAATTCAGGATCTATAGGTCTCTTGGCTCACCCTCTGTTGAGGGTACCTTACTGTCCACCACCCAGTTAAACAGCCTTTTTTTTTGTATATGTGGATATGGTGTTTTTGCGGGCCATCTTGTGACTAAGCCTACACCTGTAAATATGATAGTGGACCTTCATTATAAGTTCCTTTAAAACCCTAAACAAAACAAAAAATAATAGGACTCAGAATCTATTTATCGGAGAGAATCAAATCTAAAATCCTAAAACTGCGGATTTCTTGGGGGTGAGATTGGATGATAGTCTGGGATGGGATGAACAGTTAAAATAAATTGAAGGGGTTGTTGGTTTGAGGGTTCTTCAAAGAATAAAAACTTTAGAAGCCATCCCCTATCCAATTTTGGCTTATTTTGGGTTAATTTAACAGCATATTTCATATTCAATCTTTTTTTGGGGGGCTATTAGAGAATACTTTGACGTATTCTTTGTATTTTAAAAATATCAGGAAAATACTGGAAACAGCATCATAAACCAGCTGCGTATCTACTTATAAACAACTAAGCCTTTTAACAGTCCAACGTCCCCCCTCTCTATTTTTAGCGAATTTCCCCTAAGGGAAGAAGCTATTACCGTAGGTGGCATGGTAGCACTCAAGCCCAAGACCATGATAACTTTTCATTTTGAGGCCCCCAGATGCCAAAAACACCATTCGTTCAAATTTTCTCTCTCTCTATATATATATTTTAATATATATAATATTATTATATTATATATTTATTTATGTGCCCGTAAGCACGATAACTCTCGTAAAAAGTCCAATCTTGATGAAATTTGGTACAGACGTGTAAAGTAGCATTTATTTGAACGAGTTCGAAAACCAGACGAATCGCACCATCCAAAGGGGTGTTTTTCGGGGGTTTTGTACACCAAATATGTTTTTTTTGGGGGGGGGTTTTCATATTTAATTTTTATTTAAATCAAATATTTAGCTATACCATTGAGTTCAGCTTAAAAAAACAAAGAATTTGGTATTTTGATGATTGCTGTACGTAAATTGGTTACTGAGATATTGCAAGTGCAATACACAATACGTTGTCTAATGCTATTGTTAAGGAGAAAAATATATGTTATGTCTCGCTTATTTATGAATATTAGTAGCCTGTCACGGCTTCGCTCACGATCACAACGTAATATTATACTGACATTCCCGTATAAATATTGTGTTACCGTTCCAAAGCCAACATGGCCTGCTGGTTAACTGTGTTTACTCTATCCAGTTGATTGCTTAAAACTTATTGTTATTTCCCAGTGTTAAGCTTATGGGAAAACTCAACTTAAGGGGCCCCAGGGCCTCACTCACAAATTATATCTCTCTGAAAAGTTTCCTGCACAACTTCACGTTAGGCTCTTTCCAATGACACCAAAAACATGAAAATCGGTTCAGTAGTTTAGGAGGAGTGATTGTCACAAAAAAACCTGCTCGCCTATTAAATAAGTATAGATTAACTGACGAAACTTGGTATTTGGCTTCATCTGGTTGTGGTTTGTTGTTGATTGCACAAAAAACAAAATGTTCCCTTATGGGTTCCTGTAGCAGCAAACCTAGGTACTCGATCCCCATGTTATTCTTAGGAGAATAATTAAAATGTTATATATCGCTTATTTATAATAAATGTATATGAATAAAACTTGAGTTCTATTGATATTTGAAAAAAACCATTATTTTGTGTTCCCTGTTGCAGCAAACCTGTGTACTCATCCCTAATAATGTAGTTCTTATGGAGAATAATTAAAATTGTATTTATCGCTTATTTGTGAATATATTTTGATGGAACTTGGTTTGTGGCTTTATGTGGTATTAAGACATTGTAAATTCGCTGAGTACACAGGTTTGCTGCGACGGGCGTATTTTAATCTGTCTGCAAAAAAAAAAAAAAAAAATCACAACTTTCAGCTTTCACAACAATGACACGGGAACAAATTGACTGGTAGTTTTTGAACTAAAACCCATTTAAATTGGCATGAATAAATTGTTTCAAGCTTTGCTAGGAAAATTACTCAAAATTAAAAAGTTTAAAACTCAAAGATTAATGGTTTAGTGAAGTGGGAGAGCGTGGGAACAGCGTTCCCACACTGGTTTTCCACAATTTAATATCACAATGATTTGATTTTCCTACAATTTTAACAACCTCATTTAGCGTTCCCTCACTGGAAACTTTACGACTACAAATTTTTAAAGATGCATTAACATATATCTGGTGAAGCATACGATTTATGACATTGGCATTTTCTTGCCTCAAAGGGCAACGGATGGAATCATGATGTAGCATGTGTGCATGGACGGATTTTAAAATACGTAAAGGTCTAGGCGCGCGCCTAGGGACCACACCACAAAAAACCCACATACAAAAGCCTCAAGCAAGCAAAACAAAAAATATATATAATAATAACAGTTCGTTGACATGGGCGGAAAAGGCCCAGGAGCAGGGCTAGGGGCCCACAGCTCATAAATCCAACCATGCTTGTGTAATTAGCGAACCTTATATCCAATCCAATATCCAATTGATTTTGGATGCGACCATAATCAGTACTGTAGCATGTCTATGACTGTAGTTATCTATGATGATACCTTCTGCTTAGTCTTTTTGTATTATACTAACCATCTTCATCTAGTACATAGGTTCTTTGTTTTCTGCTTGTTTACTATTAATACAGCTGTTTTTTCCTAATGATAGTGACAGGAGACAGGAGAGACAATAACCAAAACCAAAATAGTGTTGCGCAAATCAGTGCGAGGATCTCAGGTCGCGGACGAAAACAAAGCAAACTGCGGTGCGTACTTGTTCGGCAGTTATTTGTTGTATTCTGTAGCGTCACGTAGGTTTTATAGTAAACGATCCAAAAATATTTCTGAGATTGCTGTCTGGAAGTAAGATACTTACTTTATTACTTAATCATACAGTAACAGGCGATTTTATTTTCTGAGCGCATGTAAAAGGACAGAATCTTAAATGGCTGTAAGAAATTTTTTCAATCGGTTGAAATTTTGGAAAAGAAATGTCAATGAAGAACTTAATGAAGAATGTTGTCCAGAGTTCCAGCTAGCTAAACGATTAAAACGATATGAAAAATACGTTTCCCAAATCCAGAGTATTGTGATGTGGGACAACCCAACTCTCAGCATTATCTGCATACTCTCAGTCAACCTTCTTTTCTGGTGAGGAATTAGTTGCCAGTAATACCTAATTTAAAGTAAGTTAAGTTTGTTTGTTTAAGACTTTCTCGTTAATGTTATTCCATTGGCTACTAACCAATCTCCATTAGTACACAGGATGATAATGGCTGCAGTTTAGTTTACATCCTACATTCATTTGATTGAAAAAAGTTGAATCAAAATATCGATATGTTAAACTATGGGGTATTGGCGATTGAAAATATTGATATGGCTGCAGTTTCATAACTGTTCCGCACAGGGCCTGATTAAAAAGTGCGGCGCCCATAGACTTGAGTTGATCTACCCCCCCCCCAAAAACTATTGATGGGGATGTGTGTCGAATAGACTCAGTGTCTGAATGCGGTCCAACGTAGCTTCATTTTGTAGATGTGATTTGTGTTAAAGGAATACCAGCTTGATGTACCTTTGGTTCTCTTCAACGTAGAGCTCTATCTCTTTCTGATCTGTGAGATGTTGCCTAAACTCAGGCGCACCATAGGTGTCCCCTTATATCACATTGGCTGATTTAGGGAGTTCTAGGCTATTATCTCTCGTTTTCATTCCTATCGTAAGTAACAGCTGGATCATGTAACATCAGCCGTAATTGACGCTCGGGCCACGTAATATCGTCCGTAAAGGAAATTGGACGATGCACCATTAACGTAAGTAATATATTATTGTACTACGTGATAGTTGCCGTAATTGATGATCGCAACATGCGCTTTTGGCCATAAATAACGATAAAACCGCACTTCATTAAAAAATAATGACGATCACGCCCGATATCCGCCGAAACAGACGATCGGACCACGTGATGTCGGCCGTAAATGACCACCGCATCACATATTTATGGCCGTAATTGACGATCACACCACGTGATACAGACCGCGAATGATGATCACACTTCGTAATATCGGCTGTAAATGATGATCACACCACGTAATCGTAGCTGTTAAAGGCGATTGCACCGCAGATTACTGCTTTGAGGATATAATCCCATGCCAAAATAATCCCGAGGTCAAATAAATACCGCCCGAAAATCGGGGTTATCTTTTCCCTGAAAATTTCCTGAAATGTAGGGACTTAAAATTCTCTATGAAATAGTTTAAGGTACTGTAACTACAATTATAAAATAAATTGGGGTTAAAGATATAATTTTTTTATATAAAAAAATAAAAATTTGACAGGCCTACATAAATTATTCTAAAAACTTTATTTTATTTTTTTCAACCCAATAGTCAATGAAAACTGATACCGTATGTAAAAATCATCGATATGCGTTAAAAATGTTTGAAAACAAATTACCGGTAAGTGAAAATTATGTTACAATTCCAAAAAGGTCCTGGGCCTAGGCTATGTGGTTACTAACTTAAGCAACGTCAAAGTATAACTTAAGTTTGTAATATAAAAAAAGTACCTGGGGGCCGAGCTTTGCTTGAGGGAAGGCCAGTCAGTTTGTTTAGATGACTTGGAATAATATTTCACCACTTCCCCCCACTGATAATCCGATTTGTATAACTCATTTGCCTCTTTTCTACATTTTAAGGTCACTCCAGTTGTTATTTATTGCCAAATCTCCCTTTTATTTATTTTACTACTCTATTTATGAAAGGTTCACTCAAATCTTTTAATCTCTGCTCTCAGGAAACCACATGTTAATAATCATATACAACATGAGTATTGCTTTGACAGTTCCCTGGTTGATTATGAACAGCTGATACAATTCTTTTGTTTTGATTTGAAACTCCATAAGCCCAATGTTAATTTTTTTAACTTTTCATTTTAGTTTGTTTTTATTATTTGATTTTTCCTGGGGATGAGGCCTGTCTAGAACTTATTTTTATCCCAGAAATTATTTATTTCAAACATTTGAAGGAAATCGTTGGAGCCGTTTTTGAGATCCGTGTCGCAAGCAAGCAAGCAAACCTTACTCATATTAGAGTATAGGAGTATACCTGGGGGCCGAGCTTTGCTCGGGGGAAGGCTAGCCAGTTTGTTTAGATGACTTAGAGTAATATTTCACCACATCCCCCTACTGATAATCAGATTTGTATAACTCATTTACCTCTTTTCTACATTTTTAAGGTGACTCCAGTTGTCATTTATAGCTCAATGTCCCATTGATTTATTTTACTACTCTATATATGTAATCTTCACTTAAATCTTTTAATCTCTGCTCTCAGGAAACCACATGATAATAATCATAAACATCATGAGTATAACTTTGACAGTTCCCTGGTTGATTATGAACAGCTGTTACAAATATTTTGTTTTGAGTTTAAAAACTCCATAAGCCCAATGTTAATTTTTTTAACTTTTCATTTGAGTTTTTTTACTTTATTTGATTTTTCCTGGTGATGAGGCCTGTCTAGAACTTATTTTTATCCCAGAAATTAGTTATTTCTAACATTTGAAGGAAATCGTTGAAGCCGTTTTTGAGATGAGTGCCGCAAGCAAGCAAGCAAGCAAGCTGTCAGCGACGCTCGGCACCTTATGCGGAATGCATCGCGTCGCTGTGTACAATGCCGCGGCACTCAGAGGGTTAAACTCACCTGTCAAATTGACAACAAAGCAGGTGTAGCGACGGGAAAGGGTGCACGGATCTTAAGTTCTGATTACTAAAAACATTTGGCCTCCTGCAGCGCCCCTTGGCTGACTGGCGCCCTAGGCTGCAGCCTAGTCAGCCTAATGGTTAATCAGACCCTGGTTCCGCAAAACAATTAAATTAATATATCATAGTCTATAATAGAAACTATCAAAATTAATTATTCAATCTATATCCATAATGCAATACTTATATATTCATATGATTATAATTTGTATGTTTATGTTTGTATTTTGTTTACATTGTTATAATACACCCTTAGCAGCAAACCTGTGTACTCAGCGAATTTCCAATGCAATTAGCCTATGTATCTTGACATCTTAATATGTATCTTAATACCACCCAAAGCCACATACAGTTTATGCTACGGTGCTTGGCGCCTGGGAAAGGCGAGAACCAACTTAAATATCTCGTAAATAACAGCAGACAATAACAAAAATAACCAAAAACAATGTTTTAAAATTTAATTAATTAATTTTGCTTTCTGTTGACCAAAGTATATTGTAACACTAACGATACTAAGCCAAAAAGAGGCGAAAAGGGCTGCAGTTTCATAACTGTCCCGCAAAACAATCAAATTAATATATCGATCTATCGTAATTGATATATCGATAGTAGAAACAATCAAAATAAATTATTCAATATATCCTAAATGCAATATTTATATAATCATATGGTTGTAATTGTTAAATGTTTATTTTTGTATTTTGTTTACATTTTTATAAAAGAAAAGAAAAGTGTCTAACGAACAATTAACTATCGTGATTTAGTCCAAAATGTCTTGACAAATACGAAAACCTGCTTTAAATGGCTTCAGGAGAAGGAACTTGTTCTGAAAAATTCCAAATGCGAGATATGCCAAGACAAAATGAGGAGGAAAATATGTGGAGAAACTCATTGATTTGTTATAGCCTAATAAACATTCTAACCGTGATTTACTTTTTTAGCATCAATGTAATAAATTACAACTTCATTATACGTGAAATTAGTTTGGCCACGAAAAATAGCCGACGAACAATGGCAGATTGGATTTCATTTTGCCGCGAGATTTGTTTTCAAAATCAAATCAAATCAAATCAAATATTTTATTGTCACAATACGTTTACAAATTAGCATTGCTAAAAAAACTGGTGACATTGTCAAAACAATAATAATTTATCATAATAACTACTTATAATTGGTACTTACACTAACAAAATCAGACATACCGTAAGCTTACAAATAAACCCTTACTAAACTATGTACAATTTTTAAAATCAGGATTAGATAAATACTCATTAACATTATAATAGTTCTTTTCCAACAAAAAATCTATTAGTTCCTTTTTAAACGAGTTAGTTTTTATTAAGTTTTTATATTTAACGGGCAACTTATTGTAAATTCGTTTCCCCATATATATAGGTGTTTTCTCAATAAGTTTCAGATATGTATGGGATATTGAAAATTGTTTTTAAATCTTGTATTATATTTGTGGTCAACATTTTCCTCTGAAAATCTTGCAAAGTTTGATTTTACCATTAATAAAATCTTTAATATATGTAAATTTGGAAGTGTTAAAATTTTTAGTTCTTTGAAAATAGGCTTACAGGAAGACCTCCAAGATGCAAAAGTCATTAATCTTAAACATTTCTTTTGAATTTTAAAAACTTTATCTGCATCTGAAGCTAAACCCCAAAGTTCAATTCCATACTGCACTATTGAAAAAAGTAAGCATAGTAAATCATAATCCTTGTTTTTAAGTCAATAGTGTTTCTTAGGACTATCATCTGGTAGCATGCTGAATTTAATCTGTTAACCATAACTTCAATACAAGTGGCCCAGGAAAAATGTATATCTAATTGTACTCCTAAAAATGTTGCACTGCTACACATTGGTATTGTTTGGCCTTGAAAAATTATATTCCTGTTAAAACCCTCTCTGGATTGAGCAGTAAGGAAATTGACCAGTTGAGTTTTCCCGTGATTTAGTATCAGGCCATTAACCTCAAACCAATATGCCAATTCCTTAAAAGCTTGATTCAGTTTTGTCTCCAATTCATCGTGGGAATTGGCTCTTATAACTGCAGTTGTGTCATCTGCGTATAATATTACTTTGGGTGAGACATTCTGTGGCAAATCATTTATGAACAATAAAAAGAGAAGAGGTCCCAAAATAGAGCCTTGTGGAACACCTACTTTAACATTTCCCCATTGAGATCTAGTTTTCGTGTTATTTTTGAAAATTATGGTTCTTTGATATCGATTTTCCAAAAAAGATTGTACCCACAGAATTGCTTTATTTGAAAAATTATAAATGCCAAGCTTCTTTAAAAGAATGTCATGGTCAACACAATCAAAAGCCACAAAACACACCCATTGTGCTCTGTGACCCATTCAAGCCCCATGACACACTATCTATAAAAGTAGTGATTGCCCCTATTGTACTGTGGCCTCTCCTAAAACCAAATTGGTCACTAGTCAAAATTACGTTTGTTTCTAAATATTTTGAAATTTGGTAAAATGCTAATTCTTCAAATACCTTAGAAAATGATGGGAGCACCGAAACTGGACGGTAATTATCTGGATTCTGTTTCTATCCCTTCTTAAAAAGAGGTTTTACATCTGCAAATTTTAAGTTTTTAGGAAAAGAACAATTTTTGAATGACTGACTGACTAAAACTGATAAAGGTTCAGCTATAAAATACACTACTTGTTTCATTATATCGAGCGGTATTTCATCCCATCCAGCAGATTTCTTATTTTTTAAGGATTTTATAACTTTGATAACATCATCTGTCGTGACAGTACAGAAATTAAACTTAAAAAATTGCAATTCATGGTCACTCTGAGCTAATTTTAGTGCTTCATGCTCACAAGGAAGAGCCCCGATATCTTTAGCCGTTTCTGTAAATTTGTTGTTGAAAAACTCAGCAATGTCTATTGCATTTTTAATAGGCTTATTATCTAATATAACATCAGGAAAATCAGCGTTAGGTTTCTTACAGCCTAGTTCAGATTTAACAACATACCAAGCAGCCTTGCTCCTGTTTACTGAATCCTTAATAAAATTAGAATTACACATTTTCTTTGACATATTACAGACATTTCTGAAAATCTTTTTATACTTTTTGACATAATTAATAAATTCCTTATTATTAGACTGCTTAGCTAGCCTGCTTAGCTCTCTCTTTTTTAAGCTTGGTATTTTAATACCCTGTGTTATACATCTTTTATTATTAAAAGGTTTGGTTTTGTTAATAAAAAATTTTAACAGAAATCTTTCCTCAAATATATTTTGAAAACAACCAAAGAAGTTTAAATAGTTTTCACCAAATGAGTTTTCAAATGAAGCATCCCATTTCTTTCAGCACATTAATGAATAGCTCAATATTTTTCTTTGAAAAAACCCGTCTTTTATTTTTGGTGTTTTATTTTCCTGTTTAAACGATAAACCCTTAGAAATATCTATAAAGAGTGCTCTGTGATCTGACAAGCCTAATTCTATGTTCATAGTTGGAGTTGAAAAGCATGATTTAAATTTCAGTGACAAAACATTGTCAATGCATGTCTTTGTTTTATTTGTAATCCTTGTCGGTGTTACAAAGTTTGCTATAAAACCATATGATTCTATTAAAGAGATTCTATTTTCGCTGTATAGACGATTTGTTTGAAGAACAGGAACTACAATTTAATATATCGATACTTACTACCGATATATCGATTACGACAGTTTGATATATAAATTCTATTGTTTTGCGGGACAGTTATGAAACTGCAGCTGCGAAAAGTCATTCCAGAGCATATGCTAACCAGACGCCAAACACTGTGACCCGAACTGTACCAAGTTTCATCAATATTGCCTACATTAATAAATAAACGATTTATGCCATCTATATATTAATATTCAAGCGTTTTTTTCTTCACAGTCATAACTCGATAACAGCTGGACGGATTTTAACGTTTGAGGTGTCAAATTAAAGATATATTTACGTATATTTGCCTATAAGTCTCTGGATTTTAAGAAAGGGCATCACTTAAACATAGTAAAGTGCTGAATTTTCACAACAGTGGTGCTATCCGACAGCGGAAGTCTAAACTACGTGCTGATTGAAAGTACGTTGTTATCATCCGTTTCAATATCAGATGTTATGTTATGTTTTTAGCGAATTTCCCCTATAGGGAAAAGCTATTACCGTAGTCGGCATGGTAAGACCTAGGCCCGGGACCATGATAACTTTTCGTTTTGAGGTCCCCAGACCCCAAAAACACCATTCGTTCGAAACTGTATATATATATATATATATATATATCTATATATATATATCTATATATATATATCCATATATATATCTATATATATATATATCTATATATATATATATATATATAGGGGTATTTTGGGGGGGTTTTGTACCCCGAAAATGGGTTTTTTGAGTTTTTTACATCCAATTTTTGAAAAAGTAAAATTTTATTTTTCCCCATTGGAATCAGCTTAAAAAGACGCACAATTTGATGTTTTAATCATTGCTCTACGTCAATTGGTTACTGAGATATTGAAAGTGCTAAACACAGTACGTTGTCCAATGTTATTCTTATGGAGGATAAGAAAAATTGTATATCTCGCTTATTTATCAACTTATCCTGACAAAACTTGGTATATTGCTTCATTTCATTGTGGTCTATTGATATTGCACAAAAATCCATTTTTTGCCCGATAGTTCCCGTAGCAGCAAACCTGCATACTCAGCCCCATGTTATTCTTATGGAGAATAGTTAACGTGTTATCTCCTTTAATTATGGACATAAATTAATAGAACTTGGTATGTGGCTTTACCTAGTTGAGTTATAATGATATTTATAAAAGCCCATTTTTAGTGTTCCTTATTTCAGCAAACCTGCATACTCAGCCGCCATGTTATTCTTATGGAGAATAATTAAAATGTCATAAATCGTTTATTTATGAATGTATATTGATGAAACTTGGTATGTGGCTTTATGTGGTATTAAGATAAATTAATATGCATTGGAAATTCGCTGAGTATGCAGGTTTGCTGCTACGGGTGTATTTTACAACTGAAGAAACCTTTCGTTAGGAACAAACTTGCTCAGATTTGAGCAACAGGACAACTAGTTTTAATTATTCTCTATAAGAATAATATGGCGGCTAAGTATTATTACCCACATCCCAAGTTTTATTAACCCGAGCAGTGGCCAACCATTGTATTCCGATGGTTTGCTGTGTCGCCTTAGAGTGGCCACCGTTGGAATCCGATGGTTTAGGACTGAAAATGTTGTAACCTTATAAAAACACTAATAATCACCACAAAAGTGAACAGTATATATATATAATTTTAAAGATCATATCCTGAACTTTCATTTTATTACATAAATAAACCGTGTATCAGCTGTATAAAATTGTCACAACAATTACAAATCAAATGAATTTTTGGCGCTACCCAATTTCTGCAGCCGATGCTCAAACAATGTCAAAACACGACTTTTTTGAAATTACCCAGCTCGGGTAATTTTTGTCGCGGGAAGTTGCAGTTAGTACCAATGCACTGCTAAAGAGTTGTGCTTCATTTTGGTATTGTTTTTTAGAACGAAATATTGATTGGACAGATCATATGAAAACAGGAGTTTTTGTTTCTTTGTGGAATGGCCAACCATCGGAGCCAGATGGTTTGGAAAATCAGATTTATATGCAGTGTAATTACTAGTAAAATAATATGTCATTTTGAAGAGGAAGAAATGTAGAATAATTTAGTTTTGCCATTCTCAGCTTTGCTTGCAGTATTACGTCAGCTCAAAGGCAGAAACTGTAAATGGTAACATTGTTTGAAAGTAAAAAGTTTGTTTGAATTGTAAAATTTAAATTAAAATAGTTTTAATTTGTGTTTTTGAATTTTATTGAACATCTGAAACTGTTTTTTTTATAAATACTGTTAATTTGTATACATTGTAAAAGTGATATGGTTATATGTATATATTTATTGCCTAAAAATAATTTATAAGATTGTAATAGGCCCACACAGATTTAAAAATAACATCAATAAGTAGCTCATAAATTATGAAGGATATAATAAAAAATATATGACATTTTTTGTTAAAAATAGTCCATATAAAAAGCTTGTGAAGTTTGGTCATCGACTTTTGAGACACTCTATATACTCTGGGAGAGGGAAACCCATGAAAAAAAAGCAAACTACCAAAAACCAAGAGCGAACATTTTATAACCCTTCACTCATGCTACTCCTTAGTCAGGAAAATCCCTTTGAGACGCTAGGCTGCGTCGCGTATTTTGAACCTGGACAAAAGTTGACAAATTAAAATTAAAAAGTACACTAAAGAACAGTGATTTATTGTTCTTAAATAACCATCTAAAATCAGTCGTTAAAACTACTACTGGACTTAATAACAGCTGCTGAAATCAGTCAACGATTCGTGATCGAGCGATTGGACGTGGTCCGGTCATGTCTGCAGTTTTATGAGATATAAATTTTAGTAATTTTACTTAAGCTTCGATCGAAAACAAATATAATTTTCTTAAAAAGGTAATTAGTAAGGGGTTTGTTTTCATCATAGTCTTTATGATATCTGTAGCTTAAAGTCTTTAAGATTAAATATTTACTAAAATGTTGAGACCTGTATTTACTAAAATGTTAGGACAGATTTTTTCATCACTCTCTATTCAAAAATAGCCCATAACCATACAGCTGAGGTTTACGAAAATTATCGATTTCCTTATAACAAAACAAAAAATGACCAGCTGACTTTGCCTGTCCTAACCATTACTTTTCCTGTCCAAACCAATACATTGCCTGTCCCAAACAAAACTTTTCCTGTCCTAAACAATTGAAGTTCCCGTTTTACTCAACAGGAGCACCAGTGTGATTTTGTTATTTTTGACAATTCTGTGTTCAAACAGCTGACTTTAACACTAAAATGAATTGTAAACCCGTGTTGTGTTTACTTATACAAAATTACTAGACTATGAAATACCGGATCATTTTTGTTTAGGTTTAATATGGTTATTTGCATCGTGATGAAAAGTATCGTTCACTACTCGTCTCAAAAGTCCTATTTCCTGATTACTAGTGAAATATACTATTACAAAATAGAGTTATAAAACCTACAAATAAAATGTTCTGGTTCTTGTCAGGCAATGATTGTTGTTGCATTTAAAAATATTCCTAATGTTAACTTAGTCCAAGAAAATTGTGATATTAAAAAACTAAATTGTGTTTGACTGATAAAACTTAAGTGACCACCATAGGTGTGAGCACGGTAGCTACTAAGAGGGCTTGAGGGGGGCTCCAAAATAGATGATTAAATAAATGTTAAATGCTAAAAAATAAGTTAAATCTAAGAAGTAAGTAAAATGTAATATAAGTTTTTGCTTTATAGTAAGTAATACTGGGAGTATTATTGTAACACAGTTGAGTAGTATTTACAAATGCAAATTCAATTAAAATTGACATGCAAAACATGAACTGTCATCTGAATTTTTCCTGTGATGGTCGGCAGATTTCTTGGAAACCGAGTGCTGGATGTAGATACAAAACCCCTTCACCCTCCTTTTATTCATTTTTGGGCTGAGATTTAGTGGAAAAGTATATGACATAATGGTTTAAATTTGTAGTGTAAATATAAATAGGACTTTTATATCGCTGTTTATTTGAACTTTACTTTTCACTTTGAGATATAATATTTATAGTCAATGGCACAACCAAGTATATTTTCCTGAGAAAACATAAATTCTGTGTTGATATCTTCTTGTATTTTAGCTTTTTAAAAAACTGCTTTGTCCCCTATTTCAGTTAATTTTGCTAATTGTTATATTGTTTTACATTTTTTATCAAAAGATCAGAGAGACATGCAGACAACCGGCCTGCATGTAATATAATTTTTTTTAGAAGATAATACAAAACAAATAACATTATGACATTTTGTAAAATAAATATACTTACGCAGACACAATATTTATTGCATTGAATAAGATTAGCACATATTTGCATCAAGGAGGAATCTACCGATATTAGTAACAGGTCTAGAGGGTATAACATCCCGTAACTAAGAACCGTAATCATCTAAAACTACCAATTTTATAATAAATTCAATATACTTATAAAAATAAATAAATTAACTAAATAAATTAATTATTCGTATTTATTTCTTATAAATAAATTTGTTTATAACAATAAAGGTTATTTTATAATTTCTCATAGCTCAAAGTTTTCTTTTATTAAAAAAAAAACAAAAAAATTAATAATGTTGTATTTATATATATATATATATATATATATATATATATATTTTTTGTGTTTTGTTTATTATATATATGTGCTGTACGATTTTGTATTTGTTACTATTATTGTTCTTGTTTTTCTGGAATAAATTCATTCATTCATTCATTCATTCACTTTAAAATAAGATACATTTACTAACAGGATTCTATTAAAATAATTGTATATTGGTCATTGGGCTTTAACAACGTCTAAAATGCTGTGAAATATGTGAATGTACCACATTTTTTGCCAGACCCGATCAGTTTCCCTGAATTTTCATAATTTAAAGCATTTTTTCTGATCTTATATGATTTTTCTCATAAAAATTAAATGCCTCTAAACTACAACAAATGTTTCTAATTTTCCCTGGAATTTTCTGATTGCCCTGACTTCTCAAATATGTAGGACTCGGTTTTGGCTATGATTTATCTTGAAATAAACAATGTAAACACAGATAAATTATGTTTGAGGGCCTACACTATTATTTAACGACATAAAATGGTAAATATTTTTGGCCAGGTTATAGGGTCCAATACTCCACTGTGCGCCATGTGCCGTCCTCTTTGGTATCAACGTTTTTGAATACCACTACTTATACTCACTCAGTAGTACTAGTACTAGTCTTTATGAATGGATTTCTTTAGATTGAAGTTAACAAGTAATTTTTGTTTTTATGTGATACTATTTTTGTATTTAAACTAAAAGAGAAAAGTAAGATTTATATTTAAAATTTGTTTAATGCGTAATAACTGAGGGTTTAAAAACAAACATGTCACAAACATGGGCTGTTTAGTGTTTGGTGATGAATCTTTAGGATAATTATGAATGAAGAATGTATAAAATTAGTATACTTTCGCAAAGAGGCTGCAGTTTTAGTAAAGGGTTTTGAACCAAGCGTAATAAATGCTTGTATTGTACTTTTCACTGTGCAACATTTCACACGATATTGCATGATGTGTTGCATGTTGCATAAACTAAACTAATATTGTTGACAAACTAAAAACTAATAAACTAAAAAATAATCAATATTTTTATAAATATAGCCAGAAGTTAAATACAAAGTTTGTTAACTTCGGCGACATGTAGCGTCTAACTGCGAAAATATAGAAATTGAATGTAAAGAAAACTTAGAAATACAATTGTTTATCTTCTAAATGGTAAATTGAATATAACTTTATGTTGAGAGGCTGGGATTGCTATATGACATCGCGCAAAGTGGTTTTTGAGCAGATTTCGGCACGGGTAGGGAACTCTCTTAACTCCTTGGTGTGGCTGTCCGCCCAAGGCCGCACTCGCTGTGCTACGCTAGGTGTATAATCAGTCGTCCCTAAAAAAAGGGTTAAAAGAGGGGTATGTGCGTTTCTTCAACTTTCAGCTGCTATAATGTGCCAGGGGAGGTCGCATTCATCCAAACACATTACTAGGCGCTTTTATTCCGTAGGATGTACTATCACTGATTCAACCCAACAAAATGGAAATCCTAGAAATGCGTTTTAGGCTAACTCTGAAAGCCTACAAATCCCTTAAATTCAAACAGTGCTGATATTGAATGTAGAGAGAACATTCCATAACCAGGCAGTAACCCCTGCTCCTCCCCCAACAAGTTATAAACACAAATTTTGCTCATCTCCAGTCACCATGCGCATCCAACTTGTTTTTGTTGTAAATCCCTTACCAACAGCCATTGTGAAAACTGTATGATCTGTAACAGAATCTTCTTTGACTTATCCAATGTTAAAGAAAAGTTACTTGGGCCTAATTTTTTTTAAAATCTGATAGATTTAACCGTTTTTTGGATAGGACCTAATATATTTAAAAATGTTGTGGCATATCTAATTTGTATAAGGTTTTTTTTATAATTTCTTTAAGAATTCTAATAAATTTAGTACTAGTTGATGTCCTGTTCTCCGCACGGGGATCTAGCAGGCATAGAGTCAGACGTTTTAAAAGTTATTTACATTATAATCAGCTGACTAACTAAATAAAAAATAACTCCATAAGGTTAATATTGTAACTTTGAAAGCCTTCGGTGTGAAGCTCTGAAAGTGGGGGTTTTTCAAAATCCCAAAAGGCAAATCTAGAGTAAGAGTTTTTCATTGATACCAAACATATATACAAAATAGTAGTTTTAGGGGTCGAAAATCACCTACCAAAAATCAAGAAATTCTTTTAATAATATAGATTCTCAATAAAAAAATTATTTATTTTCTAATTCAGGATGTGGGCTGTTTAGAATAAGATTCTCTCTTGTTGATCTTTAAGATTTTAATGAAAAAGGTGAGACTGAAGTGTGCTATCCGTATCATCTTTCACTTGTTGTTCATTAAACACACAGTTTAACTATTTTCTTCAGTTCAATCATCTATGCTTAAAAATGTTAATTATATAGCTTTAAGGCTGCATTTATAATCTAGGTTAGGAATGGTAACATTGAAAGTCATTATTACCTTGGGGCATTTGGATTTTTACACTAATAATTACATGGAACTATAATTGCTTTACTGCCTGGCCAGGTCTTACAAACCTTAGCTTTTCCGTCTAAATACACAACCCTAGAACAAAACTTGCATCATATATTAAACCTTTGGCTGATCTGGTGTTCCTGGCTAAGTGGTTAAATCAAATCAAATAAAATACTCTTTATTTATCCAAAGCACACAACTACAACAAATAGCGTCAATCAGGGGTGGACTGACGAAAAGAGCGGTGGAATAGGTCCTGATTGCGCCAGTATTCTGGAAGAAATGTTGCTTGGGAGGGGGGGGGGGTTGTGATCCGCTACAGTTCAAGGGGATAGCATGGTACAACAAACTACTGCAATTTTGTTCATGGTGATTCTCACTTAACTGGTTTATTTGAACTTGAATTTCCCCTAATTTTAGAGATCAAACACTAAATTTACAGAATTCATTATATGTATAAATAAATTGCTTTTTCAAGTAAGAATTCTTTAATTTTCCAACATATACCACACTTTTATTATGTTTACGAACTGACTTCAAGAATTTCTAACCCAGCTTAAGAAATTTATTGTTGTTTTGTAATGCTCTAAATTATGCAGAGGCAATATTTTTTATTTTTGTTTATTTTATTAGCCTATATGAATATTTTCCCTCACTACTTATGAATTTTTCATTATTTATCTTAACATACAGTTAAGTTATACAATCCAGAACATAAATACTATAAAGGCTACAGTTAAAATCTTTAGTTCAGCAAAATTTTGTTTAACTGATTAGCGACTCTTAATTTTTAAAATGGTTCTCAAAGCTTTATTTTACAGTGTCAAAATTGTGTCAACATTTTTGTCCAAAGTCCCTCCTAGTAATTAATGGCTAATGAAAAAATTATCAATATGTAGATGCAAGTAAGGACTGCCTTAAGCAAGAATGAAATACCCCCGTCGCAGCAAACCTGCGTACTCAGCGAATTTCCAATGCATAATATATGTCTTAATGCCATATAAAGCCGCATACCAAGTTTCATACAAATATATTCATATATAAGCGATATATACAATTTTAATTATTCTCCATAAGAATAGCATTGGTGATGAGCACATAGGTTTGCTGAAACAAGGAACACAAACAATTGGTTTATATGCAAATATAAATATAATTTAACTAGGTGAAGCCACATACCAAGTTTAATCAATATTCAATCATAAGTAAGCACTATATAACATTTTAATTATTCTCCATAAGAATAACATGGGAGATGAGTAAGCAGGTTTGCTGCAACAAGGAACTAAAAAAATGGGTTTTTATGCAAATATCAATATAACTCAACAAGGTGAAGCCACATACCAAGTTGTATTAATTTATGTTCATAATTAAGGGAGTCATTACATTTTACTTTTTCTCCATAAGAATAACATGGGGGCTGAGTACGCAGGTTCGCTGCTACGGGGATAATCAACAAAAAATCAATTTTTTGTGCAAATATCAATATACCAGTACTACGTGACCCCACGTGCCAAGTTTCATCAATATACATTCATTAATAATGGAGATATCAAATTTTATTTATTCTCCATAAGGATAACATTGGACAACGTACTGTGTTTAGCACTTTGAATATCTCTGCAATGGTTGGACGTAGAATCACAATTTAAACACCAAAATGATTGTTTTGTGGAGCTGAATTGATTGGTAAAAGCAAATGTGAAGTTTACATCAAAATTAACTTAGGAAAAGCCAAAAACCTTTTTCCCATAAGATTAACATAGGAGATTTTATGAGCAGGTTTTTTTGGATTTTCTCCGCAACCACTTAACCTAGCTTAATAATTCAAAATACCATATTATTTGTTTTTTTAAGCTCTATAACATGGTCTAAACCAAAATTAATTGTTTTAAAAATTTTAGGGTAAAAAATGCAAAAAACTGATTTTTGGAAAATTTAAAACCCCCATAAACCCCCCTTCCCATGGCCCGATTTTTCTGGTTTTCGAACTTAAAGTCATGAATGTCAATTTACACATTTGAGCCAAATTTCATCGAAATCGGACATTTTTTACTCAAGTTATCGCATTCACGGACACATATATAGATATATATATATATATAGATATATATATATATAGATATATATATATATATATATAGATATATATATACATATATATAAATTTGAACGAATAGTGTTTTAGTCATCTGGGGACCTAAAAAAAAAAATTTGTCATGGTCTCGGGCTTAAATCTTACCATGAGACCTACGGTAATAGCTTCTTCCCTATAGGGGAAATTCGCTAAAATACATCTAAGAACTAAATGTCAATATGTTTTTCCCAAAATGTTTGGGGGGGGGGACATTGGCACATTATTATGTTAAAAAACGCTTTTAAAGGAAAGTACAGCTGAATAGTAGTGAATAGTAGTGTAGTACAGTTTGACTAATTGTTTTCTAGTAAAAATAAAACCAAATAACAAATGTGTGATATACCTTTAAACATAAAGTTATATAATTGAATGCACCTGCGGTTTTAATGTGAATGGATATTTTAAATAAATATAAGCAATACTGATTTTGTTATTTGATTACACTTGTCAAACAATGCATAAGCGCCCAACATGAACCGCCCGAAAACTAATCAAAATACCCCTGTAACTAATGGCATTCCTGCTATTTCTGTGTCACCATCCTATACAGAAGCGTTGCAGCAGGGGGGTTTCCGTGTGGGGCTTAAGTCATTTTGCGAGTACGTTATCAAGTTTTTGGATATTAACACATTTAAGAAAGCTTTTTAGATTAGCCACCTTGTTTGAATAACCCAGAATCTGGATAAAATGAGTCCGGGTAGACCAGGGTTTACCAAACTTAGTTGAAACTCGAAGATTTTTAATTGTTCTATAAAAACAGCCTACTCTGGAGGCTAAATCTGCCAGAAATTATTAGGCCGTTAGGCCAAAGTTTTTTGGTGATTATTACGCTATTATGTTTTTGTTTATATTTTGAGCGTTTTAAAATAAATTGGTACAACATCAGAGCTGCTATCATATATTGATAACAAATCAGCCAAAATATTACACAGCTAACTGGGAAATGCATCCCAGTTGAGGAAGTTTGATCTACAAGAGTAAAACGTGAGATGAGATGATGTGTGGTTGGAAATAGCTGAGGACGAGAGGCAGTTGGCGGAAGGCCAGCAGTGTGTGACCGAATGTCGGGTCACGCGGGTCTGCGTCGCACACACTGCGTCGCGCTGTCCTCACAAGCCAAGAGTCATGGCGATGACACAGTTTTTTTATCATGTAGTTCCCTGTTCCTCAATGTTATTTTGAAAAGCGGAAATTAAGTAAGCTCTCAGTTGATAGTGTTTATGATTGGACAAATTTTAAATATCAAGACTGGAAAAATCATTGACTATCAAATTGATAGTCCATAATTTTTTTTATTATATGGTAATTGTAAAACTTAATTTATCAAATAAATAACATTTTCTTCTATATAAGATCTGACGAGTTCATCATCATACCTCTTTTAGTTTAAAGGCCTTGCAGAAATTAAAACATTATTATGAGATAGTTATTTGTGTTTTAAAACTTAAATTATACTAGCGGTCCCGGCGCACGTTAAGAATTGTGCGCCAAGAATTGTGTTGAAAAATCTTCACTCATAATATTTTCATTACAACTCGCTACCTAAATAAATAGTCAGCTGTTTATAATATGATATAATATTTATTATTTCTGAAAATCATAACAAATCTTTCCTCTATAAGATTAGCATGGTAACTTTAAAGTCCAGTGGGGCATAGCCCTAAGGTCTTAGGACTTTTATTAGGGGCCTAGACATAAACATTTCTCGGGTCAACCTGAATGACCATACGAAGTTTCATCGCAATCGGTTGAGGGGTATATTGGAGCGCATAAACATAAAATATACCAACATCCTTCTTCATATATTAAGATAGATTTAGGACTACGATAAAGAATGATTCTGATAATTAATATACCACCGGTATGGTTGTAAACAATGTACATACCAAAATATACTTACGGTATGTAAAACATGGTTCACTTTGGATCTAATATTCTGATAAATTATCATGTAATCAGAGTATCATTTTCATTTTATCGTTACGGACATTGCCGGATCAATTACAACAAATCTTGGGATTCCCAGGATTCGGATTTATATAATGTTTTGCCAGTATTTTTAAGGGGATGTTCAATTTCATCAGAAGGGAAATCACTTATTTATTCTCTGCTAGGGAAATATGTTAGTGTTTAATGGTAAGGGCAAACAACCAAAACCAACCAAATGTAGGGCCTAAAGAGTTTTTGTTGTTTTGGGTTTAAGTGAGTAGAAATAACCCCGTTGCAGCAAACCTGCACACTCAGCAAATTTACAACGAGTATATAACATAACACATTAAAACACTTAACAGCATTCATAAGAAACATATTCACAAACAAGTGATATTTAAAACATTAATTATTCTCCATAAGAATAACATTTCGGATGAGTACGCAGGTTTGCTGCAACAAGGAACATAAAATAATGGGTTTTTATGCAAATGTCAAAAGAACTCATCTTAGTGAAGTCACAAACCAAGTTTCATTCACATACATTCATAAATAAGCGATACATAACATTTTATAGTAATTATTTTCTATACGAATAACATGGGGACCAAGTACCTAGGTTTGCTGCTACGGGAACCATAAGCAAAAAATTGTTTTTATGCAAACAACAATTAACCACAACCAGATGAAGCCATATACCAAATTTCGTCAGTTTATGTTCATAAATAAGCAAGATATACAATTTTTCTTTTTCTCCAGAAGAATAACATTAGACAACGTACTGTGTTTAGCACTTCCAACATCTCAGTAACCAATTGACGTAGAGCAATGATCAAAATATCAAATTGTTTGTTTTTTTATGCTGAATTCTGTGGTAAAATTAAAATTTTATTCAAATAAAAATTACGTGTGAAAACCCCCTAAATATCCATTTTTGGGGTACAAAACACCCCAAAACCCCCCTTCGGATGGTGCGATTCATCTGGTTTTCGAACTTGTTCAAATAAATGGTACTTTACACATTTTTACCAAATTTCATTAAGATCAGACTTTTTTACGAGAGTTATTGTGCTTACGGACATATAAATAAATATATATATATATATATATATATATATATATATATATAAATTTTAACGAATGGTGTTTTTGGCATCTGGGGACCTCAAAATTAAAAGTTATCATGGCCTCGGGCGTAAGTCTTACCATGAGACCTACAGTAATAGCTTCTTCCCTATTGGGGAAATTTGCTAAAAATAAATAGTCTCCTATACGTTAAAATTATATTAATATCTTGATTGACTAGCTGACAGAACATTGTATTTGATTCAATAAGTTGTTCTATTTTAATTACTGAATCTGTTTGGCCTGGTCATCTTTGTATTGTAATTGGCCATGAAGGAGTAATGAAGTCAAGGTCAAAGTCTAATTTAAACTTGCTACTGGCTAAGCTGCAATGTTGCATATCATGTAATTAAGTAACCCAATGATTCATTAAAAACTAATAACACTACTAACATTGTGTTATAATAGTTTCAACTGGAATAACTTAGAAAGTTGTTTATTACTGTTTATCAGCTCTGTTAATTTTATATAGTCTAATTATTCATATTGGTTTGGATCTCTTTCAAGTAGATTCTTTGTTTATGTTTATAAATGATTAGTAGACTCTTAATAGTTATAATTTGTAATTTTATTTTTTCCATGCTACAAAATCAGTCACAAACCAATTTACAGTGAAGCAGTTCACATAAATTAACATTCATTCTTTGAAATCTTCACTTGACTCTCAAATTCCTGTTAATTACACTTGACCACAGGAGAAAAAGGGGGAATGTCCAAAAAAATTGCATTTTGGTTTCAATGCTTTTGGATTCTTCAAAAGATTGTACATTTAATGGTATTACTATCAATGGCAAAAAGTTTCAATGTCCAAAGATATAACACATTAAAGTATTAGCAAACAGGGGAAAAAGGAGGACTGTCTTGTAAAAGGAAAAAAGGGGGAATGTCCAAGACTCCCCCACCATTGGTATTCAGCTGACACACAGCTTAGACTTATTGCTTCATCCAACATAACCTAAATAGTGCTTGCACCTTGTTGTGTGTTATAGTTGTGCAACATTAGTGTGTGTTTTAAGCCTTTATGTGGTCCAGAGGGAAAGATGTTTCTGCAGAGCAGAGAATAAGTTACTTAGTAGTCTGATGCAAAAGAGCACACATAATTTTTAGCGAATTTCCTCTATTGGGAAGGAGCTATTACCGTAGTCGGCAAGGTAAGACCTAAGCCCGGGACCATGATAACTTTTCATTTTGAGGTCCCCAGATGCCAAAAACACCATTCGTTCAAAACTGTATGTGTGTGTCCCGTGAGCACGATAACTCTCGTAACAATTGTACGATTTTGACGAAATTTGGTATAGACGTGGAAAGCAGCATTTATGACTAAGTTCGAAAACCAGACATATCAACCTATCCAAAGGGGTATTTTGGGGGGGTTTTGTACCCCAAAAATGATTTTTTTACATATAATTTTTGAAAAAGTCAAATTTTAGTTTTCCCCATTGGAATCAGCTTATAAATACGCACAATTTCGTGTTTTGATCATTGCTCTACGTCAAATCGTTACAGAGATATTGAAAGTGCTAAACACAGTACGTTGTCTAATGTTATTCTTATGGAGAATAAGAAAAATTGTAAATCTCGCTTATTTATCAACTTATCCTGATGAAACTTGGTATATTGCTTCATATCGTTGTGGTCTGTTGATATTTGCACTAAAAACATTTTTTGGCCGATAATTACCATAGCAGTAAACCTGCGTACTCCGCTCCCATGTTATTCTTATGGAGAATAAGTAACGTGTTATCTCCCTTAATTATGAACTAAATAAATACAATTTGGTATGTGGCTTTACCTTCTTGAGTTATATTGATATTTGTATAAAACCCCACTTTTTGTGTTCCTTGCTTCAGCAACCCTGCATACTCTGCCGCCATGTTATTCTTATGGAGAATAATTAAAATGTCATAAATAGTTTATTTATGAATGTATATTCATGAAACTTGGTATTTGGCGTTATGTGGTATTAAGATACATATATATGCATTGGAAATTCACTGAGTACGCAGGTTTGCTGCTACGGGGGTATTTTCATTTACAAGAAGTTTTCGCATAGGTTAAATCAAATGAACTTTGTTTGGACATTACCCCTTCTTATCGTGGAAACTCATATTGTATGGTTATATTTTTAAGTAAATGTTATATATAATTTGGGTTTTTCTATACCTATAACTCATAACTGTATATATTGGCTATAGTTTTGTGTAGATCTGTTATATTTAATACAGCAAATTTTTGATTTATAAGGTTTAACAATGGTTTTCTAGATTTTTCTTAAAACAAATTTTTTGCGACATTCTCCCTTTTTCTCCTGTGGTCTTCGTTGTTATATTCAAAATGCCAAAAAAGGACTGTATAAAAAAATTACAATCAAAATATATTGTTAAGAGAAATATATTGCTTAAATTGACGAATACATATTTAATATCCACAGGAAATGTTTTGATCACTTTTTCGTATCTCTGTCCAAATCAGACAGAAATTAAATTTGTGTATTGTGCAATTAATGTGCATCAGCTCAAAGATTATAAGTGCAATGTGCTAAATCATTGTTTAAAAATAAGGATATGCTATATAATGATTATTTATAATAAACAATATCAGGAAACTGAAATGTACTTTCTCCCTTTTAGCCCAAATTTAATGAATAAATGATTTGTTATTTATTAAATATATAGAATAAAAAGCACGGTAGAATGTACAGAAAATATTCTTAAAAACTTGTTTTGAGAAATGTCCACCCAAATCCCTTTTTAGAGGCACTACAGAATCCTTTGTTATACACAGTGTGGTTTTTATAAGAAGGGAAATACCCCCTTTAAATAAGGGGCAACATCCCCCCCAGGTGGGGCAACATATTTTGAATATCCTCTGTTGGTTTATGCTTACATGACATAAATAGCAAGTTTTAATGAAATTGATCAATAAATAAGAGAGAAATGGAAATTTTTGTATTCCCCATAAGAATAACATTGGACAAAGTACTGTGTTTACCTCTAAATGAAAATTTAAATCTTCTCCAGTAATCCAGTAATCGTAGAATAATAATTCAAAATACTAAATCGTTTAGTTTTTGAGCATTTTGGTGATGGTAATGGTGATAAATAAATTACTTTGAACACTTACGGTTTTTATGAACATTTTTTTAATGAATTTTGGAACATTTTAAGTCTTGTAATTTCTGAACCCTATTTTCCCCAGAAATGCGGGTGATGTCATTTTGTTGGAAACCTACAGTTCTACAAACCATTAAATTAGAATCAATATCGTAATGGCCGTTTTTGAGAAATTTTGATTTTTCATGTTAGGGATGATTACCCTTAACAATCAAAAATTAAAAAAAGCCTAGAGATATCGTGAATAAGTACCTACAAACTAAATTTCATCAAATTCGGACCATGGGTGCAGTCTCCAGCTCTGTACACATCCAGACAGACACACTCACTCGGAAAACCATTTGTTTAGAATCAAAGTTCATTTTAATGAATATTTCCACTAATAACTCAAATTTGAAAATTTTAAGGAAAACAATACTTTCTCCATGTACTATGCACATGGGGGGGGGAAAGTAAAAACGGACACAGCACTGTGTTTTAGTTATAATTTAGTACAGTAGAACCTTGATAGCAAGACTCTCAAGGGGATTCATTCATTCATTGTTGCTGGATTAGGAAACCCCAGCATAGCTGCTAGGCACGTCTTCCACAAGCGGAAATTTTGAGCAGGTACCGGAAGGATAGGATATAGCAGGAAAAGAAAGGGTGGGATGGGACAGGCAGCCAAATTGTTCTTTCAGAGGGCCAACTCCTGGGCTCCTGTGACAACTGTGATCAGGCTCAAACAGGTGGACTCGCTCTGCCCTCCAACTGGCCAACTCATTTGACCAGGGGTATCCATGTACAACAGCCAGGCACCATACATTCTCAGGTTGAGGACCAAACCTGGAGTTTCCGTCTCCAGCTGCAGGACATCACCCAATATCAGCCTCAAAACTGGTATAGACCAGTTTTAAGGTTGTCCTGGGACTCTCAAGGGGATTTGGGAGACAGTCTTGTTTGTTATCGAGGTACTCTTATAGTTGAGGTTCGTGTTATCAAGGTCTTGTAGACTAAAAGACGTGATATCAAGGATACTGGTCTCTCTATAACCCCTTTATATAGCTAATGCATTTTGGATCGGGAAGGATTGGAGCGGGGTTTTCATGATTAGACCTGATCCCAAGGAATCGTTTCCTTCAAAACATCTGTTTTGATGAGTCACTGCCCGTGGGAACTATGTACAGGAAAGATTGAACTCGTGCTATAAAGGTTCGGTGTCAAAAAAATACATGCTGTAGAGGGTTTGAACTGTAATCAGAATTAGGAAAAAAGGTGTACTATTGAGGGTTGTAAAAACAATAATAGTCTAACTAGACAGGGACATTTAACATTTAGTAATCTCACGGGGATTGTAAACATGCATGTGTTATCGAGGAAATCGTGCTATCGAGGGTCGAGTAAGCGAGTTTCTACTGTACTATTAAAATATAATTACTAACAATAATTGAATTAATAGAGATGTGACTAGAAAGATTAAAGGCAGTCTACAGTATGCAAATTATAGTAAAATGAATATCACCTCTCATATAAAAACAACAAGCTTGTGCTTGGCCAGTATTGTTGAGGCAGAAGTGCGTAGTGCAATCTTATTTACTGTGGCGTGCCTCTTATCATTTGAAGACTAATAAGCTGTTTTATTTCTGCCTTTATTATTTTTTTATAAATGTGTGATTTGTAGTTCTTCAAGATATGGATTTATAAAACATTTTTCATTCCGTAATGATATTTCAGTTAAGACTGTTTTATGTAAAAGACACAAGAGGATTGAAGCATTTTCATCAAATTAGAACCAAAATAAAAATAAACATAAATATAATCAACAAAATATGGATTTGTAAATTGTCTCTCTCTCATCTATGCTAGAATAACTGGTCTCGTTTTAATTTTTAATTTGTGGCAAATAAACTGTTACTAATTTATCTTAATAGGCTAGTTAAAATTCCTTATACCAGGAACATTGTTACAAACACATTTTCCATATTTCAAATTGATTTATAATTGTTTCTGATACCACTTATTGTTCGGTTAGCTAAACTGTTTTGTATATCCCTAACTGGCAGTCCCACCAGTCACAGCTTTGTCCTTGTGACTATTTTAAACAAACCAAAATGTGATGTAGAATACATAGAATATATTGGTGAAAAATAAGTTATTTTATTTGCTTCGCTCATTTGTTTCTGTCATTTGCAGCATTAGCGTTTGCTGTAAGTGTGGTGAACTTATTTAATTATCTTGATTTATCAACCTGAAAATCTCATCCAATAAAACATAAATGATCTTAAATTACCATTGAAGTTGAAAGAAGACGAGCTGAGCAGAGCCTTGAAGTCTGAGAACCATGGCATTAGTTTGGATGTGTTATTAACTACGAGTGAAGTGTCGATGTCAAATTTCTGCTTTATACATTTGTGGAAAGTGGAAGAGTTAGTTTTGAGTCATTGAAGGTTTTCATGTAAATAGTCTTAAGAGTTGATGTTTTCTTAACAGGTCTGTTTTGAGTAAATCTAGAAACCCTTCTGCGGCAGTTATTATTTGAAATTGAGTATATCTATCTATAGAGGGAAGTGAAATTAGTTAAAAAATATACTTTACATTAATTTAAATAAGAGATATACAAAACCACTAACACAATCTGTTATTACTGGATAAACTAATACTACAACAATAACAATACAAAAACAAAAGGCATTGAATCTGCATAGCAGTTATTTTTGAATATTTTCTTTGATCTGATGCAAAATATTTTGCCAAAAGTGTGAATTGCGCCGTGGTGTTTCAAGAATCGTAGTTTGAGGCCAAGTAAGCATCTATTCATCCTCAGCAATTGAGTATATCTATCTATACAGGGAAGCGAAATTAGTTAAAAAATGTACTTTAAATTAATTTAAACAAGAGCTATACAAAGCCACTAACACAATCTGTTATTACTGGATAAACTAATACTAAAACAATAACAATACAAAAACAAAAGGCATTGAATCTGCGTAGCAGTTATTTTTGAATATTTTCTTTGATCTGATGCAAAATATTTTGCCAAAAGTGTGAATTGCGCCGTGGTGTTTCAAGAATCGTAGTTTGAGGCCAAGTAAGCATCTATTCATCCTCAGCAGTACTACCTAGTTGGCTGTTGCCCAGCTGTTATTAAGATCAGCTGTTGTTTGTTTACCCTGTCAGCTGTTTGTTGTTGGCTCACCTGTAACCAGCAGTTCATTTGTTAAAACAACGACGACATCACAGTTGCTATGTTCACTTTGTATTTTCAACAAGCTAAATACATCTAGAGCTCTTGTCTGGGGTAAAAAAGTGAAGCCTCACCGGAGGATATTTTTGTAAACATATAGAGAACAATGGTTTCCGGAAAAAATATGGTTCAAAATACTCCCGTCGCAGCAAACCTGCTTACTCAGCGAATTTATAATGAATATATAACATAACACATTAAGCCACTTAACAGGACTCATAAGAAATATATTCACAAACAAGCGTTATTAAAAATATTAATTATTCTCCATAAGAATAACATTAGGGATGAGTACGCAGGTTTGCTGAGAAAAAGAATGCCAGATGAAGCCATATACCAAGTTTCGTCAGTGTATGTTCATTAATAAGCGAGATATAAAATGTTTCTTTTTCTCCATAAGAATAACATTAGACTACGTACTGTGTTTAGCACTTTCAATATCTCGGTATCTAATTGACGTAGAGCAATGAGAAAAACACCAAATTTTTCGTTTTTTTTAGATGAATTTGATGGTGTAAATTAAAATTTTATTTCAATAAAACTCATATGAAAAACCCCAAAAAATCTTTTTTTTGGGTACAAAATCCCCCCAAAATACCCCTTCGGATGGTCCGATCTGTCTGGATTTCGAGCTTGTTAAAATAAATGCTACTTTACACGTCTGTACCAAATTTGATCAAGATCGGACATTTTTTACAAGAGTTATCGTGCTTACGGACACATACATAGGCAATACTAGTAGCTTGAAGGGGCCAAAGCCCCTAACTTTGCTCCAACACTGCCTCATCTGATTTGAACACTTGTCATTTCGTAAACAAAGACTCTTAACCACATGGTTTAATGTAAACAAAGTAGACGTTTTCTAATCCCCATGCTTTTCTTATGGGGGATGTTTTACGATATATCTAATTTGCTGGTAACTTTTTGGAAATACTGCTATTTTTCCCGAGTCCCTGGGATAAAGACCTTTAATTTGAGCCTTCTCTCATCATCCTGCGATTTGCCAAACTCCCACAATTTTGACTTAAATATTTCTATTACAGAATTATATATAAATATATTAGGGATGAGTCGATACCAAAATTTATCGATTCTCGATACCGATACCAGAAAAATCGATTCTCGATTCTCGATACCAATACTATCGATACCTATGATTTTTCAGTACCTATATTTGTTAAAACTATTGTTAAAAACCGTTACAAATGTATGTTACCATTTAAAAGTATTCAGTAGTATTTTGCAGTTAATTATCAAACAAATTGTTTAATGCAATTTTTTACATAGTTTATTGTAAATTTCACTAGCATGCTATAGTAATATAGAATACCCCCGGTGCAGCAAACCTGCATACTCATCGAATTTCCAATGGAGATATAAATGTCTTAATACTTCATAAAGCCACTTACCAAGTTGCATAAAAATATATTCACAAATAAGCGATATAAACAATTTTAATAATTCTCCATAAGAATAACATTGGGGCTGAGTACGCAGGTTTGCTGCATCAAGGTACACAAAAAATGGGTTTTTATACTAATATCAATATTACTCAACTAGGTGAAGTCATATACCAGTTTTTATTCATTTACGTTTATAATTAAGGGAAACATATAATTAGTCTTTAGCCATAAGAATAACATGGGGCTGAGTATGCAGGTTTGCTGCTACGGGAGCCTTTAGCAAAAAATTGTTTTTTTAGCAAATATCAATGGACCACAACCAGATGAAGCCGTATACCAAGTTTCGTCAGTATACGTTCATAAATGAGCGAGATATAAATTTTAGCGAATTTCCCCTATAGGGAAGAAGCTATTACCGTAGTCGGCATGGTAAGACCTAGGCCCGGGACCATGATAACTTTTCGTTTTGAGGTCCCCAGACCCCAAAATCACCATTCGTTCGAAACTGTATATATATATATATATATATATATATATGTGTCCGTAAGCACGATAACTCTCGTAAAAATTATCTGATTTTGATGAAATTTGGTATAAACGTGTAAAGCAACATTTATGACTTTAAGTTCGAAAACCAGCAAGATTGCTCTATCCGAAGGGGTATTTTGGGGGGGTATTTGTACCCCAAAAATTGGTTTTTCGAATTTTTTATATATAATTTTGGAAATAGTCAAATTTTATTTGTTTCCATTGGATTCAGCTTAAAAAAACACACAATTTGGTATTTTGCTCATTTCTCTACGTCAATTGGTTACTGAGATATTGAAAGTGCTAAACACAGTACGTTGTCTAATGTTATTCTTATGGAGAAAAATAAAAATTTTATATCTCGCTTATTTATGAACCTATACTGACGAAACTTGGTATACGGCTTCATCTGGTTGTGAACCATTGATATTTGCTCAAAAAGACACTTTTTTATCCAAGGCTTCCGTAGCAGCAAACCTGCGTACTCAGCCCCATGTTATTCTTATGGAGAATAAGTAACGTGTTATCTCCCTTCATTATGAAAATAAATTAATGTAATTTGGTTTGTGGCTTTACCTACATGAGTTATATTGATATTTGTATAAAACCCCATTTTTTGTGTTCCTTGCTTCAGCAAACCTGCATACTCAGCTGCCATGTTATTCTTATGGAGAATATTTAAAATATCATAAATCGTTTATTTATGAATGTATATTGATAAAACTTGGTATGTGGCTTTATGTGGTATTAAGATACGTATATATGTATTGTAAATTCGCTGAGTACGCAGGTTTGCTGGTACGGGGGTATTTTATTTTCCTCCATAAGAATAACATTAGACAACGTACTGTGTTTAGCACTTTCAATATCTCGATAACCAATTTACGTAGAGGAATGATCAAAATACCAAATTGTGTGTTTTTTAAGCTGAATCCAATGGTAAAAACTTAAATTGGACAATTTCAAAAATGATATGTAAAAAGTCCAAAAAACCCATTTTTGGGGTACAAAACCCCTCCAAAATACCCCTTCGGATAGAGCGATCTGGCTGGTTTTCGAACTTTAAGTCATAAATGTTGCTTTACACGTTTATACCAAATTTCATCAAAATCGGATAATTTTTACGAGAGTTATCGTGCTCACGGACACATATATATATATATATATATATATATACAGTTTCGAACTAATGGTGTTTTTGGGTTCTGGGGACCTCAAAACGAAAAGTTATCATGGTCCCGGGCCTAGGTCTTACCATGCCGACTACGGTAATAGCTTCTTCCCTATAGGGGAAATTCGCTAAAAATAAAACTATTTATTATAAAATCATAATGTGGAAAAACTTGGTTATCTTGCTGCCGACCCAAACACTCCCCGTACCTTTTGGAGCGCGGGTAAGCAGCGGGAGCATCGCTTACCGTGCACTTCGTAGCGCGGGTAAACGTTGGGGGTATCGATGGTATCGGTATTGACATTGAACGAATGAATCTCGATACCGATACCAATATCCAAGAATTGGTTGTATCGAGAATCGACTCATCCCTAAAATATATGTAGGCTATATATACATATATACAAAATTTGAACAAATGGTGTTTTTGGCATCTGGGGGCCTTAAAACGAAAAGTTATCATGAGCTTGGGCTTAAGTTAGCTTCTTCCCTGAAGGGGAAATTCGCTAAAATATAGATCTACTGAGAATGCAGGTGATAAATGAGCTCTTTACAAGCCCCCCTGTGACCTACCTTTTTAAACAACATTTAGTTATTATTAATCACGTATTTGCTCATTCTTCCCGTTAGAGGATGAATGAAAGTTAAATGAGATGAGGGGACTGATTGTTCAAAATTAAGCAGAATTTTCTCAGCTTAAATAAGTGTTCAATAGACACGTTTATGTCCGACTTTGAACTCGGAATATTGAACTCGAAAAATTACAGGTTGTGTTGCCATTTCAGAAGTTTGTCTCTATATTCAGCTTATACCACCTATTAATGCTCTAGACTGTGTTTAGAATTCAATTCAAATTAAACTTATTCCCGTTCTTGTCCTTATGGGCAAAAAGAACTATATCCACTTAATGCAAAATTGATAAACATATATTAAATATAAAATAGCTGTTTTATTTAAAGAAATAAAACACTATTTGTATGTTACAACAATTTTATATCCAGTATTAAACTTATAGAAATTATTAAGATTTAAAAAAGTGCCTATTCCTTAAAAACAATTTCTGTTCAACTTGAAGTTTGGGTTGCGCTAGAGAACCTGAAATAAAATTGGGTTGCCAAAAATTGGGAACCTGAGTTTGGGTTGCGCAAAATTGAAAGATGATCAATGCAGCCTTTTTTGTTATAATTTCAACGTAAACAGAACTTTTGTAAAAGATTATCACTTTAACGCTTTTTAAAGAAAAAGCCCCTCCAATTTTTGTGGACACCCCGGATATTGAACCCGTGATCCCCAAACTGAAGTCCAAGACGTTAACCATTAAGCTAGAAAGATGCTTTTAACCCATGCAAGATTTTATGTTACTTTTACATACAATTGCTCACTCACTCACCAATTCCGAACTCCATGTAGCTGTGATAGGATTCCTTCATTCTAGAATGCTGCATCCACGATTCACGTTTGGTCTCATTGGTGATGTTTGTGTTGCAGGGTGTTTGCCTCTCTCGAGTGGAGATTCTACGGGATCGTCAGCTCGTTACTACTGGCGATATCAGTGCACGAGGCGTGGTCATCTCACGTCTGGCCGGAGATCAGTGTTACCCCCTCCCCCCAGAAACACGATGCTCCTGTCTCCTCAACCCCCACAGATGCCCACACCAGGTAAGCTTATATGGATGAATGAATAACAATAAAAATAATAAGATTACTTTACTTTCACATAATAACTTTTTACAATATGAGCTGAAAATTGCACAAAGACAGGTGACATTTTCAAATGATGGGCAGAGGATCTGTGAGTAATACCAAATGAATAAATTAAAATAAATATCCCCGTCGCAGCATACCTGTGTACTTAGCGAATTTCCGATGCATATATATTTGTCTCACACTACATAAAGCCAATTACCAAGTTTCACAAAAATACATTCAAAAACAAGTGATATATATAACATTTTATTTATTCTCCATAAGAATAAAATTAGGGTTGAGGACCCAGGTTTGCTGCAACGAGGAAGATAAGTAATGTTTTTTTTGTTGTAATTATCAATATAACTGAACCAGGTGAAGCTACATACCAAGTTCTATTAATTTAGGTTTATAATTAAGGGAGATATACAACTTTACTCATTCTCCATATAAATAACATGGGGGCCGAGTATGCAAGTTTGCTGCTACGGGGACTATCAACAAAAACTTGTTTTTGTGCTAATATACCATAACTAGTTGAAGCCACATACCAAGTTTCATCAATATACATTCATAAATAATCGAGATATCAAATTTTATTTATTTTCCATAAGGATAATATTGGACAATGTACTGTGTTTAGCACTTTGAATATCTCTGCAACGGTTGGACGTAGAACAACAATTAAAATACCTTAATGTTTGTTTTGTTGAGCTAAACATATTGATAAAAAGAAATGTGAAGTTTTTCGTAAAATTATCTGAGAAAAATCTAAAAACCTTTTTCCTTTAAGATTAATATGGGACACGTTTTTTAGATTTTATCCGCAACCACTTAACCTAGGTAAATGATTCAAGATAATAAATTATTTGCTTTTGTAAGCTCTATAAAATAGCTGTAACCAAAATTGAGTGTTTTTAACATTTTGGGATGAAATTTGTAAAAAACTGATTTTAGGAAAATTGTAAACCCCATAAAACCCCCTTCCCATAGTCCGATCGATCTGGTTTTCGAACTTAGTCATAAATGCTACTCCCCACATTTGTGCCAAATTTTACCGAAATCGGGCGTTTTTTCAAAAGTTATTGCCGTTACGGACACACATATATGTATATACAGTGGAACCTCTCAAATCCGAACCCCGGAAATCCGAAATCCCAGCAAATCTGAACACGTTCTCAAGGAAAACAAAAAATAAATAAACTAGGTGGGAAATGAACAAAAAAGATTCAATTTACTACCTGGAAAATGAAAAAAAAAAAAAACAGATTTAATCACACAAATTTATTTTTTAAGGTTATAACACTTTAAGACTTAGTGTTTACATATTTAAAACGTTATAAATTCAGTTAAATATACATCAAATAGGAAAAAAGTACGTCTACTTACGTATTACAAAGGTTATACTGTAATCTAAAACAGTGAGATTACGATTACGATTCACACGAAAAATGTACACATATTACACAATATATGTACACATATATCACAAGTACATTTGCCAACGATACACACTATTCAGCAGGTGAACGCTCACTAGATAGACGAAATAAAATAAATACAGTATCTCTTTAGAGGAAGTGGTAGGGGTGGAGTGATATATATTTAGCAGTCGCTCGCCTAGTAACAATGACAGTACACCTGCGAGTCAAGGTCACTGCCCTTCGTGGTACCACTGGGCCACCCTGTCTAACCTCAGCCGTCGTTTACCGCCAATACAGTGACGAAATATGCACGTAAGATTATTTCCCGGGTAATCCGAACACCCCGAAATCCGAACAGGCTTCAGCCCCAATTAGTTCGGATTTGAGGGGTTCCACTGTATATATATATATATATATATATATATATTTATAAATTTAAACGAATACTGTTTTTGGCATCTGGGGACCTCAAAACGAAAGTTTTCATGGTCTCGGGCTTAAGTCTTACCATGCCACCTACTGTAATAGCTTATTCATATAGGGGAAATTAGCTGGTATAGGGGAAATTCGCTAACAAAACTTCAGTTGTAATTTTAAAAAGAAAAGAAAAAGTTTTTATTTCCTCCATTGAACAATATTAAAACTAAAATTTAAAATGTATCCTGCAAATATTCATCTACTGAATAGCAATATTTTGTTTGAAAAAATTTCTTTCAATCTGACTTTAAATCTTATATTGTCACTAGTTAATTTTAATTTGTGAGTATAGGAAAATAAATTAATTTCCATGTAAATAGGGCTTCACTCGGTTAATTTCAATCTGCATAGGAAGTAAAAATCACTTTTCTCCCTTATGTCATAATAATGCTTGTGTTGTTAATTGATTTATGACTCATACATATTTCAATGTTAATTAAACATTTAAATATACAGAGTAGACACAATTAAGGGCCAAGTTTTGAAAATATTGGTCTGCATGAAAATGTTTCCCAGAGAAAGTTGAAATTAGCCTATTTTAGGTCTAGTCAACTAATTGACAGTGTTGTTATTTTGTTTTTGTTTGTAACCTGAACCTAATCTAACCTGATCACTTTTAGAAAATATTATTATTAGGCACCGGAAATATTAGAGGGTTTCAGATGGTTAACCTTTAAAAAAAAAACAACTTTAAAACCTAAATTTGGAGGTGGCACACCTGTCTTCCTCTCCTTTATGGGTGATGTTTTTTTTGTTGTTGATTATTTGATTTTATTGCTGTACATGTGCAACAAAAACTATTTCATGAATCAGAAATATGTTATTCTTTTATCCAAAAGAAAAGAATTGTGAACAAACGAAACACAAACAGTCAAACAGAACAACTTTTGTGGTACCGGGTACTGTACTTCCCAATTTACTGTCTCTGCAACAAATTTATATAGGGCTACTTTAAAATACTAACTGTGTGTTTTAAAGCTGATTCCAATGGTATTAAAAGTTTGGTTTATTGTGCAAAATATAAAAATTACACACTTCCGGAACATACAATCTTCCTTTAAATTTTACTATCTGTCTGGTTTTCTATCTTGTTCAAAGTAAGTACTTTAACTCATGTGTACCACATTTAAAAACATTTGAAACTCATTTTATAAAAGTTGCCTTGTTCGTGGATAAAAGTAGGTATATAAATACATTTAAACCTTAATGATGTCTGCAAAAGTGATAGCTCATTTTTCTTTGACAAATAATTAAGCATAAAAAGTGTCAGCATTTACTTAAAGACCACAATGATATGTATTTTATAAATGAGACAGGACTTCAAAAAGGTAGCCAAAATAAATTAAAAAGACAATTTTTGAATATGCACACTATATCAAGTTAAATACAGTGTTAACGATATCTAAGAAAATACTTTAAAATATCTTTGAAATCTACTTCAAATATATTTCTAACTCAAAATTCTATCAGGGGTAACTACTATTAGCCAACATACATAGGTTCAAAATTTAATAATAAAATCCCAAAAGATGTTAGATCTGCAGCTACCTTATCTGAATTCAAGAAAAAGCTCAAATATTTTCTCGTCAATAAGCCTGTATTCTTTTTAAATTTGATTTGATTGTTAGAATAAGTAGCCATATAATTGTAATAGCCATATTATTTTTAATGTTAATTATGAATAGTAATAAGATTCATTTTGTTATGACACCATTCATGTATATTTGTGTATATAACGAATAAAGAAAGTTTGAATTTAATTGACTAACTAATATACGGTACTAATATTACTCGAGAACAATTTTTTCACTTTATGTCTTACTATGTAAAATTAATCAGAAGTGTAAATAACACTGAAGTTATTAAATAATTAAAATATTTCTCTAGTAAATACTGCATAAAAAATTGTAAAGGCTGTTACATAAATAAATTACAAGTAGCCTATTCATACAACAAAATTGATGACTGAAATCCCAAAGCCCTGTTTGCTGAATGAAGTGTTATTCAGTTGACTGATATTTGTTGATGACAGAGGATGATAATCTACAGAACCACTCACTGTGAAAGTGATCATTGTAGTGTCGTTGTTTGTAAACAAGACCACCTGGGTAAATAACAAACATGACGCACATAAAAATAAATAGGTATCAAAAATAAAATTTTAATTTGTCTGGGACTTTCCATCTATTAACTATACTAAATTTAGTTTTATGTTTACAAATAAGCTTTGTTCATATTTTGTGGCTGACTCGAAATTAAGTTATATATTTGTGTAACCTTTTTTTAGTTTTTCTATACAAATTGTTAATAAAAAATATACCAAACATATTAATCAGACGGCTCAATGTATTAAAGATGCTCAGGAAGGAAAACAATTAATTAACTGTAGAGTGTTGTAAATTTTACTTGCCTTCTCCATTTTCTCTGAGGCCACTACATAATTTGTATTTAAAAAATCTTATTTAAAATTATTTTAAGGCTCTTTCAATTTGTTAAAACACCAAAGTACTGTGTGACGTTTCTCAGTTATATACCAATATTATTTTAATAATATAATTTTATTTATTTAGTGACAACAACCAACAACTCAGCCTATGCACTTTAATTTATGCCATAGTTTTAGAATATAATTAATATTACAACCTGCTTTTATTCTCTTTTTTTGAAATTTGAACAAAAATACCTAGTAAATAGCTAAACTTCAGTCAATATACATAACAACTTAAAATAAGTTTGTTTTGATTTTATTTATATATTATTACTAAGTAATGGGTTTCAATAATTAACAAGACCTGGCTATCTGAGCCTCTTACAAATTATATAAAAAAATGGTTGTATTGTTTTGTCTATTGTTTGTATTGTATTGTTTTTGTGTTCAAACTCCATTAGGAGTGGTTGTGTTTTTGTTTATTTGACATACCAAGTATCAAAGTTTTGGTTGTAAATTGGTTATTTGGCTAGTATTTAATGTTTGCGGTATGTTGATAGAGAATGAGAAATTAAAAAACATCACTTTATTTATTTTATCATCTCCCGCCTACTTTTGATTACATTTTAGATATTGGTAATATCTCCTAATTTCATGACATTTGGAATGAAATGTAACCAAGTGCGAGAAGTTCAGTAGTGTGGCGGGATATTGAATCACCTGACTGCTACATATGCATGAGAGATGCAGTAACGTGACACGACTGACCTTGAGACTGAACTGTACTGATAGCTGCTGGTTATAGTACAGCCACTGATAATAGTTACTGATAACACATATCACAGTCTTCCACAACAAGTCAGTTGTGAGCAGGGTGTATCAAATATCATATCTGGTATTGTCAGCAGTTTTAACACTTGGAAAAGTCAAAAGTCTGGGAAATATGATACAAACTTAGGAAAGGTTAGGAATACTTTAAGATTTTCAAAGGGGCTGATGTATTAGACATTTTGAATTACAATATGCTAACATGATTCAAACAATATTTATATTGATACATAATTTATGATTACGATGGCAATCCTAAACTTCTATACTGTTCGATAATTCTTGTTATAATTAATTGCTCTTGCGATTTTAAAATATGTTTTTTATGCATGTAGCTTATACAAAATATGTACCCTACTAGTAATTTGTTGGTACTTAATATAAAAACAGTATGTACTAACATTGAATGCCCGTATTAAACCCATTTAATGTTTGCATTAACTCACACATAATATAAAACAGCTGAGATCTGTCTAAAAAAACATAATAACCATTTCTTGTAGAAATCCAGACGGACAATTAACTTTTGACTTTGATTGATTTGGAATATATGTAAAAACAGCAATTACTTACCAATTAAACCTTGACACTAAGGTTATCATCAAAATAAACAATGTAATGTTGCTTCGTAAGCTCCAAGGTCCGGAGAGTCTGGGTAGGGTTTTATCAGGATAGAATGACGCAAACATGAGGTGATACTTGTGACTCTAGCAAGCTCTGGTGATATCTTGTTTATATCTTGCATTATCTTTCAAATTTATTTCTCTTCTTCCAAGGTTACCTGGGTTATCTTTAACGTTGCATGTTTTCAAAATGATAAATTATTCAACTTGTTTGGGTTTTTAAAAATTAAATGAAATGTTGTAATTTGTGTTTGGTTAGCAGCTTTGGAGTGGCTTTTATTTTAATAAATTTATTGTTCATTTTGTTGTTTTATTTATTGTTTTATGCAAACTAACAATACCTAGACTAATATGACTTGCTGTGGATTCTTAGTGGGGCGACAATTTTTTTCTTTTGTCAACTACTTGAACTACAGTGAATCCTCGATAACTCGAACCTCAATAAGTCGAATTCCTCGATAACTCGAACCTCAATAAGTCGAATTCCTTGATAACTCGAATTTTAACCATTCCCCTTGAACTTGCTATGTTATTTTACCTCTATTAAGGCGAAGGGTTAGCAGGAAACACCTCGATAACTCGAATTTTTGCAGCATTCTTAGCCTGTCGCCGCACCTCTATAAGTCGAAGTTTTAGTTGTAGAACCTCTACAACCCGAATATGAACAATTGCCGTACCTCTATAAGTCGGAAGTATTGACTAGAGAACCTCTCTAAATCGAAGTTGTTTCATTCACCAAACCTCCAGTGACTTTGCAGCCGGAAATTTCAAACCTCCTTCCCCACTAAATCTGTTTCCCGGGTGCTCCTGGTGTCGGTAAAACAACCGACAAATTTAAGTTGATGAGCAACACGCATATCAAACACACTCATCCTCACGCACAGGTTTCACCTATGTGAGGATTCCATTTCATAAATGAGGAACAGTCCTATATTGTTGTAAATTATATTTATTTTTAAATAAATGGTTTTGATTTGATTAGATTTGTGTTCTGAGTCGTTAGTTAGTGCGAGTTTAGAGGTTCTGGATATAACACGTGAAACGTAGTTTTTAGGTTGTTTTTTACAAAGTGTTTGCAGTTTGGTAAAACGTGTTGGCAAAACTCTACCCCATGAGGAGAAGTTCAAAACTATTTGAGGCTATTGACACAGGAAATAAAAACAGTGACATCGGGAAGCAATTTGGAACACCAGTGAACACTGTCGACAGTTTTAAAACAAAAAAGTGTCGAACTCCTTCACCCTAATTCCAACAATGCTCTGCAATTTTAATTGTTATCATATTTTGTTCCCTTTTAGTTTTGAAAATTATTTTAATAGCCTACAGTACATTAATGATAAGCTAAATGAAATTGATGCGTAGTTGGTCAGAACTAACTTCCGTAAGGGGGAGGGATTTGTTTGGGGCAGGTGATAAGATGTGAGCAAAAAAGTCTAGAAAATAGACAGGAAGTGGTCGAACGGGCAAAACATCACCAAAATACCAAACTGTGAGTCATTATTTGTTTACCTTCCTCTTCTACAATATTTTCACTGAAGGAAGTATTTGGTCCTCTATTACGTTAACCAAAGAAGCTTTACAATATATTTCCGGGCTTATTTTATACATTTAAAATTGTTCAAATCTATTTTAATTTTAATAATAATTATTGTACGGTATGATTATTTTTTATACATAGCTCGAACTTATGTAAGGATTATACCCTTCCATGATCAATCTATTGTGTTACCGTGACCCTCAATAAGTCGGAAGTCTGTGGGAAATCACCTTGATAAGTCGAACCTCGATATTTCAAAATATTCAATAACTCAAATTTTTGCCGTTCCCCTGAGGTTCGAGTTATCGAGGTTCCACTGTATAATTTAAGCTCTCTCAAGCCCATAGAAAAACATAAAAATGTAGACATCTCAGACATAGACTCAATTTTGTTAACGCAATATTTGATTTATAATTATATATATTAAATTTAGTCCTTGTATTGCTCATGACTCCATAAAACCAACCTTGTAAACTTTTAAACTGTTTAACTAATATTCACTATGTAAAAATTAAAATGTTTGCCCATATAAGTGAAGATGCCACTTACAGTAAAACAAAACTTATTCCACTTTTTCTTTAGGTGGAACGGCCAAAATATTGAGCTACCATGGGGGGAGCTACTAATATGCTCTATAGAAGTGTGAATGTCGAAAGCCCTTATCCAGGCCACTTTATTTTTATTTTTTGCTGAGACCATATCCGGAATCACATTTCAGTTAATTTATTACTACTGGTCTCCTCGCTAGTTTACTACATAGATGATATTATAACACACTGTAATTTAGAATGTAAACAAATATATTTTAATCATACATTTTAGGAGATGTTTTGTTACAGCGTGATAGCTGTGAGTCGTGCTTTAACGTCGAGCTGTGCGGCAGTCAAGCAATGTCTCGTGTGGCTGCGGAACCTCAGAGCTCGACAACCTGGGCTGGTGAGTATCTCCCCTCGCCCTCGTGGTTTGAGTTAACATATTTAGAATTATTGTAAAGATTTTCTTATAAATTTTACTATGTAAATATGAAAGTAATCCATGAAGAAGCTTTACTGAACTGGTGTTATTTGGTTATGACTGATGCTTAAAAACAGACAATGGCTCACCAATAAACCTGAACGGGTTGCATACATTTAGCAAAACTGATTTGTGATAGAGAAACAACTGTGATGTCATCCTCCGGGATTTATCCACCGATGAACTCCAATGAGAACGGCTGATCGCTACTAATATCAGAACTGCATAATTCTATGCAAAGATTACATGGTTATACCACGGTATCAATTATTACATGGTTATGTTTCCAGCACTGAGTGTGTTGGTGATGCGCTTGACCATGTTGCAACTTCATTGCACAATATACAATTGCTGCTCATCTACTTATGCTTGAATCTTTTGTGTCATTTATTTAGTTTGATGTCTGGTACCATTATTGTGCTCGACTCTGTTGAAATTTCATTGCTAATTATAAAATTGCCGTTTATCAACTTATACTCATATTTTACAATGTACATGGGTTATGTTGCTAGTTCTGTTGCATAAAATCATTGGTGTGCTTAGTTGTCCTGCTGTTAGATGGCACGATATCGTACTGCAGTAGTCTACTCATACTCATGTTGTACATGGTTATGTTGCCAGTTCTGCTGCATGTCGTCGTTGGTGTGCTCAGTCCTGCTGCTGCTCGGTCGCACAATATCAGGCTGCTGCTAGTCTACTCTGTGCTGATATTTTACATTGTTATGTTGCCAGTTCTGCTGCATGTCATCACTGGTGTGCTCAGTCACACAATATCGAGTGGCTGCTAGTCTACTCTGTGCTGATATTGTACATGGTTATGTTGCCAGTTCTGGTGCATGTCGGCATTGGTGTGCTTAGTCCTGCTGCTGCTCGGTCGCACAATATCCGGGTTGCTGCTAGTCTACTCTGTGCTGATATTGTACATGGTTCTGTTGCCAGTTCTGCTGCATGTCGTCGTTGGTGTGCTCAGTCCTGCTGCTGCTCGGTCGCACAATATCTGGGTTGCTGCTAGTGTACGCTGTGCTCATGTCACTGCTGCTAGGACCGGGTATCTTCCACCGTTGTGTGCCTCCTCATCTCAAGCTCACGGTGTCGCAGTATGTCTCCTGCGTCAACCAAGCTTTTGCCAAATACTGTGAGTTTAATAAATGGGGGTAATGTAATCTACAATCATGTTTTTACTTAATTAGTTAAATTCAGGATCTACAAATGGTAATTTTAAGGTCCCTAGTTGGCAGACCAAAAACCAATAAACAATGTTTATGTTATTGTGGCAAAATCAAAGTCAAATGTGAAAATTAGGATTTTTATTTTTATGTGTGAATCAATACCAGTAGGATTTTTTGATGTCTCTTGTTACCATTTACAAAAGCCAATCTTTTTTTATGAAGCATCATCAGTTAGAGGAGGCTCTAACAGTATTGTTGGCATTACTGGAGTGTTTGGCCCACTGCCCAGTCACTAGAAACTTAGCACATGATGTTCTGCTATTCAAGTGAAGGAGTCTTGTTTCTGTTAAATACAAGGAAAAAACTTGAGCACAAAGAATAAAGACATTTTTAATAGATAGAAATTGTAATATAACAGGGTGTTCACGGACCGGAATTTTTGGGAAAATCGGGAACTATACGAGAACTTTTCCACACCGGGAAAATTCAGGAAATATACAAGAATTTCGGCGAAAGTCCGGGAATTTTGTTGAACACTCGTTTTTCGGCCGTTCTCGTTTATGCGGCTGGGTTGTTGTTTCCAGCCAGTATAACACGTTTTGGTTGTTTTCAGCCAATAAGACAAGTTGCGATCATCTTTTTCAGACTATAAAATGCAAATATATTGCCATTTTCAACCAATCCGACCAGGAAAAATCGCCGTTAATTGGCGATAAAATGGGGTAGAATTTCCGTTTTTTCTGTTAAAATACATTTTGATTGTCGTTTGGGCCTATGAAACGCGATCCGGCTTACTCAATTACTCGAAAACCCTATTATTTCAGCCGAGTATTTCAATACTTGACTCGCCAGAAAAGTACTAGAAAGTTCGAGCGAGTATTTCTTACCAATTTTCGGAGGACTGCTAACGGTTGCGAATTGCTAAATCACGTAAAATTGGCCGAAATGCTCAATATCAGCTATAAAAGACAAAGGAAACATAATATCGGCCTAAAGTTACGGCTAAAAATCGGCCGTAAATTATGACAAAAAAACCCAATACGAGTATCGGGAGAAATCACAACTAGACCACATAATATCGGCTGTAAATAACGATCTATTAATCACATAATATCAATCAATCAATCAAATATTCGTTATTTATAAGTCATGCACTTTAGTACAAAAAATAGTGTCAATGGATATTTATGAAATAAAAATGCCATATCTTAATATCTTGAGTATAAATCTAAACTATTACAGCTATTTACAAGAGACAAATTGTTCGAAAACTACGGGCAAACTATGTTTGTTTTGTTTGTGCTGGACCCATAACTCGAGCGGTTGGTGGATTAAAACCACGCTTTGCTACCAATTGGGCCGTTCAGATCCTTAAGTTAAAATTGTTAGAACTTGTATTCTATTGTCTTTCGGCGATTTCTGATAGGGGTATGCGAGTAGTGATTTTTTGGATCGAGTCGATTAGTGCCAATTATTTTCGAGTATCAGTATTTTCGAGCTAGTATTTATTTGCCTTCAGCATTTTGTTGTTGGTAGTTTCAAATGGTTTAATGGATTTGGATACCACTCCAGGTATAATTTGATTTCACATCAAGGTTTTTAACAAATATCTGAGTAGCAATGTACATTTTTAGCCAGTACAAATCAAAGTGGATTCTGTATTCACAAAGATAACTAGGTCCGATTTGATGTGCCATGGTGCCGATTTCATGGTAGATTGGTCGCCATTTACGGCCGCTATTACCTAGTCCAGTCGTCATCTTTTGCGACATGATTTCCGTCATCTTTTGCGACATGATTTCCGTCATCATTTACAGCCGATATTACGTGGTATGGCCATCATTTCCATCTGATATCATGTGTCGCGTCTTTGGCCGATGGCCGAAATCACGCGATCCGATCGTTATTTTGTTTGTTATTACGTTCGGTTGTTGTTCATGACCGATTTATATTTCCTGTAGTCATGTTTGGCCGATTTTACGTGGTTTCGTCATCTTTTCCGGCCTTTGCTACGCAATTTGGCAGTTTGGAATTGTTAGTGATATTCCGGATATTGGCAGGAAATATTTACTTGAACGTTCTAGTATTATTTAAAAACTTTGAGCCAAGTCGAGAATTAAAATACTCGCCGAAATATTTGAATCTTTGAGCACTCGCAAACACCTAATTTCTGGTTGTATAATCGCATTCTGATCGCCTTTTTCTGCCTATAAACAAAATAAGATCGCCGTTGTCGGTTGAAAAACAGGGTTAAATCGCCTTTTGCAGCCGATATAATGTCGTTAAAAGTAAAATATTGTTTTTGTAACAACTGTGAGTTTTGATAGCGGGGTGCAATATTTACCAGCTGGAAAAACATGAATTACCAGCGGAAAAATGGGGGAAATATACGGGAATTTTGAAAAACTATTTCTGTGGACACCCTGTTTAGTGTTTATTTAATTAATTAATTACAGTAGAAGTCCGATTATCCGAGCTAAACGGGACCGAGACTACCTCGGATAATCAAAAACTCGGATAACATGGCGGTAAAAATTATAGGTTATAATTAGACAAAAATCGTATTGAAACTGGAGAATGCGGTTTATTAATACAGTAATAAGTGGTTTATGATTAAATAAACCTACAGTAATAAGTGGTTTATGATTAAATAAACCTTTTTAATACTCTCCCCTTTATCCAATCTCTTAATTGCATTATATTTTGTTTCCAAAGAAACCAGAACTCTTTTACGTTTACCACTCATATTTGTGAAACAACACACTGATTGAAAACGGGACTGAAGGGCACGGTTAATCAGTTCGTCGTAGACTGAGACAATGGCGCGAACTGCGAACTAAAGATGGGTGTTATTTAACATAACAGGATGAATAACAGTATTGCGGCCGTGGCAACGTTATCGCGGCAACACGTTGCGGAGAACTCCCTGTTATTCTAATAACGTTTCTACACCCGTTATTAGAGTTGGCAATCATTATTTAAATAACAGGTTGCCGCAACACGTTATTGGATAGCTGCGTTGTCGTTACAACCGTTGCCGGAAAACAACGATGATTCCCATCTCTAGCGCGAACACAGTCGACCGATAAGACTATTGGTCCTAGCAACAACCAATAGGAGTAGCTTGTAATACTCGACCTAGCAACCACAGCCGCTACATTTTTCAATCGATTTACGATTATTTATTTATTTAAGATTTATTTCCAAGGCTATATACAGTACTGTATTTGCCTCGGTTAACCCGGCGGCTCGGATAATCGGACCTCGGATAATCGGACTTCTACTGTATTCATGAACAGTTTAAATTTAAAATTCTTTTAAATATCGTGAACTGTGACTGATGATGTATACACAGCAAGTACAACTGTTCTGTCACTGAGCGATTCTGAAAGACATTCTGTAAAAAAGTAAACTTTAATCAATTACGTAGGTATTTTTCTTTAATAAATTTACAGTAAAGATGTTTTAAATTTTTTTCTTGTTTTAAAAGGTTTTTATATTTATAACGTTTTAGACTCAAATAATCGAGAGTCTACTGTAAACCAGTGCTGAGATAGTAGTGACGAGTATATGTGTTCCAGCGGTGAATGACGTGAGTGATGACGAGTACATGCCAGTGACCACCAGTGAGGACCTGGCACTGCTCACGAGGGTCAGCGATCTGCACCACGACACTTACGACAGCCTCACGTACCCCGGTAATGTGCACTGTTATAACCAGATATCCACCTTCAAACTGCTGCAGGGTTTGAGTAAAATGTAAGGAAGATAAGAAGATTTGTTGTTTGATAACTGTGGTGTTTAAAGTGTTGAAATAATTATCACAAAATAGGATAATATCGGAAGGTAAACTGACAGTTGTAGAAGCGAATTCAGCCAAGTGGAGTGAATTAAATATTGTAACAGCTGATTGTGATGAGCTTGGTGTGATTATTGAAACACATGTTGTCCTATGGTGGGAATGAGGTTTAGTTTTGGAGTAGGGTGTAACAGGAATTGGGACACTGAATTGTAAAAATAAGTTTTTAAATTTTTTATGTTTCCAATGTAAAGAAACATCATTTAAAGTATCCACACACTGGGAATTTTGGGAAAATTAGGAATCATAAACAAATTTTTGGATTGTGAATCTCTCGAGATATTTGAAAGAAATTTGGCAAATAGTTTTTGACTAATGTTTGAGTGCCCTTGAGCAGTAAGTATACCAACTGCATTTTGTAAGGGACATTATTTTTCACAATATTTTTATTTTTATGGCCATGGTCTTATTTAGACAGTATATTTTGGGGGCTTGCTTGATGGTAGTAATCTCTGTATTATCTCCTTTTCTTTACAAACATGTTTTGAGGTTCATTTAAAGCATCTTAGTTCTGTTGGTGTCTGCTGATACTGACTACAGTTTAGTTTACTAGCGTTTTTATCCATGTCACAATTGTCTGCTTAATTTATGGTGTTTGATCCTATTGTTGAGTGACTTGTGGTTGTTCGGTTACATTTATTAGGGAATATTACCATGTTTGGTGGTCATTCAAGTTTGTAGATTTTTAGAGGCATCATCGTAGATGTTAGCCGCGATTTACCTTTTAATAAAATGGTTAGGCTGAGATTGTTTGACAATCAGACAAAGAGTGTTTGTTGTTTTTTGGAGTCAGACTGTGAATTGAATCTCTAAATTTAATCTGAATGTGTGCTACGCTCTCTAGTCTGATTTTCTAAATCAGTTTTAATTTTATGCTAGTCATTGTAAATAAAATTTTTTTTCTAAATTTAATTTATTTTTAAATACATGGAAAATTGTGAAATCAGTTCTTTTTCAAGTAAAAATGAAGTATAATATTGTAGGCTCATCATCAGACATGGTGTCGGGGTTGGAGATTCCATCGCATGAAGATGACTCTCTAAGTGACGTCGATGGACAGACGTTAGACCAGCCTGACAGCGGTCAGCAAATAGAGGTAACGGGTCTGATACTTTTTATAAAAAAAGAATATTTTTTGTCTGATTCTTAATCATCTGGAAACTATTGATATGATTTAATAACATGGGTTACCTATTGCAGTATTAGATTAAGGAAAGACTCGGTGTAAAAATCTGCTTTGCAATTTTCATGATGATAAATTTTACAGCTCTAGTATAGTGCCATATTTTTAATATATGAAGGTGAATTTTATATCTATTGTGAAGGGCACAATCTGTCATAAAAACTCACTTCTGAGCTTTTTCCTGTGGGGAAGAAGCTATTCTGGTATGGTAAGACCAAGGTCCAGGACCAAGATGATTTGAGGTTCCCAGGTGCCAAAAACTCAATTTGTTCAAATTTTCATATATTTATATTTATTGCTAAATACATATATCCTTTTCTGGTCCGACATTATAGTTCGGTATGAACAGGTACTAAGACTCCAACTCTCCTACTTTTCCACAACACTTTTTCTACCACCATCTGCCACTGCAATCTTCAGTTATAAACGTCTTGTTTAATTTCATCGAACTACCTTTTCCATGCCCTTACCTGTAGTCTTGTATCATTGATTGTCATTTCTTGCATTTTTCCAAGATCTGTCTTTTTCCAATCTATTCACATGACCATACCATCTTATTCTCTACTTACCAAACTGTTTCTCATAAACTACTCTCAACTGTTTCTATTCACAATTTATCATTTATAATTCTGTCCAATTTTGTTTTATTTGTTATGGCTCTTATACATTTTCACCTGCTTGCACTCCCCTCTATTTCTCCATTAAGTTCCATACCCATTTGGTCTGTTTACCCCGTACTAGATGTTACACCTTGGTAAACTTTTGCTCCTTTTTCTATACATAGAGGAAAATTTATTTTACTAGTATATTTTAACATAGGCACATAATGTGGGTAAAAACGTTCCGCACTTGATGAAATTTGGTACAAAAATATAAAGCAGTATCTATATTTTGTACCATTATTATATAATACAAATATTTGTTAAAAACTGATGTTGAACAGTTCCAGAGTGGTCATTTTAATGGGGATTCGTCGAGTGATGAGGAAGCCTTCACCCGAGACTTGGTCATCACGGAGGCAGATGAGAGAGACACAGGCCATGGACTGCACACTCTCATTGCCCAGGTACAGCTGTAACTGGATTGATTGATGAAAATAATTAGGAAATATTAAGGTGCTTTAAATAAATAACTATAGGTGCTTGAAATAACTATGTAAGGTGCTTTACATAGGTCCTCAGAATTTGTTGGCTTCGCTACACTGTCAACAGCGAAATTTCATGAACACTCAGGTTGCTGAAGTAATTTGTGGTAATAATATTAATTGTGTCAGTTTCAACGTTATTTTATTTTATCCGATACTGGTAATATTTTAGGGCAAACATTTATTTAGTTAATGGACAGTGAGAAAAATATTTTACTGAGGTCAGGTTTCCTTAGGTTAGGTCAAGAATCAAGAATTCTTTATTGTCATTGACTTCATACATCAATAGAGTATATATTTATAGTTATTGTTATGTTCATATTAGGGGTGTGCGAGTACTCAAAACTTTGAGTTTTCGGCAGAGTATTTTAATACTCAAACTCGACTTGGAAGTTTTGAAAAGTACTCGAAAGTTCGAGCGAGTACTTTCCACCGATTTCCGGACGATTGCTAACAATTGCGCCCGGCCAAAACGCGTAGTAACGACCGCACAAGGCGATCACATCACTTAAAATCGCCCGAAAATGACGATCAGACCGCGTAATTTCAGCCGTAAATGACAACGGTATACATGATATCGACAAAAATGGCGACTGGGCCACATAATACCGGCCATAACTAACGATTTTGTCATCTAATATTGATTATATGCGATGTCTGGACCAGGTGATATTGGCCAAATGACAATGAAAAAATGTCAAACCATGTTTTGTTTGTCAATACATATCCAGTTTGATTGTACTGGCCAAAACGTTGTATTGCTACTCACGTATTAGTTAGAAACCATGTTTGGATTATCAAATCTAGGGTGGTATCCAAACCCATTACACTTTTTTAAACTACCAACTGATGGCAAATACTCGCTCAAAAATACGCGAAACTCGAAAATAATTGGCACGACTCGACTCGAATCAAAAAATCATTTCTCGCACACCCCTAGTTCATATTCTCTTCCGGTCCGGCATTGTAGTTGGGTGTGGACATTCACTAAGACTCCAACCTCTTCTACTTTTCCACAATACTTCTTCAACCATGTCTGCCAATGTAAATCCTCACCCAACGATTGTGCATAAAAAATCGTCAAATACAAAAAAGATATAAAAAAAATCAACTTAATTAAGAAATAAAACTACCCTATTTAACATTTTTGTCAGACATATTCTCACCCACATAATATAAAATTCCTGTTGATATTTTAAAAAACTTTAAGCTTATTTATAAAAATGCCCACGTCCAGTTCTGACTTGATTTGTGTGGGTAAAGCATTACAAAGTTTTATTGAGGGAAAAATGTATGTTTTTCAAAAAAGTTTGTGTTGTGTTTAGGTGGGATTAAGCTTATTTTGTCCCTAAAGTCACAGCTGTCGCTTTCCCAACCCTCCTCCGAACAAAAGTGTGCTACAGTTTTATCTCAAAATCTAAATAAAATTTGAGTAAATGGTGCTTTGTTAGGGGCTTTAAAATGAAGGGATGAGCCTAGGTCTTACTGTGCTACTAATAGTAACCGTTTCTTATGGGGAATACACTTAAATGCTTATATTGTTTGGCAGGCCGTGACGAGCAACGTGCTGGGCTCCGTCGGACTGCTAGCTAGTGTAATGCGGCAGCGGCGGCCCACGAGACGGACAGACTCCGACAGTGACAACGACGACGACTTTGAAATCATCAACAGAGACGAACTCAGAGAGTCCTAGACCTCCCCAGTGTATCCAACCCTGTTTCATGATCCGTGCGAATTTCTATCTTTGAATAGCTAAATTTTTTATCTCCTTGAAACATGAGGTCTTTTATTTTATATTTTATACAAGAAAACATACTATTTTATTTGGTCTACTTAAAGATCCAGTTTGTTAACAAACAATTTGTGTAACGATTTTTCCCTCAAAATACACTTTTACTCCTATTTGAGATTAGGATTTTGTTGAAAATTGTATTATACATAATATTGAAGGATTCAGATGATCAGCTTGAATGTAGCAATGATTCTAGTTGTTGGTTTTTCACGTTTGTTATTTTACTTTTTTGACTTTTAGTGATTTAAGTTTAATTTACTTATGAAGTTTTCTGGCCTAAAAATATTTACACTATTCACAAAATAAGGACGTTTCAGAATTGATATTGTAAGTTGTTGACATCTTATAGCAGTGTTCCTACCTGTAAAGCAACTTATTATGTTTTAGTAAAACAAAGTTGTTTAACATTTCAAGCCATTCGGTGGCTTTGAAAAGTCAATGATCATTAGGGGAAATTAATATTCTTCAGGAGTTAACAAGTAAACATCTGAGGTATAAGCGAATACTGTTGAATACAGTCTATTAAGAAACTGATAAAAGCAAAAGCACTTGTCAGTTGTTAGTGGTCTGAGATTAGAATGTATCTGTCGGTTGAAAGAATAAAGGAAAAACCCCTCTGAGTACTGCTGGAGTGAGAGAAGCCGTACCCCTCACCTCTATTTCCATCTCTTTCCTACAATATCTGAAAAATGATGCCGTTAAGAAAATTCATAAAAAGTAACATTTTATTTCTCATATTTTTTATGGGGAAATCTTTTACTTAAGATTAGTTTATTTGTTCTAAGTAAATTCCTCTCACAAATTTATTTTGTTTATTCTTTAAAATGGCATTGCAAGTTCAATTTCAATAATTTAAACTTAAGTAATCTCAATATGGTTTATGTAAAACACCCGAATTAGTAAAGAATTATTGGATTGTATATGATCTCAATAAACTTACTTACCAATTGATGTGAGGATGGAGCTATATGACTTCACTGCTATAGGAGATATTTAATACCAGTTTGTAGTAGTGTTGTCCTTCTAAAGCCAGTTTGGTATAACCAAATCAAACCACTTTCATCAGTTTTGATACTTTAGTTTTTTAACCATAAAAAATCAGAGACAGTTGGTTGAGTCTTGGAAAGTAAGCAATGTGTGAAAGGTGCTATAAGTTATATAAGAAGTAAGTGTGATATTTGTTCAAACTAGGTTAAGGATATATTTATTTTTTTTTAACTGGTGGCCATTTTGGACTTTGAAGGAAGGTTATTTGTTCATTTTTGTTACCCCATTTCGTGCTGTAATGACTGTAATGTTTTCATATAATAATAATAATATTTATTTGCCGAAAAACAATTATAAATTGTGTAGGCTTTTACAACAAAATATCTTAAGTCTAAAAAAATGTTGCACCTTAAATTTTCTATTTTTTCATGTTATCTTATTTTTTAAATTTTTTGGTTCTTCTTTAAAAAATTCATCCAAAAAAGTGGCCATGTGTAATACACTATGACCAACGGGTGAGTTAATGTTCTGCTGTGTTTTTACTGCATCCGGGTACGTGGTTCAATTAAGCAGGTTCCTAACAATTCAATCCTTCCTGGTAGTTAATTAGTTCACAAAAATTCATTATGTTTAGAGGTTTTAAAAAATATTTGACCACTTTCATAAATTTTAGCAAAAACATTTGAACAAGCGATTTACAAGGGAACAATCAAGTATATTTTTGATTTATTTTAGTTATATAGGGCAAACATAATTTGCTGAGTTCAATTACAGATTTTCTGCTCAAAAAACATTGTTCTTAAGTTCAGTAGGGTGTCTGCCATCCAAATGTCAATTATCAATACTTCAACTAACCAAATTGTCTGAAAGAGTTAAGAACTGCCCAGTGCAGCGTTGCTTGACTCGAAAACCCGTGCGAAACAGTGCATAGAATATGCACTCTTATTGATGACTTGGGTTTGATTTTTAACAAGTTCTAGCCATTGCCTCATTCGACACTGCTTTTATGAAGTTTTTCTCTATTTTTAAGGGTTACTGTGAGGTTTAAAGTGATCATAAGGTTTTGGTTTTGACGATCCAAACTACTCTGGCCCCGAGTAGTTCTGATAATTGACACACTGCTATACAGTAAATATTGAGAATCCAAGTGCCATTTGTACAAACAACTCCCCATAGAGTTATGTTTTGATCTGTTGTCTTGATCTGTTGTCTTGATAAATCTACTTCCCCAAAGTCCATTCCCACCTCGTGTGATACCATTGTATTTTAATGCTAAGCTAAGTAGAGTACTTAAGCCTCGATTGTTATTGATGCGTGTATTTTTTAACTCTTGATATTTTTGTACATAGTCACCCCAGGTGAAAACACTCCTTGAAATATTACTGACTGTAAGTTGTAGTGAACATTTTAACCAGATAGGTATCGGAGCATGTGGCACAAGAGAAATTAGCAAAGCAAAAGTAGTCAAGGCTCTTAGATGTATTTTATATTTTGTCTACTTAAACCTTTACAAAGTTTTGGAATCCCTTTAGAATAGAATTCAAATTATTTATATTGTATTAAATTTGTAATGTAGATTACTCTTCTCTTTGTAGTTTTAACATAGTTAAATAATAAAATATTTCAATGAAAATTATTTCTATTATTATTTGCCCTTCAAATTTTCATTGATTCGATTGTGTCCATTATTAAAATCTATTATAACATGCATAGGCAAAGTTAATTCGGTTAATTCGGCTGGGGCCGTTCTGGAACGTTCACCGCAGAGATCGTGTTAAGGGAAAGAACTACATGGAATTTAAGGATCTAATTTAAATGGAGCCAAGTTTATCGGAAGAGGAAATCTGTGAATCAATCAGAGTGAGAGCACATAGAACTCCCAAACTGAAGTGTGCTCTCTCTCAATGCTGGAAGCAAATGAAGACTGGCCCTCTCGATGTATGTTGAAGAGATACTTCCCATCGGCACTCTCCACTATGAAACCAGCAGGGAGACCGAGAATCTGTCATTGATAGGTTTAAGTTATGTACTTTTTCCAAAAGAAAATAGATCTTGCTCCATCCTCAGTAAAATCTTTTCTTGATGTTTATCAATATGTTGAATATACCGGGTGTCCCATAAAACTTACCCCCGGGTAAGTCCCCTCTTACTTATAACCGGGTGTCCCCCCCTCTCTTAACTTTTGAACGACTGTAAATTTACAGTTGTTTAAAAATTAAGATGGGGGACCTTTCTGGGACACCCGGTATTTGGTCATGTTTAATGTGGCTGTTTGGGAGTGACCCAAAGCCTCAGTCACCCCCAATTCACTCCCTATTCAGATCAATAAAAATTCTATAAACTACCAAAATCAAAATGCAACTACTGTGAAGAATGAAAATTTAAAATAAACGGTAGCTTTAGAGATAGTTAATTTTTTTCATTGTCATGGAGCAAAGAGAGAGCCTATTCAAATATATTATAATTGAATTTTCTTCACACTACTAAAAAGCTATTTTCGGTATAAGCTGTGAATACTGAAAGTGATACTTTACCACTCTATATCCAGTAAAACGGCTGGAGATTTTTCCTGCACTGTTATTAGCTATACATTCTGACACCAGTAGCTCTTAGCATGTTGCCTAATAAAGTAGTTTTGAGTGTGTGGATTTTTTTCCCCAGGATAAGAGAATTCCAAGACGGTGGACAGTAAAGTTTTCATGTTTATTTTGTGCTTATTTAAATTGAAAATTTATGGTATATTGGGAGATTTTTCAGTTGTTGTGGGTAAAAAGTGTAATTTATTTTTAAGAGAACTTGTTTAAAACTTTAAAATTTGTTTAACAATTTGGATATTGTTGAAACTATGCTTTAAATGTGGCATGGCTTGGACAGTAGATTTCCATATTTAAGAAATATTTCGAGCATAATAGCTAGAAGACAAATTTTTTGAACTTGCATTTTGAATAGTTGCTTAGTAAATAGTGGTAATTGGTGTTAGAAGATGGGGCCATGATTTAATTTCACAGGTTTCACTTTAAAGAGAACTATATTGGTGATAACAAATGCACACATTGATGGTTATCATATCACTACACTCTGCCAATACCGGGTGAAACATGAAACCAGTTTGGCGTATCTAGTACTTGTGACCTTCAACTTCAACTTGAACTCTACATCAGTCATCTGATAAGCCCTACTGCTCAGGGCTAAGGTGTTACATCGTATAATAGATGTTGTATAATAGATCAGTCTGTTAGTCATGGAAAAAGTAGCAAACAATGAAGTCAAAAATAATTTAATCCCAAAGGGTTGGAAAGAGGAAGAAAGAGTTATGAAGAATTGTTTAAATGCTGGGAAAATAGACATTCATGCAGCATCACCTGGTGGTAAGGTGTTGCGGTCAAAAAAGGCATTGAGTAATTGAGTAAGCATAGTCAAATCCATAATTATAATACAAGGAACAAAAATGATTTATTGACAATGGCACACAGGACAAAACTTTTCACAAAAACTCCAACCTACACTGGAATAAAATATTTTAATGCACTACCTCAACAAATAAAATACCCCCGTCGCAGTAAACCTGCATACTCAGCGAATTTCCAATGGAGATTTAACTGTCTTAATACTACATAAAGACACCAAGTTTCATAAAAATATCTTTACAAATAAGCAATTTATACAATTTTAATTATTCTCCATAAGAATAACATTGGGGCTGAGTACGCGGGTTTGCCGAAACAAAGAACACAAAAAATGGGATTTTATGGTAATATCAATATAACTCAACTAGGTGAAGTTATATACCAGTTTTTATTCATTTACGTTCATTATTAAGGGAGACGTAGCATTTAATTATTATCCTTAAGAATAATTGTTTTTCTGAGCAAATATCAATGGACCACAACCAGATGAAGCCATATACCAAGTTTCGTCAGTATACGTTCATAAATAAGCGAGATATAATTTTTTTATTTTCCTCCATAAGAATAACATTAGACAACGTACTGTATTTAGCACTTTCAATATCTCGGTAACCAATTGACGTAGAGGAATGATCAAAATACCAAATTGTGTGTTTTTTAAGCTGAATCCAATGGTAAAAACTAAAATTTGACTATTTCCAAAATTATATGTAAAAAATTCAAAACATCCATTTTTGGGATACAAAATACCCCTTCGGATAGAGCGATCTTGCTGGTTTTCGAACTTAAAGTCATAAATGTTGCTTTACAAGTTTATACCAAATTTCATCAAAATCGGAAAATTTTTACGAGAGTTATCGTGCTCATGGACACATAATATATATTATATATATAATATATATTATATATATATATATATACATATGTACAGTTTCGAACGAATGGTGTTTTTGGGGTCTGGGGACCTCAAAACGAAAAGTTATCATGGTCCCGAGCCTAGGTCTTACCATGCCGACTACGGTAATACAGTGAAACTTGGATAATTCGAACCTCAAGGGACCAGTCAAAAACTTCGAATTATCCAAAAATTCGAAATAAAGAAGTTTTTAATAAATAGGGCGAAAACAATAAAACTTCATATTTTCAATCAAAACTCTTTATAAATTGACACTCTTTAAATAAAAATACATTGATTAACGCCTATTAACAAGATTAAAATAAGCTTAAAACATAAATACAGTATCTATTTTAACAAACTACAGTACGAAGTAAAATACAGTAACATTTTACTAATGTACGTGTACAACGCCACGTGCACCTTAACCATGTATACCTTAATTAGCACGCCAAAAATTTAAATTATCCAAAATAAAATTTGAATTATCCACGATTTTTTAGCATTGTTTAAATACAAAATGCTAGGGACCAAGAGAAATATTCAAATTAAAGAAGATTTCGAATTAAAGAAGTTCAAATTATCCAGGTTCCACTGTAGTTTCTTCCCTATAGGGGATGTTCGCTAAAACATAAATAAGTTTAAAATTTTTCGAAACAAAGTGAAACAGTTAGTCACTGCTAAAGTTTTATACTCCCTTGATGAATTCTGATTATTCAGGAATTTTTAAATTGAAAGAGTTTTGAGGCTGGGAGATAAATGTTATTTTGTAGGGGTTATTATTATTTTAACACAACTGAGTAATTAAAATTAATTTGTTTTGTACCTTTGACTCCATTCTTTGTACTAAATGTCCTGGTTGAATAAAGAGTTGTTTGATTTGATTTGTGTGTGTGTCCCAGGTGATGTTGAAAATGGCACCTCTAAACGGCTCCCAGACCATACCACGTTGTACAGGGTCAAAACATTTTAGGTACGTATTTTTATTTTTGTTCCCCAAACCTCAGGGCTGCGCCCCAGTGGCACCAAAAGTTGCCACGTTATTGTTATATGGAGAAAAGGTTTTTCCTAAATGGCTCGAAAACGGCTCTTCAAATCCGCTACCGGCATACAATGTTGCCGGGAGACTCCGGGATGGTGTCGCCGGTAGAGATGAGAAGGCTGGTGGTCCCATGCGGCTTCCTCATGGGTCGACCTGCTGGTGGGGTGCGACTCCAACTCCCACAACTCTCTGTGGGGGTGCAGGGACACCAACACTAGAGTTAGGACATTTCTAGACTATATGGCAGCCAATGGGTTGTTGATTGCCAATGTTGGCTCTGAGCCAACTTTTCGGAGTCGCCTTGGTCAGTCGGTCATAGATCTCCCACTGGTCTCTGAGGGGCTATAAACCTGATCACAGGCACATCCTCTCCAATGTAGGTGACTTTTCTCCTGAAATCCTCTCTTTCAGGAACCCTAGGAAGGCGGATTGGGCCTCCTTCAAAGACAAACTGAGGGAGAAATTGGATACTCAGACCCCTCGGGTCAGGGATACCATTGAGCTGGGTCAGGCCACGGTTCTCCTTGGCGGGGGCATTGTCTCCTAGTTTGAGGAATGTTGTCCGCTGATGAGGCTGAGGCGCTGTCAGGGGTCAAGCTGGTGGAACTCTGAGCTCGCCAACCTGAGGAAAAGGGTAAGAGCTCTCTTCAGGAGGGCAAAATCCTCGAAGAACTGGGATTGGCACCATGAGATGCTGACCAAATACAATCTCGCTGCCAGGAGGGCTAAACGGCATTCCTGAAACAGCTTCTGCAACAAGGTGAAGAGCATGAGGCCTCCAGGCCCCACAAATTAATGGTAAGAGCTCTCCAAACTTCTGAATTGGGCTCTCTTGAGGGGCCTGATCGGACGATGGGCCACAGGATGTGTTGAGGATCATGGCCAGTGTACCTAAAGAATACCCAGAGAACTGCTCTGCAAAGTACAACCACTGGAAAACCATCCCCACAAAAGTACTCCCAAAAATCAAACTCCGAGCCTTAGGTATAAGTTTAAGGTTTAAGTAAGTAATATTTCTCTACCAATAAACTGGGACACCCTAATAGACTATGTCTATGTTATATTATTTCAACCCTAATTTAAACTTTAATTTGTATTTTTAAACTTTTGGCCACAGGCTCTTTATGATTTAAAACTCGGTTAGTAAAGGTGATGACCAAATTATCCAAAATCTGTTACAAAAAACCTGTGAAATTAAACAAAAATTACCTGGCAAGTCAGGAAATTTCAACTGTTGAACTTGGTATACACCCTTTATATTCAATATACATACAAAGTAAATTAAATACATTTATATACCTCCCTAAAAATTCAATTTTGTTTGTAATAATTCATCTTGAGCTATACCTTTATTTTATTTTTTCATCCGAATCCTTAAAAAAATTCAGTAAACCAAAACCACATCCATTTCCTGGAATTATAGAATGTGTTTGATCTTGGGACAGAGAACTCCGGCATTTCCATGCACTAGAAAAGTATTCCAAATCAGGATTTTTGAATAGGGTACCTGAAGGAAATTATAATTAAGGGTTAGAAAATGTATGACAAGCCGGGGGGAGCAGCCAACTAGGCCCTCTGTAAGGAACCCCTCATTCTCAAGTAGGCCTAGGTTTCCTCCAACATCCACACACAGCATTGTAGCTTCGGAAAAACTGATAAAGCTGGAGGAAAGTGATAACGCAGTTAAATTGGGAGGGGTAGGAAAGTACAGAAACCAATTTTTATAAGTTCTCATTTATTTGAAAAAAACACATGCAAATGTTAATAATTTACATATCTCCCCAATCCAATATGAAAATGTGCAGTGTATATTTTGCGTTTCAAAGACAAAATTCAATTTTAAAACATTTTCACACAAAAAATAAGAAGCATTTTATTAATTTGTATGAACTTTAAAAGAGTACAAAACCAATGAAAATCAAGGACAAGATGATTCAAACATGTATTTTAGACACACTGATTCCTCAGAAACTGTTTCTTATTATAATTTGTGCTTAGCAATAAATTAACTTACATTCAATAAAATCCCTAGATTAAATTTCAACAGGAGCAGCACTGGATCTTCCAACAGGAATGTTTAGTCATTCATAAGTTAGGGTTAGTTGACATAAATTATGGTCCTCGATTGAACTTTGGAAAATCGTAGGCAGATAAACTTTCGTTTACCACATTACAACTTGATTTGGAATATGAACAAAATTTGTAGATCAAGTGCTGCTATACAATTATTGATCATAATGAAGAAAACCAAAAACAGGTAAAACAAATGGAACATTCATATACAGATATACAAACTGATAGTTGGAGCATACTTAAAAAGGATGTATTTTGCTTAAATTTCATGTTCAACTGTTTGTTGTAACTGAAATATATTTACGATCGATATAACATATTAAATACATTCAGCAAAAACCAGGTTTTGTGGTGTTACATTATGTATACATTTTTAAAATTACCAACATTTCAACAATATTTGGCGTAAAATAAAATTTATCACACTACATAACTGTTAGAAGTTAATTTACGATATGTTAAAGCATGAAAACATCACCAGCTGTTGTTAAAATAAAATGTTCACTAAGGTTTAACTCTTTTCTAAGCAAAATGTATTGCTAGTTTCTTGAAAACAGTGTAACTAAGTGTAAACGACAATAAAAGAATGAATGGAAGATTTGTAACTATGGGTAAGAGGGTGGTTTAACTTTGAAGGAATTGAAATAAATTCCTCACCAAAGCAGTTACTGATTATACATCTAATATTTTTTTATAAAAATTGTTTATGGAAATCAAAATATTCCTAAAGAATTAATAGCGCAATAAGAAATAACTAGACCCTTTTTAAATTCAGAGAACGTTTAAATCATTTTATAAAAATAAAGCAACAAAATCAAGTACCAGCTTTTTAATTAATCTACCAACTGAAATTCACATTGAAACCTAATTTTAATCAAATGGTTTGATGAGTTTATTGTAAGAATAAAATGTTTCATTAAGGATTGGTTCTATTCCTAGCTTAAGTTTTTAATAAATTGGGATGTTACGTTACAGCTGCCTTTGACCTGGCACTGTATTAATGATTTTACAATATTCTAAAGATTGATTTGAAGTTATATCCTAATCCTGACGATACATTGTACTTAACATTAGTTTGATAACAATGAAATGTTGTTTCTATATTGAGTAAGATAATAGTATGATCAAAATTTGTTCAAAAGGTATTCACCACTCAATACAAATTACATTGGTTTTCTTTTACCAACATTTAAAACTGTCTTGACCACCTTTTCATGTTCACACTATCTGAGGATAGGGACTTAAAACAGTTTAAAAAGAAAAATAGTTTAACAAGTAATCAGCCATCATTATAATATTTCTCCATTTCAAATTTATTTACACTTCAAAGATTAAAATTTATAATTTTTTCATCGTTCAAAACATTTTTTCATTAAAACTAAATAATAAACGTTACAAAATACTTAGTGAACATTTTATAAAACCGCTTCTTTATTTAAGTTTTCATGAAAATCATCTATTATTGTACAATTTCATAGTAATAACACTACATCAATGAACAGAAAACAGTCAACATCAAGTGCACCAGCATGAAAAGCCGCCTTACTCGTATTATTCTGTTAACAAAACATCCTTAAATTTTTAGTCGCACCTATACATATATTTACAGAAATAACACAATAACATACCTTTGGAAAGAAGGATGATAACAATATAACATGATTCCTGTAAGCATTCCACAATTTAAAATAATCTGTTAATTTTATAACAGTTATTGAACAGTACATAATGCTCCCATAGCTAAGAATTGAAATTTAACAAAAGTTTATCGATTCGGTTTTAAACTTGGAATGTTAGTCTATACATCTTTGAATATGATGAAAAGAGTTTAACAAAAAATAAAGGAAATACTTAGTTATCAGTGAAATTTAGATTTTGAACACTGCTCCATAAATATGAAAAAAGCGATGATAAAAAATAAGTTGTGAATCCAGCAAAACTTTACATGGCACTTGTATAGAGTAGTAACAGTATTTTACATTATATCTGGAAAGGAATAACAAAAACGTATCGAGCTAAATAATTTTTAATTTATTTTCAAAAATAATATATACATCAATAAAAATTGTATTGGTCCATTTAGAAATGCAACAACAAATATTATGTTACATTTAACACTGTAAAGGCTCCGAATAGAAACAGAAAAAAGCTTATCCTAGAGAAGAAGCGCTGATTATCACGTGATTGTAACAGTTAAACAGAAAAAGCGAACAAAAATAGATTTATTATATCGACAAGAAAAAAACCTTATTGGAAGATCAGATACAAACACTGACACCTTATCATAGACAAAACACACGCATCCGACGACCGAACAAGCGTATTCTTATACAAAAATGTGCAAATCAGCAGAATTAGTTTGAATTTGCAGAGTAACAGTCAGTATTTTAAGAATAGTTTATATATGGGATATTCGGGACAAAAATTATGTTGAAAAATAATAACAGTAATTTTATAAGCTTAAAGGAAATTTCAAATGAAACAAAGATCAGAAACAAAAGAATCATGTAAGGGAAAATTAATGAAAACACTCATTAACAACAGTAGTTTAATTTTGGGACTAGGAACGGCTGTTAGGACAAATGATGAATATAAAAAATCAAGTATAAAGTGGAATAGGCAAACAGCTTGTTTGTGCCCTTTACAATTGTATCAAAGATTAAGTCGTGGTAGATAACTTAACCTAAATTTCAACTTTAGTGATATATTGTCAAGCTGAGGGATATGAAATTTTACACTAATTACTAGATAACAAAAACTGTAAGCTTTGCCCTGTTTTCTTTTAATGTTCTTTAATATCACATTTTATAACTTTTTCTCTTCTTAAAACATATTGCCATATATTTTGAGATTTTATAAGCCAATTACTAAAAAATATGCTGTAAAAGAGCAATTTCCAGGTAACAAACTAAGAAGGTAATTTTCTTACATAATTTTATTTTAATTTAAAAGGACGGATTATAAATGCAAAAGATGTTAAGTACTTTCTGATAAAATACTCTTAAAAATATATTTTGACTCTGTGCACTTTGTTAAGTCTTAATTAACCTTAAGTCTTCAAAGTAGAGCATGTGTCAACTCAGTGATTTATCTTTCAAAGTTTTAAATGGTCATGAGTTGTGAAAACATCATGAATATAGAGCTTAAAACGAACAACTCTCCATTTTATGACTTCTGTGAACTCACATACTGGGTGAATGCAAACTGCATTCATGAAAAGTAAGGATTATTTTTGTTATTATCAGTAGATGTTTAGAATCTATAATTATGTAATCATACTTATATTACTAAATTTACAATTGTTATCCAGAGATACAAAACCTATAAGTATAAATAAGTTGCTGTTTGTTTTCAACTTTGAAAGTTTTTAGAGGTTTTGAACACTGAAAGCTATTTAAAATTTGACTAAATGACAATAAATCTCCTAAAATAAATTTCAAGGAGTACAAACCAAGTTTGGTTAAAAAAATGGTATCTACGGAAAACCAGTTACATATTATTTAGTTTTATGAATCAGGTTCTCTAAACATAAAAACCTACTTTAAAATAATCATTATAAATCTTCTTTCCATTATCCGTCATTAATCACCACTTAAAATCAAACTGCGGCCTAAAAAGCTTGATTTTAAACAGAGATTCAAAAACTCTGATCTTGGGAAAGAATTATAGTTAAACCGTCTTAAAAATTAATTTTGTACTAGAAAACAAGAACAAGTTTTTAAATCAAAATAAAGTTATGAACTGAGTATGGACACCTTTAAAAGTACTGGTAACATAAGGCATCTGCAGTAAATCAAATGGTTTTATTTTAAATTGTTCATAACTAAACTATTTTTTTCAAAAATTGGTATGACCAATAGCAGAGCTAATTTAAAGCTAACTTTTCTATAAATTCTGGCTTCAGCTATTATCAGATTATTTTATTTGCATTATAGCAAAGTAAAAGTTCAAATAACAAAAATTGTAAATGAATGAAAGTTTTTACAGTTTTTAATTATTGATAGTTTATTTTTCGCTTTTAGCGGTTAAGGTAATCTATAAAATGATGGCTTGGTTATTGGTTTAATAAGGTATCATGGGTGATATGGCCTACCGGCAAAAACACCCTTGAGAAATAACGTATAAAGTTTAAGTGCCATGAAATAAATTATTTTACTAAACTATTTTTGATGTTTATTAAGTAAAACAATTGAAGGATTATTATGTGAGTGATTTAATGTGTAAAGATTATAGCATTTTTCCTGATATATCTTATGGGTATTAACTATGCCCAGCATATTTTAGTTGTTCTTGGTTGCAGTATACTTTATCAAAGGCATACCTTTCTTTATACATTTGACGGATAAAAAATGTGCTTCGTGATTAACATTAAAAGTTTTCCAAAATATTTTGTACAACATCATTGTTTTTAACTATTGATTTAATACACCTAATTGTCACAGTGTTTTGTAATGTTTCATCTTAAGCTAGACAATTTAATTTCATTGCACTTAAGCGTGTTTAAAAAGTTCAATAATTTTTTTTGGGGAAAACAGAAATACAGGGCAGAGCTCACTGGGAAAGTTACAACAAATTTGGGATACTCTAAAAATGAAGGAGGAAAAGAACCACAACTCTAAATAAAGGCATTTATACATTATGACTGAGTCAACAAATGTGAATATGTACAAGATATGGGGTGATTTAATCACAAAATGTACATTATAAAGGACCTCAGAAAAAATTAGCTGGCCCTAAAAACTACTTCTAAACGTAACGCTAACTTTATGGGAACTTGGGAGGAACTTCGAGTCGAGACAAAACCATAATTAATTACAGTTACAGCATTTTACATTGTTATGTACATCAAAATTGGATTACAAAAGTATTGTACAAAGGTCGCATCGAAGAACCCCCCAAGGTCGGTTTTGCAATGTGCGCATTTTTACACATCCAGACTCGATCGGTTACTGTATTGTCCTTTCAGTGTTTAGACGTTTTTGTCTTTAAACTAAGTTCGAACAAACTTATTTTATATGAAGGTTTACAAATATCGCACTGCTGTTGTATCGTTTAAATAGACAGGTGCGACGGAGCGAAATTGTACATTTCCTGTTTAGCTTTTATGTCACGATTGGAAATCTCTAGAAAAAATTTTAATTTATAAAAATATTAAAAATGTGACGATTGCAAAGCTCGAGTCTATCATTCACCGGTAAAAAAACTCATTCTGGAGTTCATTCTTTCAATCTCGGAAGGAATGCGGGCAAAGTCGTTCACCGGAGCTCCGATATTAAAAACTAACACAACAAACACATCGGATATACACATTGCGGGTCGCCTGTACAACAGCAGTGTAACACAAGAGGAATACTTAGCAGACGAGAAGTCGAGAATAAGGCAAGGCGAGAAGAGGCGGATCCCTCATTGTTGGGCCAAGGGGTTCTCCTGTCGAATGTCGGACTTGAGTTTGACAAACTCCTTGGCGACCTCGTCGTTGGATCGCTGGGAGAGGATGCGCAGGATCGTCCAGCCTGTCTCGTCCATCTGGATACGCTTTCCAAGAGACAGCCAGCAAGCGCATGAGCCCTAGAATGCATCACAGTGATGTTGAGTTTGTGTCACATTGATGGAGCTGCACAGTCAATAATTTATCAAATGAATAACTAAGTGTTATTTTGATACCAATGTAGAACGAACAGTATAGTAATAGTAATGAACTTAACACTCATTATTATGTTATATCAAGTAAACTATAAAGTTTTGCCCCACCGACTGTTTAAAGTAAAATTTTACTCCTTGTAATGAAGGAGTAAAATACTTTGTCTCCCGCGGAACAGAATCAGCTGACATTTCACTGCAATAATTAATGCTGCAGCTATAACGGGATCGGATCAGCTGATTGATACTCGCTCCAGCTGCAATTAACGTTTCGGGTTTCGAGGTTAGTTATTACGCATTACGCAACAAAAATGGATAGCGATTGTGAATGTGAATACTTATCAATACTTGTGGATTTTGGGTGTGGGACAAATTTTGGGTGTATTATGGGAGTAGAGTACATTGTCTCCCTCGGGAAAATTGTCGCCCTCGCCTACGGCATCGGGAGCCAACAATTTCCCTCAGGGAGACAAAGTTGCACTTTACTCCCTTGATACACAAGTAACTATTACAGAATCCCTTCCCTTTCATAGCTGATTTTTATTTATTGCTTTTCAACCTCTAAGACTATTATTTGTTATACAAGTTTGGTATAAACCAATAGGTCTTACCCTCTAGATCTGCTTTTTGGCCTTTCAGATTTTCAATTTTAGTCTTAAAACACATGTTTATTCATATTATAACTAAAACAGTTTACTTCAACCTAAAGTTTGCTATTTTATTGTTATCTAGTTTATATATAGCAAAACAATACTTGACAGAACTACAACACCCATAACAAATCACAGCATAATGAATAAGTTCCACAAAATTATTATTTATTTTGGAAATCACACAGGAATAGATATAATCAATATACACTTTATATTTCAAACAGAGACATTTTAAAGAGTAAACCCGTCCCGACTAGAAGTTTTCCTTACTTTAACACAAGTCAACATTATCATACAAGACAGTTAAATATGAGACGTGTCAACATCTGCGAATATCTGCATCCTTCAATAATCCTGTGAAGCATATGGCAAATCAGCGTGTAACAAAGCATCTTGAGGATACACTTATTGATTTATTTGGCCAGAAACAAACTCAGTTGAATGTACACAGCATTTTGTGAGTCGTTGGTGTAGTGCTCCAGGCGATGGGGCTCCGGAACCATGGCAGCCCTGTCGAGGGTTCGAATCCCAGACCGCATGTAATTTTGATTAGTACAAAACAAATTGTACGCAGTAACAGCTCACCCCTTGCTTTGCACACACAGATCTGCAGTCTGTGTTGACAGGCAAAGTAAAGCAAAGCGAGGCTGCTAATCTCTTAAAAAAAAATCGTTGCAAGGTATACTAGCTGGTTGCGACAAACCTGATCTACGATGTCCTTGAGCTGAAGCACTGCGACTCCCACAAGGCGATCGTCCCGGGCGAAGCAGTAGTCCTTGATGCAGATGTGTAACTCAAAGTACTCGAGCTGTTCCTCATTGCCGATGATGCTAGAAAAGATACAAGGTGTTCAAGGTACAAATAATATAAAAGTTTCCGCTAAAATGTATAGTTTCCACTCACTTTCTTGGTTTTGAGCAGAAAAAGAGGAACAGAAAACAGTTATGAACAAACTGCAACATAATTTTGATTGTTGATTTGTTTGCGTAGGGAAATTTCATAAGTATTTCCCAAATTTGAGAGCTACAAAGAAGTTAAAAGTTGGATTATGTGTTTTACTGAAGTTACAATATGTGTTGCTAAGAATCCGGTGTTATTAAAATACCAATTTTAATCTCAAATGATATTTATTTTTTGTCATATAACAACCAATAATTTATTAAAAACTAATTAGAGCGTGTAATGTAAAAATACAAATTTGTGTAAAATTAACCTGGTAAAACAGTTGATTTTACACAATCATTAATAACTTGAAACCAATCGTTCTTTAACCAAGCTTTCAGAAAAGAAACAAAAGATGCAAGTAGACTAGTAAGTAATGTGTGTAAACTTACAAGTGGAATGTTTCGTTGAACTTGGGCGACCAGTTGTTGTTCTTGGACTTGGTGGCTTGTTTGCGCTTCTTGTCGGCGAGATGGGGACCGATCAGGTTGACCTCCACGAACGGTCGGAACATCCCGGTGGCCAGCGGCCACTTGAGGTCGTTAGCGGCAACAACTGCAACAAGGAACATGAGCACAATGTATGGGTGAAAGTTAAGCGATTGCACTTGATGTGAAATATACTGTCAATAGATAGAACTATAGTTACATTCTAGCAGTAGAAAATAAATTCCAAAAAAATGTAGTCTTCATCACCAGACGCCATATTGGAGTTTTGTTCCATCAGACCAATGTTAAAGTTATGCCTCCGTTACTCCTCACTCGATAGTTACAAAACATTCGTTTATGTGTCAAAATAAAGGTGTAGCGGTTCTCAAGGGGATTTCCTTACTTGGGCATTATGGTTTCATAACAAGTTGTTTCATTAACTGTATCACTCAAATTTTTTTATTAGTTTCTGCAAAATAATGAAAATTTTAAATGGTATTTCATTAGAGGACGACACCAAAATGAATTGTATGTGACAATCAGGTGAGGAGTAAAGGAGGCACAAAGTTAACATTGGTCTTATGAAACAAAGCTTTGAAGTGGCGTCCGGCAACGCAACTTCCCGTGGTGGATACTCTTAATTCAGTACACTCTTGGTTGACCGAGCCCCAGTTACCTGAGACTCCAGATTATCCAAGGTGGTTATTAGTCATGAATGTTTTTTTTCGTATTGAACATGTTAGTTAGTAGAAAATCAATTCCAAAAAAGTTAATTCAATACATTCTTTGTTAACCAAGCCCCAGTTATCTGAGACTCCAGGTTATCGGAAATAGTTATTAGTCATGAATGTATATTTTTATTTTTGGATTGAACGTGTTAGTTTAGTGTTCAACTCTTGAAAAAATTAAACTAATGAAAGCTCTGAATTTTAAAACTAATTTAGTTAAATATAGTGCTATAATACCTGGATATAAGCATACCAATGTCACTTTAATACAAACTGTATTTAGTCAAAAACTAGATTTTTGTTTGCCTTCATGAAATAAAAATGTTTAAATTGTTTGCATATTCTTGCCCGGCTTTGTTTGAGCCTGACCACGCTGTGCTATTAGTCGGGAAACAAACACGAAAATTCTACTATTCAAGCAATTCAGTAATACTTCTGCAAGAAACGAGGAAAGCAACTCAGGCAAATCACAATAATAGACTTTTATAGTAAGAAATTTCAATTTAGTATTTATACATTTACTTAAGTATTGCTATTCATAAACGCTTTAATTTTTCTTGTAACTTCAAGATCTTTTACTCTGACCGTGTACACACTTTAAGTCACATTCTGCAATTGCATTGTTTTTCTTAAAACCCATTTTACTATAGTCTTTACAACTGATGTATTAATAACACAAAATCAACAATGAAAAGCTTTATTGTCATTGACCTTTTTGCAATGAATAGACATAGGCAGAATAGATTATAATCAATATTTCAAAGTGTTCTAAATCTAAAATCCAAGACTAACGTCAGGCTCCAAATACTCTCTTACACAATAATATAGGTTTTTTTGGTGGGCTACTCAGGTATTTGTGGATTAAATATGTTAAATGTTACAAATGTTGCCGACACGTAGTATATTAAAAAATCTCATACAATTTAATTTATGAAAATTATCAGTTTTAGTTAATATGTGAACAAGAATATCGAAGTTTGAATTTATCCCTTATGTTATAATTATATATTCCACCTACAAGTGAATTCATGAAAATTAGATTTTGTATACAGTAAAGTATGGTAAAATGTACATATTTATAATAGTCATAATCCTAATGGGATGTAAATTAAAAATATCTTGCAACACTTCAAAATAAAATGAGAGAATGACATTTGGTCATTCTATTATTGGGCCTGATGATCAGTGTGAACGGTCTAAATCGATTAAATTTTACCATCTTTCATATAGTTTCAGTCTTGTTTATGAATACAGGGTAAGAGTAAATATATTTTGAAGTGTTGTAAGACGTTTGTTATTTTGATAATTTCAGAAGTTATTCATAACTAAACAAAAAACCTCCCTCTCTTTGTCGGTCTGAGAGAGGTCAACAGTGATCCGCAGGGGAACTTTAACTTCTTGTTAAGTGTTTGTGCCCCAAAGATGTTTTAAATTAATTCACCTGTTTCCAAAGATTTGTACTTATAAAATATCCTCAAAATGCATATTACCTCCATATCGGAGGTTTTTCAATATCCAGCCTAGAACCTGATGACTTCAGATAATTGAGAGCGTATTGATTTAAAAAAATGACAGGTCTAAACTCACCCTTCACGGTGACCTTGTGCTCGCCGGTGCCGGGGTGGGTGAAGAGGTCCACCTGGATGGAGACCTCCCCGACACTCTCCTCCGCCCCCGCCAGATCAGCTGTGCGACAACACGATGGCACGTTAGTCATGTACAAATACAATAACACAAACATCGTTCTGTGTAAAATCATAGCTTCAAAATCCTCTGTGGCTTGCGTTTGAACCACTAACAGCGTTTGTGTATTTTGGCGAAGATTTAACCTCTCTGTTTGATAAAATCCTTGTTTTGTAATGAAAACGATTGAATGTTAGTATATTTTTAGCTTAGGTTACATCTAGACTAGCCTTATAGATGATGATAAATCAAGTATCCTGATTTTGAACATTTATATTTTTACAGTGTTATAAATACTAGAAAAAATTTACTTACAAATAATTTTAAAAGCAAAATTTGGTGTTTAATAATTTTACTCCTGCCAAGTTTTAAAACCAAACATTATGAAAGTTAAGGCCGTTTAGTTTATTAACTAGCGTTAAATTAACACCACGTGGAAGGCAAACTTTCTAATGGCAGGAGAAATCTCTTCATGACAGAAAAATTTACTTTCACTATAAGAAGTTAATTCAAACATCCTTCTGTCCCTGTGCAAATAGAAAATTTGCATGAGATTTACCTCTAAATTGATTCCAATTGAATAGTATTTTAGATCAGCATGTTTCCTTTTGATTTAAAACTAAAATGTATGAAAAATAAAGTGTCATGAATAAATATTTAAAAAGATGAAAAACAATCAAAATCAGGATAACACTATGAGCAGTGGAGTGCCAATCAATGGAGATCACACTTTCATAACTGTCAAATACTCTCCAATGTCTCAAATACTAAATTCTGGAAAGGATAAAAAGGTGAACAATGGCCTCTCCTGAGGTATAAGTTTCTTTTATCGTTTTGTCTGTTTGGGTTAAGATAATCATAATCGATTTGCGAGTCGCCTCATTTGGTACCTAAGCACCTGCGTGTGTGTTCTCATAGTTAAGCTATATGAACAAAATCACAATGAATCATTAAAGGAAATATTTAATATGTTAGCTAAATAAAGAAATATTTATATACTAGTCAGGTTTAATGCAGTAAGCAGTTTATTTGCAGTTAAATTTCTAGCTTATTAATTTCACTGATTGTTTGATACAAAATATGAGATTTTTCATGAACATACTGAGAGTTTTGTTTTAGTCATTATCATGAATGTGTTAATTTTGTATGGGATTTGTTTTCCTGAATATTCATCATATGATAAATAAGTCAATCGAGAACTAAAATGCTAAACAAGTAACCATTTCTTTGAGGATTTTTTAAAACCTCATATTGTTGTGCAGCATAATGTTTTATATGTGCTTAAACCTGAGTTTAGAGAAAAACAAGTTATGGCCTACAAATAATAGGCTATGACAATCAGTATTTTTGGTAATTACATTTTTTACTCATCATATTTCTAATTTTCTTTCAATTTGGTTTAGTGCAAACTGAATTTTGTCCTCCCTTAAATCAGAGGACAGATTGTGGGAAACATAAATTATATACACTACATTTTATGTAATAGAAATAAAATTAAATATTCTTGGTATTTAAAGTCTAAAAAATGGTTACAAATATTTTGAAAAGGTAAAAGGAATGTTAGAAAAAAATGCAAGTCTTTACTACAAAAGGTAAAGAAAGCTACAGTTTGTCACTTTTTGAAAAATGTACAAAATGGTTTATAACATGTTTTGCATTCTAGCTCTAAAATGATTAACAAATACAAAGTTATCATTTTACAATATTTTCCATAAGCAACAGAGTTAAACTTTAAGACAATAATCAACCTCACTGCAGATTTTTCAGCAGCGAAAAAGTATTTACATCATTTCAGATAAACACCACAAACATAAGCACAGCAATAACAGCAATCATGCACATTCTGGACGTACTTACGTTTGAATAATGATGCCTGATAATTTTACAAACAGCAATTTATAAATTCCTATATATATAGGCAGATGAACAGTGTCATGATTTGTTTTGATACAAAAATAATGGTACGGTACTTGATGTAATAAAGTGAACAGGAAAGTTAATGTAGTAAGTAAAATTAGAATAATTTGAAATAAAAATAATTTACATTATATGAGGATATTAATTCATAATTCATAAATTGTCCGTATAGTATTTTATGAGGATAAAATATTTTTAAAAAGTTAAAGATGTTTGAAATTATAAAGAGGATAATGGATTAAGTATTAGTGTATAGTAAAAATGCAATTGTTTGGATAAATTTGGTTGAATGAACAAACTCTCATGAACACTGACGAACAGTTAGTTACACAGATCTACAAATAATTTTATTTTTATATCATAACAAAAGTTTATGCAAATAAGTCTAACACTTTTTAATGATTTATATCAGTTTCTGAAGTAATAAACAAATATAACATACAAGTTTTCAAGTTACTGATGCTTCAGAAAATTCTTGCAAGTGAGCACTGCGAATAGTCATACGGTGAAGTTCTGTATGTACAAGGTTGGCCAAAAGTTTGGAATTCATTTAATAATTCCAAAAAAGTACAGAATGTTTCAAATGTTTTCTAGTCGAAATAGCAGTTCAGTGGTATTAAAGTTTTTTTCGAATCCTAGGCTAAGCTGAAGGTGATTTCAGTTGAAACTGGACTTTTTAATTTGTACTTCAATCTGTCCTCATCCATACATAAAGCCAAACCATCCAGGAAACTTTTAAGAAGACAAGTATGACTCCCACAAACCATATACTTGAATGGAAGGTCTTGGTGAGAAAATTTGAGAAAAATTATTAGTTTTTAGATACAAACTCTCCTAAAGCCATTAATTAAATGAAAAATGTACATTTTTTAAATATTAGAATTTGATTTGACTTGATCATAAAACTGTATCAGCAAGCAAAGATGTTGGGCAAAGCGAATTTAGCATACACTTTGACATGATACTGGAAAGTACCTGATGTAAAATCTATGGTACAGTAGAACTCCAATTATCCGAATTAATTGGGGATCGGGCCAATTCGGATATGCAGAAATTCGGATAATCAGGTATACCTCGGGAATTAAGCAAAAAACATCACTATACATAAAACATCAGAATTTTATCGACAAAGTTATTATAAATGTAGTGAACAGAAAGTGAGCGAACTGTATCAAGAATATACGTCATAAAAATTAAATTACAGGAGTTAAATTGAATACAGTATATACAGTTGCTCTTTTCAATACATACTGTACGTATTTCACTGTTCAATGTTGGTTATTTCACTTGAACATCTCGAGCAAAGTGAGTTTATCACTTAGCGAAAGGACAACACGTTTACGTTTTGTACTCATTTCGAATGATAATCTCGGTGAGAGAACAGTAGCGACTGATGATGAGCAGGGCGGGAAGGGGGTATGACTCATTGTTCCCTGTGAAAATATCGTCCGGAAGGTAACAGCGCGGGCTTTTATTTCAGCGCTCACGGCGCATTATCGCTACACGCGCTCCCGCTGTTATTTTCTTGATTTTTATATTTCTATTATTTCGCCCAAAATCGATTTCGATAATTGGATATTCGGATAATTGGGGTTCGGATAATTGGATTTCTACTGTATTCAGTTTGCAAGATACCTACATACCAAAATTAACTTTAACAAACTTACACTTGTTAAATTGTTACTCCATCCTAAGTTTGTATATTTGTGGGATGAAGTTTCAAAAATAAGAAAAAGTGCATAATAAAAGTTTGTGAAAATGGTGAGTTTCTTTTGAACAATATTAAAATAGTGCAGATATTATGCTCACATAAAAACATTACATTTTGTGCTGTAAAATGCTAAGTGCTGTTCTTGTTTAACTTGCTATAACAATAGTAAAAAGTTATGTGGTACAAATTATGATTTGCCTTAAATTCATCTAAATTTGCAATAGGGATTGCATTTTTAAACATTATAAATGATTCATTGCATTAGTATATTAAAGGTGTATTATACACCCAATAGTTTTGGCTGCATAGTTTGGTATAAGATGACTCTTCTTGAAGTATTGTGGTTAACAAAGTTAGTCTTCTTACAAATATGTATAAAATTACGATGGTGAGAACAACTTAATTTCCCCAAAACAGCCTTTCATTGTGAAGCCATTTAACTTGTCAAAAAAACATTGAATGTAGTATTAGGATAATGTGACAGATTGGTTTTTGGCTACCGTGAAAAAAAAATATTAGGTTTAAAGAATGTTAGAAAGTGTTTAAAGTTTAATCATGAAATAATACTTTAAAACATTCTGTTGTAAGGATGGCATTGCCAACCTTAAACAAGGTTAAGTGAATTCTCTTAAGGTTTATGGAAGGGGTTGGAAGGTTTTAAGGGAGTGTTATGAAGGTTTTAAGAAATGGTTGAGATGGTATTGCTGTCAGCCATAAGAAGAAATTAAACTTTCATAATTTTGTATGTGGGTCATACTGTCATTCTGAATAAATCTTTTTCATTGTTTATATCATATGATTCTGGAAGTAATATAATGGGTTAAAGATAAAGCTCTTTGATCCAAGATAATACTGTGAAAGAAAATTAGCTTAATTATTTATTTACTTTAATAAGCACTGAAGTGTTGTGTAGTATAATCAAATATTCACCCTTTAACAATATTGGCCAGTATCTATGAGCTAACTTAAAAATTTAAAATAAATTCATAGCTGAACATTTTTAATTGAAGTTTAATAATAAACCTATGAATTACTGTAACATATTTTTGACAAAAAAATGGTAACTATATCACACTAAATTTCTAAACTAAACAAACTATTTGTTTTTGGAACTAAAGTTTGTTAAATGACTAATTACTGAAGCAGGCCCATGTTCTTGTATTTGCCTACAGGAAGAGCAAGCTGTATACTTGACTCCAAAACTATAATCACTTGTAATGTGTGCATATGGGGGAAGATGAAACAAGACTTCAGATTATCTGTTGGCATATATAATGTGGCATGACTCTGTATTACTTTTCCGTGTATGTATATTTTTATAAACGCAAGGTGTGGGTGTGTTTGACAATTTAGAAATATTTTATAAAAGTTATTTTGTAGGGTGGAAATGTAGGTTAACTGATTACTAAGTAGATTGTAAATATATTTTTAATATTTGATGCAGCATTCCATGCTGTGAAATGTTGACAAAGTATTCAACAATTTGCAATAATAAGCTTAATAATATATAATTTATATTTTAAAATGTTTTTATTCTAAGTAGGATGAGTCGATACCGAAATTTATCAATTCTTGATACCGATACCAGAAAAATCTATTCTCGATTCTCGATACCGATACCATCGATACCTACGATTATTCAGTACCTATAGTTGTTAAAACTATTGTTAAAAACTTACAAATTTATAATACCATTTAAAATTATTTAGTAGTATCCTATACTCTACTATGAGTAAGGTTTGCTTGCTTGCTTGCTTGCTTGCATGCTTGCTTGCTTGTGACACTGATCTCAAAAACGGCTCCAACGATTTCCTTCAAATGTTCGAAATAACTAATTTCTGGGATAAAAATAAGTTCTAGACAGGCCTCATCCCCAGGAAAAATCAAATATTGTAAAAAAACTAAAATGAAAAGTTAAAAAAATTAACATTGGGCTTATGGAGTTTCAAATCAAAACAAAAGAATTGTAACAGCTGTTTAATCAACCAGGGAACTGTCAAAGTAATACTTATGTTGTTTATGATTATTAACATGTGGTTTCCTGAGAGCAGAGATTAAAATATTTAGTGAAGATTACTTATACAGAGTAGTAAAATAAATCAAATGGGCATTGAGCTATACATAACAACTGGAGTGACCTTAAAATTGTAGAAAAGAGGCAAATGAGTTATACAAATCTGATTTTCAGTAGGGGGAAGTGGTGACTTATTACTCCAAGTCATCTAAACAAACTGACTGGCCATCCCCCGAGCAAAGCTCGGCCCTCCAGGTACTTTTGTAGTAAATCAAACACATTTTTTAATGCAATTTTTTATATAATTTAATGATAGTTTCACTAGTATGTTATAGTAATGTAAAAAACAAAAACTATTTATTAAAAATTCATAGTAGGGAAAAACTTGGTTGTAAGATAATGACTCAAAGAAATAATGTTGGTCAGCCGACTGATTTATTGCTTTCAAACAGACCCCTGCCCTCCCCTCCTATCCCTTTTCCTCTTTATCTCCAAGGTAAGATTTTTTCTGCCGACCCAAACACTCCTCGTGGCTTTTGTAGAGCGGGCAAACGGTGGGAGTATCTCTTCCCGTGCACTTCGTAGCGCGGGTAAACGGCGGGAGTATCGATGGTATCGGTATCGACATTGAACGAATGAATCTCGATACCGATCCCAATGTCCAAGAATCGGTGGTATCGAGAATCGGTATCGAGAATCGACTCATCCCTAATTCTAAGGCGTATAAACTTTTTTAAGTAAAAACTTTTACTTTTGATGTATGGACTCTCATCAATATTGATGTTCAGAGTCATTGAAACCTGGGCTCTTCAACTTTGCATGCAATTTGTAGCATGTGTACAGTTAATATTAGGGTATGATGTGATTAAAAAAACCTGATAAACAAAATTATGCTTTAAGTGTTTAACTTCTGTAATCACGTATTGAATCGGAAATAACCGTTCTATATGGGAATGGAGGAGAAGCTTTATTATTACATTAACGTCTGAATGGTAACTGTTATCCACCCACATTCTGTCAAAACCATCCAGATAGTCTAAAGCCTGCAAACAAGTGTACGAGAGGTGCTGCGTAACCAGTGGTCTAAGTAGCAAGTAGCAAAGTATGCAGCAGGAGGGGGAGTAGCGACGTAAGCTACCTTGCTGCAGAGAAGATTCCCTCCGTTTCTTGGCTCTAAGCGGCTCCTCGAGACTCTCCATTCCAGCGTCGTTCTCTTCGCGCTCGCTCGAGAGTGATCGCTGAGCCGCAAACAGGGTCTTTTTGTTGTTTAGCGGAACTTTAGACGTACGGTAAGCAACAGAGAAAGCCACAGAAACGGGAAAGAAGATACAGAAAGTTAGAAAAGAGAGACAGCCATACAGAGTCACAGATATAGGTTTATATGAATAAGTATTTAGTTACTCAACAACTTATATGGAATGGGTTAGCCCATCTTGAAAAATGTTATATTTTCGCAAATTGAAACCTAATTGTTTTCATTTAATTAAAAGCATTGTGATAGGGCAAGACCCAGTGTGATTCTAAGAAGCAATAAAACAGATACAATGTATTATGAATGATTGTATTGTTATAATTTCCTTATAAGTCTAAAAATGTATTAAAATATCTTAAATCATAAATTAGTTTTGCCGATTGATGAATCAAAAGTGTGTTTATCTGTTGGAAAACAAAGACGGGTAAGAATTCAAAGACCACCTTATGAAGTTTATGGTTATGAAATGCAATTGGACAGATTGTATATGTTTCGTTCTTAAGTTCTTTCATAATTTCAACCAATTCATGCACCATATGACAATCAGATTACGACAACTTCACAAACAAAATATTTGTAATGCATGACAATAAACTAAAAATAAAACTATGAAAAGACAAAGCATTTTCTGAAATCAAGAAAAGTTCTTAACAAAAAGTAATATACATTTGAAAAATATTATTACCAACTGGAAATAATATTTTGTCCATTTTGTTTGAACATAATCAGCCGGACAATAGCAATATCGGTAAAACAAATTCTTAGTGAAATTTAACAAAAACATAAAACAAAAGATGCATTTGTGATTTACAAATGCAGTTTTGTAATAGAACATTAATTTTTTAACGGTTCCACAAACGAGAAAAACACAGAGCTACACGGATGAGAGAGACTATGAACAGATCACACACGACCAACAACCAAACCCAAGAGGGACCAGTGAGGAGCCTCTGGAGACCAGAGGGAGGTTACCTTCGTTGGTCTGCGAGGTGACGAAGGTCTTGATGAGCGTGTCGGTGGTCTGCGTGTAGAGCGAGAGGGCGTACCGCAGCGACTGTAGCTCCGAACTCTTCTCCAGGAAAGTCTTCTTCAGCCCGTTCCCTCCGGCGTGGAAGTACTGCTTGATGGTGTCCAGGGCCACGTCCAACACTGCGCACTGCTTCGGCGAAAGGTTCTTCTCCACCTCCTAACAAATTTGTACAGTTTACTAATGTTTTCAAAAACTAAGATAATTTAAAATGTTGCAAAATTTGAAAAAAAATTAAAGTAACCAGTTAACTAACGTGGAAAAGATAATATGTCAAATTTAAAAAAAAGGGTCCGTTAACCCTTTCAGTGCTAAGGACCGATATATTGTATTTTGAATCTGTTATCAATAAACACTGTTACTGCTTCATAAGCGATTGTACTGTTAGGCGCTCAGTCTGCAGTCTGAGTCTGACATGTGGTGATACCTGGTAGACACAAACTGAACTACCTCGTCCAGCGCCTAGGCTCTAATACCACCTGGTCCGCTACACCTGCTAGTCTGATCAGTGGCTGTGCGGTCTAAGGCGTAACCTTCCCGGCCGGGGGTTACACTTGGATCGAGGGTTCGAATCCCGTCACAGTCGGTGGTTTTTATGTGCAACTCATGGAGAGTTCACCTGTCTGTGGCAGAGTTGAAGGGGAGGGAGGACCTTAAGCAAACGGTGGACGGCTCGGGTCCAAGCTGACGGGATGGGTGGATTCTTTGTGAGTTGCACATCTGATCAGGTGTTTTGCTACTTTTTACCTATCCTTTACTGTGTGTGTCCAGCGGAAGTACGTTTTTATTAATTTTAACTGATCAGGCGTTCAAGACATTTAAAAAGTCAACAAAAAATCACAGATTCAACTACTCCTTTCAGAAGCTTAGCACTCAAAGGGTCAAACATAATATTTTCTCTTACAAGAGCAGCATTAATCTTTATACAAACTGCTTAACTTCTAATTGATAAGTGGAAATCTGGGATTTATCAACTTTTTTACAATCGGCAATGCTAAGAAAGAGACATCTGCTGATTATAATTGTTATATGAATAACTCTTAAAATTGATTCCATTAAACTTTAAAATTTATAATAATATTAAAGGTTTTTTATTTGTAATTTTTCAAACTATATGTTAATAATTTATTAATTTATTCATATTTATTTTCATGTTTTAATTAAACATATTCACAACTTCCAGCTACAAAAGCCAATAATGGTTTGTCTTTAACTACTGTGTCACTAATTAACTAGAAAGCCCCTTCCTTGAGCCAGACCCTTTGCTCTATTCAAGTGATTGTGATACTGCTTTATTGCTTATCTAAGAATAAGATACACTGTGAAGCACTGTGAAGCATTGCGATGAGTGTTAATAAACAGTCGACCTCAAATATTTCGAGAATAATCATTTTCACAATCTAATCTCATCAGGAAATTACCAAAGTTCATCAAAATTTGGGCTTAGACATACAGGCTTGGTGAACCTATCTACCAATTTTGTTTGTAAAAGCAAAGACACAAGGAAGCGTAAATGTAAAGATTGAGCAGTGCTTAATTGATTCATAAGACACTCCATTAGTTAAAATTTCTCTTAAAACAAAGATATCAAGCAAAATATTTTATAGAACTCAAAAAATATATTTTTAACTATGTTTAAAATAAAAATCAGTGAAATAGCGAAAGACTAAACAAGACTCATTGTAACACATTGTACCATGACTCCGCTGAGGGCATTCTTGACATCCTGCTTGCCAGCCATGTTCTTGATCAGTCTGGACATGTCCTCCATCTTGGCATTGGCTGCGAGGTTCTTGGCGTTGTCTGTTAGATTCTTCAGAATCATCTGTAAAGAAAAGTCATTAAGATTAATCTTTGTGTGAGATATATTGTTCAAGCTGGATGGTTAATTTTTGTTGATGGATTTTAGCCTCCGGATTACTGTATAATACTTAAAGTGGTTTATATACCTACATTAAATAATCCAATTGGTTGATTCATGCAACCGGTTTCAACTCTGTGGAGTCATTATCAGGTTGGTACAAGGATAAAACAATCTCTTCATTTGAACATCATGACGACCTTCAAATGAAGAGATTGTTTAATTCTTGGATAAATAGCCTGATGATGACTCCACGGAGTTGAAACTGATTGCATGAAGCAACAAATTGGATTATTTAATGCAGGTATATAAACCACTTTAAGATAATTTTTGATTTAATTTCAAAGATATTTGCAGATATCTGAATTTAAATGATTTTAAAAAAATACCAAGATCTGAAGAACCAATATCATTTATGCATTTTTATCTATGTTTGTACTAACATTATTATTGTATATATTTTTGTATTATCTATCAATGATCTCCCACTTTTTTAGCTAAAAGGAACCTTGGATTTCAGTGCAAGAGGTCACGGGTTCGATTCCCAAGGTTGACAAGATTGTGAGAGGTTTCTACTGTTGTCCTGTAACAAATGTTAAGTAAAAAATGCCACTGGCATAGACAAGGAAAGAAAAATTAAATAACTTTTTTGCTTTTAAATGGGTTTTAGGAATAACCTCAGGGACAGTTAGATCAGTACATATATTCGTAATACTATAATACAAAATTACAGTTGACTTGAATATTACCTTTGCAGGTACAAAATTTAGTTCTCAAATAAGAGTAATTTTTTTACATTACGTAACTCATTACTATTGTTTATTACAGCTAGCCAAACTGAAAATGTAATTAGATTATTAAATAACCCCTCATGAAGGATAGCTCAAAATTTAACATTGCATTAGATTGTTTTAACTCTTTCTAAATCTAGAAATTAAAAATAGAAAATCAAACTTGACTTCTCCACATGCCACCCAAAGCCAATTGAAAACAAGAACCTATGATAGTAACTTACACTCTTGTCTGTCATGGGAGGCAGGACGACTTGTTTCTCCAGTATCCTCATCACAATCTTCCACAGTTCTTTGAGCAATCTTTTGAGCACCGTTTTCTCACAAGATTGAGCGTAAAGTGATAACGAGCCTGTTGCAACATAATGAGAGATATAAAACTGAGCCTCAGTGTAATGTACACAGTTCTGAAAGCTATAGCTACACAAGTGCATAATAAATCATATCATTCAGATGAAGACTTAAGTTGTACAGTGGTTTACATGGTGTTAGTAACTCTGATGTTAGTGATATAAAATTACTGAAATATGTAATAGTCCTGATAATTTGAAAATTCTCTTGATCTGAACAGAATTACCGGGATACAAAAATAAATGTTTACTTGAGTTAATCCTTTAAGTGCTATGGACCGATATACTGTCTTTTGAATATGCCACAAAAAACATTGTTAATTGTGTCTGCGTCTGACTTGTGGTCTAAACTGGTAGACACAAACTGAACTACTTTACCCAGCGCCTAGACTCTAGTACCACCTTGTCCGCACACATTTACTCATATACAGTATAACCCTCGAGACTGTGTAGTTTACAATATTATATCGTTACAAAACTTTATCGTCCAAATATATTAGACAATTTATTATCAGGTATATGCTACATATAAAATAAATTCCACAACATCAATGACAAACTTTTAGTTATACAACAGTAAAATGAGTCAAATTAGTTAAATTCAAATCAATAACAATTTTTAGTTGAAGAATGATTAACACATTTATATTTAACGTATTTATACATATAAAAAAACTAGAAAACCTTTTGCTCAAAACCAAGCAAACAATTTGCAAACTGTTCTTCTCATCTGACTGTTGCATCATAACACCACTATCAAAAGTATTTCATAGAAACATTGGAAGAATTAGATTGTTGTGCAATAATAGTGTATTAAGAGTGTATTAACATAATCTGTGTATTAAGAGTGTAAAGCAGGTTTTTACCATTTGGAAATTTTCCAAAAGGGATAAATACACTTTACACTCAAATCACATACAGAATTTGTCCTACAACTGCAGTTTTGGTCCCCACACAACATACAAAATTCATTGTCATTAATCTTTGCTAAATTCATGAGACTGAGGTTAAAACCAGTTGGTTAGCTTGGTCCAAAGCAACAATCTACCAGCTGTTCATTATTTTGTCAAGCTGAAAAGTCAGGGGCAGAAAGCTGAAAAATAATTTTTGGCTCGCTAAACATAAAACAACTGTTATACGATATATTTTTAGATCGTAAAGATGAACTTAAGGCGCAATTGTAGGAAAAACATATTTGGCAAACAGTCAAGCTGTGTTCGCTCGCTACCACTAATCGGTACTGAGTTGCGTTACCGTCAAGCAGGTCCATGAGCGGCCGCAGCACCTCGTCAGCCTCCTGCGCGACGGCGTTGCGCTGCGCCGGCTGGTTGAGCGTGACCTGGCCGCCGCCCTTGATGGCGAGCAGCAGATCGCCCAGCTCCTTGACACTCTGGGTGATACGAGGCTCGAGGCTGCTCAACACACACAGTGGAGATTCAGCAAACTTATTACGAGACAAATGCCAAATTGTATTACTTTTTTATATTGAATGCAAAATAAATAAATAGTTTTCTGCATTACATCAGGATGTAACAATTACACCTTTCCTGCAGGGAGATGAGACGAAGAAAGAAAGGGACAGGGAAAGGAATAAGGTAATAAAATCAGAGAGTTATAACTTTAAAACATAATTTAACCAAACATCTGTGGTTCACCTTGGTATTTTAAATACAATTTTAGAAAAAAAACCTATCTCACCGTGGCTTCAATTTCTTAAGAGCCAGATCCTGAGACAAGATTCCTAAGGTCTTTGCCCTCTGTAATACAAAAATAAACCAATCAATTTGACCTACTTCGTTTATTAGTTTACAAATTACTTTAGATTGTTGATTTGTCCTAAAATAAGTAAAACCTATTCTTCTCCTTGTAAACTCTTTTTTATTTCATCTATGTGTCATGAGATCTTGTTAATATTGTTGAAAAAAATTACTGTTCAAAAATAAAACTAAACAATTGTATTGATGTACATTTCATCCTCCATAACAATAAAATGGAAAATTAATACATTTTACAACATATATGGTATACCAGGTTTCTAAACCCCCCCAACCCAATAGCACCTTTTTCGAAACTCTTTTTTAAAATTTTTGTAATATATTTGTGTTTTTATACAAATTGAATGATTCATCTTAGTGATCCCTGAGAGTTCAGGGGGAGTTCATTTAACAAGTGGTCATACTAGTACAAATACACTTAGGTGCAGTATATACAGAGAGCCAAATAGGACGAAAAGCAGAGAACAGTAGAGAGCTGAGTGTCACACCACCCTTCCATTCCACGGATCTGTCCAAGTGTCAGACCACTCAGTGGAAGTGCCTAGTGCCTGTTCAGCAGGCATATCACCTCCACTGACCTCTACGCCAACAATACCCGTACCTCAAGGCGAACTGAGTGGCGAGGTCGTCCAGGCAGAGGTTGAGGTTCTGCTGCAGCTCCTTCAGTATCGTGGCCGCGTCCTCCTCCAGCTTGTCTCCGCCCATCGACTCAAACATCTTCTCCAGCTGAACCCTCAACTGCTGGATGTTGTTCATCAGGATACAAGCCTGCAATCAAACATCCAGGTTTTGAGATTGTCGTAACCCGGAAGATCAAAGAACACAGAACCACCTAGCTAAAAAAAGTGGATATAGGTCTCCGAGCCAAAGAGAATATTCACTAATGGAGACCTCCTCTACTAAAAGCCTTATGGGTAAGTTAATTGGTATGTCTTAAGATTAAATAACGGGGCTTAAAATTACCTTTGGTAAAGCTCAAGTAATCTGATTTAATGTGGGACCAAGGATTTTACAGATCAGCCATCCAAAATTTTTATTTAATGTCTAGTCTAGTTACCTTACAGGATATACTAGTCATGTGAATCATGCATTACTATAAGATTTTTAATATGACATAGAGTTATTGAAGTTGTGAAAAGTGTGATGTAAATGGGGTTTAGTGGTACTGTACCTGGAAAGTATTAAAAGAAATACAAACTTAAAAACCAAATTTCATAGTTTGCAATATATTTACTGTAAAAAATGAACACAATAGGTGATATATATTTCAAATTCAGTATATCAACTCTATATTCATTTAAAATCTCTCTGAAAGATATAGTTTTCAATATAATAAAAAAATATTACTGGTTTATGTCTTATGTGTTAAAGAAACCTCACTTTAACTTTAAAGTATTTCCTTTAGTACAAAGATTAATTAAATATAAAAAACAAAATTCCTTCAATGGTAAAAAACTATTTAAAATTCAAATAGCATAAATATTTCCTCTAACTGATAAAATTATGATTTAAATAGAAATACACTATAAATTTCCAAAACAATTATTTGTTTAAATAGCACAGAGTTAAAAAAATCCATATTGTGGAATAATATCTTAACAAATCTTAAAGCTCATAGAAAAAACTAAATTACTTACGATTCGCTCATCTTTCAGGTGGTTAGGAAACTCTTTCTTGACAATGTTGGCGTAAGCAATGAGCACTTTGACGATGGTTTTGGCGAATCGTTTCATGTAGCGCTTCCAGATCTCAGGGTCAGGGCATTCCAGCTTGTTGATGACGTCGAAGCACTGAGTGAGCTGCGTGAAGACGTCCACGACAGAGTTGGAGAAAAGAGCGTGTTCTGAGCTCCGTTGGAACTGAAAACACCAGACAATCATCAATTTGTTCATTTATAAAACAGAACAGTGCTGATGATAGTGAATGTGAAAAAGGTTAAACCATTTTAGTTTTATTTGTAAGGGTTACCTTTGGTAATTTATTTCAATGTTAGTTTGCCTATCCAGTGGGTTTCAGAACTGTGCATGGAACATGTGTAGCAAGGAAGGAACGAGCTCTTAACAGTAAGTGGTTGAACAGCATTCACAAAACTCGCTTTCCCGGACTAAGATTCTGAGTGCCTCACAGCATACTCACTCTCATTGTACTATGTAAAATATTGCATGTAGCCTCATTAAAAACTACCTCTGGTAAAACTCAAACAATCTGAACTGAGTAAAAGGCTGCTTAGGTATAACACCTTGACCGTTATGCCAACTACTCATAGGAAATATCATTAACCAGAACCGCATTTAGCCAAACAGCGCTTCTAAGCAAACTAACTCTTGCGCACCCTAAAACGCTGCCATACGGCATGGCATATTGTGTCCCGATGGCAACACTGGCTAGCTTGCCCTCTGGATTGTGCTGCTATTTATTGATGCTTTGTAGAACTACGTCCAACTATGTTGTGATGCAGTATAATGCCATGCAGCATAATTTTTATTGGTTACCCAGAATTTGAAAATTTGACTGTGACCAGCAAGCTATTTTCCACACCGGGAAAACACTGTGCCTTGCGGTAGCAACGGTGAATCTGTTCATTTTTCATTTCTATTTCTTTGCAACCTAGGTACATGCTTATTTGGCCTGGTGTGAAGTGCAGTGTAATGATTATGTCATTAAGTGATTGTTAAAAATAACTCATTTATTCTTTGAGATACCAAAATAATGAAGTACAACAAAGATGGCTTATCAACCTGTTCCATCTTAGTTCTTATCATCATTGGGACAGCAGCTGAAAACACTTACTAAAAAGCAGAAAATTTTTACTTTTGCTGAAAACACTTTCATGATACACGATATTTAGAAAGGTTTAGAAAGGATACACGAGGTTTTGTTCATGGTATGTTACAGTAAAAAATAAACCATGAAAGTAAACAGCACGTTTTAAGTTCCTTCAGTAAAGCTCACCCCATCTTTGAGATCCCTGTTGAATGCGCCATTGAGGTACTCGAGAGACACGTCATCGTTCTCGTTCAGCCACTGCATGACAAACGGCTCAAACCACGATGGGTACTCGGGAATGGTGTCCTTGAACGGGGGGCAGTCCTTTACGTAGTTGGTGTACAGCCATTTCACCTTTAAAATTAAATAAAACATTGTGCATTTCTATAGTATATATACATATTGCAAGGGAGATAAATAACAAAAGTTATGGTAGGGTATTAAAGATTGGGACTTTGTTACTTGCTGAAGTGATGTTGATGTTAAGTTCAAATGGAACAGCTAGTGAACTAATGTGGAACAAATTAAAATGTACTTAACATGCACCTGTTAGATTGAATAAAGTTAAGGATCATCAAATACCAGCACTGTTATCAATTCTTCAACAATATTGATGTCTGGGTAGCATAGCTGTTAGAGATCTCATCTCATAAACTGAGGTTCGCCTGATCGATCCTGAGTAAAATTAGAAAATTTGGTAAAGGTTGGTTTGTTAATGAGCCCAGTCTTCATTTGTCTTTTGGCCTGAAACTTTGTTATGATGCTTTCTGAACAGGCTTACTTAGGCAGTAACAAGACCAGGGTTTGACCGTTCGGTTTCAAAATGTTAAAAATATCAATGGCACAGATAAAAAAAAGATGAGTTAATGATTAGGACACAAACTTATATGAACAAGCCCATACATGTGTTCATACTAGATAATCAGTAGAGAAAAACTAAATTTCAGCTTGTATCCTTAATATATTTAATAAATTGATATTTGCAATGAAACTAAATAAAGATATATAAAGTTTCTTGAATCTTGATTCTTGAAGCAGCGAAACTAAGTTTGATCAAAGCAATTTTCCTTAGCTGCTAATTCCAAAATTGTTGCAGGTAAACATTAAATTTTGTAATATACTGTACGAAACAAATTGGGACAATAACTAAACTGTTTTGCATAGTAAGTACAGGATGTAATAAAAGACGTCTTACAACACTTAAGATATATTTACACTTATACTGATTCACATACAGACGGTAAACATATATAAAAGATGGTACTAGGCTATCGATTTCGACCAGTCACACCAGTCATCATCAGGCCAATGAAAGAACTGACAGAATCAAAATGGCGTCCTTGCTTATATCCTATTGGCTACCGGAAGTTCCGGATACAGGTTCCTAAATGTACCACCAGAGTCGATGAAGTTAACTTGTTCATTAATCAATTTATCTTTATTTTTACATTTTTCTTTAAATATAAACAATTCTTCCCATGCATTCATTTCATTTCCTTTTTTTACAATTCTTGAGGATTCTGAGGTTTTCTTCTATTTTCCCTATGGTGTGGTCATTTTCTAAAAGATGATTCGCTACGTTTGATCTTTCCGGTTTCTTGTTCTTCCAAGCTGATACATGGTTCTTAAATCTTTTAATACAATTAACAGTTTGACCAATATAAAAGTGACCACAGTTGTTACAATTAATTTTGTAACAATCTTCTATCTTGGGATTTAGTATTTTGTTCATGGTGTTTTGCGTTCTGTAGGCTATATTAACTCCATATTTCTTGAATCGATTTGCGACCATTTGTATCCTAGTTCCTGTGAAGCTGAATGTTGCAAAATTACTTGATATTTCTTTTCTTCCATCTAACGTTGTTATTCTATGCAGTTTTTCTTGGTTCTTTATTTTCCTATGTATTTTCGCTCCAATTTCGTCTGTTATTGTCGGGTTGAATCCGTTGGCTTGAGCAATCACCTTTATAGTTGTTATTTCTCTTCTTCTGTTATCTTCAATTAGAGGAATCTTGACGGCTCTATATAACATCGATCTGAATGCAGCGGTCTTATGGCTGGTGGGATGAAGAGACTTGTTGTTGATTGTAGTATCTGTCTGCGTAGGCTTACTGTATATATCAAACTCTAGCTCATCATTTCTTCTTGATATTGTGAGATCTAGGAAATTTATCTTGCCATTCTCTTCATACTCTCTAGTAAAGTTTTAGTCTTTATGATGACTGTTAAATAATCTCATAATTTGTTCCGCTTCCTTTTCTTCGATTTCCTTGAAAATAACAAGTATATCGTCCACATATTTGACATACATTGAGATTTCATGTTCTTTCTTCAACTTTTCCAAAATGATCTCCTCATTATGTTGCAAAAATACTTCTGATTTTTTGAACATAAAAAAAAGAAAAAGTTGCATATTAAGTATTAAAATTATTTTCAGGCATTGAAGCACTGAAACAATTTTGACTAATTGTCAAGAAAAAAAAACTGGACTTCTTCTACATGAGCCAAATTAAGGACAGTAAATTAATTCTTCAACATTAACGAGGCCTGACAATCTCAGTTACACCGGGAAGATTCGAAGAGAGCGTAAATCATTTGTTCTTGCTGCACTGTGTTGAAAAATGTACGAGCTTTTATAAATACTATATATATCTCATATATAAAATTCTCGTGTCACAGTGTTTGTAACAAAGCTCCTCCGAAACGGCTTGACCGATTCTTATAAAATTTTGTGTGTATATTCGGTAGATCTGAGAATAGGACGTAGACTATTTTTTATTTTATTTATCCTTTGATAGGCGAGTGAGCGAAGCGAAATGAAAATGAACGAGTATTTGACATAAATCAAATTCAATGACATTAGGACAGGACATCGGGCCAGCTAGTGTTTCTATAATTACTTTATCAAATAAAATCATCTTATGCTATAGATAAACATTGGAACTGATAAAGCCAATATAATAAAGCCCTAATGGAATTTTGGACATTTTATGAATTCTGACACAAGTAGGAATCTTAACGAATACTTTGATATGCAATATGTTACGGTTTCGTCATGATAACACTTTCAAATTCGCACGGCGAATGTCCAATTTGATTACATGTTGTTAAGTCTTGGTCTCCAGATGTCTCCATCCAGACTGAAAGACCAGCTGACAAATTTGTTTACATGTGTTATATAAATATTTACAATTGAGTTCACGTTTTGTTTTCAAGAATTATATACCAAATTTTACCAAAATGGATTCATTTATTTAATTTTAAACATCATTTACATCAACACCAAACATTTTAATGGTCCTCCGCACGCAGATAGTATGAATTTCAGCTATGGAAACTAGAATTCTTTCAATACTCATGTATTTTTTAACTTCAATTAATATTTTTTTTCTAATTGAGAAATGACACCTACCCGCACTGGTGATTTTAAGCCGGATACTTACAAACGTTTGACAGCGCTGACGAAAATATGTTTTGCATCAATAAAAACAGTCGTCGATGAATTTCAAAGTCATTCAGAGACAATCACTAGAGTTCAGCGATAATCGCTAAAAGTATATGCGAATGAAATCAACAAGAAACATGAAGACTTTTTACAAAATTTCACTCGAGCTACTTCTTACCATGAAGAAGACACCATTTCCGAGGAACTTCTCGCAGAAGACCAGAATAACATCAATCGCGTACATCTACTTAGCGTCCGTTATTGAAGACTTGTTAGGAATCATTTCAAAATTAGTGTCTTAAATATAGATAAGCAAATTAACAATACAAGGAAGAAGTCGTGCTGAACTAACTGTTAAGTGTTTGTACTGTAAAGGTATTTGAAGGTCTAAAAAGCAAAAGAAATGCTTTACATTTATCATTGTCAGCCTTTACCTTGAAGTGAAGATTCATGTAAGCGGAAGACTTGACTGGCTGCACTGCCACCTTCTGTCGGTTGGCCTCGTGTTCTTCTAGGGCGTACTTCTGGTCCATCCCAAACTGCACCCACATAGTCGCTGCCGATAGCTGGAATGAACAATAAGATTTATCAGAAAACAAACAATACAGTAGATAACAGTTAATAAGCTTGTAGTTAAAGCTAATCAGTAAGTTGAAGTTATAAGTTAGTTCCATTTGATAAGAAAACTTCTTTGCACGAAGATGGTTGCTATATTATACTATGATTTTTTTTTTAAGCTATGTGGTTATAAGCTAGCTATTTACATAGCACATAAGCTAGCTCTTCACATAGCATCTCATTTTCATTTAAAGTAGAATGAACCAATTCAAAATAAAGTCTATCCCTTTTAGAACAGATACTAATACTTGCAGGAATAGAAGTAAGTTGTCAGAGGCTGCCCTATTTTAAGTAATTAACAATGCAATAATGTCAAACTTAAAGCAATCAAAAAAAGTCCCTTACTACAAAAAATACCCTCTAATGTAATACAATTTTGCTATTTCAAGAATTTTTTAAAACAGGAAAAAAATATCAGCTAACATTAACAGTAAACAACATTAACAAATACTTACAAGTTAAACTTTGTAGTTGTGCTTTAGATAAAATTCAAAAATGAAAAAAAAACAAAAAAAAAACAGTGCAAACCCTAAGCCAGGACCCATCCATAAATTTGATCAAGAGGTCTGTGGCATCCCAAGAACAACAGTCTTTGTATTTGATCTGATTTAAGTTTTGAAGAGGATACGGTATGAAATTAGTTTTAAAAACTGCTTGATTTTCTGCATGAATTTCATTACCATCAAGACTTGCCCTGCCACAAAGTCACCCGCGAGAGCTAAACCGTATATTTTACTGGGAGATAACTTATGGCAGCGTTTCTACATACCGATGAAGCTGGATTATGTACCGGATTGTAACCTATTTTGCAACAACTAGCATTCCTGTAAACTAGTTTTAAATAAAAATGAATCTGTTTATGGACTAGCTTGATGGCATTGACCGGTTACCTGTCCAATGTTGAGCTCCTGAGGGAACTGGTTGAGCACGGGAGCGTAGCTGTTCCTGTCCTCCTCTATCACGGACACGATGAGGGCGATGAGTTTGTGCCAGAAGTCGAGGGAGTCTAACCGCGGGCCCGTGTCCTCTGGGTCTCTCTTGGGCTCGTTAGGGTCCACCTGCATCATAGTAGGACGATCAGTTTTGGCAGTTTAGCAAGCTTCAAAGTCACTTTAAAAGTTTTTGTAATAAAAAACAAACTAACTCTTTTTCCTGTAATATATAATTGTTGTAAGTAAGAACTAATAGTTTGTACAACTTTTTAAAGTAATCGTAACATTAAAAATAAGGAAAATTTGACTCGAGAACTGCAACTGGAGATCTGCTAAATACTGCTGTATTTTGGCATGGAAGAAGTAGGCCCCTTGGTATACAGGTATTTAAAAATACAGTAGAACCCCGCTAACCTGCCCCAACGAGACCGAGTTCAAGATTGGATCACATGAAAAAGGTTAAATTATCAGAGGAACAGATTTATTTAAATCAAAACGTCATACAACTGTAGTTTAAACTGAAGATATTAAAATGTACGCACAGTTTTACAGATTTAATACCACTGTAAATCATAAATACTGTATCAACTATCACCAGTCTACCAATTTAATTTAAAAAGTTTACAGTACCTGATAGTCCGCTGTCTGATCCAGGGGACCAACAGAAAAAAGCTACTAAAAGGGGGGGCTCAAAAATGAAGCTACTAATTTACATGGTCAATGATGAGTCATCGAGAGGAGAATACCTGACCATGGATGTATGGACCCATGGTTACATGGGAGCGATGAACCAGATATGTAAACAATAACAAACACCGATCACGGCACATCGGACTAAGCAAGGAGTCAGACCATATGACGTCAGATTAGTGGGATTCTACTGTTTGAATATAGTGCAGGTATCAGTTAGTGCTTTTACATAATACTAGCATATCTGATACCTGATACATAGTACCAGAAATGTATCAGGTAGGCGAATTGGTGGAAACAAAATCCACTTATAATCACTGACCAATAAGGTGCCCAATAAGCTTAAACCCAGCCAAATATAATTTTTGGAATCGGTTATTCGTAGTTATTCTGCAGTATAATGCCCTTAGCTTTGGCAAACTGTAGAGAAGCACTTCAGGGTTAATGGAATATGTTTACATTTTACAAGGTAATAAATCAAGTTAAAATAAATAAATAATCTTATAATGATTGATGGTACATAAGGCTGTCTGTTAAAATGTAAAACTGAAATAAATATATTTGATATAATAAACAAATTTTTGTACTAATAATAATAATATATCAACTTTATAATATAGCAAAAACTAAGATAGCAATTATTTAACATTCAAACAAGATTAGTAGTATGCCCAAATTCAACTGCATTGTAAAAAATACTTAAGCTGAGAATCTGAGCTAAAATTAATTATATTCAAATTTCATATTTAATACACAGGCTTATTAAACATTTTCAAAATCACCACGATGTCTCATAAAACCCTCAAGTTACTGTTTGATTTCAGTTATGAAATTGATTTCCCATATTTATCTACATATGAATAAATTGTGTTAAAACAGCTAATTATTTACTGAACAGTTTTAAAAGTAATGGATTGTTCAAGAACCCTTAACAGTTTGTGCGTTATAGCATGTACACATTTGAATAGTCTGCTAGTTTTGTATTTCTGAATTATAACTATCACAACTTTTACATTTTTAAAATCTCAAATAATCCTATACTCTAATATGAGTAAGGTTTGCTTGCTTGCGACATGGATCTCAAAAACGGCTCCAACGATTTCCTTCAAATGTTCGAAATAACTAATTCCTGGGATAAAAATAAGTTTTAGACAGGCCTCATCCCCAGGAAAAATCAAATAATGTAAAAAAACTAAAATGAAAAGTTAAAAAAATTAACATTGTGCTTATGGAGTTTCAAATCAAAACAAAAGAATTGTAACAGCTGTTCATAATCAGCCAGGGAACTGTCAAAGTAACACTCATGTTGTATATGATTATTAACATGTGGTTTCCTGAGAGCAGAGATTAAAAGATTTGAGTGAATATTACATAAATAGAGTAGTAAAATAAATCAAAGGGACATTGAGCTATAAATAACAACTGGAGTGACCTTAAAAATGTAGAAAAGAGGCAAATGAGTTATACAAATCTGATTATCAGTGGGGGAAGTGGTGAAATAAGTCCAAGTCATCTAAACAAACTGACTGGTCTTCCCCCAAGCAAAGCTCGCCCCCCAGGTACTTACAAATAATACTCAAGCAAATTGTATTTCATAATATTTGATAATCAACATATCTATTTGTTGTATACACATTATTAAACAAGGTTTGCATATATTTATAAAATTTCACAAACTAAAAAATGTACCGATATGTCTTTAATTTACAATGACATGAAATCAAACATTTTTAAAGCCCTACAAACAACTTTATTCAAGCAAAACTAACCCGCTATTCCTTAAAATTTATCTCCTTCAATGTAAATAATTCAGATATTTTAATAGAAATTGGACGGAGAGAGATTTGCATTAGACGCTGCCAAAGCAATATAAAACCAAATTGTCAACGAGCTACGCAATATTTGATTTATAATGAACAACAGGAGCAAAATACAATTTAAAATACAAATGGTCCAAAATAGAGTTTTATGTAATATTGTAAACATCAAAACACACTTACTCAATACAATAATTCCTTAATGAATTGCAAAGATACCTTTTACTGCAACCAACTAGATAATTTTAGCCAGCCAACAACTTGTTTGGAAAAGCCTAAAGCCTAAACTTACACAAGCTTCTGTTCAGCTTAAAACCTTTTCAACTTACCATGGCCTTTTATTGTTTAATAAATAGAAAATTGTTCAAATTAGTGAAACCTGTCACACAGGGGTTAAGAGTGAAACTATTTACGGTACTTAAAGATGTAAGTGAATAATTTTTTAACATACAGATATGCCAATGATAGCAGTATATAACATACTATAATGTAGCATGTAGCACACACTAACTATACTTGGTGTAAACCACAATTAGTTATAAAACAAAGTTTGAGATTTGTATCCTTTATACATTTGTAATAAGCACTAAGATTCAAATAAGTATATATAATATATTTATTTACAATACACTGTTGAAATAAAAAAGAGCATAACATCAGGTATTTAAACAAAATCAGAAAAATTTCAAATATGAATTGCATGATTTATCTTGATCTCTATGTATAAGTTGAATTTATGAACTTAACTCTTTTAATACATACCATTTTTATGTAAAGTGTCCAATGTTCCCTTAACATATTTGTTATAACAGGCGAATACTTACAATTAAGTAACGGGTGAACCAATTAAGTGATCGAAAATAAACCTTGAGGATTTCAAACAGTAACACATAGAATCTATATTAGATGTGCATCTATTTCTACCGAAAGGCTGCACTACATACATCCTGTCACATTCAGCCTGTCATTCTGACCATAAAGGACACAGTTTGTATTACATAAACTAAAGTGATACTAGACAGCTCAAATATGTTTTGGTTGGAACAATGAAACAAAAACAACTAAAATGACCTAGTACTCTTTGATAGTTCTGGGTTCGGTTCAGTCAAATCAGTTTGATTTGATGTCTGAGCAAATCAGATAAGTCATTTACATACTTATGTGTCAATGCTAGACACTAATACTGTTCTCAAACTTATTTAGAGTACCTGGAACTCTCTACTGTACAGCTCGTAGCAGTTTTCAAACAGGAACTGATACGTGGACCGCAGACAAGCTTTGACGCAGTCTTTGACCACAGTGCTGGCCCGAGGTGGACTGGACAGTTCTTGCACCTGTGACAAAAGAAATGGAACCGATGAATCTGGAACTTTGGAACGAAAAAGTTGGGATGAGATGGAATTGCCAATCAACCTTTTATAGGGCCCACCCGTGACAGCTGCTCATCAGCTCTCAAACAGGTGGTCTGCACTTCTAGGCTGACTGACAAGGTATCCATGTTTATCAGCTAGGGAGTCACATCTTAGGTAAGACGTTCCCCGCCCTGCAGCTACAAACATGGATGGGAGAAGGTGAGAGGGAAGCTTGTCATAATGGATAGCCAAAAGACTTGACCACATGTGGACTGGGAGCTGGGAGGTCAAAAATTACATCATAAGGTCCACAGGAAAAACCTGTGCCATTTCGAAGGGGCATCTTCGGGGATGAGGAAAATGTGTCTTCTGGGGGCTTCCTCCCGGGTGGACAAAATCAAAAATTCAAAAAAAGTCAAATTTTATGTCATAAGGTCCACGGATTTACATATGCCATTTCGTTGTATGCATTTTGGGGATCACAGAAACACCTAGGTGGACAAGATTTTCGGGGGCTTTACCCAAGGTGGACAAGATTGAAAATTTCATGTTTGGAATTTTGGATTTCCTTCTATGTGCCTAAAACCCAACCTATCAAACCAATTTCAATGAAATTTTTTTTGAGGGGTCATAGTGTGAAAAAAAAACTAATTATAAAAATCAAAATTTTGTTTTTTTTTGTTAAAAAGTTCATTTGTTATTTTTTATTATTTTGCCCCCAAAAAAGCCTAAAAGGGATTTAACCATCTATAAATGATTAAATACACTGTCTAAAGCTAAGGATAAAACATTATCAAAAACCATATTTCCGTTTCAAAATGGCGCCCAATTTATCTTATATTTTTTTATTTAAAAATACCCCTGTCGCAGCAAACCCGTGTACTCAGTGAATTTCCAATGCATGTTTATCCCTAAAACATAGTCACTTACCAAGTTTCATAAAAATACATTTATAAATAAGTGATGTATGCATTTTATTATTTATTCCCTATAAGAATAACATTGACACTGAGTTCGCAGGTTTGCTGCAGCAAGAAAGATATCAAATGTGTTTTTATCCAATTATCAATATAACTCAACCAGGTGAAGCTACATACCAAGTTGGCACTTTTGTAAGCCACAATGCTGTTGGGAAAGGGTCACTGACCTTCATGCGGAAGAACGTGATGCTGGTGAGGAGGTCGACCGTGGACTTGAGGTCCATGAGCTTCTCCTGACTAGAGGCGGGGAAGTTGTTACGATACATGGACAGGTCAATGCGGAGAGAGTTGTGCAACTGGTCCAGCAGCTTCACAAACTTCTCTTTCTGCAATGAGGAAACATGTTATTGCATATCGGGATGTGGTAAATTATTACACTTTCTGCAATCAACGATTATACAGTAGGAGTGGAGAAGTATTTGAGTGATACATAATGTTTATAAGATCTCTAGGTGATTTCAGAAGTTGCTTTAAACTCTAACGTGTTTAGTGTGGCGTGCGGGATTTATGGCAGTTGCTTAGCAAGGAAACAATTGCAATCATCATGATTAAAAATGATTATCACAGTGATCACGTTAAACACAATTTTTTGACTAATGTCTGGTAGAGAAACAGACAACATTATTGTTGTATAATGGATATGATTCTATTGAACCATTTTTTTGGACAATAATAATATTAAAACATAGTTTACCATTTGGTAATAAAACCATATTAATTTTATGAAATTATGTTTTTTGTGTGACAAAAATATTCTTATTGATTTTATAAGCCCATAGTTAAAACATTTGGCAAATATGTTTTGAGGACTACGCTTCCTAATCCAAAACTGTTAAAAATGATAATTGTTAGTTCATTTTTTGTCCTGTCAATTTACTTCTTTCTCCTCTAGAGCATATGAATTTGTAGTCAAACAGTGCAATAAGTACACCTAGACTCTCGTCTCTGGTTTATGTCCCAATTTATCTTTGCCAAAAACAAGAATAAATTTAAAGATATATCCTTTCATAATATAATAAATCCAATTCCAACACTCTATTCCTATGTGTTCACAAACAAGTATTTTAAAGAGAGATACAAATCATTTAATCAGTTCAAACCTAAGTTACAGTATATCACCATTAGCAACCTAAATGCCAAAAATAAGCAGAGAGATTCCAATCTACACGTCAGTCTCTCCAACAAATTTACAATTTACCTGTAACACAAAAGGAAACCAGATTAAAAACAAACAACACTGTACTAGCTAGAGGCTTACACCAAAATTGGAAGCGGCGAATCTATCACTAGCGGAGACGGCGGAAGACGCAGTGGTGTGTGCGTAGTAGGCGTTGATGTTGGCGAGGAGGGTACTCATGACAGCCGGAACGCCCGGACACAGGTACTTGGTCGACAAACAGTGGAAGTGCCTGCGACACCACACAATGAGCGTGCAATAAAACACGTCTTACTTGGTGAAAATAAGCTTTTTAGCTGATCATTGTTTTGGTTAGCACTCAATACGACCTAAAAGAGTTCAAAGGCCTGCATAGAGTCCAATACTTTTATATTAAGTAAAGGATGATCACAAGGTCAAGTCTAAAGGTAGTTTTTCATCAGATTCTTTCTTACACAATTATTTTCTCACTGGTCATGTTAATTAGTTCCCTGGCCAGTAGTGTTAGTAGTATCAGAACAACTATTGTTAGGGATTGTATTGTTTTCCAGGTTTGTAGGACATAAGAAAACTGATACAGCCCACATTTTCAAATAAATTGGTTTAATGAAGAGAGTAATTTTTATTGGGAATGTTGAAAATAAATGTATTTATTGAAATAATAAATTAGATATCATTTACACAGTGTTACACATAAAGTCTCTATTCTAATGATTGATTCCTTTCATACAATATAGTAAAACAGGATTCTAATGTCTTGTGGAATCACCTCTGTACAATCCCATATATTCATAATAGTTATGATCAAATTTAATTTCCATATATTATCTTACTTGCATCGGATGACAAGTGAACACATTAAACACAAAGAGTATTCAGTATATATAGGTAACGTAGACTAGCAGCTAAAAAAATCACACGAACCACAGGAAGCGGAGACTTTGCCACCCGAAGGAAGCCGAAATTGTCCGATGACGAATGAACTAACCGAAAGAGATGCTTATTATGAGAAAACAGTGAAATGTAGTATTTTCAAATTTAAACAGAGGAAACCTACTTATATTCTAAAAAATTACACTACATTTACAAAAAAATGATAGTAAAATAACCTAACCTAACTCCGCAGAGCGCTGTATGGTGGTTCTATTCTTTGTAACATGTTACAAAAATGGGTTTGTGTAAAATATAACAAAAATTGGACCTCAAAAAGTAAACACGAAAAGGTAGAATTGAACCTGGGACCGCATGATACCATAGCGTATCGAACTAAGTAAAAAAGTTACAATTCATCAAGGAGCAGACGGCGCTGTGATTTTAAAATTTGCCAGGGGTAGCGCTCGGTGTGATTTCAAAGTTTTACGCTTGGCAATGCTCACGTAAGAAATGTCTCCGCTTCCAGTGGTTCATGTGTCTTTTTAGCTGCTAGTGGTAACGTACTAGTGCATCCAAGAGTAACAAACACCTGCTGCCAGCAGCTGACTGCTCCCAATGTCAATCACCTGTTTACTACTCATCAATATGATTTAATTTTTCAAAAATTAAACAATCTTGATAAATCTAAATACACTAAAATATATACAATTTATTTCTATGTACTTACTGATAAAGTATACCTTTAATCTTCTCATATCAATAAAAGGTTTGTGCAGTAAAACATGCCATAAGTAACTTACGTCATCGCTTGGTAGATTGACTCGATGCCGTATCTCATCGCAAACTCATCGACGATTTCTTCCCCCGGTTCATCGAAGTAGACTTTCCAAGCGTCGTCCCCCTTGGCTTGAGGAAGCTTCACCATCCCACAGTTCTCTTCGCACAAGTAGTGGAACAGGTTCTCATGAAGGCACGTGTATTGCACATGGTAAGGCGCGACCTGCGATTAGATAGAACAACTTAGCTATTCAGTTATTAAACTTATACCCGATGAATACCTTTAAGTATAAATTATAGGTGGTACTGTAAATAATAAACTTTTGTGGAGCGAGCAAACTAATTGTATAATCTCAAATTCGTTGATAATTTATTTTGAACTGAGAAAATTAAAGAGTTGTGCTATTTACTTAGCTTTTACATCTACACCATTGTAGAGGTCTCTGATCCCTCAATTATGTGCCCATTTCCATTCCCCTTGTTCACAATAGGCTCGTATATTTTTCATAGACTTTATACTCTCAAAAATTATAAAAGCTTTTTCATAGAGAAGGAAAAAGGAATATCTTTCAAAAGGCTGATATAAAATACCAGTCTTCACCTCTCTTCTCCATTCCTTAGAGTTCCATTACTCACAAATACCTACAAATTTCTAGAACATGAATGCGAATGTGAACGTGAATGTGGAGAACACGAATAGTGGCTGTCAGGGTTTTATAATCAACAGCCTCAAACACATACCCGTGCTCAACATTCTGGATGTAGAATGGTATTCCAATTACAAATAATGGATTATAGTTAGTTCCAAAAAGGAAAGCACAGTGAAATTGGTAAAGTGAGTACAAGTGAGGATTCCACTACACTTCAGTTCCACAGGTCCGGCAGAGTATAGCCAGAAACAGATCCGACAGACAGGCTAGAGTCCACCCTAACTGACTAGTGGGACTGTGTGAGGGGAAGTAGAGGGGGGCTTCATCCTACTTGGCTCTGTCTGTAACTCGCCTTTTCCTCTCCCTTTATCTCCACGCTGATGTGTAGCCTGATGGCTCCGGACACTGCAGACTTGTCTGTCCTCTTCTCCAGGTTGTACCAGACATCCATCTCTCCAGATAGGGTTCGCACCTGAAAATATAAGATTGATTTGTGAATGTTTCTGGATGTCAAAAGATTTAAAATAACCATTTAATCTAATAGTCCTTTTATTAGTGATTTCTTGGGTAGCGGACAGTAGCGGTAACATTTTAAGAAATTTAATTGACAACACTGATACAAAACTGAATATTAGTGATATTCAGACATACTATTATTGGTCCAGTTGATGGTAATAATCATATTTATTTTCTAGTATAATGGAATTTACTATGATTTCATAGTGACATTTTTTTAACCAAACCATAAACCTGGTTTCGGCATTTACCTGTGGTTTGGATATCTCTTGACTCAAACTTCTGACCCCTTGATCCAAAATGTAAGACATTGGACATTAGGCAAGTCAATTACATAGTAACACGTCCAGTTACAAATAACTTCTGTAATGTTAGCAGAAAAAAATTCATAATTATTAAGCCTTTTGATTTGAGTATAATTTTATACTGTGTTAACATTTTAAGTATTAGCAATTAACAAAATAAAACTTACTTCAATTATCGTCTGGCCCAAGAAATCGTCAGACTCCCTAGTAAGTTTCTGGCGAAGTTTTGACTTCAGGTCGTTGTCCTCGTCCCAGACCCTGACTTTGATCCGGTCCGAGGAATTGTGGCACTCGCTGTAAGGTAGGAAAGAATAGTTATACTATAGGTTAGGTTGAGGACAGAGTGGCACTCACCTTGGAATGCATGAGGTTTAGGTAAAAGAGACTAGAAAACTTGTCCGATTTGAAGTTTGACAGTTAAAAAAAACCTTTGGACAAAAACTACACATGTACAACTAAGTATTCTAGTTGAGTGTCTGCACTTGCCAAGTAGAAAGAGGCTCAGCCTTTTGAATTTGTTATAATACAGGGTTTCTACAAAATTTCAATTTTCTATTCCCCTGACTTTTCCGAGACTTTCTTTCCCTGACCCTTCTGTAAAACTCCCCTGACCAACTTTCGTTATAAGTCTTCGCATTCTCGCTTTAAAAATAAATATGTGTGCACAGTTACTATTATAATATTTAATATGTAAAACATTATTTTCTATATCATGTATGTCATAAATGTTAATAAAACAAAATTAAATAAATTGATCTCATTAAAAAATTCAATAATTGAGGATTACAAGATGTTAAGAACAAACTCCTTAGAAATCCAACCATGAATCCAACTCCTTAGATCATCAGCCAACCATTGGGACTCCACCTGAAAAATACTGCTACAACAGATTGTATACAACCTGGAGCAAGCATTCCCCCAGTCATCGGGGACCGATGGAATAATAAAAGCACTGAATTGTCATGTCCATTTTATATGATTCCTCACAGGAAGTTATTTTTGTTGTGATAATGACCCTCATAACCTATTTTGAGACTTAAAAAAGATTACAGAATTAATTTTGTGAAGTAGCGTTAAGGTGGAATAGTAATCAGTATTGCCTATAAGCTACAAATTTATTTTCATATCTTTAGTACTTAGGGTTGAGACGTAACAAAATAAGCTTTACCTCTGGGTTCCCTGACTTTCGCTGACCAAATATCCATTCCCTGATTTTCCCTGACTTCCCCTGATCTCCCCTGACCTTAGAAACCCTGTAATATTTATCCTAATATCTTTTACCCTTTTTTAGAGGAGTAAAGCATATTTACTAGCTAAATTATAGATTGTCATTAAATGTTTCTGTAGCTAAATACTGAAAGACAAACCTTGACATTAGGTGATAAAGGATGGTTGGATTAAGTATGACAGCAGACTCTTTGTTTAAAATTCATTGTTCGTGATGGAGAATATTTTCCACCACTGATTAGTAAAACAAGTTTCACAACGTTTTGGGATCCGGAATCTGATCCCAACATCAGGTAAGAAAATACCCCCGTAGCAGGAAACCTGCATACTCAGCGAATTTCCAATGCATATACATGTATCTTAATACCACATAAAGCCACATACAAAAGTTTCATCAATATAAATATAAATTTATAAATAAACGATTTATGACATTTTAATTATTCTCCATAAGAATAACATGGCAGCTGAGGATGCAGGTTTGCTGAAACAAGGAACACAAAAATTGGGTTTTAATACTTATATCAATGTAACTCAACTAGGTAAAGCCACCTATCAAGTTTTATTAATTTATGTTCATAATTAACGGAAATAAAATTTTACTTATCTATAATATTATAAAGAAGAGGTGGTTTCTGTCTGTCTGTCTGTCTGTCTGTCTGTCTGATGTTCCGGGTGAACGCAAAAACTACTGAACCGACTGGGCTGAAACTTTACACATAGGTAGATCTTGAACCCATGCAACACATAGGCCTACTCACTTCCTTAAAATCCCCTCGGGCTACGCCCCGTGAACGTCCTAAGTTTCAATGTTTACATTTCAGAAGAATGTAAACATTCAGAAACTGTAATGCGAACAGCTGTGGGTACTTGCATTTGACAGCTTAAAGAGCAGAAGTAAGAACAGTTGTTTCAAGCTACCTAAAGTGTAAATTGCATTGACTAAAGAACGGGTAAAGAAAACCCCTGTGCGAAGAACGGGTACGTCAGCTAGTTCTATATAAGAATAACATGGGGGTTGCGTACGCAGGTTTGTTGCTAGTGGAGCTATCGGAAAAAAATAGTTTTTTGTACAAATATCAATAGACCCCAACGATATGAAGCAATATACCAGGTTTCGTCAGGATAAGTTGATAAATAAGTGAGATATACAATTTTTCTTACTCTCCATAAGAATAACATTGGACAATATACTGTGTTTAGCACTTTCAATATCTCTGTAACCAATTAACGTAGAGCAATGGTCAAAACACCAAATTTTTTGTTTTTTAAGCTGAATTTAATAGTGAAAATTAAAAATTAATTTTCTAAAATATTGTATGTAAAAAACTCAAAAAAAATTTTGGGGTAAAAAACCCCCTCAAAATACCCCTTAGGATAGACCAATCTGGCTGGTTTTCGAACTTAAAGTCATAAATGTTGCTTTACATGTTTGTATGTTTGTACCAAATTTCATCAAAATCGGAGCATTTTTAAAGGAGTTATCACACCCACGGGCACACACACACACACACACACCCACACACACCCACACACACACACACACACACACACACACACACACACACACACACACACACCACACACACACACACACACACACACACACACACACACACACACACACACACACACACACACACACACAAACACATATATATATATATATATATATATATATATATATATTTATATTGCATTAATTTGTTAGGGCTACTAATATAATAATAATCAAATGAAACATTATTTCAACTGAGTACCCTTAAGGAATTTCTTTATTTTTCTGAATACATGTTTCGGGACATAAGCCCATCATCATGGTCAACAAATACCTCAAAATTGCTTTAGGTATTTGCTGACCATGATGATGGGCTTATGTCCCAAAACATGTAGGCAGAAAAATAAAGAAATTCCTTAAGAGTACTCAGTTGAAATAATGTTTCATTTGGTTATTATTAATATATGTAAGTTATCATGGTCCCGGGCCTAGGTCTTCCCATGCCGACTACGGTAATAGCTTCTTCCCTATAGGGGAAATTCGCTAAAACCTAAAACATAAAAAAATCACACAAAAAATCTGAATATGGGACTAGATTCTAGTGGTGAAACTTGTTTTTACTAATCAGTGATGGAAAATGGCCACAATAATAAATAACAGTAAAAGATTATTTTATTAACATTTACGATGGTGATTCAAAAATAAAAAGTATTATCATGGTATTCCATTTGATTTCCTTGAATTTGCTTTATAATGTATTCTGTATGTATTCAAACAAGTAACTAATAAAATTCAATGACTGATGATTCAACGATATGTCTGAAACTTAAACCTTCATTAGGTTCAGCTGTATGAACACTATAATGTAGAGAGGCATTATGTGAAAGTGTCTTATAAAATTATGAAAACACTACTAAATTGGTATTTGGTGTATAATTTTGTGTAGAACTGAGAGTCTTCAACAGCACTAATGAAACAATGTAGAAGCTTGCCTTATTGTTGACATCACTTAAAAACTTTCCATCTAAAGAAGTAGAGTAGATACAAAACCAGTACTGCATGAGCAATGTCTTCTTTGACACAAAGTATTCCCATATAAGTAATTATAAATAATAAACTAAGTGAAGATTTTTAAAATTATGACCACTGCGTATGACAGGCATCTATAGATCAGCTTAATTTGTGTTGAAGTCGGTAAATTGTTATTAAAGTCAAGTGTTCATTTAAATAAATCTTTATTTACCCTGATGAACACTCCAGTAAAATATAACTTTTATGACTAGAACCTAATCACTGTCACAGACTTGATAGGATTAAATCTACAACTTCGGGCGTTGTGACAGGGTGTTATGAAAAGTTATTTTTTTCTTTATTTATTAGGAAAGAAGAAAACTTGTTATTAATTTAAATATAAAGGTGTCAAAGAACAAATATTTTGCAAACTATTGAAGTTAACAGTTACAATATCGCACTCACAAGTAAAACTTTTCATTCCAGACTGGATTGAGCTCGGCAGGCATGGTTCTTGTCCTCTTCTTGACTTTACCGACTTGCACCGTGACGTAGGGGTCAGACGTCCCACTCTTGTCCTTGGCAATCAGACCTTGAGCGCAGATCACTGCCGAGACAAACAAATCAAGTAAATCATTCAATATATAGACGGATCAGTGTTTGTACAAAAAGTCTCATCTCTGAAAGACCATTTTCTTCAAAGTTGTGGTAGGTTTAAGGAAGAAAATTTAAAGAAAGTCTGAAAGCGTACAAAAAAAAAAAAAAAACAAATTAGTAGCTAAACTTACATCAGTTTAGAAATACATTTATTCTTCGTAATAATGTAGACTAAATATGTACAACTATTTTAGTGTATTATTGCTGCTTTAACAAATGTATTTTCCAGACAAGCCGTATGACATGTCTTATCTACTCTCCTCTTAAATACAAGAAAAGGTTTATCACATTTACAGTCAACATTATACTTCAGTAATTGTGTTAATAAACAATTTATTTTTCTTAAACAACTTTCAAGTCCACAACAACCAGAACTTAAGACGGGGGAGATGTGTGGTGAGTATTGCTAGACACGTTAGCTGTTTTGTAAAATTATATAAAAATCTAAACAAAAATGAATGTAATGTTATTAGAATTGCTCATATGCAAGATAGCGCAATGATAATCACTTATAATGTTCTAGATTTATGGTTTGAATTGCTTATTGGTTTTTCATATCTATTAGCAGTGAAGGTAATCCTCAAAATGATGGCTGAATAACTGGTTTTGATGAAATATTAAGGGAGATGTGACGTACCGACAAAAACAACCTTGAGAAATATTTATCATATGTTTGGGTAGTAATCTGATTCTATATAGAACTTGATATTCATAAACTTAACATTCAAACTTTGAGGACCAATTGAGTGAAATCCCAAAGGATTTTTGGAACAACAGCAGGACCATAATAATATACAGACTGTAAAACTATTATTCAATGCATGTAATCCTGAGAGAGATTTTATCTCAGTCATACTAATACAAAACATAACTAAACTCCTTCAGTTAATTTTGCCCTGATACATTTAGAGGCTCAAGTAAAGACAAATTATGTTACGTAATAACTTGTATATGTGAAAACATTATTTTTGTACCGAAAGATGACCTGGTGAAAATCAAACCCGACATTGACTTTCAAAGAGTGTTAAACTTAGTAATTATTGAAAGATGTAAGCTGTATTTTCTCCATGTAAAATTTGAATAAATCAAATTACACCAAAGTAGTCCAGTGTATTAAAATATAGAGTATTTGAATATATTACTAATTGTAAACTGTGCAATATTAAAAACACACTGTAACATATAATAGACGTTAACTGTGACACTTGTTGTTTTATATTTATTTGGCAAAACTTATAATTAATTAGTGCTATTTAATACAAAATATGAATAAAAACAAATATATAAAATGAAAACATGCCTATAAATATAAAGAAAAACTCACTAGTATACTTGTGATATTGTTAACTCTAAATAATTCATGACAGTGTTAAATATTGAATTAAAAACTAGTTTACTGTAAATATTCTAAAAAGAAGAATTCCTATTTTACGGGTAAATGCCATGCTGTTATAACAGGGGCTACTCAAGAATACGAGTCTACTTGCTATACGTACTGCAGAATGACATAGTAATATCAACGACTACAAAGATTAGTATTGAATCGTCTAAAGCTACAAAGTTGAGTGAAATAGAAATATCTACAGAAAGATTTCCTAACTGAAAATTCTGATTGAAATATTATTTGTAAAAAAAAACATAAATTATTGTTAATACAATATATTAAGGAGGTAGTTAGTGTCCAAATTTTTGCTAATTTAAAATAAAACATCTTTTGTAAAGTATTTTAATATTTTAGTGAACAAAACCAATCTAATCAATATTTTTATAAAGACGATATTTAAAAAATATTACTTCTGATATACATAACATCCAAAAACATAAATATTTTAAGTTTGAAGAGGCTCAGTCAAGTTTTAAATGCTACAAAAGTCAAGCTTTGAAAAGTACATTAAAACTTTTAGAATGGTTTTGAATATTTTATTTGGAGTTAGTACTGATTTAAATATGTATGCTATTTCCATCAATTAATAAATTATACAGAGTTTTTATATTTTTTGTTTAATTTAACCTACATGTAATTAATATAATTTATTGAAGTTCTTATTAACATTTACCACATATTTGTTGACAAACAATATTAAACTACATTTTATGGAGGTGTTCCAATATCTATAGCTTACCTGAAATAATCGTAGTTATTAACAATAAACACCGATTACATAAAACATAATCTGTACACTACTACCAATAAACAAACAACAATGTTATATTATTCCAGATGAACATTGTTGAAAATGTTATCCATTAAACAACCTAGCTAAATAGTCCTAAACATCGAACATCAATTGGCTACACGCGAACATAGAGCACAGCGCAATAATATATTGTGTTCTCCTAAAATCTAACCCTTTTTAGAAAAGAGAAGAAGAAGATATAGAGCTTTGGGTAGAAGAATTATGAAAGTGTCTACTGAATAGAGAATAATATGTTATTAATGAACTGACAACCAAAATAAATTTCAAAATTGAGTTGAGTAAACAAATTGCCAGGTGGTGAATACTGTGTTGAACGTAGTATAGTGAGTTGGGAAGTGAAATAGACTGGCAAAGAAAGTGCAGTTTAGTGCATTCTATTCTGAAGACGAATTTCAGAAAGAAAGAAGGGATGTTCAGTGAAATGAACAATTAAAGTGTTAATTAACAGCCAAATGGATTGAAAATGGCTGGCTGTGTGTGGTTAATTTTAAAAAATTAAACAAATCTCGATCAACACAAAGTGACATACCATTTTATCATGAATCTATGAAAAATAAAGTTTAAATTTTTCAAGAGTTACCACGTTGCCTGTTAAAATAAATTTAAAATATTTATTTCCATTATTATTTTTTAACCTGCGAGGTTTGTAATTTATAAATATTGAAATATTACAGTGAGTATTATAATATATAAGTGATTATTTAGAAATATTTCTTTATTATAGTGTTGCTATATCCAAATTTATTTTATTTTCCAATTAACTGACCAAGTTGCAAGTGAGATTTGCAAAGTGTTGTTTGTGTTGATGAAGGGAATAAGTGGTTGGATTTAAATATTTTGAAATTTGTTTTGGTTGTATTAATGCATCTGGCTTAACAGAGTATAACGGTAACAAAAATATATGTAAATAATATAAGTACCTATTAAAACAAAATCCAGAACTATAAAATTACTTTTGAGGCTTTAGATGTTACAAATTTAAATATAATAGGTTCCTAACCTAAATCCATCGTTGATTCTTTGTTCACACAATGGTGACTTTAGTTTCAACCTTAAAAGACCATTATCAAACCCTTGATGTCAAACTTTACTTCATGATGAAGGTAGTCATAGTTTTAAATAACACACAACACATTTAAAACAGTACGAGACACGATAAAATATAAACATTTAACACAAAAAATTATCGTTCCGGCTGGACACAAATTACCGGACACTCAGTGGTAGTGTACTGAATGTTCGGTGATTCGTATCCAGCTGGAACAACAATTTTTCGTGTTAAATGTTTGTATTTAAATGTCATGCGTGTTATTTAAAACTATGACGATCTTCATCATGAAGTAAAGATTGACATCAAGGGTTTGATAATGGCCTTTTAAGGGCGAAACTCGAGTCACCATCGTGTGAACAAAGAATGGACGACGGATTTAGGTTAGTAACCGGTTATATTTAATCATCTCGATTCAGAAGGCATACATAATGAATAAATTACAAATTTAGATGTCCATTTGCCAATTTGACTTTTAAGTTATTTTGCATGTGGATCTTTGAGGGAAAGTTTTGCTGTCTGGAGTAGAGGTATTTTTTGCACTTTTTTTGTAATTTATTACAGTATTGTTAGAATTTTCGTGTCTTGTGGAATAACATTCTTGATGGCTGATGCAACAACTTATTAAGTTTAATATTTTCATATTGGTACCTCGCCTTGGTATTAAAAACCTTTAGGAATCCTAATCAGTAAGTGTGACCATTCTCTGCAGCCGGCTGGCTTTGTCTTTCTTATGATAGATATTAATGTTCAGATTCATCATCAGACATTTAGACTGCCATTTTATTCTCAGAGCTTTGCCCAGTTGGTCTTAAAGGTCTCCCAGAGGGATTTTATGGAGAAAATTTTATTTAATCACTAACTCAAGATTTCAACACTGATAAAATAAAAAAATAAGCATCTTTTATAATGATAATGGTGATTTTTTATTCTTATGCTTTTACATTTATTACCTGAAAATTTTTGAAGAGATTCTGGAAATGCAAATAATTTTGTAATTATGATATTATTTATTCATTGCAAAAAAATGTGTATTTATATTTTGGAAATAAATAAACTCAATGCTGTATTTTTGCTATTCATTTCAATACATGCACAAGATAAACTTCTGTGGAAGAGCTGGTTAGGAATGTTACATTAATAGACTGCGATTAACTATCACTGATATGTCACCGAACATCAAAGTCTATTATCGGGAAATAGCTAGATTCCCAACTCTAATCCAGACCTCAACTATCAGTATCCTAACTATTACTCTACACTAGTATGAAACTTTGTGGACAAACAAGAATTTTGAGGAATTATCATGTGTTAAGCCAAATGCACAAGGACTAATCTAAAGATGTTAGTTTCCCATGTCCTACAGGGATGTACGGGGTGTTACGTGGTCAGATGTGATTTTGTCAGCTTTGCACACAGCAGGCATACCAACATAACGCATCTACATGTCACACTTTAGGCAGAAGGAATATGCTTTTTTGATTACATTAAAAAGTAAAAAAATAGAATTTAAAAGATGAAGAAAGTGTGAAAAGAAATGAAGAATTTATTATGGTTTTATTCGTGTTGATCTTAGTTTGTGTATGTAAATGTTATGTTGAGAGTACAGGGAAAAAATACACACAAGAAGAAGAAACTGATTTTTTGAAACTTTGGACTAAAATTTTGATTAAAGTCACTTCTGAAAACAAATATAATATTCACTGATATTAGTTTTGAATGTAAGATATTCGACCATAAAAGACAAATCAATAAAAAACAATGAACTTTGAGCTCAGTGTGAATTAATTTTTTAAATTTAATACGATTTTAAAAACCATAGGGACTTGAATAGTCATATCAAATCAAATGATTCTTTATTCACAATAAGAACAATCGTACAAAACTAGTGTTGAGAAATCTTATAAGGTAGATAGTTACAAATAATAAAATAAAAAAAGGAGTTCCATTAATCACAAATATCTTACTTACATCAATTATTTAATCAATATTACGGGGCGAGAAAGGGACATTTGGCACCATGAAACATGTTTTGATTGTTTAAATTGAATTTTTATGTACAGCTAAAAATGCAGTAACAAAGCAATCATTATTAGTTTAAAACTGGAAATACATTTTATTTGTGAGATAATTTTATATATTAGCTGTTTATGTACTTTTCAATCATTATATATTTTTTGTTTCTAGTAGCTTTTAAAATATAAAAATAAAACTAGATGCAACTAGTTTAAATCTTTGGAATTTATGATTAAAATTTGTCGTACAAAGGTAAAATAAATTACTGTACTTGTAATACCAGTACTTTAACTCAGAATATGAAAGGAATTTTATAAGGAGCTTAATTTTGTAAATATCTGATGTAATTGGAACACATACATTACTTTGTACTCTCTGCATCGAGATTGCCAATTCAATCACACAGCTCGATTAACACTAATTGCCTGTACATCAGAATTATGATTGACTTCTCCACACGTTATTGGGAGGCATCGGTGTATGAATATCAGAAGTGCCAGTGAAACCGATTAAGCCATGTTTAGATGTTGTATTAGTTTGGGAATTTTTCTAAAGCATATAATTACTATGCCACATATTATTTAGCACTTAAATTCCATAAAGTTATTATTTTAGTTTGATTTGACCATTGTCAAATAAAATTTACCATTTATTGAATGTTCATTTTTACATTAATAATTATAATTAACTTATTTAATGAGAGTTTTTAATAACTTAACAAAATTCACTCACAAAATGAGGTAACTTACACGTTGAAAGTGTAGGTCTTTAACTTCATGAACTATTTCAAGTCCGTTTAGTCATGCAAAAGTCAATATAAAAAAGTAAGTACCGTAGTAAATAATATTTTAAAGAGGGTCATTGTAGGATTGAAAGATTGAAGGTTTGGGAAGTTTTTTGGTAAAATCCCATAATTTTGGAAGAGAATTTACCTTGACACCACCACGGACAAATATGATGAAAAACCCCTTATGAAGAATATAAAAATGAAAAATAAAACAAGAGTGAAAGTCAGGGTAAGTATGACATGTAGAACGCGCTGTCAGTCAGGCAATGCGGCTGTCCGAGCCTAACCTAACCTGTGATAGCGATTTTGCAGGACCATTTTGACGTGCCCTCAAGCACGATGGCTTCGGCCTGATCCAGCGAGTCTATATGAGTGTCTGGGTCCATCGTGAAAGTCTTTCTGTTGAGCAAAACAATTAGAACACTGACAAACAACAACACACAAACAGGATGCACAGAGACACAGGCTGGAACCGTGGCTGAAACACTGTAAGGGGGGGATCAGGTCAAACGAAACGTGGGTGGAAACAGAACAGAATAATGGTGGGTGCTTGGAAGTAACTGAAAATTGGCTGAGAAAAGTGAAATTATATTTTAAATTTTAAATGAAAAATTAAAAAATACAAAAATATTAACAAATAATTACCGATCACTATGAGTACTTTTAGATTGTACAAAATAAAAATAATGACCGGTGTTATCATTCCAAGAGACATTTTTTTAAATTGTCATAAAGTTTCTGAAGATGAGATAAGTTCGGTTATTCTGCTAAACAGCTTGTTGTTCTTTCCTAGTTCTATTTATTCTGTAAAACCTGTTATAACAATTTCCAAACCTCTAAAGTTTTACTGTAAGGTTTTATAATAGATGTTGTGATAGAGATAATAGATTAACACAGCAAAGTGTTAATACATGTAAGAAAAAATTGGAACGTTAAATAATATAGAAAAAGTGTATATTAACACTATCTATCTGCTTTAAAATGACTCAATGTATTTTGAAAAAATGAATGACATTGTTTATAGGTTAACATTATAGGTAATTTTTTAGATAAAAAATAACAAGCTGACATTATATACTGCAGAGATCAGTACTCCTAATTTGCAGTCTATAATAACATGGAAATAGTTAATTATAAGATTTAGTATTTTCAAAACATCAGTTACTAAAGTGATGCGAAGCAAAAGATAACGCTTTAGCTGTTGGAACAACTGAAGGCAATTTTCTGGAGATAGTGGAAAAGTTATTCCAGACAACAAGGTTAGTTGCAGCCAGCTAACGAGGACCTTTCTTCTCCTCCCAATAACGATCAACTGATTTACTGATTTTGTCTAGCTGATAAACTCTATCTGTGTTGTCCTCTTAATTGCTTTCCCCGATTGAATTTATTTGTTGGATTACCACAAGCAAGATATTAATTTTTCAATGATTGTCTCAAAAATGGTGAAATTTAATCATCTAATCTTTTTTTTACTCAAAAACGTCAAATTAAATTATTTATATCCTTCAGATTAGGATTTTATGGAATAAATCATTAACATTGCATAAATTGTGTTGATTTGACATGACAGTTAAAAAAGTGACAGCGAATTGATTACACAATTTTAAATGCATAACAGTTTACCGATTATTTACAGAACGTGGCAGAAACAAATAAGGGTTAAACAACTCAAAAAAGTAAAACCAATAACATGGGGATATTGAAACAAACTAAAAATCACACAAAGCAAGAAACTAAACTCTTAAAACCAACCAAAGAAATAAGTGCTTACAGGAAGAGAGAGGGGTACATACAAACAGTGTTACAACACGCCACCAGTCATAGAGATTGATGAATGGCAGATTCACACCACAAACCTGTGATTGCGATCTTTGCCGACCATTTGGAGGTTCCATCGAGGACGGACTGCTTGACCGCCTTCATGTGGCCGATGTGGCTCTTCTCCTCGGCCCCGAATATTGCCCTAGCATCAGCAGGCACATACAGGTTCACAACTATAACTCAACTTCACCCTGGGTGTGGTGTGTGTGCGTACTTCGCATATTTTCATACGGATTCAATTATGATTTACTGTCACCTTTTCGTTTCTCCTTTTATAGTGTAAGTCATTTTGCTTTATGAAGTAAAGTGTGAGGTAGTATTAATTATTTCATAGACAAATTAACACTTTATTTGTTAAGTACTGTCCGGCAACAAGGAGAAAGGAATCCCTCCGCTTCTTCACCCCGCCCATATTGCTGCAGATATCCTAAAAAGGCTAAAAACATCGAGGCTTCCGGCAGAGTATTTATATTTATAGAAATCTTATTCTGGTAAATTTTGTTGGTATTTTCATTCAGTTTCACTCCCATGTTTGTCAGCTTAATTTTATTATATTAGTATCAGCGTGATTTTGTTTAACACGTTGGCTGCGGGCTACTATAAATATAGTACCTCGCCACTGGCCCGCCATGCAGCCTACTATAATAATAGTAGTGTGCTTCCCTGCTAAACATTGCTTCAGTGTGAGCTCAGCACTTCTTGACGAGAACGGACTATATGCTGTTCGCAGTTTAGATATAACCATGTGACATTTGTGGTGTAGGTTGGCACAAAAATTTCCCTCAATTCCCGCAACTACGGGACTGGAAAAACTGCTTTTTTTGCTAATGAAATCCCTCGAAATGGCAGGACTGACTCTCTACATTGACCTATCATCTGCTGCTATCTGTTGGCGCTTCTTAGAACTACGTTCAGCTATATTGTAATGTAGTACAGCACCTTCGAGCGCTACAGCCATTGGTTAGCCAAGATTTAGAAATGTGACCCCGACCAGCGATTGGCGGGCTGCATTTTGCCAACGACCTGCTTCGGGGCAGCTGCAGTGAACGTGTTAAATTGTGATGTTAGTTTAATCGATGTTAGTTGGTTAATAGCTAACCTACCGATTTGTTTCTCCTCATTGCCGGACAGTATGTCTTGCAATACTGTTTAACTGACTTCACTTTTATAGATGCTATGGTAACAGCACATGAATGAGAAATGACTGATTTACTTGTCTATTTTGGCGCTGTCAAGAATAACTGGTTAACTACGATTTACTTAAGCATTTTATCACTTCAGTTTATTCTGGACAGTTCTGTTCTGGAATAAATCATAAAAAAATACATAGTGAATGGGTGATGAAAGACTTCTCATTGAGGATCAGAAAATCATAACAATTACAAACTGAAATGTGAATGAAGCATATGTGCATGTAATAATAATGTGTTACAATTTGTTAAAGACTTGATAAATACAAAAAATATAGTTAATGTCTTAAAAATGGTAAAAGATTTTCTGGCTACAAAAATTAAGATTAAATCAATAAGACTATACAACTACACACTTGCTAAGGTTGAAACTTGGAACATTCATAGGAAAATTAAATAGGGAAGAACCCAAGAGCACCCGATTTTCATATTTGCCCTTATTTTCTCTAGAAACCGTAACAAACAACAATGTCAAAACTGTAAAATGAAATAACGATCCGGTGTAACTATTTAGTAAAAATTAGTATTGATTATTCAGTAAACAGTACATCCAATAAAACTTAACCAGTATATCAGAGGATATAGAGCCACTAGTCTATATATAAAGTCAAACCTTACCCAGAACATTTGAGAAACCCATAAGACTGCCCATCAACAACATACTTGAATGAAAGGAATCGGTGAGAAAATCGGAGATAATATTAGTTGTTTGATACAATCTGTCCTAAGGCAACAAGTTTGGAATTTGATCAGCAGTGTGATTTTATTTTACTATAAAACTGAAATCAGCTGTTCAAGCAAAGCTGTTGCACCCAGCTAGTATAATAAACGGTATCAGGAAACTGACACATACTTTCTCCCTTTTAGCCAAACTTTAATGACAAAAATATTTGTTATTTACTAAATATAGAATATGAAGTATAGATAAATGTACAGAAAATTGTCTAAAATAGTTGTTTTCAGAAATATCCACCCAAATTGGTTTTTTGGAGGCACTATAGAGTCCGTTGCTACACACAGTAGTTTTGAGAGGGGAAATGCCCCCTTGCCCCCCCAGGGTTAAATAGCAACACATTTCGAACATCATCTGTTGGTCAATGCTAACTTGTCCTGCATATCAAATTTTAATGAAATTGATCAGTAAATAAGAGAGAAATAGTTATTTTTGTATTCCCCATAAGAATAACATTGGACAACGTACTGTGTTTACCGCTAAATGAAAATTTCAATTTTCTCCGCAACTAGCAATCGTAGAATAGTAATTTAAAATACTAATTTATTTAGTTTTTTTAGCTCTTTTTAATGGTGAATAGTAATCCTTTTTAACATTTATAATTTTTTATGAAAAATCCAAAAAACTGAATTTTTGATGTTTTAAGTCCTGTAATTTCTGAACCCGAATTTTTCCAGAAATGCGGGTGGTGTCATTTTGTTGGAAACCTAAAGTTCTACAAACCACTAAAGTTTAATCAAAATCGTTAGAGCCGTTTTTGAGAAATTTGGATTTTTCATGTTTTTTGGCGGTTTTTGGGGGATAATTACCCTTAAAAATAAAAAATTCAAAAAAATGAAAAAAACGCCTGGAGATATCGTGGATTAGTACCTACATACCAAATTTCATAAAAATCGGCCCATAGGTTAGGGCTCTAGCTCTGTACACATCCACACAGACACACACACACACACACACACACACACGGACACACACACACACACACACACAGACAGACATCACGTAAAAACCACTTTTTTGGGTTCAGGGAGCACCAAAACGAATATTTCCACTAACAACTCAAATTCGAAAATTTTTACGAAAACAATACTTTCTCCATATACTATGTATAGGGGGAGAAAGTAAAAATCAACCAATTACTGGAGTTTAAATGCTTTTACTGCAGTTTGACATCATATTATCATATTACTAATCCCTCAGATTGTATTGCAGAGTAAAAGTGGAGTGGGAGTTATTCAACTTAGTATAAACAAAATTTCTTCATACTCTCGGACAAATGAAATCAAAATATTGTTACAATTGATCTGAAAATGAACAAAAATAATTTTAATATGGGAAATCCATTTGGTTAATTATCATGCTTTTGTTATCACAAAAGAATCAACAAATTTTTTAGTTTAGAATATACTTGTATAATACGGATAGTATAATACACCAGTTAAAAAGAAACATGAGGATTGCAGGTAAACAACTGTATAAAGTAGGCGTACATTGTCTCGTCAACAGATGTGTTAACATAAAAAAATACACTATATAACTTGCTACAGAAAAAAGTCAAACATAATTTATAACAAAAACTAATATAGAGACTATGTAGACAAAAAAAGTTGTCTTTCCAGCAATTTATTCTAGCACAAAAAAGTTAAAAAATAAATTATAGCACCGAACTAATTCAAATTATGAATAAGCGACATTCTTACAGGATTTATGCGCGATGTAGCAAAAAAACTGTGGAAGTAAGACTGTTCCCAGTAGCTTTGACTTCAGCCAACACCAAGTGGTGGTGGGGCTGGTAAATCTGTCTTAACTCACACTGCTTGTTACTTATATCATGCAAATGTTCTGTTTGAAGGACACTTATTCAGAGCCCAACATTAGTTTTTCTCTTCTGCTGAAATGTAACAGTAAGACCATTTAAATTTGTATCATTGTACTTAGATGACTATATGTTGAGTATTAATAATGATCAAAACAAAACAAAAAATTAAATGAAATATATTTATAACATTTCCAAACAGAACACACCTGATCAATTCAAAGATCTCTGGTTTTTCCCTCTCTCTCTGTTTCATCCTTTCTTTCATCGCAGTTATTATTGTGTTTGCTTTGTCTTCTGCACCATGCTTTGAGCTCTTTTCCGCAGCCCCTGTAAAAAGGATAAGATACTCAGTCGAGTAAGCATCAAAGAACATCTCGTGGGGAGGGAGCCACAAGTTTTACTCAACTTTCGCCTCATATCACACAAGCTCGGAATGTGTTCACACTACAGTGACTACGTACTGGCCACTGTCGCACCACATAATACCCACTCTAGGTGTATAAGTATAATAGTAACTGAGCTTTTGTTTTAAAAGTGATAAGGGGGAAAACTTACCATCACTTAAAGTATTTGAACTTGTATATGTGAGGGAGAATAAAAACTTATAATATTTTGAAGCACAATAGAGATGTAAAACGTTTTCCTAAAAGGTACCTAAATCACTTATATTAGGTAAATAATGTTCTAATTAATTTTAATTTTTACTAAACTATTCTAAACTTATGTATGTTGCCATGAAGGTGAAATAGTGAAATCCAAGAAGGCTTGGATGCAAAAAAACTACACAGTAGTCAATATTGTGGAATTTATTACCAAACTCGATTCAAGCTGATTAAACTAGGTAATTAGTCTCAGAAGAAATGTTATTGTTGAGTTTTCAAATGTTAACAATAAAAAGGTTTCATCATAACGACAATGGCTAAAAGAAATTGAAACGTCCTGACAGGATCATTTGGAGGAAGATCCACATAAACCATTCAAACCACTAAGAATCCTTAAACCTACAACTGTACAGCGGGCAGTTTAAAATGAAAGGACGAAGGAAAAAGAGAATAAAGAAATGAAAAATATGCAAAACCTTTTCTGGCGTTTATCATAAGTTTACAAACAGCGAGTCGCTGAGGAGGGCACCAATGGCAAATGGAGCTGACTTCAACTCGGAATACAAAGAGCTTTTGTGGCATCAAAGTGCATTGTGTTTGGCACTCGAGTCGCGCCCCTCATGGCTTTGTCCCTCAATCAATCCTCGAGTACCAATACCAACGGTTTGGAATGCGATTTTCCTCCTTTCAATTTTAAGATAACCTAACCGAAATCATTTCTTGAGTGTGTCACACTGGCTCTAGATTGAGTGAAGTCTCTTAAAGCACACCTATTTAGGTTCCCCAAGTTTCTTAAACTCTTCACTAATTGCCAAAGCTTTTTGTGAATATACCTGTGTTTTTTCATTATTACAAATAATCACCAAGGCAACACTTCCATTGGTTGCCGAAAACACTTTTTAATTGGTAAATTTAAAATGGAGAAGTTTGAGACCCTATTTTAGAAATGAGAAATAACAATTACAAATGGATAGGGCATAAAGGAAAAATTAAGCTTTGTGAAACAAATAATACACTATTAATTTCAAATCTATCCAAAAGGAGACAATTAATTTACTGTATATATATATATATATATATATATATATATTATTCTTCACAGAACAATTATTTTATTTGGTATTTAAATGTACGATTAAGACATCATATTTATTTTAATCGTAGTTATGGATAGTTAGAGAAATAAATCTACTAGAATAGGGGAAAACAATCCTCTATTACATGTATATATTACATGTATATATATTTATTTTCTTTTATAGCAGTTTCTTTGATGAGAAGTAAAATTTAATTAATCTGTTAAAAAGTTGTTAGGCCCTAATCGACAAATATAATATAATAACAAACAACTATAATGTATTGTACTTTAAGATTTTTGTAACTCTGAAGTTTTATAATTACAAATTAAATTTATTTCGGATGTTATTTTACTGTTTTCTTAAAAGTATGAAAGATGGTATATAAAAACATTAAAATAGTATTCTAAACTATTTCGACGAGGGAAGTAATGTAAATTTTAGTTCTCATGGGTTGCAACCCATGAAGGTAAACAAACTTCTTGTCCTAAACTTGATTGCATAACTGAAACAGTAAACGAATCGTTTGAGTACAAGGAGAAAAATATAAAGCAATTTATCCTCGCTAAATAAGGGGTATAAGCTTACTCTGAAGACAGTCGGCGTTGAGCAGATCTTTGCACTTCTCGTGACACTTGACCATGCACTCAGTACAGCGCACTCCCTGTCGCGCGATGCCCCACAACAGGCCTTCGCACTCGTAACAGAACGTGGGCGACGTAGCGGTCCACATCACAAAGTTGTGCGGCGTCGTGCTGGAGATCGGGTAGATCAGGGCCTGCAGAGTCTTCTTGTACACGTGCATTTTCTGGAAAATCGATTAGGTCGAATGAGTTATGTAACAAATATTAAATTTTTACAACGTATTTCACACCGATACTTCAAGATAGTGTGAAGTAGTATTGGTTGGAAGCACACTGATTAGCACACTCGCTTAGTAATTTGAAGTTCACCAGACTGATCCTGAGCAAAATCTAAAAATGTTGAGAAGGTTCAATACTGGACCCATCTGCTTTCAGTAATTGGGCTGTTAATTAATGATCCTGACAAATGAATCAGCTGCTTCTTTGTCAGTAACAAGGCTACACATGACACCTCATTCATTAAACACTCATAATTCATTCATGTTCACCTTAATAGATGTTTTGTCGGTGCCTTAAAAAGCAATTAAAGTATAAAGCGTGTAGAGCTGTAGAGGGGGGCCTGAACTTCACCTTCTATGACAAATTCTGTCATGATGGAGACCACACTACCAGTGACTGCAATGGGAGATGAATCTCATATCTACTTTTTTGCCCTAGGTTCGTCATCCTAGTTGGGTCCAGCTACTTTTTTTTAATATCAGTAACCGCTGACTAAATGCCTCAAAGTTTGCTTCTTCATAAGAATTTCTACATGCTTGATGTGAATAACATGGCTTTGATGTTTTTGCAACTGTTAGTCATTACTTTGACATTGTCACAATGACGACCTCTCAAACTCGGTTGAAGAAAAGGTCTTTTATCACTTTGTTAAAAATAAACAGGTTCAGAAAAACTGATTTACTACCCATAGAAATACCTACCACTCAACACTTATGGTTGTACGGACACTCCCTTCTTTCCGGAAGAATTTGCTTATTTCATTTGCCTTTATCTTGGGGCGATTTACGAGCTTTTTTTGCTTCTCTGTTAATAAGAAATAAAAAGTAAAAAGAGGATGAATTTTGAGTATATGCAAATGAACCACAAAAATATCTCCTCACCTAGAAGAATCTTTCAAAATCTGACCTCCAAGAGGCTGGATTGAATGACCTAGCCCCCCTAATACTGGTCTTTATGTAACGTAGACTCTACTAAAGTGAATAAAATATAATATTGCAGATTAAAATCTAGATACTTTTAGGTTTGTGTATACAAGTAAGTCCACTCACTAGTTCTTCATCATTGAGAGTGGCTCTAGGAACAGCAGAAGTCAAGCCGGCCCCCTTCTGTCTTGTGGCAGCCATCGTCTGGAAAATCGGCAATCCATTAGATCAGAAAACATTAAAGAAATATTTGTATTAATCTTTTAATAGATAAAAAAAACACTAAGTAAAATGAAAATATGGTTCTGTAATAGAAATCCAATGTGAAATAAATAATATACTTACGAATCTTGTTGTATCCAAATTTTGTACTGTGTGTCAATCAACAGACATCAATGCATTGGTTGCAATTTAAAAATTGAAGCATCAACTAAATGAAAAAGGTATCCTGACAAAATGTGATGAATTAATAAAAATTGGGAATATATTTGTTAAATAATAAAGAATATATAGAAGCTCTATGAGGAGCTGAAAACAATTTCCTTTGCAATAAACATTTTATAGTTTTGAAATACATTTTATGCTTTATAAGTTGTGTCAAAAACCGAACATAATTTTACAAAAGTTGTAGGATTTATTGATGAAAACAATAGAAGCTTCTTGGATAATTCTTAAGAGCTTGTTATGCAGGACTGTCAAGTTGACATCATATGCAATTACAGTAGTTGTGGATTAAAAATTATTCATAACTTGCATCAAAAATATCAATCAATGGAAAATTTGATTTAATGTGAGGAATATATCTTTTTCATATGAAATATATTTTTAACAGTTACCACTGACTGCTAGGACTGCACCTAAAAATATTGTTAAGTAAGTACAGTAGATTGTTAGGGAATGCATTTTATTGCATTAATGAATTCTAAGCTCTCACGAGACTCCAAACTTTACTCAGGCCTAATATTCTAATGTGAAGATGTTCATTAATTAACATACTTTATACTGTATATATGATATTTTTAACTCAATGTTGTTCGCTTTAATTTAATTCTGTGCTAAATGGCTATAACAGGCTTGATAAGTTATATTGGTTTAGTTAAGTGTCTGATAGGACTATATTAGACAAAACCTACTTCGTTGTAAAATAATCAATGGTTAATAAAGAAACTTAAAAAAAATGTTATCCTTATTGGCAGTATCCAGGTAAAAAAATACACTACACATTTTGAAATGGCACATAGTCAAATCTAAAAGAAATCTATTTATTTTACAAAAAAAGAAAAGTAATAACATTTTTTGTGATTTTTATTTCATATGTATTTTATTTTTTTCTTCATTTTTTGTGATTTTTGTGATTTTTTATATTTATTTCTGATTGCAAATGAAACCATAAATACAAACTGTACTGCAGAAAATGATTTGAAAAGAAAATTATTATTTGTTACATGAGAGCATTAGTAATTTTACTATATATTCTTTTGATCCCAAAAGCGTTGATAAAACCCAGACACAAAACCAAAAGCTCAGAGTGCTACAGGATCGATATGAAATAGTAAATAGTATTGCATCAAAGTGGCCACTGAAGTGATCGGAATTATCCACACCCAGAAATCAAAGCACTCTGCCCAAACCGCCCCTCTGTCTCTCACTCATAACAAAACAGCTTAGTAGAGATATGGATAAGTTGCCGTATAAAATTGTATAAATGTTGTGGTGCAAAATAAAACAACATTGATTCTGAGACACAGCTAATACTGTTTATAATTAAATCAAGATCAAAAGCATATCAATCTTATTAACTTTTATAGTAAATTGGCTGATTTTTTTCACTCCAAGTCAGAGCTAAAATATATTCACCTCTGAATGTTTGATGAATCAAGATTTTTTTGAAAAGTTAAGCTACTAACTTTCCAACATTTTTAACATTTCCTAAAAATGTCTATGAAATGTGAGAGGCACATTTTAAAATTAATATTTCTCATATACTAACCAAAGAATACCAATACATCAGGCTAGCTAATTACTTATACCAAGGGGGTGAATAGGTTTAGTTTGTCATTGTCATTCATAAAATAAGACAACCCTAACAACACTGAACCAACAGCATTTTTAGCTATTCAAAGTTGTATACATATGACAATACATGTACTAACGTATAATTAAATATAAATACGCACAGGTTTAACTGTATAGTCTACCATTCTGTTCAGTGTAGTTCTGCACTTGAACACAAGATAAATTGGGGACAAGCTGTAAGGCAGAGCATGAAGAGCACGATAGGGAAAGTAAGAGAAAGAAATATATATGGAGCGCTTACTGGATATTGGGTATCAAGTATTACCTTATAAGCAATTATTTTGATAACGCATTTCATATTAAACAAAAACTCTTTGTTTTCTAAAAATGACTTTTTTGTAAACATCCATAAGCCCCACAAGCTAATGGGGCTTTATAGCTCTAATACAATGCCCGTACTTCCTGTGAAATACAGAATAAGGCATGAATCTACTTTTCTAAGACATATACTACTTATATAACATAATTACTACATAGTTAACGATGGGTCTAACTTGTTCTTTACTTATACTCCTCTATTAGGTCTTGCAATGAAACAAGACGATTACAATTTCTATAGCTAGAAGGCAAACCTTCAATGGCTCACTTTTTTTTACTCTCTCTTGTTGCTTAGCTGAAAAACAAAGCCTAGCTTGAGAGACTTCTGCAATATTTGACCACACTATCTGCATTTTGGAATGTCTGAGTATTCACTGCATGTAATCAAGTAAGTTTAGCTCACAAGATATCACTTTTCTGTCATATGTCTTTTTTTGGTTTTTATTTGTGTATTTAATTTGAGGAATAAAAAGTTTTGAAGATTCTATGCTTAAGCAAAAAGGGTTCATAAACATGGTGAAAATACTTGCTTAACTTATCAATTATGTATTTGGATTGATTACTAGTACACTTTATGTATTTGTAGGAAAACCCCTCATAAAATTGATTTTATTTAGTTCAAACAATTAAACAAAACACCAACACACTTTAAAGTCTACATCAACATTAATTAATACACACTTCAAACTTTAGCTGCTCTTATTTGATGACACAGTAAAACAATGTAAAACCCAAGGCAGTTTAATTTTTGTACTGAAACTACTAAAGCATCTCTACAAACTAAATAAGCGACTACAAGCCAATTGTCATAATTTGCAATAGCAAAGACAAAGCTTTACTTGAGAATGGTAGTAGATCGGGGAAATGTGGTTAAAGCACAGAATGTGAAAGGCTGACTACTCAGCCTCAGTAAAGGTCAATGAAGGGTTTAAATCAGCCTATTGGAACCAAGCATAAGTGGGATAAAATATTAAAATGGCTGAATATTACACTCCTATAAAGGGTATTCAGCAACAAAAACCTTCAATAATTTAGAATATGATTATTCATTAAAAAAATTAAGAAAAACATTCATGAAATGCTTATTTTTCAGTTTTTGTATGGATGCAATTTTTAGTACCTAATCAAGAACAAATTAAAATAGAAAGGTGGAACTGTGGACACAGGTTATTCTTGTTAAAACACATCCAGGCCACAAAATAATGGAGCAGCACCGGTCAAAATGATTTCATAACTGACACTAGACAACAATGCAGATTTGATCTAACATTTTACTAATGCTAATGATGCTGGCCTATTATTTTACAGCCAATTTCAATAAATTAAACATCGTTTGATAAAAATCACAAAAATGTTATTACTTTTCTTTTTTTGTAAAATGAATAGATTTATTTTAGATTTGACTATGTGCCATTTCAAAATGTGTAGTGTATATTTTTACCTGGATACTGCCCATAAGGATAACATTTTTTAAAAAGTTTCTTTTTTGTGATGTAAGTAGTTCTGGAGTAATTCAATTTTGGTAAAAAAATATCAAGTAATAACTGAAAAACTATGAATTTTGGAAACAGGCCTTTATTGGACCTTGGTATTTTTTGTATGAATAACCATAGTCTAAATTACCAAATTGTTTTTTAAAGAACACTCAGTATATACAATATTAAATTTTTATTGACACGAAGATGACATTTGGATGTAATTTGTTATTTTGTTAATGGTTCTAATGAATAAAAACAGGGAAAATGGGTGTTTATATAAGATTATAAGGTAATTATTCAAACCATTTCAAATGGTAATCTCAATATACAAACAATAAATTGAAATTAAAACTGTAATATTTAAGCAGAAAATTATTGGTAAAACAGCATAAATACAAGTTTTGAAATAAATATGACTTAAGACCATATTGCATTCAAATTGTGATTCAAAATATATTCATCAAGAAAAAAATAGTGTTTAGAACAGATTAAACCAATTTATAAAAATACCAATCTAGTTTGTTGAAAGTCATATACAGGTTGGTTCAAAATTTGCTCAGCCATTTTGAAATTTACTCCACCATCTAAATACATGCACACATGTTCTTAGCGATGCCATACAAACATGCAGAACATAATTACAAGATGCAGAAACATGATAATAGATTAATGGTTGTGTACTGTATTTACTACTGGATTTCTTGTAGATTATTATTGAGGACAAAGTCAAACAATAATAACATAACATATTCAAAGGCAAGGCCTTCCTGTACATCATAAAACATTTGGTTCAAAGTCGTAGATAAAAAATATTGTTAACAGCTGACAACCCAATATTCGGCTGAACTTAAGATTTTTAAGGGATGACCTTGAACAGTGAAATTAAAAGCTAAAGGGGTAGATGATTGCCATGTGATCTTGAAACGCTGTCCTTGGGCTTAATGAACATTCGCGTAGGCGAAGGTGTTGGCTTACTAGCTCATACCGCTGAGTACTAAGCTATCATTTAATTATCGTAGAATGAAATGTATAACATTTTTTATTTGAACGTTTTCCCAGTACTTTTTCAAAACTTTAGGTCAGTATTTTCATGGCCAGAAACATACACAAAACTCTGGCTCCCTTTTTTAATGTTCTGTACAGTTCTTAAACATCACCAAACTTCTCAGATGTACTCATTGTTCATCTAAGAACTAAAACAAGAACTGATATTTTTGTTAATTTTAAGATGAGTTCTTAGAAGTAAGTGCAGCAGGTCATCTTATTTAGAATCCCTTTCCCTTACCTATATTCAGACAACCATCTTATCTTTAAAAAGGAGGATCTATGTGTGCAAATTGTACAATTGTAATTGTGCAATTCTCTAGAAGGTAGTCTGGCGGTACAAATCAGATATAAAAAATTAATTTTTTTGTTTGATAATTTTTATATTCAATTTTGTTAATGTTTACCTTTTAATGTGCACTACTCTAACAATGAGGAGCTTCAGTAAAAAATGTCATAAGAATGTAATTAATTTTGTTTACTTGAATGTTCATGAGAAAGTACGAATGAACAATACAAAAAAAGTAATATATAACTATTTGGAAGATTAACTACAAAAATGAAACCAATATAAAACGTGGAAAACATCTCACATTACAATTAAAACTATTTAAAAGTTTCAGAATAAAAGATACCAAAAACCTTTATATGTAGTAATTTGTTTGGAATAGTGAGTATTCAGGAACAGAAACACTCTAATGTATTTTCTCCCATCTCTCTCACTTTGAGGGAAATGTAAGCTTCTTAAAAGATTACTTTTAGAGCGAGCTCCCCCCCTCACGTCCCCTCCCCCAACTAGCATCTCAGACTAATTGATTTTTACACAGTTCTTTCTTAACATCACTATCTTTTTCATTGAGTTAGTTTTTACACACATGTGGATATACACTTCAATAAGGCTACTTTTTACTCTAATATATTCAAATAGCCTGCTCGGACCAAAACTAACGTGATTCTACCAAAACTTAGGAAGTGTGTCCTAGGGATTCAAAACGAAGATACGTTAGTGACTCAGACGGACATTGGTTGCCTATGCAGACACTGAGATCCCCTTAGGTAGTTGTTGTATACTGGGTGAGCAATTCACAGGTGAATGAGGGAAATATGATGGATATCTAAATTTTAATCCTTTTTGGGGCGTAGATGGGTGGGGGGAGAAGGGAGAAAGTGTTTAATAAATGGAGATCTTTTATCTTAACATCTATTATGCTATCATGAAAACAATGAGAAGATCTAAGAAGCTACTGAACTGACTTTACGTTTGACTCATCAATACAAAGGGATCCAGGTGTACTTTAATTCCTTGTAATTTATATTCATATTTTGGACTCCTCCCCACAGTCTTTTAAAAAGCAACAACTCCATTTTGTTGTAATTAATTGAATTGTGCATACATAACAGTTGTAGATAAATAAATTAACAAAAAAACTGCATAAACAAATTAATCTCCAAGCATGTTATAAATAAACGGTATCAGGAAACTGACACATACTTTCTCCCTTTTAGCCCAACTTTAATGAATAAATTACTTTTTATTTACTAAATATAGAATACAAAGCACGGTCGAATGTACAGAAAATCTTGTAAACAAGTTGTTTTCAAAAACATCCACCCAAATCCCTGCTTTGGAGGCACTACAGAATCCATTGCTTCACTCGTGGTTTTAAGAGGGGAAATGCCCCCTATTCCCCCCAGGGTTATTAAGGGGCAACATATTTCGAATTTCCTCTGTTGGTCAATGCTAACTTGACAAGCATATCAAGTTCGAATGAAAGTGATCTGTAAATAAGAGAGAAATAGTAATTTTTTTATTCGCCATGAGAATAACGTTGGACAACGTACTGTGTTTACCGCAAAATGAAAATTTAAATTTTCTCCGAAACCAGCAATCGTAGAATAGTAATTCAAAATACTAAATTATTTAGTTTTTTGAGCTCTTTTTAATGGTGAATAGTAATATTTTTTATATTTAAGTCTTTTTATAAAAAATCCAAAAAACTGAATTTTTGATGTTTTAAGTCCTGTAATTTCTGAACCCGAATTTTTACAGGAATGCGGGTGGTGTCATTTTGTTAGAAAACTAAAGTTCTACAAACGACTAAATTTTAATCAAAATCGTTAGAGCCGTTTTTGAGAAATTTTGATCTTTCATGTTTTTTGGCGGTTTTTGGGGGATAATTACCCTTAAAAATCAAAAATTCAAAAAAATGAAAAAAACGCCTGGAGATATCGTGGATTAGTACCTATATACCAAATTTGATAAAAATCAACGCATTGGTTAAGGCTCTAGCTCTGTACACATCCACACACACACACACACACACACACACACACACACACACACACACACACACACACACACACACACACACACACACACACACACACACACACACACAGACAGACATCACGTTAAATCCACTTTTTTTGGGTTCAGGGAGCACCAAAACGAATATTTCCACTAACAACTCAAATTCGAAAATTTTGACGAAATCAATACTTTCTCCATATACTATGTATAGAGGGAGAAAGTAAAATTGCAATACAAAATGTATAATAGACTATAAGGGTAATACAGAATGTACAAATATTCTGCTATTTTTCTAAAACCAACAAAAACTCTGCGTATGTGAATACTCATATCATTTGCGTAAGGTTAATACGTTTTATCAACTAATAAATTAGTTAAATAAGTGTACATTACTTTACATAAAATTTTAGGCTGAAGGTACTTTGAATTTCAGTGACTCCGTTACCATTCCCTACAACACAGGTCCCCAAAATATAAAAGCACAAAGGTAGAATGAAATTATACATTTTCTACAAAAACAATATAACAACTGTTTAGCAGAAATGCTGGTTCAGAACATCTGTACGAGGTTAATTGGCAAACACATCTCTCAGCTAACCAGCGAAGAACCTGACTTATATTAAAGAGATAAATCTTACTTGGGAGGATTTACACAGAGCTGTGAATTTGGGAAGTGATTTTCGTACGTCTGAAAGCAGGTCGAGCAATTTATTCGGCCATTCAACAGTTGATGAAGTGGTTATTACTGCGGGGCAGAGGGGTCTGGACATGCAACTTTCAAAATTGATGTTTTCCCGCCTCAGTTCTCATTTGGGAATATGAACAGCTGAGGAAAACTCGTAAATAATAAAAAGTATATTTCCAATTTACATATTCATTTTCTTTTTTTGCAACTGCCTGAATTAAACTTTTAGGAGTAATCTATTGTGCTTTGCTCAACCGATTTACTTGCTTTAAATAAGACTAAATGTTTATTAATACTGTCCAAGGTTTGTTTGAAATTGAACTATAAGCATCCTATAGTCACCAAAAACATTGGGCTCAATGGGCTATATTGTCAGAAGTTCAGTTCATAATTTAAACACTTTAACCACAAAAAACTATCAAACAACAGTTTTCCGTACTTTAACTATTTATGTACACAACAAGTTTAAAACAGCAACAAATAAGGTGAGGTACCAGTAATGAATTCCCATCATAAGTTTGTAAACAAAATTAAATTCAACATATTTTAATGGGTACTATTAAATGTTTAATTTAACTTAATTTATTTGTACATACATGTTTATAATACCTTTTGGTAAAAATAAGTTTTAATATGTCTCATATTTTCACTCTCCCCCAAAACCCCTACCACCCCTGGGGGGTTGTGGCCCTACAACGTTTTTTTACAATAATTCATCTCGAACAATTGTTGTGTTTTCCACAAATCCTAAGTTAATATTTAATGTAGTAATCATCTATTGCACAGTATAGTTAGTGATAATAAGGGTATCTTTGGTATTAGATAAAAGTACTGCAGTTTTTAAAACTACAGAATGTATAAAAAACATGTTCAGAAGTTCCTTACTATTTTGGCCATTGCTTTGCATCATTTTTAATGTTGAGATTTATTTTATTTGCTAAACAACCCAACATAAGCATCACTAAATCTGACGTTCATTGTAAATTTAACTTAAATTGGGCTTCTAGATCTGGATGTATATGAGTCATATTAGAAGCCAGTCATAAATGAAAACCAACTTTACAAACAAACCATTTTAAAACAATTCTACTAAGTGGGTGTACAAATAGAGGGAAATTTCCAATGTATCTCTACAAATCAAGCAAAAACTATCACTCAACAAACATAGAGAAAATAGATTAATACCGAGAGGGATTTATTAAATGTTATGTACATGTGATTTTCTAAAATGGAAAAGTTGTGTGCATGTATGTGAACAAGGGTACGTGTAAATGTGTAGAATACAAATACTTGGTTGAGAAGAGAGTGTCATGCAAGTGAAGCGAGCAATAACATTAACGAGCATGCAAGACCAAGTTGATGCTTTGAAAGAAGGGAAAGTACCTTGAGCACCTGGAGACCATGGGAACAAAGAAACAATGGATTAGTAACAGTACATTGATAGTAAACAATGGGATCCAATCCATTGTACTTTTCTGTAACCCTTCTTGTATGAAAATTAATGCGATCATTAAGCTATATTAAAATACAGAACATGCAAAAGTACGAAAGATATTTCAATGCATTTATCACAGTAAGCATTTTAGAACTGTGATCCTCGTTCAGCATATAGAAGAAAAAACTGACAGAATTCCAAGAAATCAATAACTATCGATATTGTCTATAAACTGACCATTACTAGTGTGGTAATAAAAATTGTTAGTAAAACATATACTTCTTGGATACTAAGTTTTTTATTTTGGAATACACATTTAAACACAAAGGGATTCATACAACACATTGGAAAACATTTAGAAATGAAGTACATTTAAGGTGTGGTAATACATATATTGGTAAGGAAAAGGAGATTGATACAAGATGTGACGTCAATTTATTTAATAAAGCGAAGTTGTTACATGAATAATGTTTATTATTGGTGAGGATTTATATTTATTTATAACACCACAATTTACAAGTTTTAGTTAATGGTTAAGGTTTAGTAGTATTTTAATCAATGGTCATAACATGAAATACAACTTCTGCAATCATTGCACTAACACTATGATTTTAAAATATTTGCAAACGAACGAGTGAAACGGCAAACGATCCAGTAACTAACTCACCAAACTGTCTAATTGCTTCCGCATTTCGCTACATAATTAGAAAAAGGGATTTAGTCTCGCTTGGAGCGTGACAAATTAAACTGAAACTGGGTCAAATAGATAATCTTTAGTAAATCGTGGACGTGATGAAATGAGGTCGCGCTGAAGAGTACTTAACGCGCCTGTGTCATAAACATTGATGACAAAACACTCCGAAGGGACACATGTCACTGACATTCACGCTACTCAATCCACAACGAAATTAAAAAACACATTTTCTCTTTGAATTCTAACATTTTCTATTATAAAATACAGGTGGTTCAAAATGAATTGAGGGAACGAGTGTTAAAGTGATACTTTTGACTTTACTGATGTGTTTAAACAAACAGAAATAGCGTATTGGGTAGTGTTGGTAACATTTAATTAAAAGGCTATAAATCGTTATAACGTTTTAATGGTTGACTCTTATTTTCATAGTTTAAATTAAAAAATTGTAATAATTGTTTTATAAGGGCTTTAAATAACAAAATATTACCCAAGCAAGGTTTCTTTAAATTTATTTTATCAACGTTTTAAATGTTAAAGAGTTTGAGATATTAGAGTTTTATTAAATATTTAAACTATTTTAAATACAATCTTGGAAGTTTAAAAAAAATAAAATGTTTAGAGAAAGAGAGAAGAGACAGTGGACGTAACATTGGACACAAAGGACGAAAGGGAACAGTCATCAACAGAGTGACAACACACAAGACAGGGTCAGAAAGATGGTTTAACAATGAAAACAGAATTCCAAATTTAACTTTTATACGAGTACATCTTCAATAAAAATAAAGTAATATTGTTTTAAAGTCAAGCGAAGCAGAAAAACTAACAGCGAATTTTACTGTTGTTTGAAATACCTGACTTTAAACTTCAAAATTATCAGTGTTTTAGCAGTAAGTTATAAACTGAGCTTAAAAATACGAGACATCAAAGTATAAAACTTACCAACTCGGAGACCAATGGTATGGATTTCCGCCTGGGTCGAATGTCAGGCATGCTGTCAATGTTGCTATAGAACGGATTGTCCCCAGGATGTCTGGAAAAAGAAACAGTCTATCAGCAGATTGAAGATTTGTAGATAACTCCTTTATTAGCATGATACGTGTTCTTAAAAATACGGGATGTAAATAAAAATATAACAACACTCCAAAATATATTTACATGTACATTGTATTCATGTACAAGATGGTAAATATATATAAAATATGGTAACAGGCAATCGATTTCGACCGGTCACATTGACGATTATCATCAGGCCTAGTGAGAGAATGGCAGAATCAACATCCAAATAACCAATAAACACGCGGAATTCAATTTTACTGGAATTAAAACATAGAAGATATAATAAATAAATCAATTTATTGCAATAAATTAAAGGAAATATGGAGTTTAAATAGCATTCAAGACACAGAACACTGTGAGTAGAATATTGCATCCACAAAAGATTGTAATACATTTGATACAACTGAAGTTTACAAAATTAGTTGCAATGATTGTAAGCCCTAATACATTTTATATTGGCCAAACAGTTAATTTAGTAACAATTTCAAAAACCATGCATTTGCTTGGGGAAATAATAAACCGGAAAGATATGTTGTCGTCGCGAAGCACCTGATAGAACATTGTGATACTTTAATGAACGTAGAAGAAATCCTCGATATTCTCAAGAACTGTAAAAAAGGAAATTGAATGAACGCATGAGAAGAATTGTATGTTCATAAAGAAAATTTCAAAGATAGGAATGCATAGGTGGAACCTATACTTGTATCCAAATTCCGGTGGTATATGAATCTATACCTGTAAAAGCCAAAGCCCTCATTCACTGTCTGACCCACTCATCAAGAATTCTCCTACTTCCCATTTACCTAGAGAGTTGAAATGTTGTACCCTGAGACTTTAGAAATAACATAGGAAAACTAAATAGTTTTCATCCTGATCTGACCATGGGGCTCCGCCAGAGCCCCCGACAAAGTTCCCATGTATTCCGTAGGGACATTAATTTTTGTTTGAGCTGATGAAAATACAAACAGCTGATCCTGATTCGTAGCAGTTCCACTGGCTAACCACATAATGCAGCACACACAACTGTTATAGTTTTTATAAATCATTTGCGGGGCGATGCCTGCGGATAACAAGTATAAGAGTGAATATATTTTGAGGTGTTGTAAGTTGTAAGAAGTGTTTTATTTACATCCTGTGAAGATGTATACACAATCTAAGCTCAGGAAGAATTATTCTAAGTTGATTACACTTTCCGATTGAAGTTTCAGCCTACAAATATTGATAATAATTTATTTTATTATTTGATGACTTGCCTACACACCATCTAGACGCATAAGAAAAAACATCCTACATCGGGGCCAATCTTCTCAATATGCTCCCACCCACATTAAAGCAACTAAAGAGCAACACAAATTTCAAAGCAAAACTTCTATAGAATTGCTGCTGGAGGAAGAGTACTATTCCATCGAGGAATGCCTCGAGCGAATACGGATACCACGATGATAAAACAACAATATTGCCGCCTATCCTGTACTCAAGGAACATGGGTCAAGATCATTAAGTTCAAGTTCAAGTAAGTGCATAAATGGCTTGAGGATTTTTTAAAGTATACTAAATGTAACTGGGAGCCTGAACCAATCCTGCAAACTGGCAATTCATTAGAGAATAGTGAGTCATTTATATAATTCACATATCGAAGCACTATGTTGTTATTTTAATGCATTATTCTCATATATTTTATAGTGGTATAGTTGTATATAAAGTGGTAACCTACAAAATAAATATCCTATACTCAAATAAATATTAATCTCATTAATGTTAATGGTGATAAAATGTAAATATTATGTTGAGAACAAGTTGTTACTGCTTTAGTTATTACTAGCCGTTACCCGGCAGACATTGTTATGCCTTTGACTATTACCAACTAAAACCAATATCACCAAGATTACCTGTTCAAGTAAACATATCATTGGCTTCTATGTAAACAACAATATCTTTCCATAAGGTTTATATGGGAATCCTTTTGGGCCTCTTGGAAGCGAAGCATGATTTGTTTTGAGGTCCCGAAATGCCAAAAACACTATTCGTTCAAATTTATAGCCTATATATGTATAAATATCTTGTATATATGTGTCCGTGAATGAGATAACTTGAGTAAAAAACGTCCGATTTCAATGAAATTTGGCTCAAATGTGTAAAGTGACATTCATGACTGTAAGTTCGAAAACCAGAAAAATCGGACCATGGGAAGAGGGGTTTATGGGGTTTCAACATTTTCAAAAAATCAGTTTTTTGCATTTTTCACCCTAAAATTTTTAAAACACTCAATTTTTGTTTTGACCATTTTATAGAGCTTAAAAAAACAAATAATATAGTATTTTGAATCATTAACCTAGGTTAGGTAGTTCCAGGGAAAATCCAAAAAACATGTTCATACAATCTCCTATGTTAATCTTATGGGAAAATGGTTTTTAGCTTTTCCTTTAGTTAATTTTAATAAAAAATTTACAATTGCTTTTACCAATCAATTCAGCTCTACAAAACAATCATTTTGGTGTTTAAATTGTGATTCTACGACGAATCGTTGTAGAGATATTCAAAGTGTTAAACACAGTATGTTGTCCAATGTTATCCTTATGGAGAACAAATACAATGTTATATCTTGATTATTTATGAATGTATATTGATGAAAATTGGTTTGTGGCTTCTCCTAGTACTGGTATATTGATATTTTCACAAAAAATTATTTTTTGCTGATTATCTCCGTAGCAGCAAACCTGCATTCTCAGCCATAATGTTATTCTAATGGAGAATAAGTAGAGTTTTTTTTATCCCCCTTAATTATGAACATAAGTTATTCAAACTTGTTATGTAGCTTCACCTGATTGAGTTATATTGATAATTGCTTAAAAACACATTTATTATCTTTCATGTTGCAACAAACCTGCGTACTAAGCCCTATGTTATTCTTATGGAGAATAAATCAAATGCTATATATCACTTATTTATAAATGTAATTTCATGGAAATTGGTAAGTGGCTTTATGCGGTAGTGAGAAACATGCATTAGAAATTTGCTGAGTATGCAGGTTTGCTGTGACGGGGGTATTTTATAAATATAGATATAAGAAGATATTATTAGAAAAGGTTAAATTCTTCTTTTTTAAAAGCAAGAGTTTTGTTCCTAATTAGTAGTATCGGTTGAAAGGGCACTTGGCTTTGGTTACAGAATGGATAGTTGAGAATAATTATTAAGGTAACTGTTCTAAATGTTTTGATTTGAACCTGTCTAATTCCTCTCAGGATAAGTTCTCTTACAATCTTCCTTCAACTATAAATAGTGTTTAAATGATGAAATAACACTTTGTTGCCAATATATTAACCAATTGACTTATTTTAAAACTAATTAACTATACAAATCTTTCTTTTAACCTCTATCATAACTTTCAGTTTAATCTTTAGTGATTTTTGACATTCAAATGAACAAATGTCTAATAATGTAACAAAAAATTACAACATTGTAAATAATGTAAGTAGTTTAACGTATTTAAATGATTATTTCCAAGTGTATTATAAAGACAACATTAACGAAGTTAAGTTGGGTATACAAATATCAACATAAAATTCACGTTGACATGATACAAGATTAAATATTGAATTAATAATGAAACAAATTAGGAGAAGTTTCTGAGTTTTAAAATACTGTACATTATATTAATTTAATCTCCTTATTCTAGTTTCCAAATGATTCATTTACTTAGTGTCCAAAAGAGACCCATGCAAATTCCATGACAATCTGTGGAGTACGTGTTTATTAACTATTTGAATTGTCGTGTGTAGTTTAATGGTAGTAGGCTCTAGTATACCTCTCAATACAATGTGCGTTGCGACTCCATTACAAAGAAATATAGCATTGCAGATCTAGGCAGGGTTACACCTCTGAGCAATGCTTGTGTCATGAATGGAACATGAGCTGTCATATTAAAGAAACTATTTATTTATGAGTATGTCGGTGTTGTTGTTGTTGTTGTTGTTACAGTTACCATGATGTAATAGGTTAAAAATGTTAAACGTATAAACACTTAAAATGCACTTTCGTACAAAATGACAGGCATGATATACATTATAGATGGAACTGGGCGATCAATTTTGACCATTTAGTAAAACGACTGACACCCAGTTAAGGCCCAAATCACGCCCAATCAGACCATCTGGGTAATTAGGGATTCGACCTATCACTGAAATTGCGTACATCGTAATTATTACATCTTGTTAGGTAATTTAAAATGCATATTACAAAACAAACTTTAAATAAAATAGTTGATGGAATATCATTCTATGGCAAAAATTAAATATTAATATTTAACTTGACGAAATTTTTGATTTCACTTTAAGTTATTAATAATAGAAAAAATAATAATGATGTATATAAAAAAGACAGTACTTTTCTTTTGTGCCATAATTTTGATCGTTGTCCAACCAAAATTGTATTACGTTTCCTTGAAAAGTCATAGTTATCTGCTGAAATATATTAAATCAAAACACATTGTAAACAGCAATCTGGGTTACTGTTAGACTATGTGTTGGATCACAATCATGTGTTTGATAACACACAAGTATATATATATATATAATTAATAATAGAAGTTAAAAATGATAGCATAAAACATTATTATACAGTGGAACCTCGATAACTCGAACCTCAAGGGAACGGCAAAAATTCGAGTTATCGAATATTTCGAAATATTGAGGTTATCGAGGTCACTTATCAAGGTGATTTTCCATAGACTTCGACTTATTGAGGGTCAGGGTAACACAATAGATGGATCATGGAAGGGTATAAGCCTTACATAAGTTTGAGCTATGTATCAAAAATAATCATATCGTATAATAATTATTATTAAAATTAAAATATATTTGAACAATTTTAAATGTCTAGAATAAGCTCGGAAATATATTGTAAAGCTTCTTTGGTTAACGTTGTAGAGGACGAAATACTTCCTTCAGTGAAAATATTGTAGAGGAGGATAGTAAACAAATAATAACTCACAGGTTGGTATTTTGGTGATGTTTTGCCCGTTCGACCACTTCCTGTCTATTTTCTAGACTTTTGCTCACTTCTTATCACCTGCCCAAACAAATCCCTTCCCCTTATGGAAGTCAGTTCTGACCAACTACGCATAAATTTCATTTAGCTGAACATTAATGTACTGTAGGCTATTAAAATAATTTGCAAAACTAACAGGGAACAAAACATGATAACAAATAAAATTGCAGAGCATTGTTGGAATTAGGGTGAAGCAGTACGACACTTTTCTTGTTTTAAAATTGTCGACAGTGTTCACTGGTGTTCTAAACTGCTTCCCGATGACACTGTTTTTATTTCCTGTGTCAATAGCCTCAAATAGTCTTGAACTTCTCCTCATGGGGTAGAGTTTTGCCAACACGTTTTACTAAACTGCAAACACTTCGTAAAAACAACCTAAAAACTACGTTTCACATACTACCTCCAGATCCTATGAAATTACTAACTAACTAACGACTCGGAACATAAATCTAATCAAATCAAAACCATTTTATTTTATAAAATATATATTATTTACAACAGTATGAACTGTTCCATGTTTATAAAATCCTCACATAGGTGAAACCCGTGCGTAAGGATGAGTGTGTTTGATATGCGTGTTGCTCATCAACATAAATTTGTCGGTTGTTTTACCGACACCAGGAGCAACCGGGAAAGAGATTTAGTGGGGAGGGAGGGTTGAAATTTCAGGCTGCAAAGTCACTGGAGGTTTGGTGAATGATCAACTTCGACTTATAGAGGTTCTCTAGTCAATACTTAGACTTATAGAGGGTCAGCAATTGTACATATTCGAGCTATAGAGGTTCTACAGCTAAAACTTCAACTTATAGAGGTGCGGCGACAAGCTAAGAATACTGCAAAAATTCGAGTTATTGAGGTGTTTCCTGTTAACCCTTCGACTTATAGAGGTCACTTCAAGGGGAATGACAAAAATTCGAGTTATCAAGGAATTCGACTTATTGAGGTTCGAATTATCGAAGTTCCACTGTATTATAAATTATATCAGTCATCATAGATTTACCACTTACGATACACCAAAGTTTAACATAACAATCCAATCTCAAGTGGTATAAAATCTAAAAAAACAAAAAAACAAAAAAAAAACAACTAGGTCAGTTTACAATTGGAGCTAACCCCTAATTCCACAAATTGAGAATGTTGGAAAAGTCACAGTGCAAGGAGAATTTAATCTGCTACATAGCAGCACAAAACATCACAGTTTTTTCTAGTTTGACCAATAGGTCTCTTTTCCCATTATAAAGGCCTTCAGTCTAGATAGATGATTGGATCTTTTGCAATAAATTCATTTCTGAGAACTCAATCAACGTCCTATGAGAGTCACTGACTCAAACTCCAATCTAGCCTTCTTTTGTCACTCCGGTCAGTTTGAATACGACTTCCCAACAAGTTTTAACGGATATTTGATATTAATTGACGCCTTTGAACTTGTCGAACTCTCTAATTGCCTGTAATACTAACGACTTATAAAACTGATGTTGAAAGTAATGTTTTCAAGAACTCTTGATTGATCTTAAAAATAAAATGCCGAACTAGGTCAAACATGCGAGAGGCTAAAATAATTAAAGAAAACAATTAAAGTACAAATTTTGATTAATATACTTCCAGCCAGAAGCAATCCTGTTGTCAGAAGTATGACGCATTTAGCCGATTACGGCATCATTAGACGTACACACTACACAAAACTACAGAAATAGTCATTACAAATTGTAATCACCTTGCTGTTCGTCAAACACATGAAGTTACATCGAACGCGTACGACACACAATTTAAATGTTTTGTCATTTTAAATTATGTGTCGTACATGTTCAATGTAACTTTATGGATTTAACGAACCGCAAGGTGATTACAATGTGTAATGACTATTAGTTTTGCGTAGTGTGAACAGACGTATACACTACGCAAAACTAATACAAAATTGCGTGATCCCCTAATCGGCGAAACGCATCACACTTCTGACAACATAGGATTGCTTCAGGCTGTATGTACACCATTAAAAATAGTTACTTATTTGTACACTACAAATAGCAGAGCATCTCTTAAGAAGAAGATGAAAGAGTATAATGACTTAAGCATAAAACATTCAGGTGTGGGGTCAACTCAAAACCAACAGTTATAAGAGTAATAGTAACAGTGTAGATGATCAAGTGGGTTTGATTCTTGGTCGTCAGACGATCTAAGAAATTAAGGTATCACGTACTCTACTCATTCTCTCGGTCACTAGACATCAAAATACCTGAGCAACAGAATCTTTATCTTAAATTTGTATTATGATTTTTGACTCTAAACATTAATCTGTGTTGAAGGTATTTTAAGTTATTTTAGGAGTTTGACTTTCCAACATTTTATAAATATTTGCTACTATATGTACTAAAACTATAAGTGTTTTATTTATATAGATATTTTGTTCCATCACAACAATATGTATTTTACCATTAAGTTCCGGAGTTATCAGTTACAGTTTAAGTTGCTTTAGTTTAGCTATTTTCCTTCAACTGACTTGTGCCATTTTAATAAAATAAATTGAAATATGTGTTTTTATTAGGGTATTGCTTTATTTTATATGTTTAAAGTATATTTGTAGTGTATAAATCTTTAAGCAATACATTAACAGATCAAATTAAAAAATCTGATTTATAGATGAAAATAAACAATATAATTTCTTTGGTTAAAACAATGATAAATCACCACCAATAAAGACCCACTAGCTCTGGTGCGGGAGCCTGATTTATGTTATAAGTATCAACCATATTTTACTCAGTTAATACTCCTTTATTTCCAACATAATTCAATATAAATATTATTAAAATTGATCTATTATTATCTTAGTATAGTTTAGGTGTTATTGTTGGAAACAATCTAATACAATTTTTAATTTTACGTTCACATTATAAATTCAGATTACTAAGCAAGCATACTGAAATTATATTGAATGGAAAATATGTATATATATAATACAACTAAGCGTTCATGTACAAGTGAGAAAACTATTTATCTAATAAAAGTAGACGATGCTCTGCCTGCGAATGCAATCGTATCTGCAAATCGGATCTGTGCATCTTTGATTTCTCTGAAACTCCTCAGTTGTCGCGCTATCTCTAGATTGATTACGTTTTAAAACTGTTTCAAATACTCAGAGCTCATCACTCGGAAGTGTCTCACTATAAATATCACAATCAGAATGTTTATTAGCGTTCATTAGGTTATCCAATATAAATAATTTTAAATGTGGTATCAAGTTTTATAATCATATTTGGATTAGAACACTTGATATATTTATTTCAATGGGAAAATATATCGTGTGAAGATGTATCACTGATATTAACGCAGAAAAGCTTATTTTTTATAACTAAGTTATATTTTAGTGAATATAGCAAAAGGTAAACAAAACACAACTCTAGTAGAAGAATTATTTTCCAAGTTACTCAAATGTTCCTAAAACAATGTTTTGGCAAAGGTATTTAAATTGATAGTACATATTGTATTCGATTTGAAGTTTATAACTTTCACCGTTTAAAAATGGTGGTTTAGGTTACAAATATGTTAAAAATGTAACAGAAGTTTACAAAAGTTTATCATTCCATCGGAAAAAACGGTGGTAATATCTCGAACAGAAGATCACAAATAACAGAGAAATTTCAGTGCTTAGAAGTAAAAACCAGTTCGCACGCAGCACGCTGACGTGAGGGAAGTGAATTTCCACATAAACAACTTTTAAAATTCAAAATCAGTGTAAAAAATACATTTATTCCAATTTTTATTGAAATCTGAAAACATTGATTTTTTGGCTGTTCTGATGCTCCTGGTTTCATTTACCTGCAATGCTGGGAATACAACTTTGTGCATTATAAGGTTAAGAGAAGGTCCAGTCAGGCTTGAAAGTAGGCGTGAGGTTACTGGGGATGATAAAAGTACACCAACAAATGAATAACAGGCTTTTTTAATGTAAAACCCCCATAAAACAACGTACTGTGTTAGGCCAATACACATTTTCTTCTATAACTTAGTAAATAGTTATGCTAGAATGACGGGAGAGGGTTTAAAAGTTTCGCCTCACTAATTCCCATTTATTTACATGGATTAATTTTACATCCGGGGCTTTTATGACCCTTTTTGGGGCCAAAAACTCAAAATTTGAAAGATTAATCCCAAAAAAGGGGGTTTAGAGTTTTCCGATTGTTTTGCCCAAAGAACTTGTTCAACTGATTACAGAAAGGAATGTCCCTACTAAATTTGAAGTAAATCGGACAAAAAATGCGACCGCTAGAGTGCAAACACACACACACACACACACACACACACACACACACACACACACACACACACACATATATATATATATATATATATATGTACAATTTTGAACGACCCCCCAAAACGTGTTGAGGGGGTCACGTTAGGAACTTCTATGGAGGTCCCGGGCTTAAGTTTCACCGAGCGGGTCATGCTAATAGTTCACTTTCCATAGGAAATTCACTAACAAGCGTTTTCTGGTAAAAATTTAATGAAAACCACGTTTTTACTGATAATAATCGCAAATTTTCAGTTATTATAAATTTGTTCTTCGAAATATTTACACAATTATTTATGGAACGAAAATATACAAAACACTGAATTAATTGAATTTTTTTCTACAATTAGCGGTTTTTAATATATTTGATAAAAAAAATGGCTGCCAATTTGAAATGGTGAAGGTTAAACACTTAAAAACTCAATATATTATGTATGGTATTATGTATGTCAAATTTCAAATAAATATATTTCACATAGTTTATTTAGCAAAAATCACACCGACAGAGTGCGCGCTAAATAGAGTGGGAATTTTGTAAGTACTCTTTATTTGTTAATCTATCTTATAATATCCGAGGGCAGCATTTAGTGTCCCGGTATACTTGGCTAAACGATTAAAAATCGAATCATAAATGTATTACAAATCCTCTCGGTATCCAAAAAGTTAAACCAGTTATGTTATTTGTTTTGATTTACATAGTAAGTTTTATTGCTAAATCAAGACGCCAAACTGTTTGGTACACTAGGCACTGGTAGTTATAACAAAATGATGTAAAGAACGAAACAAAACTATTTCAACGCAAACTATCGTTGTGAAACAGGAACAAACAAGAACAGGGCATTGTACTGACATGGGGGTAATCAGTATCACCCCCTTGCACCCCGATCGAGTAGTTGCAGCTTCACATTATGTAGTGGGTAGGAATCCTACCCATCTGTCACGCTATTGAACCTACAGACTAATTGCTTATAAAGGGCGTTCCCAAACTCTGAACATACACTTTGGAAAGTTGTTCTTGGTCAAAACCAAACAAAACTGTCACATAACTTAATTCCTATCTCGCTACATGTTAATAACTTTGCAATTCACCTGAATCATAGGAATTAATAACGTGCTGACTAAAATACGAAATTAGTGTCCAATATTGGCATATGTTTTAATGTTTATATCATTTACTGTAAAAAATTACAAACATTTGAAGTTTGAAATATTAAATCTACAGTTTAAACTTCATAACTTAAACGCTGTAAATTTTTGAAATATTGACACAAAAAAAGGTGCATCCATAATACTAATATTTTAAATATCGGTTAGTATATCTACAGATCAAGTAAAATTCTTATACTTTGCCATAGAATGGGAGTGAATTTACAACATACCGAATAATGGATTATTTAACATGAACCAACTCGCAAATACTTCTACGTTATATTCGAGGGGAAACATACGGAATCGCTCAAATGTAAAAATAACATAAGAAGTAAACCTTTAATAAATCTCCTACATTTAAAAAGTGTTTGATTTGTTGTTTTGATTGCAAAATTATATACAATTTTGTTAAATAAGGCAATAGCCCTACATCTGGTAGGACATGAAAACTTTTGCAGTTATAACGGCAGGCTAACTTGTTATATCGTAGTACATAACCTAGTTGTTGGGAAGTAGGTGAACAGTTTCAGTGGATAATGCATGTAGGAAGTGCACAATAATGGAGTTCGGAACATATGAGCGATTCAGAGGCAAGAAGTAATAACAGTTTGTGCTGAAGTTGGGTGTAAAGATACATTGAATATGTATACACACTTTAACAGTTGAAAATGTACTTTAAAAATAAAAGAGTTTTCAATTGTTATTTTATTAAGTTGTAGACATCTTTTTTACGTGGGCAGAAAGTTCAATTTAGTTTTTATTGCCTCTGGAACAGTCAGGTTACCCGGTTGCAAAAACCAACAAATATAATTATGACAATCGAATTGGTCCCTTAAGTTACAAAAGATTTCTTAACTAAAATGATATGTTTTGTTAAGATTAAACATTTTTGTTCATCAAATAATTTTCCAAACTCTGATTATTAGTTAAATTCAGTACTGAGGATAACAATAAATGCGATATAAAATGGTTCCCAACGATTATAATTAAGCATATTTGTTGCATGATTATTACAAAAACAAACCCAAGCTATAACGAAGAGTTATATTTTTTTTAACCAGTCTCTAAACATTCAAATACTAAGCTTTTTATAAATGTTAATTTTTAGTTATGTTGGTTTTTTATAATTTTGTTAGTTAAGAACATTTTTATATTATGCGTAATTTGTTTTATTTTATAGGGCTCCTACCTATAATTGTTAGGTAATTTTGATATCGCTTCTATAAGCATGATGGTTTTGCTCATGGTCTAGAACCAATAACATGATGTCGTTGCGGTCGCAACATCAATGCAACTGCGAGTCTGGCAGTTGCATTTCAGGCTATAGCACCCGTCTTGCCTAGCGTCCAAACACTCATTAAAAAGATACGTTTCACCAAACTACTAAAGATAGTTACAGTAGAACTTGACTTGCTTTCAATTACGTAGAAGATAGACAAGGCGTTCCTGTATGCAATACCCGCATTACATGGGTGGTCCTATATTACGTCACAGGGCCTGAACATTCGGTTCAGCTTTTAATTTGTATTTATTTGTTTAAAAAACAGAACGGTAAGTCTTTGGAGAGGATAACTAAAGCAACTATTATTATTCTGGCGCTCTTGAACTTTTCCCGCACGTAAAATATTCAAGGGTATAAAAAGTCTTCTCAAAATCAATGTCAAAGATACACCACGTCTTTCCTAGTTAAATTCAGGGTGATAGTTTGATTATCTGAATAATACAATTTAATTTTTTAGACTACACTGTTGAGAAAAAAAAATGATGTTTTGAATATAAATAATTAAATGCATAATCAAAATAAAGGTAAATGTTGTTTAATGTTGAATTTAAACCAGTGAAGTGGCAAAAATGCGTCATATTAAATATATTAAAGTCAATAAGCAAATATAATCAACATAGATGTTTGGATATTTTTAATGTTTACGGGGTTTGGTGATTTTATAAAAACCAATAAAAATCTCCAAAATTTATATTCCACGAGTGTTTTGATGATACCAAATTTGTCTACATCATTATTTTATAAAAAATAAATCCCACAAAAAAATTAATATACCATTTTAGTAAAACAAACGAATAAAGTGACAGATGTTCAGATTTTCTTTACAAATTTTCATTAAACATAATAATATTTGCAATTACTATTTTAAAAGTCACAAAATTTAAAATAAAAATCATTTAACGAACCCTTACAAATCAACTCGCTTTAGGTTTAGACAACATTTACGCGTTGTATTTTTTAACACATCATATCAATTAGCATCTCGATAGTATCTTCCCAACCTCAAAAGTTCAACTCTGATGACAGGGGTATTTTACCAAGATTGTACCTTGCTCCACTTTTTCCCCGGAATGTCCAGACACATTCCTTACATTCTCCCTTATATTGGACACATTCCGCCCCTGGTATAATGCCCTCCCCCTCCCCCCTCTTGCACAGTCGTCATGATCCATTTAATGCCATACGAATTTTTAGTTTTCAGCTTTTAATACGATAAGTAGAAGTTCAACATGCGTTAAGGTCACCTGGTTTATTTAAATTTTTGTACAATACTCATAAAAGACCTATTTCGAATACAATAAATATTGGTTACTAGCAGTAAGCCACCTCAGCTGGGGAATGCAACTGGAAGGGATTTTCAAAGCGTGAGTAGACCTGAAGGTAGCCCATATATATATACCCAGTATAAAACAAGTCCGGATCACCCTATATTTTGAATTTGTTAAAATATACAAATATCCTTTGGGTGGTGATACTAATTTAGGGTATAGTATAGTTTGACTTTTAGCTAATTTCCCCTATTGGGAAGAAGCTATTACCGTAGGCCTCATGGTAAGACTTAAGCCCAAGACCATGATAACTTTTTGTTTTGAGGTCCCCAGATGCCAAGAACACTATTCGTTCAAATATATATATATATATATATGTGTGTGTGTGTGTGTGTGTGTGTGTGTGTGTGTGTGTGTGTGTGTGTGTGTGTGTGTGTGTGTGTCCGTTAACACGATAACTTGAGTAAAAAACGCCCGATTTCGATGAAATTTGGCTCAAATGTGAAAGTGACATTGATGACTAAGTTCGAAAACCAGAAAAATCGGACCATGGGAAGGGGGGTTTATGGGGGTTTTCAATTTTACAAAAATCAGTTTTTTGCACTTTTTACCATAAAATTTCTAAAACACTCAATTTTGGTTTTGATAATTTTATAGAGCTTAAAAAAAACAAATAAAATAGCCTTTTAAATTATTAACCAAGGTTAAGTGGTTGCGGAGAAAATCCAAAAACCTGCTCATAAAATCTCCCATGTTATTATGGGAAAAAGATTTTTGGCTTTTCCTCAGTTAATTTTAATGAAAACTTGACATTTGCTTTTACCAATAAATTCAGCTCTACAAAACAATCATTTTTGTGTTTAAATTGTGATTCTACGTCCAACCGTTGTAGAGATATTCAAAGTGCTGAACACAGTACGTTGTCCAATGTTATTCTTATGGAGAATAAATAAAATTTGATGTCTCAATTATTTATGAATTTAGATTGTTGAAACTTGGTATGTGGCTCCACGTAGTACTCGTATATTGATATTTGCACAAACAATTGAGTTCTTGTTGATTATCCTAATAGCAGCAAACCTGCATACTCAGCCCTAATGTTATTCTAATGGAGAATAAGTAAAGTTTTATACCTCCCTGAATTATGAACATAAATTAAAAAAAGTTAGTATGTAGTTTCACCTGGTTGAGTTATATTGATAATTGCATAAAATACATGTTTTGTGTTCGTTGTTGCAGCAAACCTGCGTACTCAGCCCCATGTTATTCTTATGGAGAATAAATAGAATGTTATAGATCACTTATTTATTTATGTATTTTTATGAAACTTATGGCTTTATGTGGTAGTGAGAAACATATTGCATAGAAATTCGCTGAGTGCGCAGGTTTGCTGTGACGGGGTATTTTAAATTGTTGAGTGTACCTAAATAGGGGGGATTTTGGGGGCAACTCAAAATTTGTAAATGTGAACCCCTTTGAGTGACCCCTCATCTCAAAGCTATAAAAATAAGAGGTTGCTATCTCTTCCCTATCAAGAAAAAGTAAACCAGTCTAAATTCATGTTTGAAGTTCATCAGGAACCATGAGCCACAGAGAAGAAAGAATGAGTGCATTTCAAATGTTAAAATTGTATATTTTACATTTCAAGATTTGTATTTTTCCAATTGCCATAAATAAAAATACTGGTTTGAAATATTTTATTGTTATTTTTACATGACTTGATGGTTCCTGGTTAACTTTTGCATGATCTTTGACTGGCCACCATTTTTGTTAAGGAAAATGTAGCGATCTTTCGTTCACACCATTCGTCTATTTTTTAAAGATCTTCGAAATGAGGGGTTTGCATTTCAAAATGCTCAGTTATCCTCAAAATCCCCCCCCCCCCCTTCTTGGGGACACAAAACAATTTTAACATTGTCTAAAAATATTATACCTTAAATTACTATCACTACTAAAGAATATTAGTTTATTTTAACTAATAAAATAATGGAAAGGGGTCCGAACTTTTTTATACCTTGAATATAAGCGTCCTTCATGAAAACATTTCTTCTTAATTTATAAAGAGCTTTTACGTTAAAACAGAGAGAGATGACGATAAAAAGACACTTTTTTATAACCGTATTATTGTTTTTACCTGAACTGACCTATTCTTAGTAAATCCAATAGATTATCACAACTAATGATTTTACTCTATTATTTATAAAAACTACAGTACACTGAGTTTATGATAACCGTGTATGGAGAATTCAATGGTGAACATGTTAAAATATTAATATATTTAATGAACACCCGTTTTAGTGCCTACCTGATGCAATAAAAACATATTTATAACCTTTTTTTTAAACATGGAATAGATCAATATGTGCTTACGGTGCTACATTGTGTACTAAATGAGTAATTACAGCTACAGCCCAGTAGAATGTGCGTGATGGAAGAATTAACAGGAATTCAAATTCATAATATTAGTATGCTAATAGGCACCCCGTATTGAACACTGTTCTACGGTTAGTTATTATTCATAAGAGACCCTACAATAATAGTCAATGCACACCGAAGCTATCTAGCGATGAATAACTGAAGACGTCTGTGTGAGATATCGGCGACAGGAGAATAACTTGGCACTGCATACATGCAGGCAGCGTGATGCGCTCGCATTAGACGTGCCTTGGGTATTTGCGTTTGTTATGAACATAGATATAGCATACAATCATGTGATAAGGGAACTAGCTCCATACTACTCTCTACCGACCGGTCTCCCCCAGAGATCTTTCAGCCAATATACACACACAAAAAAAAAAACAAAAAACACTATGACAACTTGTTTGGTGAAGCAAATGGAGAGTGAAATGCAAACACTTATACACAAATTATGGCTATAAATGGGTGGTTTCATTCCATGAATTAATTTCTATGTACCTTTTATAACTGTTGCATAACTCGGTTGAACTGTCTCTTGATGATAACCACGTGTTTGGGTAGTAATCTAATCCAAAAGATCTTGATATTCAAAAGTTCAACATTCGAACTTTGAGGATCATTTGAGTGTCGTCTTAAAGGATTTTCGAAACTCCAACAGGACCTTATGTTTCGGTCCCATGTCTATTAGTCTGGCCAAACATTATCTCAACCAATATGATATTTTTGTGTGACACAGTAACAATTATTATACAGACATGTTGTCACTAGGTTATAACATTTACGATGAATTTACCACTAAATCAGTTAAACATATTATACTGGTATGTCTGTTGCTAAAAATCGAGAGCAACTTTTACATCTTGTAACTTAATAAAGAGTTAGATGGTGCTTTCATTTAAGATGTTTGTGTATTTATATTCAGCTCATATATGTTAAAGCTGTAAAACAACGTATTATCACGTTAACAGCTGTTTAGTATGCAGCTGAATGACAATTTTTCTCCAAGTTATCCTTACAAGGATACTTTACAGTGACCCTTCAGAATGAAAGTATCCAAAATTAACAACCACTTGGCATGACGGTCGAGGAATTTTTTGAAACTTCACCAGTCGAAAACCACGGTAACTAGGAAAGAAACGGTAGGGGCCATAAACATAAACTAATTACGCTTTTGGATCGAATGTAAACAAATCTCCTTGACGTATGGTTCAGTTTATTTATTTGTACTATTATCATCTGTTGGGATAACGGGGAATACACTGGCGTTTTGACATATCCATGTGTAAATAAACAAACGTGTTTACATTCGATCCACTGACGTCATATGGTTATGTTACTGGCTCTTACTGTTTTTGTTCTAGTCACCGTGTCGAAGACTGTTAAAATAGTATAATGTCGGAGTTCTGATTACAAACATCACAGAGAGGACATATGTAGCAAAAGGAATTACGTAAATGAAGATTTTAAGCTACGTTTCTGGGTATTAGTTTGTATATTTGGTCAATAAATATTTTAAGAACATTATTTTTCAAAATGACTCGTTGATAAAAATTAACTATAAATTGAAAAATATTTCAGATGTCGCTCGACATTCGTCTTTGACCTTTACACGGTTCATAAAATTTGTTTTAAACAAATCATCAAGGAACCGTCTTATGTGTAGTCAAAATAACATTCCATAAATCAAACAGAATTATGTATTTTAATTGGTCAGGATATATTTACCGAAGTAAACGTTATTGTTCACGCAGATCTGCTGCTAAGTGCTCCAGTCCGCATTACGACACACTCAACTCGTCGTAAACGTCAAACCCTTTCTCACTTTTGAGACAGAAAATCGTAAATATCCTGCCTTGGGTCGTAAAGCTTCAAAGGACGGATTTGCAGTTTTAAAATACCTCTATTATTGTTGAACATTCACTGGTAACACAGGGAGGTGGCGATGGTCATAAACTGATTGCTTACCGAAATATATTATTATGTTTAGTGTTTAGTTAGTACAGATTCGATGAATCAAAATAGTTTTAACGAGAGAGCTATAATTGTTTTTCTTATAAATCCCAATGAGAGCAACATTTTCAATTTTTGAATTTAGTAAATTATCGGAATTGACTTTTTTATAAATCGCACCTGTGTTGAAATTCCACCATTAAAAAAATATTATTCATTTTCATACGTCGTGAGCAAATAAAACTTATCACTCGCGCATTATTAGAGATGGGTTATATAATGAATGGAACATTTACACCGAAATCACAGTTTAGTGATAAGAGGTTGTCGCAGAATCGATATTACAATCTCTTTATAGCAAATATTGTAATGGGAAAAAGGGGATGTACAAATACATGAAGAAGATTACGACGGTAAACGAAGTTACCTAACCAATATTTAGAAATAATATATTATTTTGTTACTTTATTACGTTTTAGATTAAATGTCAATGTCAGAGGTTAAACAAATGCTACTCACTAATGGCCAGACAGCCAGTAGTTGAACTGATGTTTGTTGATAATTATACTAGTTTGTTAAATACATTGCAGCATTTTCACGTTGAAATTAGTGTAATTAAACCCTATAGCAGGAATGAACAAATTAACATAAATATTTATCACGACATCATAAGGAATGGTGTTTATGTAATGGTTACATGCAGTGCATTTTGTAAACAGTTGTAATAATATTTTTTTATTCCGGTATTTTGGTTTAATATACACTGTTGTTGATACTAATTTGTCTTTAATTGATTGATTTTTACCTTACAAATATACAAAAAATCTATAATATATACAGCCGCATGTGTAACTCACTCACTGAGGTATACGAATTCTAGACCACTTCTAGACGAGCCAGAAACCTGAAATTTTGCATGCAGGTAGCTTATAGCTTGTAACCCCCAGGAAAATCGCCAAAACTGACGGTTTTGTATCTTAACCCCCCCAAAAAAATATTTGAAACCCCCCCAAAAAAGGCTTATTTTAAAATTCCAGTTTTTGAGCTCTAGCGGCCGAACGGATTAACCTATCGAAAAACGGACACCACCGCGTGCTACGGATTTTGCAAGATCTACAACTTTGTTTTTTTGACTTTTTGTCGTATCTCGTCTCCTTCACCCTTAGATAGCTCTAGATTTTTTCAAATTTTGAGATTTTGTGGCGGTTTTTTATTTTCTATCACGTTAATATACTTGATGGAGGCCTAATATTGGGCACGCAGTATATCTACATCACACTTAGTAAATAGTAGCAGAAATATAACCATTTTTTATTGATTAAACCTGTCGAAAAATGAAAAAACTCTAAAAATCTTTAGATATGACCGTTTTCTTAGTATAAGTAGTGGCGTATTGGGGGTTCTGTGCCAATTTATATTATTGGACAGACACGTGACACCAATAATACTTGAACTAGACAAGTGAGATTTGGCATGCATGTGCCTTGCATCTTTTCTTCGCAAATCCTAATATTATTAGTTTGAACTATCTCAACAAAATAAATAATTGTGAATACAAAAATTTAAACTTTGTCTAACATTTGTTCGTGGTTTTTAATAGTTTGTCGCTCTAATATGGAACTTAGAGGCCTAATATCTATCACACAGTATTCCAACATTACCATTAGTACCAAACAACACTCACACGTTCAGATTAAATATCTTAAACACCCAAAAAATAGCAAAGTCTTTGAGCTTTTGTAGATTTTATCGTGTTTTTCGGGTATATTTTTTATGTTGCGCTGTGTCGAGGGTAAAATCCCTTGTAAATCATGCCATATTTGTTGCAGAAGGCTTGTAGTTACCCAAAGTCATAGCATTTCAGGTTTTTAACGGTGGTCATATTCCTTATATGGTTAAAAAGACGCCTTATAAAGGCTACATTATACGTCATTTAAGGGTATTAATTTGTTTCAAGCACTTATGTAATACATGGAGGCTTAACATTTAAAATACTACGTCTCCATGCCAAACAGTAGTATTCAGCAACAGGCATGTGACCAGATTTTATAGGTTAATCCCTTAAAAATAATCAAAGCCTTGGAATAGTTGTAGAATTAAGTTCTTAAATAGAATTTGGACTAATTTACATTAAACTGTGGCCAAACAGCGACCTGGGGGCGAAGCCCCCCACAGGGGTCTGGGGGCGGAGCCCCCAGCGAGCGAAGCGAGTTACACTATACGAATAAATACTAAATGGCTTAAACTTGTATAATTTACATTATGGGTTTGTTGTTTGTCAATTTACCGATGAAAAATAAGTTTTAGAATTATTTTCAACTCTTTCTTATTGCAGTTTGCTTTTCAACTAACAAATAAACGCTATCAGTTCCGGTTTAGCGCCAGTCTTATCTCTTGTTTGTAGTTCATAGAGGAGTCCTAAAGCAGCAAACAAAGGCAGACACCGGGTAAGTTAGGGGTGTCTGGGGAGAAGGTGAAATTGGGACACCACCGGGCTACATGAGATATACATGCGCCGTACGTGTTGCTAGGGATGTGGTAGCGATGTACCGTGTTGTGCTGTGAAATACGAAAAACAACACAAATCTTTACCGCTCTGACATCACAATTGTCAATTAACGATGTTGGATGGGAAGATGTTTGATAATTTACTACTAACATTGAATCCATCTGACTCGTTGGGGAACATTTCCGGCTGTTGCCTAAGTGATATGACAACCCATAAAACACTTTCTAAAAATGGGAGGTTTGATAACGTAAATTAATCTTCTCAAAAAGGTGAAACTATTAGCACCCTGCTAACATACTCGGTAACATTTATAGAGCATTTATTCCCAAATTTATATATTTCTTATTCTCCATCCTTTGTGTTAATGACTAAGGTAATGAAGGTAACCATTGATAATGATTTCTTATTGTTCATTATATACCGTTTATTTTATATCAATTTATTTATTCAACTGAGTTTTAATCCGTAAAGTTAGTTATCGATAAGAGAGGCAGAAGGTGGGTTTCATAAGAAAAATGAACTCGTCAACCACCTTTTGAACCATCAGCTGTCTTTTTAAATCAACTATTGATAACTTGGTCGGCACTCTTTAGGAATAGGGATATTAGTATAAATGTTTTGACAAAGAACATAGTTTTAAAAATATTATATTTTGCAGGTGCAATAATGATAACATAATGATAATAATTATAACAGTTCAGGTGAACAAAACCTTGGACACCAGAAAATCAGACTGAATTCTCATAAGATTAGCTTAGAATAGGGTTTCAATAAATTAATAAACTTATTTAACCCACACTTAAATATTGAATTGGTTTCATTACCAACAAAGCTTTGACGTTTTGAAATTCCGGCGAGCAACAAAGATGCATCAACGAACGCTGACCCACTGTAGCTTATGAGATTCCCTAATAAACTATATATTATTAAACAAACTTTGTTGTACTGACGAACTTTAAATTGGCTTTTACTAAAGTGAATACTCTTGTTTGTTGAGGATATGATTTAGTTTCAAGTAGCAATAATGGTTTAGGTCCTTAGATGTACATAATTATACAAATTGTAAAAAGTGTTTAATTAAAGTAAGTAATACATTCAAAATTAAATGATTAAAACTGTTAGTAAAAATAAAAGTGTAATTTTTAAATAAGTTTAATTTAGAGTTGTCAGTTGCAGGTTTAACTAAACAACCAAAACATTAAGAACGGTGTAAGATAATATTTTCAGATTTCCAAAAAATAAATGACAACCCAAAACCATATCCACAATAATACTATCCAAGAGTGTTGGTCATAAAAGTGTTAATTTGCTGGTAGCCAGATAATTAAGAATGGGTGTCTTTTGAAATTAATATTTTTTTTCTTACAATTTTATGTAGGTATCACGAAAATAATTCAACAAGGGAGAACGATCGATATACCTATCAACGCAGAGAAACTATTTTATATTTAGGAAGTCTGAATAAGCGTACTTAATGTTGAAAATTAGGAACGTTAATTGTCATTAGCAATCTTCTTGGCATTTATAAGTTTAATAGGGTATAGTTAAACTTTGGTTCGTATTTGCGGATTCGTCCAATTTTCCAGGATAAAATTGATAAACACGTATCAATAATGTTTATATTTCCGTCACTGTTTTTGTTTTTCAAGTATCCTTATGACTGGAATTTGCAATTAGTGACATGCATAACATTTACATTACACCGTTTATATACTATAAATATTTTACACTATTGGTATCACTGTTTTTCAAAGGTACAAATTGCACCAGTTGTGTCATCGAAACTGTTATGCAGATTAATTGCGATTCCTCGCCAGCTGGTTTATTGGACGCCCCAGTTATCTAAACTAACTAAACTTAATAAACACGTTTCTGTTCCCGGCAAACGTAATGAGACAATCAGCATCACAACGTGTTAATCAATCCAGTTAGTAAAATAGTGCGATTACTAATTTATTGTAACGATGCATGGAAACGAATATTTGAATTAAACGTTGGGTGTAGAGTAATATTGGTTCCAAAAACATTTTCAGATAAGGTGGGATGAAATCCTCGTGTTTATATAAAATCTAAATTTTTAAGTTATTATTTAACAGTATTCAGGGTCTAATAAAATTTAATATATATATATCTGATAAGGTTTGAGGGTATAATGCAAAGCCTATAACATGGTATGAATTGATATAAAAGGTATTATTGTTTGTATAAATATGTTATTTTGGAATAGAGTAGTCGCATGTAGCCAAGTAGCATTTGTAACGGCCAAATCAATTTTAAAATAATTTTAATATTATTTTTGTATGGTTTCAAAATTATTATAAAATTATTTTTTTACAAACAAATTTTCTATCTGATCTATTTTATCATATTTTCAAATAATTTTAAAATTTATTTTATAATAATTTTGAAATAACTTATAAATTAGTTTTAAATTAATTTTAAATTCTTTCAAAATAATTTTAAAAATTACAAAAACAATAATTTACTGAAAAATACTGTTTATACTTATTTTCACAATCTGACTAATGTAATACGCATGAAAATCATTGAACAAAATTATGAAATATATATTACGTTTCAAAAATATTATGACCCAACCGGGTATTGAACCCGTAACCTGTTGATCACTATAAACACGCCTTAACCCTCTTGGCCACTGCCCCCATGATAATTAAAGGTCGGGCTGGCAACATAAAATAACCAATTGACACACCCTATGGGGACTAGGTGAAACTATAGCATTCCTTGTTTGCTTTTGCTGTTGCTGGTAAACACTGTAATTTCTATACATCTTGTAAGGTTGTAGAAACAAAACTTATAATATTCTTTTGATATATATTTCATTGTTGAGCAATATGGTACCCAAAACCGATTTTACACAAATCCTTTGCATGCCACAAATATAAAAAGGCCCACGAAAATATTTATATAGTTTACATAGGCTTTCACGGGAAGGGAAATAAAATGTACATTTTTACACGTTTTTTTAGGCTAAAAACGAATTACTAAATGAACTGATTTTAGGTAAAGATAAATTTTTTTTAAACTAATGCAGAACTTCTTTGCTAAGCAATCCATGTTTCTCATTAACTTTTAATCACTGAAAAAAAACAATATTAATAATTTTAAACATTTCATATTCTTAAAAGTTATTTATTCAAACAAATTTTAAAATCATTTTTAAAGGTTTAGTTAGGATTTTCAATTGAGTTAGTGAAACGTTATTTAATATTATTTTAAATCAATATATAAACAATTTAAATCAATATTTTAAAGTTATTTTGAAAATAATTTAAAGATATATTAAAAATTGTTTCAACATTATTTAAAATCATTTAGAAACTAATGTTAAACTTACTTTCATTCTTGATTTCTTCATAATTTTTGATCGACCAAACAATGGTATTAATTATTTAATATAATGTTAAAAAGCATCAAATTTTAGAATTGAAAATAATTTAAAATTATATTAATACAATTTTAAAATATCATTTCTACTATTTTGAACGAGTTTTGTAACATTTATTTTAAATAATATTAAAACTGATGTAAAAATGACTTTAACACATGTTTTAAAAATTAATTTTAATCAATTGTAAACCCATATCATAATTATATTAAAATAATTTTAACTCGTTTTAAACCAAAACCCATTTTAAAACCATTTGAAATTATTTTGAAAATATTACAAATTATTTCTATGCTACTTGGGATAAGTATATTTTTTAGCTTTGTTGTATTGTAAATTAATTAATTTGAATTTAATATAATCAAATTATAATTTGATTTAATTAATTTGATTTCAGTCCTCTCATCTGATGAAATAAAATATTCATTTTACAAGATAAACAGTAAAGATTTATCGGGCAATGCAACAAAACGGAAAAGGATTCAATGCATTTTGATACATGTTGAAATTATAATTATAACTAACATAAATAGAAATAAAAAATAACATATTTAGTCATTTGATAAAATAACATGAGATCAATTTCAAATTAATTGCTGGATGCTGTTTATGTGATAAAACCAAGGAGGTCTATAGGTATTGCTGAACTGCGAGCCGTTCGACGCCATATTTTGGCGAGGGAAATCAAAATTTTAAGATTAGAAGATCCAAACTCTCGCTGAAATCAAACGGGTCAACAATTGAATAAAATGAATAATTATTAATGGTTTAAAAATTAATAAACTTGTATTTATTAATTTGTTTATACTTTGTCATATTTCATGAAAAAATCAGATACAGTAACTAACAAACAAAATTAATTTGATCAATTTTGATTACTTTTATTCCAGTGATTATAATAAATAGATTTACTTAAACAAATTTAACAACTCGTTACTGCAGATCAAAGAACGATAGATTTTCCTCAAACAAAAAAAGAGGTTGGTTTTGTCAGTGTACCAACCTTACAAAACCAATGGCACGGGTTTTCTACGCAAATAGTTAAGTAGTTGTTAAGTAGCTCCAGCATTACCAATAGACCCCCATGGATTTGGATTTTGTGTTTAACAGAATTAATACATAATATTTTGGCTCATTTTATGTTTATATTGTATATTGTGTTTATACATTGTAGTTTGAGAACATAAACAAAAAGACAAACTACAATAACTAATTTTGAAATGGAAACACGAGATTGGACGTATTTGTTCGGCTACGAACAAGTCCACTATACTAGTATTATGATTATCCATATGCAGGTTCGTTTCGCTATCAGGGTCTCACAATTACCGCGGTTGTTGCTGGACATGTTACGTCTATGTTTCACATGTAGATATCCCAGATTCTGCAACCTCTTGATCAGCTTAATTTACAAACTCATCTGCTTCGGTGCCACCTCTCTTGTCCCTAAACAGAACGTCTCCCTTATCTTGCCATTTATCAGAACTCCTCTCGCAACAAAGTCCAAGTCGTTCATCACCGAGACAGCGTCTTTTGATGTTGTTTGAGTTTAAAACCTCTTTGTTTACACGATTAACTGTTAAAGCTGAGATGCTGGATGAAGTTAGAAGGGCGCCGGAGTCGTATCAGTCCTGAAGGTTGTAAAACAGTTAAAACTATTTATTTTTTAAACTTTACCGAAAAGTAATTTTGTAGTCATGTTCAGTTTACTATTTTTATGAGAAGTTTATTGTTTTATGAAGGCTTTTAAATAAAAAATGCCATATTTGCTGTGTTGTTACAGGGATACTGTTAGGTAGGCCAAGTAAAAAGATAATAGATTAGTTAGTTCAACGTGGAGTTTACTTCCCTTTTCGTAAATTTCGAGTCGATGTTGCTAAAAAGAACGCACACTTGAAAGAAAAGGTGAAACACTTTTATTTTAGAACATTACTATTTGATTAATTTATAATCTACTATATATACTAGAACCAATCCAAACCTTATCATTTTAGTTCGAGCTAACAAAGATGAAAGTATAAAAATATTAATCAGTATAAAATACTAGTAATGTATATTTCTCATTAGTACCAGTTTATGTTTTAACGCTCTTTTAAAAGAGGTTGGTTTGATTTGTTTCGGAAGAAGAGAAATGGGTGGGAAAATTACTTTCTGATTGGAAAATTAAGTTAGGTTGATAAAGTAATGAATTTGTGACAGGATTTCTAATATTTAGTCAATTTTTAGTTTGGGTTTTTATTAGTTTCATCGTTTTAAAATGGACGTTTTTAAGTCTAACTGTAATACCGAATACAAGTGTCATTACTTAAGTAACTCCTAAGTAATAACTAAAATATAAAATTGAAAAATGTATAGCGTCAAAAATATATACTTTATTGTAAGAAAACTTAACACCCTTACTTTAAAATAATAAGCATGTCAATTTGGTTGGCCTGCGACAGCTGATAGTAGTGTAGGTCTACTTGTAATTTCGTGTAAATATTTTGGTAATGGCCAGAACCCATCTGAGTTCAATACTTATAGTAAACTTTGTATCTGAACATTTCTTACTTATTAATACCTTAAGGATTTTGTACTCAGCTACGTTTTTATTTCATCATCGACTTTGACGACTGAGTTGTCGAATTAAAGGGATTTCAAAAGCAATTGTTTCCCCCTCAGGCCCCAAGGCTCCACCCCGTTGGCCTTCATAGTTCCAATGTTATTCTTATGGAAGAATATAAGCGACCAAATCCCCATTGGGTTTATGGCATACGCGTTTTATCTGAATTGTTGAATTTGAATAAAGACCTGTTTTCTTAACTGTACTCGGCCGCTGGTGTTTTTTACCTTTTACAATCTTACTGAATTGACCTTTATATTTGAGGGTTGCGAAATCCCAGTGGAGAGACCAGAAAACTACTCCTAGCTTCTTCCGGCGGACATGAATAAGAAGAAAATGCATACCTTGAGACTTACACAAATTCCTCAAATGGACAACCCTTAATAGAGGTGATTTATATCTTAAGGCAGGCAGGCATAGGTCATATAATATGTAGCTGTAAAGGTATTAAATAGAACTACACAATTACACAAATCGGACCTTAAAATGATAATCGCATTTAATGTTTTGAAAGTAGCACTTAAAAATTTAACCAGCTGCTATTTTCGACTCAGTGGTCCGTTTGAGGTCAGATTTTCGGTATGGTCGCCTACTTCCTCCTCCTTTCGGCCGTCAACAACTAAAATGAACGATTTAGTCCTTTTTTGTGAACCTTACAATAAAGTAACCTTACTAGTACTGGAATAAGGTGAGTTGTTGTCACTAGGAAAAAATATATACACGGAAGCGGTGTGGCGGTTCGTTTATTAGCTACTCCGGTGTGGCGTGAGAGACCAGTAGCTAACAGCGGGCCTGCGAGATAAATGATCTTTGATGAGCGCAGTGGATTGATGAACCCGCTTTCTTTCCAGACGTTATTGTGCGACCTGCTCCACTTTCCTGCTTACTTAATACACTTAATTACGATGACTCAGAGGTTTCAGCTGAAAAATGGGATTTTCACGTTGTATGCAAGTGAGAAATTTTAATTTGTTCGCAGTATTTGGTTTTACATAATTATTAGTAGGCCTAAAACTCTTTAAATAAGTAAAATAAAAAAAAAGATTCTACCATCACCAATGTATGTACCTATTCATTTTTTTAAGTTGAATTGAATTTTATGGTGATGAAAATGATAATATAAAGTTATTTTACCTCCATCTTCAGCTTTAAAGAATCCAAATAGACGACCACAATGATCAAACGATAACAATAAGTTAGTAAAACAAAGTTAAAATACGAAAGAATAAACGGTATCAGGAAACTGGCACATACTTTCTCCCTTTTAGCCCAGCTTTAATGAATAAATTCCTTTTTATTTACTAAAAATAGAATACAAAGCACGGTCGCATGTACAGAAAATCTTGTAAACAAGTTGTTTTCAAAAACATCCACCCAAATCCCTGTTTTGGAGGCACAATAGAATCCACTGCTATACACGTGGTTTTAAGAGGGGAAATGCCCCCTATTCCCCCCAGGGTTGTTAAGGGGCAACATATTTTGAATTTCCTCTGTTGGTCAATGCTAACTGGACAAGCATATCAAGTTTGAAAGAAATTGATCACTAAATAAGAGAGAAATTGTAATTTTTGTATTCTCCATATGAATAAAATTGGACAACGTACTGTGTTTAACGCTAAATGAAAGTTTAATTTTCTCCGCTACCAGTAATCGTAGAATAATAATTAAAAATACTAAATTGTTTAGTTTTTTGAGCTCTTTTTAATGGTAAATAGTAATCTTTTTGGCATCAATATTTTTGTTATGAAATATATAATAAAAACAGAATTTTGGATGTTTCAAGTCGTGTGATTTCTGAACCCGAATTTTTCCAGGGATCCGGGTGGTGTCATTTTATTGGAAACGTAAAGCTCTACAAAGAACTAAAGTTTAATTACAATCGTTAGAGCCGATTTTGAGAAATTTGGATTTTTCATGTTTTTAGCGGTTTTGGGGGGAAAGAAAGAAAGAAAGAAAGTATTTATTTCTATTCAAGTACATAACATAACATTGAATTCACTTATTACATAAATAAATAACAAATCAATAAACAACAAAATGATTCAACATAGAGTCTTAACCTAACAAAACAAAGATAATTAAGTGCTAGTTAATAAGTAAACAAAGTACCTAAACAGAAATTAGGTCCCCCAAAGGTGAACCTGTGTCGGGGTGACCATCATTTTAATAAGAAAGGGATACAGGGGATAATAAGAAGTTTTAATAAGAAGGGGATAATTATCCTTAAAAATAAAAAAATAAAAAAAATGAAAAAATACCTGGAGATATCGTGGATTAGTACATACATACCAAATTTAATCAAAATCGGTCCACTGGTGTCGTCTCTAGCTCTGTACACATCCATACAGACAGACAGACAGATACACAGACATCACATAAAAATCACTTTTTTGGTTTCATGGAGTACCAAAACGAATATTTCCACTAACAACTTAAATTCGAAAGTTTTGACGAAAACAATACTTTCTCCATATAACTTACTACATATAAGGGGGAGAAAGTAAAAATGGAAATATATAACTTTAGGACGAAAAACGACCAACGTCAATTTTAAACCAAAATAAAATCAATTCACCAGAAAAATTATTCTTTATTACTCCAACAACTATTTAAGTTTCCGGGATATTTATCACGAACGAGATCAGATTTACTGTAACCTACGGGTTTTGTAGCCAGGTTTTAATCTGAAAAATAAAACGTTGACTTTAGGGAACCTGACAACTTCTGACATTTAAGAACCACAGAACGTCACCTATTAGAAACGATCACATTACTGTAGCTTGTTGGCAAAAACAGAAATACGATTTACTACGTGATTACGTCAATGTGGTCAGCCAATGGTCTGAATCATAAAAGTACAAACGCATTAATTATTTTACAGTGGGAGAGCAGGACAAATGCTGGTTTGAGTGCATAATTGTTTTTCGCTAATGACATTGAATCGTAAAAAGCCAAATGGACGACAATTATTGATCATTAGTTGAGGCAGTTAATTGATAAAAAAACTTGCCTATTTTTATTCCTTTTGAAATAGAAAAATTTAATAGTCACTATTTTAAAATAATAATCTTCTTCAAACAGAATTGTTTTTGTTAATTAATGATCTTTACAAGGGATACCGAAATATATGTTTAAGTACTATTATAAAAAATACACAAATGATGTTAACCGTTTATGGTAGCTAGAGAAAATAAATAATTAGGGCAAAATCCCTAAATAATTTAAAAATATTGTTTGTTAGTCGTAGAGTAAAGGAGAGGAATTTAACGGACGATAAAATAAACCCATAACCATCATAACGGATATGTTAACTCATTAAATTCAATGAAATTAAGATTAAAACGAATAACAGGTAGGGGTATCCCTGGGTATATATTATCTAGATTTTTAATTATTCGGTTTTGGGATGCAAGTTTAGTAATACATTCAATAATGTTGTAAATATAATTGTTTTATACGTTGTTTGAATCATGCAGCTGAAGATTTAGACTAAAATGTTTATAAGTGAGATAGAACTCTTAGCCTCTTCCAGAGCTGAAAATAATATTATTAAATCGATTAATTACTATAACTCAAATTTCTTCACCAGATAACACGGATAACACGGGTTTATTTATCTTGATACAAAATGTAACACGTATAATTTATTTGCTGCATTCCGTATGAGAACACAACTATAATAACAAAATTGATACTCTTCAAAACAACAATAAATAGACATCTATGGCAATAGTGTTCTCTCGTTTACTGAACATCAAATATTTACGTAGACTAATATTATCAAAATGCTCCGAGATGGAAATGGATAGGATAATATTAAGTTTACGGATTGCTGCTCCATTTAAAGCTTTATATTTTTGTTTTGTTTTAGTTTGGAATATATAACATAAAACACCAATTTTTTATCACGAATTACATTATTTACTTTCAGTTTAAAACATGATTTCAGTTCTACGTTTTAAAACAGTTGGTGATGCAACTGGGCGCGATATATTAGTCTTGGACTGTTCATGCCTGCTTATGGTGCATGGAAATGTAATAAATGAATATGCTGTACATAATCAGAGGTAAAAGTTGAATTTAAATATACTTTACATCACGAGAGAACCACCCACTGCATAATCCCCAATGATATATACAACTTCATGAAAGTAGTATTCCGCGTCGTGAATAAGAAATTTCTTAGAACGCTTCTTCTCACAGTTCTACATTTTAGTTGTATTTTTAGTGACAGATATATAGTGGAAGGTGTTCATAAAATATGGGCGGTACCTAAAGTAATAAATCCCAGAGCTACGTGCGACGGAACGGCGACGTGGCTTGCGTCTAGACGATCCGTCGTTATCCTACTACAGAGAAGCCAGTGACGACGTGAATTTCCACGTCACGGCTGTGCACTTAGCTCAGCTACATGTTCAACTGTGACATATTTCGAACAAGTATGAAATTAATGCTACGAACATTTTAACTTTGTTATTACTAGTCGTTCGTTTAAAGGCGATACAACTTCGAGAAGGTGTTGTTATACCACGACAGGTAGCAGGATAAATATTGTATTAAAAAATCTATTTACGTAATCAACACAAAAATGCCTATATTTTACCAAATTTTTCAGCGTCGTTGACTTGGTTTTACGGATCACAACATTAGTTTATAAAAAAAACTTATCAAACTCGTACCCACATAATAAACTATTAGAAAACAAAATCCACAAAACTAGTTCCTGTTGAAACTACTTCTGTACCGTAACTGAGTCATTGACTAGCCGGTGAGCCTCGTCACTGTGTTTGTATTTATAATCCACACTGAACTAGTTAATGTTGTCTAAATTGTAACTAGTGTTGTATCTTGACTGAGTCACTTACGAACTGGTGTTGGTTTAGGTCCGGTAGTCTCGTCACTGTGTTTGTATTTATAATCCACACTGAAGTAGTTCCTGTTGTCTGATTGTAACTAGTTTTGTAATGTAACTATATCAGTGAAGACCGGTGTTGGTTTAGGTCCGGTAGCCTCGTCACTGTGTTTGCATCCACACTGAACTAGTTCCTGTTGTCTGATTGTTGTAACTAGTTTTGTACCGTAACTGAGTCACTGATGAACTAATGTTGGTTTAGGTCCGGTAGCCTCGTCACTGCGTTTGTGTTCTTAATCTACACTGAACTAGTTCCTGCTGTCTAATTTTAACTTGTTCTGTACTGTAACTGAGTCAGTGACGACCGGTGTTGTTGGTAGGCACTATGTTTGTATTCCTAATCCACGAGAACTAGTTCCTGTTGTCTGATTGTAACTAGTTCTTTAATGTAACTATATCAGTGACGACCGTTGTTGGGTTAGGTCCGGCAGCCTCGTCACTACGTTTGTGTTCTTAATCCACACTGAACTAGTTCCTGTTGTCTGAATGTAACTAGTTCTGTACCGTAACTGAGTCACTGACGAACCAATGTTGGTTTGGGTCCGGTAGCCTCGTCACTGTGTTTGCATCCACACTGAACTAGTTCCTGTTGTCTGATTGTTGTAACTAGTTTTGTGCCGTAACTGAGTCACTGACGAACCAATGTTGGTTTAGGTCCGGTAGCCTCGTCACTGCGTTTGTGTTCTTAATCTACACTGAACTAGTTCCTGCTGTCTAATTTTAACTTGTTCTGTACTGTAACTGAGTCAGTGACGACCGGTGTTGTTGGTAGGCACTATGTTTGTATTCCTAATCCACACTGAACTAGTTCCTGTTGTCTGAATGTAACTAGTTCTGTTATGTAACTATATCAGTGACGACCGGTGTTGGTTTAGGTCCGGTAGCCTCGTCACGGTGTTTGTGTTCCTCGGGGACAATACCGGGACATTTACTTGATACCAAATAACATGAATCCACATCGAGCTAGGTCCGGTCGTCTGATTGTAACTAGTTCTGCACTGTAACTAAGTCAGTGTTGTCATTGTTGGTTTAGGCCGGTAGCCTCGTCACTGTGTTTGCATCCACACTAAACTAGTTCCTGTTGTCTGATTGTTGTAACTAGTTTTGTACCGTAACTGAGTCACTGACGAACCAGTGTTGGTTTAGGTCCGGTAGCCTCGTCACTGCGTTTGTGTTCTTAATCTACACTGAACTAGTTCCTGCTGTCTAATTTTAACTTGTTCTGTACTGTAACTGAGTCAGTGACGACCGGTGTTGTTGGTAGGCACTATGTTTGTATTCCTAATCCACTCTGAACTAGTTCCTGTTGTCTGATTGTAACTAGTTCTATAATGTAACTATATCTGTGACGACCGTTGTTGGGTTAGGTCCGGTAGCCTCGTCACTACGTTTGTGTTCTTAATCCACACTGAACTAGTTCCTGTTGTCTGAATGTAACTAGTTCTGTTATGTAACTATATCAGTGACGACCGGTGTTGGTTTAGGTCCGGTAGCCTCGTCACGGTGTTTGTGTTCCTCGGGGACAATACCGGGACATTTACTTGATACCAAATAACATGAATCCACATCGAGCTAGGTCCGGTCGTCTGATTGTAACTAGTTCTGCGCTGTAACTAAGTCAGTGTTGTCGTTGTTGGTTTAGGTCCAGCAGCCTCGTCACAGTGTTTGTGTTCCTAATAGACAACACTGGGACATTTACCTCATACTAAATACCATGAATGCATAAAGAATATCGTTGAATTATAATAAATACACTTATTAACAAGATTGTCTGTGCACATAAATTAAGCATAGTTAATGTATGCACAATACCCTGATAAAAATAATAGTTTGATGTCGAGTTGTGATTCTCATTACAAAGCTTTAATTAATTAAATTCAATGTTTTCTTTACTCATAACGATATTATAAATATTCATAGATCATACAGGGGGACTGATATAAGTATGCCAGCTGATTTACGCCAAATTTTAGGCAATTCCCTTGGATTTTTAGCGAATTTCCCCTATAGGGAAGAAGCCGTAGGTCTCATGGTAAGACTTAAGCCCGAGACCATGATAACTTTTCATTTTGAGGTCCCCAGATGCCAAAAACACCATTCGTTCAAATTTTTATACATGTATATATATATTTATATATATATCCGTAGTTATCCGTATTTATATATATATGTCCGTAAGCACGATAACTCTCGTAAAAAAGGTCCGATCTTAATGAAATTTGGTACAAATATGTAAAGCACCATTTATTTGAACGAGTTCGAAAACCAGACGAATCGCAACATCCAAAGGGGTTTTTTGGGGGGGTTTTGTACCCCAAAAATGTTTTTTTTGGGGTTTCCACATGCAATTTTTATTTAAATCAGATTTTAATTTTTACCATTTAATTCAGCATAAAAAACATACAATTTGGTATTTTTATCATGCTCTACGTCAATTGGTTCCTGAGATATAGAAAGTGCTAAACACAGTACGTTGTCTAATGTTATTCTTATGGAGAAAAAGAAAAATTGTATATCTCGCTTATTTATGAAAATAAACTGACAAAATTTGGTATATGGCTTCACCTGGTTGGGGTTTATCGTTGTTTGCACAAAATACAAAATTTTCACGTATGGATCCCGTAGCAGCAAACCTAGGTAATCGGTCCCCATGTTATTCTTATGGAGAATAATTAAAATGTTATATATCGCTTACTTATGAATGTATATGAATGAAACTTGGTATGTGACTTTACTTAGATGAGTTCTATTGATATTTGCATAAAAACCCATTATTTTGTTTTCCTTGTTGCAGCAAACCTGCGTACTCATCCCCAATGTTATTCTTATGGAGAATAATTAATATTTTTAATATCGCTTGTTTGTGAATATATTTCTTATGAATCCTGTTAAGTGTTAATGTTTTATGTTATATATTCATTGGAAATTCGCTGAGTATGCAGGTTTGCTGCGACGGGGGTATTTGTTTTTTACCCTTTAGTAATATTTAAAATAGCTAAGATGTACAAATTGTTAGAAATATCGTTTTATTTACGTTTCTCTCATAAAAATCTGCTCTTCCCATTAATTATGTTTTAAACAAAGGAGTTTGCTAAATAGATTATCAATCTATTAATATTTTAAGATTCAATATAATGTAATAATTAAAATTTGCAGATTATAATTTTAAGTAAACAAGGATTTTTGTATGTTAAAGATATAGTTACATTTTGAGTTTCAAATTTTTGTTTTATTTTATTTATCTTTTACTATAATTGGATAAGTTTAATACCCTGGCAGGTGGAGTTGCCATTCTATTACCAAATAGATTTTAAAATTTGGTGTTCAACTGTATATAATTTCTATCTATATTCATAATACCAGTCAATTGACATTTATCGAACCGAACGGTTGTTTATTTGGACACTTGAGTCAAACCATGGCAATGCAATCAGTTGATGTAGTACAATGTGATGGTAAAGTAATGATCGACAGTGTAACATAAACCAATTAATTAACGTTGCCACTTTTATTAACGAAGAGTGTATTCTGTATTTAAGGATCGTTAAAATTTTACACATCCAAAACTCGTGTTTAAAAAGATTTTTCCACACCATTCAAATAACACGGTATATATGTTAACATAAGATAACGAATTCATAACGCATAGTTAATAAATTATGCGTTAAGATAAAATTGATCAGTAACTTTTATTACACGATTTGAATAAACATATACGATTTTGTAATTCGACTCTGATCAAAGAAATATTATACTAAGACTGTACTTTACTCCACTTTTTCGTCGGACTGTCTTTACATTATCCCTTATATTGGACACATCCTGCCTATGGTGATCAGCCGCTCCCTCCCTTCTCCTCTCATGACCCAGTTTTAAGGTACTTATTACTCGTATTTATTATTTAGTTATGACTCCTTATATGCTCGTAAAGTCCAGGCCGTAAAGTTCAGGCCCGTAAAGTTCAGGCCACACCTGTAAACCATATACGCAAATAATTATCTTAACGATAAACCTTGCATCAAAATTAACGAGTGATTCACTGGAGGGAAAAATAACGTGACTTCTTGGCCACACGTTTAGATTTCAATTTACACTTAAAATATTGTATAACTGCTTAGTTAACAAACCGCTGTGTTTGAATATAAGATAAAGCGTGGTTTATTTCCAAAAGATGGGTATACAAATAAATAAATTTGGTCAATTGCGAAGGAACTGAGCAGCAATATAGCACCAGCTGTGTGATACGTGTATTGCCTACCTTTAGAAGCAACGGCGCTCATTCAGTTGATAAATGTTTGGCATATTGTAACTCTCTTCACTTTCATATCTCTCCTTTGGTCTACGTGTAAAATAAAACATTTTATGGCCAGAATGATCCAATGTTTTATGATTCATTGGTTGTAACATCAACCTAAAAATACTCCAGAAGGGAGTTCCCCCGGAATACTTTCAAGTTTTAACATTTATTTTCGTAATACTCGTACTTACGTTGAACTTTATACCCTGAAAAAGAGCGCAGTTTTTATTCAATTCGATATAAGTATTTTATTTTATCAATAAAAATCAAGTACAATTTATGCGATGTGCAATCAATAATAACAAGTAATGTATTATTACTATATATACATTAAAAGAGGTTTCCCGATGTAACCAGGATCATCGAGCCTATTCATATTTATATGTTTGTCCTGTAATAACTAATATGAGACACCATTGTTGTAGCGAAACATAAAAGTTTGCTCTTTCGACAATGTTAAACAAGCGTAAAACAAAGAAGCACAGTATTTGTAACGATACTTTTGTAAAATATCGTAATGATCCTTCAGTGTAAAACAAAAGCTTTAAAGTAGCACAATATTTTTCAATTGACAGATATATGTGTAAAAACACAATTTCAGTTGGAAATATTAAAGAATGCAATTGTTTTAGTCGAAAATAAATTTGCCTGTTGCATATTTATGTAATCTATCCTCTCTAAAGACACATTTAGAAAAGGTTTCTAGCTAAGTATACATTTACCTACAAAACCTATTAAACTCCAACTCTGATGTGGACTCTGTTATCACTTTTCCCACAGATCCACTCAGATGTTTCAAACTCCCCTCCCGTGCTGTCCGCACATACACTATCCACTGTTGATACAAGCGCTAAAGGTTTCACGTTCTGTTTCCCATGCCAATTCCAAGTGTTTTAGCGCAATATTGATTTGTAAGTACAGTTAACGCATACGTGTCGCCAAACGAATGTTTCACTGATATTTATAAACCTACATAAAATTCGCATTAACCGTGTTAATCACGAAGTACATGCACAGAAAGGACTGAATACTTAATATTGATGTTAAAACCCTTGCCAACAATGAAAGAAGCTATTCACATACAAGTCTCATTATGATAAATATATAAAAAGATACAGGACAATCCCACACAAACTGGCTTACTCGTCGATACATTTTACATTTTTATAAAGACGAGTTTGTAACAATCGTGTCGGTACCCAATTTACTGGTCTTTCAGCATCGAACAACAGTTAGAAGTCACTTACGGTCTCGTAAACCGGCCCGCGGCCCTTCAGCTTCTTATTCCTTAGTCGAAGGAAATATTTCGCCCCCAAAATCTTGGGCTGAATCTTGGTGAGTGCTTGAAGGTCACGACCACATTTTGGTCTCCAGTTTAACAACTCTGGTAGTTGGTACGCAACTCCATAAGAGTGAGAGGACGCGCTGAACAGATTTCGCACCGCCGTGGGTGGAGTCAAGGTGGTAGCAGGTATTCAACCAATTGTTTTGAGCCTCAAATCTAGGTTTAAAAATTCATTGTATTTGATAATTGATTACCGTCGTAGATTGTCTGTCAGTTATTCTCTGGTAGGCTCCCCTGGCTCATTATAAAATGTAATTGGTATTTCTTAAGTCTTTCTTAAACTTTGTATTAATTATTCTAAGTGTTACTAACTGTTTCGGAATGGACATCAGGTTATTGTAAATTTAACTAATTGGATATTATGTTTCACTCATTTGATGTAACTGTTGCAAATTCTTTAGTCGCTAATAAAAGCCTCTCTTTTACGCCCACATGTTGTTCTTATGCCATCCTGACACCTTAAGACGTAAGGTTCTCCCCCTTTCTAGTCACATATAACACAATCATATTATTCTGGGGCCGACTACCAGACTCTGAACAATATAGTTAATCATTTCCCCTTGCGTGCTTTCCCAGTAGGGATAGCGGGTGTCCACAGTATTAGTGGAGCAACTACTCACTCACTGGCTGAGGGGCTTTTTAAAAATTTATAATGGAAGATTTTAGTTTTGACATCTTAAAGATGGTATATTGCCCCAGAACTGGTTGTATGTCTAACGACAATGAAACAACTACTAAACATCGAATGTGCTGCTTTTGTACGATTAGTTTATATTTAGAACAAGCCAAATAATTATAATAATAAATTAACAAATCACTAACTAAAATTAATAGAAACAATTATAAACTAATTAAAACTATAACAGTTAGACAGGTTCAGTCAAATGGAGTTAATCTATCAGATAGAGTGACAACTAGAGCTTCTGCAGATGAAGAGATCTGCACAATCCGATTTGCAGCACGGATGGAATTGGCAGAGAGGGTCTTCCACTTTTTATTAAATGTATCCTACTTTCCCCGCTCGTACTTACAGTGTTTACTTTTTGTTTTCCCTCCTCTTCCTCTCACCTAATACAGTTTCAACATGAATGCGAAAACTCCGAAATGAAATTGTAAACAAAATATTCGTTCTGTTCACATGGTTTAGTTTTTGTTTACCCGTTCATTTCGTTAATACTTTTTTGTGTTTCAACAGTAAACATTTTGTTCCGATATATGTTTGAAATATCTTGATAGCATAATGTAGCTGAATATGCGAATTTTTATTTACAATAAACGTAGTTTATATGCGTGTTTATTTAACACACGTTTTTGAGTAAATTAAAACAGAAACAAATATGACGGATGTTATAGAAATAAAATAATTATACAGTTAGGCATTTGGCACGGAACGTGTTTACTAAATTACAAAAAAAATTATTATAAATTCCTATTCAAAGTTACTTAAAAACCTAGTTCGAAAATATTAGAGGACGGGTTGAAAATAAATCTTAAAAGAAAACGTATATTTAGGATGTGTAAACTATTACGTCAAATGTTTTAACACAAACGTGCTTAATGTTTAACTCCAATTGAACAAAAATTCAAGTTATGCAATATATTGGTTTAATAGACAATAGCTTGCAACCATTGGATACATTTCTACGCAACGGTTTTTGTAATACCGTATTTCACCACCGCTGATTTGATATACTCAGTTATAACATAACTGAGTAATAATTAATGTTATACGTTTTCGGTACAATATGATAGGATAATATGTTACTGTAAGTTATCAGTACAGATTATCAGTATAGGTTATCAGGCGCAGTAGTAAACTCATGGCATTACATAATATCCGTTTCCAACCAGTCATTTTACAAAACTAAATTCAGCGTAGGAAATCATTCAAAGCGGAAACGCAGTCTGATCTCAATTTGTGAGATGAACTTCTAACCTACTTTCCTTCCCTCATTCACAACCCTTTCTAGAAAACCAATCCAGTTTACGAAACTTTGACTTAAAAATACTCAACTTGATATACTACAATTACGACGCGAACAAGTTGTAATCATTTTTGAATTCCTAACAAATCGTAAAGGGTTCTTAATGTTTCCAACAGTTTTGAAATTCTTACCTAAATATTACATTAATTGTCTATGCGAGACTAACAATGTACTATTATGTATTGACTAATAATGGTCATATGAGGTTAAGTGACTTTTAAAGACAGAATATTCCAAACTACAACTTAGCGGTTATTCTATTTGAGTTGTTAGTTAGTAATTAGTTTGAACTTGTGGAAAAACTTTTCGCTGAGTAGCCCTTTTGAGATATTGTAACTTATATTTCATGTCAAAACAAGTTATCAAATATACTTTCAAAAAGATTTTATTCTCCTGAAACTATCTATGATTTATAACCACACCTCCTCCAATAAGAATTCGAACAAAAAGTATCTTAGGGTAAAGGTGGCAGTGCTTAAATACACAATCTAAAAAATACTATACAGTTTTTATTACAAACTTTATTTTATGTTAATATAAGTTTAAAACATGGCGTATAAATCTTTAAAATATAAAAGAATGTTGTTAGTTTCTTATTACGTAATATGTATACATAATAATATACAATGATATTAGTTAATATATCTATGAAATTATAATGTAATATTTATAAACTTCAAACACGGGTGCAGCATTGGCCGGAGTTTCCCATAAACAACCGTCTTGGAGCTTCAATTGTTGATTGAGTTCTCGGAAATTAAATTATCGCAGGACTCAATCAACTATCAGGCAATGAGGGTGTTTGCTTTCACGGACGTGACCTAATGACCAAGTCAGATAAGCACATTTGGTCTGGACTGAACTGATTTTGCAACTGCGAGAACTTATGCGATAAATGCATCTTTGGTAAGCCTGAAGATGACTTCGTCAGCAAGTAGAAAGTAGTTGTTTGTTCAACATGGTTGGACCACTTATATGTCTTATATAAGCAGGTATTTAATTCCCATCAATATAAAAAGATGTAACTGAATGAGGCTTATCCAACATTCTCAGGAAGACATTAACAATAGTATTGTTCAAAATTACATTGCATTTTTCGAATTCAGCGTGGGAATATCTTCAGGAAGTTTTGTGAACGAATCAGTTTTAAAGTTTTAAATCTCCAGTCTTTAACTCACCATCCTGTGTTTTTGAGATCAGACGAAAACAGATTTTACTAGTAAACACATTTACAAGACGGCTTCATCGGGGAATACAACGTTGTATGTACAGCATTTTGTGGTTAATGTTTGCAACTATTTCGAGAACTATGTGTTACTATTTGGCCAAATTAAATGAATTTGAATACCATCAGGGCGAAGCCCTAAGGTTAAACCTGAATTAAAATTATTTATTTTTTCTATTTCAAACCTTAAAATCAGTGTGTAAAGTTTAATCTCACCAGCACATTGGAAAGTTGGTGAATTAGAAATGAATATTTAAGTGATTTGACTTTTACATATTAGGACGTGAAAGATTATTTTTTAAACCTAGTTTGTAAATATTACTTGTACCTTAGCAACTGAAATGATATATTCACTGAACATAATTTCTAATAGACCGAGAGATCGCATCAACAGCTGCGTCTGCTATATAAAACTATAAAACAACATCATTCCACTGCCAAACATATATGATCAGATAATATAAAATATATTACCTTCAAACCTAAACAAATTATAAATCTCATGCAAAGTTTTAAGTTTAACAATACATTAATTTATGTCAGCTAACTCAACTAATGAAATAAAATTCAGTTCCGGTTGCCTATTCGTAATTAGCTTCAAGCTGATTTAGTTAGGCCTTGGTGTTGGCTCGGGTCCTAGAGCTTCGGTCATTGAGTTTGTGTTACTTGAATACCTAATATTGTTAGTGACCAAAAAGTAAATTACAACTACGTAATTACCACAAAACACATAAAAGATACCATTAAAATAGAAATCACTGAAGACAGTAAATGAGTTTTTCGATCTATATAGATTGTTAAAAGAATTTATTGATTGTGTTCGGAAATTTTAAGCCCCTAAAACTGTCAATTTGCGTGTACAAGTTTGGTATTCATCGAACTTTTTTATTCCCATCGTTAACCTTCTGGAGTTATTTTATTTAGATAGCCAGCCATCTGGTTATGATGTAAAATCTTCAAAAAACTCGATGCCTGCGAGATTCTCGTGCGGAGAACGTAATATCGGCTAGTTTATTACAAATTAAAGGTGTATTGTAATATACTTTTAAAAAAATATTGAAGTTCCAAGTATTCAAGTTGATAAAGGATATAGCTAAACAATAATTTAATTATTTTAAAACTGTTGTTGGATACTGCAAATGAAATAATTACAATGATTTAAAATCATATATTTAAAATGTTTCTATAAAAGATTATCGGAAAAATTGCAAGATACTTTTAACAATTATGTATAGTTACAAATTTTATTTTAATAACGTTACTTTTACAGGAATGTTAGTTTAGGGTTCAACTTTTACATTTAATGGGTAAGAAGGGACCGAGTAGGTTCGTTCATTTAGCAAATATAACACTGAACTACTTTTAGTTAAAAATCCGACGTAGTTTTAATCGTACCTGTTGAAAATCTCAGAAAAGGAAAAAAGGTTAAAATGTTTTACCAGGAAGAACAAATTAAATCATGTTCTGAGTTATAAAAAATAACTTTCAAGGATATAAAATAGTCCGTGATATAAATTAAAACTGTATACAGCGTTAATGTGGCTCATAACTGTCAGAAAGGGAGGGGTAAAAAAGGGCCTTAACACCAGGGGTGGAATGTGTCCAATATAAAGGACAATGTAAGGAATGTGTTTGGACAGTCCGGCGAAAAAGTGGAGTAAGGTACAGTCTTGGACAGTAAGGTTCATATAACGACGCATAATCAGTGATAAAACTCAAAACGTTTGTTTTCAGTCGATAAGTGTTGAAAAGTGTAGACAATATTTCAATTACTTTGATGTTTAAAGTAATGAAAAAGTATTATTAGTATGTAATAATCCAAACTTTACGATGTGTTTTGAACTGTTTAGTTAATATATTAAACAAACGCCAGTTAATCAATATGTTATTTGAAGTGCAGCGAAGCCATGTACATAAAATAATAAATTGAAATTGTAGGTTGAGAACCTTTCCGAGGGAATCTTATTACATATGGTGGATAAATGCTGCTAATTTATACAATTTTATACAGCGGCGTAGAGCGTTAGCATTTTTTGTTAATATATTGTCTTAAAATAAAGGAAACATAAGGGAACCCCGTATGATAAGGGTTCATTACGAAAATAAGCCAGTAAAATTATAGTAAATTTGATGCATTGTTATCAAAATAGCTAAAAGGATAAAATAATACCCCCGTTGCAGCAAACCTGCATACGCAGCGAATTTCAAATGATACTTCACTAACTCATGAAGCCACTTACCAACTTTCATCAAAGCATATTCATAAACTAGCGAGATATGAATTTTTAATTATTCTCAATAAGAAAACATTATGACTGAGGATGCAGGTTTGCTGCATCAAGGACAAAAAAAATCGCATACAAATGAAAATACCAGTGGATTACCTCTAGATAAAGTAACATACCAAGTTTTACCAATTTACGTTCATAAATAAGCAAGATAACAGTTTCTTATTCTCCATAAGAATAACATTATAGCTGGTGAGTACGCGAGTTTGCTGCGATGGGGACCACAAAAAAGGGGTTTTTATGCAAATATCAGTAAACCCCAAGCACATGAAGCCACATACCAAGTTTCATTACAATGTGTCAATTAATAAGCAAGATATAAAATTTGACTTATTCTCCATAAGATTAACATTGGACAACGTACTGTGTTTTGCACTTTCAATATCTCGGTAACCAATTGATGATCAAAATAACAATTTTTTTGTTTTTTAAGCTTAATTTAATGGTGTAAACTAAAATTTGGGATTAAAAAGAATTATGAGTAAAAATTTCAAAACACCCATTTTTGAGGTACAAAATCCCCCCAAAACCCCCATTAAAATAGAGCGGCATGTCTGGTTCTTGAACTCATGAAACAGACGTTGCCTGACACGTTTATACAAAATTTCATCAAGATCGGACCATTTTTACGAAAGTTATCGTGCCTAAGGCCCCACACATATATATGTGAAATTGTTATTAGATTCATTGGTAAGGGCTACTATTATATTTAAGATGAATACAATAAAAACTGAGTACCCTTGTTTATGAGTTTTATTTTTCAACCAACATGTTTTGCGGCATCTAAGTCCATTTTTAAGGTCGACAAATTTCACAAGGTCGATATATTTCCCTCCTTTTTGATTTTTAGATCTAAATAATCAATGAAATTATATTAAGGGAAATAAACGCAGTTTTAGTATTTATAGAAAACCAACCCAAATCGAACTCCTCATCCTATCAACGTCAAACCACCCTTGGAAATATAAGATGTCTGGTTTCCGTTTTATCATAACTAGATTAATCAGCATGAATTAAAAAATGAAAAAGACACAATATTATACTTAGCAATAAAAAAAACTGATATAAAAAAAATGTAATCTAGAAAATGATTAAGAAAATGAAGAAGAAAAGAGAACAACATCCAGAATCAGATATTAGAACAAAAGCAATTTATAAATGTACCATATAACAGATGCATCAACAAGGCAGTACGAAAAACGTTTGACAAAACAAATATTGAAATAAGTTACAGGACTAATAATAATACAATTGAAATGATCAAAAGAAAGACGAATCCATCAGACAATCAAAGTAAATACAACAAATCTGGTATCTATCAACTTAATTGTTCTGATTGTGAAAAGTGTTACATAGGGCAAACAGGAAGACTATTTAAAATAAGATTCAAAGAACATATCCAAGAGTAGGGGGCATTAGATGGTTCTGACCCAGCAAAGACGCGGTGAGGAGGAATGAGGAATCGCCCCCCCCCCCCCCCGGTGAGGAGGAATGAGGAATCGCCCCCCCCCCCGGTGAGGAGGAATGAGGAATCTCCCCCCCCCCCCGGTGAGGAGGAATGAGGAATCGCCCCCCCCCGTCACGTGACCCGACATAAACCTAACATAGGCTTTGTCCACCAGTTGTATTATAAATTTGTTTTGTTTTGTTGTTTTTTTTTTGTTTTTTTTTTTTGTTTTGTTTAGTTTAATAATTTAATACAATATTATAAAATACGAATATAAAAGTACAAATACGAATATAATAGATTATTGAAGTTGAACCCTTCGATAGCTTATGACAGCTGTGAAACCATTGGAGAGGAAGCCGTTAACCCTCTCTTTTACTAGGCTCAGCTCCACCGGCACATTGACAGTGAACCAACGGGGGAAGAAGTGTACTCTTCCGTCTTCTTCTACCCAGCCGAGGTGGAGGATTATTAATCCATGAAACATTTCTTCCTCTATTTTTTGAAATGCAGTGGCCACAGTGCAGGGGCAGCACAAGACGTACATGGTGTCCGACATGGTGTTCCGTTGATCATCAACTGAAGAATGAGGGTTCGGCTAACAAACAAGCCATTACCACGTCGTAAACAAGTGGAACGTTCCAGAAGCCTTTTACCGCTCCGTTGGAAAACCCTTTTGAAGTAAACAAGCTATAACCGTATTGAGCGTTTCCTCCAATATCCTTTATTTTATTCAGAAAAAGCAATACCCTAACCTACCCTCCGTTTACTACAACTCTCACATATATCGGAGGATTAATCTCCCGAAGGAGCCAAAGTATGGCGTTGCGGCATAAGACGTGTGTCGGTATCACATTAAAGTCTCCCAGGTTAGTCCTGAGTTGCCGACATTTGTGTGGGGTCAACGGTCTTTCTAGCCAAAATTCAACATGTAATTTTCCGGGGAAGCATCTCGTATAGTAGTACACTGTTTGTAGAAATACCTCCGCGTCTATTGAATCCACCTCTGATATCGTGGAATGTATATGGAAAGGCATTGTCGCTGGATAGGTCCCTACCGGCTCCGAAACCATTGAGAATAAATGAAACATGGTGCACCGCTTGTCAATACTGTTAGAAGGAGACTAACGAGTAAGACCGAAGGTGTAAACAACTCGGAGGATAACTCGGAGGAAACTGCCATGACGTCATCTTCCACCTACGTGACCGCCACAGTCGGTTTACCCATTAGTGGTTCCAGTGGAAAGTCCCACGACCGATTTCACCGAAACTGCCATGACGTCATCCTCCGCCTACGTGACCGCCACAGTCGGTTTATCCATTAGCGGTTCCAGTGGAAAGTTCCTCTTCCCGACCGGAGTGCTATTTATGAGCGCGTCTTCAGAGGTTTCACCAGTTTGTGTTTGGAGCTCTTACTGTGCGGACGAAGTAGTGCTGCCTCTGCGGTATACCTACACAACTTGCTGTTCATTGCCTTTGGATTCCCGTAACAGTTAACGTAAGTAACATGTAATTTACTTTTTCATCAGAAAGTTTATCAATGCTCTAAAATCTTATTAGCTAAAATTAATATTTAATGTTTTGAATATCTCGGTACACTGAGTCTTGTCCTTGTCTCTTTTCAGATGGAGATGAGTGAAACTGTAATGACCTTGGAACAGTTGTGTTTTCTAACGATTAAAGTTAACGAATCAAATTTAAAAAGTAAAATAGACTCGCTTCCACTCCTTTTTAAAAACGTTTTGAGTGAAATAAAATTTGGTTTCGCTTTTAAATCGAACTTTCAAGTGCCTAGTGGAATTATAGACGAGGGCGAAATCGCTATGTGTGAGCGTAACAAAGACAAAGACGTGTACCAGTGTTGGGAATGTCATACGAGCGATTCATGCCATCTATTTCTATCTAAAATTATTAAAAGGGTTAGACTCGCCTCGTTCCCAGGGGTATCGCTACCAAAGTGTTTTTGCTGCGACAATAATTGTGCCTTTGTAGCGGACGGGGAATACAGATACCCGATGTTTTTGTAGATGGCTGGTCCCTGTATGTGTGTGGTCTGCGGCCGCGTGTTCGCAAACGCCGGAAACCTGACTCGCCACACGAGAGCCGCTCACAGCGACCGCCATCTCAACTGCGACGTCTGCGGTAGACGCTTCGGGCGAAGCGATAACCTGCGACGCCACCTCGCCACAGTTCATCTTCTCACTCCTCACGACCAAGCGCCAGGTACGGTTTTTATGTTAAACAAGAATAGGTGGATTGCTAGCCTCTGTGTAATTCCTCACCCTTGTATTTACTGGACCTAGGTAAACTGGCGATTGTGATGAGGAAGAGGTCGTTAGTTCTCTATACAGTTCCTCACTCATCCTCACGATCAAGCGTCAGGCATGGTTTTTATGTTAAACAAGAAACCGCCAGTACTAATGACTTGTTTTCGAGAGAGAGTAAACGGCTTTAGTCGAGTAAACAGATTCAAGTAGTAAACAAGGGGCTGCCAGCCTCTGTGCGATTCCTCACTCTTGTATTACCGGGCCCGGGTAAACTGGCGCTCGAGATGAGGAAGAGGTCGCCAAGCCTCTATACAATTCCTCACCCTTGTTTTTACCAGGCTCAAACTGGCGATTGAGATGAGGAAGAGGTTGTCAGTTCCTCACCTTCGTGTTTATCGGGGTCACTAATAGGACTTGTTTTCCTGTTCGCAGGCCATCCGTGCCCGTTGTGCTCCGTCGCCCTGGCGGGTCCCGAGGATCTTCGCCACCATATGGAAGCGGTCCACGGTGCGAGCCCGTCTGCTTCAACTTCCTCCTCCTCCTCCGCTGCAACACCACCCTTCAGAGACCCACGGCCCGAGTGCGACGCGTGCGGGCGGCGATTCTCCCGCGGGGACCTGCTCCGGCGTCACGTGCAGCTGGTGCACGCCAACGAGGTCCGCTGTCCCGATTGCGGCGCCCTTTTCCGCAGGGCAGCGTACCTCCAGCGGCACATGGAGAGCGTCCACCGCGGCATGAGGTTCACGTGCGCCTACTGCGACCGAGGCTTCACCCGGCGCTACAACCGGGACCAGCACGAGGCCCACAACTGCCCCGTCGTGAGGAACCTCGTTGTGGACGAGATGCCACGCCTGCCCGTTCTGTCACCCGAGCCCCGGCCCAGCCGCGAGCCCCAGCCCGGACCCAGCCGCGAGCCTCAGCCCGGACCCAGCCGCGAGCCCCAGCCCGGACCTAGCCGCGAGCCCCAGCCCGGACCAAGCACGGCACCTGATGGGATGGTGGGTGGTGGCGGACTACCCACGTTTCGCCCCATCCAACGGGCGTTCCGCGGACGCCTCCTGACCTTCGGCCTGTCCCGGCCCATGGAGGACTTCTTGACCGTGGAGGACGCGCTGGTGCTGCTGTTCGACAGCGTCCTGGAACTGTTGGCCGACGTCAGGACCCGACACCCTAACATCAAGGTCAACATGTTCCTGGAATGTGAATTCGCCAACGTTCACGGAGCCACCTGTCTGCGGGCCTTCAAGACGAAGAACGTGCCTCTCACCGCCGCGTCCAACTTGGAGGACTTCCTGTCAGCGTCCTTCCACAAGTTGGAGGAAGAGAAGGAGCAGTGCCTGCTAGTGGGCAGCGGGTGGAGCTATCTCCGGATACGCGACCTGGAGATACACCCCGTTGGGGGAACGCGGAGCTCGGTTCGTCCAGCTTCCCAGGACCATCTGCGACACGCACGCCGTTATCAACGTGCAAAACGTCGATGACATGTGCTTCGCGTACGCCGTCCTGGCCAAGTTCGTCGCGCGACACCCGGAGAGGCCCACATCGTACACACCGGACGTCATGGCACGCTACGACTGGGTCGGCCTACGCTTCCCCGTAGCCGTGAAGGACATTAAGGTCTTCGAGAGGAGGAACGCCATTAGCGTCAATGTGTACGGGATCGAGCACGCCATGGTGGGGAGACGCCCCGACGGATCGCCAAAGTTCCAGGACCGCGTGTTCCCGCTGAAGATCTGCAAGCGGGAGTTGGAGGATCACCGGGACTTGCTGTACGTGACCACCGGCGGGGACAGTCACTACGCCTACATCACAAACATGAGTAGGCTAGTGCGAGCCCAGCTGACGTCCCACGTCAACGCCATCCACGTGTGTAAGCGATGCTTCGCTTACTTCGACAACCAGCCCAACAAGCTGCAACTGTCCGGTGCCGAGCGTCTGGAGGAGCACATGCGATACTGCACCGCCAAGGCTCCCCTCCGCTTGGACTTACCGAAGAAGCAGCAGATCCGCTTCGCCCACCCCGAGTACACTCGGCGCGAGCGCTTTTGCGTTTATGCCGACTTTGAGTGTGCTCTGCAGCCCGTCGCCGCTGACCCTGCGGAAGCGCCACCCGGCACGAGGCCCCTGCAACTGCACGTCCCGTACGCCTTCGCTTACCAGATCGTGGACTCGCTCGGCCTGGAGGAGTTCGAGCCCCGCGTCTACTTCGGGGCAGACGCGTCCAAGGTCTTCATGGAGAGGCTCAAGATGGACGTGTTGGCGCTGTGGGAGTTCCTATTCGGCATGAGAGCTCTGCACCCTTCTCTGACCCGACAGGAGATGGACGAGTACCTGGCAGCGACTCACTGCTACCTCTGCGGGAAGGAGTTCACGGACCAGGACGTCAAGGTGCGGGACCACAATCACGCCCCGCCCTACGAGTTCCGAGGAGCCGCCCACCGCTCGTGCAACCTCAGGTACCGGGAGCAGCGACACATCAACTGCTACTTCCACAACCTGTCCAACTACGACGCCCACTTCGTAGTGCGCGAGCTGGCCATCGACCCCGGCGACGTGGACGTGTTGGCCCACACGGAGGAGCGGTACATCGCTTTTACCAAGCGATTCCACTTTGGTCAGCCCGGGGACAACCAACGACAGAGCAGTTTCGCGGTGCGCTTCCTGGACACCTACAGGTTCCTGTCCATGAGCCTGGCCAACCTGGCGGCGGGACTCCCCACGGACAGGATGCGCGAGACGAGGAAGCGCTTCCCCGACGACCGGCTGTTCGACCTGGTGCGCAGGAAGGGCGTGTTCCCCTACGACTTCGTTACGTCCTACGACACGCTGTACAGGACCAGGGAGTTGCCGCCCAAGGAGGCGTTCAGGAACTCCATGACCCTGGAGGACATCAAGGACGAGGAGTACGAGCACGCCCTCAACGTGTGGCGAGCCTTCGAGTGTCACAACCTCAAGGACTATGCGGACAAGTATCTGCGATGCGACATCGCCCTGCTCACCGATGTCTTTGAGCAGTTCCGCGACACCTCGTTGGCAGAGTACGGGCTGGACCCCGCCCACTATTACACCTTGCCGTCCTACGCCTGGGACGTGATGCTCAAGACCTGCGGTGTGGAGCTGGACACGCTGCAGGACTTTGACATGTACCTGTTCGTGGAGCAGGGGATCCGGGGAGGCATCTCTCAGGCCATCACCCGCTACGCCAAGGCCAACCACGACAGGTGCCCGGACTACCGCCCGGACGAGCCCACGCGCTTCCTCCTGTACCTGGACGCCAACAACCTCTACGGCTGGGCCATGTCCCAGCGCCTGCCGACCGGAGACTTCGAGTGGCTCAGCCGAGAGGAAATCCAGGCGTTGGACGTCGCGGCGCTGGACGCAGAGGCCGATCGAGGCTACATCTTGGAGGTGGACCTCCACTACCCCGCGCGCCTACACGACCTGCACAAGGACCTTCCCTACTGCTGCGAGACGAAGCGCTCGCCGACAGGGAAGTTCCCCAAACTGTTGACGACCCTGGACGACAAGACGCACTACATCTGTCACTACAGGGTCTTGCAGCAGGCGCTGCAAAACGGATTGGAGCTGGTCGCGGTGCATCGGGCGATCTCCTTTCGCCAGTCGCGGTGGTTGGAACCGTACATCCTGATGAACACGGAGCTGCGGAAGAGGGCCAGGACGAAGTTCGAACAGGACTTCTTCAAGCTCATGAACAACGCGGTCTTCGGCAAGACCATCGAGAATGTACGGAAGCGCCTCAACGTGAAGCTGGTGTGCACCCCGGAGAAGTTTTCCAAGTACGTCGCCAGATCCAACTTCCTGGACCGGACGTACTACACGGAGGACGTGGCCCTGGTGCATCTGTCCAAGGTCAACATCGTGTTGGACAAGCCCGTCTACGTAGGCATGACAGTCCTGGAGCTGAGCAAGTGGCTCATGTACGAGTTCCTGCGCAAGATGAAGGAGCGCTACGGTGACCGCCTCACCGTGGACTACATGGACACGGACAGCTTCGTCTTTGACATCGTGTCCCAGGACGTCTACGCAGAGATGAAGGAACACCTGGACGATTTCGACACCAGCGGATATCCGAGGTCCCACCCCTGCTACAGCCCCGTCAACGCCAAGGTCATCGGAAAGTTTAAGGACGAGTGCAACGGCCTGTCCTTATTCGAGTACCTCGGCCTGCGGTCCAAATTATACTTTATGGACATCGAGGACGCGGCGACAGGCGGCAGCAAGGCTCTCAAGCGGGCCAAGGGGGTGGCGAAGGGCGTTGTCAAGAACGTCCTCACCCCCGACGACTACAGAGAGTGCCTGTTTGACGGGGTCCAAAAGCGCACCACCAACGTCCGCTTCCAGTCTCACTTGCACCGGGTCTACACCGTGGAAGTGGACAAGCTGAGCCTCAGCCCGACTGACGACAAGCGGTGCATCCTCCCCGACGGCATCCACACTCTGCCGTGGGGACACAAGGACGTCCCGCCACTACCGCCAGCCAGGAGAGGAGGAGATCGACCTCAGCGGATGGAGGTGGACGGTGAGGAGGAGGAGGAGCGCCAGGACGAAGACGAGGAAGAGGAATTCCCTGTTTAGTTTTAAATATTAATTTTAAGAAAAACTTGTAAATAGTATTTGTAAGAAAATATAATAGCTTTATGTACAGCACGAACCTGAGTTGTTTATTTCCTCCCCTTTGCTCACTCAAAAGCCGTTAGGCTTAAAGTGTGTGAGAAAGGCGTTATGGGCCGTTTGGCCCGAGCCGTGCAGCTTAAAAAGCCCCCGCCAACCGGGAGCGGTTGGCGGCGCGTGTCGGGGGACGGCCCTGAAGGAGTTGCCCAGGAAGGAATTACTCAGCGGTCTGCTGACGCTCGAGGTTGCACCCTTGAATTGCTCAGCGGCTTGCTGACGCTCGAGGTTGCACCCTTGAGTTGCTAAGTGGTTTGCTGATGCCCGAGGGGTCTCGTGGCGCGCCCTCTTTGGCGGCCTTCACTGCCGCTTGGCGGGGGCTCAGCCAGTGACACGCGCCGCTGGTATATAAACCTGAGGTCCAGCCCCGCTGCCTCAGTTTTGCTAATTTATTTTTAAAATTTAGTAAGGAGAAAGGAGAAATGAAAACACAAGCTTTATCATTATGAGGCATGTATTGTACAGTAATAAGGTTACATACTACAAAAACCTTACAAACTAATTTTAAGCGAATATGGAGTGGAAGAGCCTGCGGACCAGAGCGTCGTTGACAGCGGGAGCGGTGAAGTCGAAGAGCTGGACGTAGTCGCTGAGTGACGTGCGGAGAACAGCCCGGCAGTACAGGTAAGTGAGGCAGTAGTAGCCGCAAACAGAAGTATCGTAGCCCTGGAGCCGATACCTGTTGTAGACGTAGTGGCGGTGATGAGGATTGCGCCTCAGGAACCTTTGAAAGTCGGCCTGGTATGGCGGCCTCCCGTAGCTGTCCAGGTACTCGAGTCTGTCCTCTTCCGAGCAGTAAAACGCCACCCAGTGTTCGCCTCCCTCGGTGTGTGCTACCGTGTTGGACACGATGGCGGTGAGAGGCTTGACCGGCACGTCCGGTAGTTGGTCAGAGGCGTAGACCGCAACGTTCCTCAGTCCGGGGATCCTCGCCAGGCATTCTCTGATCTGGATGGTATTCATCGTGGGCGGAAGCAGCACAGGCAGCTCGAGGTAGACGGGTCTGGACTGTCGTTAGCCACGAGCCAGTCCCGCAATACTATGCAGTTATGAAGGGCGCAACGGTTGTGGGAGCTCTTATGGTGGCGACAGCGCAGGGTCCGGTAGGTGGGCGCACCGTTGAGCGACCCGCAGCCCAGATCCTCCATGTCCTGAGCGGTGGTGGCGGCGGGCTCGGTTATGAGGTGGCGTTGTACAAAGTCCCTCTTCTGCGATCCTTTGACGTAGACCAGGGGACGGTGGATGAGGCAGGAGCGCAGCTTGTCCAGCAGGGCGACATACGCGATGTCCCCCTGGTCCCACTCCAAGCCGTGGCAGTGGCGAGTGACCCAGACGCTCTCGCGCTGTTTCTCGGAAGTCAGGAGGTCCTTACTGAAGGGCGGGCGGGCGATGTGATGTAGGAGCAGCGTGCCGGTAGTCACGTCCACCACGCAAACCTCTTTCAGTAGAAAGTCATTATCACTGTCTTTAAAACACTGCATATCCATCACCACGCTTCCGTGATGACAGCGCGCTGGCGGCGGCTCGATGTAGATCGGTGGCGGCACGTCCATCCCGTACGGCTGACTGAACTCGACTGAGCGCTGGCGGGAGCGCGCCTAGCGGGAAAACCTTGGGTGCGCGCGCCGCCATCACGGTCCGCGGTGACCTTGAGCGCGCGGCAACTCGTTTACCCGCCAAAACCTAACGGTGCGCGCGCGGTGACCTTGAGCGCGCGGCAACTCGTTTACCCGCCAAAGTCGACTGTGACGTTGCGATGACGGTCCACCTCCACGACGTTGTCCAACTCGGCGTACACTATGCAGTTGAACGCCTCCGCCAAGGCTTCGGAGAACCCAATCTCTATGCGCAGGTTACCGTTGCGCACCAGGTTCCAGTGGCTGGATTGAGAGGCCGCCATATCGGGCGTCAGATCAAACGCCATCAGGCAGTATCCGTAGGGGTATTCGTTGCGACTGACTTCGTTACCGCAGTCTGAGAAATTGATGCCGGTGCCGGTGTACAGCGTGTGGTAGGCGAGCACGCACAACTCCTGACCGAACGTGTAATCCGGTTGAAGCGGCTTACATGGCACTTGCTCACCGTCTATGTACAGCGCGAAGAAGTTCACGTGGCTGTGGGTGAAGTTGAACGGGTTCTTCTTGTAGTCCCCGTTGAACGCCTGATTGCTGACCAGGCCAACTATAACGCGTTTCGGCAGTTGTCCCAGAAACACACTGTCCAGAGTCTTGCTGCTGATACCGGAGGGTAGCGTGAAGGATTTGACTTCCACGCGCGTAATGGGATATTTGGCTGTGCCCGACTCCAGCGTCCTGCTGTGAGCCAACAGCACGCTCGGGTTGATCTTACAGCGGCGCATGAACAGGTTGACTTCGGCGATGTCCACTTTATAGTCTGTCACGGTTTTGGACATGATGGAGAATGAGTTCTTTGACCTGATCAGGCGAAAGCGCATCTCCACGCCGTTTAACATGAACTTCTCCTGGTTGCACAGGTCGACGTGCAGATGTCCGACCATGTCCGCGTACCGGCTGGCCTTGACAAACTCCCTCCGGTTCTTGAGCCCGGCATTATCCTCCTCAGTATTGTCCATGTACCCGGCATAGTCCTCGTAGAACAACTCCGCGGTGAGGTGCGATGTCTTGGCATCACCGCCATAGGACAACAGGTTCTCCAGGTAGGCGCGATAGGCGTACGTGTTGTTCTGAGGAGACACCAGTTTGTTGTTCAGGTACAGGTCCACTTGACTGAACAGCGAGTGCAGCCAGTTGTTAATCGGACCCACCTCTTTTATCGCTTGATCACCCGTTACAGCGCCTCCGCTAGCCGTTCTAATGGTAGCCTTCACATGCAGTAGCGTCTGTGACAGATCCGTGTACTCGTCCCCGTGACCCGGAACTATGAACTCCACGGGCGAGTCGTCTGTCAGGGAGGAGATGGGCTTGTACTGCACCCATTTACCGCTCTCTATACTGGTCTGCGTGGGCGGTAGCGAGAACAGGTCCAACTCGGTCTTGACACACTCGCACGACTTCTGATGTAGAAACGCCATTATCCAAAAATGTCCTTCACGGTACTCTTGCTCTTCTTGCTTCTCCTCTTCTTAGCGACACGTTTTGCGGGCTTCCTCTTGGGCGCGGCGCTCTTCTTCCTCGCTCCGAGGAGTTTCGCCAGAGACTGAGGAGTAACCTGCTGTACACGCCTCCTCTTATAGGCGCCACCACCGCTCAGCACGCGATCCAGTTTTTCATCGGCCTTACGTTTCAGCGACCCGGTAAACTGTCTGAGTCGGGCGTTGGCTGCGACTCGGGGGTTGGCTGTGCCCGCCGCCACGTCGCCCAAGAAGCCCACACCGGACCTCAGCGCCTCCTTGCCCAGCGCCGATGCGCCGGATCTGATCAACGGGACCACTGTACGCATCAGCCCGCCTAGGAAACTGCCGATGCCGTGTCCGCGTTGGAAAGCGGCTCCTCTGAATACGGAGGATACGCCATGGCCCGCCTGCTGGTGGCGGTAATACGCCAGATAGGGATCGCTCGGATTCATTGCCGCTGCCTCTCTTTCCTGAAATGAAGCTTCATGCACGTGGTCCCGAAGTGGAATGGCAAGTGTCGCCCTTGGTTGTCCCTTAAATCGATTTCCACGCTCTCGAATGAGGTTTTAATCACCGGCACGTAGTGCGGGTCTATTATATACACTGTCGTGTTGGCACCGTACGTGTAATTCCTGATGTCGATGTTGAGGATCTTCAGTAGTGGCGCCACAGCGTCGCCCACCAGTTGGGGTTCCACCAGGTCGCAATACACGTACATGTGTGATGGCAGACCGGCGAAGAGGTTAGCCGGCCTCACGGACCTGTGACGCTTGACGATATCCGTATCCACCTCGTAGCCAAACTGTAGCGCCAAACCGGGGCTCAGTTTGAGGCTCTGAACGGCTGAAGACGTCGACATCAATTCCACCCTGGAGGACCTCTCGTCATACGAGAAGGCGCACAGGTTACTCTTCATTTGAGGGTGGTTGTTGATTGCGTCTACGAGTTCCTCGGTACTACTGTAATTGCCCGGCTCCACTTTGATTAACAACTTGTCCACCACGGCCAACCCGCCTTTCGAGTCCCTCATTCCCAGCACTAGTTTGATGTAGGTTCCCTCACCGACGGTCAGAAAAGAGAAGGGGTAGTGCGCCTCCGCCAGAGCGACCTCCCACTCACCGTCTGACAGATCAACGGTCGAGGGTAGATGGGTCGTGTAGTTTGTCACCATGTTGTTGGGATAGTAATTCATTGAACTGTTACTGGGCAACGTCAGGTAAAACTGGTCGTGCCTCGTCATCGCAGCTGTTGCACGTCCGCTGCGGGTACCCACGAGTTGAAGTCCTCTCCGTAACCGGCCCACTTGACTAGGTAGCGCTTACTGGAGCCTCGCCCTTTAGTGTCCAGTATTTTATCTATTTGATACAGGCGGTCCGGGGCGATCGTTACCTTTTGCATCTCGTGCTCGTAGAAGCGCCCTTCCAGCGGCGTCCCGTTCAGGTCTCGCAGCACGTACAATGGTAGAGGATGCGACCCGTATACGTGGTCCACCACGAACAGCTCCTTACTCCAGTTGGTCTCGTAACCTTTAGCGAACGTGCCCTTCTCCTTGGCTATGCGCACCGTGTCGCCCGGCTCGAACCTGGGCTTGTGTCGTCGGATCGCCTTTCCATACATGTGACGCCAAACCTTGTACACCGTTTTTCCATCGCCGCTGTCCGCGTCCACGGGTCGTAGGCCACCCAGGCTCTTGTGCGGACTGCGGTTGTAGGCGTCCACAAGCCTGTCCAACACGTCCACGTAGCGATACGTGTTCTTGTAGGTCAGGTAGCGCCACATGCGGGTCTTGAGCGTGCGGTTGACTCGCTCCACCACCGCCGCCTTCACTTCGGGGTTCTGCGTGGTGAAGTAGTTGACACCGTGACTCTTGAACACTCGCTTGGTCGCGGCCCCGGTGAACTCCGTCCCCTTGTCGGTCTGTAGGCAGCGAGGAGTCGCCTCAGCGAATATCCTCTCGAACGCAGCAGCCACCTCAGGCCCGCTTTTCCTCTTCAGCGGTACCGCGAACAGCCGCTTACTGAATACGTCTATCACAGTCAGCAGGTAGTTGACTCCGTCGTTGTACCGGCTCAGGCCGCGCATGTCGTTCAGGTCCGCCTGCCACAGCTCCCGGGGCCCGAACACGGCGTAGCGGTTGCGGGGAAACCGCTTGCGCGCAGGCTTGTGCAGCGTGTAGGTGTCCTGGGCGCGCAGCCAGTCGGCTACTCGACGTTTCGGTAGGCGCGCGGCTCTGGCCAGGGCGGCCACCCCGCCAAGGGAACCGGGCTGGCTCGGGTCGTAGTACAGCTTCTCCATTACGGTGAGAACTGCTCCCAGTTGTCCAATGACGATTCCTGGTCGGGTTCCTCGGTTATTATCCTTCTCCTGGCCGCTGGGGGCCGCGGTCTCAAGCGGTCTAGCATTGGCGTCAACCTCGGTGAGAGGGGTGTTGAGGAGGCCGTTGTGTCTCCCCAGGGGCTCGATGCCGAGTCCAGTCCCACGCCTAAGTAACGCAACGCCGTGGGATTGCTCACGTATTCTTTGGGCACGTTCATGTCCTTCAAGGCGGCCATCACTTGATGCCAGCCGGTAGGCAATCGGTCCGCCCTTCGCGCTCTCACTATGCTGTGCGCGATGTCCACTATATTGGAATCGGGGATCTTCACCTTGTCCACGTACACCGCCCCACTGGCGTCCCAAGAGATGGGGCTGCCTTGACGGGTCATGAATCGCAACAAGTTGCGCGCCACCGACCTGTAGATTTTTGAGAACGATTCCACAATGTCCTCCTCCGCCGAGGCGCTAGACTCGCGCTTCATCTGACTCGGACCTCCCGCCGCTTCCTCCTCCCTCTCCTCACCCTCGATGATTGACAGACCTATGGGTTGACGTTTAGCCGCGGAAAAGTGCAGGAACCGCTGTAACACCTGCTGATATTGTTTCCATTTCTCCGTATCGTCCAGCCGTTTGTCGCTCAATATGCGATGCATCTCAGCGTCCAGGCTGGCTGGCTTATTGGCGCTACCTGCTCCTCCTCTTGGCTCCGGCCCTGGTCCCGGTCCTTCTCGCAATCTCTCGATGAGCTCCTGCGGTACAACCACCATTTTCCTAGCGTACTCCATGTCCGATTAGCTTCTGCGCTAGAACGGGCAGAACAGCGTTCAACAGCAGAGGTAGGAAGATCCCTCCGCCCCGTTGGACGAGGTAGTGTCGCTTCTTGGTCCAACCCTCGCCGCGTTTCACCAGCCGTCTGAGCGCCTGTTTGTGTTTGCTCAATTTGCGTTTGAGGCAGGGAGAAAGCGGTACGTTTCCGCGTAGCACGTTATACGCGCACTCGCACAACGACTTGATGCGACTCTTGTCGCACGCTTTTAACAGGGCCTTGCGTTCTTTGGGCGTAGCGTGTATTAGGGCCCTCAGCAGCGCCGCGTCCTTCTTCACGCGGTGTGACATGATGACTGACGCTGGTGCGCGCTCGGCCTATTTATCACTTCTTCTTGGGCAGGTACACGTAGTTCACCGGATCGTCTGGGAAAATGGTTGAACGTACGCGCATCTCTTCAGGCGTGGACTGTTTCAAGTCTATGAGCAGGTAGGCGTGCGGATCACGCGTGGCGTCCGCGTAAGCCTCCTCCACGAATTTGGGGTTTTCCGGGTATACTTGACGGGCCAGGTGTTTGATCTGAGCGCGGTCCCTGGGATTCTTGAAGCACACTATGTAGTGGGCGTTCAGCGATATGTCGCGCTGGCCCCTGCCCTGGTGAAACAGGTTTTGCGTGATGAAGAACACGCTCATGTTGCGGTGGTGCGAGCCCTTGGTGAACAGGTCCGCCACGCCGGGGCCGGCCTCGCGCATCATGTCATCGACGATGACCAGGGCGGGCTCGCTACCGTCGTAGTCGTCCAAGTCCGGCAGGCCGGCTACGTAGCGCACGGCAGAGTCCGCACGGCTCTTGCCGCCACCGCTGCCATAGTGCCAAGTGATGCGGGCGAACCGCGTATCGCACATGCGGTCGGCGTGCTCTATGAAGCGAGCCACGAAGTGCGACTTGCCGCTGCCCGAAGGCCCGGCCACGATGGCGGTGAACGGGTGTTTCCACCTCAAGTCCATGGCGTCTACTGACCGCCGTGCACCGCCACCTCGGCTCTTGTAACTAAAGGTTCTTTTCTTGCTCTTTTTTTATTTGATTTTATTTTTTCAATTTTGGAAGGAAATTAGGGAATAGGAAATACCGTTTATTTTATACAAATTCCAGGAAAGGAGATTTGCTGCCAGGAGGGCCGCTCCTCTTTACAAGGCTCGTCCTCGGCCCCACGCCAACGTTATACTGGGAGATGGCGTTGACGTCCAGGACCGTGAGGAACCGTCGAGGCATGTAGATCCGGATCGGGTCGTCGCCGACAAGACCCTCCAAGGTGGCCATCACCGCCTCGCCGTACGGTGTATCTACCCGCTCGAATGAGCGAATCGGGTACACCGCGTTGTCCCGCAGATCCACGATGCGAGTGTAACCCGCGGCCTTGCAGCTATTGAGGGCTGTCCTGAGATCCATCTTCTGGTCCGTGTTGAGCATGGCGCAGCGGCTGGATGCAGAATGACCGGCTCTCGCCACCGAGTCGCCTTTTATTGGCGGTGTCTACGTGCCGACTCACGCGTATCAACAACATGATGACATAGTTACTCGCTCAATTCCAGGAAGGGTGATGTAATGGAAAGCTTTACTGCGTAAACAAGTGGATTGTTCTAGAAGCGTCTCGGTTATCAACTGCTTAGTGGAAGTTTCCACGCTCAATTCCAGGAAGGCTGACGTAATGGAAAGCTTTACTGCGTAAACAAGTGGATTGTTCTAGAAGCATCTCGGTTATTAACTGCTTAGTGGAATTTTCCACGCTCTCTCGTTTACTGAGTAGCGCGCTTGGAGTGCGCACTCCTCTTGGTTTTCCCTGAGATGATGCAATCGGTCTTTCGCCAAGTGGGTAGAGGAGTAGCGGTCCTAGTGATCCCGTCGTATCTTGACTCTCCCGTCTCGCTATTTGCCAGCCATAGGTTTTGCAATCTGGATAGCAGGTCCTCTAGACATATGCAGATTTCATCGTTTCGCTCCTCGTCCAAGTACAAGCCGCAGCTGAACGTGGGGCGACCTCCTTTGAACACATTCATCTTCAACAGTACGTTACCGCTGTTAGTAGGGTTCTTCACAGTGTACTGATATCCGCCAGCGGACCAGCACAGTGCCGGGGAATCGATAGGCACTTCCTTCCTCTTTACAGTCCACCCATCGAGCTTTTTCTTTTTTGACGCACATCCCTGCTGAACTGGCGGTGCGTTGGCGTTCTCATCGTTCATTGCGTTCAGCTCCTCTAGGAAGGAGCGGATCGTTTGGTCCACTTCGGCTGCGCTGACTCCGCTTCCGTTCATGGTGACGTCTCGAACAACACTGAGGTCGCGCGCGCGCGGCTCTGCCTCGGTTTTATAGCAGAGTCGTGCGCTCCAGCGAACCTTCTAGAAGCTTCTTTATAGCCGAGTCGTGCGCTCCAGCGAACCTTCTAGAAGCTTCCAGAAACGTGACGCTCCTCACCTGCATGATGTTCCGGTGGGTCCTCACTCCACCGTTGCTAATTTTATTAGGGTGGGATGGGAATAGGATTATGGGTTGGGATAGGACAGAGGGTCTTGGGTTGGGGTAGGACAGAGGGTCTTAGGTTGGGGTAAAAGTAACCGGTTTAGGGTTTAACCGATTACTGTCCAGGCCTTCTATAATTTTCCTGGACGTCCAACACCGCCATGCTGCCTTGGTTCAAGGTTAACTGCAACACTTGCAGAACCTCGTTCCACTGCGCTGGGTCTCCCGGGTCGTAACGACGAGAGGACATCACGGGATTGGGCGGACTCCACCGCCCCGGTCTGAGGAAGACGTGACCGCCTCTCCTCATCGCCTCCTCAACCCGAGTCCTTGTAGGGGTGAGGTACTCCGGTCCGAGCAAGAGGTAGCGGCTGATGTTGGGAACGTTGATAAAAATTTCTACAGTAAGAACGTCCATTATGAAAGCGGCTCTGATCAAGACTGACTCGAACACCGCTTTCACCCATAGGAGCTTCGCCGTGGAATGTAAGCGGTAAACAGTTCTCGGAACCGCTGATGAGTAAACAGGCTGGGACAGTCACGTAGCCCTTAGCACGGGGGGGGGGTCGGGGGGGGGGCACCTGTTGTTTACACCTCTGAGGAACGTTCTACGTTGTTGACTACTCTGGAGTCTACCGCTTTCACCTACTGTTGTTTACACCTCTGGGTCGGACCATCATTCCTTCCCTGACCGCCAAACCACCACCAGCATGTTCTCCTGCTTTCACTGTTCCGCCACCTTCTCCCACAAGGACCATCTCATCCGTCACCTCCACTCCACACATGGTGAAGGAGATGAATCCTATTACTGTCCCGTCTGCGGAAAGGCGTTCCGCAGGGGGGACAAGTTGAGGATTCACCTCCTCACTCATGCCTCCACCTCCTCCGCTCCACAGACTACCTTAGACGCCTCCGCACCATGCTCCTCATCCGCCCTGCAACCACCCTTTGCCCTTGTCTCGCCTCCACCAACCTCCGCCACCACCTCGACCCAGACCGCCACCGAAACATCTTCGGTGGCCATTCAGGTCGGGGTGGAAACGTCTGAACGTTCCACCCAGACGTCAGTCGTCGAGCGTCCCGTATGTAAGTATCGTAGGGATGGGTTAGGGACGGGTTAGGGCCTTGATGGTTCGCGCTCTAGACAGTATTACTAATTACTGACTTCTCCTTTACAGGCGCTGTCCGCCCTCAGGTTCACCAGAACCAGAATTGGCTCCAGGACGAGGTGCGGCAGCAGCAGCGGGACAGGCAGCAGCGGGAGGCCAGAAGGCGGGAGCTGGAAGAGGCCCGCCAACGCCTCCTGCGGGAGCTGGAGGAGGAGGCACAGCGGCGGCGCCATGCCGAGGAGGCCGCCTCTGACGACTCCGGCTCCGACGTCCAGCTGCTCTCGGACGACGACGACGGGTGGGACTAAAAATAAAAGACTATACCCCATGTCCTTTTCCCTTTTTATATAATATTAAATAAAAACAAAAAAAAAAAACAAAAAAAAAAAAACAAAAAACAAAACAAAAACAAAACAAATATATAATAAAACTGGTGGAAGAAGCCTATGTTAGGTTTCCGCCAGGTCACGTGACGGGGGGGGGGAGGGGGGGGTCGGGGGGGGGTCGGGGGGGGTGGTCGGGGGGGGGGGTCGGGTCGGGTTGGGTCGGGGGGGGGGTCGGGTTGGGTCGGGGGGGGGGGGGTCGGGGGGGGGGCGATTCCTCATTCCTCCTCACCGCGTCTTTGCTGGGTCAGAACCATCTAATGCCCCCTACTTCCAAGCCCTCAAAAGTAACAACAAGACAAGCATGAAATCTACATTTGCGGAACATCTGTTGGATTCAAACAACAACTATGAAAATATGGACTCAAATATGACGGTACTAGAATATATGGCAAAAGGGAATAAAATGGATTCAAAAAAAGACTGCATATATTCATGAAATACAAAGAAAACCACCAAAATGTCCTAAATTCACAAGTTACCGTTACGAATCCAGTTTTTAATGAAATATGGAGCATGAGATAAGAACATAAATAGATAGAAGAGATATACAACAAACTCCCAACCATGCCATGATTATTCATTCATACATATGTTTTTAATTTATTTTAAATTTTACTCTGATTTTATTTGTTTACATTTTACTATAATTTATTTTATTTTATAACCCTACTATAACTATGTGAAAATTATCGACCTTGAAAATGGCCTTAGATGCCGAAACATGTTGGTTGAAAAATAAAACTCATAAAATAAACGGTATCAGGAAACTGACACATACTTTCTCCCTTTTAGCCAAACTTTAATGACAGAAATATTTGTTATTTACTAAATATAGAATATGAAGTATAGATAAATGTACAGAAAATTGTCTAAAATAGTTGTTTTCAGAAATATCCACCAAAATTGCTTTTTTGGAGGCACTATAGAGTCCGTTGCTACACACAGTAGTTTTGAGAGGGGAAATGCCCCCTTGCCCCCCCCAGGGTTAAATAGCAACACATTTCGAACATCATCTGTTGGTCAATGCTAACTTGACCTGCATATCAAATGAAATTGATCAGTAAATAAGAGAGAAATAGTTATTTTTGTATTCCCCATAAGAATAACATTGGACAACGTACTGTGTTTACCGCTAAATGAAAATTTCAATTTTCTCCGCAACTAGAAATCGTAGAATAGTAATTTAAAATACTAATTTATTTAGTTTTTTGAGCTCTTTTTAATGGTGAATAGTAATCTTTTTTAACATCTATGATTTTTTATGAAAAATCCAAAAAACTGAATTTTTGATGTTTTAAGTCCTGTAATTTCTGAACCCGCATTTTTCCAGAAATGCGGGTGGTGTCATTTTGTTGGAAACCTAAAGTTCTACAAACCACGAAAGTTTAATCAAAATCGTTAGAGCCGTTTTTGAGAAATTTGGATTTTTCATGTTTTTTGGCGGTTTTTGGGGGATAATTACCCTTAAAAATCAAAAATTCAAAAAAATGAAAAAAACACCTGGAGATATCGTGGATTAGTACCTACATGCCAAATTTCATAAAAATCGGCCCATAGGTTAGGGCTCTAGCTCTGTACACATCCACACAGACACACACACACACACACACGGACACACACACACACACACACACAGACAGACATCACGTAAAAACCACTTTTTTGGGTTCAGGGAGCACCAAAACGAATATTTCCACTGACAACTCAAATTCGAAAATTTTTACGAAAACAATACTTTCTCCATATACTATGTATAGGGGGAGAAAGTAAAAGGGTACTCAGTTTTTGTTTTAGCGAATTTCCCCTATAGGGAAGAAGCTATTACCGTAGGTCTCATGGTAAGACTTAAGCCCGAGACCATGATAAATATTCATTTTGAGGTCCCCAGATGCCAAAAACACCATTTGTTCAAATTTTTATATATATGTATTTATATATATATATATATATATGTGTGTCCGTAAGCACGACAACTCTCGTAAAAAAGGTCCGATCTTAATGAAATTTGGCACAAATGTGTAAAGTACCATTTATTTGAACGAGTTCGAAAACCAGATGAATCGTACCATCTGAAGGGGGGGTTCTTGGGGGGTTTTGTACCCCAAAAATGTGTTTTTTGGGGTTTTCACATGTAATTTTTATTTAAATCAAATTTTAATTTATACCATTGAATTCAGCTTAAAAAAACAAACAATTTGGTATTTTGATCATTGCTCTACGTTAATTGGTTACCGAGATATTGAAAGTGCTAAACACAGTACGTTGTCTAATGTTATTCTTATGGAGAAAAAGAAAAATTGTATATTTCGATTATTTATGAACATAAACTGGCGAAATTTGGTATATGGCTTGATCTGATTGTAGTTTATTGTTGTTTGCACAAAAAAAAAATTTTCACCTATGGTTCCTGTAGCAGCAGACCTAGGTACTTGGTCCCCATGTTATTCTTATGGAAAATAATTAAAATGTTATATATCGCTTATTTATGAATGTATATGGATGAAACTTGGTATGTGACTTCACTAAGATGAGTTCTATTGATATTTGTATAAAAACCCATTATTTTGTGTGCCTTGTTGCAGCAAACCTGCGTACTCATCCCCAATGTTATTCTTATGAATCCTGTTAAGTGTTTTAATGTGTTATGTTATATATTTATTGGAAATTCGCTGAGTATGCAGGTTTGCTGCGACGGGGGTATTATTAATCTTAAATATATGTGTATACATATATATGAATTTGATCGAATGGTGTCTTTGGCATCTGGCAGCCTCAAAACTAATCATGGTCCCGGGCCTAGGTCTTACCATGCCGACTACGGTAATAGCTTCTTCCCTAAAGGGGAAATTCGCTAAAACTACGTCTCTCAATCCTACATATTTTTTGTTATTTTATCCTGTTAATTGTAACAACACGTATTATGCTACTCAAGAAACTATTCAAAATAGCTAGTTTTTAGTTAAAATGCGATTTGTCATTATTAAATGTAACTTTGTCTGTTTACGTAAAGAAATTTTAAGTGTATCAATTTGTAAACATCATGCTCTTTACTCTGTAATTAAAATACTTCAAACAATATTATGTAATACTACGTTTGGTATATAACCAAAGAAAATTCTACAATTGTGCTTACATTGTACGCAGACAAATAAGTCAATATATTTGAGGATATTGGTGAAGCTGTTTATACCCAAACATAATTTGGAAGCGCAAAAATCTTCATACTAACCCAAACTTCTTCTCTCTTACATTTTCAACAACAACGCAATTGGCTGAGGCGCTTTTAAATTGAAAACTCGTCTACGAAAAGATTTACGACCCGAGGTGGGCTATTTACGAGATTCTGTCACGGAAATGTAAACGGTTGACGTTTCCGACAAGCTGATTACGGTTTTAAATACTCGGCGGCTGATCCTCGTTGATTTATGGCGTCGAAGCCTTCCAATATATGATTGAGTAAAGAAACAATGATAAATTCAATTACCAATTAAAGTGATGAAAGAGTATTATTAATATGTAATCTTCAAAATTTTACGATGTGTTTTGAACTGTTTAGTTAAATCAATAACTTATTTTAAGTGCAACAAAACCATGTACATAAAAGAATAAATTTAAATTGTAGGTTGAGAACCTTACCGATGGAACCTTAAGTGTTATTTCCAAGTGTTAATTTGTTCTAATAATATTGAGTGTGAACTGTAAATATAAGTATTATTTTTTCAGTAAAGAGTACATCCATTCAATTTAAACAGAAGGTTAGAGGCTACAGTGACTACTGTCACTAAAAACCTCTTTAAGGAATTACAGCTCGCTACAACATACGCCTGAGCAAACGAGCCGTTTTAAAAGGATGAAATAAATCAAAAACACTATTCATTATTTACAAAAGCAATAAGCATAAGAAGGTGTGTGGGTTTCGCTTAGGCATTCTAGCGCTTTAAAAAAACCAAATGGATACGTCCTATAGATCTTCAAAGTCAAAATATTACTAATTGATATGCCTAACTTTTGAGATACCAACCCACCGGTCCCTATGTTTTTAGTAACTTTTACACTAGTATCATTATGATTATGAGACTACGGGTATTATATTACTCACGAAAAGAACGGGGGAAAGAATAATTAATTCTGTCAGTATATCTGACGTCACCTCTGTTCTGCTATAACGCAATTCGTTCATTAAAATACGTGTTTTACATCGTTACTTGGCATTACAATTTACGTCACATATATCTGCGAAAGTAAATTATAAGCGTTTGCACGTTTTGCAGTGATGTAATACTAATCTAAAATATACTGATTTATTTTAATAAAACATTTTTAACTCCCAAAAATAAGTTTTTTTATAACGTTCAATTTTAAAAGCAAATCGAACCTTTACAGAATTATTCAGGAAATAATGTTATTATACTATCGGATTTATTCTGCATAACATATTCACTCCGAGGATTTGATGAAATTAAACAGTAATCAATCTACAATACCTTAATCATTTTGTATCACACCAATTACGCATTATGTCAGTGGTATGCTAATACTTTTCAAACTTTTACAATGCATTGTCAAAGTAACAAAGTTTCCACGTGTGCATCTTATTGGATGCTTTCAAATTACGGTAATATCTTTTGCCAAAGAGGATTTACTATGAATTACCATCAAGCCTGTTCATCAGAACCAACCTCACAACAGTACAAAGGACTGATACACTTAACAGTGCAAATCCGTCTTAGAGAATACTTTACAACTGAAGGCGGGATATTTACGAGGTTTCTCGTGGGCGTGTGAAAGGGTTGACATTTACGACAAGTTGAGTGAGTCGTTAAGTGGAACCCTTGGCGAGCCGCAAAACCTCAACTCTTTTACAAACCAATAAATTGGGACAGTGGAAAAATACGGAACATAAAAATCAAAATATACTTATAAAGAAGTTAAAATTATCCATAGTTTTTCTAAAATCTATAGTGATTTCTTGTTGGACTTCTCGGTTCAACACTTATTTAAAGGAAACTGACTCAACATGTTCACGTGTAAAATTCCATTTTTATTAGCTCCCAACAACGAGCTAGCATATGTTTGATAAAGTGTTGAAGGATTTATTCTCCGGAGTCGTTCAAGAACTTGTACTTATAACAGTTTAGCTCGTAAACTCTTCTATTTATTTTAATTCCTACATGAACAATTAATAACTTAATCTTAATTAATCTTAATGTATAATGTACTGAGTTTGAAATTAATTGGGAAATGTATTTAGACCGGCACGAACAACATGTGGTTGAGATGAATAGTTTTATGCTCACAGCAAAAGAAACCTTTTGCCATAAGCTTGACATGTAATATAGTTTTGGTTCATTTATAACTAAATATGTCACCATTCATTTATGTGTCATTAATAAACTATTCCTTATCATTGTAGCCTAAATATTTTCTGTACGACAATATAGATAACAAGGCATTTCAGAAATACAAACTTAATTTGATTACCTTTCGATACATTGCTCTTCTACAACATCACATTTTGGGTTTCTCCTAAACTATTAAATTGCCTTCTTTGATCTAAACTTTAGACTGAATGTGCTTCTAGTCCACAGTTCTTTAGTGATACGATGCCGCGGCCCCAGGCGAGCACTAAACGCGTTATATTAGCCGGCGACACCGTAAAAAAGCCGAAATTAAAGCGCTGCCTTCAAATCTGTGCCGCTACGCCGTTAACGGCCGTTGTTTTTCAACATTTTACCACGCTCGCCCTGTTGTATTCATAAATTATGTATTTTACTTAAAATTATTCAAAACAGCACAAAAGGTTGTTACACTGAGTCGGGTTTCGTGTTGTCAACACGACGTGCGAAGATTTCGGCTCAAGTGAACGACTGCTTCTCGCTCTGGCGGTCTCGTTGGTTTAAACTGCCTAAACCAGAAAGATCTTTATTTTAAGGGCTGGACTTGATAATTTAAATTCGTAATACAGTTTTATTTGTGGCCAATGAATGTTTAATTTGTATTGTAAAATACTTTTCGAAATTTCTTTTAGTTTTGTGACGGACAAGACATCAGTCAATTCGTAAGCTAAGGCAAGGTTTTGCTCAAGATCCGAAATATAGTAAACTACAGCTTAATTAAAGTGCTTGAATTGTGTACGCGTACATTACAACATGATTAAGGATACACAAATTATTAAAGAAATTGAGACTAACGAAAATATTAACAAAGAATAATGCTCGAACTCGAGCGAGTGTTCTTTCAGAATCCTGTGGGGCAGAGGCATAAGGACAAATATAAATTATGAGGAGTTTCTTAAAATTTCGTAACTTTTATGAAGTTTAGGATCTTCACCTTAACCTCCTTACTTAACACATAAAGTATAAAAATAGGTTCAGTGGTTCCTTAGCAGTAATAAATCTATTTTTACAATTTGATAGGACATTAAAAACTAAGATTTATGAAAATTAAACCGCTTTCAAACGTCTTACAAAATGTATTCTCAATCAACATTTAGCTCGCAGTATTACACCACGCAATCATAATAAGTCACGACAAGCAATTACACATAGCTATGCGAGGCCTCACACATGCTGATGCTAAGCTGCGTGATTTGACTTTGGTATTTAGTCCGGTGGCGTAAAATTGTATCGGTTAGTGTAAATTGGTATCCGGCAAAGCCAATTACTGCTCCGTGTCAACGCGCCGCGCCGCGCGGGTTTATTTGACGCCCGATTATCTGCATACCTAACTGAACGTGTCGCCTGCACTAGTTCCAAATTATAATGTTCATCACACTGAAAAAATGGCTTTTTGTGGTAAGTGGAATTAGGCTTACTTGGAGCGTCAACTGATATTATGCAATAAGCTGGGGCGCCGTCCTCAAAATGATAATAATTCAAACATATATACCCGTCGCAGCAAACCTGCATACTCAGCGAATTTCTAATGGCTATATAAATGTCTTAATACTACATAAAGCCACTTACCAAGTTTCATAAAAGTATATTCACAAGTAAGCGATATATACAATTTTAATTATTCTCCATAAGAATAACATTGGGGCTGAGTACGCAGGTTTGCTGCATCAACGAACACAATAAATGGGTTTTTATGATGCTAACATCAATATAACTGAACTAGGTGAAGTCATATACCAGTTGTTATTAATTTATGTTCATAATTAAGGGAGACATAGCATTTAATTATTACCCATAAGAATATCATGGGGCTGAGTACGCAGGTTTGCTGCTACGGGAGCCTTAGGCAAAAAATGATTTTTTTGAGCAAATATCAATATACCACAACCAGATCAAGCCATATACCAAGTTTCGTCAGTATACGTTCATAAATAAGCAAGATATAAAATGTTCATTTTCCTCCATAATAATAACATTAGACAACGTACTGTGTTTAGCACTTTCAATATCTCGGTAACCAATTAACGCAGAGAAAAATGCCAAATTGTGTGTTTTTTTAAGCTAAATCCAATGGTGAAAACTAAAATTGGATTTTTTCAAAAATTACATATAACAAATTCAAAAAACTCATATTTGGGGTACAAAACCTACCCAAAATACCCCTTCGGATAAAGCGATCTGGCTGGTTTTCGAATTTAAAGTCATAAATGTTGCTTTACACGTTTATGACAAATTTCATCAAAATCGGATCATTTTTACGAGAGTTATCGTGCTCACGGACATACACACACACACAAACACACACACACACATATATATATATATATATATATATATATGCCATAAGCTGGCGCGGCGCCGTCCTCAAAATGATAATAATTCAAACATATATACCCCCGTCCTAAACTAAGTTAGTTTTGGTTAGTGTTCATTTTGTTTTATATATATATATACAGTTTCGAACGAATGGGGTTTTGGGGTCTGGGGAAATTAAAACGAAAAGTTATCATGGTCCCGGGCCTAGGTCTTACCATGCCGACTACGGTAATAGCTTCTTCCCTATAGGGGAAATTCGTTAAAAGCTGGTGCCTCGACCTTTGCTCAGTAGTCAAATCAACTGAAAAACAACTTTATTTATACTATTAAGAGTTCTAAAACATTTAAAACAGTCAGAATAATAAACAAGGAGTGTATATTATAATACTGGCTTAAAATTATCATAGAAGTCTCTCCGAACTTAAAGAAAAAATTAAAATTAATTAAAATATCTTGTATTATATTAATTTTTGGGACAGTTAAAAGCAAACGTCGATGTGCCCTTGCGACTCTGTGCGTCATTATACCATAAGAATGCACACGCACAATTTCACCATGGAGATATTTAGTTTGATCGTAGAGCTAGGTTAGGTTAGGTTGGTTAGGAGTTTCTGTTGCGTTTACACAAACAGCGAAAAACATTCTCCATCCGTATGCACCCATATGTACCCGTTGAAACCAAGCATTACTTTACAGTTATAGAATGTTAAATTCAGTCTCAAGAACCAACCATGTGGTTAGTATACAATATGGGTATTCATCAAATTATAAGAACGCCTTAAAAGGTGACGACGAGTTTAATATGAACAAAAACTATACATAGAAATCTGTAAATGATTTTACATCACAGATTTTACACAGTGTACCCGATAGAATATGAACTTATGAAACGATTAGGGTAGGGTTTTACATGTGAGAAAAACATTTTTCATTTAATCTGTTGGGGTTTTAGTCACTAGCGCGGTGCCATGTTAGTTATATAAGTCATTTAATACGGAAAGCTTTTCAAAACTTTTCTCATATCGCGCTGAGTTTTTATTTGCTCCCACCTTTTTCATCGTCGATCCTTTATACTGCTCAGATTCTTTGTTTGGTTTATTGATGCAGTATATGAGTTCCAGTCCTAAAAGTGGAACTTACATTTATTTCTATTTAAAATATTTAGATTTTTAGTTAATTTTAAGAAGGATATTTAAAGTCAGATTTTACATAGTTTAAAATTGTGTTTTTTACCGCTAATTTTTTTAAAGGAAACTATTGGAAATAAGTATTTGATTTTCGACAAACGCACATTAAAAATGATCGTGTATTACGCAAAACGCGACACTTTTTTCTAAATGAGGAACGATTTTTAAAACATATTGTAAAGGGAATTTTAACTCTAATAAATAATTTTCCTTATTTAGTTTAGCGGGCTAAAGGATATCCTAGCAAAATCGTTTATAAAACACATTTATCGGGTCATAAATCATTACACAGAAGAGAAGACAGGCAAAACTGTGAGAGGTAGCAAAACATGGATTTGAAAATGTCAATTAAATCGATTAGCTCGGGTCAGATTCCGTGTCCCTGTAATTGTTGTTTTATTTAATAAAGGCCGGGATGCCCCAGGGAAGTGAGTTTAATTGGAATTTATTACAGGAATGGTTGTCATCTCTTTCCCTATAACGAAATGTGCATAAATATATTTGGAGTAAACTAAAATACACCGTAGGATTGCGTACACTTTATTAACTTTGATGTACGAATAATTTAAACTGTTTACAAGCACAGTTACTATCCGAAAACGAAACAAAATTGAGGGAGAATATACCGAAACTAGAATCTCAACAATTATAACATGTTTGGGTTTTTAACATGTTAATGAAATGCCCGTAAAAATGTATACATTAAACATTTTGTAAATTTACGGGACGAAAGTTGAAATTCATCCCTTTTAACGAAGCAGATACTTTCTAGTTCATAGTAAAGAGTAGTTTTTGGGGACCGAGCTTACTTCGTTTTGCATGTTAGCTTGTTGAACTTTGGTTATTATAGTTCAATTAAATCATTTACATTATTTAATCATTAATCGGTACATTTGATTCATTTTGGACATGATCCCTGAAATATTAATTCAATTGTTCTAATAACAGTTCTCAGGAAATCACGTGCTGATACATACCAGTGAGTGTTACTTTGGCAATTGACTGCTAATTTATGAACAGCTGTTATGATTATTTAGTTTTGATTTAAAACTCCATAGGCCCAGTGTTAACTTTCCAATATTCAGATGAGATGTTAGTAAAAGTTGAGTTTTCCTGGGTAGGTTTTCGCACCAACCGATTTTTGAAGCATTAAAACCCTTAATCTCAAAGTTTACACGAACCCCTTTCCACTCGACATTGCTGATATTGCTCGTATTAGGGTATATTATAATACAGAGTAATATCTTGAAGATAGTCACATTATATAAGACGGTCAGGTTATATATTTATTAAAAACCACATCAAGACTTTGACCCGCTAAAGCTCAACGCACCAGAAATTGCTTCGCCCTCGAAACGGCTTGATTATAATGCACAACCCTTACCCACAATCTGTCCCCTCCCCTCGTTTATTCTCAACATTCTTATGCAGATTGTGTTCGGGATCTTATACATTGATCTAATGCGTTATGTAGATTACGCTTGTTAAACGGAGATTCCATCAAGTTAAGCAATTTGTTATTGATTAGATAATCAACATCAATAACTAATTCATTTTTTAAAAATCTAACCTATAAATACAAAAAACTAGAAGATTAGGAACTGTAGTGGTTAGATGTGTTACAATTGTTTGATAATAATTACATACAATCGAATTCTATATATACAAAAGAAAATTTAAAAGTGTTATTGATAGAAAATTATAATATCAATTATTAATTTTGTACTTACACATTTATATTACAAATAAGCTACCTAATTATTAACCATTTTATTTGTTTGGTGAATTTCCCATGGAAAGTGAACTATTAGCATGACCCGCACGGTGAAACTTAAGCCCGACACCACCAAAGAAGTTTCTAACGCGACCCCCTAAACACGTTTTGGGGGTTCGTTCAAAATTGTATATATGTGTGTATGCACTCTAGCGGTCGCATTTTTTGTCTGATTTACTTCAAATTTGGTAGGGACGTTCCTTTCTATCATCTGTTGGACAAGTTCGTTGCGCAAAACAATCGAAAAACTCTAAACCCCTTTTTTGGGGATTAATCTTTCAAATTTCGAGGTTTTGGACCCAAAAAGGGCCAGAAAAGCCCCGGATGTGAAATTAACGCATGTAAAAAGATGGGAATCAGTGTGGAAAAATTTTTAAGCCACCTCTCGTCATTCTAGCATACATATTTACCGAGTTATTAAAGAAAATGTGTATCGACCAAACACAGTACGTTGTCTTATGGGGGTTTTACATTAGAAAAGCCTATTATTCAATTGTTGGTGTACTTTTATCATCCCCAACAACCTCACGCCTACTTTAAAGCCTGACTGGACCTTCTCCTAACCTAATAATGCGCAAATTTGTATTACCAGCATTGCAGGTAAATAGAACCAGAAGCATCAGAACAGCCAAACAAATAAATAAAAATGAACAGCCAGATTTGAATAAAAATAGGAACAAATTGTATGTTTTTAACTGATTTAGAGTTTTTATGGTTTATTATGTGGAAATTCACTTCCCTCACGTCAGCTTGCTGCGTGCGAACTCGTTTTTGTCTTTGTTGCATTAGTAATAATATATGAGAGTGTATTCTGAAATAGGTGCAATAATTCGGAATATGAACACATATTGAAAGTATAACATGTGTACATTTAAGGACATAGTATGAATTACTGTTATTCAGTGTAGATTTTGTCGCAAGATTTCGTTGTAATGTCTGATACTTCTCAATCTAGATTGTTGGTCTCGTATTTATATTAACAACTTAGAAACACCAGTGTTATTTATTTAACAAGTATTACTTATGCTGTCAACAGATTTTGACGTGAAATTCAATAACAGGTGTAAGAACAACGGATTTAATGAAACATCATACTTGTTACCATCGCGTACAATTATGTTTGTAATTAGTTGTTTATGTAAAAAAACTAACAAGAGCAAAGCATTTTTTATTTTTATAAAATAAAACTATGCACACGATGTTATTTAATAAAATTATTTATCAATTATAAACTTGTTGTTATAATAGAAGAAGAAGGAATAGGAAGTTTTATTTTATTCGTGAAAGGCTTTTGCCAAGACTTTGATTTGAATATAAATAACATATGTAAAATCATAAATCGTTATTATTTTACAAAACGTTATAAAGAGGAAATATTTTATTTGACCTGACTGACTAATTTCCAACAGTATTCTCAATGATTTCAATGACACGCAACATACGACTTGGGATTATGCCGGTGTATAGGGACTTGCATATCTAAACAAATATAACTATCAACGAAGGATACAAATACCCAGGTGGAAAGGGAGCACACAATATTAAAATTGTTCCATTTTATATAAATTATTATACAATTACATATTTTAATTTTATTATTTTAAACAAGCTACGTAACAAAGGGGCATAAGGAGATCAGTCTCTATGAAGTTAATAGTAGATATTTTTACGCTACATATAGTTCTAAAACTAGGGAGCTTTTGGTTTTCTTCCTAACCGAAGTATACTACTGACTATTATGTGTTTAAAATAGTTTTCACTCACCCATTCGTACGTCCGCCACTGTCAGATCCAGCACCACCATTCTGAAAAAATTATTCATTTATAAGTACTGGAACACCATTAATACGTAATAGTAATGTTAAGAATGACTTTGGGTATGCAATAGGGTTAACATTAACCGAAATAACTGGAATTAAATCGGTTCAGATAAGAACAACCGAGGTTGATTGAATACCTATAAAATGCAATAAAGAACATACTGCATTATAAATAACCAAGACAAATGTGCGGGTAAAAGCGTCTCTTATTAATAATACATTGTTGAACATGAATTAGTTTTATTTATTTTCTCCGAACAAAATAATTTGGATTGTTCGCTGTTCGGATTGTTCGAATTCGAGTAATTGTTATTCAGAGATTTTGTGTATGAGGTTGGCTATTAAACAAAATTATTGCAGAGACAATTATAACGGAAACAATATGATCTACCATAATGCCAGTTAACATCTATCTATCGATGTGACTGCAGACCGTCGATACTCGCATGTGTGTACGTGCGCGTGCGCGCGAGAGGGCGGCAGAAGACGGGGGTTGTTTGTGGAGAGATTACGTCCCGGGATTATCCCCGACAAGGGCGCAAAGGAAACCTTATATGCGGCAACTATTAGGCTTTGGGAACGTCGCGTCGGTGTGGTAAGCTTCTCGAACCAAACACAGGAAGACCGAGCGCTAGAATCACTGTAAGAAAGGAGTATTAGACGAATAGCAAGCAATCCACTGATTGTTACTTATTTTCTTATGAATAGTTATAGTTTATACAGTATGTTGACGTATTGTGCTACACTATGTAGATGTTTCCGAACTCTGAACTGACTGAGGACCCCTAATGGAATGTCTTATTATATATTGATTTTTTAAATAGGATTTTTTTAATTTACACCCACTTTTGTTTTAAATAGCTTTACAAAGTTAAAAAATCGTTAGTAACATACGTGTAAAACATGGACATGAATTACTCATTGAAGTAATTGAGTAATGTCTATCATATCAACAACATAAGTTCCACTGATGTCTCTGAACCTTTATAAAACCCGGAAAAATGGCTAGGAGATTAAAATGAAACCTAATCATTAAAAGGGTAATCAAAACTCCTGTTCCGATTTTAATTCCCGCCATTGGGTTTCACGTCCCAAACAAGTAATAAGTTAACGCACCAGGGTCCGACATGGCGGCATTGTAATGAGAACAAAGGTGAAGTTATCGACAGTAATGTCATGTGATATTAATGTCGTATATCAAGCGAACGACACTGTCGATGGCGCGTTGTCAGTAACGACGACAGTTTGTTTTGGCTGGTTCGCCACCACTTTAGAGACTTTTTTGTGAAAAGTGCGCTTGACCCGCAAAGTGGGACTTAAAAGCCTACAACCGGGACCTTTTAAAAAACTCCTAAAGTGTTCCGCGTAGCACGATTTGAAAAATTAAAAGGAAAATATATTTCCTGAACATATAGTTATGTAATATAGCATTAGCATAAATTGTTTGGTTTATTTTAAATTTGAGACAAACCTATTTTCCAGTAAAGGTGAACTTATGATTTGTATTTTGAAAGCCATACTAACCATTATTTGGGCCACTCTCATCGTTTCTTATAATATTCGTTGTTTCTTCATCACGCGTTGTTTTATTTGTGTGTTATCACGCGTTTTTGATGTTGTTTCATCGTCACGCGTCGGTGGTGTTATTATCATCACGCGTTATTTTCGTTGTTTCATCATCACGCGTTTTTGTCCGTTGATTGCGTCAGCAGCGGCATAAAGTTTAACTTCGTATGAAAAATGTCTAAAGTATTATACTAACTATTTTACAAAATATATTTGAAAAATACTAGTTTTTATCAAAATACTTTACAAGTAGAGTTGCGTTGTTTGCAAAACACAAAATGAAAGGATAAATCTTAATGAAGTTGTGTTAATTAATCTTGCTATCCTTACAAGTTAATGTTTAACAAGGAAAAATATATCAAAGAAACAGCTGAATATCTAAATAAATAAACCCCATAATATTTAAAAGGAATCCTGAAGCTGAATGTCTCTTGTAACCCAATAAGTCATATCTAAAAGGTAAGAGCTTTTGACTGATACCGTACAAGTACAACAAATAATGGGTTTTGAGGTTAAAAATCACTGATCAAAACTCAATAAATTCTTTTAGTATTATTCATAGATTTATTTCTACCATTACAAATATAAAACAAGGAATTCGTCCTTTCAAACACAGCTTTATTAAATGGGAAGATAATTTTTTTATGAATGTAAAAAAACCTGGCCGGGAATGGTCTTTATAAAACTAACCTTATGAATACTTACTTGATAAGCCCTGAGACTACTGTTTTATTATTATTTATTTAGTTAGTGTATAAACCAAGAAAATGTGTACATACAAATGTATCCTTCTTTACTGCTATATTATGTGAATTAACGTTCAGAAAGTCACATATGTTACAATAAAGAAGACGTTACCTCCACAAGGGAACTCTGCTGTGTTTCATTAAAATGATTAAGAATGTAATAAAGTAGGGTTGATATTTTCCTGCCACTTTGAGAGCATTATGTGACCCACTAATGTCCCCCTTTGTAATTACTTCTGCCTCAATATAGAGATGTTGTTACCGGATAATTTATTTGCCTGGGGAAAATATGTCTGCTTTTACGCTTCGTGTTGAATACTCATTACTGGTCTGTCCTCGCGAGGGTGTTTCATGTTCAATTTATAATTATTGCGTTTTAATCCTAATGTTGAGAAGGCTCATAATAAATTTCCAATAAATGTCTGCGATTTTTTTGGTTGAAATTAAGTTAAGAGGATAACTACATTCAAACACGTTATAAATACAAATCATAATATTCCAAATCAAATTAAAGGAAAAGTATTAAACAAGAAAGAAATCAAAAAACTAAAGAAGCTGTGTTTTTTAAGAAATTGAAATTAAAAGAGAGCTAACAAAACGAAACCTTATCAATCAATTACCGCTGGATGGGTGACCGAGTTGATAAAACCAGGGTTCTCTGCAAGGTTGATTTCCTTGTTTATTCGGCGTTTCAAATAAAATCAACAAGAGTAACCATACTATACAATGTTCAAAGTAGTTGGTAGAAAATAAATAGATTATTAACTAGTTTTAAAAATTGTTACATTGCTCCTCTTACTGTGTATGAAAACAATAGTGATAGTTCTTTAGAATTTATTTTAGTAATTTTTGTTTAGGATTTATAAATTTCATACCCTTTCCCGAGATCTAAAAGAACAATGCTTATATCCAGCTCTGCGTAAAAGTAATATAATGGATTATTTTGTAATCTTCTATAATTAGATGCGCTTCAAAGATGTTCAACTCACAAAGCCTGTAAAGTTGATTCTGGTTCAATTTACAGAAATATAGATTGCTCATTTATTCATCACATTTTAGTCTGTGAATCAGTAGAGTGTGATCCGTTTGTTTGACAGTTTCTTGATGTTTGACCGTTTATCCTTAAGCTCCAATTTGTTTAAGAACAAATACAACAGGAGCAATATATAACAATGTAGACGTTTATCGCGCTGTGCATGACCAAAACACAAATCAGCCAGCAAAGAAAACGTGTATGAACCAACAAGAAGATAAGTTACACTACAAGTTCTCAATTAAAAAATATTCGCAGACAAACATATTCCAGTCTCGATAATTATTCTGAAGTAGTAATTTATAGGGGTTACGTGCAATATAACTCATTTCATATTACTGAATCTAATGTTCAATACAAGTAGTTGTAAATTCCAGCAATAAAGCGTGCCCAGTTATGACCACAATTACGGCTGTTTTGGCCGTAAATCATTAAAGTCCGGGGCGGTCGCCACCGCGGGTCAGTAAGTTTTATGACCTGCTAGGGAATTTAATGATACTTTTTAGTACTAATTTTATACTAAACCTGCTTAAGGCTAACTAAACTTAATGATGCACCTTTTAGATCGCCAGCTTGATAGATTCACCGTAGTTTACTTGCACCAATATATGAGTACACAACCAAAAGTAATTAAGTTTGTTTTGTATGTTAAACCCATTGTGTGTATGCGTTACGGAAACAACAATACAATAGTATAACGTACTTTATTGCGTTTTTTTTGACTTTGCAGAGAATTCAACATAAATGACAGTAACAGTTAACAAAGTCAATGCAAGTTGTTTCTTTAACTTATAGGCTCTCAAATCACAGCATAACGCTTTAAATTTCCGTAAGCCACATTCCAAAAATGACTTTAATATACTGGCGTCGATAATGTGGTCATTTATAAAATATAATTAATACAATAATGCGATGGTTAAAGGTAAACTTAAAATCCTTGCATTGTCATTTGTTCTAGACTATTAACTATAACGAGTTCGCACGCAGCACGCTGACGTGAGGGAAGTGAATTTCCACATAACAAACTTTTAAAACTCAAAATCAGTGTAAATACAAACAGTTATTCCAATTTTTATTGAAATCAGAAAACATTGATTTTTTGGCTGTTCTGATGCTCCTGGTTTCATTTACAATGCTAGGAATACAATGTTGCGCATTATAAGGTTAGGAGAGGGTCCAGTCAGGGTTGAAAGTAGGCATGACGATGGGGATGATAAAAGTAAGCCAAAAAATGAATAACAGGTTTGTCTAATGTAAAACCCCATAAGATAACGTACTGTGTTTAGTCGATACACATTATCTTTAATAACTCTTTAATAACTCATTGATGCTAGAATGACGAGAGAGGGCTTAAAACATTCGCCTCACTAATATACATCTTATTACATTCATTAATTTTACATTTGGGGCTTTTCTAACCCTTTTTGGGCCCAAAAACTCGAAATTTGAAAGATTAATTCCCAAACAAGGGGTTTAGAGTTTTTCGATTGTTTTGCCCAACAAACTTGTCCAACTGATTATAGAAAGGAACGTCCCTACCAAATTTGAAGTAAATCGGACAAAAAATGCGACCGCTAGAGTGCATACACACACACACACACACACACACACACACACACACACACACACACACACATATATATATATATATACATACAATTTTGAACGACCCCCCAAAACGTGTTCAGGGGGTCACGTTAGGAACTTCTATGGTGGTCCCGGGCTTAAGTTTCACCGTGCGGGTCATGCTAATAGTTCACTTTCCATAGGAAATTCACTAACAAGTCGGTCATAGAAAGTAAAAAAAACTACTTAAGGTTGCCTACTATGACAATTCACCTCCAATATTAAACCTTACAATTTGCACGAAGGCCTATACTAAATTCGATTAAGTTAGGGTTAATCTATGACTATATTTTTGCTTAAAAACATGAAGTTGGCTCTAAATTAAAATGGTTTTAACGAGAATAAATTCTTCAAACATTTTAAAAAAAGGAGAAAGACTCTTTTCCAAATACAATTTTAAAAGTATTAAGCCTTGGAAGAAACTTTAAAGGAATATATTATAATTTAAAATCATTAAGCCATCTTGTATATTTCGTGTCAATCCGTAAAATATATTATTGAACTTTAAAGGTTGAACTTTAGTAGTTCAAACGGATACAATACATATATTTTTTGTAAAACAGTCACGGTACAAAATAATACTATTAAATTCAAGATTCCATTCTAATTACATCGTACTTCCATCGCAATTAGAAATAATAAAGTAAATGGCTCTCGAATATTTAAGGAAAAAGTAAACACCCTGAAAATATAAAACCTTAAACAAGTAAATAAAACCAATAGCAAAACAATTTAACGCACAGACGTTCTCTAGCTTTATCTAGTTTTGTTGTATCTCCACCAACGATGCTTCCTCAGTGAAGAATTTCAGCAAATAAAATTAAGCCAAGAAATTTGATCAGCTATCATCCCTCCCCTCCCTCCCTCAACCCATTTATTTCATTGCTTTCCAGTGTTAATTGTTTTAGAAGGTTTTATTATAGTCTTAACGTCAGAAAGAAGCGCCATAATTCGGAGTATAAATGGCTATTACTTGACCCCTGTCATCAACGACGAATGTTCATCCATACCAATCGTAATGCTGATCGTGAACTATTTTCGGGCCTTGTTTTATCTAGCCTAAACTTGCCCCTTGGAATTATTTTTTAACTACGGTTTGATTGTAATATATATGGATGTATTCCAGTTAAAGATCCCCGAGTATAAAAAAAAGAAAAAAAATAACAATGGTGAAGATTTTTTCTGGCCCACTCTCGAGTAGTTACAAACAATAGTTTAAGTCTGTACACTAAACAATATCGGTAAAAAGCACTAATACCAGTGGGAATGTCTAAATACCCCTGGGAAGAGAACAAAGAATGCAATACAAAACAATATTGTATCTCTTAAAAGTTGTGTTACTTTTGAGACACATATAACATCATAACTGGGCCCGCTTTATGGGTGGAATTTACAACTACTTGTATTGAACATTAAGTTCAGTAATATGAAATGAGTTATATCGCACGTAATACCTATAAATTGAACATCAGAAAGTTAATCAACACGTTTTGTATAAAATAAAGAAAAATATATATGAATATGAATAATAAACAAAATGTATAGTCGTAATAATTAAAGGAAAACACCACCATCGCGCTGCCACACAATCAAATACAGGGGATAAATGTATGTAATAATTCTTTATGTATTACAAACTTTAATTCACATATTATCACGTGCTATACTACTGACAAATCAAAGTAAATATTCACGAATATAATGCTAGGGAGCATTATTTTTAATTACACAAGTTAAATATACAAACAGATAACTTCATTTAAAACAAGTCTTTACACATACTAGTCAAAATATAGTAATATATATTAATTTTAAAATTCATGACACAAACATATATTGCGCTGTATATCACCAATATATCGTTAACTGAAAGCTGAAGGTAGCAGAAACATATATAATAGTTATAAAACAAAAAAACGACCTATAGATATTTATGTGCAAGTGTTTTTGTCGGTAAACCGTATCTCCCTTATACTATGAAACCCAATAATTGAGCCATCAATTTGAATTTTATCTTCACTGCTATATGCAAAAAATGCAAAACCCCAAAAAGTAATTTAACAGGTGATTCTGGCTTATTTGTTTGTCAAAGTACTGGTGGCAATTGTAATACGAAATGGTGAAGAAATTATATAAATAGAAACAAATAGTTTTTAATAATGCTTGATTTATATTTGAAAACGTTTATCGCTTTAGTACCTGGGGGCCGAGCTTTGCTCGAGGGAAGGTCAGTCAGTTTGGTTAGGTGACTTGGCGTAATATTTCACCACTTCCCCCAACTGATAGTCAGATTTGTATAACTCATTTTCCTCTTTTCTACATTTGTAAGTTCACTCCAGTTTTTACTTATAGCTCAATGTCCCTTTGATTTATTAACTACTCTATACATGTAATCTTCACTCAAACCTTTTAATATCTGCTCTCTGGAAACCACGGGTTAATAATCATAAACAACATGAGTATTACTTTGACAGTTCCCTGGTTGAATATGAACAGCTGTTACAATTCCTTTGTTTTGATTTGAAACTCTATAAGCCCAATGTTAATTTTTTTAACTTTTCATTTTAGTTTTTTTACATTATTTTATTTTTAATGGGAATGAGGCCTGTCTATAACTTATTTTATCCCAGAAATTAGTTATTTTGAACATTTGAAGGAAATCGTTGGAGCCGTTTTTGAGATCAGTGTCGCAAGCAAGCAAGCAAGCATACAAGCATACCTTACTCATATTAGAGTATGGTATTACCAAAAACAATTTGTGTTTACTAGTTAGGCTACACTAGAACTCCAAACGTGCGTTTAGTATTTATAACGAGTATTAAACTGCCAGAGACCACGATCTCCTCCCGAGCCGCGCCGCTCGACAACACAAAGACCGCAGTAATTATGGACCGCCACTGTTTGAAACGAATCTCAAGCGGATTGCTGTTGCTATAAAAAACATTTTTGTTTTATTTCGAGTTCAAAGGCACTATTTGAATACGATCCTCCCGACAAGGCAGAGCAAACAGATGCAGATGATGAACGAATCGCAGTCGCACCATAAATTAACTTTAAAGTTATAATCTTTTGAAAATAAGTTTAACAAATATTATATTATTGATAAGTTTCCAAATACTGGTACAGATACAATAATTTCAAAAAAGGTGTTATATCGTGTGATGGCCTTTTAATCCCTCTGACACAGTTCGAGAAGTATTCTTCGTGTTTTCTATTCGTCTTCTCTAATAATCTTCGTGGTTCTCAGGGTTCTCATCTTGGTCTGTTCCACTATAATAAATTAGGAAGAAACTCATTTGTCCATCGTGCTTCCAGCACAATATATCTTGCTCAAGAAAATGTTTCTTTCCTTCCTCAGAATCTCCGATATTAACTAGATGCCGATTAGTGCTAACATGTAGGTTTCACGCTAATTCGACATGATGCATATCATTATGTTTGTTTCCTATCTATTGATTAAAAAAAAGCTGACATTTGTGACCAGACTACCAACGAAACCATTTGGTCTTGAATGCTTGTAAATGTGTTATTTGTTAATCCTTAATGTCTAGATGTACCTTTGGGGTTTGGGAAATATCCACCTCCAGGGATCCGCTCTCTGGGCTTTGTTACAATGTTAATCTCATGGAAGGATATAAATCAATTTAATTGAGCATTTAACATTTTTTTTACAAACAAAATACATTACAGATGCAAGAACAACTGTTTCAAGCTAACGTCTGGAATAAAATCACAATATAATCTAAAATCACAATATAATCTAATCACAATATAAATCTAATATGTATATGAGCTGAGTAATCAAAACTAAAACATTTGTTCGAAATCGTGTAACTGGATCTGCTAGTGTGTATTACAATTCATAAAATACGTTAAAATCCCTTATTACTTCACCTTATCTTTTTTTCCGTCTTAACAATTATCATATGGGGTTGTATATATTTTTTATAAAATGAAATTCAAATATGTCAAACATTGTGTGTATTTAGTTAAATTTATATTAAACACTCTAATTTTGGAATACATGTAATCAAATGAGAAATCCGCCCTACCGAAATTGGAAATGTTATCGTGACGAAAAAGTATAAAGTAGTACATCAACTTTTCGTTAAGGTACCCTTATGTGTAAAAATTCAGAAAATGCCAACATTTCCCTTAATGCTTCAGCCTATTGACCTTTAAAATTGTATATTTTATCTATGGCAGGCAGTGATTTTATTAGGTAAAGTGATAATTTAACATGTTTAAACGTTTTAGCCCATAGAATTCAGCAAAAACATGTTTTTCGCTCAGCATGAGTATTCTCGGTGTAACGGGGATTTTAAGGCCTGGTATACCTTTATTAACTGAACGTTCATAATAAAGAACTTCAAATGTTCACAAACTATGTTAATGTTAAAACTATGTGCAAGAAAATTAAGGGGAAGATCTTTTCGACCTACTTTTATAAGCAGTGGAGAGTTCGGGCTGATTCAGTACATGCACTGAATCTGGGGTTCCCGCAGTAAGTTTTGCTCAGCTACGAGAGAGTATGAGGGACTGGGAATTATTATGAGTTATGAGTTATTTAACTCATCCCAGCGAGAGATAAAGTCGTGTCAGTTTACTGGCCACTCATAAATTGCCCACCGCTCTGTCACATCTGCTGCCAATAACACATCTGACACGTCAGAGTCGCAGCGCACTCTCAGTCAAAATAATTCTTTCAGAAAACTAAGATCGTTATATTATTAAAATTTACAGGACAATTTTTGTTCAAAGGCAGTTGGCAAGGATGTCAATTGTTTTGTTATTATTATTATTATGAGTGAACAGGAAGCCCATAACAATTCAAACATTTTATTTACTAAGAACTAGCTGCTAATCCCGTGCAACGGGGAAAGAAATTCAGAGTAGAAAAACTAAGTGGTTATGTGTGCTGTATTCTGTGGTTAGCCCGTGGAGCTACTACGAATCAAGATCAGCTGTTTGTATTTTCATCCGCTCAAAAAACATACAAAAAATGAATGTCCATAAGGAATATATGGGAACTTCGAACTCCCGTGGGGCAAATCCATATAGGATTTAAAAAAACGAAAATAGGCATATGTGTTTATTTGGTGTATAAGGAAAATTCCTGTAAATTTTCATGCCAATCGGTGTATTTGAGTGATTGAGGAACAAAAAACAGACAGATAGACAGACACCACCATCCCATTTTTATATATTAGTAAGGATTTGTGTGGAAGGCCTTAATGTTGGGTAAGTATCAAACGTTCCAGTATTGGTGAAGTATTATTGCGTTCTAAACTAGACCAGTGGTATCCAGCGCATCGTTCAAAGTTATGACGAGGCCGCCCACCCGCCATCGTATATCGCCTACAGCCGCCCACTTGCCATCGTGTATCCCCTACAGCCGCCCACTCACCATCGCACATCCCCTACAGCCGCCCACTCGCCATCGTACATCCCATACAGCCGCCCACTCGCCATCGTGCATCCCCTACAGCCGCCCACTCGCCATCGTGCATCCCCTACAGCCGCCCACTCGCCATCGTACATCCCATACAGCCACCCATTCGCCATCGTACATCCCCTACGGCTGCCCACCCGCCATCGTACATCCTCATAGCGTGTATAGTATATGGAGGAAGTATGGTTTACGTTAACATTTTCGTATTTGAGTTTTCTATGGAAATATTAATTTTGGTGCTCTCTGAACCAAACAAGGTGTTCTTTGAGGTGATGTATGTCTGTCTATATGGACGATTACAGACCTTAATATCACACCAATGGACTAATTTTCACCAACTTTTTGACATGTAGGTAGTGTTCTACAGTATACCCAGGCGTTTAAAAAAATGTTAAATAATAACCATCCTCCCCAAAAAAACGCTAAAAAACATGATGTATCAACATTTCTAAAAAAAACCATCAAACTAATTAATTTAAAATTTGGTACTTTATAGTGCCTCAGGTTTATAATAAAATGACGCCATCCGCACTTCTGAGAACATTAGGGTTGTAGACAATATAAAATATTCTTTATATTCTTTTAAGCATTCTAACAATGCAATTGGACACGTCAAACAAAAGGTACAGCAGATCAATAAACATAGTACAGTATGTACAAAACGGTATAATAAGCTGCAGTAAATTCAGAAACGTATTATAATACAAAGTAGAAGATGAGCCTAATTGCAGGTTTTTAGTCAATGCATATCTCACAAAAATCTACAACCCCAGAATTGATCAGTTGTGTAAACAACTTTATTTCTGATCCAATCATTTATAAACTTTTTAAAGCTGTTGTATGGTAGGTTTATAATACTAAGGGGAATTTGTATAAATATTTTGAACTGTTGGTACATATTCATGGTTTTGGAAAGTCTTACATGAGGAGTTACAAGATTGTTTCTTTGTCTAGTTGAATAATCACGAAAAGAGTTTTGAAAATTAAAAGAATCAATATTCTGTTTGGCATGAAGTAAATTATTTAAAACATATAAAGATGGATCATAATAATATTCAGTTTCAGAAATCTTAATTTGCAAGATTGTCTACTCATTAAATCGTCTAAAACTCTTATAGCATTTTTGCCTTAATTTAGAGGCATGAGAAGAATTACCCCAAAGGCGAATCCCATAGCTAATAAGTGAATGTAAGGGAACATTCACCTATCACTAACAACTTACACTTTCTAAGTAAAAATTAAACCCGAGAAAGTTTCTTACATAGGTTTGGTACACGGGGTTCCTAGCTTAAACGATTATCTAATGTGTAACGTTAAATTATCTAATGAAGCAGTTTTACTTCACTATTTAACATTGTAGCGTATAAAAGGTTAACAAATTCAGTTTTGTTTACTGTCACAACTCCATATACTTTAAATAACATTTACCTATCACCATTTTAAAGGGCTCAACAAAATAAGTTAGTGTATTGAATTATTATTATATCACTAATGGTTGTAGAGGAAATTTACATCTTCATTTAGCGGTAAACGTAATACGTTGTCCAATGTCATTGAACTTATTAGAATGTTTTTGATTTTTCTAAAACAAGGGCGACTTTTGTACAACTTTCCAAACTTTGGACTTTTTAACAAGTCCAGAATTTTTACAGTTTTCTAAAAACGTAAACAGATTTTAGTGGTGTATACATCACAATACAAATTAACAGCTTCTCGTATTTCTTTGAATTTAGGGAGAGATATTTCGGGCGCTCACCGATTCCTCTTCACAAAAATATAAAGTTTTACGGCTTTCATGATAATAAAATTTGACGGTAAAAGGCAAATGATTCAATCAGCTTTCACCATCTATCTCTGTCGTCTTTCATTATACACTTAAAGCTTTAATTAATGTTTTTATATTAATATGTATATTTTAATAAGGTTTATCCGAATTAAATTTTGAATAAAAAATAATCAGCTTTAATACTTAAACTACAGACTTGTTATTTCATTTATTTGTTTAAAAGTTAATGCCCTTCGAAAGAAACACATTATTTACATAAATAACAATAAAATCCTTATAAATATCAAGAAAAGGTTTTGAAGCTGTTTGGTTGCAAATTTGTAATGCAGTTGTTACACAGTTAAATACAAAACACACTTTAACTTTGTTCTTAATCTTGAGATTGATACGTATCAAAACTGTACTCTCATATGATATTACACTATCAAAATGTACGTATGTTGTTAGACTTTCAAAATATAAACTCCCTATGTCAAACATAACTCCCATCGATTTTTTCTGTTAAGTAATTGTCTTGTTTTTATATAGTAATTATTGGTGTTATGCAGAAGAAATCAGACGCCACGAGGACTGTTGCTAAGAGAATAACTGGGCGCTAGTATGCGTTATTAGGTAGTTGTAGTATATGAATCTGAGTTTTACCTAAACTATATAAAAATATTAAACTAAACCCGGGCTGCCTTATATGGCATGAACATACAAAATATTCCACCTATAACAACATTACCTTAAACAAATATTTATCGGAACTGCATGGTCATAATATCTAGTAATCCTGGACGAAGACGTTTAATATAACATAAAACACCATTACTTAACCGAGAACAGTCTGAGATAAATATGCATCTGGAACTCAGTAAGAGTTATGAGGATTATGAGGGGGTTAGGGTTTACTGAGGGTATGAGGGGGCTGAAAGGTTTTATGAGTTATGAGTTATGTAACTCGTCCCGGTGACGAGTAACAGCGTGTTAGTTTACTGCCCCGTTGCAAATTGCCCCATCGATCCGTCGCAACTACTGCCAAACGAGGACTTTTAAATCATCTGGTAGGTTTTAAAAACTAAATTAAAAATACACAAACAACTCAAACATTAAATAAGTGGATAAAGTCTACTTGCAATGAGTCGGGTTGAACACTGAGTTATATTTGCAGGAGAAGCTGCTGGAATTTGTCATCAGTCTTCATACCAATTAATAATAAATTTAATTCATGGAATTACATAAAGATAATTTATGTTAAAAAAAAGAATGGGATATAATTTAAATATTAAATTTACAATTAACCCTGTATTCTCAGAATCACAGACACTTGTAGACGATGACTTGGATTCGTCCGCCATCTTGACGGTTACATCTCAGGTCGTTAACACATTGTCGAAGTTGGCCCAAGTAGCAAACTGCGTATTAAGACGAGGAGTTAAGATTAAGAACCTAATTTACCGTTTAGTCGCTGGCTGAATAATCGCTTTCAAACGCGTTGAAACTGTTGTGCCCCTCTTCTTCAGCGCATAATTCACCAAGGGGAGGAGATTACGTGATCACAACCCGCTGTTCAGCAGACCAAGTTTATCAAATTTATTAATTTTTCTATGCTCGGTTGTAAACAAGACGTTTATGATTAATTTAATTCAACGACATAGTAATTTTTAGGTTTAAATTGATTTATTTCTAGGTCAAACCTTATGGAAGGGCATCTTGACGGTTAGTGTCTTGGACTTTGATTTAAAAGATTACGGATTTGATGACCCGGATGACGTATAGGTTTGGACCACTTTCGTTGACAAGCGTTTTTGTGTTTTCTCAATCTCTTTAACCAAATGCCTCTGGCGCTGATACACGAAAAGAGTCGTTCAAAAATACTCTTTTTGAGAGGAACTGTTCAAATACATTCGTAAATTAAATCAGAAAGTAGGGTACTGTTAGGTTTAAAAGAAAGTGTATTATACATCACCATATTTGTGAGTTAGCAATCAACCGAAAATAAAATTATACTGTTAGTAAAGACGATTTAAAAACAAGTAGTACAAGATTTTTCTCTTGCTTATAACATAGTGTATGCATAGTTGCTTTCAATATGTTACATACTATTACAGGAGTGAATTGATAGTTTCATAACAATATAACCAAAGGCGATACAGTATTTTAAAACATTCTTCGAAGTATGACACCGGACAATTTCAGTGTACTGGCCAGAAGCCAAGTCAGAGTTAGTTACAGGTTGAAGGAATCACTTAAGGCCAACTCCCAGCTTAGTTGTTTCTATTGCCAAATAATTACACTGGATACGAACTAGAACTTGAACCACGAGGCCGCACAAGTCGAAGACTGTCTGTCTGTCTGTGTACCACCCTGAGTGCTCACCAAAGGCTTCCGTCGTTTACACGTCTGACTGCGGCTAATTTACATTCTCTTTTGTACCTACAAGCGCTAGCAGGAACTAAACCATAGTATACTCGTTAGTAGGAAAAGACAATGTACAGCTAATATGTGGTAACCGATATTGAATTGGATACCTTTTATTGGTATAGCAGAATATATCGACAACCATTGTTACAGTTTAAAACTGCGGGCCAACATTTATAAAAAAAAAACAATTAATTATAAAAGCATAAAATGTGAGCAAATTCATTATATGTTGGTGGGACACAATAAAGCGTGCATTTCGTGACTAAAACGCCAAACCTAATAAAAAAAAAACAAAATAAAACAATCGTTCAAGCTGGGTTTTTACTCTTGTATAAATACTTGACTAGATAATCTTATATAAAATGTCGATGCACGTGAAGATTCATATTTGAATGGGATCTGTATTTCATTACAAATCGCGAGAAAACAGGCGAACTTTCCTGGAAACAAATTGTTTAAAGGCGGGGGGATAAATACTTTCCCGGTTCTGGATGATATTATCTATATAAACAATTAGTATCAATAAATTCACATTTGTTCGGTGGTTTGTACAGTATTTGTTGTTGTAATGAGTACACTGTTATACATATACAAATATAGCATATTTATACAGTAACTATACTGGTTGCCGTCAGAACGCAATTCACAATTGTAGTCTCGTACTACGGCCGTTTCAGAGACGACTCAGTTGGATTGCTGCACAATAAACTAGGTCATTGTGGTTTTACAACACTATAATAAAAACGTCGGTAAGAGTAGAAATTAACTAACGTACGACCCAAATAAACATGTTTACTCGCCTCCACAATAAGTAGAATTTGGTGTTCATAAAAACTTCCTAAGTATGAATAAATATATAGAATTATTGCATCGGTATCTCAAGACCTACTTCAACATCAGGGCTGCAGATATCTTTATGCTAGTAATAACTTTGCCACGATATCTTACATTGCAGATCACAACCCTCCTTCTAGCCGGGAGACGAAATTAAATCAACTGAAAAGGAATATAACGGTGATCTATCACAGTATACCAGCTGAGGAATTAGGGTATTCGACATCAATACAGATAATTTAGCGCCTACATCTCTGCACCTAACTAAAATTAAAAACTTTCAAGGCCCGCCGCAACGTTTTTGTAAATTGGGCTTCGGTTTATCACTTTGTAGCCGTAATTTTATCTTAGGTTTACCTTCAGATTTGTTTTAAGCTCCAGAAACGATTACTCAATTTTATACTTTACACTGGGTAGACCGCCTTGACATTTGAGGTTCGGCAGATCAATCATAAGCAACATATTAACATAATAAAATGATTTACTGTCATTTGATATCGGCGTGGTGGCTATTAAAATTATGCTCTTTAACAACACCAAGAACACCAGGGTTTAGACGGACCTCTTTCAAAACGTTAAAAAATGCCATTGCGGTGTAATCACACAAAACCCAAATTAAAGCTACGGTTTTAATTTTATAAATTAACTATATAAATATTATAAAACATAAAAATGTATTATGTTACACAATAAAAATATATGCAACAAAATACATTCACAGATTCAATAAACATTCGATTTGTTCGTTATGGTACAACAGATTTACAATTATTTTTTTAGAATCTGAGTCATTGAGTTAAACTTTGAAAATCGAAACAGTTAACTTTTAACTACATCACCCAGTTTTAAATCTGTATTTAACAAATTTGCAGTGGTAAAATATGATTAACTCTTATTAACGTACTTTCTGTTTACATTTTGGTCCATACTATGATCTTGTTGCGTAACTTGTCATTATTACTCGAGTGAATTTTTGTTGAATCTTACCACAGTGGTTTGGGTTTTACAACCATAACTATCCCAATGTGCCTACTAATTTCTTTAACAATTCTATCACTCAATTAAAAACATTTGGAGCTAATACAAATGTGGTCCTTTCATAGTTACCCAAGAGTGTAAAATATTGCTGAGGATAAAACTATATGATTAAAAGAAATATATATAACAACTGACGAAGCATTTTTTTTACCTATAAAAGTTTGAAACTCATGTTTTTTTAAAGTTTTTTTCTGAATAAACTTATAATTAAGAAATAGTTTTCTCAAGCAAATAATGTAAAGAAAGCGACATAAAGGACTTTAAAATAATGTAATATTGCAGTGTAAAAGAATGAAAGTTTCCAAAATGTCATTGTACCCCCGACTGGAGAGTTTGGCAGATTGAGGGAAAGCGGACAAAAACAAAGACATCCATCTTCGCCATTGGTGCCAACCGGTCTAGGATGAGAAGCTATTTATTGAATTGACTCCATAATTCGTCCAGTCTCGCTCCACCTCAAGCCCCAGCTTAGGTTTTACCAAGTGTTGCACTTCAATTGAAACGTTTCAACAAAGTATCTTGTCAACCAGGTAACATTTTCGTAATTTTTAAAGGAAAATTTAAACTATAATTAGCGCTGTAAGATACTGTTAGACGAATAGTTAAATACTTGCATGACAGCCTAAAATAATTTTAAGTAGGTCGTTTCGCCCCAAAATATAAATTTTGGAAATATATTTTGATTCAAAAACAAATTTTAATAGATTTTCTCCACAAGTAATAACTGGTTAATCCCAATTTACCGTACTGTCTGTTTTTGTGTGTAAATGTGCAGACCAAGAAAATTGTCGTCATACCTCCCTCCCAACCCTCAAACGTACGGTTGAAATGTAAGGGATAAAACATCAGCTTTCTCAAATGGTTTAGTTTTACTAACTAGATTTACGTAAATACTATGGGTCTGCTTACTGCTCATTTCGTTAAACTGTTCTTGCATCAATTAAAATTCTCTATGAAAACCAAACATCTGTTATTTAAGATAAGTACTCTTCACTGCACTGTCTGGGATGAAGTACATCTCTCTTCACGGTTTGATATAGTTATTGAACATCATTTTTGCAAAATAGGCTATGCGATATTCAGTTTCAGAACATAACTGTTATACGGTATTACAGATGAGCAAAATCAGTGAGTGACTTGTGACCTGGTTAACAAAAGAACTACGAATCATTAACACTCATGGATACTTATTTAGTTGATTTCAGTGGTTGAATATACCTCCTAATTCGTTTTATTGGTATAAAGTTAAAATAAAGAGAACCGTTATTTCATATAGTATATCCGCAATAGATTAATTTAAAAATAATTATGTAACTCACCAAATGTATCTAAATTTTTGGTGTCAGTGTAAAATAATAACAAGACACATTACCTTATCAAATAGAGTAATGACACAACTTAATATCAAAACAAAACAGACTCATACACTTTGTCACTACACAAACTAGTATTAAAAGATTCATTCAACACTGCATCGTGTACTGGCTGCATAATCCGTTTACAGTTGTATTCAAATATAAAACTCGCCTGTTCCGATAGCGAGGCGTTTTACTAGGGCGTATAAACTGTCGAACGCGGCAGATATCGACTATCGATATCGAAACTCAATATTGAGTAAGCGAAGCTCTCCGCCGCCACTTCCAAGTGATTCTCCGATTTTATTAATTTTGCTCGACACCTCTCGCAGCGACAAGAGCTTTCCACGTCACTGTTACCAAGTTATAACATATATTAAAGTGTTATGAAATCGAGATTAGTCAACAAAGTTAGTTGATTAGTCGATTTAGAAGACATCATGACATTTAAAAAACGACTATTTGGACGACTTATGGTAAACGACAGAAACAATGATGAAAGTAATTTTAAAAGAGCATTGTTATAAACTAAGTAATCACAGTAGTTATTGTTATAAACAGTAGTTTATACGATACATCCAGGTAAAATACCGTTGACTATAACAGTTGGCAATTTTAGAATTCAAAGGTAAACAACTTTTCCAATGGATTGACTAAATTGATTTTTATGTCAATGATAACTGCGATAAATTCCTTTAACTGAAGATTAAGTATAGATCAGAACACAGAAGGCTAAGAGAAAACTAAAAGTTGAAAATACAATATAAAGTTTTAATAAAACAACCATTACAATTTACAGAAGTGATAATATCAAGTTATTGTGCGGTGTCCTAAATATTAGGACCCAATTATTAGAAAACTAATTTGGATAAAAGGGAGGAGATAGCAAGTGTGTATTTTAAGCGCTGGGCTGTTTGCATGAGTGTTTGTATCGACCAATGTCCGCTTTTGCGTTGTTTGTATAACACTGCAAACGCTGTTACGCTGCCTCAAAGGGTCTTCTTACATAAGTTTTACAACTGAAAAACGTTATACCTCATTTATTTGACGAATTTAAGTAACTTAGTAGTTACATAAATCTCGCTTTTCATTTTAAAAGCTACAAGGCAACATAATTGTAGCCGTTGCACAATATAAAATACACACATAATATTTAAATACAAATAAAATATAAAAATACAACAATACTTACTTTCTAATATGTTTAACAAGTAAAATAAAAAATAGATAAATTTAATGAATTATTGTGCTTAGTTTCTTACCGTTGTAGGAGTGGCTGTAGTTTCCGATTGCGCAGCCTCTTGCTGACTTTTAAGCTCGGCTTTCCTTTCTTTCAAGGCCTTTAGGAGTTTCCACTTGCTTCCCATGGGACCGTCCTTCCCTCCTGGAGGCTCGTCCTTCCCCGACACCGAAGGGTCTCCCTCCGACTTGAACCTCGGCAGGGACGGCGTCCCCGGTCTGTCGGAACTGACGTCACTCGCTGCCACACTGACCGACCCCTCTCTGACTGTCGCCGTCTCCTCCGTGTCCCACCCCTCAGGGATGCTGACGGACATCTCGCTCGGCCCCACACTCAGCGACCCCTCCCTACTGCCCGACCCCGACCCCCGCTGCTCACTCTGCCGCACCCCGCTGCTGCTCGAGCACCTTCTCATCATCTCCAGTTCTGCGGCTACAGCTTTGGCCTCATCCACCTCCAGTTCCTCCGCACTGTGCTGAGGACTATCCGGGCCACTGGTTTCCCCTGAAGATCCACCTTGTGTTTCCTCATACATATCCTCATCATCTTGTGGTTTTGGCTTATCCCTGACACGTTCATCTCTAACTCGTTCATCTCTGACTCGATCATCTCTAATTTGTTCATCTCTGACTCTTTCATCCCTCATTCGTTCTTCTCTTAGTCTTTCGTCTCTTTGTAGCTCGTCTAATTCACTTCTGTGGAATTCGTCAACACTGTATCGTTCATCGTATACACCATAAGCTTGTCGGTTATCATAATCGTCTCTTATACTTTCATTATATTTCCGTCTTTCTTTGTCCCTAAAACTTCCTCTTCTATCGTCAACGGTATCCCTTCTAAATTCTTTCTCGTTAAACTCTTGGCTTAATCTCCGCGGTTCCATAGCTATTCTTTCATAACTTTCTCTTCGGGTTTCTCTGTCATACCTGTCTCCAGGCCGGTCGTCGATTCTTTCATAACTACTTCTTCTCGCTGCTTCAATACTTCCTCTTCTACTATCCCTTGAACCTCTACGACTTCCAGGGATATCTTCATCATTTCGCCTTACTTTTGATCTTAACTCTTGTAAAACAGTGGACATTCGTTCTCTAACATCTTCTTCAGGCTCGTAATCCTCTTGCAGGTGCTGAAGTTCAGCCTCTAGTTTTGACTGGCGCTCTAGTTCCTCTAGCTTTCTGAGCTCGTAGCAGTACCATTCGTCCTCACTGTCTATACTGTCTTCGGTACTCTGTCTTCTCGAAGAAACACGGGAAGTACTTCTCCAAGAATGAGTGCTCCTATTGTCATCGTCAGTGTCGCCTGATCCTCTGCCACCCCAGGGTATTTCCAAACTCGCTTGATGTCTGGGTGGAGGGTAAGGCCGACCATGTCTGCTGATGTTAGGGCTAGTGTCATTCAAATACTGTTCTTCAATATTAATTTGAGCCTGCTTGTTGTTTTCTTCGGAACTAATTCTTTCAAATATTTCGTTTCTTCTAAGTTCTTCCTCCTCTTCATCGGTTGTTATAACAGTAAATATTTCGTCACGAGGTTTCGGTGGTGGAGGTTCTTCCGTCACGGGTGTTTCTTCTAACTGTGTTGAAGATTGCCTTCGCCTATACTTTCCTAACGCTCTTGAAACTGCAAACTCTCTAGACGCACTTCCCAACGTAACTGGAGGGAATTGGATTCCGTCTCCTGACTGTTCTCCGTTGTCGATTTGTGACTGAGGTCTTTTAACGTCACCAACAGTGGGAAATAAAGACGACGCCCCAAAAGGATCTTCAAAGAGGTCTATTGTATTCGTTGGCTTTTCTTCTCTTTCAGGAATAAAATCTCGTAAATCATGTCTTTGTTCCATACCTCTTTGGTCATTATTTTGGATTTCTATTCTTTGTTCCTGTATGGAGCCCGACCTCTGAAAGATTCTTTGCTCTTGCCTCTGATCAAACTGTTGGTCTGACGTTTGTTCGATTCTCTGATCTAACACCCTGTGGTCTCCCTGGATTTCATGTCTTACTTCTGGCTTATACCTTTCACCAGCTTCCACTGTGGATGTTTCGGAGTAATCGGGTTGACTTTGTGAAGGCGATTGGTATGTATTACTAACGTTCGCATTTACATTTGACGCTTGAGTTTCTTGAGACATTTTTGTAAAAATAGAATTATCCTGAGCATCGGAAAATACACTATCCGGTTCACTATCTTCAGAAACCCCACTATGCCTACTACTCCATTCAGTTTCTGAGTGTTCTGGGTCTGACATACTTTGTTGGTGACGATGTGTTCTACTTTTTGCTTTTTGTAGAAACCCTGACATTGTGGAAACTAAATGATTTTTCTTCTTCTTCCGGCTAGATGGTGGCTGTTTACTACGAAGGGACTGCGTAAATTGTTTGTTAGGCTCTTTTGTAAGTTCCAAATCCTCTCTCCGAACGCCAGAGGGTAAAGAGTACGATCGGTGACGTTTGGATAAGTGTATTTCCGGCAGCCAATTACTTACTGAGCTCATAGCGGACTTAAGTCCTCCTTTTTTAGGTTTTTTACTTTTATCTTCTTGTGGTTCTTTAAGGTCTGATGCTATACTAATATACCCTGATTGAGACACTATGACACTGCTAGGATCATAATAGGCCATATCACTAGGTTGGTTGATCACATCTGTTGCTCCTTTACTTCTAATATCCATATCACTGTATGCCATTTCTCTTCTAAAATGTGTTTGTGCAGCCTGGTAATACCTCGGATCGTAGCCTCGTGCATCATAATCAACACTCATAGCAGAACGAATTGTACTTGACGTATGATCCCTGACCATTCGAGGTTGCTGTTCAGGGATCCATGCGTTGTAATCTGGTCTCAATTGCTGACCATCGTAAGTTGCGTTAGTAGGATAGTAACTCAACGCATCCGTAATGTTTCCAGTAGGGAACATCGTTCTATACATTGCAGTTTTGTACTCTTCCATATTCGAAACCCCCCCTCCTGAAGGAACAGACCCGGTTGAGTATCCCCGGGTCAAACCTCTTTTCGCCGGAGTAGTGGAGGTAACTGGGTATGAGCTTGTTGACTGAGTTCGATGGTCATGACTAGTTCGGTAACTTGAAGAGGATGAACTGCTGTATTGATCTTGTGAGGGATGAGGCCCTACAAGATCGGGGTAAGTAGAAACTGTTGTTGTGGGCAGGTAATTAGCGGCACCACTAGTATAAACTGAGGTAAAGTCCTGTCTATGACTCCCGGCAACTGAGTAGATGGCAGGTTGGTCGTTGTAGTAGCAATATTCACCTTGCATGGATGTGTTCTCGTAATCATATCGGCTACGTCTTTTTGAAGCAGATGGTATTTCGGGAGCAGGTGGTGGAACAAAATTCGAACTATCCGAATGATTTGATAACACATCTCCAGGTATAGTTGTTGGGGTTCTAACAGTTGTGAAAGCTGAAGTTCTTAAGCCACCAGGCAGCAAGTGGTTATAATTATTATTTCTAACATCACCAAAACTGTAGTCGGAAATATCAACGTATGTGGTGGGCACAGAAACGGAGCTCGTTGAATAAGATGGTGGATTTATAGGGTGCTGTTGCGAGATTCTTCCGATATGTGCAAGATTTTCGGATGCGTACGAAATGGATGTTTTTGAGTTCAAGCCATCAGGAGATTTTTCCAAACTTGACCACCCACTCATTGATGACAAGCCAGAATCTGACTTGGCCGTAACAATGTGTGTCGAAGAAGATTTTACAATAGCATGTTTTGGTGATGACCTGGGGGACTTCGGAGAATGGGGCGTCCTTGGACTCCGACGTCCTTGAATTTCTGCTGTAGAGCTTGACGCTCCTTGAGAATTGAACATACTAATGGGACTTTTCCGTAGGATTCCATCAATGTGGTCACTTGGCGTTAGGTATATGCTAGAATCTTTAGGTGCTGGTGGCGGAGGACTACTAGAATTCTGCTTAAGAGAGTCGTCTAAATCCTCTTCATCCCTAAGAGGGACCGCATCGATATATCCGTCTTGTCTCGTTCTTATTAATGAAGGCGTCGGTGAACTCACTCTTTCAGGAGATAACGAGTAACCAACATCTTCATTCATGGTCCCGCTTGAAAATAAATCCCTGCCAACTAATGACGGATCTGTCATGTACGACGTTTTACTAAACCTATCAGACTTTGGAGACAGTGGTAATGATCTTTGTGACGCAGCGATATCATTTAATGATGATCCGGCTCCGGTCAACTGACTAGTGGAAGAGTACATGATGCTCGGAGACGTCATGAACCTCCTAGGTGATGTAGGAGTGGAGATGAAACCTGACACGCTACCAGTATCGTGAGTGGGTTCTTCGACCACCAGTCTTGGTGACGCAGCTGCCTCGGCGCTACTCATCATCAACATATCGGTAATCGCCCTCGTTGTCGTACTGAAGCCCCAATTGTCGAGTTCCGTTTCAGCACACATTCTCCTTAGCTGGTCATCTATTTCATTAGTCTTATCCTCTCGTACAGTTATTTCCGAAATATCCGTTGTATCATTCGAATACTTGTGTTTCGGTGAATCTGCCAGCAGTCTGTCCTGTAGCTCTTTTAAATTTTGTGAATCTTTTTGAAGTTTAGTTGTTAACCTATCTAATTCTTTTAGTTTTTCTAACGCCACCTGATCCACAGTCGAAAGCTGAGAAAGCGGCACTAGATCGTGGTCACTCACACACGGCGAGCTACCCCTGTAATCTTTATAATCTAGCGAACTGAACACTTGCTGTGGCTCTCCAGACGCGGTTACCAAGTCTTTATTTTCCTCCCGCTTCGTCGTCCCGTTGCTGTCCTCCTCCGATTCCTCCCAGATCATTCCTAACTGAGACGACCCGGAGGCGGCCATGGAACTGCTTGGACAACCCAAGTCGTTCCTATAGGCGTTGTTCAAACTTCTATAAAAGTTCTCATCGGGAAGACCCAACACGTCCCCGTCGGGTCCAATTTGGAGCTTGAGTTCATTAATAAACTGCGAAGCTGACGTAGATAACGCCAAGTCCGTGTTCAACAAACCTATCTCGTCCACCGAACTGATACCCTGAATGATTCGCGGTCTGTCGAGCAAGTCCATCTCGGTTTCGTTCGGTTCAACGGAGGAGTAGAATTCGATCAACTGGGAAATGACACTTTGTTGTTCGTAAAGTAGCACCTCTAGTTTCTCCAGACGCTCCCACATCTTGATGTATTCTTGCGAGAGGAGGTCAAGCGCCCGCCACGCGTACCTCAGCTCCGTCTCCAACACCCCCAGCCGCGTCCCCAGCCGCTCCATGTAGTTTTCTATCACAATGTCCGCGTTCTGCCCCGCGGGCGGTGGCGTCCTCGCGGGCGACCCCGGCGCCGAACTACTTTTCACTTCCTCCATATTTTACTCCGTACAAAAATAAATCTAACTCTGACTATGGTCGGCGTTGTTCACGTCATGTTGCTGGTGGGCGGGGCCTGGTGCGACCTCTAGGCGGCGACCTCGGCATGCTCCTGTTGCGTCCCTCCATCAGCATCTCCACTGCCCGCCACTCCTGGAAACATCACATTGGTCAGGCACAAATACTAAGCGTCAAAAAAGAGAAAGTGCCACGGTTCGTTTCTTTTGTTATTTATTATTATTTGTTATTTTGAATTATAAACATTTTAAAAGGAATAATTTTTAATTACTTTCTATGCTATAACTTGGACTAATTTACATTTTCTTACCGTATTAGAATACAGCTGCTCCGAGGAATCACATAAATGTCATTCTTCTGGTTTATACTGAAGCTTTTCAGTATTTAATAATATTATAGTCCTTGGGAGACATCATATATCATATATTAATGAAAATTTAATTAACAGAAATACTTTGTACTTATTGTGAATTTTATCATCTTTATTGGTTTTAGTCGTACTGGAAAACTTCTACAAGATGCATTCATTCAAAGTGGTTGATTATACTTTAAATCACTCGATGAACATAGTTCCGTAAAATAGTTTCAAAACTGGTTTTTACCATATTATCCTCTGTCCTGGGAGCAAACAAGAGTATCATAAAATTAGTTTTATTTAATTAAAATTAAAGATTAAAAGTACTTAGTAATCCTAATGTAAACAAAAGTCATTATAAAAATGTATGTTTTGCATTTACTTTGGACTACGAATTAAAAATACCAACGTAATTATAAGTTGGTAACAATATACAGGGTGAATCTCGTAAGTTGTCCAGTATTGATTTCAGACAAACCGTTGGTCCTACGATGATGAAATAAAATTATTTCCCACTAAACCAACCCCAAGGAATAACGTAAAAATATTTTTAACGATTTTTAAATACAGGGTGTACCAGAAACTGAGGGTCACTAGTCCGAATCTACGAAATATCAAATACAAACGTATATCATGATATACATAAAATTAAAGCTCTTTTCAATCCAAACCATTTGGCGGAATCGGATTTTGATTATTATTGATTCATTTCAAAATGGCGGCTGTTTTTGGAAAAAATTAGTATTTTTTTGAATACCCTGTATTTTTCTTAAAAATGCAGATATCTTGATTCTGATTCAAATATCGCATTCCTTATGAGCTAAGCTTCATTTTGATATGCAACACTTCAATATTATCTCAAAAACAAAAAGTTTCAAAAATATCAGTTTTTGAAAATATGTACATAGCCAAAACTCAAAAATTTCAAATAGCACTATATGTCAAATAGCATATCATTTTAAAGGTATTGCAATTCTAAGAAACTTTCAAATTTAAACCTTATGCGTATCTATTTTGGTTTTCGAGTTATCAACAAAAAACATGTTTTTCCACATTAAAACACATGTTATTTGTTAAACATGGTGGTAAAGGCTGGACCATAGTTCTATTACCACCATGTTTAACAAATAACATGCGTTTTAATGTGGAAAAACATGTTTTTTGTTGATAACTCGAAAACCAAAATAGATACGCATAAGGTTTAAATTTGAAAGTTTCTTAGAATTGCAATACCTTTAAAATGATATGCTGTTTGACATATGGTGCTATTTGAAATTTTTGAGTTTTGGCTATGTACATATTTTCAAAAACTGATATTTTTGAAACTTTTTGTTTTTGAGATAATATTGAAGTGTTGCATATCAAAATAAAGCTTAGCTCATAAGGAATGCGATATTTGAATCAGAATCAAGATATCTGTATTTTTAAGAAAAATACAGGGTATTCAAAAAAATACTAATTTTTTCACAAAAACAGCCGCCATTTTGAAATGAATCAATAATAATCAAAATCCGATTCCGCCAAATGGTTTGGATTGAAAAGAGCTTTAATTTGATGTATAACATGATATACGTTTGTATTTGATATTTCGTAGATTCGGACTAGTGACCCTCAGTTTCTGGTACACCCTGTATTTAAAAATCGTTAAAAATATTTTTACGTTATTCCTTGGGGTTGGTTTAGTGGGAAATAATTTTATTTCATCATCGTAGGACCAACGGTTTGTCTGAAATCAATACTGGACAACTTACGAGATTCACCCTGTATAATGATATTGCGTCTACCATTTTCCGTGTTGAGGTGAACAAAAAGTTTACATGTCTAGGTACTTCTTAATGTTACAAACAAGGAACTCGTATTACACAAACAAATAACACCGGCGCGGTGGCGTTGAGCAATTTATTGCACTTATTTCGATCAAACATAAAGTGAAGGTCAGGACATCAAAAGCTGAGGAACGTCGAACATTTTGTTAGCCCTTGACCGTCGTCTACAGTAACAAATGTTACGGAGTTATTTCAACGGCTGTCGGTGAATAGACTCCTCGCTCGGGCTAATCGATCACCTCGGACTTGTTGATATAGCCGAACCGTGGCGTAACTTGGGGTTAAGGCTCCGACCTACCTGCCGCGCGGACCAATGCAAGGGTGCAGGACTTCACCTTACAGCAGCTACATAAACCCATTAATTCCTAGACTACATTAAAGGTAGTATTATCTACTGTACTTCTGTCTCTTTTAATTTTTTAAATTTATAAATTGAATCGTATTTTCAACCCCTTTAAATGCACAAAACTAACCTTTTCACACTTTAATTAATTAAGACAAAAATATAAGTTTTAAATTCGAAAAACTAGAAAATTAGCGTTAATTTATTTTCATTTCATGCCGTTTGCTACTAAAACCGGTGTGTTTGTAATATGATCATAGCCAAAAACCGATATGCTACGGACCTCCTCATCGCTCTTTTTCCCTACTTTAACAATTTATTTTCACGCGGCGTCGCAAATTTTTCCGTTGGGTGGGCCGGAGCATTGATACACCCAACGATTATTCAAACAGTAAAAGCTAAATTTACTCTCTTTTCTAGCGAAATGGAATGTTAGAGTTGTAACAAAACTTTTTTTTACAGAGCGGGGATTTAATCTAACAGTTTGAAAGGTGTTATAACTTGCAAAGTGTCGTGGTCAATTAATTAAGTCTGAATCATAAATTGACGTTATCCGATTTGTTTTAAGACTGAGAATGGTAAGCTAGCTATAATGACATGTTTTTAATTGTTGTTTTAACAAAAATCTTTTTAACAATTATATTTTAAACCAATTAACTATTTTTGATAAAGAAAATTCTACGTTTAGATGATAATAAAACTAGATCGAACCAATGAAAACTGTACACTTTTGCTCAGGAAATTAAATACCTTACTGAACCAAAGAGCTCACAAACTTGGTAATGAACGGGTTCCTTTTCCTGTATAATGTAAGTTCACTTTACTTATAATAGTGACAAATCCAAATCATGTGAAAATAGAAATCTGTTAAGCAATGCTAATGATATTTGTTTCGTTATCGACTTAAAAAGGTTACACGAGAGTGAAATGAAACGCGTTTATTTCACTTCAGTCTGTTATTCTTTGTTATACTGGAAGGAAAGTAAATAACCCCTAAGTGTAAATAGTTTTCCACTACAGCCGATAGGTAGCGCGATCAGTCAGACCCTCGTCCCAGGCGATTCGCTGACATCGGCGCAGCGGTCTGGGCTGCTGAGGTGGCCGCGTTATCAGAAACACCTGCTGATAAATCTTCGATATCAGCTACAACCTCACACATGAGCATAGTTTGTAGCGTCGGTCACAATACATGGTAGCATGTATGTGCACTGTGTATACACGAGGGGGCTCTGTGGTTATGGTTATGGCTAAGCAATTAGCATCCAGTTTGAGAAATAGTTTTATAGTCTGAAAAAAATGCAACGGATGGAAACCGATTGAAAATATAAGTGCAATCAAAATCAGACCAAATATACTCATGCAGGGAAGGTCTACTCGTTCATCGCGCTGAGCAAGGTCTCACCACACTCAAACTAAAAATGTTTAGTGCTATTCCTTTAATAAATTATAAAAACGTTGCTAATTCTAATATTTGTTAAAAGATAGAATCATTTATTTTAATATTAACTAACTCTGAGACAACCACAAAGTCTAACACGCGTAATACCATATATGGATATACCATACAGGATATAAGCAAGGACGGCATTTTGATTCTGTCAGTTCTCTCATTGGCCTGATGATGACTGGTGTGACTGGTCGAAATCGATAGCCTAGTACCATCTTTTATATATGTTTACCGTCTGTATGTGAATCAGTATAAGTGTAAAAATATCTTAAGTGTTGTAAGACGTCTTTTATTACATCCCGTACATATATGGGTGGAATAAAATACCACGAACATATTTTTGTTTGAAGATTTTGTTTCGTAAAAACAAACACGAGAATCCCTACAAACCAAAGGTGGAAGGAGAAATATTTATTTGTCATGTTTGAAACTACCTGGCTTGTGTGGTGAAGAAAGGATACATTGTTTGTGATAGATGTAACATTACGCTTCCCTTGGATGCAGGGGTGGGGAGGTTCCACCCCTCACCCCCCTCCAAGCAACAAGTCTAACCCCAACCCTTTATCGATCTAAAAGCGGCCAAAGCCAAAATTATACTCTGCAAGTTATAATTCTACCCACTTATTGTGATGTCACTCTTTCCTAACTCAAAGAGTAAGTTCATGAATACACCTTAAAAAGCTTTTACAACTTTGAGGTTTTATTTGGTACTGTACTTAAATATTTCAATAATACATCATATTATTAGTTTATATTAAATTTCCATACAACTTGGCCGCAGACAAAAAACACAATTAACGGCACAACGAAGTTGAATAAGTGAAACATTGTTTACTTATTCGTTATTTATTTACCTTGCTCAAGTTGGTATGCTTACAGTTTATACAGAACAAACTTTTTTCAATTTTAAACTGTAGGAACACTCTAAATGGTGTTGATTCTGAAACAAAGCGCACGCATTTTTGTAACCGATAACTAAGTCAAAGTAATATAGTCATTTAAAAAAAATAACTTTTAGAGAGATATAAAAACATATAAACTTAAGTGTTCTGTTACACTAAAAAAAATTTAACATTATAATGTAATTTAAAACAAACGTTACCAGAACAAATTTTTACATAAGTCGATAAAAGAGTTAATTAATAACAAGAGTAAAAAGAGATATAAGAGTATTAATTGTATGATTTTGAAGAATATTCAGTAGACACTCTCTTAACAGCCCTCGCTTCAACCGCCCATCGGATTAACCGCCCTCTATCTAGGAAATTACTGACGTCCGCCGCTGCAATCGACGACTTTCCGATTCTGTATCGTAAAACAACGTTCAGGTCACAACGACGACGTAAATGTATCTAGAGCTCTTGTCTCGGTAACAAATTTAAGCATACATGGTCGACCGACATTTTCCCACCTGTTTAGGGTTAACATATTCTCAGGGCTAAAAAAGAGGATACCCGTATCCGTTGACAGGCGTATTAATAAATAGGGAATATATAACACACCCCTCTCCCCAGTTAATGATGAAAGTCGGGTATTAAAAATAACTAAATGTTTTTAAATTGATAATTATGTGTTTTGATATCTTTTAAAATCATAAAATTCATCTTTGGGGGCTTTATATAAGATACCAATTTCATAAAAAGAACATTTTCTTTTAGGCATTGCAACTAATTAACATAATTTTGCGAATATCAACCAATCTGCCGAATGTCTAACTTCCCAGATAACCGCATAACCTCACTCAGGACTCAGCTAGATGACATGCAAACGACATCAACGATAAATTTATTGTGAAGTCATAACGTAAACAACTAATACCACCTGATTTCATTGAGTAAGAACTAAAAATTGCATTTTGTATAACAACGTAATACCTTTTGGGCGAAAAACTCACGATGACTACCTTGACGAAATATCAATTTAATTATAACTGGATAACAACGTAGTTCCCGAAATTCAGTTTGCTGCTTATTGAAAACCGGACAAATAGTGGGTTTCTCAAAAATCCGCCCGGACGTTTTCGAATGATCCAAAAAGAGGTGATGACCAGGGAAAAGAGGATGTATGGTAACCCTACCCCTCTCCCCTCCAAGGTAACCAATCAAATCCTCTCCCCAAAAGTTATTTCTTTGTCGGATGAGCAATTTATTTGGTTACCTGAGGAGAATGGCGGTCATCATGTCGGCTTCACTTTTTTACCCTAGTTAAGGGCTCTAAAAACATTAACCTCGTTGGGTCACAACAAGTCAACCATATGTTTTCTTAGGCCGGTTTCCAAAGTGTGAAGTAATTCGCAAGACAGTTGTAAGTTTCTGGCACTTTTTTCATTGCCAAATGATTGCTTACTCGTATTTGTCAAGGACCGTTTACACGTTTTCTCTACTGTACGATAGCTGCCTATAATGTACTCAAATTATTAAAATGCGGTGTGTTATGAAACCGTCTGTTACATCTACTACTTTAAACGAAGTTAACACACTTAAGTGTTATTAAGATGGACACAACGCGACTGTGGCTTGAAGGAATTTTTCGTTCTTAAAGGAAAATTTGAGATGGAACAAAAATAAAGTTTCTTGTGAGAATAATCCTAAAAAATGTAATCTACATCGGATGATCATACGGCGTGGGATGCAAATTAATTGCAAAGGTGGTAAACGAAATTGTATGTGTTGTTTTTCAGATTTTCAATGTTAAAGGAGAGGACAGTAAAAATCATTAACGAAAAAAGAAGGATATTAGGAAAGCGTCAGAGCGAATGCACCCTCCTCAGGGACTTGTTTTCAAATAGCACTCGATATTCTGGGGACCTGAACGCTTTAACCCCCTGACAAATTAGTTGTCAAAACTCCAGTTATCGAGTTTTCCAGTGTTAGTTTTTCCTCAACTTGGCTGTGGAAGTACGCTAACAGAAATATCCCACTAATAGCAACATCGAAGTGTTTAAACTAGGAAGTAACGCTAGCCAATCCTAAGTAAAATACCAAATTGGTTTTAAAAACCGAATTGAATTATAAATATTAAAACTTAATTTTACAACTTTGAATAAGTGTAAAATAGTGATTTTATACCGATTTGGACGCAAAATAATTAGTGAGACAAGGTCCATTTAGTTGTGACACTGAATAAAACAAAATAAATAAATACTAAACATTGCAAACATATTAATAAATAAGAAACTGCTCAATTAATTCAACACGTGGATTAAAGATCTCTATACATTGTCTAAGATATAAGTAACGTATGAGCAATAAAGTTTATTGTTTATTGTATTATTATTATTATTATTATTATTGGTTTCTAGTGTTTCTTTAGCGGGACAGAATCATGATAGACAAGCGACCTTGAAGGGAACGAGATCACCACTTCGCCGTTAGGGAACAGTGTTTCAAACTTGGCTACTTTCAAAGTTTTCGTCATCCAATCGCATTCTTTATCCTCCAAACCTCTCAGAGGGTCCGGATTGATTAGGAGAAAACTGTTTTCAAGTGATGAGCTCTCCAAATCGTGAGACGGCGATTTGTTATATTCTGCTTAAAAGTTGTATGAGCTTTCTCACATTGTATTGGTAGGTTATAGTCCACGTCCTGAAGCTTTTAGAAAACCTTTGGTTGTGTTCATGTAATGACATACTATTTTTATATACACCTATATTATATTTGTATATTGTATTTTTATTTTATTGTTCATATTCTTAACCTTTCACCCATTTAGTTTCTGAGGTTAACATAATTTTTTTATAGTTTTCGCCATATCCTTATCTTTGTTCACTAGCTTTGTTTACTTTTCGTTACTCAAGCATCACTTAATGCGAACACAAATTTAGTGACCATACCAAGCAAGTTCAACTGCTAAGATTTCCATTAGGTTGAATTTTACTTCGGCGTTTTAAATTTTTGGTCAAAGAGCGATGAGTTTTGGTAAAGTAAAAATTATTATCTGCTATTGACAAATCAATGATTATAATTATGTAGGTTCTTCCGTAAAAAGACAGCTATGTAAGATCGTTATCGTTAATTTATCGGCCATCATAAAACCTGGGACAAATTTTAAACGTGATCTAAGTTTTTAGGCATCCAAGACAGGTTTTTACGATGTTAGTAAATCCAGTATATGTTATGCGATGAAATATTAAACCTCTTACTTATAAATTATCCCACTTGTAACACTGTGTTTGTTTATTACAAAATAAATAGAGTAACAGAGGGTCATCCGGCATGCACGATGAATTTGCAACTAGTTCGAAATCCAGTAACTTTAGTCGGGCAACTGATATTGCCCGGAAATGAAGGTGTACTTCCTGTTCATACAGGTCCGACGGTGGCTCAGCGGGAGAAAATCACTTCTCTTCGGGCTCTTTGTATTTTATATACATTTTACGAAATGCTGCCCTAGAGGTTAACCAATATGTTTAGACGATTTTAAAATTCCTTTATCAAGTTACCAGTATTAGAAATGAAGCAACCTGTGCTGCAGCATGGTAAAGTAAAGTGTTGGATGTCAAAAAAAGTCGAGATATCACAAAAAGGGTATATAAATACATATATTTATGAACATACCAGAATATAAATGAGATATAACCCAAAATGATAGATGATATTTACATCTAGGATGTAGATATATATTTGTTTTCTATTGGCATTGCAAAATAACAAAATATTATAAATACGCAATAATCCGTGATCATAATCTGTGGTGGAAATCAAACTGGAAAATACAATTGTTAAATTACTGCACCAAAAATCTTAACAATTCACAGACAAACTGTTACGTAGTAAAAACCACAGAATAAATAACATCAAGAAAACTGAACGGGTTCTGTTAAAGCGTTTCAACAAACTACGGAACCTAGGCCATCAACGAGCCATAAAACAAGGAGTTGGAATGGCGGCAAATGGCAAAAAGGAAGCACTCCACTGGTAATGAGCAACAGTAATGGCGCCAGTGCTACCAACGTATTTACTTTAAAACTAAAAAAATTATAATGACAGCTAAGACAGATTTTTACGATGTTAGTCAAACCAGTATATGTTATGCGATGAAATATTAAACTTGTTTATAAATTATCCCACTTGTAACATTGTGTTTGTTTATTACAAAATAAATAGAGTAACAGAGGGTCTTCCGGTATGCACGATGAATTTGTAACTAGTTCGAAATCCAATAACTTTAGTCGGGATAAAATTAATATGTAACCACTTTTACCTAAGACAACTCATACAAGGGTTTTCGAAATAGAAAGTTGTTGTTAAAGGTAAGGAATTTTGTCTTGATGACTGAAGTCCCGCCTTTTAATTCCTCCCTGCGCAGTACATGTAGAAAGTGTTTTTTTCGTTAACATTTTCGAATTTGAGTTGTTGGTGAGAATATTTCTTTTGGAGATCCGTAAACCCCAAAAAGTGTTTTTTTAGGTGATGTTTGTTTGGCTGTATGAATGATTACAGAACATAGAGACCAAAAATGGCCCAATTTTGATACAATTTGGTATATAGGTATTAATTCGAGGTATACGCAGACAGTTCTTACTTTTTAGAATTTTTGATTTGTATAGGTAAATCTGTCTATAATAATATAAACAAGAGGTTTCTGTCTGTATGTGTTTCTGGCTGTCTGCTGTTCCAGGTAAACGCAAAAACTACTGAACCGACTTGGCTGAAACTTTACACAAAGGTAGATCTTTGCCTATTACACAAAGGTGCAACAAGTAGGCCTATTCACTTCCTTAAATCCGCTCGGGCTACGCCCCGTGAACGTCCTAGGTTTCAATGTTTACATTTCAGAAGAAAGTAAACATTCAGAAACTTGAATGCGAACAGCTGTGGATACTTCCATTTGACAGCATAAAGAGCAGAAGCAAGAACAGCTGTTTCAAGCTATCTTATAACACAGTTATTAGTATTTGTAATTTTTATCTGTCAGTACATATCTCAACCTTTCTAACCTGCGCGAAGAACGCGTACATCAACTAGTATCCTCTAAAAGGTTCAGAATGTAAAATCTTAAAAGTTTCCAAAATTATTTTTTTTCAATTTTTCATAACATAATACGATTTAAATTCAATTTATTTACCAGCATTAGAAACAGCTTGGACACTAAACGAGTTTGTACGCAGCACGCTGACGTGAGGGAAGTGAATTTCCACATAACAACTTTTAAAACTCAAAATCAGTGTAAAAACATACATTTGTCCAATTTTTATTGAAATCTGAAAACATAGATTTTTTGGCTGTTCTGATACTCCTGGTTTCATTTACTTGCAAAGCTGGGAATACAATTTTGCACATTATAAGGTTAGGAGAAGGTCCAGACAGGCTTGAAAGTAGGCGTGAGGTTGCTGGGGATGATAAAAGTACTCTAACAAAGGAATAACAGCGTTTTCTAGTGTAAAACCCCCATAAGGCAACGTACTATGTTAAGCCGATACACATTTCCTTTAATAACTCGGTAAATATTTATGCTAGAATGACGAGAGAGGGCTTAAAACTTTCGCCTCTCTAATTCCCATATTTTTACAATTTTAAACCTGAGGCTTTTCTGACCCTTTTTGGGCCCAAAAACTCGAAAATTGAAAGATTAATACCCAAAAAAATGGGTTTAGAGTTTTCCGATTGTTTTGCCCAACGAACTTGTCCAACAGATTATAGAAAGGAACGTCCCTACCAAATTTGAAGTAAATCGGACAAAAAATGCGACCACTAGAGTGCATACACACACATGTATATATATATATATATATATATATATATATGTCTATATATATATATATATATATAAAATTTTGAACGACTCCCCAAAACGTGTTCAGGGGGTCACGTTAGAAACTTCTATGGTGGTCCCGGGCTTAAGTTTCACCGTGCGGGCCATGCTAATAGTTCACTTTCCAAAGGAAATTCACTAATAAACTAGTATTTTTAATACTTTTTCTACAATTACTGGCTAGGGAGACAATTTAAATATTCATTTAGCGGTAAACGCAATTGTTGTCCAATATCATTCTCAAGGGAAAAAAGAAACATAATTTCTCTCTATTTATTGATCGACTCAATTGAAAATTGGTATGCATGTGATTCATCAGATTTATCAGTAGTCTAAAATGTGTCGTAAATTGTTTAGTACAACAATAAACTATAACAATAAGCAAGTACGCTATAACAATCCTAACTGATGGGAGTTTCATGATAATAAACATTCATATTATCAGTTTCTTTGAATAAATCTCTTTTAATGGAGAAATAACATTGCAAGCGGATTCACTTAGGTTACAGCAAATTATTCAAGCCTTTCCCTATCACACAGACTTTCCCTATAAATAGCTGTAAGTATATAGAAGGTGTAGTAAATAGAGATAAACTTGGTGTATTGTCCACAGATGGTAGTTGTACAGCTTATACCACTCGTAAATTAAGTCAATTGTAGAAGTTAGAATGTAATTCCTTTAACGAGCGCAGAGGATCAACCAGGGTAACTCTTGGGATCTGAGATAATAACTACAACAGCCTAAACTTTAGATAAAATGTTGTGTACATCAAGTAATAGACTTAAATATCCAATTATACGCACTTTCATGTCTTAAAATTGGATGAGGTACAGTTTTGGTTGGTTTAAGCTAACTAGTTACTAATACAAGAATTAATTTTCAGTTAACTAGGTGCACTATTGATTTAAACTGAAATGCCGAGCTTATAGGCTAAGTTAAATTACTGTACAACGATTCATCGGAAAATATGCCCTGAAATTTAACAGACAGGGAACAAATAAGTAGTCATAACTTCGTGTATTGCTATAGTTATTACAAACCCCAGATCTTGTGTATCGTAATGATATCTAAAAAGAAGGTGAATGCAGGAAAGAGCGGTACAAATATTTTTACCCCCACTTACGTCTTAAAGCGGAACCATAAAACAAACAAAAATGATGAAGTCAATGATTACTCCTTCCGTTCTTTCCAAGTGATTTAACTTAATTAGCCTCAACGCAGAAGGGATTGATTATCTAATAAATATAGTCATTTGATGGTTTCTGTGATTCCGTATATTTATTATTCAAACGTTTGATGTTCATCACTAATACAAATATTACATTTTTTTATTAGACACGATATTGATGTCATTTTCACCAAGTGAACGGACTACATCACTCGTGTCTGTGGTGTTTTTCGCCTCGGGGCAAGGCTGATGGATGGGAACGGACCAAAACACAATCAATCTTGCTCAACCTTCACCCCGGTTTACCCAACTTGGGTCGCAACCACTTAGCTGTCGGCGGACTTACTAAACTAAGCCCAAAATCAATCAGCTGCTTGCGAGATCAGCCAGGGGTTGCGCTAGTTGTTAGTTAGTATAAGTTTGAATGGAAGACGAGTAAACGTTTAGTTGAAGACGGCTCTGGTTAGGTATATCACGATCAAAAAATATTTAATGAGTACTATGTTGATTTAGTACCTCATCAATTCCAAACAGAACTCCTAGATTTAACGATTTCATTTTGTTAACAAGTTTACTACTTTGTAGAAGTGTGTATACCGTGGGTGTTTCTAAAGAACTCTCTATGGTAACTCCGGGAATATCGTCTAAGGGTAAGAAATGGCGCAAACAATATGGCATATTACATTCAGTTTCCCATCTGTGTGACTAAAAAATATCATGAATACCCTAAGGAATTGAAAGAAGTGCATATATTACGCGTGTTTTAGCGAACAAACTTTCAATGCCCATCTTCTCACTCGTCAGGTAAGTATATGAATGTGTTGTAGCAAATGCTAACAACTTTAATTAGTCCATTTCGTAAAATATTTTGTCAGTAAATCAACTTAAGACACTTTATTATTGGTTAAATGTATTTTTACCATTTTCTGGTAAAAACTGAAGTCACTTAATACAACATTTCAGTTCCACCGTATGAAGAGAGACGACCGAAGTACATGCACAAATCGTCCATCCAAATTGAAGGGAATGGTTTACCACCAGATTGCACTAGTGTAATTATCACTTCGCATCCCTTGCGAGTGACAGTTCTAGCTGAGCGATTTGCCAGATAGTTAATTGTCCTAGGTAAACTTTATGTAACTGTCATTAGGAAGTTGTGCCGCAAGACTCGACATGGTGCATCCTATATTTTTATAATATCTTCGCTTTTTTCAACGTAAAAACTGTGGGCAGGTTTTACACTACGGAGAAATAATTACTATGCGTGTTTTATTTAAGATCCTTGATGTAAAAATTTGTCTTTCCAGTATCGAATTTAAAATAGCCTAACATTTTATAGGGACTCTTATAAAAAATGGGTGGCTTTAACATCAACTGATTTCACTCAACTAGACAAAAAAAGTTTATGATGGAAATCTATGAAAAACTCTATAAATAAATGAATCCGCAAGAGACTATTAGTCTATGTCCCATAAGAAACTCGGTTGATCGACAATAGGAAAGCAAACCCACATTCAATACTAGCACAGAAGAGGCGAATCTAAAATCATTCCGAGGAGCAATTTTAGTTTCGCAGTGGACCCTCGGGCAAAACAGTAGTTGCATTTCCATAACGGCTTCATTACCACAATACAGTTTCTCGATACTGTAGAATAATGGAATTCTGGAAAATACGAATCGTTAGACAAGAAAATCCCACCTGTTCGACACAGCAGTTAGAGAACTACGTTACAGAAGACCCGCCAAACAAAAATGTTACTGAGATATTAGCTTCAACATATAAAAATAAAAAAAACAATGATTCAAACTATAGTGTGGAAGTATAGGCAATTTGTAACAAAACTAGGTATTATTAACGAAAGTCAGTAAATCTATTACTATTGGGTTAGTTGTAAGTAAGAAGGTAATAGAGGGAATTTTATGGAATACTGATTTTTTACAAAATAAAATTTTCAAAGAATGTTTTTTACCAGAAACAATGCCTATGACATGACACACTTCCGACACACTATTAATCAAATGTACACACAGACTGAATGTAATATAATACCCGTCAATTTATAGGGTGATTGGTTAAATTAATGTCAATCACAGTCTAGGAGAGGAAAAATATATTTTCCTATTATACAATTACCAATTTATAAGGGAAGATGACAGTAACTACAACATAAATATACATAGTAAAATGTTTGTCGATACAGTGAAAAGTGTGTAAAATATTGTATTTCAATAAAAAAAAAACTTCACGAGAAATGTTAAAATATGAGCTGTGAGAAAATGATTTACATTTAGAACAGTGACGGGCAATTATAAAACTTTTACACTTTCATCCTGACATGAAAGCCTCGAGTGGGTTTAAAAATACAAATGTTAAAGTTTTTAGCATCCCAAAAGTTACAGAATGAATCAATAACTAAGTAGACGTGAAAGGTTTATTCGCGATGTTATTTATTATACCTTACATTTAAGTCTGGTTAATTTAAAACGACTAAATATTCATTGGAGATCTTCTGGGGTGGATCTTTGTGCGATAATTTCAAACCTGGCATATCACATACCCTACGTGATATTCGAAATTATAGGTTTCACCATCATAGTACTCTAAGATTTACGATTTACATCTTAGTTAGAAATATAACCAGCTGGTTTACAGTATTTATGCAGCTCATGGAATACAATGGTTGTAAACGGATTTGTTTGCATTCTTGAAAACCAAACAAACTGTAAAGAAACTTTACTTTAACAAGGCCTTGCCATCCCAGTTACACTGGGGAGATTCACGGAGAGCGACACATATTACGCTGCACTCTACAGAGAAACTGATGAACGTTTGTGACTCTTGAAAACCAAATAAACTGTAAAGCAACTTTACTTTAACAAGGCCTGGCGATCCCAGTTACACTGAGGAGATTCACGGAGAGCGACACATATTACGCTGCACTCTACAGAGAAACTGATGAACGTTTGCGACTCTTGAAAACCAAATAAACTGTAAAGCAACTTTACTTTAACAAGGCCTGGCGATCCCAGTTACACTGAGGAGATTCACGGAGAGCGACACATATTACGCTGCACTCTACAGAGAAACTGATGAACGTTTGCGACTCTTGAAAACTAAACAAACTGTAAAGCAAATTGACTTTAACAAGGCCTGGCGATCCCAGTTACACTGAGGAGATTCACGGAGAGCGACACATATTACGCTGCACTCTACAGAGAAACTGATGAACGTTTGCGACTCTTGAAAACCAAATAAACTGTAAAACAACTTTACTTTAACAAGGCCTAGCGATCCCAGTTACACTGAGGAGATTCACGGAGAGCGACACATATTACGCTGCACTCTACAGAGAAACTGATGAACGTTTGCGACTCTTGAAAACCAAACAAACTGTAAATCAACTTTACTTTAACAAGGGCTGGCCATCCCAGTTACACTGGGGAGATTCACGGAGAGCAACACATATTACGCTGCACTCTACAGAGAAACTGATGAACGTTTGCGACTCTTGAAAACTAAACAAACTGTAAAGCAAATTTACTTTAACAAGGCCTGGCGATCCCAGTTACACTGAGGAGATTCACGGAGAGCGACACATATTACGCTGCACTCTACAGAGAAACTGATGAACGTTTGCGACTCTTGAAAAAAACCAAACAAACTGTAAAGCAACTTTACTTTAACAAGGGCTGGCCATCCCAGTTACACTGGGGAGATTCATGGAGAGCGACACATATTACGCTGCACTCTACAGAGAAACTGATGAACGTTTGCGACTCTTGAAAACTAAACAAACTGTAAAGCAAATTTACTTTAACAAGGCCTAGCGATCCCAGTTACACTGAGGAGATTCACGGAGAGCGACACATATTACGCTGCACTCTACAGAGAAACTGATGAACGTTTGTGACTCTTGAAAACCAAATAAACTGTAAAGCAACTTTACTTTAACAAGGCCTGGCGATCCCAGTTACACTGAGGAGATTCACGGAGAGCGACACATATTACGCTGCACTCTACAGAGAAACTGATGAACGTTTGCGACTCTTGAAAACCAAATAAACTGTAAAGCAACTTTACTTTAACAAGGCCTGGCGATCCCAGTTACACTGAGGAGATTCACGGAGAGCGACACATATTACGCTGCACTCTACAGAGAAACTGATGAACGTTTGCGACTCTTGAAAACTAAACAAACTGTAAAGCAAATTTACTTTAACAAGGCCTGGCGATCCCAGTTACACTGAGGAGATTCACGGAGAGCGACACATATTACGCTGCACTCTACAGAGAAACTGATGAACGTTTGCGACTCTTGAAAACCAAATAAACTGTAAAACAACTTTACTTTAACAAGGCCTAGCGATCCCAGTTACACTGAGGAGATTCACGGAGAGCGACACATATTACGCTGCACTCTACAGAGAAACTGATGAACGTTTGCGACTCTTGAAAACCAAACAAACTGTAAAGCAACTTTACTTTAACAAGGGCTGGCCATCCCAGTTACACTGGGGAGATTCACGGAGAGCAACACATATTACGCTGCACTCTACAGAGAAACTGATGAACGTTTGCGACTCTTGAAAACTAAACAAACTGTAAAGCAAATTTACTTTAACAAGGCCTGGCGATCCCAGTTACACTGAGGAGATTCACGGAGAGCGACACATATTACGCTGCACTCTACAGAGAAACTGATGAACGTTTGCGACTCTTGAAAACTAAACAAACTGTAAAGCAAATTTACTTTAACAAGGCCTAGCGATCCCAGTTACACTGAGGAGATTCACGGAGAGTGAAACATATTACGCTGCACTCTACAGAGAAACTAACGTTTGCGACTAACATACATAAGTTTATATAATTCCCCGACAACGTAAATCCATTGTCTTCCATGGATAAAAATACCATTTTTTAAAGGCAATGTGGCAAAACAGTGAATTTTAAATGTTCAGTAAACTTATAGTCCAAAAACATAAAGTGTTGAATTACTATTGAATTAATAATAACTGATAAAAGGTTTTAGAAAGTGTGATTTATTTTATAGTCATACGGGTTTTACGAGATATATTTGGTGTCAAATAATTGGAACAAAATCAAACTGCACTAAAATAGGAAAAAGAGGCTTTATTAAAATAAGAAATGCACTTTTTACCGCCAACTTATTAAAAAAAATATATATATGTAATTATATAGTTGAAGTTTGGGAAAAGCGAGTATGACATGTTTACAATTCAGAATAGAGTTTCGTAGGTGTAAATACATTTTACGAATAAATGTCCAACAAAACAGCAATAACAAAATGTGAAACATTTTCACAGATTTCTGTTGCCGTAGTTAATCACATAATTGCCAGTAATTGTGCTAATAGATAAATATAAGTTGTCAACTTGTCAAATGTAAACAGGAAACGTCTAAAACAAACTACGGCAATCCTGCAATAAGGTATAAATGGCAGGATTAGGTAAACGTAAGTGCTGCCATCTGTGTGCACAAAGGCGGTTATGCCGTGCTCAACTGCTTCCATCTGTTGGGGTAATGTAATCACGTGACAAGTTAACCGGGTGCGTTATGCTGTGGCAGTGCGTTATCCTGAGGCGTTACATTCTTAAAAAATTCAAAGCTAAAATAATTTGTATAAATGTACAAAACTATCAAGATGATAAATTCAAACAACAGTTGTACCGCCCTCTCTACTCTTAAGACGAAGTCTAAATTTAGTACTAACGTAACTTTATAGTAAATATGTACTGGTATTATTTTTTATTTGATTTATTCCATGTATTGAAGAAATAATGCGTGGTATTTATGTATTGCTATAAAATATATTTATGAATCGTCAAAGGGAAATAATTTCCATGTAAATATTTCATGTACTCTTGACTTTCTACACTGCTTGTTTTTAAACCAACGATATACATTTGTTCATATATTTAATGTATCATTTAGTACTATGTTGTTTTTTGTGCAGATAGTTGATTACGCATAAAATAATAAACATACTCCAATCAACTGTATTACATAATGTTCCGTTTTCCCCCTACACCATAGGAGAAAATAACTTTTAATACTAAAAGCAGTTATGAAAATAAAACCCCCACGTTCTTAATCATAATCATACTAATATATCAAAAAATCTTAAGTAATTTTAAAGCGAGTCTTTACCAAAAAGGAATATAGCATTGGAGTGCGAATATGATACACAATTCCATTAACGGTTTTGAGCGTATTTCAGCATTGCGTGGCACCAAACGTTGTACAAAGTGGTACTCGGTGAACATCTGGGTGGTTCAACCTATTGAAATATTCTAAAATTCGCAACGCATTCGAGATCTAGCTGATTAGGAGGGTTCTGGTTTTACCGAGCATGAGATATGAAACCTAGTTATAAATATAAAAGGAGTCAATCAGCGAAACCCAACATGAGGAAGAATTTAACAAGGAAGCGATATTGAGTTCCCCCCCCCCTCCAACGACCAGTGCAATGTCCAAACAGATCTGAGAATCAAGGCTGCGTTTTGATGGCCACTGTTTAAAAAAGAATAGTAAACATACATTTTCTTTTGTGCAACCCCTTTTATTATAAAAGCCTTGAAAAAGAATTACCACATTACTGTTGTTACAAAACATTTGTTATTATTTCTCTTAAAATATTTTTAACTATTCAACTTAATTTTATCATATCATACTAATATATAAACATGGGATGGTGTGTGTGTCTGTCTGTCTGCTGTCTGCTTTTTGTTCCTCAATCACTCAAAAACTGCTAAACCGATTGGCATGGAAATTTACAGGATATTTCCTTGTATACCAAATTAACACATAGGTCTATTTTCGTTTTGAAAATCCTATACGGCTTTGCCCCACGGGAGTTCAAAGTTCCCATGTATTCCTTATAGACATTTATTTTTTTTGAGCTGATGAAAATACCAACATCTGATCTTGATTCGTAGTAGTTCCACGGGCTAACCACAGAATGCAGCACGTCTTGGCATTATGCACGTTTTGTTAGCTCAGTTTTGGCAAGATTTCAAAAGCGGACACATAACTGCTTAGTTGTTCAACTCTGAATTTTTCCCCCCGTTGCGAAGTACGGGATTAGCAGCTAGTTACCAATAAATGAGCTCACTTAAGATAAATTTCATAGTCTTGTTTTCTCTTATAGGTCACACTTATTGGCCCTCAGTAATGGGCAGATGATGAAAAAACATGTCTTGGTATTTAGTAGTTATTTAAGTAGTATTTATTATAGTAGTATTTAAGAGTTATTAAATAAATATCTCAGATATTTAAATCCCAAATATTTCTCGTATCAGTATACATAAGTATCTTTCATAAGTCTATCATAAGTAGCTAGAGTTTCCAAAAACAAAGCCAGACTTCTGTTAACCTCGAGAATGGTAAAAAAGTAAACTGAATGCAAGATGCCTCTTTAAATCTACAATGAATGAGACGTTTCCCAGGGAAATCCTTGTCAAGATGCTTATCCTTGTAAAGCAGATACAGTTGTTATGTGTCTTCTGGCACAAAGAAGAATATATATACATCTAATAACATTACCTTATACACGTTTTATGTGAGCATTGAAAAAACTCCATCTCAGGGGCCTTGTAGCACTCGAATTTATTCATGAGCGTAGTTAGAATGCTTACAAGCAAGGAGCGAAATTCTACCCGTGTGACTTGACAAGGGTCGGGAATAAACAAAAAGCACGTACAGTTCCACGCTAAATTAACGACAGCTAATAAATGACGCATTAGATTTCAAAGTGAAATGTAATGTGTATAGCTAGATTATTTATGTAGTTAGATCATACTGTACATGGAGCCCCGTGCTTAGCATGATGTTCATTTTGACAAATTTTAATAGGAAATCCAGTATGAAGGATGTACGTGTACGATCTGTGGGTATAACAATTAGTAAATAATACAAAATAAAAAAATATAAAAACTCTACTGTATTTCGTATACTAGTTTGATAAAAGTAAATAAATTAACATAGGAAAACATATGGAAAACATCGGAAACAGTTGGAGTGCTGGATGGTACAACCGTTTTATTGCAATCTTAATACTACCTTCATTACGACCATTTACATAATTTACAAAGACAAATTGTTAACTTATTTCTCATTTAAGGCACATTTAAACGTGAAATGTAGTAACTGTTGTTGATAACCAAAAGAGACAGGTTGTGGTATTTATCTCTCGACATAATACGTATGCAAGACCAAATGCCACCATTAATGTTACAACGGCAAACTAACTGTAGCAAACTCAACAATAATCCCATCAGACAAGCTGCTAGATACCAATGTATATAGGGCTAACTGCTTCTATATGTTGTTTCAACGACAAACTGCTGTAACAGTGCAACTCAACAATAATCCCCTCAGACAACGGTTCAAACATATCTATAGAGTTAGCTAGGTCTATATTAGAGTATTAGATACGTGCGGCCATCTTAATACAACGGGAAACTGCCTGTAACAGTACAACTCAACACTAACAATTCCTTCAGAAAACACCACTGCTACATTTAGAGAGGCGCCAAAATATATAAGGCTAACTGTCGCTATTAGTTGTTACGACAATCTGAGTTTGACAGTGGTACAACTAAACAGTAAAAAGGAAATCTTAAATAAATGCATATTTAAAATTGCATATAAAATTAAAAAGTGTTAAATTTAATCCAAGTAAACTATGACCACCGATTAAACCTTTTTAAGTGCTATTTTTTTATAATTAAAAATGCTTTCATTTCCGTTAAAACCATTCGAGAACCGGTTTGTAACATTGCGTATTACTATAAAAGGCATTCACAATACGACCTAGCCTACGTTAAGACATACAACACTTACATTCAAGTTAGTCCTTTAGTGGAGGTATTGTATATCTAAAAGTGGACATGGGTCACATTTTATTTAAAATATCTTGAAATAAGACAATTTTGTAAAAAAAGGAAAATTACAGTTTTCTGTTTTGGAAAACATTTATGAATTGTCAATTCCTGAAGAGAGAGTAGTAAAAATGCAAACATGCGAAAGAGTAATAACGGGAGGGCGGGATTATTTTTCACCCCTCCCTCCCTCCATCCTCTTCGACGGCTGAGAACCCGACTGCCTTTTAATGGTTTTTCCGATCACTTTTGTTTCCTTCGATGGGATTTGTTATCCTCGACCAGATCAAATTCTATGGCTCGCGGTCCACAAGCATTGGCTTCTGTGGCCAGTGGCTCTCCACACGTGTTATTATTATAGGAAGAGCAAGAACCTTTTAAGGGGATTTCTCGGAGTTCGAGCTGCATTTGGAAAGTTGTACAAAGCTTATCTCCTCAAAAAATTTCTTTATTTTTATTCTTTACCGATAAAACACGTTCTCCAGGAATATTTATTTAAACTGTCCGTCGCCACAGATAAACAAGCTTGCGTGACGATCTAAGTATAGCTGAGGTATCGTAACGGCATTAGTCGCATGAGCATGCCAGTAGTGGCCACTTGTGATAGGTATCTTAGATTTAAGCGGGGATCGAACCTGCGTACGACTACGACTGACTTGCGAGGCTACCGTGTCCGGTTACTTGGAAAAAGGAGCAAGAATGTATCAAAATAACACAAACCACCTTACACAATTACTTTAACCATTACACGAAGTATCGTCAGTAATACGGTACAGAACGGAAGTAAATCGAGGGCTCTAAAGAAGACCGCACTTCATTCTAAGAATTGACCAAACGAATTGGCTGAAAAACATAACAATGAATAGTAAAGCTGAATGTTGAAACAAGGCAAAATATAAAGAATCCAAACTATGAAAAGTTTCAAAAATTATCACTTTGTTACTAAATAGTTCCAGCTGTTGGTACATTCATGTAAAGGTTCCGTGCTGAAGAATTGGGGAGATTTTGATAATGGTGCATAGTGAATAAAGTTAAGGTTATAACCTCCAACCTTTTTTCTTTAATAAGGAAATCAGTTGAATACGAACTTAAAAATAATTCTATTGCAGAGCTACAATTCACATTAATAATAGAAACATAGTAAAGAACCACAACACAGCCGACAACAGCACCATTGCTTGTTCTTAGTGTCGATTCGTAAGCGGTTGAGATAAGACAGCGCTTGAGTTGATAACATCTTTATGGAAAGGAGAATTGCTTAGGGTTCTAAATGGATTGCCTTTGTACCAAACCTTATCCTGTGTTAGCCTCCAATCGAGCAAATATAGCAAACGAAAAGAGGAAACTAACATCAAGCGTCACTTGGTTAGCGTCACATTTCGAACGTGGATAGGTTGTTAACATGTGTTATTAAAAAATCATAAAAGCCTTGTATCAAGATACTAATTCGAAATTAAATTGTAAAATAGCTGAAAGATACATTTTTAAAGCCATTTATCTCGTACTAAATTCAGATTTTTTTGATTTGGGCGAGCACAACAAAATTGTAAAATTCTCGCTGGAAGAAATACGATACATACTAAACTAGAGGAATATTATAATACCCCTGCCGCAGCAAACCTGCGTACTCAGCGAATTTCCAATGAATATATGTCTTAATAATACATTAAACCACTTACCATGATTCATAAGAAATATGTTCACAAATAAGCGATATTTAAAATATGAATTATTCTCCGTAAGAATAACATTGAGGATGAGTACGCAGGTTTGCTGCCACAAGGAACAAAAAATAGTGGGTTTTTATGCAAATATCAATAGAACTGAAGTCACATACTAAGTTTCATTCATATATATTCATAAATAAGCAATATATAAATTTTAATTATTTTCCATAAGAATAACATTGGGACCGAGTACCTAGGTTTGCTGCTGCGGGAACCATATGCGAACATTTGTTTTTTTGTGCAAACTACAATAAACCACGACCAGATGAAGCAATACCAAGTTTCGTCAGTTGAAATACGGTAATAGCTTCTTCCCTATAGGGGAAATTCGCTAAAAAATAAACTATTTATAGCTTTGATAAAAATAACTGATTTGCAGTTGTACGTGGGGTGGTTGAGATTAATCTAAAATAATAAATGAAACCATTTCATAAGAGATAGTCTTAAGCAGTTATCATCCCCCCCACCAAACTACCACAAACACTCAGCTTGGGACTCGCGGCTGTATCATCTAATGCAGTCCTGTAAGCAGTCCTAATGGAAAGTCTACCCCATCCAATCCTTTACTATTCCACTCAAAATGATAACGCTCCATTCTTCAGTGGGACGGCTTAAACATTTTAATATAATAAATAAGAAATACGCCAAGCCTAGGGCAAAGTGACAGTTGCACCATCTCACTCCCCAAGTTAGTCGGACCAATGTTGCTAGGAGTCCCGTACTATTTCACAGTTTAGAGATTTAGAAAAATCAACTGAAAGTTGTGTGGGTTTAAACATTTTAATTATACAGTCTTTAATTAGAATAGCTTCCCCAACAGTTTCGCTTGCTCATCTGATATTACATTTATATTCAAATTAAATCACACAGCTGATCAAATTACAGTATTTAAAAATGAGTTTTAACTTGACTCTTTTATTAATTTATGGCCTTAAGAGAGGTTGTATAAAAAAAAAATATTAATCCTCACCGAGACCATTAATTTAAGTATATGGTTTATGGGTAACAGTCCGATTGTTTTCTCAAAAGTTGCTGGGACGGTTTGATGTTATTTATGGATTGTGACAATTGTAAACCTTAAGAAACTGAGCAACTATTTTAACAAATCATCCATTTAATTCATGCAGGCAACCAACTGTTTCATGGTATTATACTAGTAGTAGTGTGTGGATGTAGTATACGCCCAATGTTGCCCAATGTCGCTATATAAATTATAAGCTAGCGGTGCCGGGGATTCGAAATACTCCAGGGTAGAAATTTCCCATCAATTATTCCCTTTGCACGCTCATGAAAGCAACGGAGATCATTGGATTTTCCAATAAAAGTCTCCTTCTTTTAACGAGCTTCCGTATTCAGCAGGTGTACCAATCGCATTACGCTTGCGGAACAAAATTTCCCACCTTCGCAGACACTTAATTATTCTATAACTATTATTGCTAATACTGAAAATTTTTAACTTTTTTGTTCGCAGATTTGAGTTAATATGTTTAATGTATAAACGTTATTTTAAGTTATGTTTTAAACTGTTCATATAAGGCATATTGAGATTTTGAAATCGTAGTTCACTTTAGTTATTCGTAATATTAAAATTATTCGTTGAATTTAAAGTAAAGTAATATTATTTAAAACTCATGCATTACTTCAAAAGCGGTTTTTTAAACCACAAATCCGTGGATAAATCAACGAATACATGAAAGTGATCAAATATCTTTGGCAAATTACAAGAAATACAGCAGTTAAAAGGCAAAACAGGTGGAAAGACTGTGATTTAGAATCGTAGAATCTTGCAACTACGCAGAAAGTAATGTGAGACCCATTATCCGTTTCTGTCATCCATTATTTTTAATGCGAATCTAGTTTAGCCCGGTTTAACGTTGATATTAATTAATTTAAAGTGCCAACAGTGTACTGAGTATTAGAGACATTCACAACTTTCATCCAAAGAGTAAAAAACATTCGCTGAGGTAAGATAAATTGAATTTAAAAGTGAAAAATGAACGCAATCAAACGCTTATCAATTTGCTTTTCCCGTTGATTTTCGCTGGAATATCAAAGTTTGCTGAGCAATTCACAACGTTGACGCGCTTTGACGTCAGCTCCTTGCAGGCTCTCAATAAACCAGCGTGCTCCGTCTCGACTCACGGAACTGCTCTTTACCTTCCCTGGACAAATATGCAACGACACAGGGTTTGTCTTATAAGTTCGCTGAATGACTGAAAATTATTTTTGTTTAAGTTTCGTTCATATATAAATCGACCAACGACACATTTATACACTATATTTACTACAACTAGAACAGATTTTTGTGTACTGAAAATCGATAGTTGTACCACTTGAATCTTATATCGCCCGGGGGTATTGTCTGTTATTAACCACTAAGAACAACAAGCAAACAAACTTTGACCAGAGTTGGCGGGTCGTGAGGCTAGGAAAGCAATTAGTTTGGCCACGATGTTATTAGTCAAGGGTTCTTAGAGGGGTGTAAGAACTGTTTGAGGTTCGACGAATACTATATTCCATTAATATGAGTCACTTCCATTTTCGTTCTTACACTATGGAGAAAAACAATTAGTTTGTTGTGTTTCAACCTACTAGTTTTGTTCAATGATTTCTTTAGGAACAATCTCCACAAAAAACAATGTAACTCGTATTACGAAATACCAAATCCTTACATTCCACAAGATTTAAACTTACAAGTTCTTAGGTTAGAATAAGTAGTATTTATAACCGATATCTTACGAATTTATAAGTAGTTTATTGATGGAGTTCTTGGATAATTTAGTATTCAGAATCTGCAATCATTTTCAGATTTAAAGCTAAATCACCATCAAATATTAAATAATTTAATTTTAATATTTTAAATACTAACATGCTGGATTCTACTTTTGTGCCTGAGCATGGACGTACTTAACATGCAAGCTACTCTCCTTATTAGTTAACCAGTTAGTTTTATTAAACAACGCTTGTTTATCTTTACATTTTGAATTATTTCCAAACGTTATTTATTTTGTTTAAAACCCCCGGATATAGTTTATTTTTAATAAAGTAAATTTAAAACTTATGGAAGAAAATCATCGCAATTTATAATTTGATACCAAACCTCTTAAAATTATTTTAACTTTTCACTCGTGAATTCATTGAATTAATTATGTTCCATACTTAAAAATAACTATGCAAGCGATAAACTTAAAAGATGATTTAATGTTCATATACTTTTGGCGAATAAATAATAATCACAACGATGTAAACGTTTTATCGGTCTTACAATTATGTTTGCCTTACTAGCGACGAGTAAGTAGAGAGAAGAACAATTACATTTATTTTAAACCACAAAACACAAATTATACCGCCAAATAGTAGCCTGTGGCCGAACAACACATCAATCCGGGATTAGTTAACTTATTGGCGATCACAGCAGTTCTGCTTTAGTCCCTGTAGATAGCGCTGATGCTCACGCTGCACTGCAACTACGTGTGATCTGAACGCTTGCAGCTGCAACACACTGCTCGCGTTAAAATATATCAGCTGCAAAAAAACTAGTATTTTCAATTGGTGGAAGAGTTTGTAGGTGCATGGACCACTTTCTGTGAAAGGAAATAAATTTAATTGCATTTATTAAGAGATCAAGTTTGTAAAATTACCTAGTAAAAACCTTGAACCTACTAAGCTGTGAATTAGAACTTATATACGAATATCAATTTATTGAGTTTATGATTAAATGAATTTGAAATTATTAGAAAGGATTAGTGTTATGATAAAAAAACTGATTTTATAAATATTGCACTCATAATACATAAAATGCTTAAATTAATACTGATTAAATTAATACAATTATTTATAGCTTAAACTATTTGTGGTTTTTATACGAATAAAGTAAAAACAAAGGTTATTTTAATCGTAAGAACCATTAGCAAAATCAACCGCTTACTATAGAACTAATACAATTTTAAGTTAACAAGATATTTCAAATGATAAAAATGAAAACAGGCTGAAGGGAAATTCTATCTGGAAGCGTGGAACGGTGGGCAACTCGGAAGCCAATTATGGGATGCGAGCTTTCATTGGGAAATCGAATTATCTTCCACCCAGCAAATTGTGAACAAAATTATAATTGATCACTACGAATACCCCATCACGGGTGGTCCCACAATAGTATCGTATTTGATTGGTTTAGGGGAGAAATAATCGTAAATTGTATTTCTGATTATCTCAGTTTGCATCTTTATAAAAAGTGCATATAGTTAAGACAATAATACAAAAAATACATTTTGAAAACACCCTATCCCAAGTTATAAGGGTTACGTGGAATAACAACATTATTGTTACCTCGTTATGTGCTGGAATGGCAATAACATGAAAACGTTAAAAAATATAAATATGTGGTAGTGCAACTGAGGATTCACAGAGCTTTACATGTTGAACTTACAAACAGGTTTTTGGCCCAAGAACAGTACGATGGAGGGGAAAAATTAAGTACATCCGCTCAAGTTGGTTCCCTAACCTAGACTGTGGTTTTGGCGTTGTTTATGAGAAAATTAAATAAAAACTTTAAAATATTAAATTAGATCGTTGTCTAATGTTTGACAAGGATTGCATCTTCCTCTATGATTGTCACTCCTACGCTCTTTATCGTCATGGGTTCTAGGTAACAATTGTATATTTTTCTGTTTGAAACCTGTATAATTGTACAAAGTTTTGATACATTTGTGTTAAATATCTTCCAAAGTTTATTAACATCTAACTAGGTAGATAGCTACGGTTAACCTTTACGTAAACTATAAATGCATATCCATTCATTAACATATGTTTTTTCCCAACGGAAAAGGAATAACTAAAGCACGAAAAATAACAACAAAGCTTAGTATGTTCCGTTTTAATTAGTTAAAGTTTGTATTGTATACGTCACTGGACCAAGGCACGCAGCGAATTGAACCCGTAGCCTCTTTCACAAAATTCAAGACGAAAAAAGTTGATAATTAATTTATATTTTTTCCAACTATAGGAATTAACCTTGGGTCACTGAAACTAAACAATCAAAGTAGTCGTCGCCGTTGCCGTTATAAAAAGTAAAACCTTTTGTTTTATTGTAAACATATAAAATGGTACATTATTTATAAAATATCCTAGAATCAAAGAGTTTTTTATTTATTTACTGTAACTGTGAATCCTTTCCAGAAAGCTAGTTCTATAAATTAAACACTGCAGAACAACGAAAAAGGACACGTTGCACGTGAATTGTTACCTTTGCTGGCGTGATTTAAATCGAGTTACGTTTAGCGATTTATTGGTCGGATCGGTTGAACATTACTTTGACTTTGGCCATAAATACTTGTGCAAGAACAACGCGACGGATAATCTACAGATAATAGCTTCGTCAAGCTATGTTTTGCTTGCAAGTTACAGAGTTCTTACGCTCCCCCTCTCCGCACCGCTCCAAAATCCCCTGTAGCTGCCACTGACTATTAATGTTCAGGTGATATTGTTCTTAACAAAATCGGTATACAAATACTATATTCCCCAATATACCTGGAAGCTTGATTTTCTATTGAACGATCTGTTATTACGAAACTTTTACAGAGGTTAAAAAAGTATTTTACTTACGTCTCCAATACGAAAAAGAAAAGTGAAAAACGCTTGCATCGAACAATTGAAATAATAATAAAAATATTTTTAATTGAATTTAATTTCAATTACAATAGAGAGTGTGAAATTGTATTCACTAATTCGATTCCTAGCATATTGGCGTTGCATTTAAAACTAGTCCAGGATACAAGTACGGTAGAAGAATGGACAATCCTTCCATATTATTCACCTGCAAAATTGAAAGATAAGTTCGAAACATAACATCTGTATTCGTTTAAACATTTAAAATCGCAGGAAGCTGCATACAATGTTTACAATGTCGGTAGTTTAAATACAATGTATGAACACGAGTGGTAAAATAGCTTTTTACTTAACATGCAGTTAATAAAACTGTAGGTTCAAAAAAGTACATGGATTTTTACAACTTATGCTTTGTTCTAATAAAAAAGTTTACGTACATAATAAAACATGTTTTAGAGGTTAAATCAGATCCGGGCCACTTGCCCACATGTGAAACCTCCTTGTAAAAGTTCAAATAATAATTTCCGTAGAGCAATTCCGAAGCAATAAATCTCGCTTGTTATTTTCTACGATGCATACCCACACTACCCCTACTGCCTGAGACTGCTTGGGGGTCATCCTCCAGAGACCGATCGATCCTGACGTTTCCATTTTAGAATTTACACCACAATACGTTCAAAATCACCCAAAGGGATTTAGGTTCAACCTTATATTGTTTTAAAATAAATATTGTTTATTATTTAGGCAATAACGGTAGGGTTTTATTGTTTTAACCCTTTGAGTTTACGTTGTTAGCAATAATGTATACTTGCTTCGTTGTACATAACGAAAATATTTCATGATCAACAGAATAAATTGTTCATCATACTAACTTTCTAAATAAAACAATCTTTCATGGACTAACAACCTACAGAATAAATATCTTTAAATATTACATTAGCATATTATAAGCCTAGTTAATGACTCCGGATTCTAATGTCGTCATAGAATAGTTACAACAAAACCAGGATTCATTTGATGCATTTAAAGAAATGCTAAATTTACCATTTGATCAAATAAAAATTATGTCAAATAAATAAATGTATATTTACACAATTTAGAACTAAATTTGGATTAGAAATTAAAATGAAGGGTAGATTTAAAATCTGTAAGTACAAAATAATATTTATTCTAGTGAATTTTTTCTAACGGTTTATAAACACAACTAAATAAAGTTTATATTAATGTGAATACCGTCTGCTGAAAAAAGTAATATACTATTTCAGCTTCTTTGAAAGCCCGACGCCGACGTCTTTATAAATGGAACAGAGAGAGACAGTTTTGTTTACCATCCACTGTTAGGCAGCAAACAGAGGGAAAACCGGCTTATTCAAGGCACGGAATAAATGAAGGCTTTTACGTTTCGAGATAAGCGAGTTTTATTTGATTGGGAGACGACCGGCTACAGATAAGGCAGATAACAGGATCAGCGCCGCTTCTGAACAAAACCGCCCGTTCACCGGCGAACAGTTGTGAACGCAATAACAACATTGTTATATTATATCGTTGCGTAGTAGGCTAAAACAACTGCAGGAGTATAGTTGTCTCCAAATGTAAAACATGCTTCAAATGTTACCAAACGTTAAACGATTTAAACACTCAAAAGTGAACGTAGATTTATGGAACAAATATTTTACTTTTATTTATATGTCCATCCAGCTCATTAAACCCATCTGCATTGAATTGTACATAACAAACAATTAATATTAGGTACCTAAATTTCGGTTCTAAAAGTAGGTATGGAGATGTCACAGTAAAGGATTATATGGCGTGATAATTAGGACGTGTGTTACATAATTTAAAAGAAATATTATTTTATGTAACGCCCATGGATCCAAAAATCCAATGGAACCAATAAATCCCTTTTGGTGCCATGAATGAAATTAATTTGTCGAATGGAAAAACCTTTCAGGCCTTTGGAAGCCTAGGTTGATCCCATTATTCTCACTATTCAAAGGCTGTTGCGGAAGTAAAACCGATCCTGAAATATGGTAGTGAAATGAAAAGTAAAATTGTTCTTGAAGATTAATCAAGTTATAATATTCGCGCTCAAAGTTTTCACTTGGGATTTGCACAGTTTGGCAACGCTGCGGAGCTTGCTACCTCATTCCACCCTCCACATCTATCCAGTTGTACGAAGACTCACAACTAGGCTTCTAATGAAAAATTACTATTTTTATTTAAAACTGAAAAAAGGCAATGCAAACTATGAAACTTAAGGAGTATATTCTAACGATCGAAAATGTCCAAAAATATGTTTAATCAGTAAACCGTAATTTTGGAGAAATGGTAAACGAAATATGTTGTTTATAAAAGAAAATTGTACACAAGGCTCAAAAATGTCCGATTTGAGTTATTTATATATATATATTAATAATAATCAAATGAAACATTTTTCAACTGAGTACCCTTAAGGAATTTCTTAAGGGTACTCAGTTGAAAAATGTTTCATTTGATTATTATTATATTAGTAGCCCTAACAAATGAATGCAATATAAATATATATATATATATATATATATATATATATATATATATATGTTGCCATGTTATGGCACTAAACAAGGCTTTCAACACATTCTTAAGAAAAACAAAAACTTATTCGGAAGTTCGCTTTTGAGCATGCGCGATAAGATAAACGGGCGTTCGCAACAGGGTTGCAATGTTGCCGATACATTTTCCTAGTTCAAATCTGGATATTCCAAGTGGGATATTAACATAACATATTGCGACTTAGCTATTCTATTAGCCCCTTATACATTTATGAACATGTGTAATAAGTTAATGAGTAGTTTGCTTTACGTACGAAGCTTCAATTTCAACAATTGGGCGGGCCTCCTAATGAATCAACATTAATCCAAGTAAAAGTGTGCGTATGTTAAAATTGAATAACATATTTTTAGCGGTATCGGCGGTGTTAATTTTCCTGAAATCAGAATTTATTTGTATGACAAGTTTGAAATCCCTAAAGCTCATAAAAAAGGAAAAGGTGGAAGTTATATATTGTGAAAATTGTAATGCATACCATGAATAGCAGGCAACATATTCACGGACCGGCATTAGTATGCGACACCAAATCTTTCTGTAGCTTATTCATTGCTTTCTGCCCCCTCCTCTCCCAAGAACATCCAAACACTCTGATGTATGTTGGTGTTATTTCCTCCTAGACTTAGGTTTCCTTTCGGCGTCTGTCTACATAAACCGTTTACCTTTACGGAAAGTAAGTACCTTGGTCTTTTGTAATATATATTGTTTTCGTACATTATATCCAAGACCTGTTTTGAAAAACCATCACTATATACGTCAGTTGTTGGAAAGAAAAAAAAAAAACTTAATGGGATTTTGTCTAAATCGAAACGGCAGGAAATTTATTATTTGTAAGCCAAAATGAAATGTTTACACTTTATAATAAAATCATGAATAAAATGAAGTCAATTATGAAATAAAACCGTAATGTACATTATTATTTATATTTATCATTAGAAATGCTATGTAAATTGTCACCTATCTTAAAACTAGACACAACTCAATGTTAAAATTAAATATTCATGACTAGCTGTTACCCGCAGCTTCGCTCGCGACAAATTAAAACAAATAAAACACATTAAAAACATTAACCTAACCAGAACTATCAAATCTTTGTTTAGTTTTACCATATGACTTATTTTACCCTAACCGACAAACAACTAGAGCTGGTAATTTTATAAATGATATCCTCCCATAAGATTTGTATTAGAACTTCCAGGACCCGTGGGAAGGAGCCCTAAGGTTGGATGTGGACATTATCAGGTCTATATGTTAATGTTATATGTAAGCTATGTTCATGCAACATTTTAGCTTAATCGTTGCATTAGTTTATCCGTGATGGAACTCCAAATATCAATACATACATCCAAACTTTCACATTTATAATATTAGTAGGATGACAAACAAATATTTTAATATAAACACATTAGAAAATCTTGATTAATAAATATAAAATCAAAATAATTTAGTTGTTCATGGAAATAAATCACGAGTCATACAAAATTTTAGTAGTTCATAGGAAATATGAAACTGACCCAAATGAACCAAAACTGATTAACTTTTAACTTCAATTTAATGTCATTATTTAATGATTCGTTTCTTATTATTTATGCACACTCCTTACACAATATAGATCTAAATATTACACGAGGTTACATGAAATGGGACCGTCTGCTTGAAGCGCCTTGGGAAGCATAGTGATAGTCGGATTTCACTAGGAAATAAACCTGGCTGTTTAGAGTGGTAGGCCTGTACTGCACCCACTCAGCTACGACTGCCACATATATTAATATAAAGTATTATTGTTATTCGAGCACCAATGGTCTGTAAGGGAAAGCTGCACATCCTATACAGGCCATTCGAGTGTTACCCTCCCTTCACCCGCCCTCCAGTAAATGGCGGTCTAGGGTCCCGTTCCCTTGCCATTCCTGACATTGATTCCCCGAGAATAATGGTCATAGCTCCACGTTACTTTGCCCTTCAACATTAGCTCTTTGACACATAAATTTCACTTGAGGGCGGCACGTAACATTGTTTAAACTACACCGAAGTGTTCGTATTACATTGAAATTATGCTTACTTGCTGTCGTAAAATAATTACACTACATGCCAACAGAAATTCTGTTGAATTTGTCAGTTAAGTAGTAGATTACATCTTGAATTGTGAATTTATTGCTTACTCAATTATTTCTTGTTTAAACTATTGCTTATTTTTATTACGTAACTTTTGTTATTTTATTACGTTATTGTGGTGTTATAATTCGTTGTTATCCCACCGAAAATCTCAATGTTTATTTATTAGTTGTTCCATCCATTGCACGCAAACTACTGGACCGTTAAAGCTAAAATTTGGAATAAAGATGGCTAAATCTCCCAAAGAGCACATAGTAACTAGGCCTATTCCAATATCGAAAATCCTCAGGGCTCCGTCCCATCGGCCTTAAAAATTTGAATGCGGCCTTTAAAAAAATACGTTTTACAATAATTATAAATTTATTTACTGTACTCACGTACATGACCAAGCCATATTATTCCAAATAAATCAAACTGCGAAGAGCAAAAAACGTTTCGCGTTTACGAGTAAGATTAATTTTATGTCATCCATCCATCATGCGACTTGTCTCTCGCTGCTATATCATGGTAATGTAAAATTAGGTAATCGGTAGTCCTAAAAGTCATTGTTTTTGTTACTTCAAAAACAAGTCTGGGTTAGCTGCATTCATTTGGAATTGCATTTGTAAATTGCCAATTGTTTTGTAAAATCGTATTTTTATTCAAGTACATATATCGTCTAGCAATTACTATTATTGCATTTCCTTCATGTAACTTTGAAATATCACTTGTCTATATTTATGAATATATAAAATAAAATTTAAGAAAATAAAATTACGTCTAGCTAGTTATTTCTTTGATGAACTGGTAGGTATTTTTTAAAATTCATCATGAACGTCAAATAGGCATTGTAAGGTAGACTCCAGTCGATATGTTATGAATCATTGGAGCCCACTGCCTGTACCCTGTACTTAAGGGCCGAGGAGGTGTTGGTTCGTTTATTGCAGAGAAAGAAAGTACTTTTTTGGTAAACGGCAACCAAACGGCATGCTGTTAAGTTTTCAAAATGTAATTTTACATGGAATTTACGAAATAAAGTTAGTTTTTTTACGAATGTTAAGGGACAAAAAGGAGTTTCCAAGATATTCTTTAGGTTTTACATAACCATTGGAATTGAAGTGCGAAAATAAATGCAGACCTTAGTATTAGCGAATGACGGATTTGCTATTCGTTCGACAAAGCAGGAAAACAATATAAATATAATGGAACTAAAATTTATTTTGACAAATTAAGTACTGTTTCGGAATAAAACAACAACTGAATGTGCAGGTAATTAAGTAGAGTTTTAAAGCTCATACGTTAAATAATAGCGGAATAAAATAACTGAGTCCGCGCAAGCCTCTGATCACAGTGATCACAGGCGAGAGATTTTGTCTGTGCTCTGATATACCTAGCGGTTAGCACTGTTGCGTGTGCACACTGCAGATTTTGTCTGTGCTTTGATATACCTAGCGGTTAGCACTGTTGCGTGTGCACACTGCAGATTGTGTCTGTGCTCTGATATACCTAGCGGTTAGCACTGTTGCGTGTACACACTGCAGATTGTGTCTGTGCTCTGATATACCTAGCGGTTAGCACTGTTGCGTGTGCACACTGCAGATTGTGTCTGTGCTCTGATATACATAGCGGTTAGCACTGTTGCGTGTGCACACTGCAGATTGTGTCTGTGCTCTGATATACCTAGCGGTTAGCACTGTTGCGTGTACACACTGCAGATTGTGTCTGTGCTCTGATATACCTAGCGGTTAGCACTGTTGCGTGTGCACACTGCAGATTTTGTCTGTGCTCTGATATACCTAGCGGTTAGCACTGTTGCGTGTGCACACTGCAGATTGTGTCTGTGCTCTGATATACCTAGCGGTTAGCACTGTTGCGTGTGCACACTGCAGATTTTGTCTGTGCTCTGATATACCTAGCGGTTAGCACTGTTGCGTGTGCACACTGCAGATTTTGTCTGTGCTCTGATATACCTAGCGGTTAGCACTGTTGCGTGTGCACACTGCAGATTGTGTCTGTGCTCTGATATACCTAGCGGTTAGCACTGTTGCGTGTGCACACTGCAGATTTTGTCTGTGCTCTGATATACCTAGCGGTTAGCACTGTTGCGTGTGCACACTGCAGATTGTGTCTGTGCTCTGATGTACCTAGCGGTTAGCACTGTTGCGTGTGCACACTGCAGATTGTGTCTGTGTTCTGATGTACCTAGCGGTTAGCACTGTTGTGTGTGCACACTGCAGATTGTGTCTGTGCTCTGATGTACCTAGCGGTTAGCACTGTTGCGTGTGCACACTGCAGATTGTGTCTGTGCTCTGATATACCTAGCGGTTAGCACTGTTGCGTGTGCACACTGCAGATTGTGTCTGTGCTCTGATGTACCTAGCGGTTAGCACTGTTGCGTGTGCACACTGCAGATTGTGTCTGTGCTCTGATATACCTAGTGGTTAGCACTGTTGCGTGTGCACACTGCAGATTGTGTCTGTTCTCTGATATACCTAGCGGTTAGCACTGTTGCGTGTGCACACTGCAGATTGTGTCTGTGCTCTGATGTACCTAGTGGTTAGCACTGTTGCGTGTGCACACTGCATATTGTGTCTGTGCTCTGATATACCTAGCGGTTAGCACTGTTGCGTGTGCACACTGCAGATCTTGTCTGTGCTCTGATATACCTAGCGGTTAGCACTGTTGCGTGTGCACACTGCAGATTGTGTCTGTGCTCTGATATACATAGCGGTTAGCACTGTTGTGTGTGCACACTGCAGATTTTGTCTGTGCTCTGATATACCTAGTGGTTAGCACTGTTGCGTGTGCACACTGCAGATTGTGTCTGTGTTCTGATATACCTAGCGGTTAGCACTGTTGCGTGTGCACACTGCAGATTTTGTCTGTGCTCTGATATACCTAGCGGTTAGCACTGTTGCGTGTGCACACTGCAGATTGTGTCTGTGCTCTGATATACCTAGCGGTTAGCACTGTTGCGTGTGCACACTGCAGATTTTGTCTGTGCTCTGATATACCTAGCGGTTAGCACTGTTGCGTGTGCACACTGCAGATTTTGTCTTTGCTCTGATATACCTAGCGGTTAGCACTGTTGCGTGTGCACACTGCAGATTTTGGTAAACGTTCTCAAATCTTCTTAATGATCACTGTACGTGTTGTTACTAATCACTAACAGTAAAAAACACACATTTTACGTCATAAACAACACTTTATTGTAAATAAATCTTTTACAATAATAATAGGCATTGTAAGGTAGACTCCAGTCGATATGTTATGAATTATTGAGGCCCACTGCCTGTACCCTGTACTTAAGGGCCGAGGAGGTGTTGGTTCATTTATTGCAGAGAAAGAAAGTACTTTTTTGGTAAACGGCAACCAAACGGCATGCTGTTAAGTTTTCAAAATGTAATTTTACATTTTACATTTGTTTGTTGTTTTTTTTTGTTACAAAACAAAATTACAGAGGTGTTATATTTCGACAGTCTATGCTGTCATCTTCAGACCAACTGCGTGAATCTAGATGGCGGACGATTGTTGATCCTAATTCATATGATCTAACATTGGCGTTTGTTAACAAAATTAATTGGTCGACGTTATCTGGAATCTCTATTTCAGAATTACAATAGAATTTTGAAAATATCACAGATTTACCTCTTTTAACAGAGTAGCTTCATCGCTGTGTCAGTCGACACCAATTCTTCTGCTAGAGACGTTGATTCAATTACCATAAACATCATAAATATAGTAAAAAGATTTTATATTAAATTTATAAACTAAACTGTATTAATTTAGTCTAATGTTTACTTTTTGACCTATCGTCTTTATCGATAGATAATTTCATTATTTATTTTTGTTGCAGTTATTGTTATCATAAAGTAAAAAGTTGATTAAATTATTTGTGTAAATTTTAAAGTTTCATTCATTAGGAATCTGTAAGAAAAGTTGCTTATTAACTTAACACGAGTTCTTTGATTAAACTTTAAGTCTTGTTTTTAAGGACGTTGAATTTAGAAGCGTCTTAATTTCTCTCTCAAGAAAATTCTTAAATTTCTGATTCTCTGAACTACAAGCTTACTGAAATACTTTAATACTCATATATATTAATCAGAGATCTTATATTAATTAATATCAACTTTTTTTCTTTTAATTAGCTTGAAGTCCAAGAAATGAGGGGGAAAAAGCATAATATTATATACTTGAAAGTTTGTAAGTCTGTTTGTTTGATTGATTGGGGCTCAATCACGCTCCAATTACTGAACCGATTGATTTGGTAGGAAGATAGCTAATATTCCAAAGTAACATATAGGTCTATTCACGTTTTAAAACGCCTTTAGGGCTTTGCCCCAGTGACCACTAAAACTTTCCATGTTAATCTTAAGACAATACCACATACGGATCAGATGATAATTAAAACAGTTGTTTTGTATTTGAGATTTACAAAAATATGTTGGGTTTATTTATTTGATTACATTTTGATTTACACGTTCGTTGCACGTTCAACCACGAATGATTATGGATCATAATAATTCCGGGGAAACGTAATTCAAATTTGTCTCAAAGTTCGGAAAACGCCCAATTTAATAAAGTGGCTAAAAGCTAAACAACTCCAGCTCAAATGGAAATTAGTAGGCTTCAATTGGCTCACACAGAGCAGAAGAAACTCAAGAAGAAAATCTTCGACGTGAAGAGCAAGCTCAGTGGCAGGGCAGTTTGAGAGCAACTGAAATGGCAGAGCAGTGATATACAGAAATCGCTGAGGAAGCTGAAGCTCGCAGACGAGCTAATGCTGTAAAGACTGCCCAACGGCGGCAAACGTTGACCAGAAATACGTGAGCGTCTTTGAAAATACTACCTTGGAATACGATGCGACATTTTACCAGTAACATATATATTATTTTATATGTAGTGATGAGGGCGAAGCCGCGACGGGTAAAAGCTAGTATATTTATAAATTTGGAGAATGCTCTGGTCAGTTTCTGAGGGCACGAAAATGTAAAGTTGTCACGACTCAGATCCTAGTAACCATGTTGTGCTTGGTTATTCCAAACAGGCTATTAAATACAAAATAAATATCATGATCGACTCATCACAAGTGAACCTAGCTAAGCTTTATCCCACCAAGTAATGAGCCAAATACCTTAGTTAAACGAAGTTTCAGTGTTTATTAAACGAGAAGTAACGAAAATTAAATTATGCTTTTAAAACTTCCGTTCTTATATGAAGTAGTTTAGTAGCTTTAACCTCTAGATGGACAATATGATAAGTACTCTGAACTGGTTGTGACACAAAAGGTGATTTGGTTAGCTTTCGTCGTCCGGCTCCAAAGTCGTAATTTTTCGACCAAGGTTTCAGTACATGATTGTTCTACTGTTATCATCAGGCTCCAGCACGGAAACGTGGATCAGTCCATTGGACGTCTTTCGAGATGAAATTGCATCAGCTAAAACACTGCTACGACAAGAACAACGGGCAAACAAATAATCCAATCCATCCGCAAAATACAAACTGTCCTCACGAATAAAATTGCACAAAACATTTCACTAACGAGTAATTATTTATTTTCAGTTCGAACACACACACGACAAGGAGATCGGACAAACAACGAGTCCAATTTGTCCGTCGTCCTCGTTTTGTGTATGAACAGAATGTAAATTTCTCGTTTGTGAAATGATATGCAACTTTAACTTGAACGACGTCCAATGATCTAATCCACGTTTACGTAACATAAATATCATAAATACTGAAAGCAAGAATAAAACGTTATTGCCAGAAGGATGTTGAGTGGACAGATAAATGTTACACGTTGATAAAAAGAAACTGCAGTACAAAAAAAAAAAAAAAAAAAAAAAAAAAAAAAAAAAAAAAAAAAAAAAACACCTACAAAGAGGGACGACACCAAGGTACAGTTAAGAAGTGTTCGGGTGTTCGGAAGGAGGGGAAAGAATGAATAAGCAACAGAACGATTTGGTGTCGCACACTAACGTCGCACGCCGTTCCGAACATTCATCGTCTGGGATTCACGGCGTGCATTACACTTTTCACATTATAAACCTGCCACTATTTCTATCTCACGTGCATTTAGATTTTTAAAATGCAAGGTAATGGAGTTAAATGAATATTTGCCGTCATATTTTCTCCGTAAAAACCTCATGACGCGAGATTGTGTTTCAGACAATCTGTGTGACAAAATGACTGCTAAGAATTGCAACAGTGATATCATATTGCAACGGGTTTTTATCTAAGCTTCTAGGAGAACCGAGTTACCGGATGAAAAAAAAAAATAAAAATACATTATCATTTCAGTGACGTAAAACAATATCTTGCACTACAGTTCCTAAATATTTTTTCAGTTGAAATTTAAAAGATTATAGACCAATGCCGTCTGACCAGTACGTTGAAGTGACGCTCAAAACGGTCATTGAGTTACAATTCAGGAAAACTATTTTATTTTATTAAACATATGTCGTTATGATACGACACCTAACACACTTAAAATGTAGCTAATTTATTGAAACTGGAATAAAAGTTTGATGATCAGAAAATTTAACTATTATGTAAAATAATAATAACTGTAATATTATATTATTATAAACACATGCCGACTGTAAACAGTTCGAAACCAAATATAGGTTTTACGCATCAAATTGACTTTAAATTATAAATTTATTTTTTAGTTTGTAATCGAAACTGTTCAGTGAACTGATTGCATTTCTCCCTCTTATCAGTATGCGAACTGCCCCCGCTGCGATCGAACGTAGGCTAGCTTGTTATCAATCGTTAAAGCCTAATGTATTCCGTGACTTGATTAAAAGCCGCTCCGTCGCTGAAACTTAGAACTTTTATTACTGTTATTCGTAAAATTTTGTTGTTTTATTGTAATATTTGAAATGTAAAAGCGGTTTCGAAAGTTACCCCTGGTTTTTTAAACCTTGTTTTCAAAGCAATTTATTTCGTAACCCCAACTAAAATAAGGTTGGAACAAATGAATTTACGTATTGTATAGAGTTTTGTACAACAAATTGAAAACACCACATTATTTATCAACTTTAACATCCTCCCTAAAACAATTGTACTTTCTTCCGGTCCAGACTTTACGCCACGAAAATAAAAGCACTGTTAGGTATTTATTTTGCTTCTTGTAATCCCTTTGTGGTGGACGTTCAAACAAATTTATTGGCAGTTAATACTAACGGTGAGTTACTCGTTCCGAACACACAAATAGACGCAGTACCACGCAACCTCCACATTATACATTCCAGGAAATCGTTTAACCGGTTGTTACCTGACTGTTTTCCTGTAATACACATTAATACATTCACGACAGTTTTAACTGTAACTTATTGTTACTGTGTATTGGCTTTGGCCGTTGATAAATAACTAAACTTTCTCAATGAGTAAATAGGAATATGTATTAAAAGAAATCATAGAAAGAGTGAACATTTTCTCCTAAATCTTAGGCAAAATTCTAACTGGTGTTAAAAAATAACCATTGTAAAATTTAAACTCTGTTTATTTGTATTACCATTATTATCATACATACTTTACCTCAAGATGTGCAGTGTAATGATTGTTAATTATTCTAGGTCTCCTTTGTGTAGTGTGATGCTTATTTGTGTAGTCTTACTGGACTAGCTTCTAACTTTAATACCGGGCTGACCGCTGATTCCTGAAGTCATGGACAGTCGGGTAGTTGGCCCCTTTGTTTCAACTCCGACTTACAATAGGCCCGCTAAGTGGTGCAATAGGTCAGCCTCTGATCGATACGCTATGAATTATTGAGGCCTATTGCTGGAGCTCGTAGTTAAGTAACTACCTGTCCTGTCCCAACGTTTATCGTCAGTGTCCTGTTGTGAATAAAAAACTATGTTTTGCTCTAACTCTAATTACAGGACAGAACGTGTTTTAAGAAGATTTTAAACGTTGTCTAGAATTTATAATCAGGGTAAATAAAATAGTCTTACAAAACTATATGAATATTTAAACTTATACTGTACTTATATACAAGACGGTAAAATTTGATACACAAAAGATGGCACAAGGCGATCGATTTCAAACAGTTACATCGGTCATCATCACCGGACATTCTCTGATTGGGCCTGATGATGACCGGTGTAACTGGTTGAAATCGATCGCCTTGTACCATCTTTTGTGTATATTACCGTCTTGTAAGTACAGTATAAGTGTAAATATACTTTATAGTGTTGTAAGACGTGTTTTATTTATCCTGCTTAGTTTAACAACACGTATCATGCTAATAAAGAAATTATTTAGAATTGTTAATTGTTTATCACATATTGCTGAATTAAACTACTGCAATATAGTAAGTAGAACTGTAATAAACCCTATAGTCAGTAGAATTGCAGTGTGGTAACAAGTGATGTAATATCCATATTAAAACAGTTTTTTTTATTCCAAAAGTTATAATATTCAAGCAGCCGAACATGTTGTAATCGGAGACATGATTTTCGGACGATGAAAGTGACATGGTAAGTCAACATTAGGGCGATCAAACAAACTTAAGTATTTATAAGGTTTTCGAAATAACTATATACGTATTACTACAGATGTTTGTATCGGTAAGGAGACTAACATACAATTTAAAACCAGTTGAATATAACGTATTCTGCTGAATCAATCAGTTGATGTCAGCCTGATTTATAAACATTAAATATAATGTTTTTATTCCAGTAAATAGGTTTTCATAAAACTAAAACATGAGAACATGGTTTAAAATTAAGTTTAAGTAACAACTCCTCATATTCTTTTCCTCTAGTCTTAGTGGTATGGCATTTGCATAAAACTCACTTTATCTCCTCTAGTTATTTCCTCTATAGTAGATTTAACTTTGTGCCGTCTAACTGTATGCTATTAGCCAGGCGCAAAGTTAAACGAGTTCGCACGCAGCACGCTGACGTGAGGGAAGTGAATTTCCACATAAAAACTTTTAAAACTTAAAATTAGTGTAAAAACATACTTGTATTACAATTTTTATTGAAATCTGAAAACATTTATTTTTTGGCTGTTCTGATGCTCCTGGTTTCATTTACCTGCAAAGCTGGGAATACAATTTTGCGCATTATAATGTTAGGAGAAGGTCCAGTCAGGCTTGAAAGTAGGCGTGAGGTTGCTGGGGATGATAAAAGTACTCAACAAAGGAGTAGCAGGCTTTTCTAGTGTAAAACCCCCATAAGACAACGTACTGTGTTTAGTCGAAACACATTTTCCTTAATAACTCGGTAAATATTTATGATAGAATGACGAGAGAGGGCTTAAAACTTTCGTCTCACTAATTCCCATCTTTTTGCATGCATTGGTTTTACATTTGGGGCTTTTTAGACCCTTTTTGGGCCCAAAAACTCGAAATTTGGAAGATTAACCCCCAAAAAAGGGGTTTGGAGTTTTACGATTCTTTTGCCCAACGAACTTGTCCAACTGATTTCAGAAAGGAACGTCCCTACCAAATTTGAAGTTAATCGGACAATAAATGCGACCGCTAGAGTGCAAACACACACACACACACACACACACACACACACACACACACACACACACACATATATATATATATATATAAGTTTGGAAAGCGAACTATTAGCATGACCCGCACGGTGAAACTTAAGCCCGGGACCACCATAGAAGTTCCTAACGTGACTATATATATAATAACATTTTGAACGACCCCCCAAAACGTGTTCAGGGGGTCACGTTAGGAACTTCTATGGTGGTCCCGGGCTTAAGTTTCACCGTGCGGGTCATGCTAATAGTTCGCTTTCCAAAGGAAATTCACTAATAAATAAATTATACTGTAGTGTATAATCTGTGTTGCATTATTGTTTCACGGCTCAGTAGTTCATTCATTCGTTTTATTAGTTGTATTATAATACAAAAAATGCAACAGAACAATAATTACTACAACTGAGCTATACTCTCTTTGTGTGACTAGCATGCCATGTAATCCGTATACTGCCGAAGAAGCTGGTGCGCCAGACTCAACATGGGGATAACTCAACTGCAGGCCTACATTTTGACGATTTAAAAGCTTTACTGTAGTTAGATACTAACTTGACCTATACTGTCATACTAACTAAATATCTAGAGGTTTAAACACGGATTTTCATGAACCTCTTAAATTTGCACATATTATGTTTAGTATTGACCAAAGGTTTCCGCGCTAAATCTGTTTTGTTGTTGTTTCAAAGCAAACTTCTTGCGAGACTAATACGTTTTCATACAAGTAAAAAGCTTTACAGAAATGTCGTTGTAGGTTGGATGTTCTAAACACTAAATGGAATACATGTTCCTGATTAACTATTTAGAATGAAACTCAAACCTATTAAGCATATTTCATGACGTTGTTTGCCTTATAAGCTGAACATAAAATAGCACTACTGTTATATCCACCATACAGTTTTCACTCGAACACCGATGACGGAGCAGTGTAACGCGTTCGAAACGTCGGATAACAATCTGCAATAATAAAATTACAACAGGAACAAAGGTCGGGCTGGAACAAGACCAACTAAAATAATTGGTGTAGTTTGGTAAAGCCTGAAATCCTCTAAAGCGACCGAGATACCGCACTACGTTTTACAGCTTTATTTGCAACTGAATACGGTTTAATTCCCGACAAAAGTCATTACCCGTTATTTTAGCCGGTCGTCCCGGCAGACAATACAACACGTATGCTAAGTATATGCGCGGGGGATGACGAGGGGATTTCCCCCGTACCGGATTTAGGTTGGCAACAGTGATGGATGTATTGTTGATCCCGCGACTGGGACTCGCTCCATTCAACCAATCACGGCGCGACAATTCGTCAATATAAATCGCATTATTCAAAACCACGAGCCGAGAGATAAAGCCACCTATTCATATAAGATTGATACGTTATACTTGTTTGTTTAGACGTTAAAGTGATATTGACAAGTCTAAACAATACAGTATGGAACCGTCGAATAAACATACCGTACGCAATATCAACACTTGTTAACCAAATTTGTGAGTCCAGGCCGCGATATAACACCATTCAGAATCATAAATCATAATCATAATCACAACATTTTAGAATCATCAAATGTTTTGTAAAAATTTTGATACTTTATAAAACTGGAAACTAGATGTTTACAACAAATAACACATTTTAAGAAAATTAAATTATAAGTAATTATGAAATGTATTAAACAAATACGTAGTTCAGTTTTTGTCCGGCTACAAATCTTAATTTTACTAAATAATATAGCAAAACAGTTAAAGGAATAAAGCTTATAGTGTTTATCCAGATCACATAGTTTAGTTCATGTATTTAATAAAAAATTAAAACCACTTATAATAACTATTTATATGACTCGGTGTTTTTGTGATGAATCAGTTAGCAGTAACTCGTGAAGTCAATTGTACAAACGTGTTTCTACACCAGCACCAGTTGTTATACTGTTATTGATTAACTGTCTCATTGAATACGGGTTTATATTAGTTTCTCCAAACTATTAAATTCACCGTCGGAAATTCTAATCTTTGCTTTTTTATATAGAGATTAATTATCCAGAACACGGGGACATAGCCAGAATCTTGATAGCCCATTTTATTAGAGTCCCTAAAAATCGAGAAAGCTTGTCAGGGATCAACAGTACCATCGTGGGGTTACGGTATCGTGTCCGGTGGTTTAGTTACCAATATAAACCACAATACACATGGTTCTACTGTACAAGGTCATGTTCAATTAACCAGTCACTACATCATCATTAGGCTTGTTCCATTAGTGGCCATACCTGCCGTGTCAACACCGTGTATCCTATACGGTTACGGCCCTCTACTGTTGTCTGGTCTAGTTTAATATTTAACTGTGGTAATGAATAAACCACTGTCTCCAAACTGCTGTAGGAAATAATAAAAAACACGTCTGATCTCTAGGAATTGTTAATTTTAAATTAGGAAAAAATGTTAAAAAATATAGGCCTATTGTGAGGCGTTAAATGTATAAGAGGTTAGAATTCGAATTGTATTTGTGATTTTATAATGAGATTGAATGAATCGAAAGGACACGATGTATTATTTTCAGGAAAAATACTATACTATACATAACTTAACATGTTATTAATGTTATTAACGTTTCCTCCTCTGTAATACACCCAGCGCTATACTATACGACACTTGAGAACAAAGTATACGCTTGTTAATAGTAGATGAATTAATACAAATATCTACAAAAAAACTGTTGAGGATATTTAATTTTAAAACGTGTGAATTATTTAAAAGCGATAACTATCGTTGGAAAGTCGAATGTCACTACAATAAAATGTTAAAAGGAATTTAATAACACATTAGATTTAAATGCAGTAAATATTATATACAAATAAATTTGTTCTTTGAAGCTTTCTCATAAAAATCCCTTCAACAAGGCTTAGAACAAAACAACCAGAATAAGACCTAGGAAGTAACAGGGGCTGGGGTGATGCTCTAACAACATACAACATTCATACAACTGCTGGTATTAGTGAATTTTATTGTTTCCTGTTAAAATCTGTTTTGACAGCAGATAAGGTAATACAGATTTTTCGCTAGTGTAGTGATTATGGTTTTATGCTTCATAACAGTTAAATCACATATCTTATTTAGGTAATTTCAATACATGTGATGCCAAATACTAATGCATTTCACAAACCATGAGTTTAGGCCTTTACACACTTTTTAACTACCATGACAATATAAATGTTTTCTAACGGATTTTCATTAGTGTAATTTTACACAATGCTGACAAATATTGATACCCCCGTCGCAGCAAACCTGCATACTCAGCGAATTTCCAATGGATATATAAATGTCTTAATACTACATAAAGCCACTTACCAAGTTTCATAAAAATATATTCACAAATAAGCGATATATACAATTTTAATTATTCTCCATAAGAATAACATTGGGGCTGAGTACGCAGGTTTGCTGAAACAAGGAACACAACAAATGGGTTTTTATGCTAATATCAATATAATTCAACTAGGTGAGGTCGAATACCAGTTTTTATTCATTTATGTTCATAATTAAGGGAGGCAGAGCATTTAATTATTCTCAATAAGAATAACATGGGGATGAGTAGGCAGGTTTGCTGCTACGGGAGGATTTGGCAAATAATATTTTTTTTAGCAAATACCAATAGACCACAACGAGATGAAGCTGTATACCAAGTTTCGTCAGTATACGTTCATAAATAAGCGAGTTATAAAAATTTTCTTTTCCTTCATAAGAATAACATAAGACAACGTACTGTGTTAGAATTTTCAATATCTCAGTAACCAATTGACGTAGAGGAATGATCAAAATACCAAATTGTGTGTTTCTTTAAGCTGAATCCAATGGTGAAAACTAAAATTTGACTATTTCAAAAATTAGATATAAAACATAAAAAAAAACATTTTGGGGTACAAACCCCCCCTAAATACCCTTCGGATAGAGCGATATGGCTGGTTTTCGAACTTAAAGTCATAAATATTGCTTTACACGCTTATATCAAGTTTCATCAAAA